>CM062818.1:649034-3049034 GCA_031772625.1 Pinus tabuliformis
CTTATTTATCCTCCAGTACTAATTAGCACCTTTTGCCTACTTAAATGGCTTAAGTATATACTTAACAATATAAAATCATTCATATAGGTTGGCATAGTAATTAAACAATATACTTGAAAATTATATCCAGTCATGCATTAAACCAGGTAAAGATACACATAATTATAGCAAAACTTCTCTTTATTGATTCTTCCAACGATTACAGACTCGACCTACCCTGTGCACTCAGCTACAGGGGTCCACGCTCTCAGCTGTGGACTACTAGGCCTATGCGCACTTAGCTGCAGAGACTTCTCCTACTCTACGACCCACAGACACATTTTACACTTCGACTCAATCAATTAGACTTCTCATGTTTCTATTCCATTCGTTTTTCTATCTTTTACACTTAGAGCCTCGCTCTATTTATACAATTCCATGGTCCACTAACCATGGGTAGGTCTATCCAGCCAACATTACATTACAAAAACTAGGGTGGACAACCCTGTAACTCTATTATACTTTTGTGCCCCGCACTCGCAATTTGCAGAGCTTTTACAACAAGATTCCATCAAAACTTGGGCTTTAAGCCCCAAAACATGCTTTGGGGGGATTCCATGCCCAACAGGCCCCCAACACAAACATCGTGACTCGCCCTCGTGTCACTCTGTCAGTGCAGAGATCTTTGCATGGAGTCCCTCCAACTGAACTCGAACTGCGGCAACGTCAACAACACACTGAGCTGCTACTTGCTGGATTTGCTGCATACATTGTTTCGGAAACCTCCGTGTCGGAAGTGCTTCTCTGCATTAAGGCGTGCATCCACTGCATGTGTGCGAGCTTGCCTTCAATTTCTGCTGTGATGGTGAAGGCCTCGTCGATCCAAGGCTGAATGCGCGCCTTCAGGACTGCTTCCTTGTGTTGTGCCACGTCCACCTGTTCTTTCAGCGCTTTAGCCTGTTGCATCTGTGCGAGCCTTTGAGTGAGAACCACCATCTGTGCAATTCCTCGGACACTGTCATACTGCTGTTGGAGTTCTCACGCCTCTGTCTCTAAGCGTTGGATGTTGGGGTCCTCCTGCAGATTTGTGAGGACCTCAAGTTATTCTTCCATCATGTTGGTGCAGTCTTGCACTGCACTGCCAATTTTGTCCTTCCCACTGTCATAGCGCTAGCGCGCTATTCTTTAACTTTCGGAGGGGTGGATGGTTGCGCCTTTAACCGTAGCTCAGCGATCTGAAGGTTCAGCTCCAACTGAACTTTTGTCATTTCCTTCCGCGCCTCACGCACCCCTGGTGCTAACCTATGGATGCGCGCCTCTGCTAGTATGTCCGTTGGGATGGCCAGCTCCAGGACACTTTGGCAAGTGTCATCTATTACCTATACCAGATGTTGATTTTGCAACACCAATTCATTGCACTGCAAGATCAATTGTTCCATATTGATTTTCTACTTGCTGAGGACTTGCAGTGTGCAACTCTGCAGTTATCCCATCCTACAACACATATAAGGTCTCTCGCAGGAGTGAAACTATGTTGATACCGAGACACTTTAGTGCGCTAATCATAGGTCCGTTGGCCTCATTTTTTGTCACTAGTGCCCCTTCTAGCAGCGCTATGGTATTCGTCATCCATGCGCACAAGATCTATTATGTTGTTGCTGTTCCAATTGCGTGGCTGGTCGAGAGGGTACAAGCCTGAGGAGGGCATGCCTATAATTCCTGCAACTATGCTTTGAGGGCCCCCAACACAATCTGGTTCTCCTGCATGAAATCTTGGAGAGCCTTAGAGGTGACATTGTGCACTGTCTCGCCAATGTCATGTAGATCACCCTCGGTTAAGGTGATCAGGTCAATAGACAACTTCGATGCCTTGACCTTCTTACGCAACCCTGTCCGCTCGGTTGGGTGCTGGCACTTCAACTGTGTTGACATGGTTTGTGGGTCCGCGCCTCCCTCTTCTATCTCTGCTTCCTCTGCTTCCTGCCCATGCGGAGGCATCGGTTGGTCCTCGCCTACCTTCGCAGCTGCCTCCTATGCTTCTGTTGCTGCTGTGGCCTATTCTTGCTAAGTGCTATCTGTGCAGCATCCCGCGTTGCCTGCACTTCTGATGCTGCTGCTTCCTTCCTTCACTTTTTAGCCAACTGTGCGATGCACAACTTGGCCTCGTCTTTCTTTCTTTGTGCCACCGACTTCTCTATCTCTGTGATGTCTGGGTGCGCCACTCTGGTGACCATGCCTCTAGTACATTAAAAATGATGTTGTCTGTGGCTACGAAGGGTAGCTTTATCCACTGTTTGGTCGGGTCCTTGCACGCTCTGATATAAATGTTGTGGATGTCCGCTTTGAATTCCACAAAACTCTGCAGGTTGTTGTAGACAATGGGTGACAACCGTGGCTTACGGTTGATCCCATTCTGAGGTTCATCTCCATGAACACCCATAATATTTTACTATCGCAGATCCTCTTGGCATCCTTTGTGGCCTAGAGCGAAGCGTACTTCACGGCCTCTGGCAGGTCCCTATCAATTATGGGGAATTGACTATCCTCTGGTAATTCCCCTACCACGAGCATTATGGACAGCAGAAGACATGCACAGTGGAATGTTTTGCCCTGTTCCTGAGCTTTGTGACAATTCTCTAAAAACTCCTTGTAGAGGAACTTGGACGAGTTAAACTAGACCCCCTCCGCGCACTGCTCAGCTAGTGTTACCACTGGTGTAGGTACTTCATCCGCGTGACACTTGTGCATAACCTTTCCTGCCAGGATTTTGGTTACCACACGTACTACTTTGTCCTTGATGCTAGAGATGGCGCAGCCCCTCTTCTTCTTTTCAGGCTTGTACTTTTTCTTCATGGCCTCCGTGATGGCCAAGTGACTGCTCTTCCCCTCCGAGATGTCCGTGGGGTCCTCTCCTTTGCATGGAAGCTAGGAGATGCAGTGAATCAAGTCTACTTTGATGGGGATGGGATCCTCTAGCCACAAACACCCATCATGCACCAGGAAGAGCAGCAGTCTGATGACGAAAATGGTTATTGGCGCGCGGTGGAAATGTGACACCCAGAGCAGGTTCAGTAGCCCAGCATTTTCCACTCCTCACAACCACTTCCACAGCTCTAGTTCTATAAAAAAACAAGCAAACAAATCCCTGTACTACTGGCCCTTTTGGCAATAGTCCGCGGTGTTAGTGCCTAAATTTACCTCAGGCTGAGAAAGGTAAGATCTAGGATAACATCAAACCACGCTTAACCTGGTAGCTAGCCCTACCAGGTCGGGAGAGGGCTCTCTCCTTGTCAATATCAGCAAAATATGATCAACGAGGCTTGAGATGACTGATTTTAGGCTAGGTATGTATGCAAAAGATTTTTATTAAATTTGATGATGTTTTGTTGGCTCAATTGTGAAAGGCAGATTTGGGCCTGGGGAATGAGGCTCAGTTTTGCAGAGATCTCTATGGGGCAAGGTAAGAAAGTGATTTGGTACTTCAAATTGAGTGAGATGGAGAGATTTTAGATAGGTGAGGGGTTGAAAAGGGTATGAAAAACTCAAGGATCCTTTTCAAACAGCTGAAAACATAGATAACTAAACAAACCCTAGGTAGAGCACTACACTTTCAATGTATTCTACCTTTTCTCTTTGTTTGATTTAGCTAAGATGGAATAAAGAGAGATAATGGCATACATAAAACACATATAGACTTACAATTACAGAAGAGAACACAATACCAAATCAAAATTCCACATGAATCCCATAAAGTGCTGCAAACCACTGGTCTATTCCTTAGCCAAATTGTTGAAATGTGTATACAATGAAGCTCCAAGCTTTCCCAAAAGTCCAACCATGCTAATGACTGAAAAAACATAAGATATAGGCAAAAAAAAACTCATCCTAGCCTCTAGGGGTTGAGCTCATGAGTTTAGGAGCTCTTCCAAAAAATTCTAAACTAAGAACTATAAAGTAGGCAGTGGAACAACTTGCCTCTACAAACTAGGGAACTGATTCACTCAATTGCAAACTACCCTTTCATGGATGAATCTACCTCTTTGAGTGAAAATTCAACATAATTACATCAATATCCATCAAATTACATTAAATTACATCATGAATTCGACGTTAAGAAGGATAAAAGTAAAACTGTCAAGAAACTAGGCGAAAAACATAGTATTCTTGGTCAAACTGAGCAAAATTCCTCCAATGCGCCGCGATGATTTCCCTATGCATAGCGCCTTTTTGCAGCTGATTTTGGAGCCCTTCCTGGTGTCCAAATTTGCTCCAAGCGGGCTTGTTGGAAAGGTCTACCTGTCTCCTTTCTAGCACAAATGGAATTTTTGAATTTGGCCTCCATTTTCCCCTCCAAAAATGAGTTCTCCAAAGACTGCTACCTATATGTCAAAAAAGGGGTAGAAAAGGTCATTTTTGGGGTGTTTTTGACCTTTTTGGGGGCTCAAAACCTGTCAAAATTTCTTGGCCATTGGTAGGCATGCATATTTTTTCATGAAAAATCTAAAAATTCTGAATTTTCATCAAAAGGAGTCTCCCATCAAAAGCGAGCGCCAGGTGGCGCGACACATTGGGCAGAAAAACCTGTTTTTTGGCCCAAAAATTTCAAAATTGCAAAAAGTGTCCCAAATTTTTTGAAAGTTGGGCTGAGTGTCCTCCATTAAGAGCTGTGTTGGGCCAAGGAAGCCTTAGCCAAGATTTGAAGTCTATCATGCTCCTTTCACTTCCTCAATGCTTTCTTCAACTTGGCCTTCAAGTTCCTGATTCTTGCTTTGCACACCTTGTTTCTTGCCAAGTAGTGGTAGGCCATGTACCTCCACATGTTTTTCTCTTTGTTGGCATTCTCCAACATCCTATCCAAGTGGATATTTGTCCTCTCCAACCAAGACTCACGATCAACATTGATTTCTTGCTCAAGTGTTGTGACCTTAACTCTCCTCCTTTTGGCAGCTTGCCAGTTTTCACATATGTTCCTGAGCTCCATTATGGTTTGTTGATCCTCTAGCTGCTTGTTTCTTTGCTCCAGATAGTTGATTATCCATTTGGATCTTTCCAAGTTGAGAGACAAACCATGGATGTCCTCTTGCTGCTCCTGAATTATCTCTTTAAGCTTTGAGCTTTGTGAGCCCAAATCGGTGTCATCATCCTGAATAAGAATGAAGTCTGTCTCGTGCTCTCTTGAAGGCCCCTCATCAAGTAATGGTCTCTTGCCCTTGTCTTGAACCTACTTTGTTGATGGAGGAAGCGAGACCCCTTCCACCCCGGGTGGAGATAATACTCGCTTTGCTGCTGCAAACAACCTTCTAGCGCCCTTTTGGTAGGTGATAAACATTGGCACACTAGCGGTTTGTGTCTCATGAATCTCATGTTGATGTGAAGGTCCACCTATCTCATGAAAAAATGTTGGAGGTGTTTGAGGAGTGGTGAAGACCTCATGTGAAATGAAATCCTCCCATGATATGTTCTGTAAACCAAGCTGATGCATGACACAAATCTTGATGAGTGCAAAATGATATATACTGTTGTACTACTGCTGAAGAGTCTTCCTTTGCACTCGGGTGTTCATCTTCTCAATATTTTGGCACATGAAGTAGGGGAGATTCATCATTCTCACCCTGGTAAAGTGCATCAATAATCTGATGTGATAGGCATATAGGCGAGAAAACCAGCCCTCACAGCTGAAATAATTAATTATGAGTTTCATCAAGGGAGCATGAGTCTTTCAGATACCGAAAGGGAAAAACTCTACTGAGGTGTCTCAAATAACCAGCCTTGATGTAAGGCCCATAATGTTCTCTTTCAATCTGCTGCCTTTTATTCCACTGCTCACCGACATTTGGAATGCCAGTTGCTAGAGAAATAGACTCCAGTGTCAAGGTAAATGTCACACTTGCTAGAGTGACTTGGCTATTATGTAGATGGAGCACAAACGACCTGTCCAACTCATGATGGTACTAGATTCTCTCTACCATCTCACACAACTGATAACAAGATTGGTGTTGAAAACATGTGACAGCAAGAGGGCAGGCCTGCAGCTCGGCAAGTGAAGTAGGCTCCTCTTGTATATGTTTACCACCCTTGTGAGGTCTCCTTGGTACATGCATTTCTGTAGGAGAATCACTGTGTGTCTCCTTATCTCGGTCATAGGAAGGATTAGACTCCATGTTTTCCAAGTGTTTGTGTTGCCTCAGATGAGTATGAAGAGATTTTAGGTGTCTTTGATCTTTTGCTGCCAAGTATATGAAAATGTATGAGGGGCTATGAAGGGAGAGGGTAAGAGGGATTTTGGGAATGTTGCTGACTGGAATTTGGGGAATAGAAGGGTTTTAGGGACAGTTTTTAGGCTTTTGGCATATCAATTAGGGTTTGGGAATTTTGTAGCTAGGGTTTTGGATAATGGGAATTGGGGATAGGGGTGAATGAATTTAGGGATATGGGGGATAGTAAAATGGGTTAATGAAACTAGAAAAGAAGTGAGGGAATAAAAAGGTGAGGGAGTGATGGCAACAAAAACAAATTTACAAACCCTAAGAAATCATGTTTTGAGAAAAATTTGCAAGGAGGTAGGGTTTGATTTTTTTTTTTTACTAAATCATCAGAAACATCTTAAGACACACTTTCATTGGCATTTGAAGAGTTGTTGACTTACTTTGGACCAGAGGAAGCCTAGCAAATTGAGAATTTGGATGAATTTGTGGTAAAAATGGCTTGCAGATCTATGCACCGCGCCACAAACCCAACGCGCTGTGCCTCTTGTATGCGTCACGCCAGTATAGTTTTTACACTGTGGAGGGCGGCCCAATGCGCCATGCCAGCTCTATGCGTTGCGCCACTCACCCAATGCGCCGCGCCCCCGAAACTGAAACTCTTTGCTGCGATTTTGTTACCATGAGCTTGCTCTAAATCTCTCTTGCTCTTTTGGATGCAAATGAGTCTTTTAAACACAAGAAATAACTTATATACAAAAGACTTTAATTTTTCACTTCATAAAACCCACTTTTGTAATGTTTACATTTGACACTTTCTTTTCAAACTCTGTTTTAGGCAGTTTTGCTTTATTTTGCCTCTGATTAACTGAATGACTTGATTTTTTGTTTGCATTGCAATGGATGGAGATGATAAAGCTTGGTAAGGTGACCAGGGTTGCCACTGAAGATGTTACATAGGAAAAACTAAAGTTACATCAAATTTTATACATGAAAACATAGAATACTCTGTTTTTCCTCAAAACAGGGTTTTGAGGAAAAATACATTTCTGAGCATGTGATTATGAAATTTATTGGTACTGGAACTTTATTCAACCTCCTCATGTGCCTGCTGACCGTTATTGAACATTTTGAAGACATTTTCAAGAGTGTTTGGATGTTTGGGTGTAAAATCTTGCAAAATCAAATTATGTAATTATTTTTTCTGATTAATAAATTACGTGTCTGAGGACACTCCTGCCATTATTGTGGTATCAGAGCTCCAGTAATGCTGTAGTGGATGTGAAAAGGAGATTCTAGCTCTACAAGTTTGTGGAAAACTCCATTGAATTGATCATTGAATGATTGAGCGTGGAGAGCTCGATCCTCTTCAAGGCTGCAGAAATAGACGCTGCACTTGCTGAGTGTGGAGAGCTTCAAGACTACGTTTTGCCTACGTTAATGTGGATCTGCGTTTTGTTTAAATGTGGATCTGCAGAATTGTAAATGGCGAATAACCCCATATCTCCGTTTTGAAATTTTTTCGTCTCTGCTACAGCACAACAGCCGTGGCAGCGGTGACCAAAATAATTGCCATATGCCACTCCACGGATTTGATTTTGCGTACATGATTGACTGCCAGCCAGTGACGGATCATTCAAGGTAACTGGAATTTGTTGCAACTGAGCCGCTATTTTCAAATTTTCACATCAAAATTCAATTGCGTTTTTCTCCCTTCATAATTAAACGGTGGCTCTTCTGAAACGGATAGCTCCATTGGCGAATGCATGAGCCTGTCTATTTCATAGTCGTTGAACAACTCTCAGGTTTCTATTGCTGAATAATGATGGAACTTGACAACTGTTAAATGTGGGCAGAAACATTGCATTGTCGACATCAAACATAAAAAGGAGAAAACATTTTAATGCGCAGGTTTCTATTATTGAACAGAACAGCCAAGCATAGAATGGAAGGCACATGCATGCGCCTGTCTGTTTCATGGTAGGTAGTGTACCAGTCACAGCTTCATGCACTCACCCGTTGTGCGATCCAACCCATGGGTCGCAGGCTCAAAACAAGCCGGCATATATTAACCTACAGCCATAGACTATTAAGTCTCTTAGTTTATGCTATAATAGTTTGTATTCATAGCTATATCATCTTATCTTGTGAATATTTATCATATGAATTGGAATGTTGCATTGAAATACTGCATTGATTAAAAGAAGAATAGACAGAATTATGCAATGCGTGCAGAGGTTATGAAAGAGAAAGAAGCCAGCGTGAATCAGCGTGAGCCAGCGTGCCAACAACAAGTTAGCGTGAGCTAGCCTGCCAGCAACAAGTCGGCATGCCTGCAATAAAAAATATTTTTTAATTTTGTAATGTTAATGGAGTGATAAGGTTTTTCCATTGTTGGTAATTTTTGTGGAGAGATAAGGAATATTTTTAATTTTGTAAATATTTGGAGAGATAAGGTATATTGTATTTTGGAGAGATTGCGTGATTTTTTTAATTTTGGGAATTTATTGTTTGTGGAGTACTAAGGGGATTTTAATTGTAATTTTTTAAGGGGATCAGTGTAACTCAAAGTAATTTTACTTTGAGGGGGGGTAACTTTTTTTTACCAAGTTTTGCAAGAGCATCATTGTAAAAGTCAAATTTTGAAAGCTGCCCTGTAATTTTTGAGAAATTGACTAGAGCCAAGTGCAAAGATCAGTGATTTTTCTCCTGCTTCAACGACTATACGAGGGTCAAGGCCAAGCCCCGATAGATCATTTTTTTTGCGTGGTGTGTTGTGTTGTTCATCTTGTCATTTCTATTCTGATTCTTGGTGCGAAGCTTCAACGCTATAATGTCTAAGTTGATTAATTTGTTTTCTGATTCCGACAAACTTGAAGGCACAAAATCTTACAAAACATGGCATCATCTCATCGAAAGCACTCTCATTTACAATGAATTATGACAGGGTATATGTGATGGAGATGTTAAGCTGAATAAACCCACAGATGCAGCTACTCTAGCAAAATGGGAAGTTAAGAATGCAAAAGCCTTAGCTCTTATTAAATCTTCTGTGAATGATGAAATGTATGTCCATATAGAAAATGCTACAGATGCATGGTCTTCTTTGAAAATTTTTAAAGACCTCTTTGATACTCAGCCTGAATCAAAGAAAGTTGATGTACAATTAAAATTGTTGCAACAAAAATTAACTAAAGGAGGTGATGTTCTTGAATATATCTCAAGACTTAAGAATATTAGGCAGGAAATTATTAATGCTGGTTTTCCAGCAATTGATGATAGCTTTATGGCAACAATTGTAATTTCTGGACTTCCTTCTTCCTACACGCATTTTTTGGAGACTCTACAATTAACTGGGAAATTAGAGAAACTAAAGTTTGATGAACTTTGTGAAATGTTGACTCAACATGATAAAACTTTTGGGAAGAAGAAGAAAGTTGGTGAAGATGTTTTTCTCATAGAGGCCAGCACTAGTAAATCATCAGAAGACAGTTCTCGAGGCAGAGGTAGAGGGAATCAGAATCAAGCAGCACATAATGCACAAAGTTGAGGTCGAAGCCAAAGCAGAGGAAACAACTTTAACAGAGGCAACAGTTCAGGAAGAAGTAATTTTCAAGGTAGAGGAAACAACCAAGGAAGAGGCAATTTTCAAGGACAAGGAAACAATAATCAAGGTAGAGGACAATCTCAACATAGAAGTCAAAGCAGAGGCAGAGGAAAATCTTCAGGAAGAGGAAGAGACTTAAGTAGAATTGTGTGTCGAAGATGTAACAAAGTTGGCCATTATGCTGAAGATTGTCGAACTTCACTTAATAAAATTCCTAAGTTTCAGCAGCATTCAACGCAATTTGCAAATGATCAAGATGATGATAAATCAGAATATGTTTTTACTTCCTCACCAGTATCACAACTTTCATCCCATCTTAGAAGTGATTATGAAGATGCCTGGATCTTGGATTCCGGAGCAACTTAGCATTGGAATTTTCAAGATTGCCATCTTAATTCCATTTTTCTTGCTGATGATACAAAACATACTCCTTATGGAAAAGGAGCAGTTAAAGTTTTTCTCCCTGGAATTGGAGAAAAAATGATTTCCAATGTATGGTATGTACCAACATTTAAGAAAATTTTTCTCTCTTTAGTCATGATTCGACAAGCAGGACATCAGGTGATTATGGAAGATGGTTTAGTCAAGATTAATTCAGTCAAACAGAACTTGAAAACAGTCATGACAGGATATGAAGATGGTAAACTGTTACGGATGAAAGGGACATTTGTTCCAAGGCATTCTGATTTTGCAGGGGCAATGAGTACATGTATTTCACCTGTAAGACTATGGCATTTAAGATATGGACATTTAAATTTTGAGAGTCTTTCTCAATTGCAGAAACAAGGAATGGTTAAAGGAATTCCCACTTTCAAAAGGGAAAATGCAAAATGTGAAGCTTGTATTTATGGCAAACAAAGTCAAGAAAGTTTTCCAACAAGTTCATGGCATGCAAACAGGCGGCTACAACTAGTTCATAGTGATGTTTGTGGTCCACTACAAAATTCATTTGGTGGTTGCAAATATTTCTTACTATTCATTGATGATTTCAGTAGAATGACTTGCGTTTACTTTTTGAAGAACAAGTCAGAAGCATTTGAGAAGTTTAAAATTTTTTGCCAACTTGTTGAAAATGAAGTCAAAGAAAAGATAGGTATTCACAGGACAGATAATGGGGGAGAATTCACCTCAAATGAATTCAAAACTTATTGCAGTGAAAATGGCATAAGACGACAACTTACTAATGTTTACACTCCACAGCAAAATGGAGTAGTTGAAAGAATGAATCACACCTTGCTAGGAATGGCAAGATCCATGTTAACTTTCAAGAGGTTAAGTCCAACATATTAGGCAGAAGCAATACATACAACTGTCTACTTAAGGAACAGATCTCCATCTGCTTCTTTAGACTGAATCACACCTTATGAAGCTTGGTTTGGTTTCAAACCTCGAGTTAAACATCTTAGAGTTTTTGGATCAGTATGTTATGCCTTAGTTCCGAAAGAAAAATGAACTAAGCTCGACTCGAGAAGTTTAAAATGCACAATGATTGGCTATTCTGATGAGAAGAAAGGGTATTGTCTTTTGACCAATGGAAAATTCATTGTGAGCAGGGATGTCATTTTTGATGAAACTGAGAGTAAAGAGTGCTGAATAAATTGAAAATCTTCTTCAAAAGTTAGAAACTAAGGGAAATAAACGAAATGGAAAAATGAAAAGTCAACCAACTTCAACAAATTGGCATGAAATTGATTTTCCTTCATCTGAAGATGAGTCATCCAGTCCATCTACATCAACAACATCATCCGGGTCTTCTAGCAGTTCATCCGCCTCTCCAAGTAGTAGTAGTTCTTCTGATAGTGATTCTCTAGACTCTTCACCTGAATGAAGAAAATTACTTTATATTAATCCTCTTTACAATGATGGAGATTTTACAGAAGCACAAACAAGTGAGCACCAACTACTGAAATGGGCAGTTCAACTTTTGAAAGATGTAAAGCCTGATGAGCAGAATAATACAGGCACCAGAAGGGCACATAGAAGTGAAGGCAATTTTTCCTTGTTAGCAAATGATTTTAATGAACCTTCCACATAAAAAGAAGCAGTAAAACATAAAGAATGGCAACAGGCTATGGTTGAAGAATATCAGGCAGTAATTGATAACAACACATGGAAACTTGTTGATTGTCCAACAAATGTTAAACCCATAGGATGCAAATGGGTTTATAGAATTAAGTATAATAAAAAAGGAGAACTTGAAAAGTATAAAGCACAACTTGTTGCAAAAGGTTTTGCGCAGTAGGAAGGCATTGATTATGAGGAAACTTTTGCTCCTACAGCGAAATGGAACACCATCCATTTAACACTTGCATTGGCTGCTCAAAAAGGATGGAAAGTTCATCAAATGGATGTGAAAAATGCTTTTCTCAACGGGGATTTACAGGAGGAAGTGTATATGACCCAACCGCCAGGTTTTGAAATTGAAGGACAAGAACATAAAGTCTGCAAATTGATCAAGGCTTTATATGGATTAAAACAAGCTCCCCGAGCTTGGTATGAAAAGATGGATGAATACCTTAAGAAAGTTGGTTTTCAATGAAGTGAATCTGATGATACTTTGTATGTGCGAAAACAGGGAAAATATCTGGTAATTCTTGTTATGTATGTAGATGATTTGATCATTACAGGCTGCCATGATGATCATATTGCACAGGTGAAAAAGGAGTTACATGCAGGTTTTAAGATGACCGATTTGGGATTACTTCACTACTATCTTGGAGTTGAAGTCTTCCAACGTCCACATCATCTTTTCATTTCTCAGAGTAAGTATGCAACAGAGGTTCTTCAGTGATTTGGCATGCAGGATTGCAAGCCCGTTCTCACCCCCATGGAGCAAAATGTGAAACTTTCAAAATTTGAAGGGGGGGGGGGGGAAAGGTGGACATTACAACTTACAGACAATTGATTGGCAGCTTGATTTATTTGACAAATACTCATCCTGATCTATCTTATGCAGTCAATATTCTTTCATGTTTTATGCAAGAACCACAAGACAACCACTGGAATGCAGCTAAAAGAGTTCTTCGATATAGCCATGGTAACTGAATGACTTGATTTTTTCTTTGCCTTGTAGTGGATGGAGATGCTAAAGCTTGGTAAGGTGACCAGGGTTTCCATTGAAGCTGTTACATAGGAAAAACTAAAGTTACATCAAATTTTATACATGAAAACATAGAATACTCCGTTTTTCCTCAAAACAAGGTTTTGAGGAAAAATACATTTCTGAGCATGTGATTATGAAATTTATTGGTACTGGAACTTTATTCAACCTCCTCATGCGCCTACTGACCGTTATTGAACATTTTGAAGACTTTTTGATGAAACCCTAGACCTAATGGGACTGAAAACTCTAAAAAAGACTTTTGCGGATTTAAAGACAAAAAATGATTGCAGATGATCTAGATGAGCGGAAATAGGCCAGCAGGTAAAGGACATGAGGGAAAATGTACAATGAGCCACTACCGTGAGATGATCCATGATCCTAATGGAATGCAACTCACTGAGCGAGACACCTAATATGCAATGCAACAAGAGAATTTTATCACTGACGGAGGGATGAAGATACCGACACTAACATTGTCTCCAATGGGGATGGTAGCTTCTTGGAGGTGCCAAGAACGGCAGATATTTGGGAGAGCAGACAGTGCCTTCATCCATTGGGCTATGTAGTCAATAACTTCAACAAACCAAAATCAAACTTTTGACTCAATTTCAGGACTGAATTCTGACTCAAAACTAACTCAATTTCAAGACTGAAATCAAACGAAAGACCTGACTCGAAAAAACCAAACCAAAACTGAAATCAAACCTCAGTTTTATAGCCTTCACCTCGGACCCCAAACTGAAAGAATGATACAATACACACTTGCAATGAAATTTAAACAACCCGATATGTACAGTGATACATATTACAGCAGAAAACACTTCAAAAATAGTACTGTTTGAGCAACTGACCATTGACCGACCCACCTGGATAGTCTTCTCCATTCATTTCTTTAAGAAAAAAAGCATTTTGGCCTCGATATGCAGCTATTCTGAAAGGTCCTTTCAAAAGGTTCTCAAACTTGCCATGCTTACCTTTATCTTCGATTCTTGCGTCCCATTCAGCACCACATCTTCTATTTGAAACTTGTCCGCCTTTGCCTTTTGATCATATATCTTCTTGATTCTCTCTTGTAGCTTGAAAGTGTTCTGAAAAACCCCCTCTCTAGTCTGTTGTAAATGGATCATTTGATTGATTCTCCACTGTAAATGATCGTCTTCGCTGCCAGCTTCCTGCAGAAGTTTAACCACTGGAACTGCGAGAGAGGTTGGGAATACTGTGTCCACACCATACACAAGCTCGAAAGGGGACATGCCTATAGATTTATTTTGACTTACTCTTTCTGCCCAAAGTGCATTAACAAGATTTTTGTGCCAACTTTTCTTGTTCGTTTCCAACAGCTTTTTGATAATATTGACAAAAGATTTATTTGAGGATTCTGCCAATCCATTACCTTGGGGGTAATATGCAGTAGAGTGCCCCAAAGTGATTTGATATTTATTACAAAGTCAATCATTCTTTTAGACTTAAAGGCTGCTTCATTATCAGTGATCAGCTTATTTGGACAGTCAAAACGAGACAAAATATTGTTTTCAAGAAATGAAATAATTACCGAATCAGTGGCTTGCCTTGTAGGAATCGCCTCAATCCATTTGGTGAAATAATCCGTTGCTGTGAGGATCCATTTATACTGTGTTGAAGAAGTAGGATGGATCTCATCGATGAAGTCTAAACCCCACTGCTGAAATGGAGGACTTACTTCAATGGGCTTGAGTGGTAAAGGTTGCAATTTCCTTCTACCTTGAAAAATCTGACATTCATGGCAGCTTGCTACAGTTTTGTACACCAGCAAAAAGAGTTGGCCAATAATATCCTGCTCTAAAAATTTTATCGGCTGTTGTCTTCCAGAAAAGATGGCCTCCGCAATCCCCCTTGTGAAAGTCCTCCATAACATGTTTTGCCTCTTCTTCAACCAAACAATTGAGCAAGAAACCACCAGGATCTTTCCAATAGAGTGCATTATTCATGATACAAAACTTGGCAGCCTTCAATTTCAATGTTATACTTTTATTCTTAGCCATTCCAGATGGTGGTGACAAATTTTGGAGTACATAAACAATGTCCGAATACCAAGGAGAATGAAGAAAAATTTCTGATACCTGAGCAGGCGAACTCTCTTCATCTTCCTTGCACATGGCAGCAATGAGATTAATGTCCAAGGCATGCAAATTTGACTCAGCCATTAGTTTGGATAGCCCCTGTCCTTTGATGAGCTTTGTCGGTTTGATCTCCACATCATATTCCAACAAGGCAGCAATCCATTTGCCTCTTCTTCCCTCCGGATCTGTTTGCACTAGGACAACTTTGACAACAGCATTAGGGACATAAGAAAGAATGTGAGAATGCAGAATATAGACTCGAAAATCTTTCAATGCATTTACCAAAGCAAGAGCCTATTTTTCAATAATATTATACTTCAAAGCTGCATCCCTTATAGTTCTACTGAATAATGCAATTGGTTTCTCAAGCTGGTCTCTTTTCTGGATCAAGACCGCTGCCATAGTATGATCCGATGGCAAATGAAAACAAAATGAAGTCTTGAGTATAGTCTGGGCGGATCAAAACCGGGGCTGAAGAAAGGGCCAATTTCACCAAATTGAAAGACTTAATTGCTTCCTTAGTCCACTTCACTACACTATCTTTCTTGAGCATATTTGTGATTTCCCTTAAATGTTCTGCAAGATTGGGTACAAAGCGACCTAAGAAATTCATCTTACCATTGAATGATTGGATCTCCTTCTTACTTCATGGAAAATCAATCTTTTGAATGGCTTCCACCCGAGTCGGATCGATGCGGATGCCCTCCTTTGATATAATATGACTGAGAAGCTTGCCTTCATCCATGGCAAACAGACTTTTCGTTGGATTGAGAGATATACCATACTTCCTACACTGCTGAAATACAATCTTCAAATGATAAAGGTGCTCTTCATTTGAATTAGAGAAAACTGTCAAATCATCAAGATAAACAACTAGAAAGACAAGTTTTTCATTAGCAAATGCAATATCCATTGCTCGCTGAAAGGTTGCACCAGAATTCTTCAATCCGAAAGGCATCTTTGCATAATGAAAAGTTCCCCACGGAGTGGTGAACGTTGTTTTATCTCTATCATCCTCATGGTCCAGAATTCAGTTATAACTGGAATAACCATCGAGTAGCGACATGCGAGATGCTCCAACTACTCTTTGAAGTATGTGATCCATCTTGGGCAATGGATAATTATCTTTCAAAGATACTTTATTTAGATTTATAAAATCAATACATAACCGAATTTCACCTGTTTTCTTGCGCACGGGCACCAAATTAGAAATCCAATTTGAAAATCTTATGGGGACGATGATACCAGCTTTATACAACCGATTCACTTCCTTCTCTATTGAAGGCAACAACTTTGGATTTATTCTTCTTATCTTTTGATGAAAAGGCTTTTGATTTGGATTGATCGGGATGATATGATGAACTATTCTTGTGTCATATGCCTTCAAATCTGAATAATCCCATGCAAATACATCAGTAAATGAAGATAATAAACTGATATACTTTTCTTTTATCCGTGGAGGCAATGCCTTTGATAACTTCACCATTCTAGGATTTTCTGCTGATCCAATGTTCACATCCTTAACTCCTTTCTCAGTTGGCAGCAAGATCAGTGTTCGGGCTACATCATCTTGATCGAACAACTCCTCTAAAGGTATTAGACCTTTAAGAATGACATTGTCCTTCAGCTGCAAAACTTCCATCTGATTGACTTCTATATCCTCCTCACCATCATCATACTCCACATCGATAGAAGTGTCTTTGAATTTACCTTCATTCTGTAGAAATTCATCAATCTCATCATCATCTTGAAACACTTGCCAATACCTTTGATTGTCAGGAACAGCCGGGCGAAGTTTCACATGAATTCCAAATTTTTTGTTTGAATTCATTGGAATTTTCAAATTACTTGCTGCTGTTGCAAGTGAATCTGCAATGACATTCTAAACACGAGGGACACATGTCAAAGTGTAATATGAAAACAATCTCAAGATATGTAATACCACATTGCGGTAGGCCTGCATTCGAGGATGCTTAGCTTGGTATTCCCCTTTCACTTCCTTGATAACTAACTCGGAGTCGCCATACACTAAAATCCTTTTAGCGTTCAACTTTCTAAGAATTTTCAAACCGGCAATTAAGGCCTCATATTCAGCCTCATTATTTGAACAGTCAAAAGCCAATTTATAAGAACAGACCATTACATTACTTGGCACTTTGTTTGGGGCAAAAACAGGGCTGTGTATCCAAATGCCAATTCCAGCACCTTCCCTTCCTACCGTGCCATCAAAATCCATGCTCCACAGGTCAGCTTCATCCTCTTCCAAATGCTGAAATTCTGTTTTCTCTTTTTCTTGACCTTACTATCCATCAATATTTTGCTGCTATCAGAAAGCTGATTTCTCAGCAGTACTATCAAGTCTTTGTATTTCTTGCTTTAATACCTCTCTGAAATTTTCAGTGATCTCTGGAATGTCTTCTACTTCTACTATTTGGCTATTCACATCATTAAAACTATCTGAATACAAAACAAATGATTCTAAATCAGTATGTACATAGTTGATTGGATGATTTATCGGTTTCTCCTTGCTAGTGATCATGTACTTCATCTTTTGCTCCCGGTATAATTTCCTCATCTGACCGAACACGGGAATGGTAGCATAGGAAAAATCAAGCTGCAATGTCCCTTTAAGTTTCACTCCCCAAGATCTGGAAAGAAGCATGCCAAATCTAGGAGGAATATCCGCCACAACCACATCCATCAAAACATTTTTAGCTGGAATCTGATCCAAACTGACCACCAAATCTTTGATAAGACCAATGCATCTTACTCTACCAGAATCGAAGGAGTAAAGGTCATGATACTTTTTGGTGATATCCAATCCCAATTTCTCCATGATTGCCTTAGGCATGAGATTATAAGAAGCTTCGAAATCAAACATAGCATTGTGTAACACATAGTCATGCACCCTAAGGTTGATGTAAAAAGGAGCTACATCACTATCTTGAGACTGACCTTCTAATGCTGGACCAAAAATCAACTTAGGTTGATCATCCTCCATGTTTACCATATCAGATAATGGATCTAAATTCAAAATCTTAGACACCTGACCTTTATAGCTGCTGTTCTTCATCAACTCAGTGAAAGGAATAGATAGTTTCAACTTAGCAATTTCATTTTCTAAGTTAAAAACTGAAGTTTTCTCTACCTCTTTAGCTGAAACATCCTTCTTTTCAATTTTCTCCTTTGATATACTTGGTTGATTGGATCTTTCGTTTGCTAATGGAATTTTGTTGGTGGTTGGATCAGCTGTCTCTTTTCCCTTTTTCTGCACAATGGGAGGATCATTCTTTGGAGGTGTCGTCTCCTTCATTTTTTGAATTAGATTTATGGGCACATCTCTACTTCTGAGAGAATATTGTCGCTGCTGGGCTGTCAAAGCATTCATGTACCCTCTCTGATATTCATTAGATTCATCTTCAAGAACTGTTTCATTTGCCAAAATGAAATTTTCATCCCTTTGTACTGCTGAGTTCTCGGAATACTCCTCATCTTCAGTGATAAAAATTGGCATATCATCAGGTGTAAAGAAATGATTCTCTTCTCCAATTACATTCTCCTCATCATCTGATTCTGGACCATGTACAAAATTCTACTGTAAGGGTGTCTTCACCTGTTGCTGTGCTGCTTGGTCTTGTGCTCGTTGCTCTCTTTGCTTGATTCTAAATTGTGGTTGATGCTGGGCACAGAAGTTTGGATTTCTGACTTGCTGTTCAGACTTGTCAATTGTTAATATGTCAAACATCTTCTCCATCTTACAGAGCACTTAATCTGAAGTAGAAATCTCTTCATTTATTGTTACCTTCTTTTCAGCCTTTGTTCTAGCTCTCTTGGTAAGCAGATTTGCTTCAACACTAACTGCAATTTTCTGCATGTCTTCCAAAGTGGCCGGATCTCTTTCTCTTAATTGATAGGCCATATTAGGATCAAAACCATCTGGAAAATTAATCAAAGCTAGCCCCATAGGTGGCTTTATATCAGCAGGAATTGCATTGTAAATAGAATTGAATCTAATACAATAATCTTGAACAGACTCACCAACATTCCGCTTGATGTTATCATATTCGGAAAGGATCTGAAGCGGGTTTTTCTTCACTTCCCAATGGTTCAAGAATTGTCTCTGAAGATTAGTCAATGTAGTAATACTTGCAGCCGACAAAGCTCTGAACCACTTCCTTACTTCACCTCCAAAAGTTTGTACAAATAGTCTCTTTGTCACATTTTCCACATCAATCTCATGAAGGTCAAAGAAATCTGCCATCCTATCAACATGCTGCTGAGCTGTAATACTTTGAGGAGTGCCATCAAATAATGGAATTTTGCTTTGATAATCGGTGGGCATGTCATCCAAATTTTGAGGCAACATAAGGGGTGAAAATCGCGCAGCCATTGCTCTAGGTGGATTTACAACCGGTCTTGGGGATGTAGGGGGAGTTGGTGCAGCTGATGTATGAAGTGTATGCGGTGTGGATGAGGTTATGAAATTTTTGATGTTTGAAGGGTAGAAGGAGTAGATGGAGGTGACACCACTGTAGATTTTTGATCAGAGATAGAAGGCTACACGGGAATGGTGGGAATATAAGGAGTTTCGGTGGGAATTTTTGAACTAGATGCAATTGTGGATTACCCAAGAGTTGTAGATGCAGACTCTAAGAATTCAGGAATGTTTGTAGCCACAATGGAAGTTTTGAGTTTCAAGATATGATCGTCAATTGATCTATTGGCCTTTTCAGTTTCAAGATCTTTGACAAACTCTGGATTTAGGGCAGTAGAACCAACAACACTTTCAGATTTGGTCTCAAACAACGACAACTCAAATTGTTTGTCAAACTCAAGAACTTAAAGATAATAAGAAACAACAGGACATGAACGAGATTTGAACACAAGAATCATAGATCTTTCTCGGTGGAGGATTCTTGGTATAACATTGGGATTTTCGTACACAGGAGGTGGATCGGGATTCGGATTTGCTCTGGTGTGTCTTCTGGAAGCCAGTGTGTTATTAATTCCAAGAAATCAAATGGACACTACCAACTTTTTCAGCCTATCAAATTCTAAACTTATCATCCAAAAGCTTAGAATTATCAGATGTACTGGGGCAATTTGGAAGTCAGATGTTTCTGTTTATAAGACTAGACTAGAGATTCACTAAAGCAGCGTTTATCTACTTTCGCTAATGCAAAGCAAGAGCGTTTCGAAGGCTACCTGGCATAACTTCAGGCTCCATTTGCAATTTATAAAACGAAGAACACTAACAAACCAACAATTTCTTCCCCATTATGGTCGCCACTATGTTAGTGCCTGAATTTACGTCAGGCTAAGAAAGGTAAGATCTAGGATAACATCAAACCACGCTTAACCTGGTAGCTAGCCCTACCAGGTCGGGAGAGGGTTCTCTCCTTGTCAATCTGAGTAAAATATGATCAATGAGGCTTGAGATGGCCGATGTGATGACTGATTTTAGGCTAGGTATGTATGCAAAAGAGTTTGATTAAATTTGATGATGTTTTGTTGGCTCAAATGTGAAAGGCAGATTTGGGCCTGGGGAATGAGGCTCACTTTTGTAGAGATCTCTATGGGGCAAGGTAAGCAAGTGATTTGGTACTTCAAATTGAGTGATATGGAGAGATTTTATATAGGTGAGGGGTTGAAAAGGGCATGAAAAACTCAAGGATCCTTTTTAAACAGCTAAAAACATAGATAACTAAACAAACCCTAGATAGAGCATTGCACTTTCAATGTATTCTACCTTTTTTATTTGTTTGATTTAGTTAATATGGAATAAAGAGAGATAATGGTATACATAAAACAAATATAGACTTACAATTACAGAAGAGAACACAATACCAAAGCAAAATTCCACATGAATCCCATAAAGTGCTGCAAACCACTGGTCTATTCCTTAGCCAAACTGCTAAAATGTGTATACAATGAAGCTCCAATCTTTCCCAAAAGTCCAACCATGCTAATGACTGAAAAAACATAAGATATAGGCAAAAAAAAACTCATCCTAGCCTCTAGGGGTCGAGCTCATGAGTTTAGGAGCTGTTCCAACAAATTCTAAACTGAGAACTATAAAGTAGGCAGTGGAATAGCTTGCCTCTACAAACTAGGGAACTGATTCATTCAGTTGCAAACTACCTTTTCATGGATGAATCTACCTCTATGAGTGAAAATTCAACATAATTACATAAAAATCCATCAAATTACATTAAATTACATCATGATTTTTACATTAAGAAGGAGAAAAGTCAAACTGTCAAGAAACTAGGCGAAAAACAGAGTATTCTTGGTCAAACTGAGCAAAATTCCTCCAATGCACCGCGCTGATTTCCCTATGCGTAGAACCTTTTTGCAGCTGCTTTTGGAGGCCTTATCAGTGTCCAAATTTTCTCCAAGTGATCTTGTTGGAAAGGTTTACCTGTCTAATTTCCAGCAAAACTGGAATTTTTGGATTTGGCCTCCATTTTCCCCTCCATAACTGAGTTCTCCCAAGACTACTTCTTGTGTGTCAAGAAAGAGGCAGAAAGGTCATTTTTGGGGTGTTTTTGACCTTTTTGGGGCTCAAAAACTATAAAAATTTCTTGGCCATTTGTAGGCATGCATATTTTTTCATGAAAAATCCAAAAATTCTGACTTTTCATCAAAAGGAGTCTCCTATCAAAAGCGAGCACTGGGTGGCAGGGCGCATTGGGCAGAAAAACCTATTTTTGGGCCCAAAAATTTCAAAATTGCAAAAGGTGTCCCAAATTTTTTGAAATTTGGGCTGAGTTTCCTCCATTAAGAGTTGTGATGGGCCAAGTAAGCCTTAGCCAAGATCTGAAGTCTATCATGCTCCTTTTGCTTCCTCGATGCTTTCTTCAACTTGGCCTTCAAGTTCCTGATTCTTGCTTTGCACACCTTGTTTCTTGCCAAGTAGTGGTAGGCCATGTGCCTCAACATGATTTTCTCTTTGTTGGACTTCTCCAGTGTCCTATCCAAGTGGATATTTGTCATCTCCAACCATGACTCACGATCAACATTGATTTCTTGCTCAAGTGTTGTGACCTTGACTCTCCTCCTTTTGGCAGCTTGTCGGTTTTCTCGTATGTTTCTTAGCTCCATTATGGTTTTTTGATCCTCTAGATACTTGCTTCTTTGCTCCAGATAGTTGATTATCCATTTGGCTCTTTCCAAGTTGAGAGACAAACCATGGATGTCCTCTTGCTGCTCCTGAATGATCTCTTTAAGCTTTGAGCTTGGTGAGCCCAAATCGATGTCATCATCCTGAATAAGAATGAAGTCTGTCTCCTGCTCTCCTGAAGGCCCCTCATCAATTAATGCCCTCTTGCCCTTGTCCTGAACCTACTTTGTTGATGGAGGAAGTGAGACCCCTTCCACCCTGGGTGGAGATAATACTCGCTTTGCTGCTACAAACAACCTTCTAGTGCCCTTTTGGTAGGTGATAAACATTGGCACACTAGCGGTTTGTGTCTCAGGAATCTCATGCTGATGTGAAGGTCCACTTGTCTCATGAAAAACTGCTGGATGTGTTTGAGGAGTGGTGAAGACCTCATGTGAAATAAAATCCTCCCATGAGATGTTCTATAAACCAAGCTAATGCATGACCACAATCTTGATGAGTGCAAAATGATATATACTGTTGTACTGCTGCTGAGGAGTCTTCCTTTGCACTAGGGTGTTCATCTTCTCAATATTTTGGCACATGAAGTAGGGGAGATTCATCATTCTCACCCTGGTAAAGTGCATCAATAATCTCATGTGATAGGCATATAGGCGAGAAAACCGGCCCTCACAGCTAAAATACTTAATTATGAGTTTCATCAAGGGAGCATATGAGTCTTTCAGATACCGGAAGGGAAAAACTCTGCTGAGATGTCTCAAATAACCAGCCTGGGATAGGGGTGAATGAATTTAGGGATATGGGGGATAGTAAAATGGGTTAATGGAACTAGAAAAGAAGTGAGGGAATAAAAAGGTGAGGGAGTGATGGCAACAAAAACAAATTTACAAACCCTAAGCAATCATGTTTTGAGCAAAAATTGCAAGGAGGTAGGGTTTGAATTTTTTTTTACTAAATCATCATAAACATCTTAAGACACACATTCATTGGCATTTGAAGAGTTGTTGACTTACTTTGGACCGGAGGAAGCCTAGCAAATTGAGAATTTGGATGAATTTGTGGTGAAAATGGCTTGCAGCTCTATGCGCCACGCCACAAACCCAACGCGTCGCGCCTCCTATATGCGCCGCGCCAGTATAGTTTTTACACTGTGGAAGGTGGCCCAATGCGCCGCGCTAGCTCTATGCGCTATGCCACTCACCTATTGGGCCACGCCCCTGAAACTCAAACTCTTTGCTGCGATTTTGTTACCACGAGCTTGCTCTAAATCTCTCATGCTCTGTTGGATGCAAATGAGTCTTTTAAACACAAGAAATAACTTATATGCAAAATAATTTAATTTTTCACTTCATAAAACCCACTTTTGTAATGTTTACATTTGACACTTTCTTTTCAAACTCTGTTTTAGGCAATTTTGCTTTATTTTGCCTTTGATTAACTGAATGACTTTATTTTTTGTTTGCCTTGTAGTGGATGGAGATGCTAAAGCTTGGTAAGGTGACCAAGGTTGCCACTAAAGCTGTTACATAGGAAAAACTGAAGTTACATCAAATTTTATACATGAAAACATATAATACTCTGTTTTTCCTCAAAACGGGGTTTTGAGGAAAAATACATTTCTGAGCATGTGATTATGAAAGTTATTGGTACTGGAACTTTATTCAACCTTCTCATGCACTTTCTGACCGTTATTGAACATTTTGAAGACTTTTTGATGAAACCCTAGACCTAATGGGACTGAAAACTCTAAAAATGGCTTTTGCGGATTTAAAGACAAAAAATGATTGCAGATGATCTAGATGAGCGGAAATAGGCTAGCAAGTAAAGGACATGAGGGAAAATGTACAATGAGCCACTACTGTCAGATGATCCATGATCCTAATGGAATGCAACTGACTGAGCGAGACACCTAATATGCAATGCAACAAGAGAATTTGATCACTGACGGAGGGATGAAGATACCGACACTAACACTCGGGGTGCGGACTGAGGTCTCACCCAAAGTAGTATGGGAGGGTGCTAGAACCAGGTTTTCGCACCCTTGAGATGTCTAAGAGGTTCGACTAGTCCATTGTTTGTTCCTACGTGTAGGTGGCTTCGCGCACCTTCCGTTCCTTACGGCCTGATACCCTGCCTTCACACAACCCTAACCAGGGGCTGTTCCGCGCTTTGCGCTATTACCCAAGATCTTATTTATCTTCTAGTACTAATTAAGCACCTTTGCCTACTTAAATTTCTTAAGTTATACTTAACAATATAAAACATTCATACAGGTTCACGTAGTAAATAAACAGTAAACTTGCAAATTATATCCAATCATGTATTAAACCAGGAAAAGATACACAAAATTATAGCAAAAATTCTCTTTATTGATTCTTCCAATGGTTACAGACTTGACTCGCCCTGCACACTCAGCTGTAAGGTTCTGCGCACTCAGCTGTGGACTACTAGGCCTCTGCACACTCATCTGTAGAGCCTTCTCCTACTCTACAACCCACATCCCCGCGCCCTAAATTCACAGAGATTTTACAACAAGATTTGGTCAAAACTTGGGCTTTAAGCCCCAAAACATGCCTTGGGGGATTCCATGCCCAAAATTCATCATTTTTGAAGACAATCAAAGGACAATTGCAGCCATTATTAAGGAATTCTTGTGTTGTGAGTTTGTGATAATGTTTTTTCTCTATTATAGTCTTATATGAATGATAATTCCATTCTATTCCCACGTCTATGCTTTTAAGTGATTTTCCTAAGAGGCTTTAAACAAAATTCTTAGTTTTAAGCTCTGTTTTGTTAGGAACTTCATGTTTATGTCACTTGTCTTCTGATAAATGAATTCATGCTTGCGATGCTCATTTTGATCTTTGCTTTTCCACCCTACACTACATCAAAAAAACCCCAAAGTAGCATAAAGATATACCTACCCTACTCCTTTATATCTCTTGTAGCGGAAACCTTTGATCTTTTGACCTATTTTCCTGATTTGCCCTCCTGATCCACCAAAACCCTAAAATTTTCAAAACTCTAGAGCTGAACATATCTAGCCTAAAATGTTATGCTCTTAACCTGCAAGATGATACCAGAATACCAAATATGCGAAGAAATATACCCAGAATGTAGAATAGTGAGTAACAACAACAAGTATTTTATTATTCAGAAAGCAATGTTCACTTGCCTCTTCGAGGGGGAAACCTCCAATAGAACAGAGCTCGATTACAAAATAAGAGACGATGCTCATCGCAAGGAGTCTCTATCCTTTATATATGACGCATACATGCAATACCATGGAGCAATACCATGGTTCTTATTAATACCACCTATCTAATACCATGGCCCATAACTAACTGTGGTCTCGTCATTAAATGCGGGTTAACCACTTACAATTATTAATATGGGCTTTATTGACTCTTTACTTAACTATAACTATGACTCGATCCTACTACATAAATAAGGGGGTTAGGGTGGGACCCTAACATGCCCTCCCCCTTAAGAATAGCCTTGTCCTCAAGGCTGAAGCTGCAGAAACTGCTGAAGAATAGTGGCTGGTTCCCAGGTTGCATCTTCTGGAGAGGTGTCTTTCCACTTGACGAGGACTTCCTTGATCATGCGGCCACGCAGGTGCTATTCTCGTGTGTCTAGGACTTGTTCAGGTTGGAGCCAGATTGACCCTTCTTCATCCAATGCAGGTAGACTAGTTTGAATTCTGCAATTGTTCCCAATCACTTTCTTGAGGCATGAGACATGGAAAACTGGATAGATTTTTTCAGTGGGTGGCAAAGCGAGCTTGTAGGCCACTTCTCCAATGCGCTGAAGTATTTGATACGGTCCGTAGAATTTTGAAGATAGTTTTTGACAACCCTTATCTTTGAGTGATGTTTTCTTATATGGTTGCAGCCTCAAAAATACTTGATCCCCTTCTTGAAATTGGCGCTTTGAGCGATGCTGATCTACTTGTTGTTTCATGCGGTTTTGAGCTTGATGAAGATTCTCTCTAAGATGGGCGAGCATGGTTGTGCGGTTTTGTAGGAGTTGATCCACTGCCTGTACCTTTGAGCACCCCTTGATATAAGTAGGGGAAGGAGGGAGTTGACCATAAACTTCTTCATAGGGAGTGACTTTGGTGGTGGTATGATAGTTGGTGTTATACCACCATTCAGATAGAGGTAACCACTGTACCCAAAGATGTTGCTTCTCTGAAGTGAAACACCTAAGATAGGTTTCCAGACATTTGTTGACTGCTTTAGTTTCACCATCCGTTTGTGGATGATAGGAAGTACTGAGTTTTAGTTGGGTACCTTGTAGCCTGAAGAGTTCCTGCCAAAAATTATTGGTGAAGATCAGGTCACGATCAGACACAATAGAAGTGGGCATGCCATGCAATTTGAAGATCTGATCCATGAAAGATTGAGTGACCAAAGTCAGTGTAAAAGGGTGGGGTAGGGTGCAAAAATGAGCATACTTAGAAAGTTGGTCCACAACCACCATGATGACTAACTTGTTTCCTGACTTTGGAGGACCTATAATGAAATCCATAGAAACCTCTGTCCATATTGATGCTGGAATGGGCAATGGTTGTAATGTGCCTGGTGCTTTGACTGTCTCCCCGTTGTGGCACTGGCAAATAGCGCATTCCGCTACAAAAGTAAGGATGTCCTTTTTCATTCCTGTCCAAAAAAATGACCTTCTAGTGCGAGCATACGTCTTCTAAAAGCCTGAATGTCCTGCAGTGGGGGATGAGTGCAATTCCGCCAAAATGCGGCTTTTGAGGGTGGATGTTGGTGATATTATGACTCTGTCCTTGTAGCGAAGAATCTCATCCCGCCATGAGTATCCCTTGATGGAATTTGGATCCGCCTGCAATTGAGTAATGAGTTGGGAGAGCCAGGGATGTGAAAACCATCCCCTGCAAGCCTCTTCAATCCATTCTAGAATGGGAAGGGAAATTGCGAGCAGGGTACTTTCCTCCTCAAATTGGCGCGATAATGCATCCGCTACAATATTTTCGCGCCCTTTCTTGTAAATGATCTCATAATTATATCCCAACATTTTGGTGAGCCATTTATTTTGTTGTGGGGATGATAGGCATTGCTCCAAAAAATATTTAAGACTGTGATGGTCTGTGCGGATTTGGAAATGTCGCCCCAATAAGTAAGGAAGCCAGGTATCTACTGCATGTAAGATGGGCATCATTTTCTTCTCATAGGTAGATTGTCCCAGATTCTTCCCACTTAGTTGCTAGCTTGTGAAGGCCAAGGGTCAATCGTCCTGCATTAAGTCCACCCCAATACTCGTACCTGAAGCATCACATTCAATGACAAAAGATTTGGTAAAGTCGGGTAGTTCTAAGACTAGAGCGGAACACATGGCATTTTTGAGAGCTGTAAATGCATGTTGTGCTTCATCATTCTAGAATAATGAATTTTTCTTGAGGAGTTGAGTGAGGGGCTTCACAATGCGACCATAATTGCAGACAAATTTGCGATAGTAGCCAGTGAGACCCAAAAATCCTCTTAGGCTATTCAAGGTCTTAGGTTGAGTCCAATCCTGCATTGCCTGGATCTTTTTGGGGTCCACCTTGACACCTTCACGCCCCAAAATGTGGCCCAAATACTCAACTTCATCCATGCCAAAAGAACACTTGGACATCTTAAAAAATAATTTATGATTGCGGAGCAGTTGCAAGAGTAGATCTACATGCTAAAGATGTGCAGCCCAAGTGCAACTATAGATGAGGATGTCATCGAAGAAAACAAGTACAAATTTCTTGAGATATGGTTTGAGAAGGTGGTTCATAAGGTTCTGAAAAGTAGATGGGGCATTACAAAGACTGAATGGCATGACCAGGAACTCATAATGGCCTTCATGAGTTCAAAAAGCAGTCTTTGGAATGTCAACTTCCTTCATGCGAATTTGGTGGTAGCCTGCGCGAAGATCCAGCTTAGTGAAGAATTGAGCCCCATTGAGTTCATCCAGCAAATCATCAAAAACCGGGATGGGAAATTTATCTTTGACCGTCAACTTATTGAGGGCCCTGAAGTCTGGACACATACGCCATTCCCATCTTTCTTGAGCACCATGACCACCGGTGATGAATAAGGACTAATGCTGGGACGAATGATGCCTGCTTCCAAAATTTCTTTGATTATTTCTTCTATTTCATTCTTTTGGGTGAACGGATATCTGTATGGGCACACATTTTGTGGTTGGGCCCCTGGTACCAAGGTGATTCTATGATCATGTTCCCCTCTTGAGGGTGGAAGCTCATGAGGCTTGTCAAAGACTGGCAGATGGTTATTTAAAATCTGTTGCATCTTAGGATGAATCAGCAGAGAATTGGGTTCGACGGCCTGGATGGCATTAAATTGAGCTATAACTCCATGATGGCCCTTTTTTAACAATTTTTTCATCCTATGTGAGCTTATGATAGAGGGAGCTCCTACCTGGAGTCCACGGAGGGTACGTGTGGAGTTGTTCTGCTTAAAGCTCATATATAACTCCTGAAAATCCATTGTGATTGGCCCAAGTGTGCGAAGCCATTCAGCACAGAGGACAATGTCGCACCCTCCCATATGTATGGAAAACATGTGGGTCTTCAACTGATAATCCCCCATTTGAAGTTTGAAATTTTCACAGAGGCCTTCACATTTCATTGTTCCCCCATCCGCAATTTGGACTTGGAAGTTAGAAACTGCTCGTACAAAACAATGCACTGCTTTCGCGACTTTTTGATGGACAAAATTATGTGTACTTCCATTATCAATCAAGACTACTACTGGGCGATGCTTAATAAAAGCTCTGATTTTTAGAGTTTGAGGTGAAGAAATCCCTGCCAAAGAATGCAGCGAAATAACTGGTTCGTCAGGGACATTGTCCTTCTGGTTGTCCTCTTCTGCCTCCTGAGGTTCCTCAAGTGGTGGAGCTTCCTCCGATGAGCTGTAATCAGTGGCATCAATTTGAAATAATTTGGGCTCCTTGTATTTATGACCTGGGGAGTATTTTTCATCACAGTAGTAACATAATCCCTGCTTTCTTCTTTCTGCCATTTCTGCAGGTGACACCTTTTGAACCTTAAGTGTTTGAGTCGTGCTGTGAGCCTGTGGGGGGCGACCCTTGGTGGTGAAATTTGGGCGAGTGGATTGGGCCACTAACGCACGTTCCACGTTATGAGCTACCTTGCAAACCTTTGACCATGTGGGAGGGTGGTGCAGTCAGACGTGGGCTTGTATGGCTTCTTTAAGGCTGTTGATAAAACATTCCGTGTAGAACACATCTTGGAGACCCCTAGTGCGGAAAGCTAAGGCTTCAAAGGCTGTAATATATTCATCCACTGTGCCAGTCCGTCGAAGCTTAGTGAGATGAGCCAAAAACGTAGAGTCATGGTCAAAGTGCTCTATAAGAGCTTTTTTGAAGGTGTCCCAAGTCAAAAAACTTCCATTGCAATGTTGATGCCATTGCCACCATTGCCATCTTCCATTGTCCAAGTACATGCTCCCCACCATAAGCTGAGTCTCATTATCTAAGATGTAATTCAGATTGAAATACTGCTCCATTTGTGCTACCCATGCTGTCGGGTGAGAACCATCAAATTTATGCATATCCAACTTGGGAGGTCATGCACGGGATTGTTGGTGGGTGCCCCAGAGGTGAAGAGAGTGGCTAGACTCACCCTCACTATGTTCATGGCCAATATACGCCTCCTCTTGGGCTTCCGCCTTGCCCTTAGAGAGTTGGTTAGTTAGTGACATTAGCTGATCTTGGAGGTATTTCAAGGATTGTTCAAGTTTGTCAATCTTCTCATTGGCCATAGCTTGAGCTCTAGTTTCTACCATGAACCGATCCGCTATACTTGAAATTTGGGACCACCTGATTTTTTTTTTTGGCACTAACAATTGAATAGTACCACCTTCCTCAGCTCGTCGTCCTGATTCTAATGGGCTAGATCACCAATAAGCGCCCCAGGGAGTTTTACTCGCTTAGGAATACTGCAGTAGCCGAATCCCCAAAATGTCAATGCTACCAAAAGTCCTACTAAAATCGCGCCCCGGTATAGGAACCCCACACAACTACTCAGATTTGGTGGATCTGAGAGATCTAAATGGATAGCTCTGAGCAACGGAATAGATTTCTAATATGGATCTGATGGATCTAATAGATTTGAATGGCTGTTCTGTTAACTCGGAACTGCGAGACTGATGTCTGCTGCTGCTACAAACTCCACTTGCGAGATCTAATTTGGCAGAGATTTTGCATGATCCAGATATAGAAAAGGGAACTATGGTCTCGAGGAGTGTCAGGTGCTACAGATTGCAATATACATAAGGGTCTGACAGTAGTACTCGGCCCAATGTTTCAGGGCTCTAACTAAGGAGGATCAATCATACCCTTAGCCGTACAACCCGACTACCCTATCGTACGGGCGAGTAATCTCTCCGAGTGCTGTTCTCAGTGTACTGTAGTAGCAAGACGACCGACGATTTATCTATGGTGAGGTTGCAAAGGAGCTAGGGGGCTTCCGATATACGCAGAGGGTACTTGGAAGACAGTCCGTGTGCGGTTCTGTCTAATGCGCTACTACTCGAAGGGGTACTTGCAGGGGTTACAAGGGAGTCCAACAAACGTGACCACCTCTTGTATTTCCTGTGTGCATGCCTCCCCAAATCTGTAGGTTTATGCGCTTAACAACAGAACCTGTGGTTTAAAGATGCTGGAACACATCTCTAGCCAATTTTTTTTTTTGCTAAGAAATGGAGATCCCATCGGCCCTGGAAAGTGCTCTGATACCACTTGTTATGCTCTTAACCTACAAGACGATACCAGAATACCAAATATGCGAAGAAATATACCCAGAACATAGAATAGTGAGAAACAACAACAAGTATTTTATTATTCAGAAAACAATGTTCACTTGCCTCTTCGAGGGGGAAACCTCCAATAGAGCAGAGCTCGATTACAAAATAAGAGACGATGCTCCTTGCAGGGAGTCTCTATCCTTTATATATGACTCATACATGCAATACAATGGAGCAATACCATGGTTCTTATTAATACCATCTATCTAATACCATGGCCCATAACTAACTGTGGTCCCGTCATTAAATGCGGGTTAACCACTTACAATTATTAATATGGGCTTTATTGACTCTTTACTTAACTATAACTATGACTCGATCCTACTACATAAATAAGGGGGTTAGGGTGGGACCCTAACATAAAACCTTTCCCCATTCCAGTCACCATTGGTTGTGAATTCATAGAGAGATCCCTCTCTGGTTTAGCAGGGCTAGCTACTGAACCCTAAGTGGTTTGAGGTTACCTCCTTCGATCTCCCTTCTCAACCTTGGGCTATTATGGAGGATAACAAACCCAAAGGGCATAACCAACCATTCAAAAAGGCCTTCCTTGGATTTGAAGGTGGTTTTCCATACATATGTGGGCTCTAGTGGAACCTGGTGATAGCTAGACTTCAGATTGATCTTGTGTAGGTTTTAACCCCGTACAGAAATTACCTGCATATGAATTCTAAAACACAGAAAATAAACAATGCGAGAGCATAACACATAAAACACATATACACAGAGATTTTCCCCTAGATCCTAAAACCGGGACTACCAGCTTGATTTTTCATTATATTCCTTTCAATGTTACAATACATATTTATACATGCCGAAGCATCCAATACCATGGATTGAAAACCATCGCGTCCAAAATCATGGAGCGAAAACCATAGGTAGGTTCGCCCAACCTAATATAGGGTCCAAAAGAATATAACACAACCCAACATTCTCCCACTTGTTGTTTTCTTTCCACTGGGGGCCACAGGAGAGCTTAGTCATTTTTCCTGCCCTGAAACGCCCATTGTTTCTCTACACTAGGAGAACTTCTCAGAGCTCATGGATTTTGTCAATGCATCTGCAGTATTCTTCAAGGTGTCCACCTTTACCAGAAACACCTTTTTGTCTTCTATCATATCCCTCACAAAGTGATACTGAACATCAATGTGCTTTGTCTTTGAATGGTAAGCAGGGTTCTTTTCCAAGAAGATTGCACTTTGGCTATCACAATCTATCCTTATAGCTCCCTGTACTAACCCCATACTTGAACATAATCTCTGCAACCAAACTGCTTCCTTGCTTGCATGAGTGGCTGCAATGTATTCTTCCTCTGTAGTTGATAGTGCCGCTACATATTGTTTCTTACTCATCCAATTGACTGCACCTCCAAATAGGTTAAACACATACCCACTTGTAGATCTTCTCCGATCCAGATCTCTAGCCCAGTCTGCATCAACAAAGGCACGAATATCCAACAATCTGTCCAATCTTGATCTTCCTTGGTAGCACAAACCATAATCACTAGTGCCACACAAATACCTGAAAACCCGCTTCACTACTGTCCAGTGCTCCTTCCCTGGTTTTGACATAAACCTGCTCAATACTCACATTGCATGTGCAATGTCTAGTCTAGTATAGACAATTGCATTCATCAGGCTCCGGCTACACTTGCATATGGAACACGGGACATATCCTCTTCCTCTTCTTGTGTCTTGGGACACTGTTTAGCAGATAACTTTACACCTACAGGAATAGGAACCTTCACTGGTTTACTATCTTGCATATTAAACCTCTGCAGTATTGTCTTGACATATTTCCTCTGATTTAACCAGAGCTTCCTCTTTGCCTGATCTCTTTTAATTTCCATGCCCAAAATATAGTTTGCAGCACCAAGATCTGTCATGTCGAATTTGGAGGACAATTGGGTCTTCAAATCATGGATAATTTCTTTGTCATTTCCAACCAGCAACATATCATCCACATACAAGGCCAGATAAATAACACGGTCACCAATTAATTTAAAATACGCACAGTGATTTGATTTTCTTCTGGTGAAACCAAGTCCCCGTATATATGTATCAAATTTATGATACCACATCCTTGGTGATTGTTTTAACCCATATAGAGACTTCTTTAACTTGCATACGAGTTCATTCTTACCCTTCACCACAAAGCCTTCAGGTTGCTTCATGCAGATCTCCTCTTCCAGATCCCTGTGAAGAAATGTTGTCTTCACATCCATCTGTTCTACCTCAAAATCAAAAGCAGCAGCAACAGATAAAAGTAACCTAATAGAAGTTACCTAGGCAACGGGAGAAAAAATATCACCAAAATAATTTCCCGGCACCTGGGAATAACATTTTGCTACCAACCGAGCTTTGTATTTCTCCACCTTTCCTTCTGCATTTGTCTTATTCTTGAACACCCATTTGCTGCCAATGGTTTTCCTTCCAGCTAGCAACTACACCAGATCCCAAGCCTCATTTTTGTGCAAAGATGCCATTTCATCAACCATGGCCTCTTTCTAGAGTTTTCCATCCTCTGAATCTACTGCTTCCTTCACAGTTCTGGGATCATCATCGGTAATAGATAAAGCAAAATTTTAACAGAAAGTAGATGGACTATACCTTTCTGACTGCCTTCTTTCTCGAACTGATCTTCTTACACCCAGAGTTTGTGGCTCTTCATCTTCTGATTCCTCCTCTGCTGTAGAGTCTGATTCTTCCTCTTTAGCTCAAATTCTATATTCTCAGCTTCCTTTGGTTGGACTTCATGTTTAATAACATCTTTCACCTCTCTAAACACCACATCTCGGCTGTACACAACCTTCCTTGTTGCTGGGTTCCGAATATTATAGCCCTTTAAACCATCCTTATACCCAATAGAGATGCACTTTTCAGATTTACTCTCAAACTTGGTTCATTTCTCCTTTAGAACATGTACATATGCATCACATCCAAATACCCTTAGATGTGAAAGAGAGGGTTTCTTACTAGTCCATACCTCTTGTGGAGTCTTATCCTCTAATGCTGATGAAGGTGATCTGTTGACCAGGTAACATGCTGTCTCCACCGCCTCTGCCCAGAATTCATGTCCTAACCCGGCACCACTGAGCATGCTTCTTGCCCTTTCCATCGACATCTTGTTAATTCTTTCTGCAACTTGATGAGGTGTGTTATCACTCAGGTTGTCCCTTTTGACTCCCAAAGGGATACGACCGAGGTAACCACAAACCAATCTTTGGACTGCAGGTCCTAGCCTACCTGCAGTCAGAGAGGGCTCTCTCTTTAGGATTTAGCTTTGTTTAAGGGATGATTTTAGGCTAGATATGATGAACATGGGTTTTGTTTGAGTTTGGTGGGATGGTTGATCTATTCAAGAAGAGTTGGCATGCAAAGTGTAAGAAGTTCAAACCATTGGGCATGGAGTCAATGAATGTGAACTGAAGGGTGTGTTTTCCTTGGCAGAAGAGGGGAATATGGAGCAGGATAGCTACACGTGGCATAACGATTAAATGCTGGAACAAGGATGAAATGGAGGTTAGGGGATGAGAGGCAATTAAGGATCTCTCATCCAGCCAAAGAGGGAAAGTGGATGAAGACTATACAGGAGCAATGAAGGATTCCTAAACAACATTCATATGTGAAGGAAATATCTTAAACATGATCAATTAAGTATGCATATTCATCACTAATTCGGAGGAAAACATAGAAAAGTTACAAGAATTGAGAACAGAGGGTATGAAAACCATTTCTGAACTATTCCTTCTTCCTGCAACTTAGATTATGATATATAGATGATACAAATACATATAAGCTGACAACAGAGGGAGGAAAGACTTATTGGACCATGAGCAAGCATGAGAATTCCATATCAAGCTCTTCAACCATTGAAAGCACAACCAGCCAATTCAGATGCAAATATTCCAGCAATCTTTGATTACAGAAGTTCTTAAGCTTATAACACAAGTATGGAATGAGAAATACAACCAACCAACCCTTTACACTATCTAGAGGGTGGTATAAATAGAGAAAATATCTACAAAATATCTACAACAGCAGATCTGGAGAAATGAATGCTTCTAACCTAACATTTATTGCAAATAAATGAAAGAATGCCTATCTACCAGCTGCGCAGGGACTGCAGCCATAACAATGAATAAATTATTGGTCTTTTGAGAAATGCGCTGGCACTTCTGCAATAACTGTGCCTTGGGACTTGCTGTGCTGCTCATATGTGTCATTGTACACTGTCTCTGCAAAATCTGTGCTTTAAACACTTGAATTGCCCCTCTAGGCGGTTCTGCTGCTGTAGAGTGGCGTTACTGCTCATAACTGTGATCTGGTGGGCTTTGATGGCTCTGAGCTGCTTTATTGACTTTGATGGGGGCCTCTTTAATGTTCTGCTGCTTCGGGCTGCTGATATTTTGATATGATACTCTTTGCCGCTTCGTCTGATACACTTTGACACTGAATCAGGCCACTTTCTCTCTTTGATACTCTTTAACTGTCTAATCTCCCCTTTATCTGCCAATTTAATGCAAGAATAACTGCTGCAAATGCTTCCGTGGCCTTTGGGATGCTATCGGTGCTTGGCCGATAAAAAATGATGCTTAAATCTTCAAAAAATGCTGCGAAACGGAGGAGAAATGCATGCTAATAGATTGTTGAGGCAAAACCATGCGTTTGGATGTATTATGGGCATGAAGCGATTTCAAAATAGCCATGGAAAGCATCGTTCCTTTGTAGTTGTGGCGGGCGGGAGTGCTGTATAAACAAAACTTTAACAAATGCCCCTTTCCTTATAACGCGCGAATGCTTAAAAAACATGAATTTTCATTGAAAATTGGCACTGCCGCAACACTGTGCATTCTATTAAATCATGGCCGTTGGATCGCGAGAAGGCAGATCCAACGACTGGCGCTAAATCAGTGATCGGCGGATCGGTGGATCCCAAACCATAATGCCTCCGATGAGCGATGAACCCCGCGGACCCGAAATGCATTATAGGCTCCCTTTTGATTTATATCAGGTCCGGCACATCGGCGAACTCTTATCGGTGGATTTGAATGAAAATGGGTCATCGGACTCGACACACCATTAAGCTCTGCTTTATTGTTATTTCGGCTCCGGCCATTCGGAGCCTTTACACTTCGCTGAACAAGGGGCCCTTACGGACCCGAAACATATATGTGCTGCACTTTATATGGAGATTGGGTCCGAACCATCGTAACCCATCATATTGGCGGATTTACATTTGAAACGGGTCCAACGGACCCGAAATCCCTTTCAAAACTGCCCTTTATAAATTATTGGCTCCGGAATATCGGAGAACTCCTTTTCGCTGCACCCGGGGACCTTACGGACCCGAAATGCTTTCAAAACTGTGCTTTAATTTATTTCAGCTCCGGCCATTCGGAGCGGTACAACCGTCGGAACCCCGACGCGATAAAGGCCACGGACCCAAACTGTTTATAGGCCGCTTCTTTATTTAAATCGGGTCCAGCCCGTCGGCTATTCATATCGGAGGTTTTATAAAAAATGGTCTTGCGGACCCGATACACCATTGAGCTCTGCTTTATTGTTATGTCGGGTCCGTCATTTCAGAGACTTTTGCAATGCAAACAACGCATATGTATGGGATCGCCCGACCTCCGACAACGATATCGCGTCGGAGGGAGGGCACCTGCCTTCGGAGAGCTGCCATATATGTTAATAATATGCCACTGCCCCCTCCCGATAGCGATATCGCATCGGAGGGGGACCAAAAAGAGCCTTTTCTCTTTGGAGCATGCATTTTATTACAATGCAAAGAAAAATGAATTCGGAGGGGTGGCCTTTATGCTTATGAATGGTTTGTGAGCCATCAGAAGGGGTCCGATGGCCCAAAAGGAAGTATTTTCTCATTTTTTGAAGGTTTTTAATGATTTTTGCATGGTTTTTTGGGAATTTTCATGCCTTGGAAGGATTCCAAAGGCATTAAGGAGGCATGTGATGTGTTTGAGAGGGGCAATGAGGGTTCTTGCTAAGTTTCAGATAAACTTAGCAATTCCCAAGGATGTATATGGTTATCTTTCAACCAGGGGGAGGGGATAAGTATATAGGGGAGTAATATACATAGTTTTAGTAGGGGAAGGGGAAATAAATAGGGAGCTACATAGTAAAGTTAATAGTTAATATGAAAATGATGAGAAAAAGCGCTAAGAATGATGTCTTAGGCTATCAATGGGGGAAAATGACTGATAGAAGAAGTGTGTACATTCCTTGAGTGAAGCAGATCTTCACCAAGGCAAATGATATGGAGAATGATGAAACTAAGAGGTATCAAGAAGATCTTGACCTCTTTTAGGGGAAGTTAGTGAGAGATTTGGGAAAAGGGGAAGAAGGGGAAGTTAGACATGCCTCGCTTGAAATCCTCCAACTGAAAAAACTACCTCAAACTAAAAATGAATTGCTTACCAAAAGTTGGAACACAGCAACACAGCAGTGGCATTTAGACTAGCACGCTTTCATGGACAGTTCTTTGGCCATCTGTAGCAAATATGGAGCATTGCAGCATGCATAGAACGACATATTTGGCATGTAAAAATGTCGATCATGAAAGATGATTAACTTGCTGCAGCAAGAGGCTAATAGTGGCTCCACTTGGGGATGGCTTTTCCTTGTGAAAAGCCAAGAACCGCAGGTCAGGCTGCCTTGTATTCAATTGTTGCTGTGTTCTGCAAAATTCCGTTGGCTGGCTGCCTTACTGATCCTACCTACCTTCCTACCCTAACCAGCACTTACTTTGCTGTTAGGTGAAGTGAAATAACCAATGCAGCCATTTAAGAAAAATAGACATCAGTGAGCTTTGCTGCTTGTGCTTGCCGGTGAGAAAAACTGAGATCTTGCAATCTGATGTGGCTTTGTTAATCTTTGAGAAGATCAGGACGCTACTGACCTCCTTTTTTGTGTTTAAACACTGTACAAAACTGTCCTGCAACATATATATACAATTGCTAGGCTGAAATAAAGAACTGTACAAAGGTTGAGGGTCGCTACCATGCCTTGGAGTCGGGAGATCATCAACAACTCGATACTGATCCTTGCAGCCTGCTAATGGAGAAAAGCACTGATCTCTTTCATCATTCTGCCTGCCAGCAGATAGGTCATTCAAAACTTGCAGAGGTGCTTGTAATTTATTACAATCTGGCTCGAATAGGACTTGACTGATCTGCGCAGGCTGCTCCTCTTCTTCTTCATCGAATAACTCAAATGGCTGAAAACAAAGAGGCAGGGGATCCACTTGGATCATTTGATCATATGCTGCTGCTTCTAAGTCTTCCTCAATCTGATATTCGATGGCTCTTTGGGGCTGCAAAACTAGAGGCAATACCTTTGGAACAATATTTTGATTAACCTCCAGGCGGTCAATAGCAACACAAGGTGACACTTGATCATACATAGCATGATAATTATCCCTGATAAATTGAAAAGACTCAAAACAAAATGGTAAAGTTCCTTTGCTGAAATCAAAATTTTCTGCGCTTTCCTCCTTTACTTCATAGCTGAACTGGGCAAGCTGATCATTACATTCAAGCTGCTGAGCCTGAACTTCGCTTCCTACCAAAATAGGATCTGATTCCTTTGCAAGGCTGATTTGGTCATTAGGCTCATAATCATCATCATATAGATCATATTTGGGAAGACAATTGAAAGAAGAGAAGCTATTATATTCACACAGTATATCAGGAGACTCCTCCTTCACATATGGCTCCATGAATATGTCATCTGATTTGTGGTAGGTTTGTTCGTGAATGTCACTACTTTCCTCTTGCACAACATATGTGTCCTGGCGCTCTAAACTTTCTACTTTCATTGTGATCAACTGCATCATTTCTTCTGACTTTTGTAACACACTATGAAGTCTTTCTTCTTGCTCTGCCTTGCGCTGTTTTTCCCTCCTCTTTAGATTTGCCTCCACGTCCACGGCTACATCTTGCATCTGTTTCAAAGTGGACGAGCATCTTTCTCTCAAACGAAATTCCATTTCTGGATCAAAAGCTCTTGGATATTGCAATAGAGCCAGATCAGGGGGAGGCCTAATATTCAAAGGCATAGAAAGATAAACTTGATTGAATCGATCAGAAAATTGCTAAACAGATTCATTTCGACGCCTTTCTAACTAATTATATTCTTCGATGAGTGAGTGGAAATTAATTTTAATCATCCATCTATCAAGGAAGAGCTTGGAACACTGCTAAAGATTAAAGACGCTGGCCTCAGGCAATGCTTTAAACCAAGTCCTAACTTCGCCTTGCAAAGAAAGGGCAAACAGTCTAAGACTAACATCTTCCTCTTCCACTTCAAAGATATTAAGATAGTCTTCAAAATCCTGGATATGTTTCTGGGTAGTAATACCATTCTCTCCATCAAATCTAGGGAGATACTCAGGATGATTTGTAGGCAGAGGATTAAGCACAGGAGGCAAAATGAGAGGCTTATATCTATCAGGAACTTTACGAGACACAGGAGTATATACAGGAACTGTAAGACTGGGCTCTATTTTTGGTTCCTCCTTGGTTGTATGATGATCTTCAACAGCATTTGAAGACTGCTACTCTAATGTGTAAGGAGGCTTTTCAACAACATTTTCCAAAGGAAAATCATAAAAATCTGATATAGAATCGTCTTTAAAATACAATATACACAACAAAACTTTATGGAGAAAAAACATGACCTCTTGGATAGTAATCCAGGTCAAAAGCCTGATCTGCTCATATATCTCTTTTGGGTTCATTTCTCCAGTGGAGTCTTTATTCTGAGTGGAGTTGCCAGGTGGATGAATTAACCTTCAAGTGCCTGATCTCTGTCCACCGTCACAGATCAGAGCTAAACATGAGAAGCTTTGAAGAAAAGGGACACTTTCTCCAGAAAACAAGGCAAACTGATCAAAATTGGGGGTATAGAGTAATAAGCAAATGATTTCAGGTCCCCGGAGTCGCCATTATGTTATCACTCAGATTGTCCCTTTTGACTCCCAAAGGGATATGGCTGAGGTAACCACAAACCAATCTTTGGACTGCAGGTCCTAGCCTACCTGCAGCCAGAGAGGGCTCTCTCTTTAGGATTTAGCTTTGTTTAAGGGATGATTTTAGGCTAGATATGATGCACATGGGTTTTGTTTGAGTTTGGTGGGATGGTTGATCTATTCAAGCAGAGTTGGCATGCAAAGTGTAAGAAGTTCAAACCATTGGGCATGGAGTCAATGAATGTGAACTGAAGGGTGTGTTTTCCTTGGTAGAAGAGGGGAATATGGAGCAGGATAGCTACACGTGGCACAATGATTAAATGCTGGAACAAGGATGAAATGGAGGTTAGGGGATGAGAGGCAATTAAGGATCTCTCATCCAGCCAAAGAGGGAAAGTGGATGAAGACTATATAGGAGCAATGAAGGATTCCTAAACAACATTCATATGTGAAGGAAATAGCTTAAACATGATCAATTAAGTATGCATATTCATCACTAATTCGGAGGAAAACATAGAAAAGTTACAAGAATTGAGCACAGAGGGTATGAAAACCATTTCTGAACTATTCCTTCTTCCTGCAACTTAGATTATGATATATAGATGATACAAATACATATAAGCTGACAACAGAGGGAGGAAAGACTTATTGGACCATGAGTAAGCACGAGAATTCCATATCAAGCTCTTCAGCCATTGAAAGCACAGCCAGCCAATTCAGATGCAAATATTCCAGCAATCTTTGATTACAGAAGTTCTTAAGCTTATAGCACAAGTCTGGAATGAGAAATACAACCAACCAACCCTTTACACTATCCAGAGGGTGGTATAAATAGAGAAAATATCTACAAAATATCTACAACAGCAGATCTAATAGCAGATCTGGAGAAATGAATGCTTCTAACCTAACATTTATTGCAAATAAATGAAAGAATGCCTATCTACCAGCTGCGCAGGGACTGCAGCCATAAGAATGAATAAATTATTGGTCTTTTGAGCAATGCGCTGGCACTTCTGCAATAACTGTGCCTTGGGACTTGCTGCGCTGCTCATATGTGTCTTTGTACACTGTCTCTGCAAAATCTGGGCTTTAAACACTTGAATTGCCCCTCTAGGCGGTTCTGCTACTATAGAGTGGCTATAATGCTCATAACTGTGATCTAGTGGGCTTTGATGGCTTTGAGCTGCTTTATTGACTTTGATGGGGGCCTCTTTAATGTTCTGTTGCTTCGGGCTGCTGATATTTTGATCTGATACTCTTTGCAGCTTCCTCTGATACACTTTGACACTGAATCAGGCCACTTTCTCTCTCTGATACTCTTTAAATGTCTAATCTCCCCTTTATCTACCAATTTAATGCAAGAATAACTACTGCAAATGCTTCCGTGGCCTTTGGGATGCTATCGGCGCTTGGCCGATAAAAAATGATGCTTAAATCTTCAAAAAATGCTGCGAAACGGAGGAGAAATGCATGCTAATAGATTGCTGAGGCAAAACCATGCGTTTGGATGTATTATGGGCATGAAGCGATTTCAAAATAGCCATGGAAAGCATCGTTCCTTTGTAGTTGTGGCGGGCGGGAGTGCTGTATAAACAAAACTTTAACAAATGCCCCTTTCCTTATAACGCGCGAATGCTTAAAAAACATGAATTTTCATTGAAAATTGGCACTGCCGCAACACTGTGCATTCTATTAAATCATGGTCGTTGGATCGCGAGAAGGCAGATCCAACGACTGGCGCTAAATCAGCGATCGGAAGATCGGCGGATCCAAAACCATAATGCCTCCGATGAGCGATGAACCCCGCGGACCCGAAATACATTATAGGCTCCCTTTTGATTTATATCAGGTCCGGCCCATCGGCGAACTCTTATCGGTGGATTTGAATGAAAATGGGTCATTGGACTCGACACACCATTAAGGTCTGCTTTATTGTTATTTCGGCTCCGGCCATTCGGAGCCTTTCCACTTCGCTGAACAAGGGGCCCTTACGGACCCGAAACATATATGTGCTGCACTTTATATGGAGATTGGGTCCGAACCATCGTAACCCATCATATCGGCGGATTTACATTTGAAACGGGTCCAACGGACCCGAAATCCCTTTCAAAACTGCCCTTTATAAATTATTGGCTCCGGAATATCGGAGAACTCCTTTTCGCTGCACCCGGGGACCTTACGGACCCGAAATGCTTTCAAAACTGTGCTTCAATTTATTTCAGCTCCGGCCATTCGGAGCGGTACAACCGTTGGAACCCCGACGCGATAAAGGCCACGGACCCGAACTGTTTATAGGCCGCTTCTTTATTTAAATCGGGTCCGGCCCGTCGTCGATTCATATCGGAGGTTTTATAAAAAATGGGCTTGCGGACCCGATACACCATTGAGCTCTGCTTTATTGTTATGTCGGGTCCGTCATTTCAGAGCCTTTTGCAATGCAAACAATGCATATGTATGGGATCGGCCGACCTCCGACAGCAATATCGCGTCGGAGGGAGGGCACCTGCCTTCGGAGAGCTGCATTATATGTTAATAATATGCCACTGCCCCCTCCCGATAGCGATATTGCATCGGAGGGGAACCAAAAAGAGCCTTTTCCCTTCGGAGCATGCATTTTATTACGATGCAAAGAAAAATGAATTCGAGGGGGTGGCCTTTATGCTTATGAATGGTTTGTGAGCCATCGGAAGGGGTCCGATGGCCCAAAAGGAAGGATTTTCTCATTTTTTGAAGGTTTTTAATGATTTTTGCATGGTTTTTTTGGGAATTTTCATGCCTTGGAAGGATTCCAAAGGCATTAAGGAGGCATGTGATGTGTTTGAGAGGGGCAATGAGGGTTCTTGCTAAGTTTCAGATAAACTTAGCAATTCCCAAGGATGTATATGGTTATCTTTCAACCAGGGGGAGGGGATAAGTATATAGGGGAGTAATATACATAGTTTTAGTAGGGGAAGGGGAAATAAATAGGGAGCTACATAGTAAAGTTAATAGTTAATATGACAATGATGATAAAAAGCGCTAAGAATGATGTCTTAGGCTATCAATGGGGGAAAATGACTGATAGAAGAAGTGTGTACATTCCTTGAGTGAAGCAGATCTTCACCAAGGCAAATGATATGGAGAATGATGAAACTAAGAGGTATCAAGCAGATCTTGACCTCTTTTAGGGGAATTTAGTGAGAGATTTTGGAAAAGGGGAAGAAGGAGAAGTTAGACATGCCTCGCTTGAAATCCTCCAACTGAAAAAACTGCCTCAAACTAGAAATGAATTGCTTACCAAAAATTGGAACACAGCAACACAACAATGGCATTTAGACTAGCACGCTTTCATGGACAGTTCTTTGGCCATCTGTAGCAAATATGGAGCATTGCAGCATGCATAGAATGACATATTTGCCATGTAAAAATGTCGATCATGAAAGATGATTAACCTGCTGCAGCAGGAGGCTAACATGGTGTATATGGAGTAGTCTTCTACCGTGATGTACCACACTTCTTACAGAATTCTTCAAATTCCTTACTGCAAAACTCTCCACCGTTATTTGTCCTCAACACCTTTATCTTCTTCTCTGTCCGGTTTTCCACCAGAGCCTTAAATTCTTTAAAACTGTCAAAGACTTCATATTTCTTCTTAAGGAAATATATCCATGTATTCCTTGAGAAGTCATCTATAAATGATATATAGTACATATACTTACCCAGTGATGGAACCTTCACAAGTCCAAACACATCATTGTGCATAAGCTCTAATATCTGTTTCACCCTCTTACCACCAGAGGAGAAACTCACTCAATTTTGCTCCCCATATACACAATTTTCACAGAAAATCAAAATCCAGAGAGCTATTACTCATACCTTTACAATGAAGTATTCGAAGGCCCTTCTCTCTAATATGTCTAAGCCTTTTATGCCACAGCATGGTCTTCTCTCCAGAGACCACTGGATTTTCTGCTCCACTTTCAGGAACCACAAAATTGTTTCACCCATCAACAACAGTGCTACCTTGCAGCTTGTACAGAATTCCAGTCTGAACTCCCCGCATCAATAACAGTGCTCCCCGAATGATCTTGCAGGTATCCTTCTCGAACACTATTTTTACAACTGCATCATCCATCTTGCTTACATAAATCATATTTCTGGCTAATGCAGGAATATGTAGAACCCCCGGAAGTGTTCTAACCCTTCCACCTTGCAACTTTAACTTTACTTTTTCGCGACCAACAGTTCTAGCATACCTATCATCCCCTAAGAAGACATCACCACCATCATATTTATCATCCTCACAGAACCACTCTCTATGGGGAGTGAAGTGAAAGGATGCACCTGAGTCAATCAACCATGCCTCATGATCTACATGCGTACTTGAAGAAGCCAAGTACACATCCCCACCTCCATCTGAGGTGGTTTTTGCCTCTGCAGAAGAAGCGTCATCAAATCCCTTTCCTTTGTCAGGAGCTTTAGATTTATAGTCCCTTTTGTAGTGCCCTTCCTTTCCGCGTTTCTAGCACACCATCTTTACAGGTTTTCCTGGAGATTTAGATCTCCCACTCGATGACTTATTTTTGTTTCTGCTCTAGGACTGTCCTCGTACAGACAAGGCATCACCATTCTGGCTCTCCATATTTTTCCGTCTCATCTCCTCCGTCAACAAGGATGAGACTATTTCATCAAACTTCAAGGTAGTTGTATTGCTACCTATTACAATAACCAGACTATCCCACGAATCTAGTAGAGAACATAACAAACTGATACACTTATCTTCATCTGAAATTTCAATATCAACAGTTAATAACTGACTTACCACAGTATTAAATGCATTCAGATGCTTTGTCACCAAGTCTCCATCTTTCATCCTCAAGTTATACAGATTTTTATGTAGGAATAGTTTATTTACCAGAGACTTAGATTGGTACAAATTCCTTAACTTATCCCACAAAGCCTTCGCCGTAGCTTCCCCTGATACATTTAGCAATATTGAATTTGAGACACACAATCGTATTGTGCTCTTTTCCATTCGATCCAACTTCTTCCATTTTCATCAGACACTCCCGTTGGTTTAGTACCTGAATCTATCGCGATCCACTGATCTTTATCCACCAACAGATCCTCCATCTTGAGTTTCCATAACTCAAAACTCTGACCATTAAATTTATCAATCTCTATCTTTCCACTGCTCGTCATCTTCATTCACCACCAGAATCGATCTCGTAGATCTCCCATTGAACAAGATCTACCATAGGCCCGAGAAAAACCCCTCAGCAACAAAGGCGTCCCCTTGAAGCCAAAACAGCTTCGTTACCAAATGTAGGTTTTAATCTCACACAGAAATTACCTACAAATGAATTCTAAAACACAGAAAATAAACAATGCGACAACATAACACATAAAACACATATACACAGAGATTTTCCCCTGGATCCAAAAACTGGGACTACCAGCTTGATTTTTCATTATATTCCTTTCAATGTTAGAATACATATTTATACATGCCGAAGCATCCAATACCATGGACAGAAAACCATCGCGTCCAAAACCATGGACCGAAAACCATAGGTAGGTTCGCCCAACCTAATATAGGGTCCAATTTTTTTTTTCCTGGGGCGCTACCCTGGACCCCGTAGAGGGGGGCTACCCACCCACCTCAAACCCCCCTAGATAGGGGAGGCTGCCACTCTCCCATTGCGCAATCGGTGCAACGAAGGGGGGGCTCCGCCCCCCCTCTAACCCCTCGATTCACTACGTAGGTTAGTCGCGGAAAGAATATAACATAAGCCAATATCTTGCTGAAATACTTGGGCCGCTTGAGTTGGTCTAGAAGGTCATCAATCCATGGGATTGGAAACCTGTTCCTAACAATGATTTTGTTTAGTGCCCGATAATCAATGCAGAGCGTACAGGTCCCATCCTTCTTTTGTACAGCTAAAATCAGCTTGTCACAAGGTGAGGAAGTTGGTCAGATGTGCCCTTTTGCAGAAACTCTTGGATTTGTTGCTTGATCTCTTAATTTTCTAGAACAAAGAGGTGATATATCAACCCATTGGGTATATGTGCTTCAGTAGTCAGATTGATTGAATGCTTGACCTAACACTGCAAGGGTACCCCCATGGGCTAGGAGAAGATGTCCTTGTATTCTTCCACAACCGTATCCACCTGATTCTGTTGCATGAAGGAACCCTTCTCAGGGGCCATGGATGTGACTACGATATTCCCCTTACTTTGAGAGAGAATAAAAAAGAAAAAAATTTCCTAGTCCGAGAGATGATCTTACTCTATTTCTTAGCAGAGATCAAAGAGATGGTAGTAGGTGGGGCTCCCGCTGGTATCCTGTATAACTTATTACCCAAAGAAATAATGACAGATCAAGGTCTAGGCTCATATACAACATGCCACTTCCACAAGTATGGTTGTCCTAATAATATATCACAAACTTGAAGAGGAGAAACATCACACAATACCTCATCCCTGAAGGGCCTGATGGTGTAGATAAGGCAGCATTACTCGCTGATGCGAAGATCTCGTCCTTCATGAAGCGACTCGATGGTGTATGGTTGTGGATGTGCTATAGTTGGTAGGCCCAACTGCTTCATGACCTCTACTAAAATGAGGTTCTTTTGTCTTGCTGTCAACAATAAATTGCGAAAAAGAACTCTTCACCCACATCTGTGAGTAGAATAGGAGTTCCCTCTCCTCTCTATCACTAGGATCAATCTTCTAGATCTTGGTGGTGGCCACATTGGCAGTGGGCCCTACATTAATGATATGCTTCCATTTGTCATTCTGCTTGTTAGGTTTTTACTTAGAGTCGGAACATGCATTTGATTCGAAAGCCTTCCGTTCGTCCACTAGTGATTGCTTGGTCCATCACTCACTTGTGTTGTGAGTGGAGCTCTTATGGAACTCACACCACTTTCTTGTGTCCTTCTTTGTCTTCATGGTGTTATTTTTTTCTTGCGGTTTTGACGGGTTATCCTGGGTCACCTCGCCTTGGCTCTGTACTTTGTTCTATAGTTTGGGGAAGCCTTTCGCTTGCTTCAGATTCATAGATTCAAAGTCTCGCTTTTGTTGTTTAAACTTCTGCTCATTCTTGACAGTGTATCGGTACGTCGTTCCGATTGAGGAGATGTCTAGAAACTCCATCTCATCCTAGATGTACATGTGTAGAAAACCGCTGTACTTGAGTACCAAATGTCACTTAGAATCCTTGATACCGAACTTCATGCGAAGGGTATGAAAAACATTGGTAAAATCCGGCACGTCTTGGTCCCTTCCCTATCGCAGTGTGGTCTATTTTATGTATTTATCCTCATAGCTCCCGACAGGGTAGTATTTCTCCTTGATGGTGTCCTGAAACTAATTCCAAGTGGGTGCAGCTAAAAATAGTGAGGGTGTACTTTCATCCTTCTTCGCACAGTAGGTTTCCCACGAGTCCTTGACGTAGGGGGTAGCTTTGAGAAGTGAAAAAGTAACCTTTTCCCGACTAGAAGAATCATGAACAAAGAAATATCATTCTAGCAGATTTAACCATGTATCTATGATGTTTGCATCTATCTTCCCTTCAAATATGGGGATGTCAAAGTTAAGTTGTACCTTAAAAGTTGTGGCACTTCTAGAGTAGTTACCGAAAGGAGATGTGTCTCCTTTGGGTAGTCGCTGAAGGATCTGGGAAATGTTGTCCATCATCGCGTTCCTCTGTTTCTCGAGGGCTTCTTCGAGCAAGATTTTGAAAGGATCTCCTACCCTCTCATCTTTCTTCTCTTCCGCCATGGGAGGCCATTGGGATTTGTGAGGTTGGATTTGCAAAGGTTTGACCAGTTTGAGCCCTAATTCCTTATATCTCGACCTCGTTGGGGACATGCAAAGAAATATGGAGAAAGAGAAGACCGCTTTGATACCAATGATTTGAACTTAGACAATAACACAAAAAATTACAGATATCACCATAAATACAAAGATGCAGTAGAAATAACACTTCATTTCTTTAATATCAAATACTGAAATATGCTTACAAACATAATGGAAATAAGACTAGCTCAGGTGATGGTAGCTTATCTTTGAGAAGATATGTGGCGGATACATTCCTCTGAACTGTGTCACAATGAAACTCGAAGGCCTATTTATTATTGAGAAACAATTGAAAACCCTAAATATCCAAAAACCTAACCCTAGGAGATGAAGCACCAAAACTATGAGCCTTGATTGGGTAAATTGGTACATCAACTTCCTGGGGTCGTAACTTTGGCATACGATCTTCGTTTAACATGCATAATACCTTGTTAGAAATATATATCTGAGGAATACAACTTTTTAGTGGAAAACATGGGTCTTTGACCCATGTTTGCCCCAATTTTCCAAAAAACATCGTTTAGGGCCTCAAAACGACTCTGGAAGTTCACGACTCAAAAATTGCCAAAAGTAGTAAACTGTGCTACAATTAAGGAAACTAAAAAACTCAAAGAGACAATGGTGGGGGGTCCAAGTGGAATAGGCGGGTGGTCACCAACATCCACCTGGATCAATGTATAAATTAATTGGCTAACATATGATGTGTGTAGACATTTTATGTGCACATGAATGCACATGAAATAGACGCCATAGTTGTTATGAGAAAGAAGTTTGGGTTGCAAGCCTTATTAAAAAAATAGGAAATCTTATTTCTATGTTTAGTAAAATTTATAAGTTTATTCATGTGATGAGATTCATAATGAGGATTGGAACTTTTCGTTGCAAGATTTCACTAGGGGGAAGATGTGGATAAAGAATTAGTCAAGGGGGCTTGATTAGATCAATATGAACCAACTGGACAATGATGTTGTAACTATGAAAATCGCTTAAGAAGGAAGTTTCCTAAGTTAACTAAAATTTGTGCTTGGTTGATATATACTTTTTTTCAAAATAATATGAATGTGTGAATGGTAAGAAAATAAGAAAACGTACTTGCTATGTTTTGGGTAATGCAGTGAGGTCACCTAATGGATTCCATGTCACATGGAATATTCATATGGAAAGTGTGCAAGAATGATATATTGCTATTGACTACCACATGAAAAAAACTAGCGTGCTTATGTTTATGCTTATGCTTATGAGATTTGTTGGGTGAATGATTGCAAATAATAGATGCTGAAAGATGTCTCCAAAAATGACATCGTGTGAATAAGATGGATTACGTACAGGTATGGCACCTACAGGCCAAAATAAATATGTAGATGTTTGGGTATTGTTGAATAAGTGCAACAATAAGTATGATAAAATCCAGCTAGACCCCTTCAAAAGGCTTCAACTGATAATTCTTATGATGGTAGCCAAGTAAGTAAGGAAGGAATCAAGCAAAGGTAAAAGGGTAAAGGAAAGGAGTTGCATAAGAATTCCTTTCATTTGAATTTGAGATCTTTTGTCTCTAAATTAATGCACGTATTGCATGGATGCTCAAGAAGGGACCTATGGTTAAGGCAGGAAGCCTTCAATATGGAAATATTGCTAGAACAAGCTTTGTGATGCCTGCAAAAGAAAGTGGAAATTAAATTGTTCATGAATTTAAAGATATGCATCTCTTAGTTTGGACTCTTTGGGCTGTTGGAATAAATGTTTGATTGCATTGTGAAATGCTTGGAATGAATATGATGAACATATACATTTCCATGATAATTTCATTTCAACCTATTTGAACTTAGTTGAAGGTGATAAAATTATTATGAGTGTAGTAATTTTGAGATTGCTTTAGGATGTTGTGAACTGTAATAAAGAGATTATATAAATGAATGCTAAAAATTGTTTGGCTGATTGAAGGATAAAATTGTAGGTAGAGTGGTGGAATGGGTTGTGAGATAGAAGTCACCATGACAAAATATCACCACCTATATGGGAGCCCAACGACATGACTAATAGTGGAATGATGGAGAAAGGAGCCCAAGAACAAGACCTCTGTGGTGACATTGTAGCCTCGTGACACTTTGATTACCTCATTGGGAACAATTCATAATTGGCACCTTAACTATAAGACTCCATAAGAAATGGAATGGTGCATGCAAGACAAGCAATTGGCTATAAGACTCCATGCACAATATAATAGAGCATTCCAAACCAATTGTTGGGACAGGGTCCCCTAGGATCAATTTTGGGGCAAAAGCCCAAGTTTTGTTGTATAAAATGTAAAGTCTCCACAATTTGTGGTCACGGAGCGCGCAGATAGTAAAGTGTGATAAAGGGTTTCACCCTTCTTTTATGTAAGATGTGTCGGCTTCTATAGATCTACCCATGGTCCGCGAACCATGGGATTATATAAGTAGGAGAGTCTTAGAGAGTCTAAGGTATAACAATCGATGATGAAGATGAATGTAATGGGTCAGTAAGGAAAAGATCGAAGAAGTCTTAGAGTAGAAGGGAGGCTTCGCAGCTGTGTGCACAGAGGCCTAGAGTAGAGTCTGTAGCTGAGTGTGCAGGGAAGTCTTGAGTCTGTAAGCAGAATGAAGTATTAATAAAGAGATTATTCCAGAAATTCCTGTGTTTGTCTATTTACTTTTGTTATGAATGAATGCACTATTATGTTATGATGAATGATAGGTTTATGAATTAATACTATATTGACGCGGGACTTTACATGATTTATATTGTCGTATGAACATAAGTAATAGTAACTGTTTCTGTGAAGAATATCTTGTTGCATGTCAAAGTTATCGAACACTTAAACCAATCTGGGTAAATAGGGGATGAAGAGTAATCGCAAAGGCGTGTAAGTGGTTGATTAACCTATTTAGGTTCTATGAAAGTCCGTCATGAACGTTCGTGGGGGTATAGAAGCTGATTAAGGGTAGTTATATCGAAGCCCTAAAGGCTTATCAATCTGTGCAAAGGAAAATTTTGGGCATAAAATGACATTACACTAATCTCTGGGTGTGGAAACTTGGTTCCAGCATCCCCCAATACTTCTTTGGGTGAGACTGCAGTCCACGCTTCACGGGTTGATGCCGAAAGGGTTAGTAGTGTAGGGATTTATTTGGTAAAACTAACTCTGAACCTGGGTCAGGACCCACTAAGCCAACAAATGGTTCCCTTTCTGGGACCGGGATCTGTATAAGGAGATGTGTGATGTCGCATCACTGGAATCCAACTAAGAAGGAAATTGAGGAGTGGTTGGATAGAAAGATCCATGAATTCGCGGCGCAAGAAAACAGAAATCCACACCTGGCAAAAGAACAGTGGTTGGATAGGTATCTGTACACAGAGATAGAAGGAATTTTCTTCTATTCCTTCCCGATTGAACTATATGAGTGGATTGCTAAATTGGCAGACGACCAAGGAAGGTGGAGGCTTAACGGTCCAATAGTGTGGACCTCAGAGCTACTGTGGAGATTGGAAGAGATCGCGCGCGCTGTTGATTACTGGCTTGATCGCGTCATAGGAGGATTTGTGATAGAATTCGCGGTAGATACCTCAGTCAACTACAACGAAGTAAAGCGATGCTTCTTCAAGGGACCATGAGGTAAGTATTTACGATCTTTGAATACTTGGATTAAAATGCCCTTGTGCGAAAAGAGGGTTATGCCATTACCTTGATGTTTGGAGCTACGCGAAGTGGAAAGTTATTTAGGGATAGAGGGAGGATAGGCCCTGAATATAGCCCGCTAATTGAGCCTCATCTGAGTGATGATGAAGGAACGACACAGGATTCACTGCAGAGTGCTTTCAAGTTAATAAGGCAAGGGTTTCCGCGAATACCTCACTCACCCACACCACCTCCACCTTCACCTCCACAGCATACACCTTTTCCCACACCGCTACCACCACTGCCACCGTTCAATATGTCGAAACATTGAAGGTGCCCATTCTCAAGGGCTTGGGAAATGAGGACCCGGACTAGTTTTGTTTCGTTATGAAGGCCATGTGGAAAACCCAGAACATTACGGGTGATCATATGAAGAAATCGCAATTGCTTACTTCTCTACAGGATCGCCTGCTAACATGGTACATTAAGTACTACACTGATAACTCGATGGCTTCATTAGAAGACACTTAGACTGCACTGAATAAGGAATTCAGTAGGCCCAAGTGTGAATCGCAATCAATCATTGGATTCAAGGAAATCATGATGAGGCCTAGCGAAACACCCTGGGAGCTGGATCAAAGATTGAAATGCCAGATCCGCGAAGCTAACATGAATCTTACGGATGGGCAGCATCGCAAATGGTTTGTAGCTTCGCTCTTACCCCATCTAAGGGTTGCTTTATCGCAGAAAAAGATTGGGACCCAGGTGGAAGCCCTGGAAATTGCGATGAGGTTGCATGAGACACCAATTCAAGATGCCTTTGGGAGATCAGCAAATTCATGTGGATTTGCAGAATCTTTGCCTAGAGTTTCAAAGCATGAAGAAGGATAGAGTGGCTTGGCTAGAGGTGCAAGAAGAAGTTTGGTGTCTAAAACGTAAGAGTCAGGGGCATGATAAAGATCATTGCCCTATCTTCACGAATTATGTTGCAGGAGGTGGGCTAATTCCTCTGAGGCCAGAAGCTCAAGCTGGGCCAAGTACAGAGCTCGCGCTGTGGTGTGCTATATGTCAGGTAGCTAGAAAACATGTAACTGAAAATTTCCACTTGCTGTATAAATTTTTACAGACACCACAACAACTCTTCTGCAACTTCTGCAAATCAGTGGGCCACGATGAGCATAACTACTGTAGCTATGAGATGATGATGGAGAGAATTCCTGCGTGTCGAATGCAGATAGAGACTTAGCCTATGAATGCTAGGGGAGTGCGCAGAGGATATCAGGGGTGCGGACGAGGCCGAGGCGGAGGAGGACCTGGTAGAGGTCAGGGACAAGTCATTTGTTACAATTGTGGAGTGCCAGGACACTATGCACGGGAGTGTACAAGCCCAACACACCTGTCATGCCGATACTGTACTCAGTTTGATCATGCGATAGAAGACTGCCTTGTATTGATAGCTAAGATGCAGGAGAAGAGGGTGCAACCTCAACAGCCTACCCAGAACCTACAAATGATGAGGGTTGAACCCCACAAAGAAGATCCTAATGTGAATATTGTGCTGCGAAGTGGAATGAAGACTGGTGAGGATAAAGGAAAAAACTTGAAGAAAGTGAATGGGTTCACAAGGCTCCAGAAAAAGAGGTTGGGTTTGACTTGGAGTGTGTGAAAGAAACGTTCATGGAAGCAAAGAAAAGCTTCGCTAAGGTCTCTACCTTAGGAAGTCAGGATAAGCTGTCTGAAGAAATGGACCACTCCATGCTTACTATGTTCTTAGAGACCTGTATGAAGCTGCTAGGTGATATCAAGGCCATGAAAGGATTACACGAGTTGATAAATAATTGTGCCTGTAAAGAAAATGCTCCTGAAGGACCTCACATAGTCAGAAAAATTGGTAAGAATAAGGAAAGTACTGGGCATGAGATGAGTCTCATCGTGCAAATAGGAGAATATGAAATGGACAAAGTTAATTTGGGTTTTGGGTCGAATGTGAATGTTTTGCCTAAATAGGCATGGGAGAGAATGGGGAGGCCTACGCTGCAGTGGTCTCCGATTCAATTGAGGATGGAAAATCAATAAAAGATTATTCCCATGGGAAAGTTGCAGGGAGTGGCGGTAGATATTGAAGGCGCGAGCACATTGGCTGATTTTGAAGTGATAGAGATCATGGATGAAAATAATCCATACCCCGCACTCCTTGCGATCAATTGGGTTATTGACATGAATGGGGTAATTAACTTAAAGAAGTGGACGATATCATTTGAAAGAAAATTTCTCCGTGTAGTAGTACCTTTGGACCTTGCAGAAGGACCATGCTATACTGAACCGATCCATGATTATGAGGAAAATGATGATGATTTGGAACAGATCTATAAAATAACAGTGCGAGATCAAGATTGGGTTAACCCGATAGCTGATGGACACATTGAATAGGACTGCAAAGGTTCCTATACATTAGATTCAGATGAAGAGCTGGAGAACTAGCAGAATAGGTTGCATGAAGTATCTACGCTGCGCTGTAACATGATGACTAAATTGTTGCGCTATGTATCATCGGAGGTAAGGAGTTTTCCTTATTATGATGGTATAACTAATGTAGATAAATTTTTGGATGCATTTGAAAGGGAAGTCCCAAAGAAGCATCACTTCCAAGCCTTGGATTTGGCACTGTGCACTACGGGTGCAAATATAGAAAAATAACGAGATTGCAGTTTGGTTGCTCAAAAGTTCAGCTAGCAGAGAAGTATGATGGGAGGAATGATCCGCACCATCACTTAGCAAAATGGATTGATGTTTATGGAGTGGAGCCACAACCTAAGTGGGTACATTTATTATGTCACACTTTGGATGTAATACCAATGAATTGGTACCTGGAAACAGAGCTCTGCCACGACACTGACGAGTGGGATATTTTGAGACAAGGATTTTTGATGACATTTAGCTTTGAGGATGGATTCGAATGCATTGATGAGGCATTGCAGGAGGTCAAGGTAGCAATCTTCAAAACACCACAGGACCCCTTAGATTTGATTCAACCAGATTGGACCACCCAGCTGTGCCATGCACTGGATTGCTACAATGTGACTGCTGAAGAATAAGATGAAGATCCAAGGAACATTAATATCCTAGAGGTAAAAGGTCACCGCAAAGTTGAAGGACCACAAATAGAGAATCTAGATATCACCGCGCCACTAAAGACTAGACAGGTGAATATTGGCACAGAAGCGGAGCTGAAGTTTGCGAAGATTTGGGACTATTGGGATGATGCCATAGTAGATAAGGTCGCTGAGTTACTTCGCAAGTATTAGGATTTGTTCCCTACAAAGTTCTTAGACTTGAAAGGAATAATAGGGCACTTAGATATCATGAAGATTACCTTGAAGCCAAACATGAAGTCGATTAAGCAAAGGCCTTATCGCCTTAACCCCAAGTATAAAGAAAATGTTCGCATAGAGTTAGATAAAATGCTCGAAGCAGGTATTATTGAACCAGTAGAGGAATCTGATTGGGTGAGTCCAGTGGTAGTTCAAGAAAAGAACAAAAGGATGAAATTAGAATTTGCGTAGATCTCAGGAAGCTCAACGATGCTCGCGTTCATGATCATTTCCCAACTCTGTTCATAGATGAGGTATTGGAAAATGTTGGAGGACAAGAAGCATATTTGTTCACTGATGGGTCTTTGGGTACCATTAGATAAATATCGTGCCAGAAGACAGGAGTAATATGAACTTCATGACTGAGTGGGGATGCTTCCAGTATATGGTAATGCCTTTTGGGCTCAAGAATGCACCGACGATATTCTCGTGTGTAGTCTTCGCGGCATTCAAAGCGTTCATTCACAAATTTTTGGATGTATATTTTGATGATTGGAAAATTTTTGGACTGGTAAAGTGCCATGTAGCTAGTTTTTGCTTGATGCTGGATACATGCCGAAGGTATCAGATTGCATTAAACTTGAAGAAATGTTTATTCTGCATCCCTTTCGAAATCTTGTTGGGTCATGTGGTCGGTAGAAAAGGATTAATTGTGGACCCTGCTAAGATCGTAGTTATAATTACTTTGGATGCCCCAAGAAGTGTTAAACAGCTGCGTGCAAAACTGGGTCATACTGGATACTATCGGAAGTTCATCAAAAGTTATGCCCAGATTACTGCGCTGATGGAAAGGCTGTTAAAGAAGGATGCTACATTTTGTTGGGATGAATAATCTCAGCAAAGTCTAGATGTATTGAAGGAGAAAATGGTCACTGCGCCGATCCTGGTCTTCCCGGATTGGAAGAATGAATTTCATGTGCATGTGGACGCTTCATGTATTGCATTGGGAGAAGTGCTGACACAGGTCGGTGAAGGGGAATTGGATCACTCTATTGCGTTTGGAAGAAGGAAGTTGTCTTAGGTCGAAAAGAATTATTCGACGATAAAATGCAAAGGGTTGGCTATGGTGTACGCGCTCCAGAAGCTCAGACATTACCTGCTATGCGGACACTTTAAGATGTATACAGACCATTTTGCATTAAAACACCTAGTCAACAAGCCTATGTTGGGGGGGAATATACAGATGGCTGTTGTTGTTTCATGAGTATGATTTCGAACTAATTGTGAAGCCAGGGCAATTGAATGCAGGGTTAGATCATCTGTCATGCATTGAAATAGGAGAGGAGCCTACAAATTTAGAAGAAGGGTTGCTTGACACACAATTCTTTGCAATGCGCGTAGCCGATAATCACTTTGCAGGCATTATCCACTTCTTGACTACAGGAAAGACTCCAGAAGGATACACTAGTCAACAGAAGAAGGAATTGGTGGTGCGGATGACAAACTTTTCTGTTATAGTAGGCCATTTGTATAAGATGGGCTTAAACGAGATACTGTGACACTATGTGCCTAATTTTGAACGAAACAATATCCTAATTGAAGCTCATGGAGGAGCTGCGGGAGGCCATTATGCAGGAAAAGCAAAAATGCAGAAGATTTTACACACTGGGTTGTGGTGGCCAATGTTGCATAAGGATTCCAAAGCATATTGTAGGGCATGTGATGCATGTTAGAGAACTAGCAGGCCATCGTGGAGGGATGAGATTCCTTTGAATCCACAGGTATCATTGCAGCCATTTGAGAAATGGGCAATTGATTTTTTTGGACCAATTCAACCTACAGGTAAGAAGACAAGTGCACAGTATATCATCATCACGACTGAGTATTTAATGTTATGCTCTTAACTTGCAAGACGATACCAGACTACCAAATATGTGAATAAATATACCCAGAACATAGAACAATTAGCAATAACAACAAGTATTTTATGATTCAGAAAGCAATGTTCACTTGCCTCTTCGAGGGGACAACCTCCAATAGAGCTGAGCTCGATTACAAAATAAGACACAATGCTCCTCGAGGGGAGTCTCTATCCTTTATATAGGATTCATACATGCAATACCATGGTTCTTATTAATACCATCTATCTATTACCATGGCCCATTTGCAACTAACTGTGGTCCCTTCATTAAATGCAAGTTAACCACTTACAATTATTAATATGGGCTTTATTGAATCTTTACTTACTATAACTATGACTCGATCCTATTACATAAATAAGGGGGCTAGGGTGGGACCCTAACATGCCCTCTCCCATAAGAATAGCCTGGTCCTCAAGGCTGAAGCTATAGAAACTGCTGAAGAATAGTGGCTGGTTCCCAGGTTGCATCTTCCAGAGAGGTGTCTTTCCACTTGACGAGGAATTCCTTGATCATGCGGCCACGCAGTGCCATTCTCGTGTGTCAAGAACCTGTTCAGGTTGGAGCCAAATTTACCCTTCTTCATCTAGTTCAGGTAGACTGGTTCGAATTTTGCAATTGTTCCCAATCACTTTCTTGAGGCATGGGACATGGAAGACTGGATGGAATTTTGTCGTGGGTGGCAAAGCTAGCTTTTAGGCAACTTCTCCAATGCGCTGAAGTACTTGATACGGTCCGTAGAATTTTGGAGATAGTTTCTGACAACCCTTGGCTTTGAGTGATGTTTGCTTATATGGTTGCAGCCTCAAAAATACCTAATCCCCTTATTGAAATTGGCGTTCTGAGCGATGTTGATCTACCTATTGCTTCATGCGGTTCTGAGCTTGATGAAGATTCTCTCTAAGGTGGGCTAGCATGGTTGTGCAGTTCTATAGGAGTTGATCCACTACTTGTACCTTTGAGCATCCCTTGATATAAGAAGTAGGGGAAGGGGGGAGTTGACCATAAACTACTTCATATGGAGTCATTTTGGTGGTGGCATGATAGTTGGTGTTATACCACCATTCAGCTAGAGGTAACCACTGTACCCAGACATGTTTCTTTTTTGAAGTGAAACACCTAAGGTAGGTTTCCAGACATTTGTTGACTGCTTCAATTTGACCATCAGTTTGTGGATGATAGGAAGTACTGAGTTGTAGTTGGGTACCTTGTAGCCTGAAGAGTTCTTGCCAAAAGTTACTGGTGCAGACCGGGTCACGATTAGACACAATGGAAGTGGGCATGGCATACAATTTGAATATCTGATCCATGAAAGATTGAGCGACCAAAGTAGGTGTAAAAGGGTGGGTTAGGGCACAAAAATGAGCATACTTAGAAAGTCTGCCCACAACCACCATGATGACTGACTTGTTTCCTGACTTTGGAAGACCTGTAATGAAATCCATAGAAACCTCCGTCCAGATTGAGGCCGGGATGGGCAATGGCTGTAATGTGCTTGGGGATTGGACTGTTTCTCCTTTGTGGTGCTGACAGAAGTTGCATTCATCTACAAAAGTAAGAATGTCCTTTTTCATGCCCGTCCAAAGAAATGATCTTTGAGTGCGAGCATACGTCTTCTGAAAGCCTGAATGTCCTGCAGTGGGAGATGAGTGCAACTCCACCATAATGCAGCTTTTGAGGGTGGATGTTGGTGATATTACGCCTCTATCCTTGTAGCGAAGAATCTCATCCTGCCACGAGTAGCCTATTGTGGAATTTGGATCCGCCTGCAATTTATTAATGAGTTGGGAGAGCCAGGAATGTGAAAACCATTCCTTTCGAGCCTCTTCAATCCATTCTGGAATGGGAAGGGAAATTGCGAGTAGGGTACTTTGCTCCTCAAATTGGGGGGATAACGCCTCTGCTACAATATTTTCGCACCCTTTCTTGTAAATGATCTCATAATCATATCCCAGCATTTTGGCGAGCCATTTATTTTGTTGTGGTGAGGATAGGCACTGATCCAAAAAATATTTAAGGCTTTGATGGTCTGTGCGGATTTGGAAACATCACCTCAATAAGTATGGTCCCCAGGTATCTACTACATGTAAGATGGCCATCATCTCCTTCTCATAGGTAGATTGTCCCAGATTCTTCCCACTTAGTTGTTGGCTCGTGAAGGCCAAGGGTCGACCTTCCTGCATTAAGACCGCCCCAATACCTCTACTCGAAGCATCACATTCAATCACAAAAGATTTGGTGAATCCGGGTAGTTCTAATACTGGAGTGGAACAAATGGCATGTTTGAGAGTTGTAAAGGCCTGTTGTGCTTCATCATTCCAGAGGAATGAATTTTTCTTGAGGAGTTGAGTGAGGGGCCTAGCAATGCGACCATAATTGTGGACAAATTTGTGATAATAGCCTGTGAGACCCAAAAATCCTCTTAGGCTCTTCAAGGTCTTAGGTTGAGGCCAATCCTGCATTGCCTGGATCTTTTTGGGGTCCACCCTGACACCTTCATGCCCCACAGTGTGGCCCAAATACTCAAATTCTTCCATGCCAAAAGAAAACTTGGACATCTTGACAAATAATTTATGCTTGCGGAGTAGTTGCAAGAGCAGATCTACATGCTGAAGATGTGCAACCCAGGTGTGACTGTAGATGAGGATGTCATCAAAGAAAAAAGGGACAAATTTTCTGAGATATGGCTTGAGTAGGTGGTTCATAAGGCTCTGAAAAGTGGATGGGGCATTACAAAGACCGAATGGCATGACCAAGAACTAATAATGGCCTTCATGAGTTCGGAAAGCAGTCGTTGGAATGTTGACTTCTTTCATGCAAATTTGGTGGTAGCTTGAGCGAAGGTTGAGCTTAGTAAAGAATTGAGCCCCATTTAGTTCATCCATCAAATCATTGACAATCGGGATGGGAAATTTATCTTTGACTATCAACTTATTAAGGGCCCTGAAGTCTGGACACATACGCCATTCCCACTGGCGATGAATAAGGACCAATGCTGGGACGAATGACGCCTGCTTCCAAGAGTTCCTTGATTATTTTTCTATTTCATTCTTTTGGGCGAACAAATATCTATATCGGCGCACATTTTGTGGTTGGGCCCTTGGGACCAAAGTAATGCTATGATCATGTTCCCCTCTTGAGGGTGGAAGCTCATGAGGCTTGTCAAAGACTGGTAGATGGTTGTTTAAGATCTGTTGCATCTCAGGATGAATATGAAGAGAATTGGGTTCGAAGGCCAGGATGGCATTAAATTGATCTATAAATCCATGGTGGGCCTTTTTTAACAATTTTTCCATCCGATGTGAGCTGTTGATAGAGGGAGCTCGTGCCTGGAGTTTGTGGAGGGTATGTGTGTGGTTGTTCTGCTTAAAGATCATATATAACTCCTGGAAATCCATTGTGATTGGGCCAAGTGTGTGAAGCCATTCAGCACCAAGGACAATGTCGCACCCTCCCATGTGTATGGAAAACATTTGGGTCTTTAACTAATAATCCCTCATTTGAATTTTGACATTTTCATAGCGGCCTTCACATTTCATTGTTCCCCCATCAGCAATTTGGACCTGGAAGTTAGAAATTGCTCGGACAAAACAATGCACTGCTTCCGTGAATCTTTGATGGATAAAATTATGTGTACTTCCACTATCAATCAAGACTATTACTGGGCCATGCTTAATAAAACCTCGGATTTTGAGAGTTTGAGGTGAAGAAATCCCTGCCAAAGCATGCAGCGAGATAACTGGTTCTTCAGGTACATTGTCCTGCTAGTTGTCCTCTTCTTCCTCCTCTGGTTGCTCAAGTGGTGGGGCTTCCTCTGATGAACTATGATCAGTAGCATCAATTTGAAAGAATTTGGGCTCCTTGCATTTATGCCAGGGGGAGTATTTCTCATCACAGTAGTAACATAATCCTTGCTTTCGTCTTTCTGCCATTTCTGCTGGTGACACCTTTTGAACCTTGAGTGTTTGGGTAGTGCTTTAAGCTTGTGGGGGGCGACCATTGGATATGAAATTTGGGCGATTGGGCTGGGTCACTAATGCATGTTCGACTTCACGAGCTATCCTGCAAGCCTGCAGCCATGAGCTAGGGTGGTGTTGTCGGACGTGGGCTTGTATGGCTTCTTTGAGACCACTGACAAAACATTCCACATAGAACTCATTGTGTAGACCTTCAGTGCGGAATTCTAAGGCTTCAAAGGCTTCAATATATTCATTCACTATTCTTGTTTGTCGGAGCTTAGTGAGATGACCAAAAAAATCAAATTCATGGTGTTACACTAAAATTTGTCACCATGACTATTTGCAGTCAGTATGGCTCCATCAATTGTCATACTGTCCTCCTTGGCAAGTCTTATACCTCTGCTCCTCATGTCAAACTCCAAGAAAGAGAGAAAGTCTTTAAAAAGTCAATATAACTCTGGTTACGCAGTTTCTCTTACCCTTACCTGCGTGTACGCACCTCAAGTTCATAATACCTGCGTACTTGTACGCTCTCTCTGTAAAGGGGTGGGTGCGTACTCCTGTAAAGGTCAAAAGGCGCAAGTTTTACTTCAAAAAACTTACTTGTGGTCGATTCTAGAGTATTCTAGAAGATGGTTTGACGTGGATTGAGCGCCTCCAGATGGTTCATGCATCCCAATGAAAGAGGAACTTATCCCATGAAGAGGGGAGCTACCCCTTTGAAAGAGGAGCTTATCCCATTGATGGTGGACCTGATTAACTTCCTCCAAAGCATTATAAATACAGGCATTGGGCCAGAGGGGGAGGAGGTTGAACGCTGAACATTCCTAAGGGTAGATGCTGCTGAAATTAGGACTCCCTTATAGAGCTTGAGAGGAGAGATTCCAATCCTTTCTTAGCTTCATTTGGAAGTGGGTGAGCTGATCAAAGTAAAGGAGAACTCTTGCTGGACCCTGGGAGGGACCTGCACAACACCAAGGCACTGGCTGTAATGGTTTCTTTTGTTTCCAATTAATACAATTAAGTTCATTTTTCTCAACAAGTTGTTATATATAATTTGTTTCATAAACTCCTTGGTCTTTATGATGAATATGTTTTATTATATGAGTTATTCAGGTGCTATGTAATCGTTTGCTTGTTAGTGAATGCAGGCTTCAAGGAGAAGGAGGAGCTCATCTAGATCGGAGAGGCTTGGCTGCTACAAACAGCATTGGACTAAAGGTAAGACTTGAACACCTGGTTGCTTTTATTTTAAATGCATATTTAGGGAAAGATAGTGCTTGATTGTCTTGTTTGTCACTAGAAAGCCTTAGCTTCTAGGGAGGTCAGTTTTGTCTACAAAATTGACTCTTTCCGCATGACAAAATGGCGACTCCACTGGGGAATCCATGGATTTGATTGATTTCTCTTTTGATTGATACTTTGATTTGAGAAAAGTTGATTTCTTTCTAGTTTTTGACTGATTGACTGTGAATTTGGGTGGAATAGCTTAGGGTTGAGTTAGTTTTTATTTTTCTTGGTTTTGAGAGCAGTACACACCCTCTGCGTTAAGCACAGTGCGTACCTATACACACTTCTGCTTTGTACACAGAGCATGGCCGCACCTGTGCAAACAGGCTGCCTGCGTACCCTGTCAAAAGTTTAGAAATTTTCCATTTTTTCCTTTTTACCTATTAGATTTTGTTTATAGTTTATTTTTTGCTGCCCAGATCCACTGGTTACCTGTCAAAAGTTTTCATCTAAGCTTGTTTCATTAGCATCAAGGGTTTTAGTGAAGTTCATAGAGATTCTAGCCCTAGGATTGATTTTTGTATTAGTCTTGTAGTGACTTTGGCTTTAGAAGTTGTAAAAACCTTGGATATTCCTGGTCTTTTCAGTCTTCTTAGGAGTCGGACCTTTCGTAAAATCCACCTTTGTGAGAAACATACCTTTGTGTTGTCTCTTTGCGGAATTTCGAGAAGGCTTGTTGGTTAAGCTGTGAATTTCATTCTTAAGAAAAAGAAAAAAAGATTTTTGTTTTTGTTTTTGACTGGTTTATGATTCTGCATAAATTAGTCCTTGGTTGAATTTTAACTGAGTAAAACATCCTGGAATTATATTTTGTAGTGTTTTACCTCATTAGATTTGCTTTTAGGTAAATTTCTCTTAGATTTGCTTTGAGATAAATTTCTTTTAATTTTCATAGATCTTAAAATTGATTTTTGTTAAGTAGTTTTTCATGCTTTGTTAAAATAGGAAAAATACAAAAATCTCTTTTGAGGAAAGTTTGTTTTAGTAGCATTTGAAGTCTTTGAAAAGAGAAAGGAAGTTTTCGTAAAATAATTAGTGGTCATGTGTTGTGTGCTTTGGAAAAGATAAAGAGATTTTTTCTTTGATTTTCATTGTTAAGAAAGTTGTCTTTATAAATTTTGCATTCTCCAACTCTCTTAGCTAGCGAATTCATTGAAAAAGAAAGATAGTTTAAATCATCCTAGGTGCATCTTTTTAGTGGATTTGAGTCGAGTCTACACACCATCAGTTTCATCTCCGCTACCTTTTGTCCTAAAGAAAAGCCATAAAAATTAACGCTTAAAGTAAAATTAACTTAGTAACTTTTTATTTACTAGGGCTCTGAAACACCAACATAGATCAGGCTAGTGTCATGGAGTAGGAGAGTAATTAACTCTCCAAGACAGTAAAACCAAACAAGTAGCTCATCTTGTGGTAGGATAAATCCAACTGTTACATTTATGCTCTGGGAAAGCTCCTCTTAAAGGAGAAGCATGAGATCGTGTCCGAACCAGTGAGGGGATCAATCCGCCTTCATTGGGAACGACGCCAGATATGCATGTACTACAAATAGTAAACCTCGAATTAACCATTGTCGAGGAGCCTGGGGTCACTTGTCGGTAAACCTTGGATTATTGTCAAGGAGCCGACAAGGGGATTGAGCTTGCTACTCTTCCCTTGCGTGTGTATCGGATCGTAGAGTATTCCCCCAGGTATATTTGTTGCTGTTGGTGACCTTAGTGACTATTATCTTTAGGGTTCTACCCAAGGTGACGGTGGAGGGAAGATCCCACTGTACCTGGAGCAGACGTCGGCTAGACTCACTTGGATTTTCTGGGGGGTTCACTTCACTCGAGACGGTTAAAGTGGAGGAACTTGTGCCAGTCTATTCATTAAGTAGGTTGTCGGGGTAACTGTTCCACCCGCCACTTCTGTACTGAATTCTGCGATGTTGGATTTCATCACCAACTAGTGTTTTCGGTCCGGAAGGTTACTATTTGTGTGTGGTTTGACGCCCTAGATTCTTTAGGCGTGTGATTCGAATTTGTTTGGTTCTTTAGAGACTTTAGGCGGTTTGCTTTGAGACTTTACTTTGTTTGCGTGTGCAGTAGTTAAAAGTTTTAACTGTGGCTAAATTACCGAGACAGTCCCGTAGACTTCGGGGCCAGTCTCCTGAAGTTGTAACCGTGGCCGATTTGTTGAGAAAGTCCCATAGACTTCGGGGCCAACCTCCTGAAGACGTCCCGGGTCATTACGAAGGTTTGAAAGTCCTCGTAACTCCTAGTGGCAGTAAAGTAGGTTCACCTGAAGAAGGAGAGTCTTCGTTGGTTGTTCATCCTGATTACCAAACTCTAGAAACAGGTTATAATCCTGAAGCTATTTCAGTTTCCGAGCTTGCTGGTAGTTTTTCATCTACTAGTGATATAGGCAAAGAACCTGAGATATCTGAACCTGTTACTCCAACTTCTAGTGCTCCTGATTCACCTAGGGTAGAAAGAGTCATCACCGAAAATCTTCCTTCTGGTTTGATAGCTATTGAAGAACTTGCTCCAGAAGAAGAAATAGGCATCCCTATCCCTGAAAATCAACCTACTATTGATCTAAGGGAGCGTGAATCCATTTTTTACAGTCCACCTAGAAGTACTACTTGGTATCTTTCTTTAACTAATTATTTGGACAACTCAGGGTTAAGTTTTTCACCACCTCGTGCTCCTTATCCACCTAGAGGTCTTTATACTCCTGTAAATATGTCTGGTCAGTCGTCCATGTTTACTCAATCGCCTGAATCCTTTTTGTACGGCGGTCCTTCTGTTCCCTCTGGGTATCAGTCACTTTCTGGTACTTTTGCGGGAGCATCTCCTCAACCCATTGAACATGGGTTATTAACTGGAAACAATGGTAATAAACCATTGAGCGTAGGAGACATTTTCATGATGTCGGGTTCTATTCCCTGTTCTCAACCTCAAGGTGGCCAGTTACCGCCTGGGGGGCAACCTCAAGGTACACAACTTGTGTCTGGGGGGCAACCTCAAGGACAGTATGTACCCACGGTACAATACATTCCTCAAGGTCAACCCCAGACTCAATATGTACCCCAGGGTCAACCTCAGTATCAATTTATACCTCAAGGTCAACCCCAGTATCAGTACATGCCTCAAGGGTATCTACCCCAAGGTCAGTACTCGAACCAAGGTTTCCAACCACCCCAAGGTCAATCTTATGTTCAAGGTATGGGAAATGTACCTTTCAATTATCAATCCTACCCTCAATCCGGTTATGGATCTCAATATCCTCAACCTGTTATGGGTCAATACCCCGGAATAAACATAGTGTGGGATCATTCACAAATTCAACAAGTATTGCAGCCAAGTGTATAGATGTCATCTCAAACTGGACAACCCTTAGTTTCTGGTTCACCCCAGCAACCAGTCCAGTCTAATATTCAAACTTCTGTACCTTCGGTAGTTTCTCAGTCTGGGCCTATTTCGCCTCGTACTCCATCTCAAACGAATGCTGCAACTACTGCAACATCTGTTCAATCTACCCCACTTACTTCTGGAGTATCGACATCTCCAGTTTCTACTGTCTTTGTATCTACTCCTCAGACATCTTTACCATCGTCTGGATCCACGATTCAAACTACGGTTTAGATGCCTGTAGGGCAACCTGGTTTAAGTACGGTTGTGACAAGTCAACCGCAATTCACTTATCAACCGTACTAGGGACAGTACCAATTTGGTCCTGCTGTCCAGCAGCCAGTTTACCAGTATCAACCGTATCCTGGGTACACTTATCAACAACCACAACAACCCCAGTACGGTCCGGTTAATCCTGGTTTTCCAGGAGGATACAATATCCCGAACGCGATTCCCATTCCTAGTTATCCTGGATATCCTCCTCCTGGGACTGGTCTCGTGACCCAGAGTTTTAGGGATCCTAATCGGCAGTCAGCGTTTATCGCAACATTGGACTTACCAGACTTGTCGCGCCTAACGAACGATCCAATTAATTATCTTCCGTTTTGGCCGCCAATGCCGAATAAGTTGCCCAGTGACATTCCCAAGTTCGAGGGTAAGTCTGGAGAGGACCCGTCGAATCATGTGATGACTTACCACCTCTGGTGTGCCTCTAATTCCATCTCGGATGATTCGATCCGCTTATGTCTTTTCCAGCGTACTCTCATTGGTCTTGCGGCCAAGTGGTACATTGAGTTACCATGGGCCTCTTTTTATAATTTTAGCCAGTTAGCTACCTCGTTTTTAACTCATTTTCAGTTGCCGGTCAGATATGATAATGGCACGGAGTTACTAACTTCATTAAAACAATCGACGTCCACTTATATTTCCGATCATATTCATGAATGGAGACGTCGAAGGCGGTTAGTGAAAGTTTTTATCCCGGACCAGATCTTAGCTGAATGGTTTGTTAAATCATTGTTACCGAAGATTACTGAAGACGTAGCTAAGGCCAGAGTAGTTACTGAGGAGCAAGTGATTGCTCAAGCGCAGTACCTTGACTTAGTTTATACTCAGTCAGGTACGTTACACGAAAAGATCCCTGATCTTCCCAAGTCAAATCAAATCGCTGCAGCTCCTTCGGGGTCTCATGCTGCTGATGGCATGATTGGTACGGTGAACATTAAAAGCAAGAAGAAATCCTCAAATAATTCTTCTCCTATTATAACCTTACCAGACTCCCCGACAGGAGATTCTTCTGCTGAGGTTTCCGCTGATATTCACGCTGTAGAGTCATCTACGACTAAATCAAAATCCGGTGGAAAGAAGAAAGGGAAGAAGAAGAATAAAGCAGACAAAACTCCAAAGGAGAAAACTGAAAAGTCGGAAACCAATGACGAAAAGCGCAAGCCTCGTTATCCATGTCTTATTTGTGAAGAAGAACACTTTACAAGAGACTGCCCTCATCGAGCAGAGGTTGCGAAGATCGTCAAAGGTTCCCAAACTCCTGCTGTTTTGAAAGATCCATTTCCAAAGCAGGATAGTAAGATGATAGGTTCTTCCTCGAGTGCCAGTGAAGAACCCATATTGATGATGTCTCATGTAAGGATTGCGACTCGATCGCAAGATTATGGTAGTAAAAGTCCTGTTGATGGCAAAGAAGCAGAATCTTCTCATTCTAATCCATCAACCTCAGCTCCTCCTTCCGATCCACTACAGATCGAGAAACCTAACCCGGACTTAGTAATCAAACCGCCCGCCAAGGGTGTACTTTGAAGGTCTGCTTTCAATCCACATGCGAGAGCGGCCCAGAATTATAACATTGTTGAGGACTTAGCTGTTTCACCCTCAACAATGTCGGCTTTAGAAGTGCTGCAATCATGCCCAGCACAGCGTAAATTACTTTTGTCGGCTATAGGAGCTGTTGATGTTCAGGACCCGAACCTAATAATCTTCGATCTAGAAAATAGTACACCGCGTTTACCTTATCAAATGGCTTTCCAGATCCCAGTGATAGTCAAAAACAGGCCTATTCATCGGACCGTAATTGATGAGGGAGCTTCAACGTGTATTATGTCGATACAGTGTTGGAGATCGCTTGGTTTTCCTTCACTAAATAAATCCCCGACAATTCTTAAGGTCTTTGATGGCCGTGGGTTCTATCCTTTTGGCATTCTACAGGATTTGCCTATAGGGGTTGAAGGAAAAACCGTTAGTCTAGATGTGGAGGTGGTTGATGCCCCTCTAGACTACAACCTTCTTTTGGGTCGAAGTTGGTCTTACGGTATGACAGCGGTCGTTTCATTGGTCTTCCGAGTCATAAAGTTCCCACATAATGGAAAGATCGTAACAATAGACCAGCTGGCTTACTTTTCATCCGACCCATCCTCTTCAGAGAATATTCAGCATGTCAGTAAAACGACTATCCCTTATAAGGATGTTGGAGTAGGATTAGTCAAAGATGCCGGTTTACTGGGAACTTTTCTTTTTCCTCCAATCAACGCATTGTCTTCATTTGCATCCATTCATATGATTACATCAGACACCATTGTTTATGACGATCCTTGGATCGTTCCTTCTGAATCTGAGATAGACTCATTTGGTGATGCTATGCCTTTGAGTCCATATGAAATTGCCTATGAAGCCGTGTAGTCTTTTACCGACCCGCGTTCAACCAAAATCGACCAAATGAATGTGGTCCGTGAGGAATCACTTTTCACATCAACCTCCAAGTTAATAGCGTTTTCCGAAGTTGTTTCATCTGACGAGCAACTTCGTGAAGTCCTGTGTGTAGACGATTTACCATGGGAAGATCTCCATCACAGATCTTCGTTTTTACCTGAGGATGATCGTTTTGAAAATGATTTCTCATCAATCTTTACAGCTGAATATGTCAAAGAAGCTCAGAATCCAATGAAACATCCTGATTCAGAGCTGAATTTGGGAAACATCTCTTGAACTATTCCCATTGACATTTCAGTCAAGCCTGGAATTGTTGAGAACATTCATATAGGTGCCTCGTGTACAGATGACGAAATTCAGACATACAAGGCCCTATTTCAAGAATTCCGCGACGTGTTTGCCTGGTCCTATGAGGAAATGCCAGGAATTGATCCCGCGATTGTTGTCCATGAGATCAAGACTTACCCGGACGCTAAACCCGTCCGGCAACGTTTGCGTCAGATTCACCCACGAAAAGCGGCTGCAATTAAAGCAGAAGTTGAAAAACTGTTGAAAGCAGGTTTCATTTATCCGATCCCGTTAACGGATTGGGTATCGAATATTGTTCCGGTTAACAAAAAACAGGGAACAATAAGAATATGCATCGATTATAGGGACATTAATCGAGCTTGTCCAAAGGACAACTACCCAACACCCTATATCGATCAAATAATTGATGATTGTGCCGGCAGTGAAATATTTTCCTTTATGGACGGTTTTTCCGGTTACAATCAAATCAATATTCTACCTGCCAATCAACCGAAAACGGCTTTCATTTGTCCATGGGGGACATTTGCTTATTGCAAATTACCTTTTGGGCTCAAGAATGCTGGAGCAACTTTTCAAAGGGCGATGTCTTATGCGTTTCATGACATCAAACACATTGTGCAACCGTATCTCGATAATTTGCCCGCTCATTCATTACATCGAGCTGACCACCTTGTCCATTTACGAGCAATCTTCATGAGGTGTAGGCATTATCGTATTCGGTTGAACCCACACAAATGTGTCTTCTGTATAGAAGTGGGACGATTGCTAGGATTTGTAGTTTCGAAAGCCAGCATTCACGTCGATCCCTCGAAGGTAGAAGCTATCATCAAATTGCCTCCTCCTTCGAGTCTTCGCCAACTCCAAAGTTTGCAGGGGAAAGCAAACTTTTTACGACGATTCCTTCCTAACTACGCCGAGGTTACAAAGGGTTTTACACGGTTGTTGAAGCAGAACGCTCAATTCTCTTGGGATGAGATAGCTCAGAAATCTTTTGATGCACTCAAACACGCGTTGACCCATGCACCGTTGTTGCATCCTCCCAACTACAACCAGGATTTATTTTTGTACCTCGCCGCCGCCCATTCCACCATTAGGATGGACTTAGTTCAGGAGGACGAATTTGGAACGGAACATGTGATATATTACCTTAGTCGGACGTTAAATCCAACTGAGCTAAAATACTCACATGTGGAGAAATTGGCATTGGCAGCCGTTCAAGCTGTCCAACGTTTTCGTCACTACATTTTACTTCGTAAAACTACAGCCATTTCGGATTGCAACCCTATGATCTACATTTTGACTAAACAGTTGCTAGGGGGCAAGTACTCTAAATGGATTGTTATCCTGCAAGAGTTCGACTTGGAGTTTGAGAAATCTAAGTCTAAGAAATCTCTAGTTTTCGCGGAGTTAATGTGTGACTTCCCGCGTGCTGACACGGAAACTGTGGCAGAGGAGCCCATTGCGGACGAATCTTTATTTCTAATCAGCACTTTAGATCCGTGGTATGGGGATATCATCGTCTATCTCCAGACCCAATCCTTTCGGCCCGAAGTTTCAAAGTCAGAACGTCGGAAAATTCGATTCCAGTCCCAGCAGTACAAAATTATTGGAGATACTCTTTATCGCCGTGGGGCGGACTTGGTTTTTCGACGTTGCTTAACTCACGAAGAGGTTGAAAGGGTTCTAAATGACTGTCAGTCTGGAGCGTGTGGCGGTCATATGCCTGCTTATGCTACAGCCCAAATGATATTGCGCGTTGGCTACTTCTGGCCGTCCTTGTTTAAAGATTGTATTACTGCGGTTCGAAAATGCCACAACTGTCAAGTGTTTGATCGAAAGATGCGCGCTCCACCTGCTCCTCTCCACCCTATAATTTCCATTGGTCCTTTTGCCAAATGGGGTATTGATTTTATTACATGTAACCCTCACTCGGCCGGGGGGCATGCGTATATCATCCTTGCGGTAGATTATTTTACTAAGTGGGCCGAGGCGATGCCTACATTCGAGGCAGACGGCAAGACAACTGCAATTTTCATGTTCAATCATATAATTGCTAGGTTTGGTGTCCCGCAAGCGATAATCACTAACCATGGGCGCCATTTTCGAAACGTTATGATGACAGAACTTACAGGCCAGCTTGGTTTATGTCACGATAGTTCAACTCCTTATTATCCACAAGTGAATGGTCTGGTTGAGTCCATCAACAAAGTTTTAGTTATCATGATCCGACGAATCATTGGTATTCATCGGTCGAATTGGCACAACATGTTATTTTCAGCGCTTTGGGCGTACCGAACCTCAGTGAAAACATCAACAGGGTTCACTCCTTTCCAACTAGTTTATGGTTTGGAAGCTGTGCTACCCATTGAATGCGAAATCCCGTCACTGCAAATGGCCATCGAGTTACTTACAGCTACTTCCGAAGACGAAAAGTGTTTATTATACTTAGCTCAATTAGATGAGACTCGACGTGATGCCGCATTGGCGATCGAGACTCACGCAAAACGTATGAAAGCTCAGTATGATCGAAATGTGACCCCTCGAAATTTTTCGAAAGGAGACCTAGTGTTATTGTATGATCAAGCTAATGATAAATTAGGTGCTGGAAAATTCGTTCCTATGTGGCATGGGCCCTATATTGTCAAGCAAAAGCTAGCAAAAGGGGCCTGTCAGCTGGTAGACTTTGATGGGGACTCTTTGGGTAAACCCAGAAATGGACTTTACCTAAAGAGGTATTATGCTTAAAAGAATGGGTATGGAGATTCTTAGTTAGGTTAGTTTTTCTTTCTAGCTGGTGTGTTTATTAGTTTAGATAGTGTGCTTAGCTTAGAAAGTGTGTTTTTCATCGTTATTCTGCTTATCTTGGTTTTACTCTTGATGTTGCAGATGTTGATGCCTCTCCAAACATACATTGGTTTCGCTGATGGTGCTTGTCGTAGTACACGGAATATCTCTTCCGCAGCTTGGGTTATCTATTCGCCCTCTGAAGAGTTAGTATCTATGCATGGGGTGAGCCTCGGTCAAACAACAAACAACATTGCCGAATACAGTGCAGTGATTGAGTTATTGTCTGAATCTATTTCATTTGGGATTCAGAGTTTGATAGTGAGGTTAGATTCTAAACTCGTTGTATTACAACTTAATAGAGTATATGCCATTAGAAATCCAGTGTTATTAAGGTTATTTTTGAGAGTGCGTCTCTTCGAACGTGAATTTGATTACATTGAATATCAGCATATTCCAAGGTCTTTAAATACATTAGCAGATGCAATTGCTTCTCGAATGTTAAATAGACATTTGCAATGATCATACATGTAAATTTAAAAACATTTCATCACACATGTTCAACAAGATAAGCCGGTAATAATGATATATATAGATAGGAGTGTGTCAAAAAATACATCGTCTTCGATCATAGGTTGAAAAACACCTTATGATCGACAAAAATGATAAGTACAAAAAACCAAAATGTCACATGTGTCTACAAAACGACCATCCAATCACTGGTGATGATCTCTATATGACACCACTGCACGGGCTACCCTACACAAGAACCTTCTAAAAGGTCCTGGGACTGTGACTACATAGCACTGAAGCCTGATAGGAATATCATCTATGGTAATCTCTGGTATATCTGCTGTAAGACGCTCTAGGTCATGTTCCAACTCAGCTAAAGTCTTTGTGGCCTCGTCCTGTGGGGCTGGTGCCGCTGCAACTGGTAGTCTCCTCTCGAAAGGCCGGAGATTGGCTGGACGTCGTGGGCCTACATCTGCATTTTGAAAATTATTACTATCAGTTTTGAGACGATATAACAAACAAAAAAAAAATAGATAGTTTTAAAAAAACTTGTGGAAAATGAATTACCTGTATCATCCCATTGTTCTCCCGGTGGAAGAACCATGTTCGGATCTCCACGAAAATCAACTCCGGCATAAGGAAAATCCTGTATAGAAAAGACCTGGTCTTCTAACTAGTGAAAGTACTTCGGAGTAAATCAGACAACCTCCGTGCCCTCATCAGGATGACGGGCCATAACCGCAACCCATCGCATCAATTTGGGCTCTCGAGGAAGCCCAACCTTAATAGTGAGCTGCTGTGGGATCAGCATCGGAACCCTCTCTAAGCCAAAACTCACAACTAAAGGCCCATAACCAAAAGTCTTTAGTTGTTCGTTTTTGGCTCTAGTCAGTTGGCCTTTTAAATTGGCCAACACAGCATCACACCAGTTGAAAATGGTACCTCGATAGCAATCAATCGCCATCTGCATCTGGGATCCAGTAGCAATGTGTAAAGCGGCAACCCCGCAAAGTCTGGTAACTGTAAAGGCAATCACCATAAGTTCAGGACGGGATATAGTTTTGATCTCTATCCCCTTCTCCTGAGTCTGAGTGTTACACCACTCTAGTTGGAGACTAGCGATGGACTGGCCACCCGGCCTAGTCCTGAACAGAGTCAATTGTTCGCCTCTCTTGGGCAAACCAGTGAGAAAATAGATATCTGCGGGCTCCATCTCGAGCTGGTGCCCTCCAATATAAAAACACTGGCCCTGAACGTTCCATCTTTCTACCAGCCACTCTAGAAATCTCACTTGGGCCCTCATGCCAGGTATGGCCCAGTATTTATAAAGGCCGCATGCCTTCAAAGCATCAATTGACAGTTGATGATTAATGGCGGCCAAATCAACATCTTCGTGCTCTCTCTCGCGCCAATCAAGTATGGTGAACAATCTACACACCAGAAAACATCCATTAGAATCCATGAAATAAAATTTTTTTGGTCCAATTTAGAGAATTTGGGGTTTGAAAACTCTTTGCGCGGAGTACGCACCCCGCCTTTAGGAACAGAGCGTGAGTACGCGTGTTCCCTTAAGGCAAGGTGCGTACGCCCGACATTTTCCCAACTGAGAAAATGTCGGGGTACGCGGGTCCCTAGTGTGGCACCTGCGTACCCCGAGAGGCGGTTCTTGAAACCCCAAAGCCTCCAAAAAATGAAATCTAGGGCCTAAAAAAGAATTCTAAACGGATGAAAATGAAGAGGAGGATGTTCAAAATTACCTGAAAGAGACGGCGTTTGATTTCGACGGTCGGATTCTCCGCAATGTCCACGGGAAGTTTCTTGCCAAAAGCCCTTTTTCTCTCCTCAACAGTAAAATGGTAAAAATGAATTGGTAAAACCCCTTTTTATAGGTTTTTTGGGTAAATAAATGGTAAATTTGTTTATTTTTCACCATGAAAAGGTATTTTTCAAAGTATTTTTATCTATCTTCAACAAGTATGAGTAATGTGTTGGTTTTTGTGCAGGATAAAGGATTTTCAGGGAAAATTGTCATTTTTTACAAAAAAAAACATCAGTCATCTTTAAGCCCTTTTCTGACTCCTAAAACATGAAAAGATTGCCGAGCGTTTCTTTTACACTCGTTAAAACGGAATTAAAAGACGGTCCTCTTATAGCCCTTTTCTGACCGTAAAAACATGAAAAGATTGCCGGATTTTTGTCGTTTCAAATTCGATATTGGAAATAAAACGACGTGTCCTTGGTCGCTTTTTACTTTTCAGATCAGAGACACTAATTATGAAAGTACTCCTTGGTCGTAAAGATCAAGCGGTTCTCTCAAGTATTATTTTATACTTTTTCGGGCTTGGGAGACACAAATTTACGAAAAAGGTCAACCCTAGAGTCTTCTTAAGTTTTTTCAGACTCTCTAAAATTGAAAAATGCCGAGTTTCTCCTATACTGGACTCGTTAAAATTTCACAGTAAAGGACCTGTTCGATTACAAACAGGAATGGACCACTCCTTCTTAGGGTTCGAATCTAAACTAAGTTGGACTCTTCCGAAGGATGAGCTTATAATCAAGCAAATGTTATCCTCCTCAAGCTTGTAAAAAAATAAAGAGGTACTTGCCAGAAATGGTGGGGGAAAAGAGAGAGAAATGAGACTATTTGTTATCTTTTATCTCAGAAAAACCTTATCACCACTCTTGAACACGACACTTTTCATTCACCTGGGTTGGGAAATCCTTTGCCTAACAGTTGATCAAACCACATTGAAAATCTTCAGCCGATTTCTGGGTATTAACTTTGGGTCACTCGTCACCAAGCCATCTGTTGTGTCGTTATGTGTTCAAGAGGTCACTGCAAATAAACCATTCATCTGCAAAATACCTGTCATCCATCTTGACCATCCCTGAGTCAGTCCTTACAGCTACATTTCTTCAACTTGAACTATGATTTCGTGTTGTGGGCTTGCCTACGACGGATCGCTTTCTATCGACATCAGCACATTATCTAGAAAGATGATCTAGAAATTGTTAGTACCTTGAAAGCTGCATGCATCAATGGCAGGTTTCTCGCCTTTGACGACAGTTTACATCATTGACTTTCGATCAAAGGATTCCGTGACATGTTCGACATCAACACATTCATTCACATCTCATGGATTGTACTGGGTACTTTGAGAACCATTGACATCACTGATGGTCTCTCTCACACTTGTTAACAGTTTACATCATTGACTGCTAATCAAGTGGTTTCTACCATGTTCGACATCAACTCATTTATTCGCATGGATAGAATCGTACTATTTCGGGAAGTAGAAATGAAGACCCTGGATCTAGTTTCCGCCATCCAGGCTGCGAGGAGTTTTGTATTCATTATATAGTAGACTAATTATAAGCAGATTGCTGCGTCCATACTGTGTCTACATGAGTCTATGATTATGATGTACTGCGAAATCATTCTTGTATCAGAGCAATAGTTAGTTTGTTAGTTAAAGGTTTTGATCTGAGTATGGGAATGCCTACCTCAGCGATGATACGATCTCATATATGTATTTTGTGTTGAATATTTGCAGGTTCCGACTGGGCTCTCCACAAGATAATCCTTGAAATGATAAAGTGCTTCACCCTTCCTAGATGATATAAAACCCTAATCTACTACAGACTTCGCACTTTAGGGGGCAATCTGTTACACTAAAATTTGTCACCATGACTATTTGCAGTCAGTATGGCTCCATCAATTGTCATACTGTCCTCCTTGGCAAGTCTTATACCTCTGCTCCTCATGTCAAACTCCAAGAAAGAGAGAAAGTCTTTAAAAATTCAATATAACTCTAGTTACGCAGTTTCTCTTACCCTTACCTGCATGTACGCACCTCAAGTTCATAATACCTGCGTACTTGTACGCTCTGTCTGTAAAGGGGTGGGTGCGTACTCCTGTAAAGGTCAAAAGGCGCAAGTTTTACTTCAAAAAACTTACTTGTGGTCGATTCTAGAGTATTCTAGAAGATGGTTTGACGTGGATTGAGCGCCTCCAGATGGTTCATGCATCCCAATGAAAGAGGAACTTATCCCATGAAGAGGGGAGCTACCCCTTTGAAAGAGGAGCTTATCCCATTGATGGTGGACCTGATTAACTTCCTCCAAAGCATTATAAATACAGGCATTGGGCCAGAGGGGGAGGAGGTTGAAAGCTGAACATTCCTAAGAGTAGATGTTGCTGAAATTAGGACTCCCTTATAGAGCTTGAGAGGAGAGATTCCAATCCTTTCTTAGCTTCATTTGGAAGTGGGTGAGCTGATCAAAGTAAAGGAGAACTCTTGCTGGACCCTGGGAGGGACCTGGACAACACCAAGGCACTGGTTGTAATGGTTTCTTTTGTTTCCAATTAATATAATTAAGTTCATTTTTCTCAACAAGTTGTTATATATAATTTGTTTCATAAACTCCTTGGTCTTTATGATGAATATGTTTTATTATATGAGTTATTCAGGTGCTATGTAATCGTTTGCTTGTTAGTGAATGCAGGCTTCAAGGAGAAGGAGGAGCTCATCTGGATCAGAGAGGCTTGGCTGCTACAAATAGCGTTGGACTAAAGGTAAGACTTGAACACCTGGTTGCTTTTATTTTAAATGCATATTTAGGGAAAGATAGTGCTTGATTGTCTTGTTTGTCACTAGAAAGCCTTAGCTTCTAGGGAGGTCGGTTTTGTCCGCAAAATTGACTCTTTCCGCATGACACATGGTCAAAGTGATCCATAAGAGCTTTTTTGAATGTATCGCAAGTTAAGGGCCTTACATAGCAACTTTGATGCCATTGCCACCATTGCCATCTTTCATTGTCCAAGTACATGATACCCACACTAAGCTGAATCGCATTATCCAGGATGTAATTCAGATTGAAATATTGCTCCATTTATGCTATCCATGCAGCCAGGTGAGAGCCATCAAATTCATACATGTCCAGCTTGGGTGGTTGTGGATGGGGTTGTTGGTGGGTGCCAAAGAGGTGAAGAGACTGGCTAGACTCACCCTCAGTGTTTTCAGTGCCAATATATGCCTCCTCGCGTGCCTCCACCTTGCCCTTAGAGAGTGTTGCATTTAAATCATTCAGCTGTGACACTACCTCTTTCAAGGCTGATTCAAGGCTGTCCATCCTCTCATTTGCCATTGCTTGAGCTCTAGTTTGTACCATGCACCGAGGTGATGTACTTGAAATTTGGGACCACCCGAATTTTTTGGCACTAACAATTGAATGATACCACCTTGCTCAGCTCATTATCCTAATTCTTATGGGCTAAGTCCGAACAATGTTTTAATCCTTGCTTAGGAATACTGTAGTAGCCGAATCCCAAAAATTTCAATGCTGTCAAAAGTCTTGCGAAAATCATGCCCAGGTATAGGAACCCACACAACTACTCAGATCTGGATGGTGGATCGATGGATCTGAGAGATCTGAACGACAAAATTGAGTGCTGCTGCAGATCTGAGAGAGCCGAATGGCTGATCTGATAGATCTAAATGACGAAACTGATTTCTGCTGCGGTGACAAAACCCCACTTGCGAGATCTGATCTGGCAAATATTATGCTTGATCTAGAGATAGATCAGAGAACTATGGTCTCCAAGAGTGTCAGGTGCTACAGATCGCAATATACATAAGGGTCTGATAGTAGTACTCGGACCAATTTTTCAGGGCACTAACCAAGGAGGATCAATCGTACCCTTAGCCATACAATCTGACTACCCTATCGTATGCACGAGTAATCTCTCCGAGTGCTGTTATCGGTGTACTGTAGTATCAAGATGGCCGATGGTTTATCTATGGCGAGGTTTCAAGGGAGCTAGGGGGCTTCAAATATATCTAGAGGGTACTTGGAAGATAGTCCGTGCGCGGTTCTGTCTAATGTGCTACTACTCGAAGGGCTACTCATAGGGGTTACAAGGGAGTCCAACAAGTGTGACCACCTCTTGTATTTCCTGCATGCATGCCTCTCCAAATCCGCAGGTTTATGCGCTCAACGACAGATCTCATGGTTTAAAGATGCCAGAACACGTCTCTATTCAATTTTTTTTTGGCTAAAAATTGGAGTTCCCACCGTCCCTGGAAAGTGCTCTGATTCCACTTATTATGCTCTTAATCTGTAAGACAATACCAGAATACCAAATATGTGAATAAATATACCCAGAACATAGAACAATGAGCAATAACACAAGTATTTTATTATTCAGAAAGCAACGTTCACTTGCCTCTTCGAGAGGGCAACCTCCAATAGACCTGAGCTCGATTACAAAATAAGACACGCTGCTCCTCGAGGGGAGTCTCTATCCTTTATATAGGATTCATACATGCAATACCATGGGGCAATACCATGGTTCTTATTAATACCATCTATCTAATAACATGGTCCATTTGCAATTAATTGTGGTCCCTTCATTAAATGCGGGTTAACCACTTACAATTATTAATATGGGATTTATTGACTCTTTACTTAACTATAACTATGACTCGATCCTATTACATAAATAAGGTGGTTAGGGTGGGACCCTAACATTTAACTAGATGGGCAGAGGAAGAATCCGTGAAGGACTATACAAGGGAAACAACAACGAAGTTCTTATTTGAATATGTGTTGACTAGGTTCAGTTGGCCGAATATTTTGATGAGTGATCATGTTACGCATTTCCTAAATAAAATTATTAGCGTATTGACATAATAATTCCAAGTTTATCATCATAAGAGTATGCCATATCATCCTTAGGCCAATGGGATGGTTGAGGCATTTAATAAAATATTGGAGGGTGCGCTGACAAAGGTTTGCAATGCACAGAGGAATGATTGGGACATGCGTGTACTAGCAGTATTATGGGCTTACAGAACTACTTGTAAGAAGCTTATTGGTCAGACACCTTTTAGGTTGGTCTATGGCGTAGAGGCTGTGATGCCTATGGAGTACATTGTGCCTAGTCTACGCGTAGTGGCGTTCGAAGGAATGGCAGACCGCAGAGCCTTAGAAAAGTGGTTTACGCAGATAGCAGAGCTCGAGGAAGATAGATTTTTGGCTAGATTCCATTAGCAGGCTCAGAAGGAACGCGAAAAGGAATGGCACGATCGACACATCAAACTACGGACCTTCAAGGTAAATGATTTAGTTTTATTATATCACAGTAAGTTTGATAAGTTTCCAGGAAAATTTCAGATGCATTGGCTGGGGCCATATGTTATCAAATAGAATAAAGATGGTGGAGCAGTTCAACTTGTGAAATTGAATGGAGATCCATTTCTAGAAAAGGTAAATGCAAGCTAATTGAAGCCATACACCTGGGATCTAGCCTGATGACTACATGACGTTAGCACAATCTTAGCATTCTAGGCAGTTGCAAGGAGGCGCGAGACTATAAACTACACTGCCCTATGTGTAGAGTTGCGCGACAGAAAGGTGTCACAGTACCAAAAGAAGCGTGAAGAGAGCTGCAATATGGGGGGGAGACCACACAGCATAGCCACAAAGTGACCGTTACCGTCATTGTTCATGATTTGATAGTCAGGATATGGCTAAGAGGAGTGGGGCTGCAACATTTAAGGTTGAATTTAAGAGTGAAATCTTTGGAAATCTACTGCCAATCTAGCATTTATGTACGGATTTTGGGGTGAATGGTCGAATTTGAATTCGAATTCACCTATAAATTATGCATGGCTGTCCAGCGAAAAACACTTTACATTTTGTCACGGATTCATAATTCTGCTGCCAAAACATGGGGGATAACACCCAGTCCGGACCTTAAGACAACTTCTTTTCCGTTTAAAGTGGTGGCTCCGACTAGGGATAATGGGACCAGTTTCCCAATATGGGTTTTAAGATGAGAGTGGGTGGTTCATGAGTGTTTTTGCAATAGAATAATGATAATCTAAGTGACTTATTGTTGATGCAATTTCTATAACTTAACATATTCTAATATAAACCCGGGTGTTCTTGCATGGTATGCAATCTACAAAGATATCCTTTTAACATGTGATAATAAAGATTGAACTCAATTAAATGGAGATGATAACGTAAAAGATAATTCCTTTGACTAATTAGTTAGTCAAATGAATTTATAAAATATATCGCATGTCTAATGAGTTATATATGAAAATCAAAACCTCAGTTATGGCATAAATATAGAAGTGCAATTAATGCTTCACAAAAACAATAAATCTCACATATAATTCATGAAAAGAAAGTTTTGCCACTAATTAAATGTAAACAGAATTATGCATACACGATAATAGTACCAGATGTATGAAGTCCTGCTCATTTGACAAATGACATAGACCAAATTCTTCCTTCAAATCAAATTGTCTCCTAATAATACAGAAGTGCATCAAGAAAGGAAAGTAGTCTGAAATCTAAAAGAAAAGATTGTGTTCCATAATTTCACCAAAGCATTCACAAACTTACAATAGTGCATTCTTTGTAAATGTTTTTGATAAAATTCTGGACCCTTCTCTAAATGCATGAGAAGGGTATAAATACTATGCTAACTAAGTATGAAAAAATAGATTATACAAAATTTGAGGAGGTTTTAAACAACCTTCCTCTTACATAGGTAACTAACTACAAAAATAAACAGAGATTGACTAAATAGAACTAAGAGGATGACTTGTTGTCTACCAGCTTTTCCTTTAAATCGTAAATATCGATCATCGGTTGAATTTGAGGAGGTGGACCGAAACGAAATTTGAGCTATCCTGTAAAGATTGCATCGGAAAGTGGTGGAAACATCCTTTGAGTCGCATGGAGGGAACAATTGAGGGTCATGATCTGGCTATGTGGCTTGACCAAATATTGCCAGTATGACTCCCAGTCCGTTGTAGTTAGTTTCGTAATTTCACCTCTTTGTTTCCCCACTTTTTCTTGCCGGCCTTTACTCAGAGCAGTTAAGTCAGGCATTTCTTTCAAATTACCCTCCTTCATGAGATTGGTAGTGAACAAGGTATGCTTTAATGCCTTAATGATGTTCTTTGATACTCCATCTTCCCTAGCAACTGCCAGCTCGACCTGTTTTATCCTAGCATCCCAATCAGTGAAGAGGATGTTTTTGTGATTTCCCTCAATCTCGGGTAGATAGGCCTTCTTTCCCTCTTTTGATTCCTGCCATTCAATGAATTCAGAGATTATGGTGTTTAAATCATTAAAATCTGTTCTCTGGTCAATGGCTCTGTCTGTGAGCTGGTCGTTGGTAATCAGGTAGGGAGTGATGTGTAATAGCTTCTCGCATAAATACTCTTGCTACTTGACTAGAAGAGAATTTAGTTCTACAGCCTCTTTGATGAATTCCTCAACAGTAGGAACATCCTTGTACCTGTCCAAGGATTGCTGTAATTCATGGAGCTGCATGTTTTTGGACGATAATTTGGCTTCATGGCTTATTTTCAAGACTTCCATGTCCTACTACAATTGTGTGAGCTGCTTGGCTTCCTGCTTGTTTGCTCTTGCTTTTTCTATCTCGAGCTCTTGTTCGTGCTGCGCAATTCTTTCATCCTTTTCCTTTAGCAGAGTAGACACCTCAGTAGCCTTATCCATAGTGGTTGACATGTATGCTCCTGTGAACTGTGATAGTGTAGTCAAGTTCTCGATCAGATTAAAAGGCATGTGCTTCTAAACAACGTCCATTGGCTCATCTCCAAGTGAGAATTCAGGTGCATCTACCCTTCTCCTTTTCCTTTGTCTTCGGAATACAACCTTGTGGAGAGGGCTATAGAATACATCAAGTGGAGGTATCTCTGTCACTTTCAAAACAATTTCTGATGTGAGTAGAGTAGGGATGAGTTCAACATGTTAGGATGTTGTTGCTTCTTGATATATAGGTGTAGACTCTTTGCCGATAGACTTGGGCTCTGTATCTTGATGAATTTTTAGAGGAGTCTTGAATTCCTCTGTTTCCTAAGTATTTGGAGCTTTGGGGGTGTCTTGTAATTTCTGATTGAATTGATCCCATTCCTGCTCCAAACTAGTGCCTTGGGCTTGTGAAATTGTCTCTGTGGTCGGAGTGTCCATTACCTATTTTTCAGTTAGCTTCCTACTAGACTCAGCCGTATTGTCTGCATCCCGGACTTTCCCTGTGTTTGTTGTATTCTCAGTGTTTACTTGAGAGTCCTTTTGAGAGCTAGGGGTTGTGCTATCGACAATGTTACTTGGGGTAGGCTTATCCTCGGGCTTTAATAGATGCATTGGAATGACCCGAAGCCTCTCATTCCTGAATTCCTGAAATCTTTGAAAATCTTTGGGTTTCAGGTTATCCTTTGCCCATTCAAGTGCTTGCTCAAAAGAAACTGCTGACTGTAACAAATCCTCAAGGTAATTATCTCCATGATTGTATGCCTTGAGCTTTAGTCCTGTAGTAACATTGTATGCTACTTTGTTTGGAAGGAATTTCCTTGTAGGCAATGTATGAAGCTTGAGGGCTTCCATTTGTGTTGATTCCTTAGTAGCATGAACAAAATTCGCTAAAGTAAAAGAGCCACATTTGATAGGGAAAGTAGGCCATAATTTCTTCTTTCCATCTTTAAGAAATTTAGTCAGGCCCTTTCCCACAGTCTGTGATCCAAATTTAAATAGGAGCGCAACAAATTACAAATATAACCATACATATAGAGATGTAGTAGAAATAATACTTCATTTCATTACTGTAAAATACTAAAATATGCTTACAAACAGAAATGGAAATAAACTAGCTAGGGAAATGGTAGCTTATCTCTGAGAAGTGATGTGGTAGCCACATACCTCTGAACTGTGTTACAATGAGGCTCAAAGGCCTATTTATTGTTGAGAAACAATGGAGAACCCTAACATCCAAAAACCTAACCCTAGAAGATGAAAGGCCAAACTGTGGGCCCCATTTGGGTAAATTGGTACATCAACTTCCCGGGGTCGTAACTTTGGCATACGATCTCCGTTTGACACACAAAATATCTCGTTAGAAAGATCTATCTGAGAACTACAACTTTGGGAAGCATGGACCTTTGTTGCTCCCACATTTCCCAAAAAATGTCGTTTAGGGCCTCAAAACGGCTCTGGAAGTTCAAAACCTGAAAAACTGCTAAAAATAGTAAAATGTGCTACAATTAAGGAAACTGAAAAGCTGAAAGAAACAATGGTGGGGGTACAAGTGGACTTGGTGGGTGGCCACCAATATACACCTAGATCATTCCTCCCCCCTTAGGAAGCAATGGTCCCCATTGCATTGAGTTCCTCCATGAGATGAGGAAACTTTGCTAAACTTGGTCCCTGGTGAGCCTACTTGCCCTGGTGAAGGATTTGGCCTTCTTTGACAATTTGATACAATTGGATATTCTACAGGCAAGTGTGCTTGATCTGTGTGTCCATGATCCGAGCAGTTTCAGCTTGTTCCATGCAATCCGGATTTAACTATGTGGGTGTGATCTATTCTGCAATGTCGGATGTGTCTAGTAATGGTGGAAAATATGGCCGAAGATGGTCCACATTGAACACTGGGTGCAGGCCAAGGAATGGGGGAATGCTGAGCTCAAATTCATTGTCTCCCATAGCCTTGGTAATGGTGTAAGGACCATATCTGAGTGGTTTGAGTTTCCGATAGGCTCCGGTAAGGCGTTCCTTTCGCAAATGAAACCAGACTTTGTCACCCACCTGAAACTTGTGTGGCACCCGATGTTGATCATGTCGCTGCTTGTACTTGGCATTTGATTTCTCCTAAATTTCGTGGACCTTCTGGCAAAAATGTTGGATGTGCTCAATGAAACTATTTGCCTGATCTGTTTCAAACTGGACATGAGCCAAATCTGCATGAGTAGCTACAATTGGCATGACCACATGAATGGGACATAGTGACTGGAATCCCAAGCCCACCTGAAAAGGGTTTTGTCCAGTCGAGCTGTGGAGAGCCCGGTTGTAGCTGTGTTGAACATAGGGGAGGCTCTCGTCCCATGTACGTGGATGCTTTGAGTTGTACATGCGTAGAATATGTACGATCATCCTATTCACAACCTCTTTCTGGCCATCAGTTTGAGGATGGAAGGCTGTGGACTTAGTGAGTTTGGTGTCCAACATCGACCAGAGACTGGACCAAAATGTGCTGAGGAAACTACTGTCCCGATCTGAGATGATAGACAATGGGATCCCAAAGTGTACCCACACTCGTTCAAATAAGAGTTTAGCAGTGGCTTCTGCTGTGATATTCTTCTTGCAGGCCGCCATAATGTCCATCTTTGAGAACCTGTCAATGACCACAAAAATACAACCATTTCCATGCTTCGTAGAAGGCAGGCCCAACATGTAATCCATGGAGATGGATTCCCAAGGTTGACTAGGGGTAGGCAGCGGGATATAGAGGCCTTGCTTCTTGATAGTCGGTTTGGCAATGGCGCAGGAAGTGCATGATATGATGTACTTCCCGACATCCTGTCAAAGATTTGGCCAATAGAAATACTTCTGTAGTACTGCCACCATTTTGTCGACCTTGAAATGCCCAAAAGCCCAACTGTAGTGTGCTTCCCAAATTATATTGGCATGCTCGCTTGAAGGAACACAAAGGTGACCCAGGTGGCATAACAGGGCATCTTGGAGGTGAAAATCTGGAACATGCTCACCCTCCAAGAGTGACTGGTATGTGTGGCCTAATTCTTGGTTGCTTTTGTAGAGAAGTGGCCAATCAAAAGTCTCGTGCCCACAAGAGTTGAGCACGGTGGTTAACGCCATGATCGATGGTCAACTGAGGTAATCTGAAACATTATTGGTGCTGCCCTTCTTATAATTGATATTCAAATGGAACTGTTGTAGGTATGAAGATCACTTCTGATGGCGATCATTCTACAATTTCCCTTGGGTCTGTATGAACTGTAGGGGTCGGTGGTCTGTGTGGATGGCCGTTTCCTTCCCCAAAATCTAATGCTTCCATTATTGGCAGGCCTGTACAATGGAATACATCTCTTTGTCATAAGTGGGATACTTTCGGACTGTGTCTGAAAGTGTGTCACTGTGATATGCCACTGGATGACCGTGTTAAGTAAGGACTGCCCCAATAGCATAGTCAGAGGCATTTGTCTCGACCTCAAATGGTTGTTGCAAGTCTAGTGATGCGAGCACTGGTGCCGAGTAGAGGCGGTCTTTCAACTCTATGAATGCCTTCTGTTGAGATTCAGACCAAAAGAATTTTTCTTTCGCTCCTCCCTTGGTGACTTGACTCAAGGGCCAAGTGATATGAGAAAATCCCAACACGAACCTACGGTAGAAGTTGGCAAGACCTAGAAAGCTGCAGAGCTCTATGAGAGTGGTTGGAGATGGCCAATCCCCAATGACTTGGATTTTGGCTGGATCCACATGCACCCCCCATTCATCAATAATGTATCCCATATATTGAACTTGGGTCATGTCAAAAGTGCATTTCTCCAAATTGGCACATAACTTGTGTTGCCGCAGTGGTCGGAGAACTTGTCGGATGTGGTGGAGGTGCTCTTCCCAACTCTGGCTGAAGATTAGGATGTCATCCAAGTATACCACTACAAATGAGTTGGTGAATGGCCGCAAAATGTCATCCATTAGCCTCATGAAGGTTGCAGGAGCATTCGTCAATCCGAAAGGCATAACCAACCATTCGAAAAGGCCCTCCTTGGCTTTGAAGGTAGTCTTCCAAACATTGGAGGGTTCGATTGGTACCTGGTGATATCCTGACTTCAAATCGATCTTGCTAAAATATTTTCCCCCCTTCAGTTGCTCTAGGAGGTAATCAATTCGTGGGATCGGGTACCTATTATGGACAGTGATATTTTTCAATGCCCGATAGTCAATACAGAGTCTCCAAGTCCCATCCTTCTTCTGTACCGTCATGATTGGGCTCCCAAAGGGCGATGAAGTTAGACAGATGTGACCTTTTGACAACAGCTCCTGAATCTGCCTCTTCATTTCATCATTCTCTAGCATGGATCGCCGATAGATTGGTCCATTGGGAAGTAGTGCACCTGGGGTCAGATCGATGGAGTGCTTGACCTGAAAGTGTAGAGTAACCCCTGCGGGGGAGGTGAAGATGTCCTTGTACTCCTCCACGACCTTGTCCATCTGTAGTTATCGTGTGGAGGGGCCCTGTCTGGAGGTCGTGGCCACCGTCTTCTTCTTTCCCTGAGGGTGTATCATTAGGAAAACAAATTCCCCAGTTTTGGAAACGAGCTTACTGCATTGTTTCACAGTAACCAAAGAGATGGTGGTAGGCGGTGTTACCTCCGGTATCTTGTACAAATTATTTCCCAAAGTAACAATAACAACACGGGGCCTTGATTCATACACAACATGTCGCTCCACAAGTATGGGTGTCCTAATAATACATCACAAACATCAAGGGGAGCAACATCACACAATACCTTATCCTTGAAGGGCTTGATGTTGTATGGATGGCGACACTGCTGGATTACGCGAAGATCCTATCCTTGGTGAAGCCACCCGATGGTGTACGGTTGTGGATGTGCTATGATCAGTAAGCCCAACTGCTTCACGACCTTTGCCGAAATGAGGTTCTTTTTGCTGGGACTGTCGAAAATGAACTGTAGCGGGGAGCCCTTTACCCACATTTGGGAGTGGAAGAGACACTCCTCCTCCTCTAGATCTTCGGGTTCCTTCTTCTGGTTCTTTGTGGTGGCAACAGTGGTATTGGGCTCCACATCAATAATCTGCTTCCCTTTTTCATTCCCCTTGTCGGGTTCTGACTCAGAGTCGAAACATGCATCTGATTCTGAAACCCATAGCTTGGCCACTAATGACTGCTTGGCCTGACACTCACTTGTGTTGTGAGTGGAACTCTTATGGAACTCACACCACTTTCCCGTGTCCTTTTTGTGGCTTCGTGGTGCTTTTCTTTTCTTGAAGCTTTGGTGGGTTGTCTTGGGCCACCCCGCTTTGGCTTTATCCGTTGTTCTATGGTTTGGGGGCACCTTTCCCTTTTGGATTTGAAAACCCAAAGTCTCGCTTCTTCTATTTAAATTTTTTCTTGATCTTGACGGTATATTGGTATGTCGTGCCAAGGGAGGAGATGTTTAGGAATTCTATTTCTTCCTAGATGTACTTGTGCAGGCATCCACAGTATTTGAGTACAAAATACTGCTCTGAATCCTTGATACCTAACTTTGTGTGAAGGGTATGGAAAATATTGGTAGGCTCCGGCACGTCTTGGTCCCTTCCCTGTTGCGGCGTGGTCCACTTTATGTATTGATCCTCATAGCTTCCTACAGGGTAGTACTGCACCTTGATGGCATTTCGGAATGAATCCCAAGTGGGTGCGGCTGAAAATAGTGAGGCTGTACTTTCATCCTTCTGCTCACAGTAGGTTTCCCGCCAATCCTTGATGTTGGGGGCGACTTTGAGAAGAGCGAAGGTAATCTTTTCCCGACTTGAAAAATTATGAAGATAAAAATACCCTTCTAACATATTTGACCATTTATCTATAGCATCTGCATCTATCCGACCCTCAAATATGGGAATGTCAAAGTTAACTTGTACCTTAAAGGGTGTGGCGCTTCCAAAGTAGCTGATGTAAGTAGATGTGTCGCCCCTAGGTAGTGCTGAAGGATCTGGGCAAAGTTGTCCATCATCGCATTCCTTTGTTGCTCGAGGGCCTCTTTGAGCAAGATTTTGATAGGATCTCCTACCCCTGTTAGGATATTCCGACACATAGGGAATAGTTAAGTACAACTTGGTCTAGTATAGAGTTAGGTAAAGTGTGTTTCTTTACCTTGTACATTTTGTAACTTACAATCCGACGGTCATGATATGTAGTGATCCGACGGTTCATTCTCTCCTCGGTATTACCGACACTTGATCCATGGCTTGACACCAATTGGTCCATGATTTCTATTTAAAGCACATGGAGGGTCATTTGTAGTGTAATCCGTCTATGAGAGAAGCTTATGTAAATTTTCATTCTTTTATTAATAAATTGCCTAAAGTGGCCGCATTGGCTCAGGCTGTGGACTGTTTCCCTCTTTGAGGGTTTTAACCACATCACAAATACTGGTGTATTGATCTGCGATCTGGTTGTGAGCGGTGTCCTTTGGTGTTCTGTCTGAGGAACTTACCCTGTAAATTCCTACATGGTATCAGAGCTATTTGAGGGCCGTGTTGGCTTAGGCCGTGGACTGTTTCCCTCTTTGAGGGTTTTAACCACGTCAAAAATACTGGTGTATTGATCTGCGATCTGGTTGTGAGCGGTGTCCTTTGGTGTTCTGTCTGAGGAACTTACCCTATAAATTCCTACATCATGTAGGAATTTACAGGGTAAGTTCCTCAGACAGAACACCAAAGGACACCGCTCACAACCAGATCGCAGATCAATACACCAGTATTTTTGACGTGGCTAAAACCCTCAAAGAGGGAAACAGTCCAAGGCCTGAGCCAACGCGGCCACTTCAGGCAATTTATTAATAAAAGAATGAAAATTTACATAAGCTTCTCTCATAGATGGATTACCCTACAAATGAGTGTCCATGCGCTTTAAATAGAAATCATGGACCAATCGGGTGTCAAGCCATGGACCAAGTGTGGGTAATACCGAGGAGAGAATGAACCGTCAGATCACTACATATCGTGACTGTAGAAATTTTGAATAATTTAACACATATTCAATGGATATTATCCTGATCATGTACTATTGCGGAAAACATACACAATACATAAGCTCCTCTATGTTGATCAACAATATAGCAGCATCAATAACAATAAAACATCAAGAGCATTCACACATTAACATAGTATGTATCCCGGGGAAAGCATCGCGCTAAAAACCCCAACTATCTGTATATTAATGATTGAGTCATGTAACATTACACAGCATAATACTTCTCACAAGTATCTCCACCTCTGTTACACACAATACAGCTCAGATCTGATCTCCAAATCTCTTCCACTGCTTGCCTGCCTCCACTGCTCAATACCTGCTCAAGAACTGATGAGAATAGCTTCCCAAACTCGATTTTCACCTGCAAAATAGTCACTCACTCTTTGTGGACGTGAGCAAAGGCTAAAATGTGGGCCAAATACGTGAGCAAACTCATTGGCATACTCAATCCTTTGATTGTGCAAGATCTGATGCACAACTATAGTCACAACTGATAGCAATCTGATTCTCTACCACCTGTCCCTGTTGAACTGAACATGCACTGACATGCAACTGAGTTAATTGATGTATTCATTAGTTGTATTATGAGTTAATAACTTGTGAATTAATTAATAACTAATTCACTCAACTCATCTCTAGTCTATTTTCCAGTTAGACTAAATACAACCAGTTTAACAAAGCTAAACTGAACACAACTCCATCAACTCCACAATCAACTCCACCAAACTCAACTGATTGAGTTCTAACTGAAGTCATGCATGCAACAACTCAACTGACTCATAAGAAAAGCGTATTTCCTTCTGACAGCTACATGTGCCACTTCTGTAGCTCAAACTGAAGTGCTCCAAGAGAATAAGATTAAGTTTATAGTCCAAATATTATTGTGAGATAATAATATTTGACTTTTCTATTTTTGACAGCCAGTCTAAAAATAGACTTTGATCACTCACACTGTGATCACTCACACTTTCATCAAAAATAGAATTCCATCTATTTTTCCCAACTTGATCAATCATCCATAAACATAGACATGATCCATATGTCTAAAAATAGACATAGTCTAAAAATAGACTTGCGCCAAAAATAGCCTGCGGGCCCACTTAGTGAAGGCGACTCTTTTCACTAAGCTCCATCATCTTGTTGCAATCTCAACACTCCCTCTCGACAAGATATGGATTATCCACAACCCCTATCCTGCCTCGGTGGTACTCGAATTTGCTCCTAGTGAGAGCCTTCGTCAGAATATCAGCATCCTGATGCTCCGTTGGAATGTACGAAAGTAACATGATCCTCTGCTGCACACAATCTCTGATATGATGGTACCTGATGTCAATATGTTTAGATCTATCATGAAATACAGGATTAGCCGAGAGTTTAATGCAACTCTGGTTATCACAGTAAATCACAGTAGGATCCAAATGAGAACCGAACAAACCAACCAGGATCTTCCTCATCCATATAGCCTCGCATGCAGCCAAACTTGCTGCCATATACTCGGCCTCCGCTGAACTGAGTGCCATGGATCTCTGCTTCCTGTTGTACCAAGAAACTGCTGTCGATCCGATACTGAAGACCCCTCCTGATGTGCTCTTTCTGTCTATTGGGCTCCCTGCCCAATCTGCATCCGTGAAGCCACATAGCTTCACCTCATCCTCCTGTCTGTACCACAAACCATATCCCGATGTGCCTCTCAAGTAGCGCAATACATGCTTGCCCGCCTTCCAGAAGATCTTGGTAGGCTTAACCATAGCTTGTGAAAGCTGGTTAACTGCATAGCATATATCAGGTCGTGTATTGACCAAATACATCAGCGACCCCACCAACTGTCGATAAACAGTGGCATCCTCCTTCCTCCAACCTCCAGGAAGAGGAGTATCAACAGGCTTGCAGCCATGCATGTTGAACTTCTCCAGTATCTCCCGAGCATACTTGCCCTGAGAAACAAACAGTCCACCACTGCACTGCCATATTTCCAATCCTAGGAAATAGTGAAGGAGGCCCAAATCCTTCATCTCAAACTCTGTAGCAAGATCCTTCTTGCATGACAGTATGAACAGCTCATCACCCGTTAGAATCAAATCATCAACATACAATACAATGATAAGCAACTTACCCTCCACCACAATCTGGTATAGGTTCGGATCCGCCTCGCTCTTGGAGAATCCAAGTCCTGTGAAATAGCTGTCTATCCATGTGTACCAAGCACGTGGTGCTTGCTTCAACCCATACAACGCTCTCTTGAGCCTGCACACATGCGACTCGCTGCTGAAGACTTCAAAGCCTTCGGGTTGCTCAATGTACACCTCCTCCTCAATGACTCCGTTGAGGAATGCAGTCTTCACATCCATTTGATGAATGTGCCATCCCATCTGCGCTGAGAGAGCAAGAATCGTCCGTATGGAAGAATACCTTGCGACAGGTGCAAAGGTCTCCTCATAATCGATCCCCTCAATCTGTGAAAAGCCTCGGGCAACAAATCTTGCCTTGTACTTCTCCACACTCCCGTTAGCTGCCTGCTTGACCTTGTAGATCCATCTCGAACCCACCACTGATTTCCCTTCCGGTCTAGGAACAATCTCCCATGCACTGTTTCTGACAATAGAATCATACTCTTCCACCATGGCGTCTACCCATGCGGGATCCTCCACAGCTTCCTCGAAAGAGGATGGCTCAGTCACAACACACTTGCTCATAAGAGCCATGTATCCAGTGTACCGATCAGGTGACTGTCTCTACCTGCGTTGGGCTGTAGGTGGTCCTACAACTTTCTCTGCATCTTGAGCCAGTCGCTCAGCTTCTGTCAAGCGCTTTCGCCCTCTGATGGTTGGCGCTGCATGAGTGGTCTCTTCCACTCCATGAACCTCGTCCTGTGGCTGATCCACGTCCTGAAGCTCATCCTTAGGAACTAATAGCTCCTCATCTGCATGCAAGTGTAGCTCCCTCTCAAGAGAACACTTCATGGCTTTCTCATCCTGAAATTTTATATCCTGTCGCACAACAGTTTTACCACTGTCTGGCAAATACACACGATAGTTGTGGGGCGTATCAGTGTACCCCACAAATTTCCCAACCTCTGCAGTCGGCTCCAACTTCTTTCTGGCATCCTTCGTCACATGCATGTAAACGTTAGCACCAAAAATCCTCAAATGAGAAAGATCAGGCTTCTTACCAGAATAAGTCTCCTCAGGTGTACTCATGCCAAGTATCCTATGAGGACAACGGTTCTGCACATAAACTGCTGTATTGCATGCTTCCGCCCATAAGTGAAGGGGTAGGCCCTGATCATGCAACATTGCCCGTGCAGCACCCACAATCGTTCTGTTCTTCCGCTCAGCTACCCCGTTCTGCTGTGGGTTATGGGGAGCTATGAGCTCTCTACGAATCCCTTCTGCCTTGCAGAAATCCTTGAACTCGTCCGAGATGTATTCACCACCATTATTGCTCCTAAGAGCCTTCACCTTCTTCCCCGACTCCTTCTCGACCAGTGCTTTGAATTCACAGAACTTTGAATATGTCTCGCTCTTCTTCTGCATGAAGAAGATCCAACACTTACGAGAGAAATCATCAACAAAAATCACATAATACCTGTGTTTTGCTGTCGAAGCAACTGAGAAAGGTCCACACACGTCTGTGTGAATTCTCTCAAGGATCGTCGTGGCGCGACTATCCTTCTCGTGAAAGGTGGCTTTCACAAACTTCCCCAAAGTACACCCCTTGCACTGATCTGACTGCGCAAGTGTGCCTTTAGGAAGCCCTGTAGTGATCTGCTGCAGTATCTTCAAGGCTCCATGGTGAAGGTGACCCAATCTCCTGTGCCACAACTCACCATCATCCCGGCTCACCAATCCTTCTGCCTTGCCAGCCATTGCTGCGAATCCATCTACATGCAACTGATAAAGGTTCCTAACTCGAACCCCTATCTTCCGGGTCTCACCAGTTGTCTTGCTGCGCAGGAAGGCCTTTCCCTCGCTGAAAACAACATCATACCCCTTGTCTTCTAACATCGCCACTGAGATGAGATTCTTCTTCAATCCTGGAACATGCATGACTTCCTTCAATACAAAGGGTTTACCAGACTCCCTCTCAAAGGAAATGGTACCGATACCGGTCGCACTGTATCTACCATCATCGCCCATCTCGATGTGCACTCCAAGATCTTTGTCCTCCAGATCAGAGAACAAATCTCTATCTCCCGTAATGTGAAAAGACGCACCACTGTCCAAGAACCACACTGATCCCATCACACTTGAAACCAAGCATGCGATCAATGAAAAATCAAGCTCAAACTGAGAAGCTAAGGCCTCTCCCCCTGCAGATCCAACAGCTTGCTTGTTCTTCTTCTTCTGCGGACAATTTGTGGCATAGTGTCCATGCTGGTGACAGTGAAAACACTTCACCTTGGACATATCCTGCTTCTTGCCTTTCGCACCAGACTGAGAAGCTTTCTTGCTCTTCCCTTTCTTTGCTTTGGCAGCCAAAGCGCAATTCTCTTCATCAGCTCCCTTTGATGAAGATCCGTCCCTGGTACTCCGCCTGATCTCCTCCTGCACAAGATCTGACCATAGTCTTTCCCATCCTGGCAAATTCTCCCGACCATTGACAGAGTCCTGATAGGAATGCCAACTCTTCGGAAGACCAAGGAGAGCCAAGCTCACCAAGTCCTCATCATCGACAGTAACCCCCACACTTCCCAGCTCATCTCGACACTGAGTGAACTTCGTAAGATACTTGGGAATACTGTCACCCTTCTCGCATTTGATGTTTCTGAGTTTATCTTTGAGCGCCAACTTCCTCTGATCGCTCTTCCTTTGGAATAATTCTGTTAATGATTTCCACATCAAATATGGAGTAGCCTTTCCATGGAGGCTGGACACAATGTGATCCTTCACGCCCTCCAACAGAATCCTTCGACATTTTGCGATCTTCTTTTGCCAAGCATCAGCTTGAGTAGCATCAGTAGGCTTTGGGATATCCGTATCTATGAACTCCTTCAGCCCGTTATCATCCAATACTGCCTCCATCCTGTCCTTCCATGCAATATAGTTTGAGCTGCCCTCAAGAGCATACTCCAATCGCAATCCATTGAAAGACATTGCTGCGTTGTCACCAAGAAAACACTGCTGCAAATTCGAATTCCACCAGCAACCAACTCAACCGCCTCGGATCTAAGATTCGTGAGAACACAATATTTCTCGTACAGAGATTGACTGTATGGGCTTTTACCGGATATTTCACCTTCCAAAGGAAGGATGAATCCAGAGGCTACCTGGCCTGATTACAGGCTCTGCCTAGAGAAATAGAATGTAAACACTTCCTGAATAGTAGATCTGATGATCAACAGCTCCGATACCATGTAGAAATTTTGAATAATTTAACACATATTCAATGGAGATTATCCTGATCATGTACTATTGCGGAAAACATACACAATACATAAGCTCCTCTACGTTGATCAACAATATAGCAGCATCAATAACAATAAAACATCAAGAGCATTCACACATTAACACAGTATGTATCCCGGGGAAAGCATCGCGCTAAAAACCCCAACTATCTGTATATTAATGATTGAGTCATGTAACATTACACAGCATAATACTTCTCACAAGTATCTCCACCTCTGTTACACACAATACAGCTCAGATCTGATCTCCAAATCTCTTCCACTGCTTGCCTGCCTCCACTGCTCAATACCTGCTCAAGAACTGATGAGAATAGCTTCCCAAACTCGATTTTCACCTGCAAAATAGTCACTCACTCTTTTTGGACGTGAGCAAAGGCTAAAATGTGGGCCAAATACGTGAGCAAACTCATTGGCATACTCAATCCTTTGATTGTGCAAGATCTGATGCACAACTATAGTCACAACTGATAGCAATCTGATTCTCTACCACCTGTCCCTGTTGAACTGAACATGCACTGACATGCAACTGAGTTAACTGATGTATTCATTAGTTGTATTATGAGTTAATAACTTGTGAATTAATTAATAACTAATTCACTCAACTCATCTCTAGTCTATTTGCCAGTTAGACTAAATACAACCAGTTTAACAAAGCTAAACTGAACACAACTCCATCAACTCCACAATCAACTCCACCAAACTCAACTGATTGAGTTCTAACTGAAGTCATGCATGCAACAACTCAACTGACTCATAAGAAAAGCGTATTTCCTTCTGACAGCTGCATGTGCCACTTCTGTAGCTCAAACTGAAGTGCTCCAAGAGAATAAGATTAAGTTTATAGTCCAAATATTATTGTGAGATAATAATATTTGACTTTTCTATTTTTGACATCCAGTCTAAAAATAGACTTTGATCACTCACACTGTGATCACTCACACTTTCATCAAAAATAGAAGTCCATCTATTTTTCCCAACTTGATCAATCATCCATAAACATAGACATGATCCATATGTCTAAAAATAGACATAGTCTAAAAATAGACTTGCGCCAAAAATAGCCTGCGGGCCCACTTAGTGAAGGCGACTCTTTTCACTAAGCTCCATCATCTTGTTGCAATCTCAACAGTGACCGTCGGGTTGTAAGTTACAAAATGTACAAGGTAAAGAAACACACTTTACCTAACTCTATACCTAACTCTATACTAGACCAAGTTGTACTTAACTATTTCCTATGTGTCAGAATATCCTAACATCCCCCCTTAAGAACAACTTGGGATAGGATTGAAGGATTTACAAATATGACACAATAGGAGAAGGAAGGAGGCACTAGAGCCTATCCCCCCTTCTAACATATTTGACCATTTATCTATAGTGTCTGCATCTATCCGACCCTCAAATATGGGAATGTCAAAGTTAACTTGTACCTTAAAGGGTGTGGCGCTTCCAAAGTAGCTGTTGTAAGTAGATGTGTCGTCCCTAGGTAGCGCTGAAGGATCTGGGCAAAGTTGTCCATCATTGCGTTCCTTTGTTGCTCGAGGGCCTCTTTGAGCAAGATTTTGATAGGATATCCTACCCCCTCGTCTTTCTTTTCATTTGCCATGGGAGGCCGTCAGTATTTGCGAGGCTGGCCTTGCAAAGGTTTGACCAGTTCAAGCCCTAACTCCTTATATCTCGACCTCGTTGGGGACATGAAAGGAAAGACAGAGAAAGGGCAGACCGCCTTGATACCACTGATCCAAATTTAAACATGAATGCAACAAATTACAGATATAACCATACATATAGAGATGCAACAGAAATAATACTTCATTTCATTACTATAAAATACTGAAATGTGCGTACAAACATAAATGGAAATAAACTAGCTAGGGCGATGGTAGATTATCTCTTAGAAGAGATGTGGTGGCTACATGCCTCTGAACTATGTTACAATGAGGCTCAAAGGCCTATTTATTGTTGAGAAACAATGGAGAACCCTAACATCCAAAAACCTAACCCTAGAAGATGAAACGACAAACTGTGGGCCCTGTTTGGGTAAATTGGTACATCAACTTCCTGAGGTCGTAACTTTGGCATATGATCTCTGTTTGACACGAACAATATCTCGTTAGAAAGATCTATCTAAGAACTACAACTTTGGGAAGAGCAACTTGGACCATGGTCCCAGTTTTCCCAAAAAACATCATTTAGGGCCTCAAAGCGGCTTCGGAAGTTCAAGACCCGAAAAATTTCTAAAAATAGTAAACGGTGCTACAATTAAGGAAATTGAAAAGCTAAAAGAAACAATGATGGGGGTTCAAGTGGACTTGGTGGCTGGCAACCAATATCCACCTAGATCAGTGTGGTAGGCAATCTCCCTTGTTAATAGCTTATCAAAAACATATAACGGAAGGTCGTGTGGATCAGTAGTGCTACCAAAAAGCCTAATGTAGGTGAACCATTCCTTAATGAAATACTTGCCTACAGCAAGCAGGTCTGCTATAACTTCTTGGGAAAACCTAGGGGCTTTCTTATTGAAAATCATTTGGTGTAGGGGCAACACGATATAATGAAATATCTTGTAGAAGTGAGATATGTAATGCGATTCCCATATTTGTTTATGGCTGAGATGGATTGGGTAAGGATCTTGTATGGTCCATTTCCAACCCATGTTTGGAAATGTCGTGCAAAAAGAGAAATCATCCATAATATAAGCACATAAATATAAGGGAGAGAGGTTATTTGAAGGGGAGGCTTTCTTTTGTCGATATTCAGTAATGGAGGTGGCTAAGTTGTCAGATAGGATAGAAGGCCAATTCATGATATACGAATTTGTAGAAATTTTGAATAATATGACACATATTCACAGAGATTATCCCGATTATACACTATTTCAGAATACATGCATAATACATAACCTCCTCTACGTTGATCATCAATTTACAGAAGCAGAAACAATAACATGCGCACATAGAAGCATCAATCACACATATCAACACAGTATTTTCCTGGGGAAATCATCTTTCTAAAAACCCCAACTATCTGTATATTATATTGACTGAGAACATGTAACAAACATAGTACAATACTCCTCACAAGTACTCAGTACTATCTCCACCTGTTACACACAATACAGCTTAGATCTGATCTCTAAATCTCCCTCGCTGCTTTGCCTTCCTCCACTGCACAACCCTGCAAGAGAATGAATGAGAATGGTTGAACCAAACTCGTTTTTTACCTCAAGAGAATCACCCAACCTGGGAATCAGGTGAGCACAAGCTATATTTCTTGGTATTGGCCCACACTACGCAGAGGTCATTGGCATAACTCAATCCCATGCATGTGCACAATCTCATGCACAACTGATAGCAATCTCAACCTCTAACACCTGTCTCCACTGAACTGTACATGCACTGAGTTAACTGATGTATTCTTCAGTTGCATTATGAGTTAATAATTAGTGAATTAATTAATAACTAATTCACACAACTCATCACTTAGTCTATTGATCAGTTAGACTAAATACAACTAGTTCAACTAAGTCAAACTGAACACAACTCCATTAACTGCTCATCCAACTCCACAGAACTCAACCATATGAGTTCTAACTGATGTCCTGCATGCAATAGCTCAACTGACCCACAAAGAAGGCATATTTCCTTCTGACAGCTGCATGTGCCACATCTGTAGCTCAAACTGAAGTGCTCCAAGAGGATAAGATAAAGTTTATAATCTAAATATTATTATGAGACAATAATATTTGACTTTTCTATTTTTGACTAGCAGTCTAAAAATAGACTCTGATCACTCCTGCTGTGATAAAAAAATAGACTTTGTGCCATAATTTGCCTACGGGCCCACTTAGTGAAGGTGACTCCTTTCCACTAAGCTCCATCATCTTGTTGCATTCTCAACAAGCATTTCTTGTTGCACACTTTTCAACACTCCCTTTCAACAAGAAAGGCTTCCTCTCAAACCGGATCCTGTAATTCTGGAATATTCTGCATGCAACACATCTGCCCGGTCCACTTTGCTCCAACAACACTTGGAGAAAAAACACTCCCAACTGACCACTCTGTTGGGCTAGGAACATACTCTGATGCTGAAGCTCTACCTGCTGCTGACAAGTGCTCCCTCTCTGACATCTGTGCTACTGCAACATCTCCATGCATCTCGCACCATTGCACACCTCTCTGTGCCACATAGCACTGTGCAAAACACTTGTTCTCTCGCATTGTTGCAGCCTGCATGCTATGCGCTGTCCTGGGATTCCCTACACTGTCGCTCTCTCTGCCACTCCATCCGCATCTGTCTCTACCCAATTAGTCAGTTCCTGCTACTCCACATCGGGGCTCCCGTAGCAAGGTCTCATCCAAGAGGTTGGGTACCTCAAGGATCCTGCCCCTCCTCCTTGGGACGATCAATCCACATCACCCCACCTCCTACCTAGAGGTATGGCTGCATGCGATCCCTCAGCCCACCTGGCTCGAAGTTTCCCCCTACTGGAGGTCTCTGCATGAGTAGATGTATCTACTTAATCTCCTCTCAGCTTACCTTGTTGTGGCTACCCCAAAACCTCCTGAAGCTACTGCACCAATCGTGGCTCCTCCACAATCGTCTGAGACTTCTTCTGGTTCTGCATGTTGAGAGGTAATATACACTCCCTCTCAACCACCAAGTATCCATCAGTTTCCTTGCTGCTCAAGGCTTTTCATGCATCTTGAACCTCAATAGCATACAGGTTCTTGACCCGTGAACCAATCTACTTCACCTGTCTAGTGATGATGTGTCTAAGGAAAACCTTTCCCTTACTGAGGACTACATCATAGCCTCTGCCTTCTAGCATCACGATCAACACCAAGTTTCTCTTCAGTCCTGGTACATAATTGACATCGGTCAAGGTAAGGCGAGCTCCATGCTCCCTCTGAAAAATAACTGTGCCTACACCTGGGACACTATACTTCTCATCATTACCCATCGCTATGAGTATCTAGAGATCTTTCTCCTCCAAAGTACTGAACAAACTTTTGTCACCGGTCATGTGCAAAGAAGCTCCACTGTCAAGAAACCAACCACTTCCCATCATGGATGAAACCATGCATGCGAAGAGTGTGAAATACAAATCAAATTGTGAAGCAAGTGCCTCACCTTCAGATCCTTCCCCGGATCCCTTCTTGGACTTCTTCTTTGGGCAATTAGTAGCATAATGGCCCAACTCATGACAACGAAAGCATCACACCTTCGACTTGTCAACCTTCTTCCCATCATTGGAAGAATTGGATTCGGAAAGAGAAACCTTACCCTTCCCCTTCTTCGCCTCACTCGCTAAGGCACAGTTCTCCTCATCATGCATAGATGAAGAACTGTCTCTGGTGTGCCATCTAATCTCCTCTTGCACAAGATCCGACCAAAGTCTCTCCCATCCTGGCAATTTCTCCCTTCCATTCACCGAGTCTTGGTAGCTATGCCAACTCTTAGGAAGGCCAAGGAGTGCTAGACTCACCATATCCTCATCCTCAAAAGTTACCCCCACACTTCCCAGCTCATCCCGGCATTGAGTGAACTTCGTGAGATACTGGGGCATACTGTCTCCATCCTCACACCTAATGTTTCTGAGTTTATCCTTGAGCGCCATTCCACTAGCTCAAAAATCAACCGCTTCCGATCTAAAATTCGTGAGAACAAAGTATTTCTCGTACAGAGAGGCTACCTGGCCTGATTACAGACTCTGCCTGAAGAAATAAAATGTAAACACTTTCTGAATAATAGATTTGATGATCAATCCCGCTTTGATATCCGTTAGAACTCTTTCTACAAATCAACTAGCTCTGATACCATGTAGAAATTTTGAATAATATGACACATATTCATAGAGATTATCCCGATTATACACTATTGTGGAATACATGCATAATACATAACCTCCTCTACGTTTATCATCAATTTACAGAAGCAGAAACAATAACATGCACACATAGAAGCATCAATCGCACATATCAACGCAGTATTTTCCAGGGGAAAGCATATCGCTAAAAACCCCAACTATCTGTATATTATATTGATTGAGAACATGTAAAAAACATAGTACAATACTTCTCACAAGTACTCAGTACTATCTCCACCTGTTACACACAATACAACTTAGATCTGATCTCCAAATCTCCCACGTTGCTTTTCTTTCCTCCACTGCACAACCCTGCAAGAGTATGAATGAGAATGGCTGAACCAAACTCGTTTTTTACCTCAAGAGAATCACCCACCTTGGGAATCACGTGAGCACAAGCTATATTTCTTGGTATTGGCCCACACTACGCAGAGATCATTGGCATAACTCAATCCCATGCATGTGCACAATCTCATGCACAACTGATAGCAATATCAACCTCTAACACCTGTCTCCACTGAACTGTACATGCACTGAGTTAACTGATGTATTATTCAGTTGCATTATGAGTTAATAATTAGTGAATTAATTAATAACTAATTCACACAACTCATCACTTAGTCTATTGATCAGTTAGACTAAATACAACTAGTTCAACTAAGTCAAACTGAACACAACTCCATTAACTGCTCATCCAACTCCACATAACTCAACCACATGAGTTCTAACTGATGTCCTGCATGCAATAGCTCAACTGACCCACAAAGAAGGCGTATTTCCTTCTGACAGCTACATGTTGCACATCTGTAGCTCAAACTGAAGTGCTCCAAGAGGATAAGATAAAGTTTATAGTCTAAATATTATTATGAGACAATAATAATTGACTTTTCTATTTTTGACTAGCAGTCTAAAAATAGGCTCTGATCACTCCTGCTATGATCACTCTTGCTGTGATCACTCCTGCTGTGATAAAAAAATAGACTTTGCGCCATAATTTGCCTGCGGGACCACTTAGTGAAGGCGACTCCTTTCCACTAAGCTCCATCATCTTGTTGCATTCTCAACAAGCATTTCTTGTTGCACACTTTTCAACAGAATTAACACAAGCATCGATCAAGGGAATCCATTCTATTGAAAAATTTGTGTTATTTGGTAGTCCATACAGTCTACATAACATTGTTGCTGCATAATTGTAGGGGTTTTCCAAAGAGGCTATTGCATACATACACAATTTGTCATACTTTAATTTGTTGTCTAACATTCTCCAAGTTTGAATTAACTTGAAGGGGTCTGGATTATTCTTTGCGAAGTTGGCCACAAATGTGCTGTTGTAGATTTCCTGTGGGTCAGGTGTTGTGGGGAAAAATGCCTATGCAGGACGATCCTATCCACCTAAGGTGTGACAGTGCCTTAGCAACAAACAGAGACAACTATTCTAGTATTCTTCCTTTATGAATTAAGAATGAAGAGAGATGGATGGACTAACCGGTGTCTTCCGTTTGTCCCTCGATCCAGTTTCTCTTCTATTTGGGAGTTCCCAGCTACTTGCCTTCTCGCTCACCCAGCTTCAAGAGGTTTCTGCAAGATCACAAGAGGAGAACACTACACAAAGACATAGATTCATATTCATAACTAGTTCAGGATTAGATATAAACTAAACATACTAATGCAATCATACATCAAAGATACATCAGTATATAGGAGAAACCAAGATAGCTTTATTGATGAATAACAAGGTTCAGGAAGAGAAACAACCTAGAGGGCTCCAATCCAGCATCTCCTTCCCAGCAAATGAAATTCCTATCTTCACCCCCTTCAAAGCATTAAGCACCCAATGATTCCAGTCTCAAACCAACAACAATTCTTTGCAATAACAAAATTCCAGCCCCTAGATCTCATGGAGGAGAGATCGATATATAGATGTTTGGAGAGAGGATGAGTCAGCTTGAGATCTGACTAGTGTCCTCTCCCTCTGTTAGTTCTTGATTCCACTTGGAGGTTCTTGCTTCCACTTGGAGATTGGGAACCTCTTACTCATCATAGTCGAATTCACTGAGGCAAGTGTCATTGAGGAAGATTCTGGAAGCTTCCTGGGTCTTGACACCTTGCTGAATGAGCTTGCCATTTGTCAACTCTCGCTCAGCGCACCCTGGTAGTGCTTCTACTTGCGTTGCAGTGCAGGTAGCCAGTGTTGACTTTGCATTTCAGCGCAGACAGCTAGTGGAGCCATTGAATTGATCCTGAATTGACTTGTTTTTGAGCAGTTTCTGGTGGAGAACTTCTGTGGTTTGTTAGCCTTGTTCCTGTAGGGGTAGGAACAACATGTTTAGGGACTTTGGATCCCTTAGATTATGGACATTTCATGCTTAATGCTATAAGGCACAAAAATGTCTATAACAGTTGCCCCCTAAAGTATGAGGCCGTTTATCGGGTGAAATGCTTTATCAGGAGGATCCGAAGTTCATCCAATGCTAGGAGGAGACCTGTAATAAGATACAATACAATACATTATTTTTCATACTGCTTTCATGATCTAGCTGAGGCGGGCATTCCCATGCTCAGCTTTATAAATTCATTTTCCTGTACATAGAATAGACAATCGTCTGATGGTAGACTGATAATTTTGATGCAATTATCATCCTTTGGATAGGAGGATTATCTGCTGCAATGATGTACATGTCAATGTCTTTATCTTTCCTGAATATATATCGCAGCCCGGATGGATGAAACTAGATCCGGGGTCTTCAAACTCGTTCGATCTTCACTCTAAGTACAAGTTGATCCATGTGAGAAATGTTCTGAAGTCGAACATGGAAAGACATCGCTTGATTACCGGTCAATGAGGTAAACCGTTAACAAGCACGAGAGGAATCACCGATAATGATAATGACCCTCAAGGTACTGCAGTACAATTCACGTGGTGTGAATAAAGGACTTGGCGTCAAACACCATGCAAAATCTTTCGGTCGAAGGTCATTGATGTATACCTGTCGCCGGAAGTGAGAAACTTGCCATTGAGGCATGCAAGCTTCAAAGTACTGAAGGGGTTGTTCCTAGATCAACTTCTTGGATAATGAGCTGATGTCGACAAGAAGCGATCCGTCAAAGGAGGGCCTTAATGAATCCCACATCAATGACACGGAACGGAGCTAATGATTTTGATGGAGGTGAAAACGATCTGTGACATATGATTCAGGGTGGCGGTCATGAAAGGATGAAGGATAATGTACGGCAGTGGATGGGACACGGTTGACTTTTCTGAACGACTTCTCTTGAACATATGGCGACACTGATGCGATGGATCGGTAGCATTACCCCAAATATGGATGGTATGGCGAGACCATGGTGATGTGACCAGTGAATGAAACAACCCAACCCGATTGTGGTACGGAGGAAAAGTGTCACGTTCAAGAGCGACTTGCTACCATCAAAATTTTCTTGAGTTTCTCCCAATTTTTCCCAGTCATTGCTGACCAGTACCTCTTTATTTTTTTCAAGCTTGAGGAGGATAACATATGCTTGTTCTATAACTTGCCCTTCGGGCAAGCCCATCGCTATGTTTTAACGAGTCTAGCGATAGTGAAACTCGTTCTCGTCTAAAGACAAGTTTGTCGCTATTTAATGATTTTAACGAGTCTAACGAAAAAGATAACTCGGTCCTTTTCATTTTTAGAGAGTCTGAAAAGGTACATAAAGTTAACTCCAAAAGTCATTTTTCGTCATCTAATCCCTTAGGTCCGAAAAAAGTATAAAACAATACAGAAGGGATGCGTTTTCGATAGTTTTAACGAGCCGAATAAAACAAGCGCTCGATCTTTTTGTGCAATAATCCCTCAGGTCCAAAAAGATTAAAATCTAGAGGAGGGATAGCACTTCCTGTCCCTTTAACGAGCTGGAAGGCCAAGGACTCGGCAATCTTTTCATATTTTACGAGTGAGATGAAAAGAGCTTAAAGAAGACTCGTCTTTTGAGGAATGAGTGATGAAACAGGTTAGCAGCTAATTCCAGGTACAGGTTGGAATTTTCCAATCACGGCAGTGTCACAAGGATGGCTAGTGAAATCACTCTTCGCAGCTGTTCCTCAAAATGGGTAAACAAACATATGGAGGTGAACGATCGGCCAATGGAAAAGTGAAGGTGACGGTGCAAACACGACCAAGGCTTTAATGGCTGATGATATTACATTCACTATGGTTATTTACCGGGATAGTTCATTTTTTAACGAGCTTAATTGCGGGTGGAAACATTTGCTCGATCTTATGTTTATTTTTTAACGAGCATGAACTATGCGCTAAAACTGCTCGGATCTTGCATTTATTTTTTAACAAGCATGAACTGTGTGCTAAAACTGCTCGATCAATCCAGTCATATGATAAGAATGTCCCATGTAAGATTCCATTTTTTATGGAGCTTGCGCCTTACCAAAGCTATGCCCCGCATCCTTTCGTTATGAAAGTTCGGAAACGACTAATCCTACGAGTTTAAAGGGTTAGACCTACAGGTTTAAAGGGAGGACCTAAAAATTTAAAAAATAAATAGCCACCCCTTGCTTGCACTCCGAAAGGTTTGCATGCCCCCAGGTATAAAACAGAGTTTCAAGGTTACCCCTACTTTAGTCCGGCAAAACAATTGTTTTACCGAGAGAGGCCTACCTCTTTCAGGTTACCCAAATATTGCTCCATTCGTGGCCACGAATAGAACACTTCCTCGGCGCTGTTTATCGAAATAGACAACGGTGAGCGATGATGCCCGCCAACCCACATAACTTTGACAAAAGAATCTTATTCTAGAACAACCCCTCTTCCACTCACGGACGGGGTACGGACTAGTCATATTCTCCCATGGAAACCTACCCTATACCCAAAGTTTTCTTGCCGAAGCAGACCAGGACGCATGCCCCCTGGGTTCCAGTCATATCTTCCCAGATTACTCGCGCTCATCAGGAGGACGGACCGTGGGTTGAGGCATTTCTTGTGTGAAGAGACCATTTAGGGATGGTATATGACTATTTGCGATGCGTGATCCGGGAAATGAAAGCTGGTCCACGAGCTTGACCACTCTTCCTTCGTGCGGAAAACACATTACTCTAAAGAGTGATGAGATGATGGCTCCCATGCAATATATATAGTCTCATCCAAGGAGTAGGTTATAATCCAAGGGTCCTTGAACGACCATCACGTTCATTTGAACGGTCTTCCCTTTCAATGTGATCGGTGCATTAGGGAGGATCCCTAAAGGTCGACTGGTTCCTTTATCAAAGCCTGATAGATTTTTCATTTCAGGCAAAAGCGCTGGCGAACCAAGCGCTTTCCAAGCAATAGAGGAAAGGATACTCACAGATGCCCCCTCATCAATGATAGTGCCAGCCATTACCATTCTGTATATTTGAACGATAATTCTGAATGGTATGCTTGCTGGCAAACGGGGTCTGCCTAGTTGGTTCCAGTCGAACGAGACAACTAGGTTGCTTGGTGGTGGGACCAAATAGACGGCCGGGTATGACTTTGACGAAGTTCCTTCCTGGGATAAAGGAATGGGCAAATTTCCCCCTTGTTCGTCGGAGTCTGTGTTGATGAAGAGAATTTGGACGGTGTCGCCTTTATTCTCCTCTGTGATGGTATCATTCGAAGATAGAGCCTCTGAAGGCAAAACCGGGTCAACTGCCGCCTCAACCTTTTGACTTTTGTCAGGTATGGATTCAGACGGTTCATCCTCAATGATAGGTGCTTCGGCTGACCACCTGAGCGGGCCAGCCGGGTTCTCAACTAGTGAAGGACTTGGCAGGAGTTTTTGATATCCAGGAGGAAGTTGTGCTCGTAAAATCGGGCGATCTTCCAAAACTCTTTTAGCCTCGTCTAAGAAGGGACAACGGTGGATGGCATGGTCACCTTCACACAGTTTGCAGGGAAATCTAGCTTTCCCTCTCTGTCCTGCGACTTCACTTTCACTAGTTGACGGTGAGCTGTCAACATGGCTATCAGAGGTTGACGCCACCGAATTGTGCAAACGGGGAGACCAGTCCCTTAGTATCCGAGGGATGCAGGGACAATCTCTGTGGAAGTGGTCTCCCTTGCATATGACACATGGCGATTTAGGCCTAGTCAGTGCGGTGTGTGGATTTTTGTCAGACGCCACTTGTTTGCCCCCAAGTCGCTTTTGGCTCCTTCTTCTTCTTCTCTTTCTTCTTCTTTTCCTTCTTCTCCTGAGGAACTTGGTTTTTTGTTTTACCAGTTCCGTCAAGCGAAGAGGAAGGAGGAGAGGAAGAATTAGATGAAGTAGAAGGCTGGTGGGTAACTCTGGTCTGGTCTAACTGTTGATTCGACTGTTCAGGAATGGTGGTGTTTTGAACGACATTGGTTGAAAAGAGCCAGACCGGCAGGCCAATTGTCAGTCCTGGAAGCGACAATGTGGCCATATGGGGCGCACCAACATCTCCCCAAGAGGAGAAGGGACTAGGATTTCCACCAAGGGGAATTCCTTGGTTGGTGTGCTCCATTTTCTCAACCTAAAGATCAACGCAGGAATAGGGGTGATTGTTCCATTTAAAATAAATTTTTAACGACGCTTAGACACAACTTGCTTTTTCAATTTTAAAGAGTCGAGAAAAAGCTAAAGATGACTCTAGTCTCCTTCGATGTTTTAACGAGCCCGAAGTGACAAATGCTCGGATGGACTTTTTCCGTTATAGAGTCTGAAAAAGGCCAAAAGAAACTGCTCTGGAGTTCTAGGCAGAGGGTGTGCCAAACTTTTCGCAAAACCGCAGAATACTTTTTAAGGTACGGGCAGTCGATCTTCCTGAATGTTGTGTTCAGTGCATTGTGATTAGTAGGGCGGCCGACATGGCTTCCTATGGATAAAGGTTTTATGCCTATAGGGGTCTCCCAATATATACGCGACGGTACGTGGGAGCACAATCCGTACTGGCGCTATCGTCCCTCAGGAGGAATCACCCACCATCAATGAGATCGACAGTCACCAGGTTTTACGACGCCGAAACACGTCTCTAGCCTAGACCTCTGTGTTGTGCGTTATGTTGCAAAGCGTTGTTAAGTTCATTCAATTTATTTTAGGTTGATATTTTTAGAAGTTTGCCTTTTGAGGTTCACCACGAGATGTATGATACAATTCCTAAATGCAGTCTAAAGATGATAAGCAAGCTTTATATCTTTTCAACTTATGAAAATCCTAGCTACAAAGGGAAAAGAAAGACACCATCTTTTCTCAAAGAGCAATCAGCACACTCTAATGCACTTTTCCTAAATCAAACATGCAAACTATGAAGATGCAAATGCACAATGCAGGTGTTTGTTTTCCACTTTCTTAGTATTGATGCCTACAAAGAAAGCTTTTTGTACAACTTTGAATTTGCTTTTAAATGACCAATACAAACAAGTTTACTTTTTTCGAAATCAGAAAGGGCAGAAGAGATTACAACACTTAACGATTTTCGAAATGAATACTTGTTTCGACACTTAAAAGAGACAAACTCAAACCAAAAGCAAAAGTAAATGTATAATCAACTGTAAACAGCCAATGAACTCTCTTCTAAGATCACAATCAACAGATCTGAATCAAGGGCGACAGGATGACTATTTCACTCTTGCAAAGGAAAACTGTAAATGACGCCACAAACACATAAAAACACTCATAGTCTTTTTGTACAAAAGGAGGCGGAATTTAAGCAGAGAAAAGGAGTTATCAGACTGGTACCTATGCAGGTTACAGGCTACAAAAATCAGAGATCAAAACAAGGCAAAACAGAGCAGAGAACCCCAGCTGCACAAGGCCTAACTGGATCAGCGCAACCTCAACACAGGGGTTTTGACATTCAGCGCAGGTAGCCTTCACGGGACCTGCGTTGAAATGCAGAACCTCTTCACAGGGTCTGCGCTGAAGGAGAAACGAGAGTTTCTCACTCGGTTCTGGGTCACAGTTTGCTATTTAATCTACAGTTTCAGGCCAAATAAAAGCAACAAGCTAGGTACAATCAAAGGGATGCTTTGAGGGAGTACTAAGATCTATCACAAAGGATCATCAAATCATTTGTGAGTCCATTGTTCAGATCATAGACAAATCCAGTGATTGGATCAAAGCAGCAGCTGTCTACTTTGCATCTGAGAATAGCAGATGCAGTTCGATTGTTGTTGTTGAGTCTATGAAACAAACAATGATGGAAACACAAATAAAATGACTAAACAGATCTCCCCAGTGGAGTCGCCAATTTGTTGTGGGGAAAAATGCCTATGCAGGATGATCCTATCCACCTAAGGTGTGATAGTGCCTTAGCAACAAACAGAGACAGCTATTCTAGTATTCTTCCTTTATGAATTAAGAATGAAGAGATATGGATGGACTAACCGGTCTCTTCCATTTGTCCCTCGATCCAGTTTCTCTTCTCTTTGGGAGTTCCCAGCTACTTGCCTTCTCGCTCGCCCAGCTTCAAGAGGTTTCTGCAAGATCACAAGAAGAGAACACTACACAAAGACATAGATTCATATTCATAACTAGTTCAGGATTAGATATAAACTAAACATACTAATGCAATCATACATCAAAGATACATCAGTATATAGGAGAAACCAAGATAGCTTTATTGATGAATAACAAGGTTCAGGAAGAGATACAACCTAGAGGGCTCCAATCCAGCATCTCCTTCCCAGCAAATGAAATTCCTATCTTCACCCCCTTCAAAGCATTAAGCACCCAATGATTCCAGTCTCAAACCAATAGCAATTCTTTGCAATAACAAAATTCCAGCCCCTAGATCTCATGGAGGAGAGATCCATATATAGATGTTTGGAGAGAGGATGAGTCAGCTTGAGATCTGACTAGTGTCCTCTCCCTCTGTCAGTTCTTGATTCCACTTGGAGGTTCTTGCTTCCACTTGGAGATTGGGAACCTCTTACTCATCATAGTCGAATTCACTGAGGCAAGTGTCATTGAGGAAGATTCTGGAAGCTTCTTGGGTCTTGACACCTTGCTGAATGAACTTTCCATTTGTCAACTCTCGCTCAGCGCACCCTGGTAGTGCTTCTACCTGCGTTGCAGTGCAGGTAGCCAGTGTTGACTTTGCATTTCAGCGCAGACAGCTAGTGGAGCCACTGAATTGGTCCTGAATTGACTTGTTTTTGAGCAGTTTCTGGTGGAGAACTTCTGTGAATTGCTGTGGTTTGTTAGACTTGTTCCTCTAGGGGTAGGAAAAACATGTTTAGGGACTTTGGATCCCTTAGATTATGGACATTTCATGCTTAATGCTGTAAGGCACAAAAATGTCTATAACATCAGGCATGTGATACATAGCCTTCAAGGCTTCTGCATTGAATGATCCTACGAGCTCCATCCTTGAATTCTTGAACTGCCTATCTTCAATGATAAGTTTTTTGACCACCCATATGATCATGTTTGTGTAGGGAAGGATTTTGGCTCTTTCTCCTATCCTATGAAGTAAAGAATAGGAGGCATCCCTGCATTGAGGTCCTCAAGGCTTTGTCGACCCAGCTGTTTCTCTCGTAACAATAATTTTAGGACGCTCGTCCTCCAGTCTATTGTAAATTACTTCCCAAGATGTTGCGCCTCTAGCTACATCATAGAATGTATTAACAAAGATAGGAGCCATCTCTATATCCTCTGTCTCAACAATGGTCTTCTTAGTTTGCTTCTGCATCACCTTTCTTAAGGACATGTCTTTTGTCGCTTGCCTGAAACAGACAACATATATCAGTGCAGATGATATCAAGTGATTAAGACTAAAATCCTCCATGAAATGACCTTGGATCATGAGAAAGGTTTTTATAAAATATTCGATTATAACTACCCATAACCTGGAGAATGATTATCCTCCCTCGGGCTACTAAACATTTAATAACCTGTCAATTCATTTGTTATTATTATTTAAAACGTAATTATTCTGCATGCTTTACCTCCTTAATTGCAAATCATGGTCTTTAAAGGGGTATCATGTAACGCTTATCAGATATATCGGGCAAAATGTGATTGCGAAATTTGCAATATCACATTTCACAAATCGTTAACGTTTGTCCTAAGGAATGTTCAAGTTTTTTGTGAATTACGAAATGCGATTGCGTAGTGACAAGATGAGGTTATCGAAGCGGGAGACCTTTTCGCATATCGCAATTTCGTAAAGGATTTATAAAATAGTGATGTGAAAAAGTGCAATATGCGATTTGCGATATAAGTTTCCTCCTTAGCTCATTTTGCAAGGTTTTGGTAAGTTTTTCTTTAGAGTTAGGCATTATTGTCCTACACTTAAAAAATTTAAAAAGGGTCCCCATTTATAACTTAAATGATATCTATTGTTAGATAAAAATGGGGTGGGGGGGGGGGGGGGGGGTTGTTTCGTAGTACAACAATTGTCGATTCACTTGGGAGAACCAATTATCTCTGAGTAGTTTTCTGAAATTTCTAAAAACTTTCAAAGTAATTGGAGTTATACGAATAACGATTTCGTGATTTATAAGGTAAACAACATTTCTCTTGAACCACCATTACTTGCTCATGCCCATCTACTTAATTACTTCACCCCTATAATGATAGAAATATAAATGTTAGCATCAATCAATAATAATGTTTAAAATAATATAGTAGGTGCCTCCTGCAAATTATTTTTTTGTTTTTTTTACTCATTTATAATATATAGAGCCTCTGCTGCCAACATGCATTCATAGTCTCGACAGGGTTACCTTTTAACCAACAATGATCCATTATCCCATATGTATTAATTTTTAGATTTCAAACTGATATTCATATGAATTGAATCTCTCTTGGACTTTGTCCCTTATTGTTTACCTTTTGAGTGTAATCTTTTCCTTGAAAGCCATTGTTTAGGCGTGGTAACCTACTGATGACAATGCCATTCACTGGTTGTAAATAAACTGATCAAGATGGCTCTTGATGAGAGCCCTTGTCTTCTGATCAAGAAGATCATTAGCTGTTACCCTGTTTTGATATGCAGTATTGGTAATATCAGTTTTAATTACTTCCCTATGAACATGGTAAACAAGCTCGTAATGAGGCTCTTTATCTTTTAAGTTTTTTATATTTTAGAATTACACTTTGAAAAAGGAAAATTTTAACAGATGGGGTGGGCCATTAGCATTTTTAAGGGTTTTGGGTGATAATGATAGATTTTTTAAGATACTGCTCTGTAAGGAGTCATTGCTAGGCTAAACATTCTTTTCTTGATTGATAAGAAAACCTTCATATCCTATAAATATAAGAGTTTTTCATAAAATAAATGTTTTTAAGCAAGATTAAGTTTTTCCAAAGGGATGAAGTTTATTTTAGTACTAAAGTGTCCTAATTGTTCCTTTTAACTCCTATTTTCTTATAAAAGTGAAAAATCAGAAATGTTGTCAAAGACTTATTTTGAAAAGCCAGGTGTAAATACTAGTTAACCATTACTTTCCTAAAAAGAAATATATTAAAAATTGGAAGAGGTTATCTCCTAAAAATAGTACCTTTTCAACATTTGCCCTAATGGGCAAAGAATATTTCCTATCGGACAAGTCTTGTAAAAGAAATGTTGATGGTCCAATTTTTTCAATAATTTGAAAAGGGCGAAGCCATTGTCTTTGGAATTTGGTATGTCTACCTTTTTCCTCATGTGCCTTGTCCCATTTCCGAACTAAGCCACCTACCTCAAAGGATTTTTTACTGGCAGAAGTTGTATCAAAAGAAGCTTTGACTAATTGTTGATGATGGAAGTGGGCTGCTTTAGCCTTTTCTCTTTCTTCTTCGAGTTTGAGAATTTGAAATTCTAGACTGGAGAGAAGATGAAGGGCTTTCATTGATAAATTGTACTAGGGAAAGAGATGGAATTGCTACGTTTGTGGGAAGAAAAACTTCTTTTCCATAAACTAAAGAAAAAGGAGAAGAACAAATAGAGGCTTTCTGAGTAATACTGTCTGCCCATAGGGAAAATGTTAATGCTTTATTCCAATTCCTATGCTTTTGATCAATAGTTCTTTTGATAATTCTAATGAGGTTTTTGTTTGTTGATTCTGATAATCCATTACCTTGAGGATAATAATTAGCTGAATATTTTAACTTGAAACCTCACTTAAGAGCGAATTCTACCATTGCATTCCCAGAAAAGTAAGATGCATTGTCAAACATTAAAGCTGAGGGTAAGCCAAATCAGGTAATTATGTACTAATCAATGAAATCTGCGATGTTTTCCATATTAGCTAATTTAATGGGACAACTTCTACCCACATAGTAAGGTAATCAGTAGCTTTAAGGATGTACCTATGCTGCTTGGAAGAGTTAGGAATAATCTCACCAATTATATCTAATCCCCATTGTTCGAATGGTTGTTGGATGTTAACTGGCTGTAAAGGGAATGCTGGATTTCTTTCTATTCCGGCCATAATTTGACAAGTTTTTCACTTCCTTGCATATTCATGTGCATATTTAAATATCGTTGGCTAGTAATATCCTACATGCAGGATTTTGTGAGCAGTAGTCCTCCAAAATGTTCTCTAGCTGGTCCATCATGTAATTCTTGCATGACCTTGTCAGCTTCAGGTTTCTCTAAACATATTAGCAATACTGAATCATAATTCTTCCTAAAAAATACATCATTGATTAGCTCATACTGATTTGAATTTAACCTTAAAGCTCTCTTTGTTTTACAATTAAGGTGCATAGGAGCATATCCAATTTTAAGATAAAATTTCAAATCAACATATTGTGATTATGTATCGTTGAGGCTTACCTCTGATATTTGCAATTCATTACCTTGATCTTCTTTTGATGGCAATTATGAAGCTCTTGTTAACATCTTGCAAAAACCTTGGCCGCTGACAATTTTAGCTGGCCAGATTTCTACATCATATTCTTGGAGTGTAGTTACCCAATTAGCTCTTTTCTCCCCTACTTATATTTTTATCAGTAGTTGTCTTATTACAGGGTAGGGCACAACTATCTTTGTATGGGTTTTAAGAAGAAAAGGTCTGAAATGATTCAGAGTTTTAAAGATCGCAAATGCTTGCTTTTCTACAGCTGAATAATTTAATTCGGAACCTTGAAAGTTAGAACTGAAAAAGGAGATGGGTGCCTCGACATTTTCATCGTTCAGCTATTTCAAAACTATAGCATACAAAGTATCAGATGAAAAAGTATATAATACAAAGGGTTTGAGATAGTTAGGAGTTGTTAATGAAGGGGAATTAATAATGGCTTTCTTTATCAACTCAAATGAATCTCTTTCATTCTTGTTCCATCTGAAAACTGCATTTTTTCTTATCATCGCTCGAAGGGGTAAGAGTATTTGTGAAAAATCTAGGATGATTCATTTAACCAAATCTATTTGGCCTAGGAATGATTGCATGGTTTTTTTATTGTGTGGGGTTGAATTTTTTCTATTTCTTGGAATCTATCCCGATCAATGTAAATTCCTTTCTTGGATACTATAAACCCAAGGAGTTTTCCTTCTAGTAAAGCATTTAAGATTTCTTGGGGTTTAAGGAAATGCCATATTTCATGCATCTTTCAAAGATGTGCTTGAGGTCACTTAAATTATTGTTCCTATCCTTGGAATAGACTGTGATATCATCCAAGTAAATAACAACCGATTTATTAATTAGACCTCTAAAGGAAATGTCCATAGCACGTTGAAATGTGGCACCAACATTTATGAGTCCAAAAGGCATTTTCTGATAGGCATATGTTCCCCACTTGGTCCTGAATGTTGTCTTTAATTTGTCATTTGGATGCACAAGGATTTGATTATATCATGAGAATCCATCTAGAAACAACATTAATTTTGAACCTACAACTGATTGTAGTACCTGTTCCATAGTAGGCAAAGGAGAATTATCCTTTTGGCAAGCTTTGTTTAGGTTTCTAAAATCAATGCAGATCCTAATATCATCGTTATTTTTCGTTACAAGTACCATATTTGATACCCATCTAGAATGCCTAATAGGGAAGATTATCTTGGCCTTCAGAAGTTTGTTCAATTCTGATTTAATTTGACTTTCAAGGTTCGGGTGAATTTTTCGAAGCTTCTGCTGAATTGGTTTTTCATTTGAAGTCATGGGTATGGTATGTTGAATTATAGAGGTATCATAGGTTTTGAGATCTGCATAATCCCATGCGATGACACCTTTATATGTTTTCAATAACTTGATGAATGATACTTTTTCTTGAGATGTTAGATCAAGACCTAGGTTGATATTTTGAGGTTTCTCATTTGATCCTAGGTTTACTACTTCAAATCTCAGAGTAGAACTTTGAGTTTTGGAGTTAGTAATTTTCTTGAATCTATATTTCAAATCATAAAGATATTCCATCTTAACCACAGACTTAGGAATTGGGTTTAGATTAAGATTATTTTTTATTTATATAACATGCTCATGTTCGTTTATGATCTGCTCTTCATATGATCCTTCTGATGTAAGGAAATTTACTATATCTGCATCATTATTGAATGCTCTCCAATTTGTTATATTGTTGGGAATAGATGGCCTAAATATTAATTCTATTGAAAATCTGTTTGGACTAAAGTCTTATGATGGTATAAGTCTAGATGCCTATGCTAGTGAGGGAGGTCCCCAAACCAAAGAAATATAAGCAAAAGAATCTTGTGCCAGTGCACGAGTCACTGAGGAAGCATGCCACTACACAGGCCCAGAGGAGATAAAATCCGAGCGCAAAGGAGAAGGGGAAGTGGTGGATTTGGAGGCTGAGGACGGTGTAGAAGATATAGAAATTGAGGGGGTGGACCCTATCTCTAGGTTGCTAGAATACATCCCTCTGTGCAAGGGAAAAGTGAAGGTCCCAAAGGACCCAAACGCAGGACAGTTCCTCCTCAACACACCCCTATTACCATAGAACATCACCTTTGAAGGTCCGTGATTGGTACGGATCCTGCACTTGAAGCTCGAAGACTAGGATTTGGTGGACTATGAGCGCCCCTCCACATTGCTACTGACACCTTCATGTAGAAGGTCTTCTACAAAGAATCTGGCGTCACCGCATTGGAGCCTGTGGAATGGATTCACGGAGTAAACAAGTCAGGGTTGTTCAACCTGTTGTGGGTGCCACACTACCATCAGTCAAATATAAATTTGATTGTCATTAAGCAGCTGCTGTGCTTGGTGCATGACGGGTGCTTATTGTTAAATTCTCTGATCCCCATCACCAATATGATGATCCATCGGATCATGGTATTGCCCCATTCAGGATTGAATCCGGCCAAGGCGTTTGGCGGAAAGACGAGCGAGTGCGACCTCGCTAAGGAGATGAAGGACAAGTTTAAACTTGTGAAGAAGCCATGTGGGTACTCGATTACTTCCACTACTGACCCCGCTGTAAGGGTTGCCACACATATTCTGGCTGGTAAGGTTATGAGAATGTGTCACGCGGATGAGGTTTCGACACTAGTGGTTTTGTTGGGAGCACAGTGTGCGGAGGGCATACTGTTCAAATGGGTATGCTGCTTGTGCAGTGAGTTCCTTGTGAACTGTTGAGAGGCATAGGATGACAGTAAGACATTCCATTATTCGTGGCCGTTACTCTCGATAGTTCTCGTTGCATGGGATTTTCCTGAGGACAACCAATTTCCTCCAATGGAGAAAGATTTACTAAAAGCTACGAAGTTTGCATCTATCTGGGCCACCAAAGATGCTGCATGGGTCATAGAGATCAGGTCTTTTGAGTGCTGATGGAGGAGAGCATTCACACGACCATCAACTAGAAGCCGCAGTTGTCAGCAACCATGTTTGAGTAACTTTCAAGGTACCCAGAGTTCAAAGTGGATTTCCACCATGTCTACATCCGGGTGCAAAAGGACCCTGAGCAGAAATGGTTCGACCTACCATACCTTGCTACTGATGATGCTATTGAAGAGGTCATCAAGCGTTGGACAACAAAGTGGCATTCTCCTTCTAACCTAGCTGGAGGGACTAGAAAGTATGTGAAAAAGAAGAAAAAGGAAGCAACCAAGCAGAAGGTTCAGTAGTTGGCTGAGAAGAGGAAGAAAGGGGTCGAGGAAAAGGCCCGAGTAGAAGTGGAGCGCACTACGAAGGAACATGTAGAGCAGGAAGAGCGCGGCTTCAAAAGAAGTCAGAAGTATCCTTCACCACAAATGGAGGAGGAAGAGTAGTCAGAGTAGGGCGACAGTGAGTAGCAGGAGAGAACTCCCTTCCGAGTAAAGCGGTACCAGGAGTAGGAAAAGGAAGGACTGAAAAACAAGACAAAGGCCACCAAGCTATCGCTAGATCCGATTACTTTAACAAATGACGACCTGGATGAAATTGGAGACAAGGTGTGAGATACTACCACAGAACTACTGTAGCAATTTGATCAGCAGCAAAAGTAGGCATTGAGCATCATCCAGACGGGTCTACATGAGCTACAGATATAGACAACGAGAATCTAGGCAGGTGTAGGATAGAGCAGTGTGGTATCAACTGGTTTGGAACTGCGGACCACTAAAGCAACATAGATGGTTTGGTCATTGGATCTCTGGGAAGTCGCGCTGCCTAATGGAGCTTTGAGTGCAGAGGCGGCCGCTGACAAGGCTATTGTCAGCACTTTGAAGAATATTGGCCTCAACTTGGCTGTGCTCCCTAGCGAGTTTCTTCACACACTACAGGCAAGTGTGATAGCAGAAGTTAAGGCCTGGAAGCACCGCGCATTGAGCCTGATCAACAAGTACAAAGTCAACATCGAACAAATTTATTGTTCATGGAAAAATCAGTAGCGCTGGAGGCCCAGAAGAAAGTTCAGGTGTAGAATGACCAACTTGCAGCCGTGGTAGCTGAGGCATGCATAACAGTCCCTGAATTGCATATCCCGGAGGAAGTGCCATTGGAGGCAAAGATTAGGAAGTTAGCTGGAGGTGTGCAAAACGCAAAGATAGAAGTGGCCAAGGTTTAGTTCGAACTGAACCTGAAAATCACATAGTTAGCATTGAAGTCACAACCTTCAACTCTGCAAGAGGATAGAGAACAACGCACAACTACTATGAAGGATGGAGTCACAGCAGTGGATGCTGTGGTGGTGGATTGCACCATGCTCTTTGAGAAACCCATGGAGGTAGTCACAGATTTGCAGGAAGATCCTAAACTGTAGAGGTTAAACATTGAGGCCCATGAATTGCAGCAACGGTATGATGAAGCAAGAGTGAAAGTGCGCATCGTCACTATAGCACAATCATTGGCCAAGATGCATGAGGAAAAACAGTTTCTTGAATAGGTGGAAGAAACACAGAGGAAAGAGGCAGTCCTCAAGGCTAGATTGGGTCCTTGGTTGGATGAGGCCTATGTTATCTCTGCCAACATTGAGGAGAAGTTGGCAAGCCTACAAAGAATGCAACAGAAAATCAAGGAATACAGTACGAGACCAACAAAAGAGCCGCTGGTGGAGCAGATCATACATGAAGCCATGCAAAGCGTGCTTGAGGTAGCAGTGGCACAAGTAGAGTTTGGAGGTCTTCGTAGTAAGATCTACATGCCAGCAGAGTGACTCAAGGCGAGTCATGATCTTTGTGTTGGGGTCCTGTTGGGATAGGGTCCCCTAGGGTCAATTTTGGGGCAAAAAGCCCAAGTTTTGTTGTATAAAATGTAAAGTCTCCGCAAGTTGTGGTAGTGGAGCGCATAGATAGTAAAGTTTCATAAAGGGTTTCACCCTTCTTTTATGTAAGATGTGTCAACTTTTATAGATCTACCCATAATCTGCAGACCATGGGTTTGTACAAGTAGGAGAGTCTTAGAGAGTCTAAGGCTTAACAATCGATGATGAAGATGAATGTAATGGGTCAGTAGGGAAAATAGTGAAGAAGTATTATAGTAGAAGGGAGGCTCTATAGTTGTGTGCGGAGTGGCCTAGAGTAGAGTCCACAGCTGAGTGAACGAACTCCTACAGCTGAGTGCATAGGGAAGTCTTGAGTCTGTAAGTAGAACTGAAGTATTAATAAAGTGATTATTCCAGAAATTTCTGTGTTTGTCTATTTACTTCTGTTATGAATGAGTGCGCTATTATGTTATGATTAATGATGGGTTTATGAATTAATACTGTATTGATGCGTGAATTTACATGATTTATATTATCATATGAATGCAAGTAATAGTAATTGTTTACGCGAAGAATATCTTGTTGCATGTTAAAGTTATTGAACACTTAAACCAATCTGGGTAACTACGGGATTGAGAGTAATCAAAGAGGCACATAAGTGGTTGATTCACATGTTTAGGGTCTGCGAAAGACCATCGTGAATGCTTGTGGAGGTATAGAGGCTGATTAAGGGTAGTTATATCGATAAGCCCTAAAGGCTTATCGATATGTGTGAAGGCAGATTTAGGGCATAAAATGACATTACACTAATCTTTGGGTGTGGAAATTTGGTTCCAGCATCCCCCTATACTGCTTCTGGTGAGACTTCAGTCTGCACTCCATGGATTGATGCCAAAAGGGCTAGTAGTGTAGGGATTTGTTTGGAAAAACTAGATCTGAACCTGGTTCAGGACCCAATAAGCCAACACCAACACTTGGCTATAAGACCCTAACAATAAACCCATGTAGGAAAACCCCCAACTAGGTACACTATTCAAAATGGGGGTTTCTTGGGCTAGGAAGGGTGAGTAGCTGATGGGGGGCCATGCAAGAAAAACCCTAGTTAGCTAAACTACCTAAAATGGGGGTTTCCTAGGCTTAGAAGGGTGAGTAGTTGATGGGGGCCCATGCAGGAAAATCCCCAGATAGGTGGACTTGCTGGAATGGGGGTTTCTTGGGTTTGGAAGGGTGAATAATTGATGGGAGAATAAATTCATAACATGCTCACTGGGATATAAGCATGAGAGGTCTTGTTCAAGGCAGACAGTGTACCGAAATCATTATTGTGGAGGCAAAGGAAGCTAAGAATGACCATAGAGATAAGTATTAATTTAAAGCATTACTTGTTGAAATTTTTGCTTAATTTGATTTAAATTTATTATGATTAAGCTCATAAGAACTGTATGCTTGTGATATAGGTGAGTTGATGAACTATCCAACAAGGATAGATGATGCACATTGCAAGGTGACAATGGAACAACACAATGAGAACATAATGGTATTGAATACCCTAAGTACTAGGCCATTATGGTGACACTAGAACCATATGCATTAGATATGTCCAAGAAGATAATGAGATGAATATGTGTTACATAGTATTTTATCACACCTTCTGTTCACTTCCTGTTCCATATCCCGAAGTTCCAAAATAGTGATAACTGTGAAGTATATCCATCATGATACATAGACAAAAAGATCCATGAAAAACCAAAGGAAAACTGCCCAGAGTCAATTATAAAGGTTAGCTAAAACCCTAATTTTTAGGGTCAGCGCTCTTTGCTCCACTGCTTGCTCATGTTGATGGTAGGTTCCACTGCTTTGTGCTAGTGCTACCAGCATGGGTTTTGATATGAAAACCTATACTGAACTTCTTCTAGAAGGTTTTCCCAAAATGGGGGAGAAGCTTTGTATGCTAGAAACTTCAAGAACAATGAGCTGGATATTGGTTGTTGTAGATATGGTCGAGCTCTCCCATTTGGAAATCTTGAACTTATCATTATGTGACTTCCCCTTGATATGTTTACCTTCCTCCCTATTTTGTGGATCCCTAACTCCCTCTCCCTTCCTGTAAATCAACTCCCTTCCATCCCTAAATGGTTGGTCATTGATTGCCTGCATTCCTATATTGAGATTATGCCCAAATGCCACCCATTCTAACTTGGAGAAGGAGTGCTTGAAGAGTCTTTCCCTGGAATTTGACATCCACCAAAAGGAGGTCTCTAACATCAAGGCATACGTTGTATGCTTCCCATTTTAGCTTATTAATATATACATTTGATGTTCACTTTCCATAATTGTGTAAATTTTTATGCTTTTAACTTAATACTCCTTGATCTATTAAGTAGTTTATGTTTGATATATGCCATATATGATCTTGTACCTTGTATTTCTCTTTGATCTTTCTTTCAGGTACTCAAAAAGGAAGAAAAATTAAGGAGCGAGCCTGGAAGCGAAGGAATCAAAGTCATCTCCAAAGGATTGAGTGATTAGCATCAGAGTGAGGTAGTTCACTCCCTCTTTTCATTTGTTAAACATAAAATACGAAAGTGCATGTTAGTTTGTTTAGTTTGTTGCTAGACCCACTCATTGGGCTAGCGAGATCGCCTCTGTCTGCAGAGGGGATTTTCCTTCACAACAAAATGGCGAATCCACTAGGGAAGCTATAGCCTCTTCAATATCCTTTTCTATCTGATCTCTTGATTAGTTTGAAATACCATTGATCTCATAGTTAGTTTGAGCCTATATAGGTTTACACAGTTACTGATTACTACATTAGAGTGTTGAGTCTGGAGTGTTTGTTGAAATCTTTTTTGTTTTTTCCTTATTCCTTGCCCAACTCGTTTTTGACTCGAATAATCATGCTGCTAGTGCACTTTCCTTTAAAACACTCGTACTGAACCCCTATTTAGCACAAGTTTGGCCATTACAGTTGTGCTGATATCAGATATTGGTGAAAATTAGGGTTTCTCTATCAAAATCCAGTGTGTCTTAGCCTCTGAGGCCCTTTTTCTTGTCCATTGTGATTGGATTTATTGGTGTTTTATATGATTATCTTATTTGATTAGCCAATTCTTGTATCTGGAGATTTCAAGTGTTTGGAGTGAAATTGGATTGATTCTAGGGTTTTTAGGTCATTTGGTTGCCACTTGCCATTTGTAAGTGTCACTAAGTTTGTAGTTTTCTGATTGATTGGATCTAGTTATTTGTTAAAGTTATTCAAAACATCAATTTGCATTAGTTTTGGCTTTGTCTTATGCAAATTTTTGTTCTGATTGCATTAGGTCGTCTTGCACTTGAAAAATCATTTTTGTTATTTATCAAACATAGATTACGTTGTTTAGTTTACAAGCTGAAAAGGTTGCAATGTTTATTCATTCAAAAGAGAAAAGTGAAAGACATTTTCATTTAAGTGCTTTTGGATTTGAGTTGGTGTTGCTTTGAGTGCATTATTTGCATTTGAGGCATTTCAATCAAAATCTATTTTTTTCTTTAATTTAAGCTTTGATTACATTAGAGCATCTAAAAATCAAAGAACATTATTTATATAAAGTGCATCTTAGTGAAGTAAACACAATTTTTCTTTCGATAGATTGCATATAAGATAGTGAAGATTGTTTTTTCTTTTGCATATTTCATTTGGAAAGAAAAGTTAGTGGAGGCATGTTCTTTGATGCATTCTCTTGTTTGATGCATTAATTGATTGAATTCTCTTCCCTTGTTAGTTTAGCTTTCATTGAAGTGAAAATTTTCATTTTCTCATATAGTTGCATTTTAGGATTCAGGTGACATCGTTTGAGCCAAAAAGTTGAAACATAATTCAAGAACAATGTTAAAATTTACTCAATTAACCTAAGGAGCATTTGGAACTTAACACAAATATTTAGAGGTCTAGACTAGAGACGTGTTCCGAAGTCTATAAACCTAGAAGCTATTGTTAACTGCATGCATTGTATCACAAGGGTGAAATCTCATTCCATGTATGGAAGTATATAGGATCGTTCTCCAGTACTCTTGGGTATATCAGAGGCTCTCCACATATAGAAAGTATATGGGAATGCTCTCATTGAACGGTTATTCATTAGAAAACACTAACATGGACTTGTGCTCTCCGTACTGTCACGTATATATTGGGAGACCCCACTAGGTTTCTATCATTTAGCCACAGGTAACTGAGTCAACCACCTTGTAAATGTGATACACCAAACACAACATTCGGGAGGTTGGCCGCTGTACAATAAGTCCTTGGTTTTGGCTAAGGTGTATATTGCGGTTCACAGATACTTGGTAAACCATCTTTCTTAGTAAACCCTTTTTGATTTATCTCTTGTTTTTAAGTTCTAAAATTTAATTTCCCATGATAACATGACTTACCTATGAAGTTATCCTTGGCCTCACATTACCTGCTTAATAGTAAATTTTAATTGTAAGCTCAAATAAAGGGTCATCACAAGGAGTCCATCTTGAGATTTCACAGTCACTTGAAGACCAAGGTTTTGAACTTGGAATTATCCCAAGTATTCAACCCCTTGCTTCTCGTCCTCCATCCCAAGAGTCATCATATCTAGAATCTGATCTAGAAACTCCTGAGGTTCCGTAGAGGTATTTATTATTCCCTTCGAATCTACTTTTTGATCCTTTGGTCATATCTCCTGAATGGCCATATAGTTCGTTTGATAACCCCAACATACCTTTGGAACGTTCTCCTAGTACATCACAGATTCATCGCCAACTGTTTCCACCTATGGCATCAAAAGGTGAGATTCCAACCGCTCCTCGAGATCCTCCTCTAGAAGTCTCAGCCACTCACACTCATGTTGTTGGTGACGAATCTAAATATAACTTTCCACCGGAAGGCTTTCTGTATGTGGTAATTACGCCACCTCCACCACTGCCTGAAAGAAGTGAAACGTTTTTTCCACCAGGTTACACCTCTTTGGCTCAATTTTTTTCAATTACTCTAAGTGCGTCTTCACCTTATCATAATCCCATTTTGTCATCAGGGGCTATGCCTACTTCTGGTCCATTTGTTTCAAGCATGGCCTCTCAAATTCCTGTAAAAACTGCAGTTGCTTCAGTTCCTGTACAATCTATAATTACGGTTGGGAATATTAATGTCCCGATAGGTTCCTCAAGTGCTCCATTAAGTAGAAAATATGTTCCACCACCTATCCCACCGTATGGGGGGCAATAACCACCTCCTCCATATGTACCTCCTATTTTGGGTGGAACTTATGTGAGTGGATCTCAAACTCTTGCCACCGGACTTAGTCAGACTGTTGGTAGTGTACCTTATCGTAGTGGATCATCTATTCCATTTGGATTAGGCCAAATCTCGAATCAATAGCCTTTTTTGACCTAGATACCCTACCAACAAACGTACCCTCCATATGGCTCATAACAACCTCAAAACCCACCTTTTAATCAACAAGCAGGACCCCAAATGCAGTTTGGTCCAAATCCATCATTTGGGACATTTGGTCAATTTCAAACTGGAACTTATCAGTACCAACATCGAACCAAAAAAATTCCACAAGGAACTTTCCAACAAAAGCAACCTTATGTACAACGAGGACCTTATGTGCAACAAGGGCCTTATCAACAACCATTATAATAGCAAGGTCAATGATTCAAATGGAAAATTGTATCCACCCATGGTATTCATCCACCCATGGAATTTGTTAGCACCTAGATTGAACCTCAGGTTGAATAAGGAAATTTCGGGGTAACCACAAACCACGCTTAGCCGAGTAGCTATCCCTACTAGGCTAGGAGAGGGCTCTCTCCGTAATGATCTCTTCCAAAGTGACTGGATCAAGAAACTAATATTAATCTAGGTATAGTAGCACAGGGTTTTGATTTGATTTTTTTGAAGGGTTTTGCTGGATCAGAAAGAGCCAAACAGTTAGGGCAAGGTAATTAGGTCAAAACTGTAGGGTGTTCGATGGGGCAAGGTAGGCACAATGATAAGAACCTAAGGGTTTGATGGATGGGGTGAAGACAGGTAAGGAGCTAGAAAGAGCATGTAAACCACATGGATTATTCCTAAACTGAAGAAAACACAGACTGTGAAATGTCTACCCAAAACAGAGCATAAAATATATGGATTCTACCACTCAGACTTGTATACATTCACATAAAGGTAATGAAATGATGAAATGGAGTCAAAAATACATTCTAACACATGAATACAAAAGAAAAACTAAACTAAGCATCATACCACATGGATCCCAAAGAAATAACTGCAATTTTTCATTAATCTTCTATTGTAACTGATACAAAATGATATCTAATCAAAACATAAGCATCCCACTGAGTCCAACCCCTACAATGACTGAGGAAAAGAATCATATAGACCCCAAAAAACTCATCCTAATCTTAGGGAGTCGAATCCATGAGAGGAGGAGCTGTTTCCAGCAAAATCTGAACTGTTAGTAAGAAAATAGGGTAGTCAAAGTGACTCATCCCTAATCCAAACAAATTGACACACTACACCTCATAAATTTGTTTTACCTAATGAATCTACCCTAGTCTGCTCTAGAAGCATCATAATTACATTCAAAATATCAATTACAAGGGTAAAAATATCATTTGTCATGGTAGAAGTGAAAATTGGGTCAAATCTGCAAAATTTTGGGCAAAGTGTCAAACGCGTAGTGCCAAGTGCCAGTGCGCAGCGCTAAGTGCAAGCGCACACTTCAACTTCAACTCCACTTTTGGAGGATTTCCCGATGTCCAAATTGCACCCACAATAGCTTGTTGGAAATATTTTCTTGTCTAATTTCCATAACAACTTGAATTTATGAATTTGGATGTCATTTTTCCAATAAAAAATCAAATCTCCCAACACTGCTCAGCGCCCAGGCCAAAAAGAGGGCATAAAGGTCATTTTTTGGGTGTTTTTTGACCTTTTGACCAACCAGTTTTCCTCCAAATTATTAGAAAATGTACAGGGTGTATGTACTCATCACTAGAAACCCAAAAATTATAACTTCTTTCTTATTGGGTGTCTCAAAAAAGAGCGCAACGCCCAAGGCGCTGCACGTTTTCCCTCCATGACTGTGAAAAAACTGAACCGAAAAACACAGGCATTTCCTTCAAGTTAAAAAACAGTTCAACATTCCCAAAAATGTATTTTTATGACTGATCAAAGGTTAGAGGCATCTAGGGATGCCTCAGCAAGTATCACGTCTCCGCCTCTCCTCTTGCTTGGTCAATTTGTCAATTTTCTCATGATATGTTTTGAGCTTGCTCCTTGCCACTTGGTTCCTCTGTGCATAATACTTGGCCATGTTCCTTTGTATCTCAACATCTCTGTTTGATTTTTCCACAAGGATCTCCAAGTGTGTGTTCACCTTCTCAAGCCATGACTCTTTGTTCTAGCTATGTCCTTGACCAGTTGCTCATTTAAAGTGAGTTGCTCCTCCAATTCTGCCTCCTTTTGCCTTTCAAGCTCTAAGGCTCTCTTTAATCCTCTTGTTCTTGGTCTTTTTCTTTGTCCTTGTTCATCATATGGCTATCCATAATCTCCATAAGCCTCATCAAGCTGAAACTTGGCCTTCTTAGCCTCCCTCTTTGCCTTGATGTACTTGGTTTGCATCAATTCTTGCTTGACCTCTAACTGCTTGTTCTCTTGCTCATAAAAGAAGATGATATATTCGACCCTTTGTAAACTGGTCTCAAGCTTCCTGATTTTGGTATCCTTTACTTTCAAGGCAGCCTGAGTGATTTCGTCTTTCTCCTCATCATTTGTGTTCACAAGGAGAAACACCTTTTCAGTGTAATGTTTTTCATGTTGTTGTTTGACCTCTGCTTCCTCCATCATTTTCTCTTTTCCTTTAACCTGTAATGTTGATGATGAAGGCAAGGCCCCTCCCACTTTCCACAGGGTAAACACCTACCTCTTTCCCCTTTGATAGTTGAAAGTAAATGGTTGCAAACTGTTCCTCTGTGGTATACTACTCTATCCATGCTCAGTTTGTACATCATGTCCCTCACTGCCATCATTGTCATCATGTTCCTCATCACTGTCATCATCTATATTGGGTGAATGAATGGTTACATGAAATGGTGATGTAGATGGTGTGGAGGTGTCTGGTGAAAAATGATCTGTTGAGGATGAGTGATAAGTAAGCTGTGGTGGATGAGAAGAAGTAGATGGATGAGTGGAGGATGATGGAGGAATGCGGGGAGCTCGCTGAGTAGGTGGTTCATTGAATATTTCATTAGCTATGAAGCTCTCCCATGAAATGCCTAGTTGATCTAAGTGATGGAGGACTATCATTTTGATAAGAGAATGATGGAAAATACTAGGCATATGATGAGTTGGATCCCTTTTCTGAGCAATATATGTCATATTGTCAATACTTTTGAAAAGGTAATATGGAAAACTGAGCATTCTTACCCTAGTAAAGTTAATGAGAAGCCTGATATGATATGAGTAAAGTCTAGAAAACATGCCCTCACATGTGAAATACCTCATGATTATCTTCATTCATGGCGCATACTTGTCTAAGAGATAAGAGAAAGGGAAAATTATTTTCTCATCATTTTTAAACCTTGCTTTAAGATATGGCTCATAAAAATTGTGAGGCAGATTTCTTTGCTTGAACCATTTCTCTACTGCATTTGGAATTCCAGTGGCCTGTGATATGATGGCAGGAGATATAGTGAATGTGACCCTGCTAAAGTGACCTGGTTGTTTTTCGAATTGAGGATGAACCGCTTGGTTAACTGCTGATGAAAATTCACCCTTTCAACCCTTTGGCAAAACTCAAAACAACCCATGTACTTGAAACATGATACTGTAAGTGGTGATGCCATAAGTTCTATGGTATCAGTGGGTTCAAATTTGATAATTCTCCCTCCCTTCTTGGCTGGCCTCCTTGACTGTCTTTCCCCTTCTTCTGAACTAGTGTGACCCTCTTGTGATGCAGGAAAGAGTTCCCTCTACGGACAGAGGCAACCCCTCTAGCCCTAGAGTGGGTTTAGTCACAAACTAGGACAGATCAACAATAGCTTTCCTTAAAAAATCATAGTTGTAGGCCTACCTCAACTGGTGGTCGATGGAGTTCCGTTGCACTGCTCCAGCTTCCGCTTCCTTTTCCACAACAAGTGATCAACCTAAAACAATGCAAAGGAAATACAACAAAGCACGTAACCGGAAAACAACAATGATCTGTTTACTCACAAAGTCAAGAAGTCATGATCTATCAAGTAAATTACATACAAGACATAGGAAAACATCATTGATTGTATTAATAATAAAATAAGAGTAAGCTTACAACCAAAGTCTTGACGTCACAAGCCTTCTCAGAGGGATCCAGCCAGCATGTTCCTCAAGCATTCACTCTTTGAAGATGGATCTCCCAATATACAAGTCTCACTCACTCATAGGTTTTACACAAGATTAAGGGCACTTCACAACCTTCCACAAGCTATCTTCAATCCCACACTTGTCACACTCACACCAAAGCTATCTACTCTGCTAAGAAACAAGAACTAGCAACCAACAATCCAAGAATTAGGAACTAGCAGATCATATCAATAGTGAGTGATTTTATAGGAGGAGGAGCCTCCATGAAATGAGGAAAGAGTGAGCTTATCCCAAAGGAAGGTAGCACAATTGATGGAACTGCCATGCCAGGAAAAGGGGGCGATACAAACTATGTCAATAACCAGGTCTGGAGTCATCTGGAAGGCCGACTGTTGGAACAAATTCGCCCAATCTAGATCATCGCGGGTACATAACCGAGCTTTAGCGTTGACATCGCTAGTGAGAAATGTAGCCAGTCAGATCATCGCTAAAGATAACAAGTAGCCCCGCACTGTCAGACCATCACAGGAATTAGATGTACTTCTGCGCTGCTAGCGTGGCTGGACTATTTATGAGTGCCATTCAGCGCGTATATTTATTCCACAGACGCGATGAGGAAGATAACTTAGGAAAAATGGGTCTTTGGCAGCACAAGAGAGGATTTTTTCAATATGAGCATGTTTGAATTACTGTTTAACACCTCTTCTGCCATGTTTTTAAGGTGAAAAATTTAGGGACTGATATGTGGGTCAAGGTGAGTGAAATAGTGAGGGATATTGAATGAAGTATAGGAAAGGATGATTTGAGGGCGACAAAAGTCCATGAAGTGCTGTAATTCTGATCAAATAGGTGATTTTGGAAACATACAAGAAAGCTTTGCTAGGGTTTTAAAATTTAGGGTGCCAACTTGGTAAATTGATGGAGAAAAAGAGATATTGGGCCCCTTAATTGTTGTATGCATGTAATAGAAGACTTTGTAGCTTGAGTAGATGAAGAAAAGTGGTGTTTTAGTGCTCCTAGGGTTTTCCAGGCTTTACTGGCCAAACGCACAGCACCAAGTGCCAGCGCGCAACGTCCTTGACAAACGCGCCCTTCAATGCACAGGTGCGCAGCGCCATTGAAATTTGCTCTAGTTCGGTCAGGAAAACGCGCCCTTCACTGCATAAGCATCCAATGACTCTGTTAACACCCAGGTTGTTCCCTATGACTCCCAAGGGAATACGGCCGGGGTAACCACTAACCAATCTTGTGATCACTGTTTCTAGCCAAACTGTGATCAGAGAGGGCTCTCTCTTTATGATTTGTATCTGTAATGATACTGTTTAGGCTAGGTATTAAGCACAGGTTTTGTTTATGTTTTGGTTGAAGAATTTCTTTCAGATCTTTGTGATGTATTATTCAGAGAGTCAAGTATCATTGGGCAATGGAGTCTATGGCTGTAGGTGTCTAGAAACTTTGGGATGAACTGGTGAAACTTACAGGGCCATTTGGGTGCTTTATAGAACAAACTTTTGATTAATAACATGAACAGGCTAAACAAGCAGTGAAAGCATTTAAGAATTTTCACTCAGCGTTTAAGTATTCCCGCCCTACTGGTTACGAGAAATGGATAGATGTCTCAGGGGCAAACTCGAAACCCTGGAAATGTCTATCACTGTGAAAGATATAGTTTTAAAGTGCAGCAATTAAGAATTACACTTCTGTTACTGTATCTAAAGAAAACATGGATAATAGCTCAGTTTGAGTTCAGGGTAATCATAGATTAAATCCTGGAACCATTCTTCCACTTTGCTATTAAGTGTAAAACATTTAAACGACAAAAGAGAACAAAAGACTCGAAAAAAACATGAAATACAGAGATTTAAGAAAAACTTATTGTTTTATGAAACACTCTGGAATCCTGCAACATTCACCATTCATCACGACGCATCAAATACACCAAGCTTTTGGAAATTCCATTCTCCCTTTGTATTACTTCTCTGAGGATCTTACAGCAAATGAGACTTCCGAAAGGAAAATAACAACAACCCCTGCTCTATTATGCGGAGGGGTCTATATAGTACTCTGTATACAAAATATCTCAGGTATTGAGTCATCTGAGAGAGAGAAAATATCTTTAGTAGTGTTCAGAAAGTAGGCCGGAAGTTATTACAACGTTAAATGCAGAGTAAATGCCCTTTATGTCTGTCAGATGATTGTTTTGACTTTAAGGAGTCACTGAGTCGGTTACATTACTATGTATCGATCCTGTAGGTACGCATTTACTTTTGCCTGCGCAATGAGTTTCTCGGCTTTGCCAGCTGCGTTTGTCTTTCTTGCTTTGTTGGCTGCTTCATCTGCTGAGTTGGCTCAGCTTTGAATTTATGATGCCTGCTGATTTTGCTGACTGTTCTTTCCATCTAAATTTATAGAAGAAACAGGAATTGATGCATGGCCTAATGTTTACAAAATTCTTTGGATGGCATCTGTCCACCATTCCTGTGTAGGGAGCTGATGCCTGAGGATGGCCTGCATTGTCTCTTCAGCTTCTGTATACTTGAAAAAGTTGGGAGCTACATCAAACAGATGATTCATTTCATTCATTATAAAAAGTAGATTTTCTATATTACCATAGAAAATTTGTCCTGTGATAGGCCCTGTGTCTTCTGAGGTGCCGGCCTTCTCATTTACCTGTGATGAGGCAAAAACATTCACTCTCTTGGCATATTCTTCATGGGTGAATAATCTCCCTCCGTTGTTCAACAAGCTGGGGAGTCCTTTACTTTCCAATACCCGAAACCTCTCAATGAACCTGTTTACCTCGGTTTGCATATCTTGGGTTCTTCTGTCTAACGTTTGCACCAGACTTCTAAGAGTAAGAACCCTCTTAATCATTTGGATAGTATCAGTTCTGTTTGCGATTCCCATGATGGTCAACTGAGAACTTGTCTTATGATTGAGCACATTGATCATTTTTGTTGCAATTTCAGGCATGTTCCCCAATAAGGCCCTTGATGTTCTGATTTCCCTCTGCGCCTTTGGAATGAGCTCCAGTTGCTCATGGATTGTCTCAATGTATGGCCATTGGTTATTGATGGATTTACCAATATTGGACCATATCATTGCTCTGATTTCGGCTATGATTTTATCTAGTTTTAGCTCTTTCTCAAGCTCCTTGATTTTGTCTTTAAGAGCTTTGATTTCCTTGGCCTTCTCTCCTACTTCTCTCTTTGTTTTGTCATGCCTTTCATTCACCTTGGCCAGCTGCTCCTTAGTTTCATTTAGCTGCATCATTTGTGCTTCTAGAGCTTGTATTTCGCTCTTTAGCTTTTGCATGTCTAAGCTCTGATCTGTGCTGGTGGGTGCTGCTGAAGTAGATGTGGCTGGTTGTTCAGCCTGCTGAGGTGGAGGTGCAGTAGTAGGAGCAGTCTCCTCAAGATTAATGACCTGTGGAGGGGGCTGAGATGTTTGCCCCTCTTGCGCTTGTGTTGATGATCCTTTCAGAGGTGCTTGTGTGGCCTCATATTGCCCCAATTTTTCTTGTGCCTTTATAAGTTCTTTGTAAACAGAAATTAATAGAGCAGTGGAATCCTGCTCATACCTTTGTTTTGCCACTTCATCGGTCTGTGGATGGATAGTGGCTGGAAGTTTAACCTTCTTCCTTAGTGCAGCCATATCAGCATCTCTGATTTTTAAGATCTCTTGTATCCCTTTGATATCATTGGGATTGTGCCCAATTTCTATGATGATTTCTTCCAGGGTTTTGATCCTGTTGTCTTTGGCCTGAGAAGAGGCTCTCTCTAGCTCCAGCTGGGAAGCTGTGGCATTCAGACTGCTTGTTAACTTGTAGTTGTCCAAGGTCTTATCGGCCAATGAAGCATACACCATTTCCCCTGTTTGTTTATGCAACTCAATTTTGTCCATGGGGTGTATGTCTTTGGCAAGGACCTCTAAATTGGTCCTGAGATAATCAGCAGAAGACTGTGGCTTGAGTGCCGTAGGCATAAAATGACTCAATGTCAGTTTTCCCTCACCTACATCAAAAGCAGACATGAGTCTCTGCTGATTGGAAGGAGCCATGTTAAGTAGGTGATTATATAATTGAACTTTGATTGGGTCACTCCTCCTCTTAATGTCTATGAACTGCTGCTTTATGCTCACTCTTTCCTCTTTCTGCTGGCTGGAGGAGCTGACTTCCCCTCCCATTGTCCTGTCTAGTTCCTGCTGGGAGGAACTTGCTGAAATTTCTTGACTCGGTGGGCCCATGCCCAGTGCTTCTCTGATGGCTATATCCTCTTCTGGAAAATCGTTGAGTCTTTGCCTTTTCTCTCCTTGATTTATAGAGGATGTCAAGGGAGTTTCTCTTTCCCTCTTCCTAAAGACAAATGTGTCCTCCTTTTGAGGGGTTTGGAGGACCGAGGCATCAGATGTAGTGTCTTGCCTTGCAGGCATGACTTTTTCAGTGGTCTGAGGAGTATCCACTGTTTCTTTTTGCTGAGCAGGTTGCTCTTGTCCTTGTTTTTCTTGCTGCTGTTCCTCTTGCTGTCCTATGTCTTCTTGTTGCCCTTGCTGTAGCCCTTCTGCTTGTTCTTGTGCTTGCTGACTTTGATTTTGCTGCTGTTCCTGCTGTTGCTCTTGCTCCATCTCTTTTTCTGCCTCCATTTCTTTTTCCTTTCCTTTTTCTGATACTTTTCCAGCAACTCTTGTAGTTTGATGTGGAGTAGTTGAAGAGGAGGCTGCTGGTCCAATTTGTGTGCTTGGCAGTGAGGGGACCTGTGCATAAAATTCAAGGTCAGCCATCTTCTTTTGATTGTTCAGAGCTCTTTGATTAAGCTCTTCTTGAGTCATATTTTCTTCTAGAGTTCCCCTTTTCCACTTGCTTTGATTGGCATATTTTTCAATTTGGGGGAGGCTATAATGACCGTAAGCAGACAGTTTATATTTGAGTCTCCTCATTGTGATGAAGTTGTTGGGGTCATATGGTTTCCATATAAAACTGTACTTCAAACCAAATCCCACCAGTATTCTATCTGCCTCCTTCCACCCTTCATCCCTTTCATTGTAGACTAAATGGCCAAGTTGGCTCTTGATTTTCAGCTGTGCTTTCTTGCCTCTGCCTGAGAAGTGGAACATATCCACATAGCCAAACTGCCTGAAGTATTCTAAGGCAAATAGCCTCATGGGCACAAATTTGGGTAGTCTAAATGGGGGTAATTCACACCCATATATTCTGATGACGGTGTGGTGTTGGTAGAGATACCAATCCCCAATACTGTATACTTTTGACAAATGTAGGCACCTTTTCATGTCATCTGTCAGTCTAGGAGGAGGTGAACCAATCAGTAGAGTCAAGGCTGGATGGATGAAAAGATCAATAAACTCACAGTAGGTGTATGGAGAGTGGCTTGATATGTGGAAAACAGATGTCCAATATACTACTGATCTCAGATTGCCCTGTGCATCTACTCTCTTCTTTGGGAAGGAAAATTTATCATGCTGGAAGTATATGAGCAGATGATATAGGTAGGAGGTGTACCTAAACACTCTATCTCTTGAAAAATTCATCAACTGTTCATGCATTTTGTCTGATATGTATGTTGCATAATCATAGTGAATTGGCTTTTTTCCTGGGGAAAACATAAGCATCATTTGTATAATTGTTTCATCCACATGTTCTATCGAATCATATCCCAGGATGGGACTGATCATGTCAACCAGGTCTAGGCCCAACTGGTTAAGATAAACATAGTTGATAGGAGGAACTTGCAGAGTGCTAGCCTTGATGAAGAGCTGGTTGACCTTAATGATTTGGGCCTCTGTGGTTTTGGCTCCCTGTACTATTAGATCAGCTAGTGACAGTGGGACCAACTTTTGCTCTGTCTGGAATTGCAACATCTCCCTGATGGCTTCAGGGGTAATGAGAAACAGAATTGAACCTTCAGCATCTAGCACTGCCCTCTGGGATGCATCATAGTGTTCAGCAACTATGTGCACAAGCTCAGGGAATTGATTAACCTGAGGAAGCTTGAATATTGGGAGGAATGAATCCCAAATTCCCAGGATGTCTGTCCCCCTCTCATGTTTGATCTTTATCTCGTTTAATATTTGCAGATGGAACCTGCTTCTGCTCATCATTTCCTCTGTTATCTTGTAGTCCAGGTCTGCCAATGCTCTGGTGTCAAATGTTCTATTAGGAACATTCAGGGGAGCCACATTGAGGGCTATGGGAGCTACAGGGGGGTCCATGACTTTCCTTTGAGGTTTCTGTTTTGCTTGGGGATTGTGTCACTTATGTAGATCAATAACAACAGAGTTTCTTTGCAGAGAAGGGTGAAAATGCCTGAGAAAAGGTGAATGCAGGGTCTGCAGCAGTTGAAATGCTGCTTTATGGTAATTAAGAGCGAAGCTTAGCTTTTCTGGCACCTTTCAATGGTAAAATTTGGTTTCAGATGCGCCTGCCACGATTGCGCAGACAGGACCTGGTTTCTTAGCAGAATGCCACTGGGAAAAGGCTCGGCTGGTGTTTTCCGAAGTGATAATTGGAACTTCAAGGCTTTGCTGAGGAATTCAGTGATGAATTTCTGATTTTCGGCTTTCTTTAAGCTTTCTAAAGCGTTAAATAGATAATTGCAGGTGCACAGAGGATGAATGATGAGGAATACCTGGTAAAACAATGAGCAGAGGTCGTGACCGCAGGTTGAACTGGTGCGCTGGAGGTCTTCTGGTCAGTTTAGCAGGTTGGTAGACAATTTGGACGTTGTTTGCATGCAGAGCAGAATAACGACGAACACACAAAATGACCAAAAAACGCAAACTTTTGGCTAAAATGGACCTTTTTATGTTTTTGGCGCGAATTCATGCTGACGTCAGCATGACGTCATTGGTGGGGTCAAGGTCGGATGACGTCATGCTGACGTCATCGGGTGACGGGGCGCTGACGTGACGGTGATGTGCGGGTGGGATGGGGAAACCGGAAACCAGCGATGGTTTCATATCGCACCGCCTTCTGTACGGGGGCGGTATCCATCGGCTATACCTCCGACGCGTGGTGGTGAGGACACGTAGCAGTGGGATGACGTCCTCCAAATACGGACGTCGGAAGATAACGTTCGGTCATCGGATGAGTTCCGACGTCACGATGATCGTTGGATCTGCGGGTGATGATCGGACGGCGGAAGGACAGCAGACGTGACGTGGGGTTAGTACGGGTAATGGTCAGATGACAGATGCAGTCCGATGCGATCAGGGCCGTCGGATCTGTAGGCCTTTGATCTGACGGTCGTCGGGGAGGTGACATGTGTGGAATATACGGATGAGGGCGGAGGCAGATAAACGTGTTTTGAGCGCTTTTCTAATGTATTATGATAAAAATAATTATATGCGCCAACCTCGGCTAACAGGCGGAAAGTGGGTTTTTATGCTCTTTTGGCTCTTTGAGGCGGGTAAGGTGGGGTTTAGGGCCTTTTTTAAAGGTTTTATGTGCAAAAGGGGGTAGAGATAGAGGAACTGGCTTATGAGGAAAAGGGGTATTCGGCATAGGTTTATCAACATGACCTGATGTCATTTGATCCCTGATTTGTAACTTTATTGGCTATAATGCCAAGGGGTGGGTATTTATAAGAGTTTGGGATTTATACACCTTGGTGTTAGTAATATTAGGGGGAAAAGGGGATGTAAAGGATTTATACAATAGAATTAGTGTTAATATGAATGAAGGGAGCAAATGAAGGGGATCTTACTGAGTTTATCTGAAATTGATTTAGTTTTGACAGTAGATCAAAATGAAAAGATTTTAGACAAGAAATGTGGCTTCTGAATTAACCAGAACCATCTAAAACCATGATCTTTCTCCATAAATCTCAGCTAAAAGAAAGGGAATGTTAGTAATGAAATGAAGGGGGAGAGGGAGGTTAGTCATGCTCCTGCTGTAGTCTTTTACTTTGCTGCCCATCATCACCATTCTTGCAATGATAGGGATCACTTTCTGCAACCCCAACTACCTACCCAGCTACTTACCTAGCATTTTTTGTTTCTCCTTGGAGGGTGCACTTGGACTTGCAAACCCTTACTTGCCTTTTCTTTTCTTTGGCTTTTTCTTTATTCTTTTCTATCTACCTCTAACCTTATCTCTTCCAAGGTCCCAGATTGAGCTGTTGGAAACCTTTTCTTCTCTACCTGAACTACTTGTCTGCCAAGATTAGGCTGTTTGGACAGACTTCTTTCTCTATTCTATAACACAAAATTGAAACATGGCATGATCCAGGTTAAACAGTTGGATCATCCATCAAAATTTGAAATTAAAGTCCTCAATCATTTAGACACTCACACACCTTTTTGTTCTCTAGGAAATATGGGATCTTTGTGAACTCAAAGCAGAGCATATTTGGACTTTCTCTTGCCAATCATGAAATATGAAACCTATTGGTATAGGTATCCAACAGACTCTGCCCAGCATGTAACATCCAACTGAAGCACGCAGGGCCTTCCTGATTTTTTCAAATTTTCACTCAATTTCCTCTTTGCCAAGGAGAGGTTACGGTCCAAAAGATTTGATGAAGTTTGAAAGATGCTTTTGAAATCTTATATAGAGGATGAGTTGGATTTTTCCTTAGAAAAACCCACTTTATAATGTTTGTTTGGAACTTTTTACTTTTTTTTCAAACCTTTGTCTAATGCTTCTCTTTCTTTGTCTCTTTTTAAGTGGATGATGCTTTGATTGAGCTAATTCTTCAATGGTTCCTCTATGGCAGGAAGGAGAAGTTCCTTGGGCAGCTTATGGGAACAATTATTACATAAAATGACGTGAATTACATAAAAAATATGAACAAACTAAAATACTTTGTTTTCATATAAAAATAAATAAATATGTTTTTGAGATGAAAATTACATCAATGAAACAAGGATTTTGTATAGTAACCATGACTAACTACTAACCATTCTTTGTTTATTGGTCTTCCTCATACCTTTGTTGCCCTTTATTTGCAATAAAACAAAGCTTTTGACCTTGGAAATGAACCCTAAGACCTAATGGAGACATGACTGCCTTAAATCTAAAAATAACATAACTAAAACCATAACTGAATGAATCATGAAGATGGGTCAGAAAATATCCCTGATGAGGGAAAATTAGATTTTTTGAGAACAAGAAGACAACCATCAGTGGATCATTTTTGGCATGACCTAATGGAATGATAAAAAATTTTAGTATGAGACACCTACAATGAAAATGCAAAGTGCAGATTTGATCCCTGATGGAAGTATGCATATGCTGACACTAACATTGGCCTTATTGGGGATGGCAGCTCCTTGGAGGTGTCAAGAACACCGTAGACGAAGTGCCTAGCTGATTGGGCCAATACAGTCAAACAAATGAAAGACTGAAAACTTTTTGAAATTTTTGAAAAATGACTCGATACGAATTGAAAAATGACTCAAAACCGAGTCTAGACTGACTCAAAAACCAACTAAAAATAACACAAAGAATTTAAGCTTTATAGCCTTCACTTCGAGCCCCAAGCTCAAATGACATTTTACTTCAAATATTGAAAGGAAAGTAAACTAGTATATACAATGGCAATGAAACAACTGCAGCAAGCTACATAAGAAATAATAGTGTTTCAGGAGCCTACAATTCACTGGTCCTCCTGAGCATTCTTGACCATCCATTTCCTTCAATAAATATGCATTTTGTCCTTGATAGGCTGAGATTTTATAAGGTCCTTTCCAAAGATTGTCAAACTTACCATGTTTCCCCTTTTCTTCATTTCATGCATCCCATCGCAACACTATATCTTCCAGTTGAAACTTTTTTGCCTTGGTCTTGCGGTCATAATTTTTCTTTATCTTCTCTTGCAGCCGGAAAGTATTTTTAGAAACCTCTTCCCTTGTTTGTTGAAGGTGAATCATTTGATTGATTTGGCATTGAATATCATCTTCTTCACTACCTTCTTCTTGTAATAATCTCATGACCGGGACTACAAGTGATGTAGGAAACACTGTATCAGTACCATAAACCAATTCAAAAGGCAACATTCCTATTGGTTTCTTACTGCTCACTTTGTCGGCCTACAAAGCATTGAAAAGCTTTCGATGCCAATTCTTCTTGTTTGCCTCCAACATTTTCTCAATAATGTTTACCAAGGATTTATTTGAACACTCGGCTAGTCCATTGCCTTGCGGATAGTATGTCGTTGAATGACCCAATCTGATGTTGTACCTGATGCAAAAATCAACCATTTTCCTCGACTTAAACAATGTTGCATTATCTGTAATAATCTTGTGAGGGCAACCAAAACGAGACAAGATATTAGACTCTAAAAATTGAATGATTACCGTGTCCGTAGCTTGCCTTGTCGGAATGGCTTCGATCCATTTGGTGAAGTAATCGGTGGCTGTCAAAATCCATCTGTGATGTGTTGATGACGTAGGATGGATTTCCCCTATGAAATCAAGTCCCCACTGCTGGAAAGGTGCATTAACTATGATTGGCTTCAAAGGAAGAGGAAGTAGCTTCGTTTTCCCTGAAAAACTTGACATTCATGACAACTCATGATTTTTTTATATAAATATGAAAATAAAGATGGCCAATAATACCCTGCTCTCAAGATTTTATTAGCCGTTGTTTTCCAAAACAAGTGACCCCCATAATCTGCTCTATGAAAATCATTCATTACCTGCTGAGCTTCATTTTCAACCAAACAATTAAGAAGAACCCCTCCCGGATCTTTCCAATAGAGAGCACTATCCAAAATGCAGAATTTTGCAGACTTTAGTTTTAGTGATCTGCGTTTACTTTTCGACATTCCAGGAGGAGGAGAAAGATGATGAAGAAGATATACTATATCAGAATACCAAAGTGAGTTGAGAAACATTTCTGATACCTGAATGAGTGTTCCACCATCTTCTTCATCTGACATTTCTGCAATAAGATTTATGTCTAGAGCATGAAGATTCAACTCAGCCATGAGTTTTTCCAAGCCTTGACCTTTGATCAATTTCATGGGTTTAATCTCAAGATCATACTCTAACATCGCTACTATCCACTTACCTCTTCTTCCTTCTGGATCAGTTTGCATGAGGACATCTTTGACAGCCGTGTTGGAAACATATGCTATGGTATGCGAATGCAGAATGTAAACTCAAAAATCCTTCAATGCCTTTATAAGAGCCAATGCTTGTTTCTCAATGATGTTATAGCAAAGAGAAGTATCTGTGATAGTCCGACTAAAAAATGAAATGGGTTGCTCCACCTGATCCTTGTTTTGCATCAGCACCGTAGCCAAAGTATGCTCAAATACAAATGGAAATGTAATAAAATCACGAGTATAATCGGGACTGATCAAAACAGGGGTTGTGGTCAAAGCAAGCTTTACCAAGTTGAAAGACTTCATGGCATCCTTGGTCCATTTCACAGTGCTGTACTTCTTCAACATATTAGTTAACTCACGCAAATTCTCAGCCAAATTTGGTATAAATCTGCGTAAGAAGTTCATCTTACCATTGAAGGCTTGGATCTCCTTTTTGTTGCGCAAAAAGTCTATTTGCTGAATTGCCTCCACTCTAGAAGGATCAATATGAATACCATCTTTGGAAATTATATGACCGAGGAGCTTACCTTCCTCCATGGCGAAAAGACTCTTCTTTGGATTTAAAGAAATCCCGAACTCCCTGCATTTCTGAAAAACAATCCTCAAGTGGTGTAAATGCTCATCATTAGAACTAGAAAACATTGTCAAGTCATCTAAGTAAACCACTAAGAAAACATCCTTCTCTTTAGCAAAAGCTATATCCATGGCCCGCTGAAAAGTAGCTCCGCATTCCTCAGCCCAAGTGGCATCTTGGCATACTGAAAATTCCCCCATGGTGTTGTGAAGGCAGTTTTGTCTTGGTCTTTTTCGTGCACCAAAATCTGATTGTAACTTGAGTAGCCATCTAGTAGTGACATCCGTGATGCTCCAACTACTCTTTGCAGAATGTGGTCCATCTTAGGAAGAGGATAATTATCTTTCAGGGACACTTTATTTAGGTTCCAAAAATCAATGCACAACCTTATCTCTCCAGTATTTTTTCATACCGGGACCAAATTTGAAACCCAATCAAAGAATCTAATTGGAACAATGATACCAGCTTTAAACAATCTATTTACCTCTTTCTCGATGGATGGCAGCAGCTTTGGGTTGATCCTCCTCAACTTTTGTCTAAAGGGTTTTTGATCCGGCTTGATAAGAATGGTGTGCTAAATGATGTTCTTGTCATACACTTTCAAATATTAGTAATCCCACGCAAAAACATTAGAATATTCAGAAATCAACTTAACATACTTAGCCTTTGACTCGGGAGATAATGTGTTTGATAACTTAACAAGCCTGGGCTTGTCTGCTATCCCAATGTTTACATCTTCAATTCCTTTGTCAGTAGGAACCAAGGTTGGTTTTCTCACCACATCATCTTGATCAAACAACTCCTCTAAAGGTATAAGACCTCTAGGAATAACATTATCCTTCAGCTGTAAAACATCCATCTGATTTACCTCAATGTCTTCTTCATCATAATCACAAACATCATCAATGAAAGCATCCTTAAACTTCCCTTCATTCTGCAAAAAGGAATTAATTTCATTGTCATCCCAGAAAACCTTCCAATATCTCAAATTTTCAGGAATAGTAGGCCTATTTTTGACATGAATTTCAAATTTATTTCTAGAATTCATTGGAATTTTCAAATTGCTCGCTGCTATAGCAAGTGAATCAGCAATGATGTTTTGACTTCTCGGCACCGCTGTCAATGTGTATTATGCAAACATCTTCAAGATATCCAGGACTGCGTACCTATAAGATCTCATCCATGAATGCTTCGTTTGATATTCTCCTTTGACTTGTTTAATCACTAACTCTGAATCACCATAAACAGAAATCATTTTCGCACCAAGCTTCTTCAAAATATTTTAGACCTGTAATCAATGCCTCATACTCCACTTCATTGTTAGAGCAATCGAAAGCTAATTTATAAGAACACTCTAACATTACTTGGTGTTAGTGTCTGTCTTTGAAGCCTTCCACCAGTGATCAAATATTCTCTTATAAAGTGGTATTAGGGTGTCAAACTCAAATTTTGTCATTTCAGTGAGCCTTCAAGTAAAATTTGGTCACTAGGTATTAGTTCTAGGATCTGTTTTAATTCCTTCCAAAGTTTTCCAAATGTCAGTCCATGTCACCATTAGGCTGAGTGTACCATCATTCAAAGAGTTGTCATCATCATTTCAGGTTCCAATGGGGCATTTTACACCTTGTTCATGCTTCAGTTGTACTTAGGTAAGACTCATTTCCCTCTCCTAGGGTTTTTGTTTCTGAGCAAGAAAAAATGAATTTGGAAAAAGCGAGAGATGTTTTTGTCCACAATAGGCCAAGGAAGATAAAGCCCCTTCACTTTTACACAGGTGTCATGGTTTTATAGAAATGTCAAAAATACAGTTGCCTTAGGAGGATTGCTGCACCTCTGGAGTGACCTTGGTAAAATAAATATTTCTCCTAGCCTGGTTGGCCAAATGACTTTCTTGATGAGTAAAATAATAACTAGAGACAAACAAATTTCCAATGAGCTATCATAAGCTCAATTTGGAGTTGAGGAAGACCTTCAAATGTTGACTGCAACATCACTCTTCATTTAGGCAGCCTCATTCTGCACATTTTGACCAGTCTTGGGAGATTTCACTTTGGACAGGGCAAATGAACTCCAAATTGACAATTTCAAGATGGTTTGGAAAGTAGACTAAATAAGATTTCCAACAAGCTATCACACACCCAATTTGGACATTGGGAAGGCCTCCAAAAGCGGTCTGCAAAAAGGCACTATGCACTTGTCAGCTCACGCTGAGCATTAAAAGTGTGCTGCGCACTTGTTGAGTTTCAGCAATGTATTTTTACACTGGTGCTGCACATTAAAAGGGAACTGTGCAGCTGTGTGAGGGTTCTATGCACCTGTCAAACTCTTCCAAATCACTCCAATTTGCCTCAATTCTCCAAATTTTCCTCTTGACAAGTAAGTAACACGATTATTCTTGTTGAAAAAGGGTTTTTTGCATTAGTCTATGGTAATTGTGTTTATCAAAAATAAAACCCTAGTATCTATGAATTTCTTCTCAAAACCCTAGTTAATCACTAAATCACCTCTCACAAGTTATAAAACACCTACTGTTGCTCTCCTATTCCATTTTTTACTTAGTTTCCTAAGTTCCCTCCCCTATCCTTAATTCACTAGAGCTCATTTCCCAAAACCCTACCCTCCATATAAAACCCTAGCCCTATACACTATTCCCAAACCCTAATTCCCAAATCCTACATTTTCACCACACCTACTTCCCTATCAAACCCTTATCCCACATTCTAAACCCTACTCACTTCCCTCATTCCCCTCATTCCCTAAAACCCCAAAACTTCCACTCCTTCGAGCACTCACACCCCCATACACCTCACTCATCTTATCTTTTCAAAATCTCTTCATACTCATCTTGTCCCCACCTCATTCCTTTATTCCTCATCCAGCTACTACATCACTAAAACCTATGGAGAGGGACACAGATTATGAGACGGAGGAAGAAACCCTTAGTGACAGTTCCATGGAGAGATTTGAGAAGCAAAAAAGGAGCAAAACAAATTAGAAATCCTAGCTGAAACTTCATTAGCTCAGCAAAGCACTTAATGAGGTTTCCTCTTGCCAAATTTGAAGAAAATTTGAGAATTTTTGGTCATTTTGCATTTTTTGAGATTTTTACACAGGGATTTCCAATCGGTGGCACTGCAATTTTGATGGGGACACTATTTTGAGAAATGGCTTACATATTTGGATTCAGCATGAAAAAATAAGTAAACCCAGAAAGTTTGAGAAAATTTGGTGAAGATCTTGGCCACCAAAAGGTCAAAAAATACCCAAAAAATGCCCTCTCTGCCACTTTTTTGACCCATAGGAAGCAGTCTTGGGAGAATCAATTTTTGGAGGGGAAAATGACCTCCAAATCAGGAAATTCAAATTGTTCCAGAAACTAGACAGGCAGGGCTTTCCAACAAGCCATCTTGGGCCTGATTTGGATGAGTGGAAGACCTTCAAAATGACCTTTGAAGTGGTGTTGCACATTAAATTTCTGGCGCTGCGCATTAAATGAATTTTGCCAGTTTTGCTAGAAAAGCTAAATTTCGCCTAGTTTTCTCTACAGTTGACTTTTTCTTGCTCTCTTGGTGAAATTAGCATGGTAAATGATGTAAATTGATGTAATGATGGATGTAAAACACTTGATAGGGTAGATACATCAAGTCAAAGGTGGTTGTGAGCTGAATGAATTGGTTTCCTTGGTTTTAGAGGCAAGCTATTCCACTGCCTACTTTTGTGTTCCTAGTTTAGATGTTGTTGAAACAACTCCTTGACTCATGGATTCGACCCCTGATGGATAGGTCAGGTGGTTTTGATGTCTATATGATGTACTCTTTCAGTCATTTGCAAGGGTTGGAATCTTGTGGAAGCTCTGAGCTCTATTGTATATCTCTACAACAGTTGGCAAGACATAAAACCAGGTTTCACAGCTATTTTTGTGGGATTCTTGTGATACTGAGTTTATGTATTGTTTCTTCTTTATAATGATTTTTTCTGATGTTTTATATGTATCCACATCTCTCTCTCTCTCTCTCTCTTCTAAACTAAATGAATCAAGGTGAATAGACAAAATACACTAATTTACAGTGCTTTGTCTTGGGAATGCATTTGGTTTTCTATGTTTTTCAACAGTTTGAAGAGGATTCATGCTCCTCATGCCCTCTTCAACCCCTCAGTAGTCTAAATCTACCATCTTAACCAATTTCTAGTACATAAATCCTTTGTCTACCTCACCCCACAGAACATGTCTGTATCCCTGATTTGATTTCCCGGACCCAACCTGCCTGCTCCATTTGATCCAGCAACCAACTCATCAAAATCAACCAAAAACCCTTGAGCTACTATACCTAGCCTAAATCTAATTTCATTTAAGTCGTCTCAAGTTGTAATTGCAGTCATTTTAATCGAGATTGATAAGGAGAGAGCCCTCTCCCGACCTGGTAGGGCTAGCTACCAGGTTAAGCGTGGTTTGTGGTTATCCTAAGATTGCCTCTCTTCAGCCTGAGGTCCATCTAGGCTCTAACACTTGGAACTTTTTCTATTTTAAAAACAAGACTTCGAATCCAAATTCCAATACCTGCACCATCCTTATCCAAAGCACCATCGAAGTCCATGCTCCAAAGGCGATCTTCGTCTTCCAGATTTTGGAATTCTTCTATTGTTTCAATCTTACCTTTGCTGGTTGCTTCATTTTTTTTCTTCACTGACTTTCTGCTCCTGTGGAGGCCGCTCAGAAGGAATTTCCACTTTTTCCTTTTCTTGATTAAGAACTTCTCTAAAACACTCGGAAATTTCTGTTACATCATCTACTTCTACGAGTTGAATATCTATATCATTCAATCCACTATCATTGTACAAAATAAAAGACTCTAAATATGTATGTACAACATCTATCAGATGATTTATGGGCTTCTCTTTACTAGTGATCATATATTTCATCTTCTTTTCCCAGTACAACTTCCTCAATTGACTGAAAACAAGGATTGTAGCATAAGAGAAGTCAAGTTGTAAAGTGCCTTTGAGTTTGGCTCCCCACGATCTAGACAACAACATACCAAATCGAGGTGGTATATCAGCTACTACCACGCCCATAAAAACATTCTTGGCTAGGATTTGTTCTAAGGAAACCACTAAATCTTTGATGAGACCAATGCAATGAACTCTACCAGAATCAAATGAATACAAATCATGATACGATCAGGTGATATCCTGGCCCAAGTTTTCCATGATAGCCTTGGGCATCAAATTGTGAGAAGCTCTGGAATCAAGCATAACATTATGAAGAATATACTCATGCAGTCTAAGACTCAAATAGTTGACCATCTATAGCTGGACCGAAAATAAGCTCAGGATGATCATCCTCAACATTCACCATGTCGGACAAAGGATCAATTTGTAATATTCTAGACACATGGTGTTTGTAATGGCTATTCTTAACAAGCTCGGTCAAAGGAATGGACACTTTCAATTTAGCAATTTCACTTTCTAAATTAAAATATGTGACTTTTTCTACCTCTTTGACAATGATGTCCCTCTTATCCGTTTACTCCTTCGTTACACTATCCTTTTTCTGATTGTCTTTCTCTTTTGCTGCTATACTTGTTGATGGCTGATTTACCTTGCTAGGATTTTGGTTGGCATGATCCTTTCCTCTTTTCCGATTGTTTGAGAGATCATTCTTTGACTGAACATCCTTCCTCTTTTGAAAAGCACTGACCGGTACATCTCTGCTCCTCAAAGAGTATTGTTTCTGCTGTGCGCTCAAAACATTCATATAGCCACTCTGATAATCATCAGATTTGGTCTCCAAATCAACATCATTTGCTAGGATGTAGTCCTCATCCTTTAGAATGTCAGAAATTTATGCATTCTCCTCATCTTCAATCAGTAATATAGGCATACCATCTGTAGTGAAGAAATTATTTGTTTCAATTACCGTATCGTCCTCCTCTTCTTCTTCCACTCATTGAACATAATTCTGCTGTAACGGGGTTCTGATCTTCTGTTGTTGTTGTTACGCTGGTTATTTCTATGCTTTTTGCTCTCTTTTCTTGATTCGGAATTGGGGCTGTTGCTGCCCTCTAAAGTTTGGGTTCTGGATCTGCGGTTCAGGTATGTCTGAGATGGACAACTGGTTAACTATCCTTTCCATTGTTTGAATCAATGTATCCATTTTTGCATCTGAAGTAGATGTTTCTTCTTTCACGATCACTCTTTTCTCTGATCTCATTCTTGCTCTTTTGGCCAGCAAATTCCCTTCTATGCTCACATTATTCTTTTGCATGTCTTTTAGAGTTGTAGGATCATGTTCATGTAATTGATATGCCATATCGACATCAAATCCATCTGGAAACTTAAGCAAAGCTAATCCCTTTGGTGGTTTGATATTTGTAGGAATATCATTGTATACTGCATTAAATCTCACACAAAAGTCTTGCACGCTCTCGCCAACATTTCTTTGACGTTCTCATATTCAGACAAAATCTAAAGGGGTTTCTTCTTCACGTCCCACTGATCTTGGAACTACCTCTAAAGGATAGGTAGAGTAGGGATAGAAGCTGCTAGTAGGGCTCTGAACCATTTCCGAACTTATCCTCCAAAACTTTGTGCAAATAGCCTCTATCTTTCAATCCGCAGTATTATCGCCACCATGTTAGCACTTGGATTGAACCTCGGGTTGAATAAGGCAATTCCAGGGTAACCATAAACCACACTTAGCCAAGTAGCTAGCCCTACTAGGCCAGGAGAGGGATCTCTCCGTAAGGATCTCAGCCAAAATGACTGGATCAAGAAACTGATATTAGGCTAGGTTTAGTAGCACAGGGTTTTGATTTGATTTTTTTGGAGGATTTTGCTGGATTAGAAAGAGCCAAACAGTTAGGGCAAGGAAATTTAGTCAAACCTGCAGGGTTTTCGATGGGGAAAGGTAGGCACAATGATTAGAACCTTAGATTTTGATGGATGAGGTGAAAAGATAACCAAGGAGCTAGAAAGAGCATGTAAAACACATGGATTCTTCCTAAACTAAAGAAAGCACAGACTGTGAAATGTCTACCCAACACAGAGCATAAAAGATATGGATTCTGCCTCTCAGACTTGTATACATTCACATAAAGGCAATGAAATGATGAAATGGAGTCAAAAATACATTCTAACACATGAATACAAAAGAAAAACGGAATTAAGCATCATACCACATGGATCCCAAAGAAATAGCTGCAATTTTTCATTAATCTCCTGCCGTAACTGATACAAAGTGATATCTAATCAATACATAAGCATCCCACTGAGTCCAACCCTTACAACGACTGAGGAAAAGCATCATATAGACCCAAGACAACTCATCCTAAGCTCAGGGAGTCGAATCCATGAGAGGAGGAGATGTTTCCAACAAAATCTGAATTGCTAACAAGAAAATAGGGTGGTCAAAGTGACTCATCCCTAATCCAAAAAAACTTATACATTACACCTCATAAATTTGTTTTACTTAATGAATCTACCCTAGTAAGCTCTAGAAGCATCATAATTACATTCAACTTATTAATTGCAAGGGTAAAAACATCATTTGTCATGGTAGAAGTGAAAACTGGGTCGAATCTGCAAAATTTTAGGCAAAGTGTCAAATGCATAGTGCCAAGTGCCAGCGTGCAATGCCAAGTGTAGGTACGCCCTTCAACTTCAGCTGCACTTTTGGAGGCTTTTACGATGTCCAAATTGGGCCCACAATAGCTTGTTCGAAAGATCTACCTATCTACTTTCTAGAAAAATTTGAATTTCTGAATTTGGATGTCATTTTGCTAGCCAAAACCAAATCTACCAACACTTCTCAGGCTGCAGTGCCCAAGCCAAAAAGAGGGCAGAAAGGTCTTTTTTTGGGTGTTTTTTTGACCTTTTGACCAACTAGTTTTCGTCCAAATTCTTAGAAAATGTACAGGGTGTATGTACTCATCACTAGAAATCCAAAAATTTTGATTTCTTGCTGATTGGATGTCTCAAAAAAGAGCGTAGCGCCCAAGGTGCTGCGCTTTTTCCCTCCATGATTGTGCAAAACTGGACTGAAAAACACAACAATTTCCTTCAAGCTCAAAAATGGTTCAACATGCCCAAAAATATATTTTTATGACTGATCAAAGGTTAGAGGCATGTAGGGATGCCTCAAGAAGTATGTCAAGTCTCCTCCTCTCCTCTTTCTTGGTCAATTTGTCAATTTTCTCATGAGCTCTTTTGAGTTTGCTCCTTGCCACTTGGTTCTTCAATGCACAATACTTGGCCATTTTCCTTTGTATCTCAACATCTCTATTTTTCTTTGTCCAGCAGGGTCTCCAAGTGTGTGGTCACCTTCTCAAGACAAGTCTCTCTGTTCTCAGCTATGTCCTTGACCAATTGCTCATTTAAAGTGAGTTGATCCTCCAATTCTTCCTCCTTCTGCCTTTCAAGCTCTAAGGCTCTCTTTAATCCTCTTGTTCTTGGTTGTTTTCTCTGTTCTTGTTCATCATCCGACTCTCCATAATCTTCATAATCCTCATCAAGCTGAAACTTGGCCTTCTTAGCCTCCCTCTTTGCCTTGATGTACTTGGTTTGCATCAATTCCTGCTTGACCTCTAGCTGCTTGTTCTCTTGCTCATAAAAGAAGATGATATATTTGGCCCTTTGTAAACTGGTCTCAAGCTTCCTAATTTTGGTATCCTTTGCTTTCAAGATAGCCTGAGTGATTTTTCATTCTCCTCATCATTTGTGTTCACAAGGAGAAACTCCTTTTCAGTGTCATGTTTTTCATGCTGTTGTTTGACCTCTGCTTCCTCCACCATTTTCTCTTTTCCTTTAACCTGTAATGCTGATGATGAAGGCAAGGCCCCTCCCACTTTCCATAGGGTAAACACCTTCCTCTTTCCCCTCTGATAGGTGAAAGAAAATGGTTGCAAACTGTTTCTTTGTTGTATACTGCTCTAACCATGCTTAGTGTGTACATCATGTCCCTCACTACCATCATGCTCATCATGTTCCTCATCACTGTCATCATCTCTATTGGGTGAATGAATGGTTACATGAAATGGTGATGTAGATGGTGTGGAGGTGGCTGGTGAAGAATGATCTATTGAGGATGAGTGATAAGTAATATGTGGTGGCCCGGTGGGTGAGAAGAAGTAGATGGCTGAGTGGAGGATGATGGAGGAATGCGGGGAGCCGGCTGAGTAGGTGGTTCATTGAATATTTCATTAGCTATGAAGGTCTCCCAAGAAATGCCTAGTTGATATAAGTGATGGAGGACTATCATTTTGATAAGAGAATGATGGAAAATACTAGGCATCTGATGAGCTGGATCCCTTTTCTGAGCAATATATGTCATCTTGTCAATACTTCTGAAAAGGTAATATGGAAAACTGAGCATTCTTACCCTGGTAAAGTGCATGAGAAGCCTGATATGATATGAGTAGAGTTTGGAAAACCTACCCTCACATGTGAAATACCTCATGATTATCTTCATTAATGGTGCATACTTGTCTAAGAGATAAGAGAAAGGGAAAATTCTTTTCTTATCATTTTTAAACCTTGTTTTAAGATATGGCTCATAAAAACTGTGAGGCAGATTTCTTTGCTTGAACCATTTCTCTCCTGCATTTGGAATTCCAGTGGCCTATGATATGATGGTAGGAGATATAGTGAATGTGACCCCGACTAAAGTGACCTGGTTGTTTTGCGAATTGAGGATGAACTGCTTGGTTAACTGCTGATGAAAATTCACCCTTTCAACCCTTTGGCAAAACTCAAAACAACCCATGTACTTGAAACATGATACTATAAGTGGTGATGCCATAAGTTCTGCAGTATCAGTGGGTTCAAATTTGATAATTCTCCCTCCCTTCTTGGCTGGTATCCTTGACTATCTTTCCCCTTCTTCTGAACTAGTGTGACCCTCTTCTGCCATGTTTTTAAGGTGAAAACTTGAGGGATTGATATGTGGGTCAAGGTGAGTGAAATAGTGAGGGATATTGAATGAAGTACAAGCAAGGATGATTTGAGGGTGACAAAGTCTATGAATTGATGTAATTTTGATCAAATAGGTGATTTTGGAAACATACAAGAAAGCTTTGCTAGTGTTGTAAAATTTAGGGCGCCAACTTGCTTAATTGATGGAGAAAAAGAGATACTGGGTCACTTACTTGTTGTATGTAGGTAATAGAATCCTTTGTAGCTTGAGCAGATGAAGGAAAGTGGTGTTTTAGTGCTCCTAGGGTTTTCCAGGCTTTATTAGCCAAACGCGCAACACCAAGTGCCAGCGCGTAGCGTCCTTGAAAAATGCACCTTTCAATGCACAGGCATGCAGCGCCGTTGAAATTTTCTCTGGCTTGGTCGGGCAAATGTTCCATTCACTGCACAAGCGTGTAGTGCCACACTCAAGCACGCAGCGACTTTGCCCAGCGCGCAGCAACCAACTGAAGTGCGCAACGCCTTCCTGATTTTTTCAAATTTTCATTCAATTTCCTCTTTGCCAAGGAGAGATTAGGGTGCAAAAGAGATGATGAAGTTTGAAAGATGCTTTTGAAATATTATATAGTGGATGAGTTTGATTTTTCCTTAGAAAAAACCCACTTTATAGTGTTTGTTTGGAACTTTTTACTTTGTTTTCAAATCTTTGTCTGATGCTTCTCTTTCTTTGTCTCTTTTCAGTTGGATGATGCTTTGATTGAGCTGATTATTCAGTTATTCCTCTCTTGAAGCAAGGAAAAGTGCCTTGGGCAGCTTATGGGAACAATTATTACATCAAATGACTTGAATTACATAAAAAATATGAACAAACTAAAATACTTTGTTTTCATCTCAAAAAAAAAAAATTATGTTTTTGAGATGAAAATTACATTAGTGAAATAAGGATTTTGTACAGTTACCATGAATAACTACCAACCACTCTTTTTTTATTGGTATTCCTCATACCTTTGCTGCCCTTTATTTGCAATAAAACAAAGCTTTTGACTTTGGAAATGAACCCTAAGGAGACATGACTGCCTTAACTCTAAAAATAATATAACTAAAACCATAATTGAATGAAACATGAAGATGGGTCAGCAAATATACCTGATGAGGTAAAATTAGATTTTCTGAGAAGAAGAAGACAACTATCAGTGGACCATTTTTGGCATGACCTGGTGGAATGATAAAAATTTTTAGTATGAGACACCTACAATGAAAATGCAAAGAGCAGATCTGATCCCTGATGGAAGTATGCATATATTGACACTAACAGAATTTACCCATGGTATTGTAAGCGGCATCCACCCATGGTATTTGTCAACCCATGGTATTGTAAGTGGCATCCACCCATGGTATTCATTCACCCATGGTATTCATCCACCCATGGTATTGTGACATCTACCCATATTATTCATTCACCCATGGTATTTACCCACCCATGGAATTTACCTGGGGTATTGTAATGAAAAAAGTATATAAGTAACAAGTCGTATTTACTAAAAGGAGATTGTTCACCACAATGCAACTTTTATAGTTATTCTCTGTTTTAATAAAATAAGTTTCTTTGTGGTTTTATTTATTGTGTGTTCTCTCCTTTTCTTGTTAGCATTTTAGTTTTTTCAGATCTTGCCCCCCCCTAAGATCGATTTCAATTTTTTTAGATCTTGGGGGCCTTCCCCCAAGATCTGAATCAGTCAGCCCTTGCAGCAACAAAACCAACCCTTGTACCAACAAGGCCAACCCTTACAGCAACAAGGTCAACCCTTGCAATAATAGGGTCAACAATTTTACCACTAGGGTCAACCGTTGCCAGAAAAACTGTATACTCCATACTCTTTGCAAGCTATTTATCCACCTTATGGTTTTCAATGTCCTATGACAGGTTAGTATCAACCTTACCCTGGTAAAAGACCATGTTTTTGGGGACAAAATACACCCTTGTATGGTTAGAGTACCTCTTAGTGGGGGCAATATCAAACCCCTTATGGTCAAAATCCACCGCTTTGGGGGTAGAAACCATACTAACAAGGTTGGAATGCACAAAATGGGCCTTATCAAAGGCCCTTCATGCCTTTAATCCATAATTTCCATTTCTAGCAACTTTGGAGCTACCAGATGTATCAAGGCTCACAAATGACCCAATACTCCATTCCCCGTATTGGCCTCTGGTTCCAATTAATATTCTTGGCGATTGTCCAGAATTTGAAGGAAATTATGGAGAAGACCCCCAGGTCCATGCTATGACTTACCATTTATGGTGTTCATCCAATTCTTGGGTTGATGATTCCATTCGTCTACATCTTTTCTAGCAAACATTGATGGGTGTTGCCATGAAATGGTACATCGAGCACGAGGGTTTCACTGGGGGATAAATACCATACCACGTGGGTTCATATTGGGGGATATATATTGAGGAAAAAATGGCATAATATATTGGGGGATATATAGGGGGCAAAGGGTTTTTAATTGGTAGGTATAAAAAATGGAGTTCAAAGTTAATGAATAAATATAAAGGGGTATAAAAAATGTTAATTAAAAAATAAACACCTAAAATATCTAGTGGATGTAGGGGTATTTTGAATTGCGAAGGTGTATTGTTTTTATTGGTAGGGGGTTAAATAATGTGTTTTTTAGGGGACTTTCCAATATGTAGTCAAATTAAGGCTATTTTTTAATATTCCACGGATGCACGTGATAGGTTAGAGGCTCATTCAGTGAAGACCCTGTGACATCGAGTTATCTCGAGATGCCTCTCAAGATTTCAACAATTTGGATATGGCTTTTCTTACTCACTTCCAGCTACTAGTTCGATATGAAACTGATACCCATTTCATAACGTCTTTGAAACAAAACACTGCTACCCACATCTCTGATCATATCCATGAATGGATACATCGATGTCGCCTTATCAAGTTTTATATTCCAAATGAACATTTAACTGATTTTTTTGCCAAATCATTCGTTAATAAATTTACCAAGGACATAACTATGGGTGTCTGTGTGATCGAAGATCAAGCCATTGCCCATGCCCAGTATCTATATTTGGTATATTCCCATTCTGGCACGTTGTATGATCTCTTTCCTGATGCTCTAAGACCATCAACTGATCTTGCATCTTTCAAACCTCTAGAGGCACCTCCCGTCGATGGTATTATTGGGTGAGTGACTCAAACTTCTAGTAAATCTTCGTCTGCTTGTATGAAGCAGAAATACGTTTCAACTACCACATCTAATTCTCCTTCGAATCCCTCTCAAAATCTTGGTAAAACCTTTGAGGTTAATGCTATTCAATCTACCAGGGCAGAAAAAACCTCAAAAGGTAAAAGGAAGGGTAAAGGAAAAACCAAATCTGAGAACCCTGAAACAGGATCCTTCGAAATCATCTACTGATGATGTATCTAAACGTAAGCCCAAATATCCTTTCCTCATTTGTGCTGAAGATCACTATACCAAGGATTGTCCCCATCGTGCACTGACTATATTAAAAGAACCTTTTCCATCACAAAAAAGCCAATTTGTAGAGAAACCACAATATTCTAGATCTTCAGGCTCTCAGGTTTATGTCAGTGGAACGACACCTATTTATGTTGCCACTCGGTCAAAAGACTATCCGACTCCTCCCAAAAAAGTGGTGGAGAAAGAAGTTATTGATACACCCTCCACTTCAACTCTACCTAATTCTAGTCCTCTTCATGTTGAGAGACCTAGTAATGAATCCATTATCTGACCACCTCCTAGGGGTGTCCTTCGAAAATCATCATACAATATGAATGCATGAGCTGCTCAACATTATAATATTGTCAAATATTTAGCTCAAGCGCTTTCGGTGATGTCTTATTTTGAATTTCTCCAAAGTTGTCCATCACATCGAAAATAATTACTATCTGCTATAGGAGGAATTGTCCCTATTGATTCGAGTCTGATTACCTTTGACCTGGAAAATCATGTTCCACATCTTCCACATTAGCTTTCCTTTTTAATCCAAGTCATTATCAAAGGGAAAATGATTCAGAGGACTATTTTTGATGAGGGTGCTTCCACCTACATCATGTCTATCTCATGCTGGAAAGTTATTGGCTCTCATCCTCTCAATCAGTCTCCTAACACCTTAGAAGCCTTTGATGGTAGAGGATCTCGTCCATACGATATTTTCACAAACTTGTCCATAACATTGGAAGGGAAAACCGTAATCTAGAAGTAGGTTGATGCCAACTTGAATTATAACCTTCTACTTGGTCGGAGTTGGACCCATTATATGTTTTGCATGGTTTTTATGTTGTCCCGCATGCTCCGTTTTCCTCATGAAGGGAAAATAGTCACTGCTGACTAGTTATCCTTTTTCTCTTCTAGCTCTCCAAATGGAAATGTACCATAAGTGGGAAATACTAACATCCCTTACGAGAGTGTTGGGGTAGGTCTTTTTAAAGAATCTGCTCTTATGGGAACTTTTTCCCTCGCACCTCCTGTCAGGCCAGGCAGTAAATCTCCAAAGGCAGAAAAAACTTATTCGTATTTTATTCCATAGGTAACCCATTGTTATATACAATAGGGAGTGATTGTTCAGTTCATCTCCCGATGACTGTTCACCTTCCCAATTGATTTATTTACATAAAATTCCCAATCATGAAGATTAGGTGTCAACATTCCCCCCCTTAATCTGAAGGGATGTTGGTGAGTCCAAGCTTCATTCTGAATCGTTCAAGATTTTCCCTTCCAAGTGCTTTGGTGAAGATGTCTGCAATTTGCTCATTTGTGGAACAATGACGGAGATGGATTGTTTTGGCCTCAACATGATGTCGAATCAGATGATATTTAGTATTGATATGCTTTGTTCGATCATGGAACTTTGGGTTCTTGGCCAACTTTATTGCAAAGGTGTTATCAATCATGAGTGGAGTTGATTTTACTTGTTTTACCTGCAAATCTTCAAGAATTTTCCCGAGCCACACAATTTCTTTCGTTGCTTCAACTGCTGCCACGTATTCTGCTTTTGTTGTGGAATCTGCTGGAACTGCTTGTTTGCATGATCTCCAGGAGACAGCTCCTGATCCAAGACTCATAGCATATCCTGAAATAGATACCCCAGTTTCTTTGTCTCCATCGAAGTCTGAATCAGAGTATCCAATCAAGCTGAAGTCGTCCACCTGTGTATACTTGATTCCAAGGTCTTGAGTTCCCTTCAAGTACCTTAGAACTCTTTTTGCAGCAGACCAATGTCCCTCACAAGGCTTTTGCATGAACCTGGAGAGGATTCCAAAAGTAAATGAAATGTCTGGTCTGGTAGTAGTGAGGTAGATGAGACTTCCTACAAGCTGTCTATACTTTGTTGCATCCTCAAATTCCTTTCCTTCAATAGATGTGAGCTTTAAGTTTTGTTCCATTGGAGTAGAAAGAGGATTGCACTCTGTCATGCCAAAGCTATTTAACAAATCTCCAATGTATTTCTTTTGAGAAAGAAATATGGCTTTTGGATGTTGGGTTACTTCAATGCCAAGATAGTAATGAACATAGCCCAAATCAGTCATTTCAAAACTTTTCCCCAATTCCTTCTTTATGGATGCAATGTAGCTTTCATTGTTCCCTGTCATTAAAAGATCATCTACATATACCACAAGATACACAACTATTTTTCCAACTTTCTTGACAAATAAAGTTGCATCATCAAGATCAAAATGATTGAAGTTGAGTTTCAGAAGATGCTCAGTTAGTTTTTCATACCAGGCTCGCGGTGCTTGTTTGAGGCCTTACAAGGAATTCACAAGTTTTCATACTTTATGTTCATGTCCTTCCACAGCAAATCCTTCAGGCTGGGACATAAAAACATTCTCTTTGTAGATCTCCATTCAAGAATGCAGTTTTTACATCCATTTGATGGACTTTCCAACCGTTCTGAGCTGCTAGTGCAAAGAGTGTCCGGATGGTGGTCCATTTTGCTGTGGGGGCAAAAGTTTCCTCATAATCGACCCCTTCCTTCTGTGCAAAACCTTTTGCCACAAGCCTAGCTTTGTGCTTCTCAAGTGAGCCATCAGCTTTGTACTTGTTCTTGTAGACCCACTTGCAGCCAATTGATTTGGTTCCAAATGGAGGATCAACCAGCTTCCAAGTGCCATTCTTTATGAGAGCATCATACTCCTTTTGCATCGCTTCTTTCCATTCATCATGAGAAGCAGCTTCTTTGAAGGAAGTTGGTTCAAAATCTCTAGACAAGTTCAATTCACAATCATAAGTAACATCCATATCAACAGGTGAATTAGAGTCATCTACATCACCTCCATTTTGTCGGTTTGAATTTCTGGTTCTTGTTTTTCCAATTTCATCGGGATGAACACTTTCAAGTGTCTTTGTCAGCCACTTTGGGGGACCTTTCTGAGATGGTCCAGGCTGCTCTGTTGATTGAGTTGGGACTGAATCAAGATTGAGTCTCCCAATTCTATCAATTACATCACTTAAAGCATCATCCGTTGTTGGAGTTTCATGCAGGGGAGATTGTTCTTCAGAAGAAGATTCCACATGTTGATCTAATATAGGAATCCACCCTTCAAGATGTGGAATCTGATTATCAAATTCTTGAAATGATTTCGTTTTTTCGAATCTATCCAAGTGATCAAGTTGCCGCTCAACAACATTGTCAGATTTGGATGATTCAAGAAAAATTACATCTCTAGATACAACAAACTTTTTATTTACTTCATCATAGAGATGGTATGCTTTGGAGGTGTTTGAATACCCCAGGAAGATACACTTACGACTTCTAGTACCAAGTTTGTTTCTATGTACCTTTGGTATCAAAGCATAACAGGTGGAACCAAAGATCCTGAGATGTTTTACCGAAGGAACATGTCCATACCACAATTCATAAGGAGTCTTGTTTCTGATAGCATTAGATGGACATCTATTCTTTATATATGTAGCACATAGAACAACATCAACCCAAAACATTATCTTTACATTTTTGAAGAAAAGCATGGATCGTACCATATTCAAGATTGTTCTATTCATTCTTTCAGCTACACCATTCTGTTGGGGATTATAAGGCACAGTTGTTTGATGTTTGATCCCATGTTGGCGAAGATAGTTTTCAAATTCATTTGATGCATATTCTTTTCCATTATCGGTGCGGATAGACCCAATATGAGATTGTGCATCATTTTCAATCCATTTATGAAAATTCTTGAATGTTTGAAAAGCATCAGATTTGTTCTTCAATAAATAAACCCAACACATTCTGGTGTAATCATCAATAAATTTCATGATATATTTATTTCCATTTGCAGAAGGAACAGGCATTGGACCACATAAATCTGAATGAATGAGTTCAAGCTTCCTATGTGCTCTTGAATGTGAATCATGAAAACACTATTTTCTATGCTTTCCTAGAATGCAAGCATCACATTGCTTATGTTTCATAGGAATTGTAGGCAAACTAGCAACACCATTTTTCTTCAATAAGCGGAGACTGTCATAGTTTAAATGTCCAAATCTAGCATGCCATAATAAACTTGATGGAAGAGTACCTTCTTCATGATGAGAAATATATGAGAAAAGTTGTGCATGAGCAGAGGTTCCTTGCAGTTTGAGAAGTCTTTCTTCTTTTATTCCCCTCATGACAAGTGAGTGGTCAAATGCTTTTCTTACCTCAAGCTTGCCATCAAACATATGAATGGAGTGACCTTGCTGGCGGATGTGGACCAAGGACAACAAGTTTCTCTTGAGCTGGGGGAGATATAGAACATGATCCAGAAGAAAGTCTGGAAGACCAGGCAGTTTAAGCCTGATTGTGCCAAGCCCTGATGGCTTGATTTTTGACTGATCTACAAAGTATACTGCTCCATCAACATTTTCAGTGAAATCTTCAAAAAAATCTTTTCTATGAGTCATATGACATGTTGCTCCTGAATCAAGCAACCAATCATTTTTCGAAGAAGCAAGTGAAGCATTAAACAAATCTTCATTTACTCCAATGTTACATTATGCCTCAATATAGTGAGCGGATTCAGGTGCTTTACCATTGTCTGTATCATCAGTTTTACCTTTCTGCTGGTTTCGTTTCTACTCAATTTTGTCCCATGGTAGCTTGCATGTAGAAGCATCATGTGATCCATTTCGTTTGTAGCGAATGCAATGCAGATCTGCCTTTTCTCCTTGAGAATGTCTGCCCCCCTGCCTCTGAAGTATCTTCCTCTTCCTCTTCGTCCACCTCTTCCTCTTGTAGAATCTTGAGTAGGATGCTTTTCTTTATGAGCAAGGCACACAGTCTCTTCAGAAGATTCAGGGGCTGTCTTCTTTCCAAAGGCTTTCTCTCTTTCAACAAACTTTTTCACAAGAGAGTCAAAGGTTATATCTTTAAGATTTCCATTTGCTTGTAAAGACTCAAGATAATTGGAGTAAATAGGATAGAGTGCCTTGAGAAAAGAAATAAGAGGGATATCCAGCTCAACCTTAGTGGATTTGATATCATGCATTATAGATTTTACTTCATATGCAAGAGCAAGAGGATTATTATTTTTCAGCTCAAGAGTGAAGAGTTTAATCATGAGCTGAACAACTTCAATTGCAGAATGTGAGTCATAGAGTTATTTCAGCTTTTGTAAAGCTTCAAAGGCAGTTGAATATGATGAAATATGGTGACTTACTTCTTCATTTACAGATGCTGCGATTAATGCATAGGCTTTGCTGTTCTTGTTTTCCCAAATGACGAGCTCTTTGTCTGATGTAGGCTGCACTGGGTCATTGTCTCCTTCTCTGACACACACTCCTTTCCACAACTCATTGAAGATTAGGGTGTGTTTTATCATCCGGGACCATTCAGGATAGTTCTCCTTGCCAGTGAGAACTATTCCTACCATAGAGATGATTGAATGCATTCTGTAAAAAAAAACTTCTGCTGATAAAAAAAAAAACTTCTGCTCATAAAAAAAACTTCTGCTGATAAAAAAAACTTTCTGCTGATATACAATGAAGTTGTACTCAAATTCTTTATGCACTAAGTTTTCTTCAAATGTCTCCAAAATTTATAAAATATCCTCCCCTTTCATTTTCTTTTAGTGGGATTCCTTTTCTCGAGACAAGTGCAAAGAATGCCACTAATGTTGAAGAAGCATTTATGACCATGGCATCAAAGATAAAAAAGAGGATGGAAAATCAGCCGACATTGAACACTGGCAAATCTGGCACAGTGAATGTTGGTGGGAGTCAGCCTATTCCACCGAAGAGCGGCTGTTGTTCATAGTTTCGAGTCTTGGAACTCAGGAGCATTCTGGTCAAGTAATTCTACATAATGTATGCGGCGATGTTATGGTTGCATCAGGTATTTTGGGAGCTCTTTTGGAAAATAATGCAAGGATACATAAAGTGATGCTCGATGCCCAAGTTCAGTGCACTGGCTGATCTGGTCAAAGAGCTGTTTAGAAATGGGGATTATCAGAAGTTTTCAGCTTTAATTCAACGCATTCAAACATTAATGCAAACACATTCAAACATCAAAATGATAATACCACTGCACATTCAAAATGTTGTGACCTTCTCGTCAGCACTTTAAACTTTCAAAACTTGCGTTGCAGCCCACATGGGAAAGAAAGGATTCTGTCCAGTTTTCAGCGGCGTACAAAGAGGCGTCTCAACCAGTCCATTTATCAGGGGTTAGAAATGTTTAATCAATCTTTTGTATAATCAAATCAACAACACAGTCCTCATACCATGTCATAAAAACGCCACTGATAAGCTCTTTGCTACGAAATACTTAAGATTTTGACGAGGGTTTTGGAGGATCTACAAAATGCTTATGATCTTTGTCAGGCCATTCATGGTGCCGTCTTTGTGTTCTTCTCCGTTCTAGAACTCCCACCTCCACTTGGCGATAGCTATGCTCTCTTTCTGGAAAGCCTTCACCAATACGTTCGGATACCGTCTTCCTCAATTCCTCTTTCTCGGCTCCAGGAAAAAAAAGGCGCTGGCATTCAGAGCGACAGTAGTGCTGAAAGTTACCATAGAATAGCGTTCACATATCATGCAGGTCGAACAGGACAATGAAATGACGGTTTTTTTTTACAGCAAATTAGAAAGGTTTGGGAAAATGAAGAGGCACCAACGCATCTCTGGGCATGTCAGGCCATGGACAAAGGCAGAGCAGCGTTCAGGACTGAGGCAGTGCTAGACTATTTCAGGACAGAGGTAGGGAGTTACAACTATTTTTAGAACTTGGCTCTGATACCATGTCAGGCCAGGCAGTAACTCTCCAAAGGCAGAAAAAACTTATTCGTATTTTATTCCATAGGTAACCCATTATTATATACAATAGGGAGTGATTGTTCAGTTCATCTCTCGATGACTGTTCACCTTCCCAATTTATTTATTTACATAAAATTCCGAATCATGAAGATTAGGTGTCAACACCTCCAAACGTCGCTTCCATTAACATGATCTCCAGTTCACACTATCCTTGGATCATTCCTCATCCTAATCAAGTTGATTATTTTGGAGATGTCAGGCTTTTGAACCCAGCAAAACAAGCCTATCAAGTTGTTGTTTTGGCTTCAGCAGCCACTTTTGAAATTCATGCTAAGCTTAGTATGCATCTAGATGTGTATTCACAATCCCCTTGGCTTGGTTCTTGGGATTCTCTGGATCCCTTGAACGAGACATTTCCAACCGATGAGAGTATCACCGAGGTTATGTCTCTTGAAGAAACTCCCTGGAATGATGTCCATCATCGTTCCTCATTTCTCCTGATTCTTGGAGAGATTTCATCATCTTTAGAAACCTTTGTTTCCTATGAACTACCTCATCCACTTCAAACGTCTATTTTTTTTCATTAAGTTTTGTCTAAAGGAAACATGGGGAGCATTACTGCTACAATTCCAATTGAAATTTTTGTTAAACTAGGAATTGTTGAAAACATCCATGTTGGGGTTTCGTGTTCTCCAGTTGAGATCAATATTTACACTACCCTTTTCAAGGAATTTTGTGATGTATTTGCTTTATCATATGAATAAATACCTGGCATAAATCTGAGTATAGTTGTGCATGAAATACTTACCCAAATGTGAAGCCTATTCATCAACATCTTCGCTTAGTGCACCCTAGAAAGGAAGCCACTATAAAGGGAGAAGTTGAAAAAATTCTTAAGGCTGTTTTCATTTACCCTATTCCATTGACAGATTGGGTATCGAATATTGTTCCTGTGGCTAAAAAGAAAGGGACTAATCGTGTTTGTGTTGATTACCGTGATATCAATCGAGAGTGTCTGAAAGATAATTATCCAACTCCTTTTATAGACCAGATAATCGATGAGTGTGCTAGGAGTGATATTTTTTATTTTATGGATGGTTTTTTTGGCAACAACCAGATTAACATTCTTCTCGCCAATCAGCATAAAACTACTTTTATCTGTCCATGGGGAATTTTTGCCTATAAAAAACTCCCTTTCGATCTGAAAAATATTGGCACTACCTTCCAACGAGTGATGTCTCCGCTTTTCATGACATTAAACATATCGTTCAACCATATCTTGATGACTTACCCACACATTTTGGTAAGTGTCACGACCATCCTCAACACCTTTGAGTGATTTTTCTTCATTGTAAACACTACAATATTTGTTTAAATCCACATAAGTGTGTATTCTGTGTTGAATCTGGTCGTCTCGTAGGGCTTTTTGTATCTAAAGAAGGCATCTAGATTGCCCCCCTCAAAGTAGAGGCCATTGTGAATTTACCCCCTCCATCATCTTTACACTAGTTACAAAGCTTGTAAGGCAAAGCTAATTTCCTTCATCGTTTTGTACCCAATCATGCTGAACTTTCCAAGGGATTTACTCATTTTCTAAAGAAAGGGATCCCATTTATTTGGGATGAAATCACTCAAAGATCTTCCGATGCATTAAAGGACACCATAATTAGTGCTCCTTTACTGCATCCTCCCAATTACCACCGCGATTACTTCTTGTACTTGGCCACAACCGACAATACTATTTCCATGGTACTAGTTCAAGACAATGATGATGTAAATGAACACATGATTTACTACTTAAGTCAAAATATTATTGACACCGGAACTCGATATGCCCATGTCAAGAAACTAGCTTTAGTCGTTGTTCACGCTGTTCAACAATTTCGACACTATATCCTCTTGCGAAAAACCACTGTGATTTCTAACTGCAACCCCACAACATACATTCTGACTCATCAGTTGCTAGGGGGAAAGTATTCTAAGTGGATTGTTATCCTTCAAGAATTTTATTTAGAATTTGCTACATCCAAATCAAAGAAATCACTGGTTTTAGTCGAGTTAATTTGTGACCTTCCCTCTATGACCACATATATGGCTTCTGATGAGCTAATTCCTAGAGAAACTCTCTTTCTCATAAGTAGTCTTGACCTATGGTATGAGGATATCATTTTTTATCTCCAAACCCAAAATTTTCGATCAGAGTTGTCTAATTCTGAACGTCATCGCATCCGACATCAGTCCCAACGCTATCAGATTATTGGGGATACTTTGTACCATGTTGGTGTCAATTCTATCCTTCATAGGTGTTTGACACTTGAAGAATATGAGAGAGTCCTAAATGAATGTCACTCTGGGGCCTGTGGTGGTCATATTTTAGGATATGTTATTGCTCAGAAAATCCTCCGCGTCAGTTATTTCTGGCCTTCAATCTTTAAAGATTGCATTTTGGAAGTCCAAAAATGTCATGTATGCTAGATTTACAACCTTAAATAGTGTGCCCCACCCACAGCCTTACACCCATTTGTTACTGTTGGCCCCTTTGCTAAATGGGGTATTGATTTCATGACATGTAACCCTCACTTGACTGAGGGGCATAGTTATATCATTGTCGTTGTTGATTATTTCACTAAATGGGCCGAGCTAATTCCCACATACGCTTCTATCTATAAAACTACCATTCAATTTATTTTCTGCCATGTCATAGATCAATTTGGTGTCCCTCAAGACATCGTCACTGATCATGGCTCTCATTTTTGACATTACATGCTAACAGAGCTTACTACTCAGTTGGGTTTGCATCTCGACAACTCAACTCCTTATTATCTATAGGAAATTGGCCAAGTTGAGGTAGTCAACAAAGTCTTAGTTACCATGCTTCAATGCACCATTGGGATGCATCAATGAAATTGGAATCTCATGTTATTTTCAGCTCTATGGGCTTACTGAATTGAAACTAAGACCGCCACTAGATTCATACCTTTTTAGGTGGTATATAGTCTAGATTCAACTCTTCCAATTGCGTGTGAAATTCCTTTACTGAAACTAACTATCAAATTACTCCCTGATACCTCACCCGAGGAGGAACATTTTATTTACCAGGAAAGGCTTGATGAAACTTTCCATATTACGACATTAGTAATTGAAGCCTAGAAGAAACAAGTTAAGGCTCAATACTATAAAAGTGTTTCTCCCTGCGTTTTTGCTGAGGGTGACTTGGTCTTGTTATATGATCAAGCTAATGACAAATTGGTAGCTGGGAAATTTGAACCAATGTGGCATGGGCCTTACATTGTTAAGTGAGTTTTACAAAAGGTGCCTATGAGTTATTCGATTATGAAGGAAATTATTTCGCTGAGCCTCGAAACGTGCTTTACTTTAAGAAGTATTATGCGTGATTTTTCATGTAAATACTTTTGTACATTAGTTTGTTTCATTAGTGTGAAGTGTGGTTTTTGTGTGTTAGTTTGCTTTTGGAAACTAGTTTCCTCTGCTTACCTCGTGCTCTACTTGGTTTGCATATGTCATTGAACCATTACATTGGTTTTGCTGATGGTGCTTGTCATAGTACAAGGAATCTGTCTTTCACTGAATGGGTAATCTATGACTCTAATGGTGAGTTAGTGAATTTTCAAGGTATATGTTTAGGTCGTATGACTAATAACATTGCCGAATATAGTGCGGTCATAGAACTTTTGTCAGAAGCTAGTGCTCTTGGAATTAGAGAGTTAACCGTGAATCTTGATTCACAGCTCATTCTACTACAACTTAATAAACAATATTCAGTTAGAAACCCTCAAATTTTGAGTTCATCTCTTGGAACAAAAATTTGATTTTTATTACTTATCATCACATTCTGAGATGCATGAACACATTAACAAATGCATTGGCTAACTATGTGTTAGATAATAGACATGGTGAATAGAAAAACATATATATATATATATATATATATATATATATATATATATATATATATATATATATATATATATATATATATATATATATATATATATATATATATATATATATATATATATATATATATATATATATATATATATAAAGTGTTTGCAAAAGGGTTTTCTACATCAAAATGACAAAATATATGTTCTAAGACACATGGCTTCATAAGCCTACATTAGTGCAGAAAGTAAACTAGAGCTGGCTATCCACCCACATGGTGCTCATGGTAACACGAAATAACTCAACTCAATAGCCGATGCAGTCTGGAAGAAACCCCTACAGTGTGTCTCTGGTACCACAATGGCACCTCATCTATTGAGGTGTACTTTGGAATGGCCCTAGTTAAGGCTTATAGGTTACGCTCTACCTCGACAATTGGATCTGCTCCATCCTCATAAGGAGACTCCTCAATATAGCATTCCACTCTTATAGCTATTGGAGAAACCCCTGGAGATCTATCTGATCCCACATATGCAAATCATTATAAGTTAAATCTTAGTACACATACAAAAAAAAAAAAAATATTCAAGAACTTTAAAAATAGTTTTTACCTACATCAGTCCATTGTGCGCCTAGTGGAAGTTGGAAGATCTGGATCTCCTCAGAAATCCATGCCTGCATATTCCCAGTCGTCAACCATGATTAGATATTGACGCATCCATCTGAAGAATGCTAGAATGAATGACATTTGCTGGTCGCCTCCCTTTTAAGGCATCAACTTGCCCCATCTAAGTGATCGTGGATCTCTGGGCGCTGTGGTATACACCTCCATCCACTGGTAACAAAAAAATGGTACACGTTCCAAAAACAATGTCACCAAATGGAATTGTACCCAAACTATTTCAGTTTTCCTATTCTTCACTTGGTTAGTCGGTCTTTCATATTCACCAACAAACCCTCACACTAGTTAAACACTGTGGGGTTCAAACAATCAATAGCATACTGGAAATTAGATTTCGTTGCCTCATGCAATGCTTTGGCTCCAACAATTCGAGCCATAGTATGCAAGATAGTTCTCAAATGGAGATTTGTGATCATTTTTATATTGATATTCCCACTTTTTGTCTTTCAGGAACTTGGGAAGTGCTTTAAAATCAATGTGTATGTGATCTCCCCAACGACGCGAGAACTGGATAGCTGAATCTGTTCTCCCCTCCTAGATAACCTAGTGATGAAGTATATGTCCGAGATATCTATCTCAAGATCCTGATCCCCGATAATGAACATTTGGTAGTTTACATCTGAACAACTGACTAGATGTTGTAACCACTTAACCTAGGTCCCAATCCCAGGAATCCTGAAGAATTATTGTAGCCCACAATCTCGAAGAGAAACAATGCAATTTGGATCTTGAGCTACTTGAAGGTCTTTGACGAGCCTCATCATTGGGTAACTATATGGACCTTAATACACCCCCAATATTATTTAAATAACCTCTTCTTATAATTCCTTACATATTTTGATTATATTTTGCTTAATGAGATGAGTAAAAGTGAGATGTTATGCCTAGTGGACTAATGTGTATTGATTTTAGGTTTTTTAGAGAAAATCATGGCAATTTTAGCTAATTAAGGGGAGAAAATAGAATGAGAAAAGGAGGAGAGATTGTAGGAGACAGATCCTCCTCATTTACACCTCACTCATTCAAATATTCCTCCATCAAATCACACTAGCTCGAAGTTGCAAGTAGCCGAGTCATGAAGAGCAAAAGGCAATCGAGCCAGTGGCAGTTAAAGAGCCAGTTCATCTTGAGTTTGGGAGAAGAGCCTCCCTAGATTTAAGGAAGTCATTGGAGACTTCAGTTGTATACATAAGGAGGCTTAGAGCCTTATTAGGATTCAGATTTTTGATGTAAAAGCACTAAGAATTTTTCGAGTTCAAGACTTGTGGAAGACATTCTTATGTAATTTTCTGATTTGATAATGAGAATGAGAATTTCCTTGATCTAGTACTAAGTTGACTCAGAGGGCTGAAGCTCTTGTGTTAGGGCTCAACCCTAGCAACAAAGGCTCCTCTTCTCGTATTTGTATGCTTAGCTGATTTCATAGATTAATGGATGAATTGTCTTTAGCATCATTTCATTGCTAGTAGTTGTGGATTTAATTAGTTTTCTTCCATTTGTGCATTGCTTCAACATTAGCTTAGGAAGATAAAGGAATATAAAAAACTTGATAGTAGGTAGCTTTGGTATCACTCCTCCCTTCAGGGACCATGGCTTGAGGAAATAACTCCTATGCAGCCCCAAAAAGAAAGAATTTTGATTTCTTATGGAATTTAGGTTTTTCTGTTACTTAGGTCAGCATTTTACTAGCTTTAAGAATAGGATTTATTTTTCATTTCTGATATCTTTAGCCTTGCACTATATCTCCTAAAGGTTTCACATTATTATGCAAGTTTCCCCATGCATGAAATAGGTAACTAGATAATGAAAGTCTATTTTTCCTTAGTTAATTGAATCTTTCTTGTTTGACATGATTTATGGATAAATGTTAGTGATTGATGCAGTGTAGGAGTTTCAGTAGTACAAAGATATTTCATGACCAACAACCCCATCCTAGCCTCATCCATCTATGATTATCACTTTTTCCACTAAGTCCCTTCACCAAATTCATCATTCCATAAGAATACTTCTCCAAGCTTGTTGAGCAAATCCAACCATCTCACAAACTCTGTTTTGAGCTCTGAAGGAGTCCTAGGCACTCCCTTGCCTCATTTCTCCCACCATTCACCTTCCCTAAGCCCTACACCACCTTCCAAATCCATCCTCTTGCTCTTGGTTGTATCCTATAGGAATACAAGGGATCCTGTAGGAGCATTAAGACATCCTGTAGAAGGCATTAGGACATCCTATAGGTTGACATGTAGTGGCTTGTTTTCAGGCCGAATTGTGGAAAAATCACCTAGGACGATAGGAGAAGACCCCTACTTGCCTCCCAAGCCTTCTGACCATTCACCATCATCCCTAATCCACCTGCTACATCACCAAGGAAAGTTAGCATTCACCTTTTCACACAATAAAGACAAAAAGAGAAAAAAACTATTTTGTTCATTTACATGCACAACAATAGAATTTTTGGATGTTTCAAATTGCATGCCTAGGACAACAGGATTACACACATGTTAAATTAGAATTATTCTGAAACAAAGCCTCCTAGTAGTTAGTGAGATGAATGGCGTGTTTAACCATTTGATTTTAGTCTTTTCCTTACTACAATAGACAAGATTTCATTTAGTGAAAATGTCCCTTTTCCTCATTGGTAATCAAGCTTCTTCTTAATCAAAAGAAGGTTGGTTTGAGAAACCTTAGTGGTATATCGCCAGCTTAGCAGTGACAAAGAGCAGACCCATTGCATCTACTTGTGTACACAGAACTGTCACCTCCAAGTTTGTACGAACCCCAGGTTGATAAAGTAAAGTTGGTAGCCCTAGGAGTTTCAACATTCTTGCTGCAATATTGGTGCTCATCAATTTTTGTATTCATGTTCCCATTCCTTCCATTCAATCACCATTTTGGACTGATTATCCCGTGGAAAATAAATAAAACAACATTTCATGAGCTTCGATGGAGACAAAATTCAAGAAAAACCATTAAGCATAGAGGATTTCACCAAGATATTTTTACCTCTGTGCCAGCACGACTGTGTGTGAATTTTTAATGCGCTGCCAATGCATTGGCACAATTGACCACAGGGTGATCAACACTGGTCTGGTGGGCAAAACCAGCACTAATCGCCCTAGACCTAAATTTTTTACCAGTCCTCCTAGCAACCTAATATATGGACAAAAATGCATGAAATAACAACCAAAATGAAAGGAAGAGACAAAGCTCTTACTTGCAGCAGACGACTCGATGAATGGTGTCCTAGGTTGATCATACTCCTCGCCTGAAGTATGAGGTAAAATACGGTAAATTTGCTGTCAAGATTACAATTTGGTAAAATGGTAATAATCTTTTGTTTTTCCAAGTTTTTATAAATCTCAAATGATATTTTTACCAAAATTAGGGCATTTTCACTTATTTTTAAATAATTTTCCACAAAAATTGGTAGTGTGTGTTCACTTGTGCAGCGACAGGTCATTATACTTGGTGACTATAATTTATTTTGATTGATTCAATGAGTTTTATTTTATCACTTTTTCTGACTCATAAAAAATAAATGAAACAACGATCCCATGAAGTCATCTTTAAGTTCTTTTCTAACTCTAAAAAAATGAAAATATTGCCAAGTACCTGTCATTTTGAACTTGTTAAAGTAAATGAAATAAAGTCTAAATAGTATATGTTTAACCCTTTTTCGGACTAAGATAAACTATTGTACGAAAAGGGAATACCTTAGTCAAACATGGCTAAGAGGTTCTCTTGGATATTGTTTTCTACTCTTTCAGGTTTAAGAGAAGATTTGCGAAAAGTGACCTTTGGAGTTTTCTTTTCTGATTCTTTTTCAAAATCTCTAAACATGAAAAAGATGCCAAGCTTCCCCTCTGTCAGAATCATAAAAATTAAATGATGTAGGACTTGTCACCATGACAAGACCGAGTTTCTCCTTCCTAGGGCTCATAAAAATTACTAGGATGGAGTCATTTGAAGGATGAACTTATATGGAAAGTATATGCTATCCCCTTCAAGCTTGCTATCAAAAGTAATGGGGTACTCACTAGAAATGGTGGGGGAAAAGTGAAATCGACCATCTCTTGTATTTTTTAAAGGCCGCATGTTGCTCTTGAACATGACACTCATCTGTTACTCGTGTCAGGTTTGGGACATCCTCACTTAGTCACTTGCCTTCATGGGTTTGGAAATCTATTTTGCCTCTCATCTTATTATACCACTTCGTCATTGATACCAATGATCTTATGTTGAGTCAAATGCTGCCAAAATCCAGAGTTGTGTCGCCGATATGTTCAAGAGAATTCCTATTTGCAGTTCTTTACCGCTTATATACTATTTGACTTTCTACCATAGTCCTGGATCACACTTATCTACTCTACCACATCCTTTTTTCATCTCGATGAAGTGGGATTCATTATGGTCCTCCTTCGATAGGTCACTTCCTATCGACTTCAGATCATTATATGGGAAGATGATCTAGAAAATCCCTTCAAGTACCTTAGAGCTTGCATGCCTTAATGACAAGTTCTTTGCATTTGATGATAGGTTTTCATCATTGGACTTCAATCGGATGGTTCCACGATTGTTCGACTTTAGCTTCATTATTCACATTCATGGATTGTGATGATTGTACCTTGAGAGCCATTGCCATTATTGGTGGTTTCTCTCATACCTGTTAACAGTTTACATCATTTACCAGTAATCAAGTGGTTTTCTATCATGTTTGACTTCGACACATCTATTCACATGTTAGAATTATTACATTGATCGGGTCAAGAGGGAGCGCAAGACCCTAGATTCTCTTTGATAAAATCCAGGTTGCATGGATTTATGAGTTATTCATGATTGTACACATGTTATCCTTTGTATGGATGGCTGCAGCCATACCATGGGCCCATGTATGTGATCCTCTTTATTCGGATGGTTGCGACCATACTGTGGATCCATACACATGATCCCTTCTATTCAGATGGTTGCATCCATACCGTGGATTCATGTATCATTAGATGCCTATTCATGTATCACTAGGCATGTTTATCAGAGATGTCAGATATGTATATGTATATGTATATGCTTGATTTGCAGGTCTCCTAACAGTGTTGTTTTAGTCCTTGCCTTGGCTTGTAAAGCATCTCAACCATCACTCCCTGTTCTGCCTTCATGCTTTAGGGGGCATTTGTTACACAATATTTTTTCACACCTTCTATTCACTTCCTGTTTCATATCCTGAAGTGTCAAAATAGTGACAATTTTGAAGTATATCCATCATGATACACAGAGAAAAACATCCCTGAAAAGATAAAGGAGAAATTCCTTGAGTCAATTCTGAAGAAGGTTAGCTAAAACCCTAATTTTTAGGGTCAATGCTATTTGCTTACCTGTCTGCCCGTGCTGATGGTAGGTTGCACTGCTTTAACCTAGTGCTTCTAGCGTGGGTTTTGATATGAAAACCCGTGTTGAACCTCTTCTGGAAGGTTTTCCCAAAATGGGGGAGAAGCTTCGTATGCTAGAAACTTCAAGAACATCAAGCTGGATATTGGTTGTTGTAGATATGGTCGAGCTCTCCCATTTGGAACTCTTGACCTTATCATTATGAGAATTCCCCTTGAGATGTGGACCTTCCTCCCTCTTTTTTGGATCCCTAACTCCATCCCTCTTCCTATAAATCAACTCCCTTCCATCCCCAAATGTTTGGTCATTGATTGTCTGCATTCCTATACTGAGATTATGCCCAAATGTTGCCCATTCTAACTTGGAGGAGTGCTTAAAGAGTCTTTTCTTGGACTTGAACATCCACCAAAAGGAGGTATCTAACATCAAGGCATAGTTTGTATGCTTCCCATTTTATCTTGTTAATATATACATTTGATGTTCACTTTCCATAAGTGTGTAAATGTTTATGATTTTAGCTTAATACCCCTTGATCTATTAAGTAGTTTATGTTTGATATATGCCATATATGCTCTTGTAACTTGTATTTCTCTTTGATCTTTCTTGCAGGTACTCGGACGTGCAAAACAAGTAAGGAGCGAGCCTGGAAGTGAAGGAATCAAAGTCATCTCCAAAGGATTGAGTGATTAACACCAGAGCAAGGCAGGTCAATCTCTCTTTGCATTTGTTAAACATAAGCTAGGAAAGTGGATGTTAGTTTCTTTAGTTTGTTTCTAGACCCATTCATTGGGCTAGAGAGATTGCCTCTATCCATGGAGGGGATTTTCCTTCACAACAATATGTTCCCTATGGATGCCATGAGAATAAATGGACAACTAGGCAAGAATGTGCTGGAACGCTAGATTGTCTAGAGGTGAGTAAACCATGGATAATGAATGACATGGATTGAAATGGAAACTCAAGACATGTAAGATGTCACTGATGTGATAAATTTAATTATTAAGCTCATTTTTTTTTATGTTATTTGTTTTTAGAACATCAAGGACATGTTCCTTTAAGGGGTTGGGGTTTGTAACATCCCTCACTTTTCCCTTGTTTATGTAATATGAATTATGAATGTACTTCCAACATGGAGAGCCATGGATGGATAATATATAGACTATGATTTCAAAACCAATTATTTAAAAATTAATTAACTATTGACTAAAGGAACGAATGCCGTACGGATCCATTGTATGAGGGAAGCTTTCTTACTTGCATGCCTTCAAGGCCATGAACCCAACCTAAATTTAATAACTCTAGTCACTTGCAAACCGAGAAAACAAATGTTTGAGAGATTTTTTATGAGATGGGATTGGAGGAAACAGGTTGCATGTCATGAACAACCCTAAGGTAGCCCGCATTGAATTCCAAGAACCATTGTTGATCGATTCATCAACTAATATGACATAAAATTGAAGAAACATGATTGGTTGGTATGAACAGAGGACTGCACCCATCTCATCTCTCTTGTAGATTAAGTTTGAGGATGGTTTCCTTGTGAAGAAGAGGAGATTGGAAGAAGAAAATCGGTGTATTCAATGGAAAACATTGGTCACAAGGAGAGAGGGAGGTTGTTCATCAGTTGATCTTTTTGGTCCTAGGTTGGCCGGTGGTTTGGGGAATAAGCTTTCTCTCCTAATATATCTTGTTGGGGAACAAAGGGTGTTAAAAATATAAGTGCAGATCTACGGAGAAATAAATGTAGAAGACAGAGAAATTGTGAAACTAATTGCAGAACCTTGTGTTTGATTTGAACTACTGTAAAACTTGGTGAAGCCTATGAATGAGCTCATAGAAGAGTGGGTCACCGCAGTGTTAGTACCAAAGAGAAGATGATAACTACCTATACAACAGACTCCATATCCTCAGTGTTCAGATAATTATTGTGTGAAATTCCTAAGCATGCATCTCCTCAGATTATGGTTCTTACTTGAGGGGGGTTAGCTACAAGAAATTTCTAGTGTAGCTGGTCTAAGGTTGGTTGGAGAATGGAATTCGTTCCTTCAATTTCTAACCCAGTTAAAACACTCAGATAAGCCTATTTCATTTATATATTTGAATTATGAGCTATGATATTCCACAATATGCATATCTTTGGTACGAGATTTGGTATATCTATAAATGTTAATGCATTTTTGGAATATGTTGGTTAATGTTTAGTTCATGATTGATGTAAAATATTGTGTTTATGCTCTCCCTTTCTCTCTTATTTGACAATGAATGCTTATACTATATATAACTTAGCTTGGTCAGAGAATTTGAGATGTATAATATCTGGATTGTAACTCTTCTTGTGCAGTCATGTCAATATGTGTGTTTTCAGTTAATTGTTATCATAACTCCTTGAATAATTTTAACTAGCTTGCAAGAGGTCTGTTGAAAATGCAACAAGAACATCCTAATTTAATTTTTCCTTGAATTATATTAGGAATTAAATTGTAATTCCATATCACATGACAACGTGTATTAGTTAACTAAGTTATTTTGACTTAGTTGGCTCAATTAATTCAAGTTAAGGGTCTAAATTGAGTCATGTAGAGTGTCTCCTATATTATAGGAGCCCTAGTTGAGTTTATTTTGAGTTGTACTTAATTATTTCAATTTAATTGAGTTAAAGTGAGTTAAACTAGTTCCAACTATTGGAGGAACTAGTGTGAGGTCTAGTAGTGTGGTGCTGCTTGAAGTGATCAACTAGTTAATTGATGATTCACTCATAAATAACTCATGCATGTCAAATCTGAGAGTTACCTAGTTGAGATTAGAGTTCAGGGACAATGTACTATCAATTTTATAATCATTCGAATTGTCCAGGTGGTGCATAGAGTCAGAGGAATTCCTATGAGGATTGCACAATTCCAATGTAGGAATTTCCCTAATTAATAGGGGTTAATTCCCAAGGAAATAATGCAAGGAAATAAGGACTTGGGGAAGAGAGAAATTGGTTAAGTATTGGCCCAAGCTTGTCTAGGAAGTAGTGAGACAGATAGAGATAGTGCAGAGGTTGCTCGGGCTTGATAAAAGCATTGTAATCTTCTCATATTTTTTGACTAATGCAATGTACAAATAACAGAGGTTTTTAGCTGTGGCTTTCCCTAGAAAATCACTGTGTAATGTGTTGATTGGATTTTTTTCTCTTGTATGCTTCATGATTTCACGATCGTTTAATTGTGTCCACTGATGAGTAGATTACATTCAAGTCTATTGTTTTAGTAAATTACAATTAATAGTTTGAATCTACAAGGAATTTCTATAAGGTCAGCATAGTTGAATTAATTAGTGCATCCCCTTGGCACAACAATGAAAAATATGTATATTTTGGTGTTGGGGCCTCACCCCTTCTTGCCTTAGAGATGTTTAAATTTGTTGTTATGGGAACTAGTTCCCTATTACTATTATAGCTAAAACTTTGAGGTTCAATACCTCAGGTTATTATACCATAAAACTCAGAGAGATAGGCGTGGGGAAATCATCCCTTTTGTTTTGTAAAATCTCTAAAATTAGCATTATGGTGCTTTTCGAGACCAACAGAGCATGATGGATCAAGCCACATACAAGATTAGGAAAATCCAGACACCGAGGGACTGATGCCATAACCTCTTCCTAGCATAATCATGCCATGTGGTCCCCACATTGGGCATCAAACACAAACTTATCAAAGAAAGGATGTGAGGAATCCTTGATGCCAGGCATTGAGATGACATGGACCTCAGAGTTGGAACCTTAGATCTTGACATTTTCCAGTAGAGGTTATAGAAAAAAGAGGTTAGAAACCCTCAATTCTGAAGCCTCAAGATGACATGTTACCTATGGACTCCACCTTAGGCACCATGCATAAGGAATAAGATTCGTAGGTCTCAAACCTTAGACTGCAAATTTTCTTTTGAGACTAGAATGGAGAGTAAAACCTCGGTGTTGAGAACCCAATTCCAAGATAACATGGTTAGGGGTGACACGACCAAGATGATGTGGCTTGGGATGACATGGCCTTGAATGAAATAACCTAAGCTGATGTGGCTTGGGGATGGACCCTACTCTTAGTCCTCCAACCTCAGTGGGTATAATTAAAGTTGGAATGAAAGTGAGGTATGGCATAATGCCAAGGAACTGATCCAATGGAAGTTCTAATTATCGAACAATGTGGTCAAAACAGTACTCAGCACCACATACCTTAGGATGAAAGTCTTGAAATGGGAGACATCAGTGGAGAAGGGCTAGTCCAACCATGCTTCTAGTGTGGGAACGTTTCCAACTAGGAGACTTCCCACCTCCCATTCTTTGTGTTATTTGTTACATGTTGTGGGAGAGCATGCGAAAGCATTGTTGTGCCAATATGAGGTGAACCTGGTATGGTGGGCCCTATAGGGACGACATGTCAGGGTCACAAAGACTCAGTAGAGGCCATGTGGGTGATGTGATGACAAGACCTCTTTGATTAGAAACTTAAATTAAGGTAAATTTATATCGTTGTGAAGCTCTTAACGGTATGATCACAATGGTGGTATCAAAATTAAATTCCACATACTACAAAAATGAATTTTTTTGTAACCCCGTCTCTATAATACACCTTGGAGTTAGCGTTAAATAAGTAACACCTTCCTCAACTTGAGAAGCTTGAAGAGGGTGGAGGGAGGGTGGTTACATGGACCAAATCAAGATCTAATTAATATTAATATTTTATTATTTCCAGTGAGAGGAAAATGTAAAAAATAATGGTTAATGACAATTCTATTAAACTTTATTTTGAAGCATCTAGGAAAATGATGCCAAATCAGGATCTTTCAGTATCTGAAGTGTTGATAAATCTAGGGTCAATAATATTAGATTATTTCTCTTTCTTTGATAACTGCTTGGGGTATATTTTTACTTAACTTGAATAACTTCTTCTTGTACTTGTTTATTATTAGTATTTTCTTCATCAAACAACTACCAAACCATAAAGAAAAATAAGAAAAAGGACACAAGATATAGGTGATCAACTAGGGCCAAAACCTCTCCAATTGAGAGGAGAACCCACAATAATTATTCTCTTCTTATAGATATTTAATTGATAAATTCCAAGACCTAGACCCTTGCCAAACAATCCCTCCAAGATCAATTCAAACTTTCTCCTTAACTCAATTCAAACTTGCCTTCTAGCAACTTCCTCTTTTCCTTTGACCAAGAATTCCAACCTACAATCTTGACTACAATTTTGACCCTTTCTACTTGCAACTTTCAGCCTCCTGCAATTCTCGCATGCGCGATGAAACTAGGGAATATTGGAGAAAGTTTCTTCTTCACTTTCCTTGAGCTTGCCTTCTTCTAATTTCAACTTGCAAGAGAGATCCTTCACATGCTAGATTTGGACTTCCTTGAGGTATGAAATTTGGTCTTCCTGCAACAAGTGGATGCCCTGATTGACCTCACACATGTGAGAGATTTCAACCCAAAAATAGATAAAAAATTTTGTTTTCTTCTACTATTGAGTCACCTCCTCTTCTTCGCTCTTCCTTTGAACTTCTTTGTCTTTTTTTTAACTTGTTTTTACTTCTTCGATGCTCTCCAAATGTGATCGAATAGCCTCTTATATATAGGATTCCTGTCCATGCTTGTAGGCCAACTTGTCATTGTATTTTAGGTTGACCTGTCACTTGATAAGGCCGACTTGTTATTTGCACATTCAACAAGGTCGTGGAGGGTCTTTTGACTCTATTTGACTCAAATAAAATTTTCTTGACAATATGTAACATGCCTAAAACGGTCTTACATACATGACAATGACCTGACTTGTAGAATCAATGACAAGCCATAGAATCTCTCAATGGGATATTGACCTATAAAAATAAATTTCCTTGAGCATGACACCCATGCCTCAATAATAACAATGATAAATTTATTTTTCTCATTACATCAAATACATGAAACCATGATTACATATGTCATTATGAAGACCGAACCTAGTTACATATTTTAATATGAAGAATTATTGTCATTAATCCTTAGAAAACATGGAAGAAATACTTCTCTATAAAATATTAGAATATTGGATTACATACCCTTAAAAACCTATTTTTGAATACTCTTGCGGATATTCGACATTGTAGCCTACGACATCACACCTTGCATAGCTAACATCCTATGTCGTCGTCGCAATTTTCCTTATCAAAAAGTGTGTCAGTATTTTTACATGGGTAAAAAAAATAAATAAATAAGGTTACAAAGCTTCCATTCTTTGCCCCCTTATGACCCCCCCACTGTGCAAGCAGCGCAATGAAGGGGGGGCTCCGCCCCCCCTCTGACCCCCCGATTTAACTAGGGGAGCTTGTCATGGAAAGAATATAACACAACCCAACATCCTCTCACTTGTTGTTTTCTTTCCACAAGGGGCCACAAGAGAGTTTAGTCATTTATCCAGCCCTGCAATGCCCATTGTTTCTCTACACCAAGAGAAATTCTCAGAGCACACATATTTTTTCAATGCATCTGTAGAATTCTTCAAAGTGTCTACCTTTACGAACAACACATTTTTGTCTTGTATCATATCCCTCACAAAGTGATACTAAACATTAATGTGCTTTGTATTTGAATGATAAGCAGAGTTCTTTGCCATGAAAATTGCACTTTGGCTGTCACAATCTATCCTTATAGCTCCCTGAACTAACCCCATACTTGACCACAATCTTTGCAACCAAACTGCTTACTTGCTTGCATGAGTGGCTGCCATGTATTCTGCCTCTGTAGTTGATAGTGCCACTACAGATTGCTTATGACTCATCCAACTGATTGCACCTCCAAATAAGTTAAACACATACCCACTTGTAGATTTTCTCTGAGCCAGATCTCTAGCCCAATATGCATCAACAAAGCCAAGGATATCTAATAATCTATCTAATCTTGGTCTTCCTTGGTATCATAAACCATAATCACTAGTGCCACGCAAATATCTGAAAACCCGCTTCACTGTTGTCCTATGCTGCTTCCCTGGTTTTGACATAAACCTGCTCAATACTCCCACTGCATGTGCAATGTTGGTCTAGTACAGACCACCACATACATCAAGATACCAATTGCACTTTCATATGGAACACGGGACATGTCCTCTTCGTCTTCTTGTGTCTTGGGACACTGTTCAGCAGATAACGTTACACCAACAGGAATAGGAACCTTCACCGGTTTACTATCCTGCATATTAAACCTCTGCAGTATTGTCTTGACATACATCCTTTGGTTAACCAGAGCTTCCTCTTTTCCTGATATCTTTTAATTTCCATGCCCAAAATATAGTTTGCAACACCAAGATCTTTGATGTCGAATTTGGAGGACAATTCAGTCTTCAAATCCTGGATAATTTCTTTGTCATTTCCAACCAGCAACATATCATCCACATACAAGACCAGATAAATAACACGGTCACAAATTAATTTAAAATACGCACAGTGATCTGCTTTTCTTTTGGTGAAACCAAGTCCCCGTATAAATGTATCAAATTTCTGATACCACATCCTTGGTGACTGTTTTAACCCATACAGAGACTTTTTTAAGTTGCATACCAGTTCTTTCTTACCCTTCATCGCAAAGCCTTAAGGTTGCTTGATGTAGATTACCTCTTCCAGATCCCTCTAAAGAAATGTTGTTTTCACATCCATCTGTTCTACCTCAAAATCAAAAGTAGCAGCAATAGATAAAAGTAATCTAATAGAAGCTACCTTGGCAACAGGAGAACGAATATCACCAAAATCAATTCCCGACACTTGGGAATAACCTTTTTCTACCAACCGAGCTTTGTATTTCTCCACCTTTTCTTCTGCATTTGTCTTCTTCTTGAACACCCATTTGTTGCCAATGGGTTTCCTTCCAGCTAACAACTCCACCAGATCCAAAGCCTCATTTTTGTGCAAAGATGACATTTCATCAACCATGGCTTCTTTCCAGAGTTTGCCATCCTCTAAATCTACTGCTTCCTTCACAGTTCCGGGATCATCATTAGTAATAGATAAAGAAATATTTGAATAGAAAGAAGATTGACTATACCTTTCTAGCTGCCTTCTTTCTTGAACTGATCTTTTCACAACCGGAGTTTGTGGATGTTCATCTTCTAATTCCTCTTCTGCTGTAGAGTCTGATTCGACCTCCTTTAGCTCAAACTCTATCTTCTCAGGTTCTTTTGGTTGGAATTCATGTTTAATAATATCTTTCACCTCTCTGAACACCACATCTCAGTTGTACACAACCTTTCTTGTTACTAGTTTTCAAAGCTTATAACCCTTTAAACCTTCCTAATACCCAATAGAGATGCACTTTTCAGATTTCCTATCCAACTTTGTTCTTTTCTCCTTTGGAACATGTACATATGCATCACATCCAAATATCATCTATTATATACCTAGGGGGGATAACATGGGGTACCAAGGGAGGTACCCAAAGTAATAATGTAATAATGGGATGGCCCATAGTAATAAATAAGGTGGTTAACCCATGTCATGTAAGGGACCAAAAGTAGTTAGTAATAAGGTAATAGGCCCATGGTATTAGGTTGATGGTATGAGGGAACCATGGTAGTGATCCATGGTATTGTATGTATGAGGCCTATATAGAGACTAGAGACTTCACATGGAGAGATATCAAGGAATTATGTCAAGGAATAATGTGAAGGATTATTGTATGAACATGGATATGGCTTGTGGAGTGTTCTCCTTCCTTAAGGAGTGAATGTATGGTGTTGCCCTACCTTAAGGGTTTGATCAATAAAGAAGCATTTCATATTATTTCTGGGTTTATTTGCATTGTATTATATTTTCATATCAGATCTATAATATTTCTGAGTTAGATCTATAACAAGTGGTATCAAAGCTATAACATGTGGTATTAGAGCACTTTCTTGGGCAAACAGTGGAGAATTTTTTTTTTTGGTAGGATTACAGGGCCGGTGAGTTTGTAGATTAGATCTATATGTTTTGGTGCAATATCTACAAAATCTAATTGTATATCTATATTCTATGTGAAAAATTACCTGATTTCAAAAAAAAAATCGGTTGAATCGGAGTCCAGATGAATGAGATATCGCTGATCTAAAAATCAGTGGGGTTGCATACAAATTTTTCAGGGCAGCGAGTTTTTGGCATAGATATGGATGTCTTGGTGCAATATCTGTAAAATCGGATTGTAGGTCTGAATTCTTTGTGAAAAAATACTCGATTTCAAAAAAAAATCAGTTGAATCGGAGTCGGGATGAGGGAGATATCACTGATTTAAAATCAACTATTTTTTCAGAATTTTTGGGTGACGATGGGAGAGTTGTAGCGTAGATATGACATTCTAGTGCATGGATCAAGCTTTCTATCACATGAATAGACGCAGAATGATTGTTCCATTTCTGAAAACAGTTCATTATAATGATTCTGAGCAATATTGACTAAACTGTGACAATTTCAAATTTTCGCCAATTTTTTTTGTGATGGCGGGCCTAGATCAGAGTTTGAGGGACTTGTATAAATTTGTTGGTTCTCATCTAGACAAATGGCTAGCACAACTGGAGAAATGTTTTAGTTTGAATTACATCATGGATAATGAGACTCGGCTGCGAATGGGAAAAATGTACTTGGACAATGAAAGATGGCAATGGTGGCAAAGGCGTCAACATTGCTATCGAAGGCCCTTGACTTGGAACATATTCACAAAAGCTATTATGGACCGTTTTGACCGTAAAACTAATCTTGTGGATAATCTCACACAGACAGACACACCGCCTAGCAAAGATTTTATTTTTACAGAAAAGAAGGAAACCAAGGAACCTAAAGGGTTATTTTCTGCTAGTATCTCCTTATTGCAGGTTCATGGATTGATTCAGAAAGAGAAGATCATTGTTTCTATAAATCCTAGTTGCAAGCATAATTTCATCAATGTTAATTTGGAAAAAAAATTGCAAGTTCCTGTAAAACACATTGAAAACACACAGGTGGATGATGAGGATGTTCAAGTGTATAAGGATTTGAAGATTTCTATGGATAAGTATGTGTTGCATGGTGATTTTTATACTTTAGAGATGGATAATATGGATGTTGTTTTGGGATATCCTTGGATGGAATCAGTGGGTACTATCAATATTAATGTGCAGAAGAAATTCTTGAAGCTCTGGTATAAAAAGAAGAAAATTACACTACAGGATATTTCCATCAATAAACAGGTAGAGTCCATGGAAGTTGACGCAGAAGATGTTCCAGGGACTGACATATCAGATGATGAGCAGTTGATGGTCGACAATCAGACACAAACAGAGGCTGAAGCCAAAAAGGTTACAGGTGTTGACACATCTGATAAGGGTTCAGTGGTTGAAGTAATATTGGAAGATAAGACACCACAGCAAGCACCACAACATGCACCAGATAAAAGTCAGGCTCCAGTAAAGGGTGAATTAAAGAAAAAGACACCGTGGGTTAAAACTTCAACATATCATCACCCACATCACCCAGCAAGACAACCATCAAGATGGCAACCAATTAGTCACAAGGACAACAACCCCCGCAAGACAGATAGAGAGGAGCGAAGATCCACCTACTACACATCAACACAGAAGAGCTACCACGGTCAACTTCCATCTCAAGCGAGCGAGGCACCAACGAAATCGAGGGTTCACCTTTCTCTTGGATGGCTAGATGCACGCGCATGGTACCAGTGGACTACTCTTTTGAGTAGATCTTAGTATTTGTGTGCTTCTCATGTTTCGGGGATGAAACATGCTAAGGGGGGTGGAATGTTATATACCTAGGGGGGATAATATGGGGTACCAAGGGAGGTACCCAAGGTAATAATGTAATAATGGGATGGGTCATAGTAATAAATAAGGTGGTTAACCCATATCATGTAAGGGACCACAAGTAGTTAGTAATAAGGTAACAGGCCCATGGTATTAGGTTGATGGTATGAGGGAACCATGGTAATGACCCATGGTATTGTATGTATGAGGCCTATATAGAGGCTAGAGACTCCACATGGAGAGATGTCAAGGAATTATGTCAAGGATTATTGTATAAACAAGCATATGGCTTGTGGAGTGTTCTCATTCCTTAAGGAGTGAATGTATAGTGTTGCCCTACTGTTTGGTCAATTTAGTGTGTCCTAAATTGCTATTTAAAATTTCAATCCGAGAGTCGTAAACTGCTGAAGTGAAGTGCACTATATATGCAAGATAACCGATTTCTTGTTTCTTTGTCGTTTTTGAGTTTTTTTTTTGTTTGTTTTTGGGTTTATCTTCTGTTCACTCCCTAATGTGAGATGGCAAAATTGAAAGTCAAGGATGGATGGCAATGGTGATTTCTACAATGATTTTTCAAACTTTAAAGTTCTCAAAAAGGCTGCAAAACTTGCTGTGATGAAATCAATTCCCAAAAGAAAATAAAAATGTACCAAAACAATGAACTGGTGACAATGAAGCCCAGTATCCTTACTGCTGTATAAAAAGAAAATAAAAACTGAACTCAAAGCAATTCAAAGACTGTAAGCAAAGCAAACTAAATCACACTACTTCAACTCATATTCTAACCCCTCACCTTTCGACTCGCTCTGGCTATAGGAGGTAATCATAAACAAATTGAGCAATCTGATATCTAAATTGCAGGAAATGAAATTGCATAAAATGAAACTAAGATTAAAATACTCATTCATACTTCAATCCCTGAAAATGACATAAGTAATCTAATCACTAACTTACAGAAAAGTAAACTAAATCATACTACATCAAATAATATTTTGATTCCTCACTATTTGAGTCGCTTGGCTATAGGAGGTAATCATAAACAAATGGAGTAATATGGTATCTAAATTGCATGAAAGTAAATTAGCAAAACAGAACTGAAAGAAATGAGAATGTTGGAATTAAAACTCATAAAATAAATCAGCAGAAAGGACAAGATGATTTCATGTCATTAGTCATTAAAACTATGTAAATTGCCCGGGCTGCCTACAAGAACCTGAAAGAAAAACACTGATCAGTTAACAATCATGAGAAAGCATAAAAGAAAATATGGACAACAGTTAACATGAATATCAGAACAGTGTAATATATACAAGCAAATGATTATAAAAGCCGTAACATAATGAAAGCAAGTAAGAAACTATACAGTAGATACAGAGCCTTTCTGTACAGGGGCCCTCTGCAACCTCGGCAAATCAATACTCAGTCACAAATTAAACTTAAGAACGCTGTCTTCTCATATATTAAAATTCTGTTATAAGATAAAGATAGAGCACGGCACAGTGGGCTCGTAAAAACAGTCAAGATTACATATGAAAAGCTAACTATCAAGCGTATGATAACGCGTTATTTATAACTGAAGATGCTATAACTGATTCCTAAATTCTGCACTACCAAACAGACACGTAAATATCCACGTCCTGAGATCTAGCAGTATGGTAGCCGTGACAAATAAATCTATGGAGTGGTGGCTGTTCGATTTGGTTCACGGATTAATCCACAGGTGTTAGCACACCTCTGGAGATTGAGGAACTTGCCACGCAAAATTTCACGTGGTAAAAACAGAGTCGTGCCACCGCAAAACTCTTGGTTTGACCACTCCTTTGACCGTCCTTGACCATGGCTGTTTGTGAGTGATTCAGCTGAACCAAGGGGACACGCTCCATGTACATGTCATTTGCAGCTTGCCCATGTGGCCGGATTCTCTAGTGGACACCTGTAACATAGTATTCAACAAAATGGCTGCGGAAACTTGAGTTGGCTGCGGAAAGTGACAAGTTTTCCCAGCTGATTGAACAAAAATCTAAATCAAATAACAGTCACAAGACATAGTTAGGAAACCATTTTATAAGCTCTTTTTAAACTAATATGCAATGATTTGACAGCTTGGTGGGTCAAGTAAATGGAAAAGAAGGCTGAAAAGGTGTATAGGGAAGATGCAAGTTTGAGACTCAACATACCCCCACTGTGAAGGTGTTGCATGTCCTCATGCAACCAAAATTTTAGTCATTCCCCTTTAATCCATATGTTTAGAAGTCTCTGCTAGTACATCCAGTCCTCTTTTCTTCTTTCTTGGTGCTACCACCATCCTGGGTTTCCTTATCAGACATCTGCATTTGAGATTGATCAATTCTTTGCTCAACTTTCTGCACTTTTTCTTTAGTTTCTTGGTCTTCTTTTGCCATAGTCCCAAATGAAGCATAGTATTATCATGAATAATTTTTTCCACTTTGCTCTGCTCCTTAAGTGCTTCATTTTCTTGCTTAATATGCCTGTTTAGAACCTCTAATTCAAACACTTCTTGCTTTAAGGATTAGACTTGTGCATCTTGTGTCATGTGGGGCAAAGTGGTACTCAGGCCTGCAGTTGTCTTTTCTAAAGATTCAAGGTAGTCATACACCTCATGTTGACTTGGATCTATTTCGAGTGTTTTTCTTGGACTGACTTCAAAGTCTTGTGGAGGAGGAGGATTGCTTTCTAGCTCTGGCCGAGAAGGGCTTTCATCAACATGTGGAGGACTAGTTTCCAGAGTTGGTTGAGGATGAGATGGACTATGGCCAGCTGGAGGTTTCTCTGGTTTTCCCCACCCAAGTCAATGAAGTGGGGTCATTTTACTTGTGTTTCAATCCCCCTTCCTCTAAGCCTATTGCTTCTTCTTAAATACGGTGGACTAGTACTCCCTTCCTCTATGCTCTGTTTTCCTTTTTCCTTCTTCCTTGCTGTAGCAATTTTTTTTGAAGATGCACTAATCTCTCAGACAATGTTTGATAGTCCTCCTTTATAGATGGCTCTGGTGATTGGTAGACTTCTTCTATGTTTCTTTTGCCTTTCAATTTCCTCTGTTTTCTGTCCTTAGTTCTTTTCTCCTTTTCTTTTTGACCAACTTCTTGAGTTTTGGTAATAGGAGAGTCTTGGACTATGGCACTTTTTTCTTTTCTCCTACTCCTTCTCAGTGTCTTTGGTGTACTACGTTCAGGTGCCTCAGATGGCTCTTGAAAGTAATTTCTTACTAAGAATTGTTCCCAGGTATCTTTGTTTTTCTTCAGTTGGTCTGCAATGAGAATTCTTATAAGTCCATGATGATATAGATGAGGTTCTATATTTCCTATGTGCTTTTGGACTGTGGTACTCATGTTTTTCAAACTCAGCAGTAAGAAATAAGGCAAATTAAGAGTTTGACTCTCTAAGAAGTTAATCAATAACCTATCATGGTACATGTACATTGAACCAAAGCGTCCTTCGCAAGTGATAAACTTTTGGATAATTAACAGTAGGCTGGCCCATTCTTCTTTCAATGCATGAACAAGAATTCCTTTTGTAAACACAATAACGTCCATACCTGGGTTACGTAGCATAATTCTCCATGCCTGTTCGTCCACACTCTTGTTTTTAAACCATCGCTCACCTTCCTGGGGCAAGTCTGTGGCAGCCGCTACTGTTGCTTCAGTGACCGTGAGCTTTAAGTCTCCAATTTCCACCATCTGGCTGTCGAAAGACCGTGCAAAGGCTTTCGTTACCTCCTTGTTATGGCCCTTAAATTTTTGGATGAAGCGTAACCATTTTGCTTCTTCAGCAAATCTTTTGCTTGAGGGTAACCTTCTAAATATTTAGGTCCTTCCGGTTCTGCCCTTAATAATCGTCCCATCCTTTCCTCTGTTTTGAAATTCAATTGAAAATTCAATTGCATGTGAGGGTTTAGCAGAGGTAAGGTGGCTCGGTTGCAGGGTTTATGGCAAGAACACAGTGGCTGTAATTGGAGGATAACAGGTAACGAGAATGTTTCGGAACTACAAGCGGAAACAGAGGATGAGCAGCCGAGGTGAGTTCACAAAATGAAGTGCAAACGTATGTGAAGAAGATGGCCTTAACAGAATGGTAAGGAAATGGAGTGGAGTCAGGATTTTGAATTGGACGACTGCGTACGAAATGTTACACGTTTAATGAATGGTTGCGGAAAATGCGATGGAGAGGAGCCATAGTGAAATAGGTCACATCTCATGATTACAAGTGGTGTATGAAAGTGCAGTCAACTATGAGTTTAAACCCGAAAATCAATCATAAGACAGTTAAGGAATAAATTCATGGTGTGCGGAATAATGTCGTGGGATGGTAATGGGTAATGGAGCTATCGTGATAATCATTGCACATAGTAGAGCTTTTATGGTTTGACAACTATGCAAAATTGTGCCTTCAATTGCTATTTGAAAGAAATTTTTTCTCATACCTTTGGAAACCTTGTCATTTGTTGTCCATTAGCCTTTAACCAACTGCTCTTTATTGATGTCTGGAGATGCTCCATGTCTTCATAGCATATGCTCAGTCACACCTGCATTTTCATGATTATTGCACTAACATTTTGACTGTAAATTTGAAAAACAGAGTGGTGGCTGTGGAAACTGCTTCTGGCTGCGGAAATTGCTTCTAGCTGCGGAAATTGCTTCCAGCTGCGGAAACTAACACAACACCCACTTGGCTTGAACAAAGATAGTTAGATAATAACTAACTGAGTGAAAATGGTCCTGAAAGAGACATTTATTGATGAAATGGAATGAAATGAATGAAATGGAGTGAGATGAAGCGGAGTGAAGTGAAATGAAAATGAAATGGAGATGGAGTGGAATGGCAAATGAAGTGGAGTGACGATGAAAAAGAAGGAGAGAATTTTTTGGAAAATATAGAGTGTCAGGTGTCCTTGATTTTCACTCTGCATTTTCTGTATAAGACCGCCAATCAGTGATTGGTTTTCAGGCTTATACAATTTTTTTATTTTTTTATTTTAACTGAAAGAAACAAAGGCTAGGCTAGTGGGGAAGAAGGATTCTTCTTCACCAACCTTATTGCAGAATTCCCTTGAAATATTTTGACAAATTCCTCTTTTGATAGTGGCTTATGATAAATTTTCAATCTGTGGCCATTCACAATAAGAAGAGTTTGAAATTCATCAATAGTCTTGATTCTTACCGCTCCATTGCTAAAGACTTTGTCAATCTCATATGGCCCAAGCCAATGGGTCTAAAATTTACCCTTGAAGTATTTAAACTTGGAATCAAACAGTAGTGCCCAATCTCCCTCTTGAAACTTTTTCTCTTTGATGTATCTGTCATGCCACTTAACTCTTTGATGTTGAACTAGATCAGTTCTTAAAATTTCTTCTTGTCTGATCTCATCTAGCTCATTCAGCTGCTCCATTCTGTGCTTTTGGACTTCTGATAGATTCATCCCCAACTGAACTGCCATCTTGAAAGTCTTGACTTGAAACTCAATGGGGAGTAGGACTTCTTTCCCATAAACGAGTTCATAGGGAGAATGTCCTATTGTATTCCTCCATGTAGTTCTGTAGGCCCACAAGGCTTCAGGAAGCCTTTCTGCCCAATCTCTTCTGTGTAGATGAACAATTTTTGTGATGATGTTCTCAATAACTTTGTTTGTAGACTCCACTTGGCCATTTGCTTGTGGATGGTAAGGAGTAGATTTTTTGTGCTTTATTTTGTATTCTCCATCAGCTTCTCCATCAAGTTAGATGTAAATTGACATCCCTGATCTGTCACAATTTCTCTTGGGACACCAAAATGAGTAAAAATATCCTCATAAAGAAAATTAACCACTGAATTTTCAATAGCAGAAAGTAATTCTTTGGCTTCTACCCATTTAGTGACATAATCAGTGCATACCAATATATACTTCTTCTATTTAGATGGTGGATTAATGGGTCCAATGAAATCTAAAGCCCATTTTTCAAAGGGTTCGATGAGTACCTGTGGTTGTAATGGCATTTCATTTGAAAGAGTTGGTTTCCCTACTCTTTGGCAGCTGTCACACCTTCTGACATATTGTTTTGTATCTTTGAAGAGGGAAGGCAAATAATATCCTAAAGAAAGGATTTTATAGGCCGTCCTTTTGTCAGCAAAGTGTCCACCGCATGGTTCATCATGACATGCCTTGAGGATGTTAGGCATTTCATCTTCCCGAACACATCTTCTCATCACACAATCTAGCCCTGTTTTAAATAATTCGTTAGAAATCCATGAATAATTTGAACTCTCCTGAATAATTCTTCTTTTTTCACTAGGAAATAAATGTGGAAGTAGCTTCCCTGTAACCAAATAGTTAGCAATATCTGCATACCAAGGAGTCTTAGTAGTTACTGCAAATAAATATTCATCTGCAAACTTATCCTCTACAGGAGAATCTTTATTAGTATTTTGGATCCTAGACAAGAAATCAACTACTGTATTTTGTTTCCCTGGTCTATCCAATACAGTAATATTGAATTCTTGTAAAAGTAAGAGCCATATTGTAACTCTGCCATTAGTAACAGGTTTTTTCATTAGATATCTAATTGCATAATGATCAGTATGGGCAAAAGTTTCATAGCCTGTTATATAATGTCTAAACTTATTGATTGCATGAACAACAGTTAAGAACTCTTTTTCAGTCACAGTATAGTTCAACTCAGTGGGAGTCAAATTTTTACTGGTGTAGTAAATGGCATAAGGAACTAAATCCTTTTGACCCAACACAGCTCCTAGAGCTATATCTAAAGCATCTGTAGAAATATGGAAAGGAAGTTTCCAATTTGGTCCTCTCAAAATGGGTGCTTCAGATATTCTTGTTTTCAATGTTTCAAATGCAGATTGACAATCAGGATCCCATTTGAATTCACAATATTTTGTAAGTAATTTGAAGAGTGGGGATGCTATTTTGGTGAAGTTTTCTATAAATCTTCTATAGTATCCAGTAAATCCCAGAAAACTTCTAACATCTTTTTGACAATTTGGAATAGGCAACTTGGAGATGACTTCAACTTTTGATCTATCAACTTTAATCCCATCCCCTGAAATATGATGTCCCAAAACAATACCTTCATTAAACATCATAAAGCATTTTTCATGACTCAATGAAAGGTTTTTTTCTTTACACCTTATAAGGAATTTTTCCAAATTCTCTAATGCCTCTTCAAATGAATCACCATAAACTGTAAAATCATCCATATAAACCTCTACACAATCATGGATTAGATCAGAAAAAATTCCTAGTACTGCCCTTTGAAATGTTGCGGGTGCATTACATAATCCAAAAGGAAGTACTCGGTAAGCAAAAGTTCCCCATGGACAGGTAAATGTGGTCTTATCTTGATCTTCAGGTGCTACCTGAATCTGATTATAGCCACTAAAACCATCCAAAAATGAAAAGTACTTTTTGCCTGCTAAAGTATCTAATACCTGATCGATAAAGGGTAAAGGAAAGTTATCCTTCAAAGTTTATTTGTTCAATTCCCTGTAATCAATGCATACTCTCCATTTACCATTCTTTTTAGGTACTATAACCAAAGGAGAAACCCATCGGCTATCTGAAATTGGATAAATGAAGTTTACATTGAGTAGTTTTTGGAGTTCTTCTTTCACTATCTCCCTAAGGTTTGGATTCACCCTTCTCTGAGGTTGTTTGATTGGTCTACTGTTTTTCTCAATGTAGATGTGATGAATGCAAGTCTTAGGGTCAATACCTTTCATATCAGTATACTCCCATTCAAATGCAGTAGAATGTTTTTGCAAGATTTTGGTTAGCTCTCCCTGTTGTGATTTTTCCAAGTTTTTGTTGATATTCAATGTTTTACCTGGAAAGATCTCAATGGCGAAACTACCAAACTCTTCCATAGAGTAAAGAGACATTTGTCTAGATGATAGATACTCAATGTCAGAATCTAACTGAAATTGTGTGGTCATATTCTAAAGATGTTTCAAAGTTTTCTAATGTGTTCAGAATTTGACTATCTTCACTGATTTCAGAAATGGTAAAGAAAGGTTGTATAGTATCCTCATCATCAACCCATTCATTATCTCCTAATTCTGTAATTGCTTTTGCTGGAGGATACAGATTGAATTTCTTTGTCGAATTACCATCAGAAATATACATATCCCCAGATCTACAACTAATAAAAGCATCAGCTGTGGCTAGCCAAGGTCTTCCTAAGATGAGAGGGTGTCCTCCTAGATTACTCTTGGGAGTTAAAATCATGAAATCTACTGGGTATTGCCAAGAATCTAAGGAGATCGAAATGTCTTCTAATACACCATCTGGTTTGATAATTGATCGATCTGCAAGTTGCAGTAAAGTAGGTGTAAAAAGAAGATTAGGAAGTTTTAGCTGTTCCATAGTCTGTCTACTCATAATGTTGATAGTAGCCCCTAAATCAATCAAAGTATTTGGAATTTCTACCCCATTGATATGTGTGTTGACAATTGGACTACCGGGATCTACATACTTCTGCATAGTAATTTTTCCCATCATGATATCTGCAATTTTTCCTACTAGGTGGATTCTTCTTGTATATCTTGGTTTCCTTCCTGGTCTTTTAAGACTCAACTCCTTTATTGTTTTTGCTAGAATGGAAATATCTCTAATGGCTTGAATCTTGATACAGACATTCTTTAATTCATCTAAAAAATCATAGTCAGGCAACAAGATTTGTTTTTCCACCCCTTTGTCAATTTGTAATCTTTCAGGAAAAGGAGGTGTAGATGAAGATGCAGGTTGCTCAACTATAGGAGTTGTGGGGGTTGACTCTTTTTCTTTTTCTTTTTGAGTGCTTGGGTTTTGAAGAAGTGCTTTAGAACCTTTATTGGCTTCAAGAGAATCTTCCTCAGAAATGCTTTGCTTTTGAGCATCTACAGAAGGCTTGTCTAAAACTCTACTAGATCTGAGTTGTACATCATTAAGAGGAACAATCATATAGGTAGGAAATTGTTGTCCTTCTACCATGTAAGCATTTTGAGGGTTTTTATTATTGGGGTTCAGCAATGGCTAGGAAGGTAGTTGATTTGTCTTTTGTTGGAATGGAAGTAAGAGTTGAGAATTTGGATTTTGTTGAGAAGGTTGTTATTGTTGTGGAAATGGCAATGATAGTTGTGGATTTTGATTTGGAAATTGTGGAGCTTGTTGATTTTGAAAAGATGGAGGATATTGATAAAATTGAGCAAATCTCCCATAAGAATTTTTCATACCTTGTACCCATGATTGAAAAGGATTTTGAGGTTGGGACCAAGGTTGTTGCCAAGGATTCCAATTTGGTGGGGGTTGAAAGTTCATAGAGTTGTTAAACCCTTGATTTTGTTGCCCCTGCCAAGGTCTCCTTGCAACAAAACAGAGAGACTCAATTGAATTTGGATCTTCTTGAAAGACAGCTTTGAGCCCAGGAATTGAAGGACAATCCTTGGTCTCATGGTTTTCTGAACAAATCACACATGTTTCTACAACTTTTTCATCCAAGGGACATTCCCTTAGAGCATGTTTCTTCCTACATTTTGGACAAAAGATGGCCAAAGCTTCAACTTCTGGTATCTTAAGGGTGTCTAGTTGCTCACTAAGACTCCCTAAAATATCAGTTTTGAATTCATCAAGCATGTTGCCAATCTCAGCCCTACTTACTGATCCAGTTGCAGATTTGTTTGCTCTAATGAGAGAAGGATCTCTAGGCCCTTTTCCAGTTTTAGATTTTCCCCTTGAGAGATGGACACATAGCTCTGCTATATCATGAAGTGGAAGTTGAGATATATCTCCTTTTCCCATCATGTTCAAAATATCTATCCATTCATCTCTAATTGCTTTTAATAGAAGGGTTTTCAAGGTTTCCTCATCTAAGTTATTCATTTTTGCTCTTTTCAGGTTGTATTGAAATCTTTCAAGCAAATCCTCCAAGTTTTCATATTCTCTTTGCACCATTTTGAATACCTCATCCTTGTGATTGGTGGGCATACAATAGTCCAGGTATCTATCCAAAAATGTTTGTTTCATATCATTCCAAGTCCTAATGGATTGAGTGACTAATCCCATGAACCATTTCAAAGCAGCTCCCTTCAATTTTGAAGGAAACAATTTGAGTTTTAGAGTGTCTTCCAGATAATCATAAGTTCGACACACGAGTTCAAACTCAAATAGAAATGTTTCAGGATCCTCATATCGTAACCCATGAAAGTTTGGGAGGACAGATGGTGAGATGTTTTTCATTGTTGCTCGAGAATCCTCATCAACTATAGGAAATCTGAATGAGTTATCTCCATCCCTATTTCCCTCATTGTTACCTCTACCTCCTCCATTGTTTCCTCCTCCTCCTCTACCTCTACCTCTACCAAATCTGTTTACTACTTCCTCTGCCATGATAGTTTCCTCAAAGACTTCAGAGTCCTCTGGTTCCTCTACTAATGGCTAACGAGGAGGAATTTCTCCCTCTTCTTCTTCAGGTGATTCTACTTCCTCAATTACAATGTGTTTTCCTGTAGAAGTAGAGAAAGGGTCTCTTCCTAACTCAGATTCGGTGGATAGTGTAGGAGAGTCTCCTAATTCAACTACTGCCTCTTGAATTCCAGGAATCCTAAGGCTAGGAGTGTGAGTTGGAGATGATGGAGGTGTTTCTTGTCTATTTCTTGAAGTAGATGGAGTTGTAAAAATCGAACTCTTGGCCCTAGCTAAAAACGTTCCCCTAGAATCTCTTGCTCTATGCATGTCAGTTTTTATTTTTCTTCAAGTCGGGCTAATAATTCTCTTTCTGATCTTCCAGGTCACTATAGGTGCAAGAAGAGAGCATACTCAAGAAATTATTAAACCAATAACTCTCTTTTCTGATCCTCCAGATCACACTAGGTGCAAGAGGAGAGCATACTTTGAGAAGTTATCAATTTTTACCTTCCTTGAAATTTTCTTGTTTTTTTCTTTTTAAGAAATTGGCTACCTAGTTTCACTTCCCCGGCAATGACGCAAAAATGTTTGGTCAATTTAGTGTGTCCTAAATTGCTATTTAAAATGTCAATCCGAGAGTCGTAAACTGCTGAAGTGAAGTGCACTGTATATGCAAGATAACCGATTTCTTGTTTCTTTGTCGTTTTTGAGTTTTTTTTGGTTTATCTTTTTTTGACTCCCTAATGTGAGATGGCAGAATTGAAATTCAAGTATGGATGGCAATGGCGATTTCTACAATGATTTTCCAAACTTTAAAGTTCTCAAAAAGGCTGCAAAACTTGCTGTGATGAAATCAATTCCCAAAAGAAAATAAAAATGTACCAAAACAATGAACTAGTGACAATGAAGCCCAGTATCCTTACTGATGTATAAAAAGAAAATAAAAACTGAACTCAAAGCAATTCAAAGACTGTAAGAAAAGCAAACTAAATCACACTACTTCAACTCATATTCTGACCCCTCACCTTTCGACTCGCTTTGGCTATAGGAGGTAATCATAAACAAATTGAGTAATCTGATATCTAAATTGCAGGAAATGAAATTGCATAAAATGAAACTAAGATTAAAATACTCATTCATACTTCAATCCCTGAAAATGACATAAGTAATCCAATCACTAACTTGCAGGAAAGTAAACTAAATCATACTACATCAAATAATATTCTGATTCCTCACTATTTGAGTCGCTTGGCTATAGGAGCTAATCATAAACAAATGGAGTAATATGATATCTAAATTGCATGAAAGTAAATGAGCAAAATAGAACTGAAAGAAATGACAATGTTGGAATTAAAACTCATAAAATAAATCAGCAGAAAGGACAAGATGATTTCATGTCATTAGTCATGTAAATTTCCCGGGCTGCCTACAAGAACCTGAAAGAAAAACACTGATCAATTAACAATCACGAGAAAGCATAAAAGAAAAGATAGACAACAGTTAACATGAATATCAGAACAGTGTAATATATACAAGCAAATGATTATAAAAGCAGTAACATAATGAAAGCAAGTAAGAAACTATACAGTAGATACAGAGCCTTGGTGTACAGGGGCCCTCTGCAACCTCAGCCAATCAATACTCAGTTACAAATTAAACTTAAGAACGTTGTCTTCTCATATATTAAAATGTTGTTATAAGATAAAGATAGAGCACGACACAGTGGGCTTGTAAAAATAGTCAAGATTACATATGAAAAGCTAACTATCAAGCGTATGATAACACGTTATTTATAACTGAAGATGCTATAACTGATTCCTAAATTCTGCACTGCCAAACAGACACGTAAATATCCACGTCCTGAGATCTAGCAGTATGGTATCCGTGTAAAACAAATCTATGGAGTGGTGGCTGTTCGATTTGGTTCACGGATTGATCCACAGGTGTTAGCACACCTACGGAGATCGAGGAACTTGCCACGTAAAAATTCACGTGGTAAAAACAGAGTCGTGCCACCTGAAAACTCTTGGTTTGACCACTCCTTTGACCGTCCTTGACCATGGCTGTTTGTGAGTGATTCGGCTGAACCAAGGGGACACGCTCCATGTACATGTCATTTGCAGCTTGCCCATGTGGTTGGATTCTCCAGTGGACACCTGTAACATAGTCTTCAACAAAATGGCTACGGAAACTTGAGTTAGCTGCGGAAAGTGACAAGTTTCCGCAGCTGATTGAACAAAAATCTAAATCAAACAATAGTCACACGACATAGTTAGGAAACCATTTTATAAGATCTTTCTAAACTAATATGCAATGATTTGACAGCTTGGTGGGTCAATTAAATGGAAAAGAAAACTGAAAAGGTGTATAGGGAAGATGCAAGTTTGGGACTCAACACCTACCTTAAGGGTTTGATCAATAAAGAAGCATTTCATATTATTTCTGGGTTTATTTGCATTGTCTTATATTTTCATATCAGATCTATAATATTTCCGGGTTAGATCTATAACAAGTGGTATCAGAGCTATAACATCATCAGATGTGAAAGAGATGGTTTCTTACTAGTCCATACGTCTTGTGGTGTCTTATCATCCAATGCTGATGAAGGTGATCTATTGACCAGGTAACATGCAGTCTCCATCGCCTCTGCCCAGAATTCCTATCTTAATCTGATACCATTGAGCATGCTTCTTGCCCTTTCCATCAATGTCTTGTTCATTCTTTCTGCAACTTCATTTTTCTTAGGTGTGTTTGGAGTAGTCTTCTACCGTGCTATACTAAACTTATATAATTCTTCAAATTCCTTCTTGTAAAACTCTCCATCATTATCTATCCTCAACACCTTTATTTTCTTCTCTGTCTAATTTTCCACCAGAGCATTAAATTCTTTAAACCTGTCAAAGACTTCAGATTTATTCTTAAGGAAATATATCCATGTATTCCTTGAGAAGTGATTTATAAATGATACATAGTACACAGACTTACCTAGTGATGGAAATTTCATAGGTCCAAACACATCACTGTGCACAAGATCTAATATCTGTTTCACCCTCTTACCACTAGAGGGGAAACTCACCTGATTCTACTTCCCATATACACAATTTTTACAGAAATCAAAATCCAGAGAGATATTAGTCATACCTTATACCATAATTTTATCATGAAGTATTCAAAGGCCCTTCTCTCCAATATGTCCAAGCCTTTGATGCCATAGCATGGTATTTTCTCAAAAGACCACTACATTTTCTGCTACACTTTGAGAAACCATAGAACTGTTGCACCTATCAACAACAATGCTACCTTACAGCTTGTACAGAGTTCCAATCCAAACTCCCCACATCAATACCAGTGCTCCTCAAACCATATTGCAGGTATCTTTCTCGAACACTGTTTTTACACCAGCATCATCCAACTTGCTTACAGAAATCATATTTCTAGCTAATGCAGGAATATACAAAACACCCGGTAGTGCTCTAATCCTTCAACCTTGCAATTTCAATTAAAATTTTCCACGACCAATGATTCTAACCTTCCTGTAATCCCCCAAGAAGACATCACCACCATCATATTTCTCATATTCATAGAACCACACTCTGTGGGGAGTGAAGTGAATGGATGCACTTGAGTCAATCAGCCATGGCTCATGATCTACATGTGTACTTGAAGAAGCCAGGTACACATCCCCACCTTCATCTGAGGTGGTTTTTGCCTCTGTAGAAGGAGTATCATCAGATCCCTTTCCTTTGTCAGGAGATTTATATTTACAGTCCCTTTTGTAGTACCCTTCCTTTTCGCATTTCCAACACACATTTACAGGTTTTCCTGGAGATTTAGATCTCCCTCTAGATTTATATCTCCCACTCGATGACTTATTTTTGTTTCTGTTCTGGGACCATCCTCGTATAGAAAAGGCATCACCATTGTGGCTGTCCATATTTTTCCGTCTCATCTCCTCCATCAGTAAGGATGAGACTATCTCATCAAACTGCAAGGTAGTTGCATTGCTACCTATTGCAATAACCAGACTATCCCATGAATCTAGTAGAGAACACAATAAACTGATGCACTTATCTTCATCTAAAATTTTAATATCAACAGATAATAACTAAATTACCACAGTATTAAATGCGATCAGATGCTCTGTCACCGAGTCTCCATCTTTCATCCTCAGATTATACATATTTTTTTGTAGGAATAGTTTATTCACCAGAGACTCAGATTGGTACAAAGTCCCTAACTTGTCCCGTAAAGCCTTTACTGTAGCTTCCCCTGATACATTCAGAAATACTGAATCTGAGACACACAATCGTATTGTGCTCTTTGCCTTCCGATCCAACTTCTTCTAGTCTTTATCGGATACTCCCGTTGGTTTAGTACCTAGATATACCACAATCAACTAATCTTTATCCACCAATAGATCCTCCATATTGAGTTTCCACAACTCAAAACTCTGACTATTAAATTTCTCGATCTCTATCTTTCCATTTCTCACCATCTTCTTTCCCCACCAGAATCGATCCCACAAATCTCCCACTGAGCAGGGTCTACCACAAGCCCGAATGAAACCCCTTAGCAACAAAGGCATCCCCTTCAAGCCAAAACATCTCTGATATGAAATGTAGGTTTTTTTAGAGTCGGTCTGGTCAGTCCTCCGTCAGAGATCAAAACTCTTTATGCATTTCATTTTTAGGTGTCCCGCTCCATTCACTCAGCTACATTCCGCTAGGGGCATGCCATAATCTGATGGAAAAGGTCATGCTAGTCATTTCCCCCCATGTCTGGCTCCTGCTGGCTTAGGTCTTTTGTTAATGATCACCAAAGTCCATGACAGTCAAGGTCTGGTCCTTTAATGGACAAAAGTAATTTTCGATCATTAGATCTAGGGATTAATCAATTTGGTGTTTAAATATGTCCAGTCAAGCCATGCAGGCCAAAGTGAGGCCCTTACAAAGTAATGATTAAGAGAGTTTCATCGTCATATTGGTAAACTTCGATTGTTCTTCAAAACTCTGTTTTGAAGAAAAGTCGAACAGTGTCAATTGTGATAAAATTTTGAAAAGGTCGCCAATTGATTTCTTCAGATGCAGTCATGGTTTTTGTGGCCAAATGTCATGTCATGCAATCCCTGCAAAAAGTGCCGAAAATTTCATCATTTGAGCTAAAATTTCAAAGGGAAAGTGAAAATTAGTGTTTCTTTAAGTCAGTGAAAAAGTGTCAAAACATAACATTAGAAAAATGGGTTTTTGGAGAAGAAAAAATTTAACCCATCACTTCCAAGTCTTTATAAACAAGTTTCCACCAAAATCAAAGTCATTGTGCAAAGCAAGGGCATAGGGAAACATTGCAAAGTCTTTGAGTGTGCATTGTGCGTGTTTGGATCAAGGTTGGAGGCGGTTTTTAGGGTGCGGTGCATATACACAGGGGCGCGGCACACACAGAGGGCACGACACACACAGAGCCAGCCCTCAGTGTATTTTTCCAACGAGCACAGCGCACACCAAGGGCGCGGCACACTGGGTTTTGCGCGCGACGCACACAGACAAAGCGCCAAAACAGTGCCAAACTTCCCTAAATTTTTTGTGAAGCCCCCCAAATTGACAGGTAGGCTCTATGATGTGACTTGTTCCTCAAATTTTATAAATGATATGGTGGTTTATGGCAATGATTGAAATGCAACAAAACTTATAAAGTCAGCCACAAGAAAACACCAAAGGCCATTTTTGCTAGGGTTGCATATTTGTGGTATTGAAGCCAAGGTTCCATTTTCACCCACCATTTTTCCCTCACCTACCATTTTTCCCTATTCTCCCTTTCTCATTTTTCCCATTATCCCTACCCTAAAACACTACCAAACCCTATTCCCTTCCCCCCCTCTTATTTGTCAACAAAACACCCCAAAACCCTACCTTGTAAAAACCCCAAAAACGTACCCTATCAAATACCCAAACCCCCTACATATCCCTAAACAAAATTCTCCCCATAACCCCTATTCCCATCACATTACTCCCCTCCTAATACTCCCCTTTGTTTCATTGTTCCCCTTGGTGGCAGATATCACAACAACACCTAGTTTCACCATCACCAAAGGGCAGTCCAAGCACAGTACATAAACAACAGTCATGGCATCTGAGGGTTCATCAGAGTATGAGGTGGAGACTGAAAGTGATACATCCCCGAAAGAACAGGCTCCCAGGAGACATCACAAGAGTGGAAAACATGTTAGGGATGAGCCAAACACCCTCACTGAATTGTAGGCATGCCCTCTTGCTATGTCATGTTTCCAGCACCTAGCATTTTTTGAATTTTGACAAAGGGTGGCTAATGTTAGAGTTCATCATGAGTTGGCCCATATTTTTGTGCTTCACCTCCATGGAGGTCAGTCTATCTTGGCCGGGGTCACCTTCACATTGACACCCGAAACTATCTCAGTGGCAACAGGCATACCAAATGTTGGAGAACAGTGGCATAAGAAGAAGAAGGTGGATAGGCATCATTATGAGCCTTACATTAAGGGCAGTTGTTTGAGGCAGCTCACAAGAGTCTTTCCATTCCGATATTTGAGAAATGAGTATGCTCCATCCATGAGGTTGATCATGAAGTACTTCAGCTGTGAGGGGAGGTTCTCTCGTGTATATGCCTATCACATCAGGTTGCTCATGCACTTTACCAGGGTATGGATGATGAACCTACCATTTTTCATTTGCAGGAACATAGAGAGGATGAACACATTCATGCAGCATAAGACCACTCAGCAACAACTTAACAGTGTTTATCACTTTGCTCTTATCCGGATTTTGGTGGATCATCAGTTGGGATTGCAGGGCATTGCTTGGGAGGACTTCATCTCCTGTGACTTCTTTAGCACTCCACAGGTATTATCAGAGGTAGAGCATGAGGTAGGTGGTCCTTCTCACTAGTATGAGCACCAAGAGGCCGCTACTATGCCAGTATTCATCACCTATCAGAGAGGCAGTAGACATTTGTTTGCAGCGGCAAAGCTAGTGTTATTTCCACCCGGGGTGGAAGGGGCCTCGTTTCCGGCGACAGAGGAACAGGACAGAGGTAAGGAGCCAATGCATGATGAGGGGCATTCAGGTGATCCATCAGGTGAACAAGAGACCGAATTTGTTCTCCTTCATGATGATGAGACAAATACAGAATCAACAAATACAGAGCTTAGAGAGATCATCCAGGAGCAGTAATCAGAGATTGAAGCCTTGTCCCTTGATTTAGAAAGAGCCAAATGGAACATGAAATATCTAGAGCAGAGGAAAAAATAGCTTGAGGATCAGCAAGTGATCATGGAGCTACAAAACATTCGTGAGCATCGCCAAGCTGCACAAAGGAGAAGAGTTGAGCTCACGTCATTGGAGCTAGAGATCAATGAGGACTGGGAGGCCAATCTCGAGAGAGTTAACATGCACTTGGAGAGGCTGCTGGACAAGGCCGACAAGGACCATGCCTTACTGAGACACATGGCTTTCCATTACAGGGCACGAAATATGAGTGCAAAGGCCCGGATAAAGAGCTTGAAGGCAAAATTGAGCAAAGCAAAAAAAGAGGCAAAAGAGAAAGATCGACATTGAATCTTGGTTGAAGCTTCTTTGGCACAGCATAGCACTTCATAGAGAGCCTCCAGCCAAAATTTCAAGAAATTTGGGGCAATTTTGGTCACATGGTAATTTTTTGGTCAAAACACAGGTTTTTTCTCCCTGTGCGTTGCGCCAGGCGCTTAGAATTGGGAGCTCCAAATTGGAAATGGCTTGCATTTTTGGATTCCGCATGCGAAATCACGACTACTGGTGCTTGGAAAATAAATTTGGGCATGATTTGTGTCTCAAGGAGGTCAAAAACACCCAAAAAATGACCTCTCTGCCCCTATTTTGACACACAGGAAGCAGTCTTGGGAGAATGAAGATTTGGATGGGAAAATGAGCGCCAAATTCAGAAATTCCACTTGGGTTGGAATGTAGACAGGACATGCTTTCCAACAAGAACACTTGGGCACATTTTGGACTCCTGAAAGTGCCTCAAAATAGGCTCCAAAGTTGCATGGCACATATAGAAAATGGTGCGGCGCATATAAGAAGAAAGGCCAATTTCACCTTCGTTTCGCCAAATTTCGATTCACGACTTCTCCAAGTGAGCCCGCTCATCTACATTTCACTTTTTCAGCACCTAAGGTGGCATTTAAAGTATATTCACTCCAGATTGGCTTCTATCCAAGTGGCAAAGGATGGCAAATAGTCACCCAAGCCATTTGTCATGTTTGTAATGCTGCATCTGTAGCTAATGGTTGGCTTTCCACCTCCATTTTGTAATGATTCGAGTAACTCCCCAACCATTGGGTTTTCTATCTCTTCATGGCACATTCTATATATTGTATGCAAACTATTTGCAAAAGGTTGGTTGGCTTGTAATTTCTGGGAGACTGTGGGAGAGAAACTTAGTTCTTCATTATATATTTTGATAGCGGATTAATGAAAGGCAGCGGCTCTATTTCATGAGATTCATGTGGTTGTGAGTGTAGCAAATGTGTCTCTTATGTTTCATATGTATTTTGTTATGTTTCACAGTTCATTTCATATTCATTTCCAGTGAAATTTTCTAAGTTAGATAAGGTAGAATTCATTTATATTGCTCTGCCTGTGGGAAAATTTCATGTTCAGTGTTCTTCTTCCGTTGAAAAGGATTCATGTAGTTATGCCCTTCTCACTCTCCTAAGCAATTTCTCCATTCCGCATTATTTCGAACTAAATTTCTATACTTTCCGCCGGTCTTGCCTCATGAAGTAATCTGTGCCTTTGTATTAAATTCTCTGTTCATTGCTGTCCGTTGGTCCCATACCATCCCAGAAGCTCAGTCATTCATAAAAAATTGTTTCTTGTATCCATATTCACTTACTAGCCTAAGATCAATATTTCACTATAATTCATCTCTCACCATTTCGTTTATCTATTCACTGAGTGTGAGGAGAGAGCCCTCTCCTGTTCTAGTAGGGCTAGCTACCAGACTGAGCATGGTTTGTGGTTACCCTGAATTTTTCCTTCCTTCAGCCTAAGGCAGATTTAGGTGCTAACATAGTGGCGACTCAACTGGGGAGAAATTAATCCCCTTACTTCTTGATAATTCTAAGCTTCCGGACGATAAGTTTAGGATTTGACAGGCTGAGTAAGTTGTTCATGTCCTTCTGATTTTTTCAAAAATAGCACGCTGGCTTCGAGACGATATACCAGAGCCAATCCAGATCCGGATCCTCCTCATATTTACGAAAACCCCAATTTGTTTCCAAGACTCCTTCGTCAAGAGAGCACTATAACTCCCATGTTCAAATCCCACTCTTGTCCTGACATTTTTGAGTATCTTGAAGAGCTTGAGTTTGATGAGAAATTTGAACTATCGTTGTTTGAGACCAAATCCGAAAGGGATGTTGACTATACTGTCCCCAATCCAAAATTTCTTGTAGACTTGAAGACGGAAAGGGCTAATCGGTCAATTGATAATTACATTATAGCTCAGCTTCAAACTCCAATTGCTAGCCCCTTACAAACTGTGCACACTCCTCCAACACCTCCAAGGCCAAATCCACCAAGAGTGATGATTGCCCGTTTTGCACCCCTGGTTCTGCCTCAAGTTCTAGATGATATGCCCGTAGATTATCAAAGCAAAATCCTGTTTTTTGATGGCACTCCTAACAACATTACTGCTCAACAACATGTGGATAGAATGGCAGATTTCTATGAACTTCATGAGATCGATGCGGAGAATGCGGCAGTGAGACTCTTTGTACAGACATTTGCAGGTGATGTGAGGAAATGGTTCAGAGGTTTGCCGGCGGCAAGTATCGCTACCTTGGCAAACCTACAAAGACAATTTTTAAATTGATGGGAAGTGAAAAAGAATCCTCTTCAAATTCTGGCTGAATATGAGCAAATCAAATGAAACGCTGGTGAGTTGGTCCAAGACTATTGCATTAGATTCAATTCAATTTATGACGAAATTCCAGATCATTTAAGGCCACCTGTGGGACTAGCCATGGTGAATTTCCCGGACGATTTTGATGCTGACATGTCTTATCAATTAAGAGAGAGAGAACCGGCCACAATGGAAGACATGCAGAAAATCGCGGTTAGCGTTGAAGCAAATCTGCTGTCCAAAAGAGCTAGAGCAAAAGCAGAAAAGAAGGTCACAGTCAAGGAAGAGTCTTCCTCGATGGATCAATTACTCAAGAAGGTAGAGCAGATGCTTGAAAGGGTGAAACTTGAAAAAACGGAGCCACAAGTTAGAAATCCTAACTTTCATGGTCAGCAACAACCACAATATAGAATAAGGCAGAGAGATCAGCGAGCCCAAGAGCAGACAGCACAACAGCCGGTACAAACACCTTTGTAGCAAAATTTTGTGCATGGACCAGAGTAAGATGAGGACTGGAATATAATAGGTGAAGAAAACCACCTCTTTACTCCTGATGATTTGCCTACTTACATTCCTGAAGAGGAGGAGTATGCGGAAAGTTCAGCTGCACACAAAGATGCAGATTTCATTCTAACAAGTGATACAGTCTTGGAGGAAGAATCAGATGAGTACCAAAGAGGCTATATGAATGCTTTGTCTGCCCAGTAGCAACAATATTCACTTAGAAACAGAGATGTGCCGGTCAAACCAATTCAGAAAAGGAAGGATGTTGAGGCATTAAAGAATGATTCATCAGTTACACAAAGGAAAGGAAAGGAGGCGGTTGGTCCAGAAAGCAGCAAATCACCATCAGCAGAACAATCACATCAGCAAGTTGCATCGAAAGAAAAGGAAAAGAAAGAAATCCCAGTCAAAGAGGTAGAAAAGATTCCCGCTTTTAATTTAGAGAATGAGATTGCTAAATTAAAGGTATCCATCCCCTTGACTGAAATAATGAGGAACAACAGTTATAGAGGGCAAGTATCTAAAATGTTGAATTTGGACCCAATGTCCGACATGGTGAATGTCGAAGATGATCAACCTGAAATGATTTTTAGGCCAGCATCGAATGGTGAGTCTCCTAATAGTGATGTGCCACCCTTTTATATTAGTTTAAGATTGCATGATTTTGTGTTACATAACGCCATGTTCGATTCCGAGCTTCTCACAATCTCATGCCCAAGGCTATCATGGATAAGCTTGGTCTGGACATCACCCGGCAATACCATGATCTCTATTCATTTGATTCCAACAGAGTAAGATGTATAGGACTCATCAAAGACTTGGTTGTGAGTCTGGATCAGCTCCCAATGAAGAATGTTTTGATGGATGTGGTTGTAGCAGATATTCCTCCCAGGTTTGGCATGCTTCTTTCCAGGTCTTGGGTAGTGAAATTGAAAGGGACACTATAGCTAGATTTCTCCTATGCAATGATTCCGGTGTTTGGACAAATGAGGAAATTGTATGGGGAAAAAAAATGAAATACATGATCACAAGCAAGGAGAAACCAATAAATCATCCAATTAACTATGTACATACAGATTTAGAGTCTTTTGTTTTGTATTCAAATAGTTTAAATGATATAGATAGTCAGTTAGTTGAAGCAGATGATATTCCAGAAATAACAGAAAATTTTAGAGAAATTTTAAAGAAAGAAGGACAAGAACAGCAGAACATTGTTGGGCAATCAGCTGAAAGTAATGGATAGAAAGCAGACAAGGCACAACAAACAGATTTCTAGCACTTGCAAGAGGAGGAAGAAGGTTTGTGGACCATGGATTTCGATGGAGCAGTGGGAAATGATGGCACTGGAATTGGAATTTGGGTACGCAGTCCTTTCTCCGCCCCGAACAAAGTGCCTAGTAATGTGCGGGTATGCTCTTACAAGTTGGCTTTTGATTGTTCAAACAATGAAGTTGAGTATGAAGCTCTGATTGCTGTCCTAAATATTATAAGAAAGCTAAATGCTAAGAGGATTTTAGTATATGGCGACTCCAAATTGGTAATTAAGCAGGTCAGAGGTGAGTATCAAGCAAAGCATCCTAGGACGCGGGCTTACCGTAATGTAGTTCTAGACATCCTAAAATTATTTTCAGAATACACCTTGACATGTGTGCCTCGTATACAAAATAGTACTGTTGATGCTCTTGCCAAGGCAACAAGTAGTTTGAAGATTCCAATGAAATCTAGCAATAAATTCGAAATCCATGTCAAGCATCGTCCAATTGTTCCAGACAATCAGAGATATTAGAAAGTGTTCCAAGATGATGAGGAGATTGATGATTTTTTGCAAAACAAAGGCAACTGCAAAGAGACCTCAATTGATGTAGAAAATAACGATGGTAAAGGTAATGGTACAGATGAGGTGCATATCAATGAAATGGACGTGTTGCAGCTGAAGAATAATGTTATTCCTAAAGGCTTGACACCTTTAGAAGAACTCTTCGATCAAGATGATGTAGCCCGCAAGCCAACATTGCAGCCAACAGAGAAAGGCGTAGAAGAGGTCAACATCGGAACAACTGCTAATCCTAAGTTGGTAAAATTGTCTAAAGCATTGCCACCAAAGATCAAGGACAAATATATCAGTTTGCTATCTTCAATTGCAGATGTGTTTGCTTGGGACTATTCTGATTTAAAGACGTATGATACCAATATAATTTAGCACATTATACCCATCAAACCTAATAAAAAACCATTCAGACAAAAGTTGAGAAGGCTAAATCCAAAGTTGCTGCCATCTATTGAAAAGGAGATAAACAGGTTGTACAAATCAAGGATCATTGTTCCCATCAGATTTTCAAATTGGATCTCTAATTTGGTGCCCGTATGAAAGAAGATAGGTGAAATCCGCTTATGCATTGATTTTAGAAATCTCAATAAAGTTTCATTGAAGGAAAACTATCCACTGCCCAAAATGGACCATATACTTTAGCGAGTAGTGGGATCATCTCGTATGTCACTACTTGATGGTTATTCCAGATATAACCAAGTTTTTGTCCATGAAGATGACTGAGACAAGACAGCATTCACCACTCCATGGGGAACCTTTCTTTACGCTAAAATGCCTTTTGGTTTGAAGAACGCAGGTGCCACATTTCAACGTGCAATGGACTTGGCTTTTGCAAATGAGAAGGATGTCTTTTTGGTGGTGTACCTGGATGATTTGACAGTGTTTTCCAAATCTGATGAAGAGCACATGTACCATCTAAAAACTGTCTTCCAAAAGTGTAGAAAATATGGTTTGTCACTGAATCCGAAGAAGAGCTTGTTCACCATGGAGGAAGGCAAACTACTTGGGCACATTATCTCAAAAGATGGCATTCGTATTGACCCAGCACGTTTGCAAACAATTCAGCAAATCGATCTACCCTGGAATAAAGAAGAGATACAATCATTCAATGGTAAGATGAATTTTCTACACCGCTTTGTACCTAATCTTGTTGAGCACCTACGAGAAATGACAAACATGCTTAAGAAGGATAGCCAAGTGAAGTGGACGGAGGAGGCTATAAAATCTTTCAATTTGGTCAAATTGGCTCTTTCTTCAGCTCCAGTTCTAGTCAGCCTGGACTACAGTCAGGACTTCATATTATTTTCATTTGCTTCGGAGCACACTATGGCAGCTGTGTTATTGTAGAAAAGAGATGATCATGAAAGATCCATTGCATCATTGAAAAGCAAGCCCTTGCACTTTTGAAGGCATTGGAAGATTTCCGGGTATATATTCTACATTCTCATATTTTGGCCTATGTTCCTAACGTTGCTGTAAAAGATGTTTTAGTGCAGACCGATCCGGAAGGAAGACAAGGCAAATGGATTGCAACCTTGCTGGAATATGATGTGGAAATAAAGCCCACAAAGCTGGTTAAAGGACAGGGATTGGTGAAGTTAATGGCCGAATCAAACTTGCATGCCTTGGACATAAATCTGATCACTACTATGTCCGATGAGAATGAGGAAGGATCGTCAATTCAGGTATCTGAAATGTTTTCTCTCTCTCCGTGGTATTCAGATATCATATATGTGCTTGAAAATTTGTCACCACCGCCCAGCATGCCTAGAAACCGAGCGAGAACACTCAAGTTGAAAGCTACCAAGTTTTGCATTATAAGTTTTGTGCTATATTGGAAAGATTCCGGTGGCATTTTTTAAAATTGTTTGGTGGAAAAAGAAGCAAAGAAAGTTATGGAGGATTTCCACGGAGGAGAATGTGGTGGTCACCTTTTTTGGAAGTCAACAACAAATAAAATTCTAAGAGCAGGGTACTATTGGCTGACATTGTTTGCTGATGTATATAAGATGGTCAAGCGCTGTCATAAGTGTCAGATTTTCGAAGGAAAGCAAAAGTTACAGCCTTTGCCACTTAAGCCTATTGAGGTGAGTGCTCCTTTCCAGCAATGGGGGTTGGATTTCATTGGTGAAATTCATCTCGCTTCTTCCGTTCAGCATAGATGGATCCTCATAATGACAAATTATTTCACGAAATGGATCGAGGCAACTCCCACCAGACAAGAAACAGATGCAGTAATCATTTCATTCCTTGAAAATAACATCTTGTCTCGCTTTGGTTTCCTGAATAAGTTAATCACTGATAACACAACAGCTTTCAAATAAAAAAGGATGGTAGAGTTTTGTCATAAATATCATATCATTTTGGGTCACTCAATTGCCTATCATCCGCAAGGCAATGGATTGGCAGAATCTTCGAACAAATCATTGGTTAGCATCATCAAGAAGCTGATGGAAATAAATAAGAAGAGCTGGCATAAGAGGTTGGTCCATGCACTTTGGGCAGATCGGGTCAGTCAGAAGAAATCCATTGGTACGTCACCGTTTGAGCTTGTTTATGGAGTTGATAAAGTGTTTCCTACCTCTCTTGCTACCCTGGTAGTCAAACTTCAGGAGGCTAGCAGTGAAGAAGATCCTATGCAGAGAAGGTTGAATCAAATGGTCCACTTGCAGCAGACAAGAGAATAAGTTTTCAAGAACACATCCAAATTGCAGGAGAAAATAAAGAAAATTTATGACAGAAAGGCCAAGGTGGACAAATTTCAGTTGGATGATGTGGTGCTAAAGTGGGATGCAAGGAATGAGGAAAAAGGTAAGCATGGTAAGTTCGAGAATCTTTGGAAAGGTCCTTTCAAGATTGTAGCATATCGGGGTCAGAATGCCTTTCTTCTGAAGGAAATGAACGGGGAAGATTGTCCAGGAGGGCCGATCAATGGTCGACTGCTCAAGCGGTACCATTGCTGAGTTATTAACGTTGCTTCCACTGTCATTGTAAATACCATTTTTTTTTAGTTTGGTTTGAGTTTGTCAAGTTAGTCTTTAAGTTATTTCAATGTCAAGTTTGAGTCAATTCTTTGGTCATTTTAGTTTCATAAATGAGTCAAAGTCCGGTGTTGTTTGTCGAAATTATGACTCCATAGCCCAATGGACGAAGGCACTGTCGGCCTGGTCAGTCCTCCGTCAGATATCAAAACTCTTTATGCATTTCATTTTTAGGTGTCCTGCTCCATTCACTCAGCTGCATTCCGCTAGGGGAAGGCCATAATATGACGGAAAAGGTCATGCTAGTCATTTCCCCCCATGTCTAGCTCCTGTTAGCTTAGTTCTTTTATCAATGATCACCAAAGTCCATGACAGTCAAGGTCTGGTCCTTTAATGGACAAAAGTCATTTTCGATCATTAGGTCTAGGGATTAATCAATTTCGTCTTTAAATATGTCCAGTAAAGCCATGCAGGCTAGAGTGAGGGCCTTACAAAGTAATGATTCAGAGAGTTTCATCGTCATATTGATAAACTTCGACTGTTCTTCAAAACTCTGTTTTGAAGAAAAGTCAAGCAGTGTCATTTGTGATAAAATTTTCAAAAGGTCACCAATTGATTTCTTCAGATGCAGTCATGGTTTCCGTGGCCAAATTTCCTGTCATGCAATCCCTACAAAAAGTGCCGAAAATTTCATCATTTGAGCTAAAATTTCAAAGGGAAAGTGAAAATCAGTGTTGCTTTAAGTTAGTGAAAAAGTGTCAAAACATAACATTAGAAAAATGGGTTTTTGGAGAAGCAAAAATTTAACCCATCATTTCCAAGTCTTTATAAACAAGTGTCCACCAAAATAAAAGTCATTGTGCAAAGCAAGGGCATAGGGAAATATTGCAAAGTCTTTGAGTGTGCATCGTGCCTGTTTGGAGCAAGGTTGGAGGCGGTTTGCAGGGCGTGACGCATATACACAGGGGTGTGGCGCACACAGAGGACGCGGTGCACACAGCGCCAGCCCTCTGTGTATTTTTCCAACGAGCGGGGTGCACTGGGTTTTGCGCACGGCGCACACAGACAAAGCGCCAAAACAATGCCAAACTTCCCCAAATTTTTTGTGAAGCCCCTCAAATTGACAGGTAGGCTCTATGACGTGACTTGTTCCTCAAATTTTATAAATGATATGGTGGTTTATGGCAATGTTTGAAATGCAATAAAACTCATAAAGTCAGCCACAAGAAAACACCAAAGGCCATTGTTGCTAGGGTTGCATATTTGTGGTATTGAAGGCAAGGTTCCATTTTCACCCACCATTTTTCCCTCACCTACCATTTTTCCCTATCCTCCCTTTCTCATTTTTCCCATTATTGCTACCCTAAAACACTACCAAACCCTATTCCCTTTCCCCTCCTCTTATTTGTCAACAAAACACCCCAAAACCCTACCTTGTCAAAACCACAAAAACATACCCTATCAAATACCCAAACCCCCTACATATCCCTAAACAAACTTCTCCCGATAACCCCTATTCCCATCACATTACTCCCCTCCTAATACGACCTTTTGTTTCATTGCTCCCCTTGGTGGCAAATATCACAACAACACCTAGTTTCACCATCATCAAAGGGCAGTCCAAGCACAGTACATAAATAGCAGTCATGGCATCTGAGGGTTCATCAGAGTATGAGGTGGAGACTGAAAGTGATACATCCCTGGAAGAACAGGCTCCCAGGAGACATCACAAGAGTGGAAAACATGTTAGGGATGAGCCAAACACCCTCACTGAATTGCAGGCGTGCCCTCTTGCTATGTCATGTTTTCAGCACCTAGCATGTTTTCAATTTTGTCAAAGGGTGGCTAATGTTAGAGTTCATCATGAGCTGGCTCGTCTTTTTGTGCTTCACCTCCATGGAGGTCAGTCTATCTTGGTCGGGGTCACCTTCACATTGACTCCCAAAACTATCTCAGTGGCAATAGGCATACCAAATGTTGGAGAACAGTGGCATAAGAAGAAGAAGGTGGATAGGCAGCATTATGAGCCTTACATTAAGGACAGTTGTTTGAGGTAGCTCACAAGAGTCTTTCCATTCTGATATTTGAGAAATGATTATGCTCCACTCATGAGGTTGATCATGAAGTACTTCGGCTGTGAGAGGAGGTTCTCTCGTATATATGCCTATCACATTAGGTTGCTCATGCACTTTACCAGGGTGCGGATGATGAACCTCCCATTTTTCATTTATAGGAACATGGAGAGGATGAACACTTTCATGCAGCATAAGACCCCTCAGCAACAACTTAATAATGTTTATCACTTTGCTCTTATCCGGATTTTGGTGGATCATCAGTTGGGATTGCAGGGCATTTCTTGGGAGGACTTCATCTCCCATGACTTCTTCAGCACCCCACAGGTATTATCAGAGGCAGAGCATGAGGTAGGTGGTCCTTCTCACTAGTATGAGTGCCATGAGGCCACTACTATGCCAGTATTCATCATCTATCAGAGAGGCAATAGACATTCGTTTGCAGCGGCAAAGCGAGTGTTATCTCCACCTGGGGTGGAAGGGGCCTCGTTTTTGGCATCCACGATAGAGGAACAGGACAAAGGTAAGGATCCAATGCATGATGAGGGGCCTTCACGCGATCCATCAGGTGAATGAGAGACCAAATTTGTTCTCCTTCATGATGATGAGACAGATACAGAACCGACAAATACAGAGCTTAGAGAGATCATCCAGGAGCAGCAATTAGAGATTGAAGCGTTGTCCCTTGATTTAGAAAGAGCCAAATGGAACATGAAATATATAGAGCAGAGGAACAAACAGCTTGAGGATCAGTAAGCGATCATGGAGCTACAAAACATTCATGAGCATCGCCAAGCTGCACAAACGAGAAGAGTTGAGCTCACGTCATTGGAGCAAGAGATCAATGAGGATCGGGAGGCCAATCTCGAGAGAGTTAACATGCACTTGGCGAGGCTGCTGGACAAGGCTGACAAGGACCATGCCTTACTGAGACACATGGCTTTCCATTGCAGGGCACGAAATATGAGTGCAAAGGCTCGGATAAAGAGCTTGAAGGCAAAATTGAGCAAAGCAACAAAAAGGCAAAAGAGGCAAAAGAGCAAGATCGGCATTGAATCTTGGCTGAAGCTTCTTTGGCATAGCATAGCACTTCATAGAGAGCCTCCAGCCAAAATTTCAAGAAATTTGGGGCAATTTTGGTCACATGGTAATTTTTTGGTCAAAACACAGGTTTTTTCTCGCGCTTAGAATTGGGAGCTCCAAATTGGAAATGGATTGCATTTTTGGATTCAGCATGCAAAATCATGACTACTGGTGCTTGGAAAAGAAATTTGGGCATGATTTGAGTCTCCAGGAGGTCAAAAACACCCAAAAAATGACCTCTCTGCCCCTATTTTGACACACAGGAAGCAGTCTTGGGAGAATGAAGATTTGGAGGGGCAAATGAGCACCAAATTCAGAAATTCCACTTGGGTTGGAAAGTAGACAGGACAGGCTTTCCAACAAGCACACTTGGGCACATTTTGGACTCCTACAAGTGCCTCAAAATAGGCTCCAAAGTGGCGTGGCGCATATAGAAAATGGTGCGGCGCATATAGGAAAAAAGGCCAATTTCACCTCCGTTTCGCGAAATTTCGATTCGCGACTTCTCCAAGTGGGCCCGCTCATCTACATTTCATTTTTTCGGCACCTAAGGTGGCATTTAAAGTATTTTCACTCCAGATTGGCTTCTATCCAAGTGGCAAAGGAAGGCAAACAGTCACCCAAGCCATTTGTCATGTTTGTAACGCTGCACCTGTAGCTAATGGTTGGCTTTCCACCTCCATTTTGTAATGATTCAAGTAACTCCCCAATCCTTGGGCGTTCTATCTCTTCATGGCACATTCTATATATTGTATGCAAACTATTTGCAAAGGGTTGGTTGGCTTGTAATTTCTGGGAGACTGTGGGAGAGAAAGTCAGTTCTTCATTGTATATTTTGACAGAGGATTAATGAAAGGCAGCGGCTCTGTTTCATGAGATTCATGTGGTTGTGAGTGTAGAAAATGTGTCTCTTATGTTTCATATGTATTTCTTTATGTTTCACAATTCATTTCATATTCATTTCCAGTGAAATTTTCTAAGTTAGATAAGGTAGAATTCATTTATATTGCTCTGCCTGTGGGAAAATTTCATCTTTAGTGTCCTTCTTCCATTGAAAAGGATTCATGTACTTATGCCATTTTCACTCTCCTAAGCAATCTCTCCATTCCGCGTTATTTAGAACTAAATTTCTATACTTTCTGCCAGTCTTGCTGCACGAAGTAATATGTGCCTTTGTATTAAATTCTCTGTTCATTGCTGTCTATTGGTCCCATACCATCCCAGAAACTCATTCATTCATAAAAAATTGTTTCTTGTATCCATATTCACTTACTAGCCTAATAGCAATATTTCACTATAAGTCATCTCAGACCGTTTCGTTTATCTATTCACTGAGCATGACTCGAAGAGAGCCCTCTCCTGTTCTGGTAGGGCTAGCTGCCAGACTGAGCGTGGTTTGTGGTTACCCTGAATTTTTCCTTCCTTCAGCCTAAGGCAGATTTAGGTGCTAACAGGTTTTAATCCCATACAAAAATTACTGCATACGAATTCTAAAACACAGAAGATAAACAATAGCAAGAGCATAACACATAAAAAAATATACAAAGAGATTTTCCCCTGGATCCCAAAACCGGGACTACCAGATGGATTTTTCGTTATGTTCCTTTCAATGTTACAATACATATATATACATGCTGAAGCATCCAATACCATGGACCGAAAACCATTGTGCCCAAAACCATGTGTGAAAACCTTGCACAAAACCATAGGTAGGTCTGCCCACCTAATATAAGGGAGCTAGTCGTGGAAAGAATATAACACAACCCAACAATCTGAGGTATCCTTCTGATTGTTGAGGATATGGGCTCAAATCCCCACTCAACTGGTTCTCATCCATATCATAGTGGATCCCATCCCCTCCATTGTAGATCTAATGTCTACCTAATTGGATCTTAAACTTCCATGCTTGGCCTAAAAATACAATACACTCAAAGGAAAAGGGGTTGGATTTTAGACTCTTGAAGTATACTTGCTCTCTACTAAAGTATCCATTGAAGGACTTGAATGCAAGGTTGGAATTGAGGACTACTGGGAGGAAGCTATCAACATCAATGCTTTTGTTGTAAATCTCTCATTTTCCTGATTAAAAGTATATTTCTTTCTGAGACATGTTATATCATTATGTAAATATTGTAATGGAAATCATTAATCATCTATTTAGAATATGTTGAATATTTTATATATCAAATGCTTTGATTAATTTTTTTTGGCGATATTGCAAGTTTTGGCTTTGAGGATCAAAGGAAGAATGAGAGCTACAATAAACAAAGAATAAGTGAGGATAAACTTCAGATTACCATGTATGTCCATATTCACATTTTCAATAGTTTTCTATGGAAAGTTTTTATATTTTTGTGTGTTTTTTGTTCTAATGTTTGGTTTCTGAACCCAGGGAGATTTCTCCTGTCTGCAAGAGTGATTTTTCCACCAAACAAAATTGGCGACTCCACGGTGGAATGAGTTGTTCTTTGGTGTTATACCTTGTTATCTTAAGCAAAACCTTTCTTCAATATTTTGCGAAACCTATTTGGTTCTAAAGACCCAGATATTTTAGATATTTTGAATGTTTTTTTATGTTTTTTCTTGAGTTTTACACCCGTTGCACTCTTATGTGAGAGATAGTGCGTCAACATCGCACTGTGTTTTTTCTAAACTGTGACTACCCCTATTCATCACACTTATATGTATTGGATATCTACGTCAATCTCTGAAAAATTGAAAATTTCCATGGGTTTCCTCTGTGTTATCTTGGATCTGTAGATTATTGTCATTTTTTAGTCTATCACCACTTCGTTGTAGGTCAAACATTTCAATTTTGGTTTTGTTTGGTTGCCTTGTTGTGAAATGTTTTCATTTTTACATTACTTTGATTTGATTGTTTTATTGATTTATTGAAAGAAAGGATACTCTCTTGATTTTCATATTCAAATCTTTCGAGTCTTTATTTCTTTATTTCAACATTTTCAGAGTTTTGTTGTTTACATTTTGGTAAAGATCGTTCATTGTTTTGCATAAAATATTATTTTTCACAAAAAGAAAAAGACTGCTTGAATTAGTGTTAGTATGAAAATTATTAGTATGAGTACAAAAAATGCTTCACTTAAGTCACTAGTGACAAGGGACCCTAACAACAGAAAATGGCTACTTCGATGCTTCATATCTGCAATAAAACATGATAAAACCTTGCAAGAAAATATCTAACGCAAGTCCAAAACATATAGCAACAGTAAAGAAAAGTGCAATAACCCAATAGGACTTTAAATTAATAATATTTTATTAAAAACACATGGTGATGAAGATTGACAACATGGATCTAGAGATTCTCCTTTGTTGGATGGGTCATTTTGATGTCCTTGTGCTTCAATAATCTTGTTCTTCTTTCTCAAATATGCAGTAAATCCAAAAGCAAGATGGAACTCAAGTGGGAGCTCAAATCTTGTGAGATAATAATGGTGACGATGTTAATGATCATTGTTAAGAATGAATGTAAAATCCTCTAGTTTATAACAAAGGATTGAGCTAAATTAGGTATTGGAAAATAATAAAATATTATTGACCAAATCAAAATCTAACCATTAGGAATACTTTATTATATTTTTTGGGAGGGAAAAGACATTCAAAATGGTCAAATACCTTTATTTAGAAAATTGTTGAAGTAATTAACAAATAAAATGATTTATTAATTACTCTGTGAGAATTAAGAAAATTGTGATTTTGAAATAATTATTAAATAATGGTTTAACAATGATTCCAAAAATAAGAATAAAGAATAACAAATAAATAATTATTTATTTAATTATTACAAGGTAATTTAGTCAAATGTGACAAGGAATAATTATCAAATAATGATTTAATAATTACTCCTAGAGAATATTAAATAAATGTTGATTTATTTAAATATTGTTCTGGGGTTTTTTAATTTCAAAGAAAAATAATTTAATAAAAATGGTTTACTAAATTATTTCCTATGGTGAAAGTGGTTTTACTATGGTAAATTTAATCCTACATAGTGTATTTTGATCCACCTAGTTAGAAATGGCTAGGTGATAACAGATTCCTTCCCAATGTATGAGCATCAAGAGAAAATCGTATGACCGAAATATGTTGTAGGTTACACTTCCATGAGACACCAAGAGGAGAGAGAGAGAGAGAAAGATATCTAAAGTAATGCAAGGAATGGTAGGGAAATGGAGGGGGTGAGGCCTACTAAACTGATATAAGTCTCCTTTTATTTTGGAGTACATGATCTCAAATGAGGCATGAGAGGCATACCTATACCCGCTGAGATAACTGAGTACAAAAAATAATGGTCTGCCCAACATTGTGGGACTGAGCTACATAGTACATGATACATGATAAGGTGACACCAAAGGGCCGTAAAGTGATACAATAATATAATGTGTCCCATATACATAATGTACCTGCACAATAGAGGTCATGACTAAATACAATAAGATTCTAGTACATGAGAATAATGGCCATCGGGCTGACATAGTGAGGGTGGATCGCAACCAAATAAGCTTGACTAAACAGGAAAGGGATTTGAAGATTTGAATGGATCATCTCTCTGAGGCATGCATGCTGTGGGCGTTGCAAGTGGTGGAAACCAAGCCAATAAAATCCATGGAACTGCATCTGAGGCTAGATCATGAGCTGTGAACATCCAGGAATGTGGGGGGCTAACTGAAGGGTCCCCTCCTCGTGATGTCTAAAACATCTCACACACACCTGGGAAATAATGATGTAATCTACTAGATCACCAGACCGTCAAGTGTATGACTCTTGATCGTGAGATAATGAGCTAGAGTCAAGAATGTGAAACAACCAAGTCAAAGGAAATGATGATTCCAATTACTTGATAAGAGGAACCGAATAATGATGAAATTTGGAGCCAAGGTACACCGCCCTTTGGACCACTCTCTTGAAATAAATGTGATGAAGTTGATAGAAGAGTGCCTGCCAAAGTTGAGGCAATGAGGATTCCACAACAAAGGCTCGAGGACCATAGTAATGTGGCTGATAGATTGACACTAGGGATGATGATGGAAGGAAAATATGGTTGGTGGACCGACGATTTCCCTTTTCATAGCATAATATGCATGTTTTACGTGGCATCGACTAACTCAATTCTAGAGGGGATAGTCAATTACACAGATGAAGGATTTTCAAAGATAGATCAGTATAGCTCAAGGCCAAATTTGAGAAAAATGGGATGAATGTGATGTAAATATGGATAAAACATTGTAAATGGACTCAATGAGGCTCAGAACAATCTCCACTCCATGGATGTAAGGGTGACTCATCTCTGATGCTATGAACAAGGGTGACTCAATGATGTTGCCACATGGGGGAGGCCCAAAGGGGATCATAAAAACATGAGTAAATAATGGTTATTAATGATGAAAATTGACATCTGAGTTGACAAGTGCAAAGGTAAAGTGGTACCAAAGTACATATGGCTCACATGAAGAAATTTGGTATTGATGGATGGAAATGTGAGACATCATGGATAAAAATGGATTCCTGGTGAAGTGTCAAATTACAAGAAAAAAAGAGATTCATTATCGAGCTTGGTGAGAGATTTCCAATGGCACTGATGGTTCGTCAAACTGAGCTACGATTTGGTCACAATGGGCAATGGAAAAACTAGGGTTTTCTTATAAGAGGGCTTCTTGCCCCAAAATCCAATTCATTTGCATAGTGAGCTGTTGGAGAATTTGGAGAAGAGGTGAAGCCTCTAAGTCATGGGAAGATTGTAGCAGACAAATTGATCATTGAAATTGAGATCTGTGACTTATAGATATGTGATCTTACTTGTCTAAAAATGGCCTTGATTCTTCATGGAAGGATCGTTCTTGGTGAAGAATCAAGGTAAGGGAATGATCTCCTAGAGGTAGTCTAGAGTCATCCCCACCCACCAAGTCAAACATGGGGATCGGGTGGTGAGCATGGCATCACATAGAGTAGAATGTTTTAATTTATGGTATCAATAATCTACTATATGTGATGTGTATATGGAGTGTTGGGCACGAGACCCCCCAAGGCAAGTTTTCGGGCTTAAATCCAAGATTTTGACCAAGTCCAATGTAAAGAATCCGTGTTTTGTGGGCATGGAGCGTGAATATTGTAAATGAGTCATAGGGTTGTCCGCCCTCTTTTTTGTAATGTAATGTCGGACTTAGAAATCTACCCATGATTCGCGGACCATGGGATTGTATAAATAGAGCGAGGCTCTAAGTTGTAAATATGTAAGAGCATCAATGGAGAAAATAGGAGAATTGAGTATTATCTAAGTGTAGAGTCGAATCTTTGGGTCGTAGAGTAGGACAAGGCTCTGCAGCTGAGTGCGCAGACCCCTGCAGCTGGGTGCATAGGGCGGGTCGAGTATGTAACCTTTGGAGAAGTAACAAAGAGAAGTTTTAAATAATTTATGTGTATATTTTTCCTGTTTTGCGCATTGAATGTATCAGGTATAAATTGCATTTCTATTGTTTATGTGACGCGCAAACTTATATGAATGTGTTGATAAAGTGAATATAAGATAAAGTATCTTTTTATGTGAAGATAGTTTACTGTTATAAGAAGATAAGCAAGATCCGTGGTATAACTTGGGGAGTAGTGCAGATCACTACTAGGGTAGCATGAAATCACCTCAGCTCCTGGTGAGGGCTGTGCAAAGGTGATTATAATAGATCGCGAAGGCCTCACAGATCAGGATAGTGTGCAAAGTGACCTGCGCGAAGGTTTTCAAAATTGGACTAAACCGACCCCTCAGACATCTCAAGGGTGCGGAAACTTGGTTCCAACATCCCCCCATACTGCTTCGGGTGAGACCTCAGTCCGTGCTCAGTGGGATATTGTTGAAAGGGCCAATAGTGTAGGGATTTGTTTGGCTAATTAACTTCAAACCTGGGTCAGGCCCCCTCAAGCCAACAAATGGTTTCGTTGCCAGGACCAGAATCTACATAGAGATGTCTGATGTCGTATCATTGGAATCCAGCTAAGAAGGAAATTGAAGGGTGGTTGGATAGGAGATTTCATGAGTTTGCGGCGTAGGAGAACAAGAATCAGCGACTGATAAAAGAAGAGTGGTTAGATTGCTACCTGTACACAGAGATCCACAATTTCTTTTTCACATCTTTCCCTACTGAGCTGTATGAGTGGATCGTGAAGCTAACAGATAGCCAAGGAAGGTGGAAACTCGACAATCCTATTGTGTGGACCCCAGAGTTGGTGCGCAGATTAGAAGCATTCAAGGATAAGATTGTGTTCGTTGTTGATCACTGGCTCGATTGAATTATAGGAGGATTCATTACTGAGTTTACAGTAGATACTTCAGTCAGCTATAGCGAGGCAGAGCAACGCTTTCTCAAAGGACCGCGAGGTCAGTACGTAAATTATTTGAATACTTGGATTAAAATGATATTGTGTGAAAAGAGGGTTATGAAATTACCTTGATGTCCAGAGCTATGCAAAGTGGAAAAACCTACAGAAATGAAGGAAGTAAGGGACCAGAGAATAGCCCTTTGATTTCACCTCAGCAAGGGGATGAAGAAGAGCTCGCGAAGGTCTCTCCACGAAGTGCGATCCATTTGATAAGTCAAAGAATTTCGCGCATACCACCCCCACCCACACCACCATTGGCTTCACCTCCATCACCTCCATCTTCACCTGTACCACCTCCACCACCACCGTGAGTCAATATGGCAAGCACGATAAAGTTGCCTGTGTTCAAGGGAGTAGGAAATGAAGATCCAAACCAGTTTTGGTTTGCGATAAGAGTTGTATGGGAAGTGCAGGAAGTTACAGATGATAATATAAAGAAACTGACGCTGGTCAGCGCTTTGCAGGGTCGCGCGCTAACTTGGTATATTAAGCATTTTAATGACAATCCGAATTCGAGAATCACGAACATCCAAATTTCGCTAAATAGATAATTTAGCAGGCTGAAGTCAGAAGCGCAGTCGATCATTGGATTCAAAGAGATCACAATCCTACTAGGCGAGACTCCTTGGGAGCTAGATCAAAGACTGAAGTGTATGATTCGCAAAGCTAATATGACTTTGACGGATGGACAACACTGCGAATAGTTTGTAGCATCGCTAACGCCACATTTGAGGAACGCGCTGTTGCAACAGAGGTTAACGACTCAGGAAAAGGACTTGGAGATCGTGATGAGGCTGCATGAAACCCTGATGCAGGATCCTACCTTGGGGTTTAGCAAATCCATGCGCAGTTGAAAAACCTATGCCTTGATATGTAGAGTCTGAAACAGGACAGGACATCCCAACCAGAAGTGCGCGAAGAGGTGTGGTGCGTAAAATGCAAGGGTTAGGGTCATGATAAGGATCACTACCCTGTTTTCACGAATTACCTTGTGGGGGGGAGTACCGATGCCGTTAAGGCCAAAAGTGCAAGCAAGACCTAGCGTGACACCTGCTTTGTGGTGCATGATTTGTCAAATAGGAGGAAAGCATGCTACAGACAACTGCCATTTGTTACAAAACTACATGCAGAATTCGCAATAGTTGTTCTGTAATTTTTGTAGATTGGTTGGACACGATGAGCTCACTTGTAGAAGCTATGACATGATGATGGATAGAACTCCGACCTATAGAGTTCAGGCCAAAACGCAGCCCCTAGACTCGAATGCAGGAGTGGTGCGAACCAGATTTCAGGGGCGCAGACGAGGCCGAGCTGGAGGAGGACCTAGAAGAGGTCCCGAATAGCTGATATGCTACAATTGCAGAGGGCTAGGACATTATGCTCACGATTGTACAAATCCAATGCACCCATCATGTTTGTATTGTATCTTGTTCCATCATGAGGAAGAGGATTGTCCTACGCTGATAGCTAGGATAGGCGACAAGGGAGCGCTATCGCCTACATCGACTCAAAACCTACAGATGATGAGGTCTGAGCTGTGCGAAGAAGATCCAAATGTGAACATTGTGCTTCAAAGTGGAATTTCGATGGGAGATGATAAAGGAAAACAAGCCGAAGATAGCACTTGGGTTTGCAAAGCTCCGACGAAGGAAGCGGAGTTTGATTTGGAGCGCGCTAAGGAAACCTTCATGGAAGCTAAGAATAGATTCGTTGATGCCTCCACTTCAAAAAGAAAAGATAGGCTGGAGCCGGACATGGACCCATCTATGCTTACAATGTTCCTAGAAACATGCATGAATCTACTGCACAACATTAAGGCTGTAAAAGAATTGCAAGAAATCACTAATAGATGCGCTGGGACTGCGCGAGGAGAACTACGTGTAGTTCGGAAGATTGGAAAACACCAGAATAGGACAGGGAGAGAAATGAGGTTAACCACAAATATTGGAGAATATGAGATGGACCAAGTAATTCTGGACTTAGGATCAGATGCAAAAGTTCAGCTGAAATAGACATGGGAGCACATGGGGAGGCCTACATTACAATGATCTCCTATCGAACTACGAATGGCGAACCAACAAAAGATAATACTTGTGGGGAGATTGCATGGAATCACCATGGATATTGAGGGAGTGAGCACACTAGCAGACTTTGAAGTGATAGAGATTGTTGATGACAATAATACCTACCCCACACTCTTAGGAATTGATTGGGCCACTGACATGAATGGGGTGATTAATTTGAAAAAGCACTAGATGATTTTTGAGAAGAAGTCTCTATGTGTAGTTATATCCTTAGACCCTGCTGAGGGATCACACTAAACAGAGCTAGTGCACAACTATGAAAGCGATGACGATTTGGACTACATCTACAAGATAACTGCGTGAGAGAAAGACTCGGTAAATCCCACTGCAGATGGACGCATCTCATGGGAGTGCGAAAGATCCTGTATGTCGGATTATGATGAGGAGATAGAGCAATGGCAGAATTGGTTACACGAGGTAACGACTCTGAACTGTAATATGACGACAAGATCGTTGTGCTGCGCAGCGATAGAAGGAGGGATCTGCCTACTTATGATGGGTTAAGTGAGGTAGATACCTTCCTAGATAAGTTTGAAATGGAGGTGTCGGAAAAGCAATGTTTCCAAGCCTTAAATTGGGTACTGCACGCTATGCCTACAAGGTGGTGGGGTACGCACAAAGGGAGCTTTGAGGATTGGCACGAATGCAGAAGCATGATGCACACGTGGTTTAGGAGGCCTAGAATGTGATTGATGAATAAATGCAATGGAAAAGATAAATCGCTCGCACATCTAGCCAGATGGATGTCGACATAGGGAAAACAACCTACGTTTATGCACATGAACTTCACATTGAGAGATACGGTCAATAAGCATGTGTTGGGGGGGCAATTACACAAATGGATTCTCAAGTTGGAATGACAGAATGTGGAGAGAACAAGCGCGCAAAAGGTTATCCACGCAGAAGCATTCAATGAGGTGTGCGAAGCACTAAACAAGGTATGTAGTGCGTAGCGAAGTGATTGGGACCTACACGTACCAGCAGTTTTATGGGCCTATAGGACAACATGCAAGAAACTGACGGGACAGGTGCCTTCTAGGCGGCCTATGGAGTATATCATGCCTAGTTGATGCATAGCATCGCCCGTGGATATGATGGATCTCGGAGTTGGAGGAACTCGAGAAGAATGATTTCTAGCTGGCTTTCACCAACAGGTACGAAAGCAGCGCGAAAAGGCCTGACACAATCAACATATTAAGTTGCACACCTTCAAGGCGAATGATTTGGTGTTACTGTATGATAGTAAGTTTGATAAATTCCTGGGAAAATTCAGAATGCATTGGCTGGGACCGTATGTTATTAAGGAAGTCACAAAAGGAGGTGCAGTGCAGTTGGTAAAGTTAAATGGAGAATGTTTCCCAGGAAGAGTGAATGGCAGCTAGTTGAAGCCATACATGGGTGGCCCGACTATCTAATTAGCCCACCAAAGCACAGTATTAGCACTTCAAGTAGCTGAAAGGAGGCACAGGACTATAAACAAATGCAAGGAATGCAGGAGCAGATACAAGGAAGCAGTTCAGATACAACAGTCTCTGAACAACGCGTGTAGGAGGTACAGTAGGTAGCCGCTCAGTTCACTGTCGATCTTGTAGCAGTCCAAGCAGAGTTGGGAGGTCTCCATGCGAAGATCTTTGTGTCAACCGTGTGACTCAAGGGCGAGTCATGATGTTTGTGTTGGGGGCTTGTTGGGTGCGGGACCCCCCAAGGCAAGTTTTGGGGCTTAAAACCCAGATTTTGACCAAATCCGATGTAAAGACTTCGCGTTTTGTGGACACAGAGTGCGAAGATTGTAAATTAGTTATAGGGTTGTCTGCTCTCATTTTTGTAATGTAATGTTGGCTTTAGAAATATACCCATGGTCTGCAGGCCATGGGATTGTATAAATAGAGCGAGGCTCTAAGTTGTAAATAAGTAAGAGAATCAATGGAGAAAATAGGAGAATTGAGTCTTATCTAAGTGTACAATCGAGTCTTTGGGTCATAGAGTAGGAGAAGGCCCTATAGTTGAGTGTGCGGACCCCTGCAGCTGAGTGCGCAGGGCGGGTCAAGTCTGCAACATTTGGAGAAGTAATAAAGAGAAGTTTTACATCATTTCTATGTACCTTGTTCCTGTTTTATGCATTGAATCTATCGGATATGAATTGCATTTATATTTTTTATATGATGTGTGAACTTATATTAATGTGTTGATAAAGTGAATATAAGATAAAGTATTTGTTTACACGAAGATAAATGACTGTTATAAGAAGATAATTGAGATCCATGGTATAACTTGGGGAAGTAGCGCAGATCGCTGCTAGGGTAGCGTGAAATCACCTCAGCCCCTGGTGAGGGCTGCATGAAGGTGATTATAACAGATCGAGAAGGCCTCACAGGTCAAGATAGTGCGCAAAGCGACCTGCATGAAGGTATTCATAGTTGGACTAAACCGATCCCTCAGACATCTCAAGGGTGCGGAAACTTGGTTCTAGCATCCCCCCATACTGCTTCAGGTGAGACCCTAGTCCACACTTTGCGGGCTATTGCCGAAAGGGCCAGTAGTGTAGGGATTTGTTTGGCTAATTAACTCCGAACCTGGGTCAGACCCCATTAATCAAACATGGATCACCGGTGGGACAAACTATCTGCTAGAAATACTGAGAGGCGGGGTGAACCAATATTTCTTTTACAATTTTTACTTTACCGGTTTAGATCACTTATAGGCAAAACACAAAATGAACAATATAGAGTAAATTATTTTATTAATCAAAAGTAATGAGGATTCCAATCCTCTTCTTTACACTAAATCAAGTAAAATAATAGTTTTGGGCTCCAAACCTTAGATAAAGACACCAATATCCAATCCACCAGGCTCAAACTTGTACTTTGCCAAGCACCAACATGGACTTCACGAGGCTCAAACCTCTAGGGCTCCAAACCTAGCTTCCATAAGGCTCCAACTTTATCTCTTTGAGGCACCCACCCTCTCCACTGGCACAGGCTCCAACCTAATATTCTTGAGGACTCCTGCCATCTAGGGCTCCTACCCTCGGCTTCAGTTCTTAAATATAAGGTCAATGGTTCTCCAAGGCTTCCAATGTCTTCTGGAACAAGCCCTGACAATATCTTCAATGATGCCCTCAATCAATCTTCATTAACCCTTCATTCATCAATGACAACTTTGTGATTCTTAGTATGTGTCTCCACAACTCTTCATGATAACCAAAGAAAAATCTTCAAGGTCACATTATGAGGGCTTCATCATGATCTCCAAGAATCTTCAATAAGTTACTCATGGTTTGCACCAAACAATTCTTTATGTTCTTCACAATGCTTTCAACCAAGGATGTCTGCAATGGTTCTCCAAGGAATGTCTCCAATACGCTTCAACAATGTTCTAGGTTCCAAGTTCTCCAAGTTCTAGGCTCCAAGTTCTCCAAGTTCTAGCCTCCAAGTTCTCCACTATTCAAGCTACAAGTTTGTATATCCCTTCCAAATTTTCACTGTCCAAAACTCCAAATACTTCACTATTCAAAGATCCAAATGATGTCAATGGGTTGCTACAAAAATGTCATCAAACAACTCTACAAGATGATTATTGAACTGGCTCAAAATATGTTACTGGGTTGGTTCAAGAGGTCTTCTTCAATAGGCCAAAGGTCTTATTTTTAAACCATAGATCTGATCTTCAAAGTCTGAGCCTTTTATGCCACAGTTCTGAAATAGAAATGCTAGCAAGTCTAAGCGTTATACTAGTATTTTCTACAGGTTTGAGCCTTCAAAGGCTAACCCCTTCACAGCTTCACATCCAAGCCTTCTTTCCTCAAGTCTGAAATATCGTAGGTTTGAGATATAACGCTGAGGCTCCATAGGTAATTGTAGCTCTGATTTAACACAGATCCGAGCTCTTATACGCAACTGGTCATAGTTCCAAGCCCTCCACTAGTTACTAAACATGGGTTCAAGGTAATGTAGCCACATGTTCGAAGTATTGTAGCCATAGGTTCGAAGTTAGATATAAATCTGAGCCTTCACACAAGTTTGAGCCACCACATATGTACACTTCTGATTCTCCATAGGTTAACTAACTTCAGGTCAGAGCCTCTTCAACAAATCCAAACCTTCACAAGATGATTGTCCATACTCCTACTGAGCTACAATAGGTCACCGATCTGAGCTTCAAAATATCAAGTTCAAGCCTCTTGTAGATGATTGTTACAGGTCAAAGTCTGTAATTTGTAATAGGTATGTTCAAGTTCTAAAAAGGAGGTACGAGCTTCCATGGATAAGCTTCAAGTGTGTGAACTGCTCCTCGGGCTATCTTCTACTTCTATGCTTCTTATCTTACTTTCTTTATCGGGTTGATGATCAAAATGGGGAATCCCAACTTATATTTATATATGTTTTTGTATTATAATGAAGATACATGTCTGTTGGGTGAAGGAGTTGACATGAGAGCTGACATCAGGATGAAGAAGTCGACCTACATTAAATATTTATACTTCTTTCTTTTGACTAGCAATTGAAATTTTTAATTATATATGCTGAATCTTATGTGGTCTTGTGTATAGAGGCCTTCCATAAGTCCGAAATATCACAGGTTTGAGATATAACACTGAGGCTCCACAAGTAATTGTAGCTCTGAGTTAACACAGATCCGAGCTCTTATAGATGACTGATGACAGTTCCAAGCCCTCCATTGGTTACTAAACACGAGTTCAAGTTATTGTAGCCACATGTTCGAAGTATTGTAGCCATAGGTTCAAAGTTAGATCTAAATATGAGCCTTCACACAAGTCTGAGCCACCACAGATGTACACTTCTAATTCTCCACAGGTTAACTAACTTCATGTCTGAGCCTCTTCATCAAATCCAAGCCTTCATAAGATGATTTTCCATAGGTCTACCGAGCTACAATAGGTCACCACTCTGAGCTTCAAAAGATCAAGTTCGAGCCTCTTGTAGATGATTGTTACAGGTCGAAGTCTGTAATTTGAAATAGGTATGTTTAGGTTCTAAAAAGGAGGTACGAGCTTCCATGGATAAGCTTCAAGTGTGTGAATTGCTCCTCGGGCTATTTTCTACTTCTATGCTTCTTATCTTATTTTCTTTACCAGGTTGATGATCAAAATGGGGAATTCCAACTTATATTTATATATGTTTTTGTATTATAATGAAGATACATGTTTGTTGGGTGAAGGAGTTGACATGAGAGCTGACATGAGGATGAGGAAGCCAATCTACATTAAATATTTATACTTCTTTCTTTTGACTAGCAATTATGCCCAATCTTACGTGGTCTTGTGTATAGAGGCCTTCCATAATCATTCCTTAAATGCTCTTGATTTGCATGGTTAGCTAGGAATTATATCTCATGAAGGTTAGCATCATTCATGTCTAAAGGCTTCATATGCATTTAGTATTTTTCATGCATGTAGTATATGTATCTAGAGTTTCATATATGCATTTAGGGCATTTGTAACATAATTTATAGGTCATCATGTAGTCAAATATCTAGGGTATTGGCATTAGGGTTTCATCATGCATGTAGTGTGCATTAGGTCATGCTCTAAAAATCCAGGGAATCACTTTTAGGACTTCTTGTAGGCCATTCCAATGACTAGTTCATAACATCTAATGTTAACGTTCCATCAAGGTTTAGCACCTTAGGGCTTACATCATCTATTAGGGTTTCCATTATCTCGAACTATATTAATTTCCCTAGGGTTGACTTCATTAATGTATTGACATCATAATGACTTAAGTGATTCTAGGATTAGGGTATCATGGATATATGAAAATAGGAATTTCTTCTAGAATTTTTGAACCATTTGTTGGCTTAGGGGGTTATGACCTAGGTTCAGAGTTAGTTGTGCCAACCAAAAAAACCCTACACTACTAGACCTTTCAGAAACAACCGGTGTAGCGCAGGCTGTAGGCTCACCTGAAGCAGTATGGGAGGATGTTGGAACCAAGTTTCCACATCAAGAGATTTGTGTGATGTATTTTAGCGCCCGAGATCTACCTTCGTGCAGATCAATAAGCCCTTAGGTCTCGTTATTGTAATTCTGCTAAAGCAGATTTCAGACCTTCGCGAAGGTTTATGATCAGTGTTTGTAGACCCTTAACAATCGATTTATCCACTTACATGCATTAGAGAACAACCCTAATTTAGTGTTCACGTAGATCTACTTAAGTTATTAGCAAACATAGAAGAATTCATCAGAGTCTTCGGGAAAGTATTTAACAAGCATTGCGTACATTCATAAAGACTTATTAAAGAGAATCACACATCATTAGATCAATATTCCATAAATACATTATCCATCAACGACATATATCATAAACAAAAGTAAACAACAATACACAAGAATTATTCTGAAACTGTCTTTATTTATCTTCAATTTAGGACTACAGACTCAAAACTACCCTACGCACTCAGCTGGAGGGGTCCGTGCACTCATATGCGGACTCTACCTAGGCCTATGTGCTCTTAGATGCAAAGCCTTTCTTCTCCTATCTGACACACTTCTCTTTGCTATTAATTCTCTTCTATTGACTCATTACATCCATATCATCCCTTAGACTCTCTAAGACACACATATTTATAGTCTTTTTTATACAATCCCATGGTCTGCGGACCATGGGTGGGTCTCAAAATTGACTCAAAATTTACATAAAAAAGGGGCTAAAACTCCTTTGACTCCTAATCATCTGCACGCTCTACATCCAAAATCACGAATACTTTACATTACTTACAAAAGTATATAACAACTTGGGTTATTTTAACCCCAAAACCGACCCAGGGTACCCCATCCCAACAGACCCTGAGCACAAAGATCGTGACTCGCCCTTGAGTCATTTGGCTAGCGCTACCATCTTACTGCAAATATCCCCGCAGCTCCACCTGGATTACTATGACTTCAGAAGCCATTTGAGTTGCTGCCTACTTGGCGTCCTCAACTAACTTGTCTATAGCTAGTCCCACTACGACCAACCTCATTGTCTGCTGTTTCTGTTGCAAGCATTTAAGCTTATCCAGGGTCATTGTCATGATTTGATAGGCTTCTTCCTACCATGGTTGCAACTGGGCCTTTAGCGAGGTCTCCTTCTTCTGTGCTTCCTCGACCTTCGCTAGGAGCTGCTTTCCCTCCTATAATTTGGCTAGGCACTGTGCTGCTGCTATGCAGCGTGCGGTTGCCCTAAAATCATCATACTACTTTTGTAGCTCCTTTACTTCCATATTCAACATCTGCAGGTTTGGATCCTGCTGCAAATTTCTCACCAACTCCATTGCTTGCTCAAATAATGTTGTGCACTCAATAATTGTGGCATCCAAAGTGGCCATTCCTTCTTTTATCGCATCTCCACACTACTCCCGGACCTTAGGTGGAGTCATGGGATGCAACTTTAATTGCAGCTCGATGATATTCATGTTGAGTTCAAATTGAACTCGACCAACCTTAGCTTTAGCTTCACGCACAGCAATGACTATTTTTTTTTTCTTTGCTTTTGGCTATGTGTCATCGAGGATATGAAGCTCAGGCACTATCTTGCATGCCTCTGCGATTGCTGACTCTAATCATGAACTCTACACTTGCAATGTCTCCTTTTCCTTCAGAGCCTCTATGTTTTTCACAAACATCTGCTCTTTGTTTACTCTGTACTCTCTGATGAGGTTGAGAGTGCGTTGGTCTCGAGCTCTCAATTCCTCTGTCACCCCTGCATGGAGTGCATGGAGGATCTTGTTAGGTAGCACTGTTATGTGCAACCTGATGATCTTGATTGTGCTCAGGATGATGCGATCATCAGACCCATCTGGCACTACAATAGTCCTAAGTTCTAGGGTCCTTACCAACTCAGCTACTTGGCTCATCCTTGGTGCCAGGCTTGCTTGTTCTGTGCTAACTTGTCTGGTGCTCACCTGTATTCTGCTTGCCTATATCTACAGCTCATGTAGATCATTTTGGGCACTGCCCGATGTCTGCATATATTACTACTCGAATTGCTGCAACACTTCAGTTGTGGTATCTCTCATTTTATCCATGATCTCATTGAGATCACCCTCCGTAAAGACCATTGGATCACCCTGCGACTTATTCGATTTCTCTAGGTGATCACACAAATCATCCATCCCATCATATTTCTCAGTCATTCTAGTGTTATGATGCCCAAACCATAACCTCATCATTCTTCTATAATCTCGCCATCCATCAAAACTATCTTTATGCGTACCCCACCATCGTGCAGGCATAACGCGCAGTGCCAAATCTAATGCTTGGAAGCGATGATCCTCACGGAATTCATGCTCAAATGCATCCAAAAAATTATCTACGTCAGTCAAACCATCATAATAGGGTAAGTTTCTTACCTCCGACGAGACACAACGCAGTGACTTCATCATCATATTGCCCTGCAACATGGATACTTCATGCAGTCGATTCTGCTAATGTTCCAACTCTTCATCTGAATTAGAGGTGCATGAAATCTCCCGGTCCCATGCAATCCTTACATCTTCCATCGAATTTATCCAATCTTGGTCTCATGCTGTTATTTTGTAAATTTGATCCATCTCATTCTCACTTTCCTCATAATTGCAGACTGGTTTAGTGTAGCGCGACCCTTCTGTAGGGTCCAACGCTACTACAACCTGAAAGGATTTCATTTCAAATGACATTATCCTCTTCTTCAAATTGATGACCTCATTCATGTCAATGGGCCAGTCAATTCCCAAGAGCGCGGGGTATGGATTACTGTCATCAACGATCTCTATCACTTCAAAGTTGGCCATCGCGCTCGCACCTTCTATATCAATTGTGACTCCATATAATCAACCCATGGGGATGATTTTCTGCTGGTTTTCCATTCAGAGTTGAATCAGAGACCACTGTAGCACAGGTCTCCCCATGCTTTCCCATGTTTTCTTTGGTAGTACATTCACATCGGTCCCTAGATCCAAGATGACTTGGTCCATCTCATAATCTCCTATTTGCGCGGTGAGCCTCATCTCACGCCCCATTCTTGCCTTATGTTTGTCAATTTTTCTAACTATGTGGTGTCCATTAAGGACGTTCTCTTTGCTGAAACATTTGTTTATTAACTCCTGCAGGCCTTTCACAGCTTTGCTATCATGCAACAATTACATGCACGTTTCTGAAAATGTAGTAAGCACAGAGGGATCAACCTCTGCAGGCACGCTAGTGTCTTGCATCTTGTCTTGAATTCCTAAGGTGGATGCCTCAATGAAGATTTTCTTGGCCTCCATAAATGTTTCCTTAGTGTGCTCCAGATCAAAACCAACTTCCTTTTCTGGGGCCTTGCGGACCCATATGTCCTCTTCAGGTTATTTTCCCTTATCATCACCAGTTGTTATTCCACTTATAAGCACTATATTCACACTCTGGTCCTCTTTGCAGGGCTCAACTCTCATCATCTATAAATTTTGTGTAGGGTGGAGGCTGCACTTTCTTCTCCTGCATCTTAGCTATTAGCATCGAGCATTCTCCTATAGTATGGTCAAACTGACTGCAGTACTGACATGACGAACGTGTCTGATTCTGACACTCCTACGCATAGTGCCCTGGCATTCTGCAATTGTAGCAAATAACCTGACCGCGACCTCTACCAGGTCCTCCTCCTTCGCAACCTCATCCTCTCCCCTGATAACCTCTTCACGCCCCTCTGACGCCCTGATGTGGAGGCTGAGTCTATGCTTTCATCCTGTGTGTTGCTATTCTTCCCATCATCAACTCATAGCTCTGACAATGGCGGTCATCATGGCCCACAGATTTGCAAAAGTTATAGAACAACTCCTTAGGTGTCTTGATGAAATTTTGAATCAAATGGAAATAATCCATCACATGTTGTCCAACAACCTAGAAAATGGCACACCATAGCGCAAACTCTATGCTCAGTCCTGCTAGGGCTTCTGGTTTCAGGGGAATTGTTCCCCCTCCTGTAATATAATTCATGAATACAGAATAATGGTCTTTATCGTGACCCTGGCTCTTGCACTTCAGACATTAGAATTTCGCATGCACCTTTGGTTTAATCTCCTTGTCTTTCTTCAAGCTCTGCAATTCTAAGCAGAGGCTCTGTATCTTACAATGGATCTGTTGTACCCCCAAAGTCGCATTTTGAATAGGCATTGCATGCAACCTCATCAAGATTTCCAAATCTTTTGCCTATGTTCCTATCTTTGGTTGCGACAAAGCAATCCTCAAGTGGGGTAGAAGCGAAACTATAAACGATTTCTGATGTTGACCATATGTGAGTTGCATGTTAGATTCTCGAATTTGACATTTCAACCTTTGATCTAATTCCCAAGGCATCTCGTCAACCCTCATCATGATTTACTTAAATCCAACTACTGACTCCGAGTCAGACTTAGGCTTACGAAACTCTTTGTTTAAAGCAACCTTAGTTTCTGCTAGCAATGCTAGAGGATTATTAGAAACATACTTAATATACCAAGTCAGTGCATGATCCTATAGAGCCGTAAACAATTGTGCCTTCTTTATATTGTCATCAGTAATCTCTTTCACGGTCCACACACAATTTGCAACAAACCAAAACTGCCTAGTGTCTTCACTCCCTATGCCTTTGAAAATCAGTAGATTCACCATGTTTCCTATGTTGAAAGGTGGTGGTGGTGGTGGAGTTGTGGGCAAAGGTGTATGTAGTGGAGGTGGAGTGGATGGATGATGTGTTCATGGAAAACCCTATGTTATTAGCTGGACAACACTCCATGGTGAGGCATGTACCACTCCTTTGTCGTCGCTTGAAGGAGATCCGATCAACAGGCTATATTTTGGACCTGATATCTCTCAATCTCTAAAGAGTCTTCCACTTCATGTGGCTTTGAACTTCAAGGCAATGGCATAACCCATTTTTAACATAACATAATTTTAATCCAGGTATTCTAAAATCTTAAATACTTACCTCGCGATCCTTTGAAAAATCGTCGCTTCGCTTCACTGTAGCTGACTAAGGTATCAACTGCGAATTCTGTAACAAATCCTCCTATAGTTCAATCAAGCGAGTGATCGATAGCCCACACGATCTTGTCTTCAGAGGCGTCTAATCGTCGTACTAGTACTAGAGTCAACACTATTGGATTGTCAAGCTTCCACCTTCCTTCGCTGGTTGTCTATTTAACTAAGCACTCGTATAGTTCAATGGGAAAGGTAAAAAAGAAGATCTCATGTATCTCTATATATAGATAGATATTCAACCATTGTTCCTTTCATAGGCATGGATTTTCGTTTTATTGCACTGCGAACTCATGAATCTTCCAATCCGACCACCTTTCAATTTCTTTCTTTGTCGGATTCCAATGATGCGACATCACACATGTCTTTCAATCAGATCGTGGTCCCCATGACGGAACCATTTGTTGGCTTAGGGGGTCTTGACCTAGGTTCAAATTTAGTTGTGCCAACCAACAAAATCCTACACTATTGGCCCTTTCGGAAACAACTCGCATAGCACAGGCTACAGCCTCACCCGAAGCAGTATGGGGAGATGCTGGACCCAAGTTTCCGAATCTAGAGATCAGTGTGATGTCTTTTAGTGCTCGACATTCACCTTCACACAGATCGATAAGCCCTTAGGGCTTGTTACTACAACTCTGCTACCACAGCCTTCAGACCTTCGTGAAGGTCTACGATCAATCTTTGCAGACCCTTAACATTGGATTTACCCACTTATGCGCATCAGAGAACAACCCTAATTTAGTGTTCGCATAGATCTACTTAAGTTATTAGAAAACATAGCGTAATTCATCAGAGTCTTCATAAAAGTATTTAACAGGAATTGCGTACATTCATAAAGACTTATTAAAGAGAATCATGCATCATTAGATCAATATTCCATAAAAATATTATTCATCAACGACATATATCATAAACATAAGTAAACAACAATAAGCAAGAATTCTTCAAAAAATGTCTTTATTTATCTTTAATTTAGGACTATAGACTCAAAACTACCCTGCGCACTCAGCTGCAGGGGTCCACACACTCAGATGCAGACTCTACCTAGGCCTTTGTGCACTCAGCTGCAAACTCTACCTAGGCCTCTGTGCACTCAGCTGCAAAACCTTTATTATCTTATCTGATTCACTTCTCTTTGCTATTACTTCTCTTCTATTGACTCATTACATCCATATCATCCCTTAGACTCTCTAAGACACACCTATTTATAGCCTTTTTCAAACAATCCCATGGTTCACAGACCATGGGTGGGTCTCAAAACCAACTCAAACTTTACATAAACAAGGGGCTAAAACCCCTTTGACTCCTAATCATCTGCGCGCTCCACATCCACAAATCGTGGAGACTTTACATTACTTAAAAAAATATATCACAACTTGGGTTATTTCAACCCCAAGACTGACCTAGGGGACCCCATCCCAACACCTTCTAGGGTTTCATGAAGAATTAGGGTTTAGCCATAATTCCATATTGACATCAATGACAAATTTGATGAACAATATTTCTCTTTTTCATTAATGGCAATATTCTCTCCCCCTTTGACATAAATGGAAAATGGGGTGTCCACGTACTCCCACTATTAGCACTCTGTAATCACCTCTAGGCTAAGAAAAGGTTTACAGGGGTAACCACAAACCTCATTTTGCTAGACAACCAGCCTTTTCCAATTGGAGGGGGCTCCCTCACTTGAAATAATGTCAAATTGTATAAACAATAATGATTAAGGACATCTGTTAGAGGCCAGATATGTAAAGGTAAAATATGACTTAATGATGATGGTTGATAGACTTGAGAGTGAGGGCCATTAGGCATGGGTCTATGATTCATATTTTTACAGAAAATTATTAGAGTTTACATAAGATACTTATGAAAATGGAGACAAGGAAGGTATTATTTCAAGTCATAACATCTGTCATAGCATAATAGGTGAGTTTTGAAAGTAACTTGAAAATACATAAAGATATCCAATAACATGTAGCATGAAATGATTTTTGTAACATTTATCTTATGATAAAATATCGAGAATAATACCAAAAAGAAGAACCTAAATAAGGGTGTATTCCTTCATAGTTTAGAAAGGAAAGCAATCATTCAGAGTATCAACATAAATGAATTTTGAAAACTATTTTAGAGCCAATTTAAAAGTGAAAATTTAACAAAGACATAGAGACTAGTATGCACATAAGAAGAGTCACAGAACTTGAAATCCATACCACAAGAATCTCTGGTCAAGTGGTGAATTATCTACACTCATAATTTTATTTCAGAAAAATAAAACACATACACAAGCCTTCTCCCCAAATCCGAACCGTCTTTTCATGTATTGTTTAGTTTAAATACATTTAGGTAGAATGAAAAAACATAAACTATATACAATGTATCTTTCATCCACTAAGAGGACCGAAACAACTCAACTTAGAAACATCAAGTCTTAAATATGAAACTATTATAAGCCTAAAATAAAAACTACAACATTATTTTTAAGAAAAACAACCTTATCTTATCTACCTGTTTCATCCCTATACTGATCACTAACATCTTACCCTGATCTAACATAATTATAGAAGGTCCCAAAATATCAAAATGAAAAAATAGGCCTGAGTGATATAGTTGCATATCAGAGTGTAGAAAAATTCCAAGTTTACATGGTTACAAATCCTCCTAAGAAAAATAGAGTATATGGGCATGCTTTCAATGGTGGTGTAATGGTCTAGAATATCTGAGACAGTCTTTCCCGCTGCTGCAAATCTTCAAAATAGTTGACTCCAACTTGCGCAACAGAAGTTGAATTTCAAACTTGTACTAAATTCCCCTAATCCAAAATGATTTCAAGTGCCCATTCTACCATATCATTCACCTGACAATACTCATCATACTTTAAGCCTTCAAAAACTTCAAATTTACAATTTGAATTTCCAAAATTTCAGAATTTTGTCAAGAAGAAAATGTGAAAATGGGTCTCCAAGTGACACTTGTAATTCTAAAACCGTGACACATGTAAAAAATCTGAGATCATTTTTTTGTATATGAACTTTCTTTTGAAAGAAACCACTCTTAGTTTCTTGATATTCTTCCCCAACTCCTCAAAATGTGTTTCCCAAGATTATGACTAAAACAATAAGTTTCACAGTCTGAAAAATATATTTTAAATATGCATTTTAATATCCCTATATATGAAAATTTTGGAGAAACTGAAGAAGTTTTGTGTTACTTTCCCTATTATTAAGAAAAACCTCTTTTTGTTTTTTGAAGTTAGGCTCCATTTGGTAGGAAAAATCTGTTGAAAATGATGACTAAAACAATCAATTTCAGAGCAAATTCGCGGCACAATGTAGCAGACCTCCATGTTTGATATGGTTGCAGATGGTTATGTGCAAGGATGAGTGCATAGATGTGGTTGATATGACATGGTGATGATGTAGCACCCTTTGAGTGCTTCCCTCCATGCTTGCAGGCCTCCAAAATGGTTACTGTCAGTTTGCGCTAAACTTGTGCAGTGACTGTGCAACTCAGAATTTTGTGCAGTTGTTGCACAATAACCTTCTCACTATTGAAAAAAATATATTTTGAAGCTCTTCCGAGATGCTCTTGACCTTGTTCTATGTAACCTGCCAAACTTTCCTCTGAGCGCAAACCTTCTCTAGGCCCAAACTAGGAATTGGAGAGAGAATGAGGGGAATCATGAATAAAAAATTGAAAATGTGTGCCTAATATGTTTTGTTTTGGTCATTGTGTTATGTGGAATTTTGCATCTATGAATAAACACAATTTCCCTAGGTGGGTAGCTACACCTAGAACAATAGATTTAAAGAGTTTAAGCTTTTTCTATAGAAGATAAATAAGACAAGGGACCTACTTGTTATCTTTTTCTTCCCTTTGTGTCCTTTGAATATCTCCCATCGCTCCTTCTCAAACTGAATCCGCTCGATAAGTACCTGCAATAATAAATAGAGGAAAAAAACCAATCAAAGAAAGAGATCTATCTACTATAAGCAAATGGAATCGAAAGCATTTACACATATAAGCATCATACATAAAGACAGGAATATGGGAAAAGGTGTAAACAACTTTATTAAGAAGAAGGAAGAGTTACAACCAAGAAGTCTGATCCCATGTCACTCATCCAGCTTGAGTTACATCCTTCATCACATCAAAAGCACAATACTCCTACAGCATAACAATACTTGCTTACAATCTCAAACCTCACACCAACAGTATCTCCTTACAAACTTTCAAAGTCCAGCCCCTGATCACTATGATGAGTACTCAATTTATAGGGAAATGGAGGTGGTTTTGTCATAAATTGGGCATTGAATGGATTTCCAATTTGGGAGTTAGTTTCCATGGAGGAAGGGATGAGGGGATAGGAGGTTATCTGATTCATTCCCTATCCAATTTCGAGCTCATAGGAGAGGATAAGAGGTGGGAATCTTCCAGAATGGTCTAGAATGAAAGAATATTCCCAGAACCCTATGAAGATTTCGTTCAATCTCACCTAGCGCAGGTCAAAGTGGTCCTAGGTGCTCTGCAAAGTAGGCTTGAACGGGCCTAGGTGCTTTGTAGTGTAATTACCCCTGACCAAGGCTACGTTGGTCCCTCAAGGAGTCATTTTAGGATGTCTTTAGGAAAATAAACTTTCATGAATGATGGCATTCAATGTGATGAGTTCTCTAGGGCATGTAGAAACTAAATTAGGGTTTGATGAGCCCTAAAAGTACTGATGTAAATTATGGGAGTGATGTTCCCAAATAGACCTATAATAGTTTCCCCCTAAAGCATGAATTCAGAAATGATAATGTCGAGTGATATGGTTTACGATGTGATGAGGATATTTTGAAGTGGATGGTAACTTGCATCAATTACAATAAATAATGTCATGATATTTTGAATTTTTTCATGAATCGCTGAGGGAAGGCATACCCATGCTTAACATATAAAATTTCATTACAAGTACGTAGATAGTCATCTACATATATATACCCATGATGGGATGACCATCAGTGCAAAGCCATCATACAGATGATTTAGTACTATCTTGAAATTGCAACCCGGATGGATGAAACTAGATCCAGGGTCTTCTATCTTGTTCAATCGTTCGCTCAAGTACGAGTCTAACCATGTGAATATGTGATCTGAAGTCGTACATGGGAAGACACCATCTCATTACCAGTGAATGATGTAAGCTATTAACAGACGCGAGAGAAATCACCGATAATGATAATGATCCTCAAGGTACTGTAGTACATTCTGCATAGTGTGAATGGATGTTTTGATGTCGAACACCATACAAATTCTTTTATTCAAAGGCCAATGATGTCAACCTATCGCCAAAAGTGAGAAACTTGCCTTTAATGTATGCAAGCCCCAAGGTATTGAAAGGGTGTTTCTATGTCGACTTCTTGGATGATGTGCTGATTCCGACAAGAAGCGACTTGCTGTAGGAGGGCCTCGATGTATCCCACATCAACAGCACGAAATGAGTGTAATTATTTTTCTAGACGGAATGTGACTAACGACATAAGGGTTAGGAATGGCAGTCATGAAAATGAAGGTTTATGAGTATTGCAAAGGATGAATTTAATTGAGTGACTTCTCTTGAACATGTTGGTGACACTGAATGAATTGGCAGCATTGACCCAAAACCAAAGCAATGGATGGTATGATAGACCATAGGTGTGACAACCATCAAGTAGATAACCCAACCCAAGTAGTCACAGAGATGAAGTGAAAGTGTCATGTTCAAGAGCGACCTGCTACCATAAAGTGGTTTACCCCTATTCCCATTTTCCACAGTCATTGCTGACCAATACCTCTTTATTTTTTATCAATATTGAGGCGGATAACATATGCTTGTTGTATAGTTCCACCCTTTAGGTCAATCCATCGCTATGTGATGTTTTAATGAGTTTAGCGAAGGTGAAACTTGGTCTTGTCATGATGGGCAAGTTTGTCACTATTTGATGTTTTAACGAGTTTAACGACAATGATAAGTCGGTCCTTTTCATGTTTAGAGAGTTTGAAAAGGGACAAAAAGAAAACTCCACAAGTTCTTTTTCGTAGATTTATCTCTCAAGTCCGAAAAAGTGTAGAATAATACGAGAGAGAACCTATTGAACATGTTCGATCAACGTATTCCTTTTTCATAAATAATCTATCTCAATCTAGAAAAGGGCTAAACTTATACTGAGTAGATGTCATTTCCAATCCGTTAATGAGTTGAAAAGGACAAGCGCTCGACAATCTTTTCATATTTTGAGAGCCTGCACAGATCTTAAAGAGGACTCCACTTAGAGGAACGAGTGGTCTCTATGATAGCAACTGGTTCCGATGATGTTGGAACTTCTCAAAACATGTAATGGTCAAGAAGCTGGCTAATAACACCACTCATTGAAACTGTTCCTGAAAAAGGGTAAAACAACCAAGTGAAAGCGTATGATCGGCCAAGCAGATAGTGATGATGGAAGGAGAAAAACCAAGGCTCATATGACGGAAGAGGCTGATAGAATGGCAATCATGAGGGTTAAAATGGAGATGGGTTCATTTTTACACAAGCTTGAACCATAGGGAACTATGCTTGGATTCAGTTTCATCTTTACACAAGCTTGAAATGAAAAACTATGCCTAAGATTGGTTTACATGCCCCCAATATGATGAATCAATTCTAGGTGCATGCCCCCCAAGCTTCATTGCATTCACCTAAGTAGATTACTCGTGGCTATCAGGTGGATGGAATGAAGGTTCATTTTTGAGATCAAGTGAAAGACTCGACTGGGATTTTACGAGATCTAATCAAAGACTTGAATTGGAACTTTTCTCCAGGGGACCTTGTTTTATTTTTTAATGAGCTTGACACAAGACATGGAACTTTGCTCAGGGACCTGTTTCATTTTTTTTAATGAGTTTGACACAATAAAAGAACTATCCTCATATTCCTTGTTTCATTTTTTAATGAGCTTGGCACAAGACAAGGAATTATGCTCATATTCCTTGTTTCATTTTTTAACGAGCTTGACACAAGACAAGGAACTATGCTCTCAGACCTATTTCATTTTTTTTAATGAGGTTGACACAATAAAAGAACTATCCTCATATTCCTTGTTTCATTTTTTAATGAGCTTGACACAAGATAAGGAACTATGCTCATATTCCTTATTTCATTTTTTAACGAGCTTGACACAAGACAAGGAACTATGCTTTGATTCCTTGTTTCATTTTTTAATGAGCTTGACACAAGACAAGGAACTATCCTCATATTCCTTGTTTCATTTTTTAACGAGCTTGACACAAGACAAGGGACTATGCTCATATTCCTTGTTTCATTTTTTAATGAGGTTGATACAAGACAAGGAACTATCCTCATATTCCTTGTTCATGACCCATAAGAGGTCATGACTTCCAAGAGGTTCTCATCAGATGGGAGAACAATTCTCTGGAAGGGATCTGTAACAAGGAATCCAAGATCTGGTTCCAATGGCCCTAGTACATAATATACAACATCACGAAATTGATCGTCAGTTGATGTAGGCATGGAACAAGTTTCTGCATAATTGACATGTGGCAGGGAAGATACCATTGGGACAAAAGGACCATTTAGAGAAGATGGTTGACTGGAAGCCATATTTGGACCAAGAAATGGAAGCTGGTCAACGGTGACAATTTTGCCTTCATGCAGGAAACACATCACTCGAAAGAATGTTGAAACAATAGCTCCCATGTCATAAAAATAGTCGTGCCCCAGAAGTAAATTGTAATCTAAAGGGCCTGGGACTACCATCACATTGAGATAAATAATTTTTCCTCCCAAAGTAATAGGCAACCAAGGAAGGATCCCTAATGGTTGACTAGTTCCTTTGTTAAAAGCCAACAGATTTTGGGTAAGAGGCACAAGTGGTGGCGAACTGGGCGCTTGCCAAGAAGTGGAGGAAAGGAGACTCACAGATGCATGGTCACCTATAATAGTGCCAGGTAGAATCGTATTACAAACCTGTACTATGATTTGGAAAGGCACATAAGAAGGAAGATGACATCCTGTCAATCGGTTCCAATCGAAGGAAGTGACCATACTAGTTGGAGGGGGTACCATAGAAACGAGAGAATTAACCCCTTGAGTTACGAGAGTGGGAGGATTTTCCTCCTGTCTTGATGGAACAGGAGGATTTCCCCCAAGTTCATTGGAATCTGAAGAAACAAAAAGAACTTGAGTGGTATCATATTCACTCTCTTTGAGAAAGGTACAATTAACTGAAGGTGAAATTGGGTCAACTGTTTCCTCGACCTGTGATTGGTCAGGTATAGACTCATGGGATTCACATTTAGAGAGAGTGGGTTTGACTGACGGTTGATTTGGGTCAGTCACTTTATCAACTAGTGAAGGATTAAGGGAGAGTCTCCTATAACCAGATGGAAGTCAATGCGGTGAAGCAGGACAATTATCCAGCACTTTTTTGGCTTCATCCAGATAGGGACAAAGGTGAATGGGATGATTCCCCTTCGCATAACCTACAAGGATTTTTAACTTTACCCTTATTTCCATGAAATTTACTACCACTAGTTGATGGTGTGTCACCAAAATGATCTCCAGAAGTTGATGACATAGGAAGATGTGAACGAGCAGACCATTCTTCTAAGATATGAGGAATATCAGGACAATTTCGAAGAAGATGGTCTCCTTTACAAAGTTTGCATGGATATCGAACTTTGTGAGGCTTATCAACCGATTTCTCATCAGATGTTGCATTCAAAGCAATGGTTTCTTGGTTGCCCCCCTGTTTAAGCATTCCATATGTCCAATGTTATGGCATTTGAAGCATTCCATATTTTTCATCAATGAGGAAGCAAGAATTCTTCTTGAAAGGTTACTTCTAGGAGACTAATAGGGACAATTATACTTGTCCTTGTGGCATGCCCTACAATCCTTTTCCATATGCCCAAAATTTGTACAAGAATAACAATAACCAAAAAATATACTTTGGTACCTGGGCGATGGAGATTTTCTTGATGTACTTCTGAAATCATTCTGCCTTGGGATCTTATGATGATATCCATTACCTCTTGCATCCTTCACACTATCTGCATATCTTCTTGGAGTATTGTTTTTTCCAATGTCATCTTGACTCTTCTCCTTGCTTTTGCTAGAACTAAGGGCATCAATATTTCTTCCAAGCTTCCTCACATCCTTGCTGTTTGAAGAATTACGATTTGCATCATTTCTATTTGAGGGTTCACCTCCATAATCAATACCTGATTCATCAAGAGGAGATATTTGATGACTTAGGATGTCATCTATGTTGTTTTCACTATTTCTTGCACCTGCAGCACAAGTGCAGCAAGAAGCAAAGAAATATCCCTAGAGACAGCCTATGGGTTGATTGTAGACTAGTGCCTAGGACATCTTAAATAGAGGAGTGCTTGTAAGATGGTATTAGAGAGGTTTGGAACACTCCAATTGTCACGAAATGAAAATGGTGGTAAGAGGGTTTGGTTCAATATGCCTTTAATGACAGAGATTCAAACCAACTCATGAATCCAAATGCTGGGGGTATATGGAGCAATATCAAAGAGAAATGGTTTCTTCTTTTGGTGGCCTACACATGGAAATGAGACAAATTTAACTAAAGTTGAAGTGGTGATGTAGAGGGGAGGAGAAGGAGGGAATCAGGTGTAGAGGGTTGTAATAATCAAAGTCCTCAACCACTGTAGTTCAGCAGAAACATGAAAGAGAAAGAAGGTGGAATGTCAACAATAGGGGGAGCTAATGTGAAGCTTTAGGCTTCATATTAATGGGTATCAATCTCTGTTTCAATAGCTGAGGTAAGTATGAGTCACCACAGGTACTGTAATCTTCTCACAGACATGGGTCAATATGAAGGATGATAGGTATTGCATGCATAAAGATAACAAAAGTAATTCTGTGTTCTCACACATGTACTCTCTTCTATTTAGTAGTCAAGACAAATCCATTTATCAACTAGAAACATGACAACTGCCTTAACATTGTTTTAAGGAGGAAATACACAATGAAATGAAGTTACAAGAGGGAAAACTTACTGCACATCAACCATTTTTGGAATCAACAGAAGAATTTTGATTAATCTTAAAGGTCTAATAACTAGTCCATACATCTAGTAATGAAATCAATGAATCCCTCCCATGAATATGACAAATTGAGTCCAAATTGGCTTCAGAGAGATCAGCCCTTGCGGGTTCAAGAATCTCTACAACCCCGTGGGAACCTCCCCCCTTTACATAATATATCTTCCCTCTTTTCTAAGAAGAGATGGGTACTGTCATTATAGTTTACAAATATATATGAGCCCAAACCCCAACTATCATACTAGACTAGCTGTCTTGGATCTGTGACAGGCTCTACTGCACCCAAACGTATTACAACAAGATCAAATCCTTTTCTTGAAGAAATATATAAATAAATTCACAGAGAAGGAGAATCGAGAGAGAAAGGAGGAGGTGTCCCGTTGGTGTTTTAGTGGAGGCCTCGAAAGGAGCCACGTCCCTTGTGTCACAGACACTTTTTGGCTGTTTTGAGGCAGTTCATTTATACATCAACCGACTTAAGTCAATTCTGCCATTAAAATGGCTTCGATGCCGACTGATAGAGGCATGTTGCAGGCTGTCTTTCTTTAAATGCACCCATTATCCTCGTAAAATGCCCAACGTCCAACTCATCTGTCTTTGAAAGGCTTTGTGCAGTGTTATCGACGTATCACGTGCTTTTAACCATTTGAACATGCGAACAGGCGGGCTATTAAATCATTCAAACAGGAGAATCGGTAGGTGCTTTTAATTGAGTCTTAGGCCCTCTTTGTTTCTCCCCTTTTATGAATTTCCCCATAGGAACATAGGCAGATATCGGGGGCGTTTCCTTAAAGTGCTTAAGGCCTTCAATAAATGCGTGTTGGGCCTTTTTCTTGATATCGCAATAAGTCCCTTATCGACCAATTTCCTGAACTCGAAAAGTTTATAGGTCGTTGTTTATAATATATTGCGTTCGAGACCCTTCCTCATCACATCGAAATCACCGATAAAACCGAGACCCAACGCCACTGATCATTGATCACTGATAACCTGTTGATGTCATCACTGCCACTTATCACCCTGGCAGTGGTGCCACGTGGGACTTGGAAACAACCCTATAGGACCCATAAAAATGCGAAAAACAAGTGACACATGTTCCCCTTCCATGTCATCATCCATACGTGCCACATCATCACTGATGTTAGCTGCCACATCAGCTTTGAGGACCAATTAAAAGCCGCCATGTGGGCCCCTAGAGGAGAGAGAAAAAGGCCAATTGAGCCTTGGTTTTTCCATGCTTTTCTTTGTTAATTAATTTCTTGGCCTCCCAACGATATTACAATGTATCACAATCATCCCCCCAACGATATTACATTGTATCGGAATCGGCCCCTTGACGATATTACATTGTATCGCAATCGGCTGATAAATGTGGTGCCCTGACTCGCGGACACCATATATGATATCGACGATGGGTGGATTGCAGTTTCTGCAATCACAAATGTTCTTTGCCTCTTGGTCCCCTTCGATACTGATATGTGATTGTGAAGAACTGTCACAAGTCCTAATTACGATTTTTCTTCAACACTTAACAATTTTTGGGTTTTTAGAGGTTTCTAAAGGGATTCTTCAACATGCCCTAACTTCTGATCCAAGAACCCTTTTTTAGACTTCTATATACCACTGGAAATCTCTTTCTGAGAACTACACATTGTAGAGGGTGCCATCTAGTTTTGATAGATTATGTGGCTCGAAATGTGGCATAAACAGTCACTGCTATTTGGCTTTTGAAGCCATTAGTGAATGAAAAAGAAGTGAGTGAGAACATTGGCTTCTACTGGGGACAATGCCTTGCTAGAAAGGTGCTGAGAACCTGCAGACCAACATCCTTCACCATTAGGCATGGAGTCAATAATATATGAAATTGATAATTAGCAAAATCTCGATGGGACTTTTCTTTATCCATCTAGATGTAATATATATATATATATATATATATATATAACAACTGAAAGTAAATGCTCAACTGGTGAGCTTATTTATGTACAATCCTAAATTATGTACAATTCTTAATTCAGATAAGTATGTTCAACTCTCCAATAGAACTAGGCCAACGTTAGATTACTGGACCACATGCCTTCATACTACTGAGAAAAAAAAATCAAAATCAGCATGCACCATAAAAAATCAACAAAAGAAGAACTTGATACATACTCTTGAAATGACTTTGGTGCTGACTGAATAATAGGTTCATGTACTTAGCCACAGGGTCATGGAATAGACTAGGAATGTTTTCAACAAATTTGATTTCACTTGCAGCTTGCTGACCAATATCCTCTTGGTCAAGGAAACTACAAACACTCTTCAGCTCCTCAACTTCAGTGTTTCTAAGGAAAACTCGCCGCTGCTCATTTACTGCCCCTTTTTCAATGGGACAAATGTCCTGGAAATATGAAACTAACTCTTCACTACCTGAACTGTAAGAGTCATAGATTGGAGGGTCTATTGAGAATTATTGTAAGGAATATTGTTGCAACAGGAAGTAGCATACTCTGTGTGTTCTTTCAGCTTTGGGTTCTTCTTGAGGCAGTTGTTGTTGGGATCTTTCTCCCCGCTTATTGGTAAACAACTCCTTTTGCACCTCCATGACCATTTCCTCCTCCTCTGAATCATATGAATCATAGATAGGAGGAGGTCCTTGATCCTACTCTTCATGTGAAATATATGCATCATAAACTGGAGCCTCTTTTACTTGTGCAGCTTCCTATAACTGAGAGTATGGTAGCTCTGCCTCACTTCACTCTCCATCATAATCATATTTATCATAAGAAGGAGAAACATTAGACTTAACTGAATAATACCTCCGAGAGTTTATTTGCACTTCAGTGGTGTTTCCTTCTCTTTCTGGCTCATAGGGTGATGCTTCTTGATGTGAGTAGATGATTTATTAGAGAGGAGCTTCGCCAACATCTTCAATGGATTCATCATCCTCATGATTGTTTTCATCATTACAAAGTGTGCAAAAATATTCAAGCAGAGCATTATGTGGACAAAATTTCTTATAATGTTGATAGAATGTTGTATGGAAACATTTCAAGGAAGATATGCTTCCATGAGGTAGTGTTTTAAACCAGACCCTAGCATCTCCTTGTAAGGACAGTTTGAATAACTTCATTTGTACATATTCAAGAAGAATACCTCATTCCTCCATGCATTCATGAAAGTATTTGAGGTGCTGGTCAAGTCTTTTCTCTAAGTTGTCACTGAATTTAGGAAAATAGGTGTTCCACTCATGATATGGAGGGACATGATTGGGACAACCAATAATAGAAGAAAAATCCAGTGGTGCAAATTGGTTGGACAGGAATGCAGGAAGGGCCATCTTGAAAACCTCCCTATATGATTGATTTCAACTTCAAAAGTAGGGGGATTTTTGGGCTCCTATAGCATCAGAGTGACTATGAGGATGCTTAAAAGGCCAGGATGACTAGAACAGAGATATGGACAGTGGAGTCACCATGTTATTTACTATAGATTTGACAGTGCAGTTGCTAAGGTGAGAGATCTTCAACCCACAATTCCTATTCTCACTTAATAGAGGAAATGAAATGTTTTTCCGTACCCAAGGAAAAATATTCTAATCCATTCCCTGGAAATGATGCCAGAAAGATGTTGTCACTATTTCTTATACCTACGGCATAGGTGCAACAAGAGGAAAAGAAAGCTCCCTAGAGATAGCCTATGAGTTGATTGTAGACTAGTTCCTAGGATATCTTAAATAGAGGAGTGCTTGTAAGATGGTATGAGAGGGGATTGCAACACTCCAATTATCACAAAATGAAGATGGGGGTAAGAGGGTTTTGTTCAATTTACATTTAATGAGGGAGATTCAAGCCAACTGATGAATCCAAATGCTGGGGGTATATGGAGCAATCTAAAAGAGAAATGGTTTCTTCTTTTGGTGGCCTACACATGGAAATGATACAGCTTGAACTAAAGTTGAAGTGGTGATGGAGAGGGGAGGAGAAGGAGGAAATCAGGTGTAGAGGGCTATAATAAACAGAGTCCTCAACCACTATATTTCATGAGAAACATGAAAGAGTAAGAATGTGGAATGACAACAATAGGGGGGAATGATGTAAAGCTTCAGGCTCCATATTAATGGGTATCAATCTCAATTTAAAAAATTGAGGTAAGTCTGAGCCACCACAGGTACTGTAAGCTACTCATAGACATGAGTAAATTTGAAGGATAACAGGTACTACATGTATAAACATAACATAAGTAATTTTGTGGTCTGACACATGTACTCTCTTCTATTTAATAGTGAAGAAAAATCCATTTATCAGCCAGAAACATGACAACTACCTTAACATTGTTTTAAGGAAGAAATACACAATGAAATGAAGTTACAAGAGGGAAAACTTACTGTACATCAACCATGTTTGGAATGAATAGAAGAATTGCCATTAATATTAAGGGTCCAATAACCAGTCCGTACATCTAGTAATGAAATCAATGAATCCCTCCCATGAATACAACATATTGAGCCCAAATTGGCTCACAGAGATCATCCCTCGTGGCTCCAAGAATCTCTGCAACCCCGCTGGAACCTCCCCTTTTACATAATATTTCTTCCCCCTTTTTATAGGAAGAGAGGGGTACTGTCACTATAGTTTACAAAAATATCTGAGCCCAAGCCCTAGCTATCATATTAGACTAGTTGTCTGGGCTCTGTGAGAGGCTTTGCTACCCCCAAAAAGATTACAACGGGATGAAATCCCTTTCTTGAAGAAATTTAGAAATAAATTCACAAAGAAGGAGAATCAAGAGAGAAAGGAGGAGGTGTCCCCTTGCTACTTCAGTGGAGGCCTCAGAAGGACCCACATCCCTACTATCATAGACTCTTTTCGGCTGTTTTGAGGCGTTTCATTTATACATCACCCGAATTAAGTCAATTCTACCATTAAAATTCCATCGGTGCCAACTGATAAAGGCATGTTGTAGGACGTCTTTCTTTAAATGCACCCACAATCCTTGTAAAATGCCCAATGAATGACTCATCTATATTTCAAAGGCTCTGTGCAGTGTTATCGGTGTGTCACAAGCTTTTAACCATTTGAACAAGTGAACAGATGGGCTATTAAATCACTCAAACAGGTGAATTGGTGGGTGCTTTCAATTGAGTCTTAGGCCCTCTTTGTTTCAGCCCCTTTTATGAATTTCCTGATAGGAACACAGGCAAAGACCGAGGGTTTTTCCTTAGAGTTATTAAGGCCTTCAATAAACGTGTGGTGGGCCTTTTTCTTTATATCACATAAGTCCCTTATTGGTCGGTTTCTCGGACCTGAAAATTTCATAGGTCGCCATTTATAATATATCACATCTGAGACCCTTCCTAATTGCATCACAATCACTGATAAACCCGAGACCAAACATTCCCAATCACCGATAACCTGCTGACATCTTCATTGCCACGTGTCTCCTTGTGAGCAGTGCCACATGGCACTCAGAAACAACCCTATAGGACCCCTAAAGATGCCAAAAATGAGTGACAAGTGTTCCCCTACCTCATCATCATCTGTACGTGCCACATCATTGCCGATGTCAGCTGCCATATCAGCTCCGAGAACCAATCAGAAGCCACCATGTGGCCCCATGGAGGAGAGAGAAAATGGCGGGTTGGGACTTGGTTTTGACATGCATTTCTTTATTAATGAATTTCTCGAATCCACGAGGATATTACAATGTATCGCAATTGCCCCCCCCCCCGGTGATATTACATTGTATCGCAATTGGCCCCCAGTGATATTACAATGTATCGTAATCGGTCGATAAACATGGTGCCCTGACCTGCCGACGCCAATATATGATATCGGCGATCGACGGATCGCAATTTTTGGAATCACCAATTTTTTTTACCTCCTAGTCCCCGCTGATACTGATATGTGATTGCGATGAACTCTCCAAAGTCCTGATTGTGATTTTTCTTCAACACTTAGCCATTTTAGGGTTTTCTAAGCTTTCTAAAGGGATTCTTCAACAGGCCCTAACTTCTGATCTAGGAACCTTTTTTTGAACTTCTATATACCACTAGAAATCTCTTTCTAAGCACTACACACTGTAGAGGGTACCATCTAGTTCTAATAGCTTTTGTGGCTCGAAATTTGGCATAAAACATCACTTCTATTTGGCTTCTAAATCCATTGGTGACTGAAAGAGTAGTGAGTGACAACATAAGAGTTGAGATCTCTTTAGAATCTTGTTCAGATGATCAACTTCTTTTCCTAGAAGATTAATTTCTTCTTTCATCATCTTGCATTCTTCATCCTTCTTTGCTAGATGGTTCTCCATTTCTCCTTCATTCTCATTGCTTCACATGATTGGGCCTTAAGTGAGGTGATTTATGATTTTAATTTGGTGATGTTTTCATCCTTTTCTTCTAGTTGGCATGTCATGGAATTTCTTTCCTTTTCTGCTTCATTGCCTTGTCCTTCTAGGAGGGCCACAACTTCCATCACCCTTTCAGTTCCTTGTGCTTGTTTCTTTGTTTCTTCCAATTGAAATTTAAGGGAGGAGACATTTTCCTTGTACTTAACCATTTTTCTTTCAAGTTTGTTCAAGTCTTTATGTCTTTGTTCAAGAATGGAAAATTTTAGGGGCTAATATTCACAGATGGGATAATTTTCCAAGCTTTTTCCAAAAAAAGATTCACCAATTTCCATCTTTTCCTAAAAAAGATTCACCCAAATCTAATAAGAAAAAAATATTTTACCTTAAAAATCTCTATAATTTTATAAATACTACGTAAAATCATTAGAAGTTTGAATATTTTTACTAAAATATCACCAAACATTTTATAGTTTGCATATTATGTATTACTAAGATTCACCAAGGTTTCTAATCTTTAAGATAAGTTTCCATCCTTAAAATTTTCCTTGTGTTCAAGATGGTCATGAGCCTCATCATTGGGTAATTATATGTGCCTTAATTCACCTCCTAGCTTAGTCAAACCAACTCTTCTCACAACTTATTACATGTTTTGATTATATTTTGTTTAATGGGATGAGTTAAATTGATATATTATGCCTAGTGGACTAATATGCATGAATGTAGGTTTGGAAGAGAAAATCAAGGAATTTTGGCAAAATCTAAGGTTTGAAACTTGAATGGGAAAAGGAGAGAGATTGTAGGAGGTGTATCCTCCTCATTTACTCCTTCCCCATTTGAATATTCCTCCATTAATCCCACCAGCTCAGAGTGCAAGCAGCCAAGTCATGAAGATTAGAAGGCAGTTGAGCAAATGATAGAAAAAGAGTTAGTTCATCTCGAGTTTGTGAGCTGAGCCTCCCTAAATTTAAGGAAGTCATTGGGGACTTCAGTTGTATAAGTAGAGATGCCTAGAGCCTCAATAGGATTCAAAATTTTGTTGTAAAAACTCTAGTTATTTTCGAGCTCCCGACTTGTGGAAGACTTTGATGTAAGAATAAGATTTTTCTTGATTAAGTACTGAGTTGAAATCAGAGGGCTGAAGATCTTGGGTTAGGGCTGAACCTTAGCAGCCAAGGTTCCTCTTCTTGTATCTGTATTCTTAGCTTAGTTTCATAGATTGATGATTAAACTGTCTTTAGAAGTATTTCATTGCAAGTAGTGTGGATTTGTTTAATTGTTTATTAGTTTTCTGCCATTTGTGCCTTACTTCAGTAGTAGGTTTGAAGGGATAAAAGAAGCATCACAAAGATTTCAGTAGGTATTTTGGCCTCACTTCTTGCTTTTGGGATCATGATTTGAGGAAAAGACCCTTATGTAGCTCAAAAAGACAAATTTCCATTTCTTTCATAAGATTTAGAGTTTTCTTTACTTAAACTAGCATTTGATCATTTTTGCAAGTGTAGGATTTTATTTCCATCTCTTATATCTTCATTCTTGCGGTAGATATTATCCATGATTCCATTTTATTCAGCAATTTCCTCATGCATAAGGTAGACAATTAGTTCATTAAATTCTGCTTTTCTAGGTCATGGGAATTCTTCTTGTTTACATGACGTTTTTGGAAACTACACATGTTTGATGCAGAGCAGGTGCTTCAGAAGTAGAAATAAATCTCATAGCTAACAACCACCTTCCAATTTTGTCCACCCATAGGCATTCCTTGTTTTCATCAAAACCTTCACCAATTTCATCATTTTACATAGAAATATCCCCAAGAATTTTGAGCGAATCCAACCATCTCCTAAAATTGGTTTTGGGTTCTGAGTGATCCTAGGCCTTTTCTCACACCATTCCACCCATCAACCACCTTCCCTAGGCCTTCCATCACCTCCAACACCAATCATTTTGCTCAAGAGTTGTATTCTGTAGAAATACAGGGAATCTTGTAGGTTTCTAGTACATCTTGTAGGTTTTCCTGTAGTGGCCTGTTTTGAGGTCTACTTGAGGGAAAACCTCTAGGAAGCCTCCCAAGGTTGCCCAAGGCTATCACAAACCTTCCAACCATCTCCTAAACCTTCCATCCATCCACCAGCATCCCTAAGCCACCTGCCACGTCACCAAAAGAGGTCAGCTTACACACTTGATTTTTCATGAAAAGCATAAAAAGACAAAATAGATTTATTACAGTCCTTTACATGCATAATAGTGATGTTTGATGTTTTTAACTTCCATGCTTAGGACAATAGCATTTTTTTCATGTTAATTTAGTATTATTGCAAAGCATAGCTCTTAGCAGTTAATTAGGAAATGGTGTGACTTAGCATTGAATTTCATTCTTTTTCATTATTGCAGTAGATCAACTCTCTCTTAGAGTAGATTTATATTTCTTTCATCAAGGAACCAAGCTTCTTATAAATCCATAGAAGTCTAGCTTGCAAACCCTAGTGGTCTCTGGCTAGCTGAACAGTGACAAAAGGCAAAAGCATCACTTTTACTTGTGTATACAACATTGTCACCTCCAAGTTTGTATGAACCTCGAGTTGATAAAGTAAAGCTAGTAGCCCAAGAGTTACAACATTCAGATGGCTTGACAAAGTTTCTTCCCTTTTCCTTGATTTATCTAACTGATTTGCCATTGATATGACTTCTTCATGATGCCTTTTCTTGTTTTGATGCAATTCCTCCTTTAGCGTGGTGAGATCCTCATCTCTTTCTTTTACTTGAAGATTGAAAATGTTAACTTCCTTCCTAATGTTCTCAAGGTCATAATCTTGTGCTTGCTTCTTGAGTTCCTCATTTTCCTTTTTAAAACTACTCATCTCTTCTAGGGTAGCTACAAGTTTTTCCTTTAGATCTATTTCAACTTCTACTTCAAGATTTTCTTAATCATTATCTCTCTTTATACAACTGGTCCCTTCACTTTTTCTTTCATTTGTCTTATTTGGTTTATCTTGATGCTCTTTGTCATCATATTTTGGATCGAAGGTTATTACTAATAATCTTTTATAGTGAAGATCGTGAAGTTTTTCCCAAAGCTCTTTGCTGATGAACACTTCCCCACTTTGGTAGCCGAATCAAAATTTCCTTCATTTCTATTGCATTATGCACATTGGATTGTTCTTCTTCTATTGTCCTTTCGGTAACCATTGATTCCCTGATTTCAAAAATTTGGCTTATATGGGCCTGACCCAGGGTCGAAAGATTTATTTATCCAAACAAATCCCACAGCTACCAGCCCTTTCGGCAATAGCCCACGGAGCACGGATTGAGGTCTCACCCAAGGTAGTAGGGGAGGGTGCTGGAACTAGGTTTCCACACCCTTGGGATGTCTTGATGTGGTCTGGAGAGTTCACAGACCGTTCTGGGGCTTCGCGCCACTCTGCTTTGCGTAGATCTGAACCCAAGAGACTCCTTAATATTTATTAATGTGTTGTTTATAGATTAGATCTACTTTTTATGGTATTTAAGCAGAAATTTAACAGAAATAACCAGTTTGCACACCCAAAAAAGATACAGATTCACTTAGACTCATAACATAAGCATACGTGCATATATCAAACAGTTATATCAACCATAAATTAGCTAGATCCGCAATAGTTCAAATTTAACATGGAATTTCGGAATAAGCTTATCTTTATTCACTTCCTTCACCAGTACATCCAAATCCACCCTGCGCACTCAGCTGTAGGGGTCTGACCACACAGCTGCGGACTCTACTAGGCCTCTGTGCACACAGCTGTAGAGCCTCTATCTATCTACCAACACCCTTGAGTCGGACTTATAGACACTCAAGACTTCGTTATTCAGAAACCCATTACATTCCAGATCCAAAAGTACATACCAAAAATTGACTTCTATCCATAGAGCCTCACTCTATTTATACATTCCCATGGTCCGCGGACCATGGGACGCCGACTTACTTCCTATTATTTTACATTATTTTTGGGCAAACAAACATTTGACTGGACTCGTTTACACTTTGTGGTCCACGCACTTCGTGGAGTCCTTACCATATCTTTCCCAAAATTGCGGGCTTTGCTCCCAACGCTGTTACATGGGCCCTCTGCTACCCAACATTCCCCCAACATAATCATCGTGACTTGTCCCGAGTCACTCGGTTGGTGTGATTATCTTTGCACGGAGGTCGGACATCAATTTTTGTGCTTCGCTGGTACTTGTAGAAAACTCATCCACCATCTTCTGTACTCGTTCAATGCATGCCACCAACACATCAGTTTCTGTCATAGCTTCTTCCCTAGGTGCATATTCTACTTTCATGTGTGCCACCTTGCGCTCAATGGTGGTGGAAACCACGAATGCCTCATCAATCCATGGCTAGAGGCATTATTTAATCAGGACTTCTTTTTAGCAGGCATCATCAGCTTGGATTCTCAGAACCTGGGCCTCCTTCATCTTGGCCAAGCATTGCGTAACCACAAACGTCTACACGGCCCCTCTGATATTATCATAGGCTTGGTGGAGCTCTCTTGCCTCGGTTTCCAGTCGTTGTAGGGTAGGATCTTTCTAGAGTGAAGTGAGCATAATGAGCGATTGAGTCAACAAGTCAGTGCATTCCTTCAGAGAATGTTTGATCTTTTCCTGACTGGAACTAATGAGGCTTTAGCACTACTCAGTGACCTCTGGTGGCATTGAAGGCTATGCCTACAACTTTAACTCTACAATCTATAAAATGAGCTCCAATCGAATCTTCGTGGCTTCCTCCTTTGCTTCATGGAACCAACTAACCAGCTTGTGGATTCATATGCCAACAGGTAAATCGGCCGGAATCTCCAGTTCAGTGGCATGCGACCTCAACGTCATCCAGATTGGGAGGGACCTTAGTCTTCCCGTTGCTTGGAGGAACATACTTGGGATGGTGCATTGGCTGGACAGTTTCCTCGTCAGGGTTTATTTCTTTGACATATGTCGGGGATCCCTTGTCCTCCTCGTCGCTTTCAATGGTAACAGGTTTTCCCTTTTCTTCCATTGTGAGCTTGATAAAGCACGGTTTTCACGGCGATCACCTCACTGGCCCTGGTATCTGGGGGTCCTTTTTGGTCCACGATGTCTTGAGTGATTTAGGAAGTTTAGCTTCCTGCGGCATGGGATTATGTAGACTATATGTGGTAGGGATTGTTGACTTGAGGAATGACTCTCGATATTCTTTTGGCAGTGCCTAAAACCACAGGCTTTCCTTCAGTACCTTGTCATTCATCTTGATCCTTTCGGCTAGAACCCAGGGTGTCCTATTCTACGAAAGATCAAATTTTGTGGTATGCCCCTTTGCTTGCTGGATATATATAATTTTGAATTCAATGTTGGCAGTTCACCCCCCTCGTGGCTCATTAATGTGAATTTGGCAGTTATCCTTATGCCTTAATTTCCCACCGCTCGCTCCTCTGTTTCTTAAATGGTTCATCTTATCATGAACAGTACTTGTAACGTTTACTTTCCAACCCTTCCCCGTGGTAGCGTAGCCCCTGGTGCGCGGTTGCATCTGATGCATTTAACCGTCCTTGCAGAGCTCATCTACAGCCTGTTTTATAGTCCCACTCCCTCTTCCAACTATGTGGAGCACTAGGACTGGGCCTTCTATAGATAGTCTGGTGGTCGCACCTGTCGTGCGAGCCTTCCACTTCCATACTATCCCGGGCTACGAGCACCATTCGTATTCCTTTGATTCTGATGGCATATCACGGTCTATGATTCCATGTGTGCTTGGGTGTAGGCACAACCACGCTAGCAGGGTCGCAATTTGTCCTAATAGTGTAGGAGAGCTGGCTAGGTCTGGTGCCTTCAATAGCTCTCGCACGCCGTCCGTGTGGGTGAGTTCTAATTTGATTTTATCAATCTCTTCATCTAGCTTCACACTTTTCTTTCATAGTCTGGCCCCCATTTCCGCTAACTCGCGAAGTCTCATTTTGCCGCGTCGAACGGCTTCCCATATCTGTCGAATTTCGTCACGCAGGTCTTCGGGTGTAGGGTGGATTGTGGGGGAAATGGCCCCTTCGGCCGTGGATAGAGTTCCCTTGGCATACCCTGCTCTGGGTATGGTCGTATTGGCCCAGCAGACCCTTGCTATGCGTAGATTCAGTTGGTGTGATGGTCGTGCAACATACGGCCGTGCCCTTTGTTGTAACTGGATGACTGCCCTGCTCCAGTGCGCACGTCCTCCAATCTATACATGGAACCGTCTTCTCTTTCTCAGCTTCCTCTACGTGCGCGGTGCTTCATCCGATGTGCCTTGCTGCTTCTAGGTGACTATTAAGGTACCAAGGTTGGTGAACTGCCCCTCACTGGTTGCGATGCTATCTGCCGACCATTGCCTTACTTCAGTGGTTACACACCACAATGATCTAATCATCAGATTACAGTTGAGTGTGGTGACTCCCTGCAATCTATTCTGCCATCTTTCCATCTCCTCATCTATATCTGATGTGCACGAACTATTGTGCTCCCATGAGAATCTTCCGTCTGCTGAGGGATTCACTTGACCTTGATCTTGCGCTATTATCTAGTATATGCAGTCTAGTTCATCATCATTGTCCTCATTACGCACTGGCTCGGTATAGCGCTCAACTTCAACTGGGTCTAATGGGACAATTACCCATAGTGACTTCTTTTCGAACGCCACTTTCTGCCTTTTTAAGTTGATGACCCCATTCATATCCATGGCCCAATCAATTCCTAGCAATGTAGGGTAGGGATTAGTGTCATCCACAATTTCTATTACCTCGAAGTCGGTCTGTGTACTTACACCTTCAATGTCCACTATCACCCCTTGCAGTCGGCCCATCGGTAGGACCTTTTGTTGGTTGGCCATCCTTAGCTGAATAGGAGACCACTGCAATGTGGGCCTACCCACAAGTTCCCATGTTTGCTTAGGTAGTACATTCACATCCGATCCTAAATCCAGAATGACCTGGTCCATCTCATACTCACTGATTTGCGCTGTCATATGCATCTCCCATCCAGTATGCAGAGCATGTCTTCCTAGTTTCCGAACTACGTGTGGCTCGCTCGACCCTACGCACTTAGTGATTAGCTCTTGGAGTCCCTTAACGGTTGTACTATCGCACAACAGCTTCATACACATCTTTAAAAAGGTAGTAAGCATAGAGGGATCCATCCCTGGCTTGATTGGGTCCCTCCTACCTGGAGTAGAGACTTCTGTGAAGCTCTTCAGAGCTTCCTTAGGCGTCCTCATCCCTTGTTCCACTTCCAATTTGGGTTCCCTTACTAGGGTATTGCAACCCTTCACATTTTCTGTAAATTCTTTCCGCACATCTCCTCCCGTGGGTGCACCGCTCCTCAATACCATATTTATGCTGGGGTCTTCTTCGCGTGGTTTCGATCTCATCATTTGGACATTTTGAGTTGGAGTGGGCTGCAATGCTCCCTTTTCATGCATCTGGGCAATTAACATTGGGCAATCTACCATTTCATGGTCGAACTGCTCACAGTATGGACAAGATATCCTAGTTGGGTTAGTACAGTTGCGAGCGTAGTGTCCTGGTTCTCTATAGTTATAACATATCAGCCATCCGCGCCCCCGCCCAGGCCCCATTCCTCTTCCTCAATCATGTCCTAGAAATCCCCCACGTGTCCCTACGGCTGGGTCGAACCCTCACGCTTCAGTCTGCACCCGATAAGCTGGGGTCCTTTCCATCATTAATTCGTAGCTCTGACATGTTTGCTCATCATGACCTACTGATCTACAAAAGTTGCAATACAACTGTTGCAGGGTCTAGGTATACTTCTGCAACAGGTGGCAGTTGTCTGTTGCGTGCTTTCCCCCCACTTGACAAATCACGCACCAGAGCATGGATGCCACACTTGGCCCTGTTTGTACCTCCATTTTTAGTGGCATCGGGCCCCCTCGGCTAGATAGTTTGCGAAGACAGGGCAATGGTCCTTGTTGTGTGCTTGACTTTTGCATTTAATGCATCCCACCTCTGTATGCGCCTCTGATCGGGTCGCCCTTTCTTGCTTCAAGCTTTGCATTTCTAAGCTCAGGTTTTGTAGTTGCGTGTGGATTTGCTGAACTCCCAACCTCAGATCTTGTATTGGGGTTTCGTGCAATCTCGTCGCAGTTTCTAATGCTTCGGCTTGGGTTGAGATGTTTTGCTATGATAGAACCTGTTAGACTCCGTCTTGTCAAGTCAAATGCGAGATTGATTCTTCTTCAAAACCCTGTTTTGAAGAAGAAATCATTAAATGTGTTTTTTTAGAATATGTATCAAATTCTCCAGCTCTTCAAATGGCAGCAGTTTCATCAACTCCTATCCCTGCAAGCAGACAAAGAAAAAGCCCTCATTCAAAATCAGCAAATTTAAAAAGGGAATTAGAAAACAGAGTTTGTAATAATGTGTTGGAGCATAATTGGCAAAGAATATTGCAAAGAGGATTTCATCAGATGGTGGCGGTGCACTCATCATTGATTATGGACAAATATGGAAGGCGCCCACTTCTAATGATTGTTGCAGGAGGAATGTGCATAAGCTGCTTCATTATTGGATCATTCTACATACAGGGACATTTTGATGGGTCTTCTCTTCTACTACTTGCAAGAAAATTATCATTAATTGGTCTTTTGGGTTATATTGCAACATTTTCAATGGGCATGGGTGGAATTCCATGGGTCATAATGTCTGAGATATTTCCTTTGAATATGAAGCGTATTGCTGGCAGTCTGGTGTCTCTCACAGCTTGGTTTGGTTCATGGATTGTCACCCTCACTTTTAATTCTCTCTTTTCTTGGAGTTCTACAGCTTCCTTCTTTATATTTTGCATATGGCTTTTCTGAGGTTCATATCATCGCACTCTGTGGCATCCAAGGATCGTATATAATCTCTGTACCTGTGGCTTGCATCTATGATTATAATGGTTCGATTTGTTCAGAATCACAACTTATTGAGGTGTTGGAAGTCCTGTATGAGCAGTATACACAATATTTGACTTACTGCAAGTCTTCTGATTTATCTCAAAACACAGGGAAATGCTACAGAACTATACTGTTCATGTTTCCATCTAGTAATCATTTCCCTTTAGCTTGGCATGAGAATCAACAGATCGGAGAACCGGTAACTATGACTGTGACTCTGAGGTCATCTCTTAACATGCTCGAAGGAGGCACAGGCTGTTGTATTTGGCCAGCAAGTTTGTTCCTATTTGAGTTTTCGTTCTCTCATCCACAACTTTTTTCTAATAAATCTTGTTTTGAGGTGGGATCCGGTGTTGGTTTAGTTGGCATATGTCTCGCTAATGTTAAAGCTTCTAAGGTCATACTGAGTGATGGAGACTTGTCTAGTTTATCCAATATGAAGTTTAAATTAGAAACAAATCAGGTAGCCATCATGGAAAAGTTAAAACAAAAGTATTATCAGGATCTTACATTTACAACGCAGTTAGAATGCAGATATCTAACATGGGAATCAGCCTCTGCAGATGAAATTCAAAACTGTGGTGCAGAAGTAATATTGGGAGCAGATGTAATTTATGACCCATCATCTGTGCCACACCTTGTACGGGTTTTGGTTGCACTTTTGGGGACCAAAAAGGGTTCATTGGGGAGCCACGATGGAACACCAGTTCCAGAGCCACCAATTAATGAGAATAGATCCATGTTTGGTTCGATTGAGCTAGAAAAGCCTGATAAGAGTCACAAGGACAATAAAGGTCCTAACAACGCATACCTTTGTAGTTATTTCTCGCAGATTTTATCCAGACTTAGAGTTAAAAACATCCAACAGGCACACATATACTACAAATTGGACCAATTACAAAGGAATGAGGTCACGGGAATCCAAATTTGCAGATCTTCATACGGTTAGATAGTTCGACAAATTCTTTGATGCGATTGCAAAGAGCAGAAATTGATATGGCTTTCACACTATATCAGGAGCAAATGATTTGAGTCTAAATCCAGATGGCTCAGCTGTAAATCCTACAGCTATGCAGCAACACATTCGAAATGATTCACATCTTATGAACCTATTGCTGGAGAGAGATCCAGCTTTTGCAGAGGTTGTTATTGGGGATAACTCAGATATCTTTCAAAATACTCTCAGACAGCAGCACCAGCAAAGGCTGCAGCTTGAACGCCAAAAACAGGAAGAAATAACACTCCTTAATGCAGATCCTTTCGATGTGGAAGCACAGAATAGGATTGAAGAGGCTATTCGACAGAAAAGTGTTGATGAAAATTGGGAAGCCGCACTAGAACATAATCCAGAGGCTTTTGCATGAGTGGTTATGTTGTATGTTGACATGGAGGTCAATGGTGTTCCTTTAAAGGCATTTGTAGATAGTGGAGCCCATATGACAATAATATCTTGGAGATGTGCAGAGAGTTGTGGTTGATGGCATGTAAGGTTGCTGAGACTTTTGGATCGACGATATGTGGGTGTTGCTCGTGGGGTCGGTCAATCTGAAATAGTCGGTCGTATACATGTGGCACCAATTAAGATTGGAACACAATTTTACCCCTGTAGCTTCACAGTGCTTGATTCTCCTAACTTGGAATTTATCTTTGGGCATGGACATGATGCTTGCTGGTTATTCACCATCAAAAAAGAGACTCTTAAAAAACTCAGAAAGCAGTGTGTTCGTGAATTTGATGTCGATGGAAAAACTATAGTCTTTTCAGGGCATGTCAATGTCGAAGGAGTGCCATCTCAGCGCTATTCAAATGGAGCCAAAACACCATATTTCTTGGATAGTATAACAGTGAACGGCAGCAAAGTAAAAAGTCAAAGTTTAAATTGGAACGTAGATATTCATCACAGCAGAAAACAAGATTCGATTGCCTATATTTATCTTCAGTAATGGGATTGACACCTGTAAAGGCCATCGCTTCATCAATTATCAACAGATTCGAGTAGAAGAAGGAGCACTTTTCTATTTTCAGAAGAGCTGATTTTTTTTTAGTTTTACTTATTAATAACGATAAAACAAATTCCTTGTCTTGGGGATGATTTGTTTTCCCTTAGCAGAGTTTATTTAATGTATTAAAAATCACTTGTAAAAGGTTAGAGGTGGGGAGAGAATTCTGAGAGCTGGTGGAGGAGAGAGAACAGAGCTTTCATTGTACAGTCTTTAACAGGGATTTTAATGAAAATACCCATCTCTGGCTTCTGAGATTCCTGTGGTATGAGATTTAACATTTGTGTCCTCTTTTGTTTCATATGTAGCTTGTTATGTGTTTATGTCATTTCATGATCGTTTCCAATTGAACAAATGAAGTGTTAAGGTAGAATTCATATTTTGTATGCTCTGCCTTTAAGTTTGTTCATATTTAATGTTTTCTTCTGTTTGACAAAGATTCATCCTCTATGCCCTTGTCAGCTCCTCAACAGTCTTGCCATTCCATTTAATCTCAATTTGATGTTAAACTTTCTTGCCTACCTTGCCTCAGGAGACAATCTGTGTTTTTGATTACATTTCTCTATTCAAGTTGTTTCTTTGCCCCATGCAGCCCACAAAAACCCCATCATTTTATTAAAAGCCCTTTTTTTAATCAATTTACTAGCCTAAAATCAGTATTCATATCAGTCATCTTAGCCCTTTGAAGACCTTTTGTCGAGATAGACCCGGAGAGAGCCCTCTCCTGTCCTTGTAGGGCTAGCTACGAGGCTAAGTGGTTTGATGTTGCCTTGGATTTTGCCTTCTTCGGCCTGAGGTAGATTCGAGCGCTAACAGAACCATCCTTAGATGTGGTGTCAATGACGCCACAAACCACGTTCAGTGTTGCGCATCCATCAATGTCATGTTAGCCTTGCAGATTGTGCTATTTAATCTCTGATCCAAATCACATGGGGTTTCACCTGGTAACATCGCTATCTCTTTGAACCCAATGACCGACTAGGTCTCTAATTTTGGCTGACCAAATTATTTATTGAATGCATCCTGGATCACCGTTATTCTCACATTCGGATGATTGCTTGAGTAATTTATATACCACGTCAACGCACGGTCCTGCAATGCACTAACCAAGGTAGCATTTTTGATGTTATCATTCGTTATGCCTTGGGCTTCCCATACAACCCTTACCACAAACCAAAACTGACCTGGTTCCTCATTCCCTGCACCCTTAAATACTGGCGACTTGACTGCGCTCGCCATCCCAACCTTCGATGGTGGCGGAGGTGGAGGTGGAGTGGGTGAGGATGGATTTGATGTTGGTGAAGTAGGTGATGGAATAGATGGAGGTGGTATTAGTGGAAAACATTGCTTAATCAACCGGACCGTGCTTCTTGGGGTGAACCTCGCGAGCTCCTCTCGATTTCCCGTGAAATAGAAATTAGCACATTTTTCTCTAATCCTTCGGTTGCTCGGTAGCCTCTTCCACTCCGCGTTACACCAGACATCAATAAATGCACTTAATTTGTTTTTGACACAACAACATCTTAATCCAAGTATTCAATGATTTGATGTACTTACCCCACAGTCCTTGGAGAAATCGCCTTTCTACTTCACTATAGCTCACGGTTGTGTCGATTGCGAACTCGGTAATAAACCGTACTATTACCCGATCCAACTAGTGATCTACTGCGCGTGAAATTTTATCTTCAGATGCTTTCAGCCTGCGTACCAATTCTGCAGTCCACACAATAGGTTGATCTAGTCTGCACCTTCCCACATTGTCGGCTAACCTCGCGATCCACTTGTACAACTCTATCGAGAATGTTACAAAGAAGATTTCATGGATATCTGTGTATATGTAATGATCCAACCACCCTTCCTCCGATATCCGTAGGTTTCTGTTTTCCTGAACCACGAACTCGTGAAGCTTCTTATCCAGCCAATCTTCAATATCTTTCTTTGTAGGATTCCTGTGTTTCAACATTAGACATCCCTTAGGCAGATCCCAGTCCCAGCAATGGAACCATTTGTTGGCTTATATGGGCCTGATCCAGGTTTAGATCCTGTAGCTACCGGCCCTTTCGGCAATAGCCCGCAGAGCGTGGACTGAGGTCTCACCCGAGGTAGCAGGGGAGGGTGTTGGAACCAGGTTTCTGCTCCCTTGGGATGTCTTGATGTGGTCTACAGGGTTCGCACACCATTCTAGGGATTCATGCCACTCTTCTCTATGTAGATCCGAACCCAAGGGACTCCTTAATATTTATTAATGCACTGTTTATAGATTAGATCTATTTTTTATGGTCTTTAAGCAAACATTTAATATAAATAACCAGTTCGTGCATCCAGAAAAGATACAGATTCACATAGACTCATAACATAAGCATACACACATAGATCAAACAATTATATCAAACATAAATTATCCAGATCCGCAATAGTTCAGATTTAACACGAAATTTCGGAATCAACTTATCTTTATTCACTTCCTTCACTAGTACATCCAGATCCAGCCTGTGCACTCAGCTACAGGGGTTCGCGCACACAGTTGTGGACTCTACTAAGCCTCTGTGCACATAGCTGCAGAGCCTCTATCTATCTACCAACACCCTTGACTCAGACTTACAGATGCTCAAGACTTCATTATTCAAAAACCCATTACATTCCAGATCCAAAAGTACATAAAAACAAATTAACTTCTATCCATAGAGCCTCGCTCTATTTATATATTCAGACCATGGGCATGCCGACTTACTTCCTATTATTTTACATTATTTTTGGGTGGACAACCCTTTGACTAGACTCGTTTACACTTCGCACTTCGCGGAGTCCTTACCATACCTTTCCCAATATTGCAGGCTTTGAACCCCAACGCTGTTATGCGGCCCCTCTGCTACCCAACACAAAACCTTGAGCCATTAAAAAATCATTCCTTTTTTCCTTCCATATATCAAAGTTTCCGTTGAAAAATGGAGCTTTCTCAATTTGATTATCCATTGATGAGCTGACACCTTCAAGGGGTTTGCAAGTCTTCTTCCTTTAATTTTCCATTTGTGTTCTAAGGATCTACCTTCCATTTGTTAGACTGTGAGTGAAGGTACTGGCTCTAATACCAATTGTTGGAAATACTGAGAGGGGGGGTGAATCAATATTTCTTTTACAATTGTTACTTTACCAGTTTAGATCACTTATAGACATAACATGAAATTAACAATATAGAGTAAATTATTTTATTAATCAGAAGCAATGAGGACTCCAATCCTCTTCTTTACAATAAATCAAGTACAATAATAGTTTAGGTCCCCAACCCTTAGATGTAGACATCGATCTCCAATCCACTAGGCTCCAACTTGTACTTTTCCAAGCTCCAACTTCGTGTTGGCAATCAAAATTTCAATTAGACCAAAACTCGTAGGTGTTAGTTAATGATCACATCAACAAAGATAAGGATCCATGAGAGGTGGTTAGTCCATGTCATGAAACACATGGGGAGTGTTGGTTGATAAAATGCCCAATAATCTCCCCCCCAACATGAGCTTAGTGTGTATCCAAATTGTTACCTACCCTCTGATACTACTTGTTGGTAATCACGATTGCTATTCTACCAAAAACTGCAGGTGTTAGTTAACGACCACATCACCAGAGGTAAGGATCCAGGAGAGGCAGTTAGTCCATGTCATGAAACACACAGGGAGCGTTGGTTTATCCAATGTCCAACACTTGGACTTCATGAGGCACCAACCTCTAGGGCTCCAACCCTATCTTCCACAAGGCTCCAAACTTGTCTCTATGAGGCACCAACCTCTAGGGCTCCAAACCTCTCCACTAGCACAGGCTCGAACCTGATATTCTTGAGGACACCTATCCTCCAGGTCTCCTACCCTCGGATTGAATTATTCAATATGAAATCAATGGTTCTCCAAGGATTCCAATGACTTCTATAGCAAGACCTAACAATATCTTCAATGATGCTCTCAATCAATCTTCAGTAGCCCTTCATTCATCAATGAAAACTTTGTGATTCTCAGTACGTGTCTCCACAACTCTTCATGATACCCAAACAAAATGCTTCAAGATCACATTATGAGAGCTTCATCATGATCTATAAGAATCTTCAATAAGATACTCAAGTTCTGCACCAAACAATTCTTCAAGTGCTTCACAATGTTTTCAACCAAGGAGGTCTGCAATGGTTCTCCAAGGAATGTCTCCAATAGGCTTCAACAATGTTCTAGGTTCCAAGATCTCCAAGTTCTAGGCTTTAGGTTCTCCAAGTTATAGGATTCAAGTTCTCTGCTATTCAAGCCACAAGTTTGTCTATCCCTTCTAAGTTTCATCTATCCAAAACTCCAAATACTTCATTGTTCAAAGATCCAAATGATGTCAATGGGATGCTACAAACATGTTACCAAAGAACTCTAAAACATGATTATGGAACTTCCTCAAAATATGTTATTGGGTTGGTTCAAGAGGTCTTCTTCAATAGGCCAAAGTTCTGACTGTTAACCCACTGATATGATCTTCAAAGTCTAAGCCTTTTATGCCACAGTTCCAAGATATAAATGCTAACAAGTTTGACCCTTATACTATTCTTCGCTATAGGTCTGAGCCTTCAAAGGATAACCCCTCCACAAATTCATATCTAAGCCTTCTTTCTACAAGTACGAAGTATCACAGGTTTGTGATATAGTACAAAGGCTCCACAGGTAATTGTTGCTCCGAGTTAACAAATATCCGAGCTCCTATAGGTGACTTATCATAGTTCCAAGCCCTCCACTGGTTACTAAACAGAGGTCCAAGGTATTGTAGCCACAAGTTTGAAGTTTAATATAAATCTGAGGCTTCACACAATTTCGAGCCACCACACATGTACACTTCCGATTCTCCAAAGGTTATCTAACTTCAGGTCGGAGCCTCTTCAATAAATCTGAACCTTCACAAGATGACTATCCATAGGTCTGTCGAGCTACAATAGGTCATGAATCTGAGCTTCAAAATGTCAAGTCCAAGCCTCTTGCAGATGGTTGTTAGAGGTCAAAATTTGTAGTTTGTAATAGGTATGTTCAGGTTCTGAAAAGGAGGTCCGAGCTTCCACGGATAATATTGAAGTGTGTGAACTTCTCCTCAGCCTATTTTTTGCTTCTGCACTTCTTATCTGAGTTTCTTCACCAGGTTGATGATCAAAATGACAAATTCCAACTTATATTTATGCATGTTTTTTTCTTATAATGAAGAGACATGTTTGTTGGGTGAAGGAGTCAACATGAGGATGAAGAAGCCACCCTGCATTAAATATTTATACTTCTTTCTTTTGACGAGAAATTTACCATTTTAATTATATATTCCAAATCTTATGTGGTCTTGTGTATAGAGGCCTTCTGTAATTGTTCCTTAAATGCTCTTCATTTGCAAGGTTTTCTAGGGATTATATATCATGAAGGTTAGCTAGAAATGATGAAGGTTAGCATCATTCATGTGTGAAGGCTTCATATGCATTTAGTATTTTTCATGCATGTAGCATATGTATCTAGAGTTTCATATATGCATTTAGGGCATTTTTAACATCATTTATAGGTCATCATGTAGTCAAATATATAAGGTATGGGCATTATGGTTTCATCATGCATGTAGTGTGCATTAGGTCACGCTCCAAAAATATAGCAAATCACTTTTAGGACTTCTTGTAGGCTATTCCAATGACTAGTTGACAACATCTAAGGTTAGGGTTTCATTAAGGTTTAACACTTTAGGGTTTACATCATCTATTAGGGTTTCCATTATCTTCAACTATATTAATTTCCTTAGGGTTGAATTCATTAATGGCTTGACATCATATTGACATAAGTGATTCTGGGCTTAGGGTATCATGGACATATGCACATAGGAATTTCTTCTATGATTTTCCAACCTTCTAGGGTTTCATGAAGAATTAGGGTTTAGCCATAATGCCATATTGACATCAATGACAAATTTGACAAAAACTATCCAAGGAATGAGAGGGTAATCGACCATACCTAGATCATTGGGGTATAGGCTGTGACTTATGTTAATCAAGTGAGAAGGTGGCGAGGGATGCCATCATGCCCCCAAGCATGAGATATTTCCCCCAGCATATGATGATGGAGGGGACTCTTCAAGCATGCAGAGGTGGGAATGATGCCCTTTGAGGGATGATTTTATGGAGCACCATTGTGTTCTAAGTTTTCAAATAAGGGATTCAAGTATTTGGCCATACTGATATGAGATCCTCGACTGGACAATGAGAAGATTTAGGGGCATCTATACCCCCCTGATTTTTTTATGTAGGATGTTATGCGCATGTTAGATGTATTTAGAGTAGTGGAATCCAAACACTGTATGATGAATGTGGTTTGCCATTTTTTGTTCATGGTTGTCTTCCTATTATAGACATATTTGGGCACTGCAACCCCAATCACATATGTCCATAAACCAAGGGCTTCTAAACCCCTAAAAGTGTTGTTTCATACCCTAAAGGAACAAGGTCAGTTGATTACATCATCTCCCAGAAGTTCTCCATGAAAAACTACTCAGAACTAGTCAAAACTGGACCATATAGACTGCTCCATGCATAGGGTGCGATGCATCTCACCTGTTACACACAGGGGGTGTGATGCATACTGGAAAGCCCTTCTGTAGGGTGCGATGAGTGAGAGCAGACAAATGGCAGAAGCAGTGTGCTAGGTGGAAACCCAGAGACTCTTCTAGAAACTACTCATATGACAATTGCCTCTCTGAGTTTGCCCAGGGATGAGTAGGGGATCTAAAATCTCCAAGTGGAACCAAGAAATATCAGTGAAATGACACTAATAAAAATCCCAGAAACTGACTCACTCTCCTGGAAACATTTATATATGGATCCCTCATCCGAGAGATCCAGAGAGGCTGGAATTTTGTAATTTGCAAAGAAGTGTTGTTGGTTTCTCTTTGAAGACATTCTTGTGTGATCTTGCTTTGTTTGAGGTGAAGAGGGCTTTCATGCTGGGAGGATGATGCTGGATCGGATAGCCTAATTGTAATCCTCTCTTCTACTACTTCTATCAATAAATCTATTTGAGTTTTCCTCCATATGCTTGTATATCTCTGAATATTTTTTGTATATGCATCTATATGGTTAATGTAAATCTGATCCTACATTATTTATGGTTATAGATCTCTATGCTTTGATGGTATTTTGCTACTTTGACTTTACAGGTGTTCTTTGAAGCGGGACAAGTGAGAAAGGAGCGACAAAAGCTTCATCAAAGGAGAGAGGAAACAGGCAAGGAGACTAGCGAAAGATTGAGGTTGGGACTCTCTGCTTCTCTCTAATCTATCTCTCATAAAGGAAAACACAAGTAAATTTAATCTGTTTTTTTCTAAGATAGCTACCTATCTTAGTGGGACTAGCAGCTCTAAATGGACACTAGTTTTCCTGCTAACAAAATGGTGACTCTGTTGGGGAACGAATAGTTTGTTTTTTTTGTTACTATTGTTTTCTTTATAAACCACAGACGGAGCCTGAAGTCAAGCCAGCTAGCCTTCGAACTGCTTTTGCTATGCAACTGCAAAGTAGATCAACGTTGCTTCAGTCAATCTCCAAGTTGGTTTATGAACTGAACATCTAGCTTGCAAACATCCTAAGTGCCCTAGTGGTAGCTAAAATAACCTCATTAGATCAGCCCCTATACTTTGTGTTTACTGCCTATCACTAGCTCAGCCTAAACCCCTAAACTTAGCTGCAAACTGTGAGCAAAAACCAAGCTTAGTCTCCTCCCTGGACCATCGCATTGTCTCTTCTTGGAAATTTGGATGCATCGCACCTCTCGTGTGCTATAGGTGAGATGCATCCCTGTTTCCCTATGTTACAGGTGTGATGATCAGATAAGGTTGTTTCTGCCTCCAAATTTTGGTTTTTTCCTCATTGTCTTCAACTTTATTCAATAGTTTTGCTATCTGTGATCAATATATCTCTGTTGAAACCATCTTCCTTTGCATTATTCAGCCTCCATCAATAAAGAATTGTGAATTTTTTTTATGTATTTTTCGTCATTTAAAGTTCTCTTGTGCAAATAGTAGCTTAATTGAATTGTCGTCTTTTGATTTGAAAGTGTCGCAAGTGTCGTTTTCAGTCAAGAAAAAGAGTATTACAAAGAATTCCTCTCTTAGATAGTCGATTACACTTTTTCCATTGTATTTGATTTGAATCATTAGTATTTCAAGTGTTGAAAGCAGTTTAAATTCAAAATCACAAAGTGTCGTCGTGACCCTACTTTCGTTTTTTGAAAAGAAAATTGTTAGTACTGTCGTTTTGAAAGAGAATAGTTCAGATCTATACTTTGCTTTCTTTTTGTCATTCTCACATTAAAGAAACTAAAAAAAATACATGCATGTGCATTTTCATTAAGACTACATGCTGAAGTTGATTTAGGAAAAGTGCATCTAGTGTGTGCTCTCTGCTCGATGTTGAAATAATTTCATCTCTCTTTCCTTAGTAGCTAGGATTTTCATTGCAAAAAGAAAGTAAATGACTGTTTATCATCTTAGATTGCATATTTAGGAATTGTATATCTACATCATGCGGTGAACCTTAAAGGAAAAATTCTTAAGATAGATCAACTGTAAAATAAAATTCAATGAACATAAAAATGCTTTGGAACCTAACACACAACATTTAGAAGTCTAGGCTAGCGACATATTACGGTGTTGTAAAGCTTGGTAACTATCGCTTTCATCGTAGGTTGGGTGATTCCTCCTCTTTGAGACAACAAGTGGTACTACAGACTTGTACTCCCACGTACCGTCGAGTATATATTGGGAGACCACAATAGGCTACATCCTTTATCCTTAGGAAGCCGTGTCTGCCACCCTGTCGAATGAAATGCACTGAACATAGCATTCGGGAAGATTGACTGTTGTATCATAAAAAGTATTCTACAATTTTGTGATTGGTTTGGTAATCCCTCTGTCTAGATTTCCAGAGCAGTCACTTTCGTTCCTTTTCAGACTCCTTAAAAGAAAAGGTCCATCTGAGCACTTGTCACATCAGGTTCATTAAAAATTGAAGGCAACTAGAGTCATCTTTAGCTTTTTCTCGACTCTTAAAAATTGAAAAAGTAAGTTGTGTCAAAGCATCATAAAATTCATTTAATTCGGAATAACATTTTCCCCTTTTTATTTTGAGTTGATGAAGTAATCCGCAATCGTGGAAGAAAGTCAATCAAAAACCCGTCATTCGCGAAGAATAACGAGTCATCCGTCTTTGAATCTAGAAATGAAACCATTCTGGGCCAAACAATCTCGTTTAACAGGATCAAAGTCTCCTGGTTTGTTTGAGACTTGTGTTTCAACATCCTCAGAAACTCCAGTTACTCCAACTATTTCTGGTACCCTTGCCTCTACAGAAGAAGTTCCATAGTTACAAGAGGACACTAGAACTGATCCTACTATAACAGTAAACACATCTATTCTTGAACCAGTTCCATCTAGGACTGATTTGAAAAGCGTTAACCCTCCAACATCTGTCACTGGAGAGTGTGCACCTTCTTCGGCACCAGAAATATTTTACGGACCTGACGGTCTGCCTCTTCCACATGGACTGATTGCAATAGAAGAGATTGTGGAAGATCTTCCATCCAGTACTCCATTACATTTTGGAACTGGGATCCACCTATATCCTTCTAATTTAGAAGATAGTCAACCTTTATCGCAGATTCCTGTAGAATCGTTAGGAAGTCTTTTGGGTAGACTCAATATGTCTGAACAACCATCGACATCTAGGATTGTGTCATCCAATACAACAATAGCAGAACTTCTTGCCACTACTCTGAGAATGTTCGCTGGTGTACATCTGTCCCAACTTGCTCTCAACTGCTAGATGGAGTCCACCCAGGGACAGTTTCGACAGTGTGGTCTATTCCCGTTTGTTCATCCGGAGTAATATCTCAAATTTCTTATGTTGAGTCTCAACAAATTGATCCTCCATAATAGTATCAATTTGGGTAGCCCAGTCTACAAGGACTAATTTTTCCTTTGAACATTGGATTGCCACCATATGGGGGGCAGTATGCCTTTTCATTGTTCCCTCCAGGAGAACAACCATATGAGAGTTCACAACAAAATTTGGGTCAAGCTGGAATTGCCTCCAGTGGTTGGGTGCCAATACTGCCTCAACAACCAAGAGTTGTATATTCAATGCAACCAAATCTACCTGTGTCGAATATCCCCACTACACCAGCTATTGTAACGGTGTCACAAGTACAAGCGCTGCTTATTGCATGTCGACCTCAAGTCTCTCAGGTAGTAATACAACAGCCTCTTATCTCAATGACTCAACCACAATCGCTGATTAGTGGCTCCTTAACTCAAGCGACTCAGGCTCAAACGTGTACTATCACCCCTCATCTTGGTCAAGCATCCAGTATTGGGCAACAACAAATGGTTTCACAACCATGGCTGGTGCAATATCAACAATCGCAATTCCAACAAGTTTACCGAGAACCTGAGCAACAAAGATTTGTGGGTAATGGGCAACCGTATATTAAAAACGGTCACCATCAATCATATCATAATGGTTATGCCCATCAACCTTATCAAAGTTATCAGCATCAAATACATTATGCTGGTATGCAAAGATCCACTTCTTAGGCAATCCCATCTTATCCTGGGTATGCTTCGCCAAACCTGAATCAACAGTTGCCCTTCGTCGCAACGTTGGAATTACCAGATTTAAATCAACTAACAAATGATCCAATTGCTTACGCCCCTTGGTGGCCGACGATTCCTCATAAACTTCCGTCAGATATTCCTAAATTCAATGGAAATCTGGGTGAAGATCCATCGAATCATGTGATGACTTTTCATTTGTGGAGTTTGTCCAACACTCTCAATGATGATTCGATTATGCTTTGCCTTTTTCAGAGAAAATTAACTGGTCCAATGGCAAAACGGTATGAAACAGGAACTAATCTTCTTACAAATTTTAAGCAAACAACAGCCACTCACATATCTGATCATATTCATGAGTGGCGACGTCGTCGCCCAATGGTAAAGACATATGTTCTTGATCAGCTGCTAGCTGAATGGTTTATTAAGTCATTGCTACCTTCTATTACAAAAGATGTGGCTAAGGGGGGAGTTGTCACTGAAGAACAAGTCATCGCTCGTGTGCAATATCTAGACTTGATTTATACTCAGTCTAGCATGCTCTACCAAAAAATCCATGATGCTCCTAGACCAAATTTTTCCGTTCTTCCCCCTCCCAAATCAAACAAAGACTCTCATGCCAGCGATGGCATGATAGGTACAACCAACGCAAAAACCACCAAGGCTACATCTAAGAAAGCCCGCACGGTTTCTGGTCAAAATGAAAATGAAGAACTTCTTGCCTCAGAGGTTAATGTCGTGTCGACTGACAAAGGCAAAGAACCAAAGCAACAAGGGGGAAAGAAAAAAGGGAAAAGCAAAATGAAGAAACAGGATGATTTGTCTCCTAAAAAATCTTCTTCAAACCCTTCTGGGCAAAAGAAACCTAAGCAGCCATGCCTCATATGTGATGAGGACCATTGGACGAGAGATTGTCCATATAAAGCTGAAGTTAAGAAAATATCTAAGAATTCAAGAACTTCAGCAGTATTGACTGACCTGTTTCCAAACCCAAAAACCAATCTGGTTGCTAGCAACAATGCTTCCCCTTCCCTGTTAGGTAAACTTGATTCAGGATAGAGTCAAAGTTGACCAGATTAAATAGTGATGGTTTTGGGGCACATGGTATTGTGTACCCATGGTATTTTTCCCATGGTATTATATGTAATGGAGCTTATAAAAGGATGGAAGGACTTGATTGTAATGCAAGACCTGGAGGTGAGCGGTGAAGGCTCACTTGGTCGGATTGGCCAGGGTTTTGACCAATGCTAATGAGATCTTATTAGGTTGGGTTTTTCCCTGGATTTGGGTTTTCCCGGATAAACATTTGTGTTTATGGTTTTTGTTGGTTATTTTTATATTTGCTTGTCTTAGTAATTCTCCGTAATCAATTTGTGTTCTCGGGTAAATTTCTAACAACTGGTATCAGAGCCAGATATTGGTTTCAAAGGGATTCTTTGATGCCAGGGATTTATAGTGCCTGATGAGATTAGTGCAACCTTTTTTACAGATGTGGGTCTGGAAAATAATGCTGGAATAATCGTACGCAAAAGAAACTCGAGGAGAATGTGCGGAAGATAGTGCCGTAACTGCCAAGGATCGCAGTGCATTTGCGATATTTACCGGTTTGGAACATACTGACGAATTGTTCGGGATTCATGCGGCTATTTAAAGAAGGTAAACAGAAGAAAATTGTTCATGCGGCTTCGAAAATTGTTCACTTTCTGCTACGTGAGGCCACTGGTGCTGGAATCTACGAGGTTCTCGTCGGGTTCACAGTTGGAACGGTTTGATAGAAGTTTTTGAGAAAATCAAATTGAGAGAGGATGGATTAGAATCACAGCAGCAAAAAAAAATAAAATAAAATAATATATATATATATATATATATATATATATATATATATATAGATATATATATATATATATATCTATATATATATATATATATATATATATATATATATATATATATATATATATATATATATATATATATATATATATAGATATATATATATATATATATATATATATATATATATATATATATATATATATATATATATATATATATATATATATATAATGAAGTCAAAATTATTGCATGTTAATGTGCATACTACTGTAAGACCTAGTAAGGCATGTGTACCCCTCGGTGATCATCGGTAAAGTCTGGGTTAGACCTAGGTGATAGGGGGGATGTCGGATTAACAATACCCCAGGTAAAAACTCTGAGGGGGGTAAGAGCTAGAGTGAGCGGGATTGTATCGCTTAACAGGTTTGGCTGGTGTTAGTCAAGGAACCCCAAGTCAAGTTTAAGGGGGGAATTGTTAGGTAAACTTGACTCGGGATAGAGTCAAAGTTGACCATGTTAAATAGTGATGGTTTTGGGGCACATGGTATTATGCACCCATGGTATTCTGCCCGTGGTATTATATGTAATGGAGCTTATAAAAGGCTGGAAGGACTTCATTGTAATGCAAGACCTGGAGGTGAGCGGTGAAGGCTCACTTGGTCGGATTGGCCAGGGTTTTGAGCAATGCTAATGAGATCTTATTAGGTTGGGTTTTTCCCGGGATTTGGGGTTTTCCCGGATAAACATTTGTGTTTATGTGTTTATGGTTGTTGCTAGTTATTTTTATATTTGCTTGTCTCAGTAATTCTCTGTAATCAATTTGTGTTCTCAGGTAAATTTCTAACATTCCCAAGTGCTTATGTTGTCCATTTCGAAAGGGAAAAATGATGCTTTGATATCGACAAGGAATAAAGATTACGGGAATCCACAGCGATCAAACAACAAGGCTGTAGATCAACCTAGTAGTTCGACAACAACTTCAACCGAAGTTGTGCCACCCATCATTCCTGAGCTAACAATAAAGCCGCCAAAGGGAGTAGTAGACAAATCGACATTTAATCCTTGTGCCTGAGCAGCACAGAATTATAATATAGTAGAGGATCTGGCCCAATTGCCATCCACTATGTCGACACTTGAGGTACTGCAAAATTTCCCCTCCCAAAATCAGGCTCTGTTATCATCAATAGGTGGGATTGACCCAACGGATTCCAATCTGGTGGCCTTTAACCATAAAGGATTCGAACCTCAGTTACCAGCTCAACTTGGTTTACTCATCCAAGTGAAAGCCCTCAACAAAACTGTTCATCGAACAATTATTGATGAGGGGGCATCTACCTGCCTTATGTCAATGAGTTGCTGGAAAACTTTAGGATCACCACCCTTGTCAAGATCATCAATGACATTAAAAGCATTCGATGGACGAACATACACCCTGTACGGGATTTTAAGTAACTTACAAGTTGAACTGGGGGGCAAAACAGTAGAAATTGACGTCGAAGTTATCGATGGAAACCTCGATTACAATATCTTACTGGGAAGGCCCTGGACTTATGCCATGGTTGTTGTTGTATCAACCTACTTTAGAAAGATACCCTTTCCTTTCCAAGGAGGAATTACAATCATTGATCAACAGACGTTTCTCCCCAATAGTTCACAAGTTTTAGGAATCATTCCAATGATCCATGGAAGCTCTCATTTGCTCCAAAATGTCAGAGTAGGCCTACTGAAAGACCCCACCTTGATGGGTAATTTTTTCCTACCACCTCCAAGTAATCTGGTGGAAGTAGCAACAGTAGGAACCTGTAATATGATATCTTCCATTCAGAAGATTTCCAAACATTTTGTTAGCATGGATCATCAACAGGTTTTGCCTCCAAGCCCAATAGAGATTTTTAGCAATCAATTTTCTTAGCCTGGGCGGCAAACCCAAACCAACGATCATTGAGTGTTTGGGTGGATAGGTCAAAGGAATATGGCACCTCTTCATATCCTTGGTCACATGTACATTCTACAGACGAAGGAATTATTCAGTTGATGATGATAGAAGAGGCACCATGGGAAGATTACCACCATCGTTCCCATCTTACGGATTACAAAGAAGATTATTCTAGCAACCTTGATCATCCTTCAGTTTTTTATTTTATATCAAATACTGTAAATACGGTGGATTCAGAGCAAAATCTATCCAATATTGAAGAAACTATGGCCATAAATATCTCGATCAAACCTGATATTTTAGAGAATATTCATGTTGGCAAATCTTATTCTCCTTCAGAAATGGGAATATATTGCACTCTCTTTCGCGAATTCATAGTTGTCTTTGCATGGTCATACGAAGAAATGCCTGGCATTGACTCGAGCATCATTGAACACGAAATCAAGATGTATCCAGATGTCAAACTGGTACGACAACGACTTCGACAGGTGCACCCGAAGAAAGCCGCTGCCATCAAGGTAGAAGTTGAAAAACTTTTACATGCTAGTTTCATTTACCTGGTTCCTCTAATTGATTGGGTATCAAATATTGTTCCTATGATGAAAAAGTAGGGAATGATTAGAATGCGCGTTGATTACAGGGATGTAAATCAAGCTTGTCAAAAGGACAACTACCCTACACCCTTCATTGACTAGATAATCGATGAATGCGTCAGATGCAAAATATTTTCATTTATGGATGGATTTTCTAGGTATAATCAAATAAATATCCACCCATAGGACCAGTTGAAGACTGCATTTATATTCCCATGGGGCACATTCTCCTACCGCAAATTACCTTTCGGTTTAAAGAATGCAAGGGTGACTTTTCAGAGGGCTATGAATTATGCCTTCCATGACATCAAGAACATTGTTCAACCATATCTCGACAATCTTCTGGCTCATTCGCGAAAGCGGACTGGTCATCCGCGACATTTGAGAGCTATATTTCTACGTTGCCGATACTACAAGATATGACTCAATCCACACAAGTGTGTGTTTTGTGTTTGTTCTGGTCATTTACTTGGCTTTGTATTTTCTAAGGACAGAATTCAACTCAACCCATGTAAGGTTTAGGCAATCATCGATATGCCTCCACCTGCAAATTTGCTTCAGATTCAGAAACTCCAAGGGAAAGAAAATTTTCTGAGGAGGTTCATTCAAAATTACCCAGAACTTGCTAAAGGTTATATGCGTCTTTTGAAAAAAGAAGTACCCTTCAACTGGGATCAGGTTGTGCAAGCTTCCTTCGATGCTCTAAAGGAATCCCTAATAAAAGCATCATTAATGTACACTCTTGATTATCAAAAAGACTTTAACCTGTATCTAGCTGTAGCAAATACAACCATCGCAATGGTTTTAGTTCAAGAAGAAAATGGAATAGAACATCCTATCTATTATTTAAGCCGAAACTTAAATGATACAGAAAGAAAATACTCCTATGTTGAAAAGCTGGCTCTTGTAGCTATTCAAGAAGTACAGAGATTTCGACACTATATCCTCCTTCGCAAAACTATCATTTTATCAGATTGCAAACCAATGACTTACATTCTGTCACGCTAGTTACTTGGGGGAAAATATTCAAAATGGATAGCTATTTTGCAAGAGTTTGATCTGGAATTCGTAAAATCCAAATCAAAGAAATCTCTAGTTTTCGCGGAGTTATTATGTGATTTCCCATCGTCATCCAACGATTCAACATCCAATGAAACAATCGTGGACGAATCTTTGTTTATGATATCGTCAAGCGATATGTGGTACGGAGATATAATCATCTATCTCCAAGCCCAAAAATATAGGCCTAATACCTCTCTCTCTTAGCAATGATGTACTCGATGCCAAGTGAAAGACTACATGATCGTCAGTGATACGCTTTACCGCTGTGGTATTGATACAGTCTTGCGAAGGTGTCTCATCCATGAGGAGGCTGAAAAAGTCCTGAGTGATTGTCATTTAGGCACGTGTGGGGGGCATCAATCTGGTTATGCTATGGCACAAAAGATTTTACGAGCAAGTTACTTTTGGCCAACAATGTTCAAAGATTGCATAACCGCAATCAGAAGTTGCCATGCTTGTCAAATTTTTGACCGCAAAACCAGAATACCACCTGCACCTTTGCAAACAATAGTTGCTATTGGGAAATTCACCAAATGGGGCATAGATTTCATGACATGTAACCCCACCTCGGCCGTGGGGCATGGGTATATCATAGTCGCAGTTGACTATTTTACGAAATGGGCTGAGGCAATGCCTACATTAAACAACAGTGGCGAAACAACTGCTCTTTTCTTTTTCAATCATGTAGTCTCTAGGTTCGGTGTTCCACAGGCTATAGTCACAGATCATGGATCACATTTTCATAATCACATGATGGTCGAATTGGCTACCAAACTAGGATTGTCCCATGACAGTTCTACTCCATATTATCTGCAAGCTAATGAACAAGTTGAGGCCATCAACAAAGTCCTAAAGCGCATGCTGCAAAGAATGATCGGAGTCCATAAACGGAGTTGGCACCTAATTCTGTACTCAGCCTTGTGGGCATACAGAACCTCAGTAAGAAATGCGACTGGGTTTACACCCTTCCAGCTGGTGTATGGCCTCGAAGCTGTCTTACCAATTCAATTTGAGACTTCATCTCTCAAGCTCCCAATCGACCTTCTACCCGAAACTTCAGAGGAAGAGGCTCATTTCTTGGAACTAATCCCATTGGATGAAACCCGTCGTGACGCCGCCTTGGCCAACGAAGCCCATAAGAAACGAGTTAAGGCATAGTTTGACAAAAATGTCAAACCCCGTGTCTTCTTAGAAGGTGACCTAGTCTTGCTTTACAATCAGGAATCCAATAAATTGGGAGCAGGTAAGTTCCAAAATTTGTGGATGGGTCCCTAAATTTTTAAATGAGTGTTATCAAAAGGAGCCTACGAGCTAGTAGATTACGATGGAATTCCACTGGTGTAACCCCGAAATGGGTTGTACCTTAAGCATTACTATGCTTGACTAAGTGTAGTGACTTCTTCATATGCTTTTGTTACATTTTTGTTTTCGTCAAGAGTGATCATTTTGGTTAGGTAATCTGTCTTTTTCATTTGTTGCAGATGTCGAACCTATTGGAATCATTCATTGGATACGCTAACAGAGCCAGTCATAGTACGGGGAACCTATCCTTTGCAGCCTGGGCCATTATTGATCCAAGCGGTAAGTTAGTGAGTTTCAAAGGAGTGTGTATTGGTCAATCAATGAACAACATCGCTGAGTATAGAACATTGATAGAACTCCTATCTGATGCCATCACACGTGGCATATGCCGACTTTTTGTCAGGCTAGACTCACAACTTGTCATCATAGCATACTGGCATATATTCTATTCAGAATCTAGCTATCTATCGTATGTTCCTAAGGGTAAAGATTTTGGAAAGGTAGTTTGATTCTATTCAATATCAACACATTTCCAGAAACTTAAACACATTAACTGATTCATTAGCAAATTATGTGTTAGATAGACATTTGCAGCATTTATAAAAGAAAGCTTTTCAATCGACATTTGCATCACGTCATATAACTTAACCAAAATAAAGCTCCAAAAATCAAAAATATATAACTGTTTATAGTTTATCAAAGAGGTTCTGTGTCCCAGAAAAAATCAGTCACATGACCCAAAAACTCAAAAATGTAGAGAAGCACCCTAGACTAATGGTCCTGGTGATAAAAAGTCACCACCTGTGCGATCATACGTAAGAGTCTAGTCCATCGACTCGGCACGCCAATAGTATGGCACTGTAATCTCAGAGGTAACTAATCGGTCCTCACATCCTGGATACCAAGAGTGAGACCCTCGATATGATCTTGCAATGTTGCAAGGGTCTCGGCTACGTCTAGATTGCGAAGGATAGCCCTCCCTACGGCCTCTCCTGCTGGAACGACAACTGCTACCCTCGAGCGCACTGCTGGTCTTACGGGTCCAATATCTGCATGAATATATGAGTTTGATTAGTCTTGATAGCATTTAAAAGACATAAGAACATTATAAAAACAATAAATAGGGATATGGTCAGATATTTTACCTATAACACCCCACTGCTCACCAGCCGACAGCACTAAATCTGGGTCACCCTGGAAATCCATCTCACTGTATGGATACTCAGAAAAGACCATCTCCTGATGGTTGAACCACTCAAAGAAGGCATCAAAGAATGAAATCAGCGACTGACCAGCATGTCTGGTCATAAGATTGACCCATCTCTGCATCCGTGGTTCCGTAGGTACTGGCAGTCCAAGTGAAATGTACTGTGGTTGCATCAGTGGGATCTTCTCCAAGGCGAAGGCGGTGAGAATAGAACCATAACCAGAGTTCTTAGATCTTCCATTCTTCACGTTGGAGAGCTGTTCTTTTATCACCAGAAGTACTGGATCACGCCAGTTGAATAACTTTGGTTCAAGGCGTTCCAGAGCATACTACATATAGGACCTGTTAGCCAAATGAAGAGCCGCACTACCAGCCAATCTAGCAAAGGTGAATAAGATAGTCCTCAAGGACTGGTCAATGACATCTCAAATACTGATCTTGTCCCTGCTCGGTTGAGATCCATCTCTACAGAATTGGCGAATATAATCCCTCACGGATTCACCTCCACGGACGGATCCTAATAGTGAGAGAGGGGAACCATGCCTCGATAAACCGGTCAAGAAGTAGATATCCTCAATTGTCAAAGGGATGGATTTACCTTGAATCTGGAACACTTGGTTGGTAGGATCCCATGCATCAAGGAAATATTGCAACAAATTGATTTGTTGCCTCATCCTGGATATGCGGAAAAATTTGAGCAAACCACAATTTCGCAAAGCAGTCACTGTACCCAGATCATGTAAAGAAGCCATGTCCTCTTCTTCATGCTCGCGTTCAGGCCGTGTAACAACCATCTTGATCCAATGAATCTCTAAAAAGCAAACAAGAGAAGAATTAGGACCCTGATTCAGGTAAAAACAGGCAAAATTTCCATTGAAAAATAGTGCATAAACTTTCCTTCTTGCGCCCATCGCACCCCAGCTGTGTACTGGGTGAGATGCATCCTAACTGGCCAATGGCCAGCTCAGTATGCATCACACCTTTCAATGTACATTGGGTGCAATTGGGAGAGAATGAATTTTTCAAACCCTAGAGGTTCAAAAGAACAAGAAAACATGTCCAAAATCAGAGAAGGAAAGAATGCAATTGAAGAGCTCAAGGTTAGCTCCTACTTGGTCCAGACAACGCTGAAGATAGTCCACAGAATCTCTCGGAATCAGCTGTTGAAAATCAAGGGGGAAAACACCTCCAGAGCTCCAAAAATACCAAATTTGAATGAAATGGTAAAAATGAGAGGTCAAAATTATTTTTATGTTACTATTCACGTAGTTCGAGTAAAATATGGTCATTTAACTCATTTTTTTAAGCATGTATTCAAATTTCTAATCAATTTGATGGAGTAATTGAACAGGCAGCACGACCGTCAAAAGAACAGAGTGTTAATGGTGAAATCAATGTCTCTGACTATTATCACGAGCATTTTTACGCAAAGTTCAAGCTCGTTAAAAAATAAACCTCACCACGAGCAGTTTTACACAAAGTTCAAGCTCGTTAAAAAATAAACCCCGCAATGAGTAGTTTTACGCGAAGTTTAAGCTCATCAAAAAATAAACCTAGCAATGTGCAAATGTTCCCATAGAGTTTAAGCTCATTAAAAGATAAACCCCACCTTCCGTAAATAATCTTTGCGATCGCATAATTATCAGCTTTTGAAATTTGGTCGTGTTCTTACCATCACCTCCACTCTTTTTTAGCTGATCATATGCCTCCATTTGATTATTTACCCTTTTGAGGAGAAACTGTGACGAGTGATTTTATTAGCCACCCTTTTTACCCTACCATGATTAAAAATTTCCAAAACTTACCTGGAACCAGTTGCTATCCAAAAACATCACTCGTTCCTCAAAAAATGAGCCTCCATTAAGATCTTTTCATCTGACTCGTAAAATATGAAAAGATTGTCAAGAAATTGGCATCTCCAGCTCGTTAAAGTGACCGAAAGTGTTATCCCTCCTCTAGATTTTAATCTTTTTGGACCTGAGGGATTATTACACAAGAAGATCGAGCACTTGTCTTGTTTGGCTCGTTAAAACTATCAAAAAGTAATCCCTTTCGTATTATTTTATACTTTTTCGGACTTAAGGGATTACATTACAAAAAAGGACCACTAGAGTTGCCTTTCCATCCCTTTTAGACTCTCTAAAATTGAAAAGGACTGATTTATCTTTGTCGTTAAACTCGTTAAAACAATAGCGACAAACTTGTCCATGCAGACAAGAGCGAGTTTCACTGTCACTAAACTCGTTAAAATATAGCAACGGGTTTTCCCGAAGGGAAAATTATAGAACAAGAATATGTTATCCTCCTCAGGCTTGACAAAAATAAAGAGGTATTGGTCAGCAATGACTGGGGAAAAAGGGAAGAAAACTTGAATAGCTTCATTGGTACCAGGTCGCTCTTGAACATGACACTTTCACTCCGTCACCATGATTGAGTCGGGTTGGGTTATTCTGTTCACCGGTCACATCACCATTGGTCCACTGTACAATCCACCTTGGGGTTAATGCTACCAATCCATTTAAGTGTCGCCGATATGTTCAAGAGAAGTTGCTCAGAGAATTCACCAACCTAGCTAACGTCTCATCCGTTGAAATACCTTCATTCTCCATTTTTCATGACAGCCACCCTGAACCTTGTATCTTTAGATCGTTTTCACCTCCACAAAATCATTAGCTCTGTTCCGTGTCATAAATGTGGGATTCATTAAGGCCCTCCTATGATGGGATGCTTCTTGTCAACATTAGCTCATTATCCAAGAAGCTAACTTAGGGACACCCCTTTCAGTACTTTGAAGCTTGCATGCCTCAATGGCAAGTTTCTCACTTCCGACGACAGGGCTACATCAATGGCCTTTGACCGAAATATTTTACGTGGTGTTTGACATCAACTCATGTATTCACGCGACGTGGATTGTACTGCAGTACCTTGATGGTCATCATCATTATCGGTGATTCCTCTCGCGCCTGTTAACCGTTTATATCATTGGCTGGTAATCAGGTGATGTCTTTCCATGTTTGACATCAAACCATCTTTTCACAAGGATCGACTTGTACTTCAGGCAAATATTGAATGAGTTTGAAGACCCCAAATCTAGTTTCATCCATCAAGGCTACGATATATTCAGGAAAATAAAGACGTCAAATGTACATCACAGCTGCACATATAATCATCCAAATTAAAGGATGATGGCTCTACCAGAATCATCAGTTTGTCACACAGATGATTGTCTATCTTATGTACATGAGTATGAATTTATAAAGCTGAGCATGGGAATGCCTGCCTCAGCTAGATCATGAAAATATTATGAAGATATTTTATTGTGTTGTATCTTATTATAGGTCACCTTCCAGTTCAAAAAACCTCGGATCCTCATTATAAATCATTTCACTTGACATCAAAAGGATTTACGACCTCATGCTTTAGGGGGAAATTGTTATAGACATATTTGGGCATTGTAACCCCAATCACATATGTCCATAAACCAAGGGATTCTAAACCCCTAAAAGTGTTGTTTCATACCCTAAAGGAACAAGGTCAGCTGATTACATCATCTCCCAGAAGTTCTCCATGAAAAGCTACATAGAACTGGTCAAAACTGGACCATACAGACTACTCCATACATAGGGTGTGATGCATCTCACCTATTACACATGGGGGGTGCGATGCATACTGGAAAGCCCTTCTGTAGGATGCAATGAGCGAGAGCAAACAAATGGAAGAAGCAGTGTGCTAGGTGGAAACCTAGAGAATCATCTAGAAACTTCTCATATGACACTTGCCTCTTTGAGTTCGCCCAGGGATGAGTAAGGGATCTAAAATCTCCAAGTGGAACCAAGAACTATTAGTGAAATGACACTAATAAAAATCCCAGAAACTGACTCACTCTCCTGGAAACATTTATATATGGATCCCTCATCCGAGAGATCCAGAGAGGCTGGAATTTTGTAATTTGCAAAGAAGTGTTGTTGGTTTCTCTTTGAAGACATTCTTGTGTGATCTTGCTTTGTATGAGGTGAAGAGGGCTTTCATGCTGGGAGGATGATGCTGGATCAGATAGCCTGGTTGTAATCCTCTCTTCTACTACTTCTATCAACAAATCTATTTGAGTTTTCCTCCATATGCTTGTATATCTCTGAATCTTGTTTGTATAATCATCTATATGGTTAATGTAAATCTGATCCTACATTGTTTATGGTTATAGATCTCTATGCTTTGATGGCATTTTGTTGCCTTGAATCTACAGGTGTTCTTTGAAGTGGGACAAACGAGAAAGGAGCGGTGAAAGCTTCATCAAAGGAGAGAGGAAACAGGCAAGGAAACTAGCGAAATACTAAGGATGGTACTCTCTGCTTCTCTCTCATCTATCTATCATAAAGGAAAACACAAGTAACTTTAATCTATTTGTTTCTAAGATAGCTACCCATCTTAGTGGGACTAACAGCTCTGAATGGACACTAGTTTTCCTGATAACACTTCTTGTGGGAATAATGTAGGATTGGTGCAGTATGAGAAAGGAAATGGTGGATTATCAACCTCACTTTGCACTTCAGATATGAATCAAATGGACTAAATTTCTGGGTTCACATACATGGTGTCACTATACCAAAGAGTGGCTCCAGATATAATGAATTGATGCTCAGCTAGATGATACTAAGGTTGAACAAAATAAATGTCTAAGGGACTGGGTTATTGATGTAAAATGGAGGAATGATGAAGTGGACAATTCCCAGTTTGATCTAGAGTGATATAGGGCTCTAGAGGATCTTCAATATGGGGAAGAATGATGGGACTAGACTTGACACTACCAGATGCAGTAAGAGGGTTTGGGAGAATTGCTTCTCCTCAGCTCTCAAAAATGGATGCCCCCTTACCAAAAAATTGAAATGAAATGGCTAAAAGGTGGATGTGGTTTGATTCATGGGTTTGAGGTAAGGGGTGATTGAACTTATCATCGTCATGGGAGACGAGGTTCACATATGCATCATCAAAAATGAAGGAATAATGACTAGTAGATGTGACATCTATTGATGTTGAGACTAAAGTGTTCGCAAAAGAGGGTTCGACATAATCACAATAGGAAACTACAAGAGAGTCCCAATAGATTGATCCCATGGATGATGACAGGTAGAAAATAGGGGCTAAACTATCTGTCATCTCGACATCAGGAGGGGGAATCACAATGGTGGGTTGGGAAACCACCGTTCTGGCAAAGAAGTGGGGCTAGAAACCATAGGTAGAGGGGAAGTGGAGTCACAAAGAGTGACATATAACTCGCAAAGCACTTGAAGTGTATCATGAAAATATTTGAGATAGGAATAATGATGGGAAAAATGGCCACAATTATCACACACAACACACGAGTGATTCATGTGTAAGGATTTGTTCTTTTTGATGGACTCAGGTAAGGCGACATGGACCTCAGGAATGTTAGAGTCTAGGAAAGTATCAAAGACTACATTCTTAATGTGAGGGATTTCAGGAAAATTATTGGTGGGGTGCCCAACAACATCACAAAAAGTGCATGCATGAGTATGCTTTGGCGGTTTAGGAGGAGAGAGAGTTTCTTGGGGTGGCTTGCCTTTAGGTCCCTTTTTCTAGTCTTTCCCCCCTCACCAAATTCTTTCGCAATAGGATTAGCTTCCTGTTGAGGTTGTTGTGGAACTAAAGAAAAGGAAGGGGAAGGAACAACAAGTTGAACTGGAGTCAAAGCTATGCAAGGTTTGGGTTGATTGGAAGGAGTGTTTTCCAAAGGATCAATGTACCAAACTAGTATGCCCAAGGTGATGTTAGGTAGACTCAATGTAGCCATAACAGGGGTAGAACATATTCCTAGTGGTGTGAATAAGAAAGGTATCTGACTTGAGGGGTAATGACCCGGGGGAGATGCTCCTAGATGGTTAAGACTTGGGGGAATGATTCTGGGTTGAAAATGACCAGAAGAGATACCAATAGAAGGAAATGGGCCCAGAAGAATTGTACCTGAAGGTTTGGTTGAGTTAGGAGTAGGAGGGTGCAAAGGGGTTGCCTGATGTGAAGGCATACTAAATCACTTGTTGGCGGCCCGTGATTCTTGAAGCTTGCAAACACTAGACGAGATAGGCTTAGAAGGGGTAGGCAATGGGCCATAATAAGCCCCAAGTAGGGTGGAATCTTTGCAGATCCTAGGAGAAACATAGGTTATGGAAGGGATAGTCTTAATGTCAGTCACTGATGAGATATTGGTATGAAGAGGTGTTTGAGAATGAGGTTCATAGTAAGTCACCTGATCGATAGTGATGATATTTACATACTAAGAAAAACACAACTTGTGAAAGACAAAAAATGCGACAAGAGGCATGGCATATGTGTAACTACGACCCAACAAGATGTTATACTATAATGGGGCATCAATGACTTCAATATCAATCAAGAGAGTCTTGTCGACAATGGTGATGGGATAACTGTGATATAAACTGAGGGGCTGTGAGTGGTGACCATCCCAAGCATGGAGAGTGTTAGTGGATGGGGACAAGTTATGGGAACCAAGTTTCTTCCAAACACTAGTGACCATCACATAGGTGGAGGCACCTTCGTCTATGATACACTACTGGACCGTGGCATTCTTTATGGAGGCTGGTATTTGAACGAAAACTAAGGAATGAAGGGGGGGTGGGTTCAGCTTTGTCAACATCAAAGAAAATCAAATGACTATTAGATTGATCCATAGTGCCTAAAGAAAATAGTAGAGCCTTTCATTAATATGGGCATGTCTGGAGGACTTCAAACATTGACATGGCAACAAGAGACTGTGCCAAGTCATCTACTATGTTATAGGTAAGAATGGATTTAGAAGAAGCAACATTTTTACGTAAGGGAAATTTGGGGATCTTGGGGGAAACTCAACTTTATGTAGTGGGATATGTAAGGTGCAATTTGGTGACAAAAGAGGCTCAATTGAAACTTTGGGTTGGGAATCAGTCGCTGACTTTGGAGGGGGCTTGTCATATTGGTGCAAACAAGTTTGGAGGTTGACTTTTTCAGCATTGACTTCTTCAGAATTCATCATGAGGATATGGCATTGGCTTGAGGGGGCTTGGACCCAGGTTCAAATTTAGTTGTGCTACGAAAAAAACCTCACACTACTAGCCCTTTTGACAACAACTTGTGTAGCGCAGGCTGTAGTCTCACCAAGGCAATATTCAGGGATGCTAGAACCAGGCTTCTGCATCTAGAAGGCTATGTGATGTGGTTTAAGGTGCTTTCTGCAATTTTTGTTTAGATCCAACCTTCACGAAGACTTATTCATGAAACATAGGTGATTTTCAGTTAAAGAAAGTTATAAGCTTCATGTAACTATCTAATCATGCATTAAACAACATCTAACAGCTGCGGATTTACCAAGGTCTCCACGCACTCACCTGCAGGAGCCTTCTCCTTCACCCAAAACATAGAAAGATCTACAATTATAGCCCCAAAATCATATCATAACATCTAGTTAATTTCCTTAGACTTACTAAGACACCCCTTTATATATCCTTCTCTATTACAATACCATGGTCCACAAACCATGGGCGGATCTCAAAGCAATAAAAAAATATAAGGGGTTTTGACCTTCCTAAAACCCCATTGACTCCTATTTGACCTATGCTACTTGCACTCTTCTCCTCAAAATGTGAAGAATTACAATATTTTAACAAAATTGACCCAAGGAACCCTGTCCCAACAGGCCTCCAACACAATTATGTGACTCGTCCTAAGTCACTAGGCTGGTACACTCTAGATCTTTTCTCTCAGGCTGTTGAATGAAGACTTCACTAGGCGAAGCACCTCCATGCATTGAACGACTACCTGTCCAAATTCTTCGACCAAATTTTCCGTAGTTGGCCCATCTACTGCTAAAACAATGGTTCACTGTGTCTACTGCATACTCTTAAGCGTGCCTTCCAAGGTTTGTGAGAGCTACCATGCTTCTTCTTCCCATGGATGCATTTGTGAAGTGATGATCTGTATATTCTTCCACAGCTCCTCGATCTGTCGCTATAGGGATGTACCCTCTTTCAATCAGGTGAACCATTGCACAGGGGCTAGGGTGCGTGCCGTCACCTTTATCTCATCATACTGCAGTTGCATATCCAAAATGTAAACTTTGATCTTCTTCACCTATGGGTCCTCCTGTAGGGAACCCCATAGTTCTAGAGTTTCTTCAAACAAATGGCTACACTCCTTGATTGCATCATCAAGCTTTGCCCTATCGGTTCTGATGGCAGCCTCTCACTGCTCTCGGAGATCCGGTGGTGTGCTGGGTTGCAGCTTCAATTGAAGTTTAGTAATTTGGAGTTGTAGATCGAAATGAAATTTATCCACCTGTACCTTTGATTCTCTAAACACATCTTCCCGTTGTTGCACTTTACCTTCAGAAGCGGCCTCCGACTAAATTTGGAGCTTGGGGATCTCACTACATACTCTTGAAATAGCCTTCTCCAGCTGCACCCTTCGTGTGGCTGCCTCATCACGGTCCTGGAGAGCTTTATGCTTTTCATTTCACATCTATTGACTGGTGATCTGTACATCCTTGATCACCATGAGATCCCTTTTCTCTTGCAACTTAAGCTCATTTACTACACCTTGGTGTAGCTCATGCAATGTGGATAGGGGGAGTGTCGCGAGGTCAATACCTATGTCTTTGGGTAGCTGGGCACTCTCCTATTCTACGACCTCATTCAAATATAAGGATCCATGAAGCAGGGGTACAACACAGAGCTATGAGGTGAGGACTAACTGCACACTATCCGATGTCGATGGCTTCGTTCTCGCTTGAGACTGGCTCACTTGAACCACACTCGCTTGAGCCTGGCTTGCCTGAACCAAAAACTTTGTGAGGTCCGCTTGGACCTTTGACAAAATGGACTAGTACTAATCTTCAATATGGCCTGAAATTTCTTCTGCCGTAGATCCTAACAGTATCTCCAATCTTATCAAGGTCCCCCTCAGTGAGGACCATGTCCTCCGCACCAGCAGTCTTATCAGACTTGTGCTTCTTTTATGTGCCTCTCGCACTTGAATTTTTTACCGTTTAAGAATAAAGGGAGAATCAACGCTCTCCAAGTCTACAATGGGGTCTTTGGTACCCTGATCTAGTATTTCTGTGTGCTACTCTTCATCGCACTCACCCTTTGGTTCTTGCATGGTAATTTTCTCTAGATCGATGGTCATCATCTTCATTTCCTTTTGTGTTTCTTTACTGGTGCCTGCTACACCTTCGACACTAGTCCCCATGATACCTTCGACAACAACCATGGGAAGAAGCAAGTCAGTCGGCCACTTAAGGACTAACTATGTGATATCGTCTTTTGTGACCAAAAATGACAACTTCGTCCTCTTCTTTGTCACATCATGCCTCACACGGATGTATACATGATGGAAATTAGCCATAAAATGTGTAATGCACCAATATTCTTTGAACAGAGTGGGTGAAAACCGTGCTTTCTGGTTAATCACCATACGAAATTCTGATTCAAGCAGTACTCGGAACATCTTGTTTTCAATGACACGGTCAAAGTCCTTTTTTTCCCACAATGAGGCAAATTTTACAGCCTCACACAAGTCTGGATCCGTCATTGGGAATAGGGAATTCTCTAGCTTCCTCCAAGCTATCAACGCGATCAATAACAATAGCCACGCTTAGTGGAACACTTTTCTTTCTTCCTGGGATTTGCGACATATTTCCAAGAATTCTTGGTAGAGGTACTTTTCTCAATTAAATTTGAACCCCTGGCTACACTGCACAGCTAAGGATAAGACTAGTGTTAGTACTTCATCGACATGACACTTTCTCATAATTTTTCCTACCAAGATCTGTGCAGCAAACTGCACAACTTCATCCAAGATAGAACTAATGGTGTATCCTCACGACTTCTTCACCAACCCAAAGTCACTTTTCATTTGGTTTGCAATATTTTTCTGTTGTGACTTCCCCACAAAAGCTTCTCTGGGGTTCATCCCCTGATATGGTAGCACTGTGATTCTGTGGATCATCATATCATCAATTGGGATGGGCCCTCCCAGCTAAAGGCACCCATCATGAACCAGCGGCAACAACTAGTGGACATAGATGGCAGTAATAATGTTGCGGCTAAAATGTGGGACATACAACATGTTGAGGAACCCATCGTTAATACCATCCACCCACCTCAGTAGTTCAATCCTTGTGAAACTCGCCTACTCATAGCAGATTGATTTCAAGTATTTATTGGGTTTTAACTATAGAAATTTCTCGTGATCGCCCCAATCCCAATCCTCCATCTTCAGAAATGGTACCCAGGCCAACAAGTCACCCTCAATAGGTGCTTCCTTCGGTAGCAATGGCGTAAATACCTTGAATTTCAAAGGGTTAGGGTCCTCAATTACTTTGGCAGTTGGTTTTCTTGGGGTTATATACGGTGGCAACCGAAAAATTGGTTTCGTGCCCTCTGCACTTATCTCGTCAATCCCCATATTCATATCTTCTTCGTCTAGGTCCTGCGGTTCCATCGACTACTTATTTTTATCCATACGACCCTTTTGTATCTGTGGGGATTTTTCACGGTGATTACCGAACCAGGGCTTCCTGTGGCTTTTTCTGCTTTTTCTCTTGTGCCGCATAGGTAGTATATTTTGGCCTTAGTGACTGGGGTGCTGTAGCAAGGACTGGCGGTGTTGTAGTCATGATATTTCCTACTCCTCTTGTTAAGAATTGTTACCCAAATTCTTCCCAACTCAAATAACCAGACATACAACAATTCAATCGGCTCTAAAGGCACAACAACACATAACAAATTCTCAAGAAGCAAAGTCATCAAGTTGGAGCAAGGTGCAATATTTATAACTCAATTTGAATTCAAATAGTCCATTCCCCATAAATATTTCTCATAAATGCGATTTTGGTGGCAGTCACTCCCATATTTATGCCTTAAATGCACTTCCCCCACTCCTTTTAGTGGAAAAATAACTATCAAATCAACTGTAGTTGCCCTAACAGTCACTTTTTGGGTAGGTTGCATGGAAAACCTCTTTGCAATGCAACCATCTCGTTCTAACTTCCATATACGTGCTCCTCCAACACATCGCACAACCTTCCTTCTTTGACAATTTTTTCCCTTGGTGGCATATTTTATAGTCCCGCACTTTCTTTCAACTGCCAGAAGCACTAAGACTTTCCTGCGTCCATGGAGTCATTGTGTAGGGGTTGGATCATCCCTATAAAATTTCAATATGCTCCCATTAATCCTTCCCGGAAATACTTCCCGATTCAGCTTTGCGAGCTGAACTGTGCCACATCCGAAATGTCCTTAATGATATATGGTCCTAGCCAGTGCATTTGAAACTTCCTCAGAAACTTAGTAAAACTAATATCATACATTAGTACCAAATCATCATTTTTGAAGGTGTGTTGCTTGATGTGTCGGTTGTGCCATGCCATTTCTCTAGATTTTTTTACCTGCTAATGAAAGCTAGCCAAAAAGCGGTCTTCCTCTAATGCCAACAACTGCGCAAGGTGTTCCTCCATGATGTCGCGATTTTCCATCTCGGTCACTACTGTGATTCTTAGGCTGTGCACTATGTACTCCATTGCATTACTACTTCTTGTCCATAAACCAGTCGAAAAGGTGTTTTCCTAGTTAATTTCCTATAAGTAGTCCTATAGGCCCATAGAACAACTGGTATGCGCACATCCCATTCATTCTTATTAACATTGCATACCTTTGTGAGGGAATTCTCCAAGATCTTGTTGAAAGATTCAACAGTGCCATTCACCTGGGGGTGATATTGCATACTCTTTTGATGGTACATTTGGAAATATTCTGTTAAAGCCGCGATTGTCTCATTTAGGAAGTTTGACCCTCTCTTAGTCATCAAAACGTTTGGGCATCCAAAATGTTATCCATGATAACCCCTAGAAATAATTTGTTAGTTTGATTAATCATTTGCATCTATCTGCTACTTTTCCAAAGGAGGTTGTTGTGTTTTTCAAATTGGAGATTAAAGAAGGAAGGATAGGTCGAATCTAATTTGTTTTGGAGAAATTCCCATATTCTCTAAAAAAGTCGTTTCTTTCACAAACCCCATCTTTCCCTTTGTATATCCCTCTAGCCACATTTCTATTTTGTTTATACATTTGAAACTCTAGCCTAAATCCATTTTATATTCCAACTCTTGCCGTGTTCCCCATTCCCCTTTATTTGTTTTTCATAAACCATGCCCCTTTCTTTTTATTATATATATTTCATTATATCTAATATAAGCCTTGCACCACTCGTGCTGAAAATAAAATGGACCCAGAGGCCACTTGTTGGCATGTTGCACAAATCATAAAGCCCTCCTCCACCGATATCGCAAAGTTCTATCTCCCCTCACCGATTACAATATTGCATAAGTCCTGTCACTACTCCTCTACCAATATCGCAAGTTCATCTTATTGATTGCAATATCGTAAGTTCTCTCTGGCCTACCGATTGCAATAAGTCTTCCCCCGTCGATGGTGATATCGCATTCGGGGATTGCTCAAGTCACAAGCTCCTCTTCCGTCGAACTCCCTTCTGACTTGCGATTGTGATGGACCTGAAAAGTTATGCATTATGGTCGTGTGAAATTTCAGGTCTGACATATTGGGAAATCACCATAAATTAATGTTAACACCCCTTATTCCTTCCTAATGGTGATATGTGAAGTCTTGGTTCTAGATGTGATATTATATGTGTCATGATTTATTAAAGTTTCGCATCCAGATAGTCAGTGAACATTATGGAATATGGTAAAAGGCCCCCCTCCTGTATTGTGATTGCGATAAAAATAGGCCCGGATCAACAACCCAGATTGAATCATCTTGGAACAACGAACCAGATCAACGAAAATCAAAATATCCATTTCGCTTCCACTCAGTGGGACAGCGAGGGTGTTTTTCGGCATATATCCAGCAACATGGTCAGCAAATAGAATATAGAGAAAACATGACAACGAGACACAAAGGACACTGAAGGAACTTTCAAACATGTTTTAATCATCAAACAACACGCCTACTAATAGGACAAACAACATTGCTCATTTAAAGGCCTAGAAACAACGTTGTCAGATTTGAAAGGACAAATGTTCTGAATTTCAACAAATACAGTGCCAACATTACAAACTATTAATATAGGAGGTAACTCCTCAAATCAACTATGCTTCTTCATTAAGATTACTCATGGTTATATACATGATGGAGTGACTCTTGGGTTTCACCTCCCGATGACCCTTCCTTTTCCATTATTTACAAGTGTTTACCCAATCCCCATGATTAGGTGTCAACATTCCCCCCCTTATTCTGAAGGGATGTTGGTGAGTCCAAGCATCATTCTAAATATTTAAAGCTTTTCTCTTCCAAGCACTTTGGTGAAGATGTCTGCAATCTTCTCATTAGTGGAACAACGCCGTAGATGGATTGTCTTGGCCTCAGCATGATGTCGAATCATATGGTATTTTGTATTGATGTGCTTCATTTGATCATATAACTTTGGGTTCTTAGCCAACTTTATTACAGAGGTGTTATCAATCATGAGTGGAGTTGAATGTACTTGGTTTACATGCAAATCTTCCAGAATTTTCTCGAGCCACACAATTTCCTTTGTTGCCTCTGTTGTGGAATCTGCTAGAACTGATTGTTTGCATGATCTCCAGGAGACAACTCCTGATCCAAGACTCATAGCATAACCAGAAATAGATACCCCAGTTTCTTTGCCTCCATCGAAATCTGAATCAGAGTATCCAATCAAGATGAAGTTTCCCACCTGTGTATACTTGAGTCCAAAGTCCTTAGTTCCCTTCAAGTGCTTTCGAACTCTTTTTGCAGTAGACCAATGTCCCTCACAAGGCTTTTGCATAAACCTGGCGAGGATTCTAGTAACAAACGAAATGCCTGGTCTGGTAGTAGTCAGGTAGTTGAGACTTCCTACAAGCTTTCTATACTTTGTTGCATCCTCAAATTCTTTTCCTTCAATGGATGTGAGATTTAAGTTTTGTTCCATTGGAGTAGTTAGAGGATTGCATTTAGCCATGCCAAACCTGTTCAAAAGATATCCAATGTATTTTTGAGAAAGGAATATGGACTTTGGATGTTGAGTTACTTCAATACAAATATAGTAGTGAACATAGCCCAAGTCAGTTATTTCAAAACCTTTCCTAAATTCCTTATTTATGGATGCAATGTAGCTCTCATTATTCCCTGTCATCAAAATATCATCTACATATACCACAAGATATACAACTGTTTTTCCAACTTTCTTGAAAACAAAGTTGCATCATCAAGATCATAATGTTTGAAGTTGAGTTTTAGAAGATGTTTAGTGAACTTTTCATACCAGGCTCGCGGTGCTTTCTTGAGGCCATACAAAGATTTCACAAGTTTGCATACTTTATTTTCATTACCCTTCACAACAAATCCTTCAAGCTGGGACATAAAAATATTATCTTTTAGATCTCCATTCAAGAAAGAAGTTTTTACATCCATTTGATGCACTTTACAACCATTCTGAGCTGCTAAGGTAGAGAGTATTTGGATGGTAGCCCATTTTTTTGTGGGGGAAAGTATCCTCATAATCAACCCCTTCTTTCTGTGAAAAACCTTTTGCCACAAGCATGGATTTGTGCTTGTCAATTGAGCCAATAGCGTTATACTTGTTCTTGTAGATCCACTTGCAACCAATTGGTTTGGTTCCCAATGGAGGATCAACCAACTTCCAAGTTCCATTATTTATCAAGTCATCATACTCCTTTTGCATCACTTCTTTCCATTCATCATGAGAAGCGAATTATTTGAAGGAATTTGATTCAAAATTTGTAGACAAATTCATTTCACAATCATAAGAAACATCCATATCAATAGGTGAATCAGAATCATCTACATCACCTCCATTTTTCCTAGTTGAATTTCGTTTTCCTGTCTTTCCAACCTCATCAGGATGAACACTTTCAAGTGTCTTTGTCAGCCACTTTGGGGGACCTTTATGAGATGTTACAGGATGCGCAGTTGATTGAGTTGGGATTGACTCGAGATTGAGTCTCCAAATTCTGTCAGTCACATCACTCAAAGTATCATCAGTGGTTGGAATTTCATGTGGACGAGAGAGTGCTTTAGAAGAAGATTCCATAGATTGACCCAGTATAGGAATGCTCCCTTCAATATGTGGAATCTGATTATCAAATTATTGAAATGATTTTGCATGTCCGAATCTATCCAAGCAATCAAGTTTCCACTCAACAACATTGTCAGTTTTGGAAGATTCAAGAAAGATTACATCTCTAGATGCAACAAACTTTTTATTAACTTCATCATAGAGACGGTATTCTTTGGAGGTATTTGAATACCCCAAGAAGATACACTTACGACTCCTTGAGCCAAGTTTTTTTCTTTGTACTTTTGGTATCAAGGCATAACAGGTGGAACCAAAGACTCTGAGATGCTTTACTGAAGGAATGTGGCCATACCACATTTCACAAGGATTCTTGTCTCTAATAGCATTAGATGGACATCTATTGTTTACATATGCAGCACATAGAACTGCATCAACCCAAAACATCAATTTTACATTCTTGAAAAACATCATGGAACGTACCATATTTAATATTTTCCTATTCATTCTTTCAGCTACTTCATTGTATTGGGGATTATAAGGCACAGTTGTTTGATGTTTGATCCCATGCTGGCGAAGATAGTTTTCAAATTCATATGAACTTTATTATTTTCCATTATTAGAATAGAGCCAATATGAGATTTTGCATCATTTTCAATCGATGTATGAAAGTTCTTGAATGTTTGAAAAGAATCAGATTTGTTCTTCAATAAATAAACCCAACACATTTTGGTGTAGTCATCAATAAATGTCATCATATATTTATTTCGATTTGCAGAAGGAACAAGCATTGGACCACATAAATATGAATGAATGAGTTCAATTTTTCCATGTGCTCTGGGATGTGAATCATGAAAAGACTGTTTGCTATGCTTTCCTAGAATGCAAGCATCACATTGCTTAAGTTTCCTAGGAATTGTAGGCAAACTAATAACACCATTTTTCTTCAATAAGTGAAGTCTATCATAGTTCAAGTGTACAAATCTAGCATGCCATAATAGACTTCATGGAAATGTACCTTCATCATAATGAGAAATGTATGAGAAATTTTGTTCATGAGCAAAGGTACCTTGCAGCTTGAGAAGCCTTTCTTCTTCTATCCCCATCATGACAAGTGAGTGATCTGATGCTTTTCTCACCTCAACCTTGCCATCAAACATATGAATGGAGTGTCCTTGCTAGCGGATGTGGACCAATGGCAACACGTTTCTCCTTCGCTGTGGGAGATATAAAACATCATGCAGAGGAAAGTCTGGAAGACCAAGAAATTGGAGCCTGATTGTGCAAAGCCCTGATGGCTTGAGTTTTTATTTTTCTGCAAATTATACTAATCTATCAACATTATTAGTAAATTATTCAAAAAAAATTCTTCTAAAATTCATGTGGCAAGTTTCTGCTTAATCAAGCAACCAGTAAATTTTCCAGGAAGCAAGTGAAGTATTAAACAAGTCTTCATTTACTTCAATATTCCAATGTGCCACAACATAGTGAGCTGATTCAGGTGCTTTACCTTTCTCTTTGCCATTAATTTTACCTTTGGGTTGATTTATTTCTTGCTCAATTCTATGCCAAGGTAACTTTCATGTGGATGAATCATGTGATCCATGTCTATTGCAACGTATGCAATGGAGATCAGACTTTTCTCCTTGAGTGTCTGCCCCGTTGCCTCTGAAATTTCTTCTTCCTCTTCCTCTTAGACCACCTCTTCCTCTGGAAGAATCTTGAGCATGATTCTTCTCTCTATATGCAAGACACACAACTTCTTTAGAAGACTAAGGAACTGTCTTCTTCTCGAAATCTTTCTCTCTCTCAACAAATTTATTCACAAGGGAGTCAAAGGTAATTTCTTTGAGGTTTCCATTTGCTTGTAATGACTCAAGATAATTTGAATAAGTGGGATAAAGTTCCCTGAAAAAGCTATTGGAGCAATGTCTAGTTCAAAATTAGTGACTTTGATATCATGCATAATATATTTTACTTTTGATGCAAGAGCAAGAGGATCATCATTTTGTAATTCAAGGCTGAATAATTTAATCATCATTTGGACAACTTCAAGTGCAGAGTGTGATTCATAGAGTTCATTCAATTTTTGTAAGGCTTCAAAAGCATTCAAAAATGGGGAAATATGGCTACTCACCTCTTCATTTACGGATGCTACAATCAAGGCATAGGCCTTGCTATTCTTGTTTTCCCAAATGGAGAATTCCTTGTCTGAGGTAGGCTTTGCTGGTTCATTGTCTCCTTCTCCAACACAAACTCCTTTCCACAGCTCATTAAAAATGAGAGTGTGTTTGATCTTCCACGACCATTCTAGATAGTTCTCTTTGCTGGTGAGAACCACTCCCACAATAGATATCAATGAATTCATTTTAAAATATTTGTACTATAAAAATACTTATGCTGCCAATGTATAAAATTTGCACTCCTAGTGGTAAAAACTATAATTATGACATATATAGTAGAGGTATATATGGGGGAGGGATTATATGGGGAGAGGGTTATATGAGGGGAGGGTTATATGGGGGAGGGATTATATGGTGAGGGTTATATGAGGGGAAGGTATATTTAGTGGAGTTATGATACTCATCAGCGTTATATATGAAGTTCAGGGCCGTGTTATATTAAAAAACACATGTATTAAAAACAAGTTAATACACAGTGATTATATGCCAACATTGAAGTTATATATAAAAACACAACTATTAAATGAGGTATGGGGCCGTGAGGTATATACTGTACGGAGTAAGGCGGACAACAATGTAAGAGAGAGCAGTATGGAGAGTGGTATGGTATCGCAGTTTAAAATTTACTATGATATGGAGTGTTATATATGAACCCACAACGTTATAGCGAGGAGTGTTAATGCAATAAGAACCCACAACATTACAATGTTCAACATAATAGGAGCATGAGAGCATTCATCATAACAAAGATATGAATTCAATGTTAAATGTGGTATGGACAACATTCAATAGAGTAATATAATGGAGCTACAGGAACCCCTCGCAATGCATCTGAGCCATGAAACGGAGTTGTGGCAATCACGACGGTCAGAATGTGCAAGGACTTTAAGTCAAGTCCATGGGAAATAAAAAATTTCACACAGACACAGTTATTCAGCCCAACATACATGCCATGAAAATAACTTTTAAAATACTTTATGCCATTCAATCAACTATAACTCCAACATATACGACATTCATCAACCATCCAACTTTTCAAGCTCTTAAAAGACTCACCAAATTCCAAATGCCATCAATACACACACTTTTAGTCTTGTACACCTCCCAATAGACACACCAGTCTTCACACTGATTCAATCTTTCAACACACTAGGCTGTTAAGCAATGCCTCAACGCAACAATACGACCTCCTCAACAGTAAGATAAAATACGAAATGCAGTGCTTAATGATGAGCCCCATAAATGGGTAATTATATGGGCTCATTTTGCCTCCTAACATAGTTAAATCAACCATTCTCTTAGCTTATGGCATGTTTTTTTATTATATTTATTCTTATGGAGTGAGTTGAGTTAGTTATGATGCCATGATGTCTAATATGTGTTTAATGCAGATGCTTGTTGAATTTTGAATACAAAGTCAAAGATTCAATGGACAATGGGAACAATAATTAAAAGTGGACAAAGGAGAGGAGTTATAGGAGGGAAAACCCCTCATTTATTACTCCCCACTTCGAATTCCCCTTCATGCAGCTTGGAGTACAAATAGTCAGATCAATGCACTAGGAGGCAGCCGAGCAAGTGGAGAATAACTTATGTTTATCTCTAGTTTTGGGAGCCAAGCCTCCCTGATTTTAAGGAAGCTATTGGGAGCTTCAGTTATATAAGTAGAGAGGCCTAGGGCCTCACTAGGGTCGAATTTTTGTCGAATTTTTGTTTTACTTTTGCTATTATAAAACTCTGCTCAACTTCGAGCTTACTTTTGTGGATAGTTCCATGTAATCCTATTACTGTTTTGATAATAAATATGAGATCCTTTTTGAGCTAGCACTGAGTTACCTCAGAGGGCTGAAGCTCTTGGGTTAGGGCCCAATCCAAGCAGCCAAGCTCCTCTTTTTTGTATTTATACGATTTGTTTCAGTTTATGGATTAGTTGCTATTAGATGAACTTCTTTCTTGGTTAAGAATAGGTTTCTTTTGGTGATTTAGAAGGTTTTTTCAATTTTTGTTTTCCATAGCAGGTTAAGCAGTGATAGAAAGAAGATTCAAAAGGCTAGCAATAGTGCCTTGGACTCTTTTCCTCCCTTTGGGACTATGAATTGAGGCAAAGACCCTCTTGCTGCCCCAAAAACACAGATTTTCCTTCTCCATAGGATTTCTAGTGTTTGCAGTTTGTTAGAAGGTTAATGCTTTGCTTTAGATCTCTTCCACCATGCTCATTTCTGTATTTGCAATAAGTCTTCTTCCATGCTTTCTTTTCTTGTAGCATTGCTCAGCATTCACTTCCATAGATCATAGTTTAGACTAGCTTGATGCAAAATTATGTTTTTTAGATGTGCTCACTTCCTTGCTTGCTTGATCTTATTGGTTGACTGTCAGTTCTTTTGCAGCAGATCTCTTCTCATAGCAGGTCAGCCTTCAGTCATCACATTCTCTCTTTGATCCATGCCCTACAAGTTGCCCAAATTTCACCTCAAATCTACCTTAGTTTTCTGCATTTTTCCATAGGACTTCTTCCTCTCTCCCAATCATCTTTCCCTCTCCTAGTAATTCTTTATGGACCCTAGGTGCCCTAACACATCATACCAACCTTCACCTACCTACTCTACCCACTCTCACACCCTCAAAACCTTCAAAACTGCTCTCGGCATCCTCCTATAGACTTCTTGTACATCCCCCGTGTCCTCCTATAGATTTTCCTGTAGGCTTTCTTTTGAAGGCTGGGTGTGCGAAAAGCCTCCAGAAGGCCACTTGAGACCTCCTAGGACCCATCTACACCATCTTACATCTCCTCAAACCCCATAGTTTCCCTTCAACACCACCTATTCGCTTCCACCTTCACACACAATAAAATACATGCATATCAATTTCACATAAAAATACATAAAAATCCAAAAATATGTTTTTTGCTCATTTACTTCTAGAAATATCTTGAGTAGATGTTGTTTACTTCCTTGAGTAGGTAATGGCATTCATTTCATGGTTTTCATAGTGCTTTCTGCAAAAGTAGGATTAGTTGGCTAAGTAGGGTTTGCTAGGTTTACTTTACATTTCAGTCTCTTTCCTTTCTGCAATTAGAGTAGCCTTTGTAGAGTAAGCTTTCCTTTCTTTCATCACATATAGAGCTTCTTATAGAATCCATAGAAGTTGGCTTGAGCTCCTAGTGAACTTGCGGCAGTTGACCAAGTGACAGCCTGCAGTAAGAACTAGTACTTGTGCATACAACATCGTTGCTTCCAAGTTTGTTACGAACTACTGGGTTGATAAGCGTAAAGTAGAGAGCCAAGGAGTTGTAGTATTATTGTTGCAATACTGGTGCTCACCACTTAATGCACTCAAGACAAAGAGAGGTCTTGACCAATGCATTCAACAACAATGCATGAGATTTTGCAGGGATTCGATAGAGATGTCAGTCTACAAAAGATGTATAACAGAGGTAGGAGGGATTTACAAGGAAAGAAAGGAAGCCAAAAATGGGGCTGACTTTGATACCATTTCAAGCTAGGAGGTAACTCCTCAAATAAACTATGCTTCTTCATTAATATTACTCATGGTTATATACATGAGGGAGTGACTCTTGGGTTTCACCTCCCGATGACTCTTCCTTTTTCATTATTTACTATTTACATTATTTAAAAGTGTTCACCCAATCCCCATGATTAGGTGTCCGCACAAACAATTGCAATTGTTTTCCTAAATTATTGTAACATTTAGATAAATTATGTTTAGATGTGACTCTTATTTGTATTCAAACTCTATTAAAACATAAAATCCATATGAAAACTTTGTTTGTTATAAGAAAATCAGGAACAGGTCTATAGAACAATGAATCGAATTTGGCCTAGGTGGCAAGATATGTAAAGATATATTTTCTCTATAAATAAGTAGATCTTCGACTCTGAGAAAGGATGGAGAATGTGAAGAATTGACCTTCTATAATATTTTGATATTTTAATAGAAAATCTATAGCAACTCTGGTTTTGTACCTGAGATTCATGTCATGGCTTTTATGGGTTTTTATCATATTGTTTCAATTTTTACATAGTATCTTGATTACTTGGAAATCTGTCAAACTGCTCCAATTTCCTTCATTTACTGTGTATGACTGTGGGTGTTTATTTATATTATTTTCAAAGCCATAGATGCCTCAGCTTCCATTAAACATTGTTGTTGATCATAATTTGTTTTAATTTGACTCCATGCCCAATGGTGGAAGTTATCACATTTTTCTTCACCTACAAAATCATAAAAAGAGTTCAAAGTTAGTCATCTGAATTTTGAGTTTATCACAGTCATTTATAAATGTTTTGGTAGAGCCCTCTCAGATTGGAAGGACTAACTTCCAGTCAAAAGTTGGTTTGAAATAGTTACACTTGGTTGAAGTTTGATACAACCTAACCCTTTCCAACCTAGTGATAACACAAAAATTGATAGAATAAACTCAAATATGAAATTTACAAAAGTGTCCGTGCTATAATCCTTAAAAGGTTGTGCCTCATCCCACTTGGTTAAGTATTATGTTGCAGGGACAATATAATGCGCTCCCATCTTTTTCCCTGGTGCCTAAATAGGCCCAAAAAATTCAATTTCCCACTTATCAGATGCTTGTAATGTGATCTATGGATTTAATGGAAGTTCATCCCTCTGCGACGGTATCCCAATCCTTTGACACACATTGCATGTACCACAATATTCCTTAGAATCGTTATGTACTATTGGCCACCATAGTTCTACGTGTAGGATCTTCTGCACAATAGCCATACTTGCATAGTGTACTCTTGCGACAACGCTATATGGTTATGCTAGAATACTGTGTATTTCATATTGAGGTACATATCAGCGTAGAACTTCATCTGACCCCATCTTATATAGTTCTCCTCCAATCATAGAAAAATCGACATCCCTAGCAACGAGTTCTTTGTTTTTCTACATTGTATAACCTTCAGGAGCTACGCCAGTAGATAAAAACTGAATGATATCTACAAAATGCTCGTTTGCAACCCTGCCAGCAAAGAGTTGTGCGTCAGGTAATCCTTCCTCAATATTTGTAGGCTCTTTTCCATTTTCTTTCTGAAACAGGTGGTTTGGTCCAACATTCAATCTCCTGGGCTTCACTATGACTTCAAAATCATATTCTTGAAAAAGGAGCAACCACCTATAGATTCCACCCCCTAAGACAGGGTTATTAACCAGGTACTTCAAAGCAGAATCATCCGTGTACATTTTAAAGTGTGCACCTAGTAGATAATGCTTGAACTTCTATAGTACATAAACCATGGCCAAACCTTCACACTTTGTGATGGAGTGGTTTCTTTCAGCCTTAGGGAGTTTCCGACTGGCAAAGGAAATCGGGTGATTGATATCTCTGGCCCCTAGTTGTGTTAAGACAACTGCCAACATTATGCAAGAAGTATCCACATGCACATGAAATTCCTTCTCCCAATTTGGGAATACTAGGATTGACACCTTGTTGCGGCCTCAGAATTCTGCTACCCCAACATGGGGGATAACCACCCATTCTAGACCTTAAGACAACTCCTTTTCCGTTTAAAATGGTGGCTCCAACTTGGGATAATGGGACCAGTTTCCCATTGTGGGTTTTAAGATGAGAGTGAGTGGTTCATGAGTGATTGCAATAGAATAATGATAATCTAAATGACTTATTATATCATGCAAATCTATAACTAACTTATTCTAATATAAACCCGGGTATTTCTGTGTGGTATGCGATATACAAAGATATCTTCTTAACATGTGATAATAAAGATCAATCACGCATAAACAGAGTTGATAACGTATAAAGATAATTTATTTGACTCAATAGTTAGTGAAAGAAATTTATAAAATATATCGCATATATGAAGCGTTATATATGAAAATAAACAATTTCATCTAGGCATCATACAATAGTGAAATTAACTCTTAACAGAAAGGATAAATATCACATACAATTCATGAAAGTAAAGTGTTGCCACTAATTAAACAAAAACATAATCAATCATACAAGATAATAGTACCATATGTCAGAAGTTCTTCTCATTTGACTAATGACATGGATCAACTCCTTTCTTCAAATCAAATTATCTCTCAAGAACACAATAATGCATCAACAAAGGAAAGTAGTCTGATATCTAAAAGAAACGATCATGTTCCATAATTTCACCAAAGCATTTACAAACTTACAAAAGTGCATTCTTTGCAAATGTTTTTGATAAAATTCTGGACCCTTCTCTAAATGCATGAGAAGTGTATAAATACTATTCTAACTAATGTGAAAAAATAGATTATACAAAAATTTGAGGAGGTTTCAAGCAACCTTCCTCCTAACTAGTTAACTAACTTTAAAAATAAATAGTGGCTTGATGATCAGAGGCTAAGATGATGATTTGTTGTGTGCCAGCAACACCTTCAGTACGGGGTGATGATGAGCCCCATAAATGGGTAATTATATGGGCTCATTTTACCTCCTTACATAGTTAAATCAACCATTCTCTTAGCTTATTGCATGTTTTTTGATTATATTTATGCTTATGGAGTGAGTTGAGTTAGTTATGATGCCATGAGGTCTAATATGTGTTTAATGTAGATTTTTGTTGAATTTTGAAGACAAATTCAAAGATTCAATGGACAATTGGTAGCAATAATTCGAAGTGCACAAAGGAGAGGATTTATAGGAGGGAATCCCCCTCATTTATTACTCCCCACTTCGAATTCCCCTTCATGCAGCTCAGAGTACAAACAACCAGATCAATGCCCTAGGAGGCAGCCGAGCAAGTGGAGGATAACTTATGTTTATTTCTAGTTTTGGGATCCAAGCCTCTTTGATTTTAAGGAAGCTATTGGAAGCTTCAGTTATATAAGTAGAGAGGCCTAGGGTCGATTTTTTGTCGATTTTTTTTTGTACTTTTGCTATTATAAAACTCTACTCAACTTCGAGCTTACTTTTGTGGACAGTTTCATGTAATCCTATTACTGTTTTGATAATAAATATGAGATCCTTTTTGAGCTAGCACTAAGTCACCTCAGAGGGCTGAAGCTCTTGGGTTAGGGTCTAATCCAAGCAGCCAAGCTCCTCTTGTTTGTATTTATATGCTTTGTTTCACTTTATGGATTAGTTGTTGTTAGATGAATTTCTTTCTTGCTTAAAATTAGGTTGCTTTTGGTGATTTAGAAGGTTGTTTCCATTTGTGTTTTCCATAGCAAGTTAATCAGTGATAGAAAGAAGATTCAAAAGGCTAGCAATAGTGCCTTGGCCTCTTTTCCTCCCTTTGGGACTATGAATTGAGGCAAAGACTCTCTTGCTGCCCCAAAAGCATAGATTTTCCTTCTCTATAGGATTTCTAGTGTTTGTAGTTTGTTAGAAGGTTAATGCTTTGCCTTAGATCTCTTCCACCATGCTCATTTCTGTATTTGCAATAAGTCTTCTTCCATTATTTCTTTTCTTGTAGCATTGCTCATCATTCACTTCCATAGATCATAGTTTAGACTAGCTTGATGCAAAATTCGATTTTTTAGATGTGCTCACTTCCTTACTTGCTTGATCTTATTGGTCGTCTGTCAATTCTTTTGTAGAAAATCTCTTCTCACAGCAGGTCAGCCTTCAGTCATCACATTCTCTCTTTGATCCATGCCCTACATGTCACCCAAAGTTCACCTCAAATCTACCTTAGTTTTCTATATTTTTCCATAGGACTTCTTCCTCTCTCCCAATCATCTTTCCCTCTCCTAGTGATTCTTGGTGGACCCTAGGTACCATAACACGTCATCCCAACCCTCACCTACCTATTCCACCCACTCTCACACCCTCAAAACCTTCAAAAATTCTCTCTACGTCCTCTTGTAGACCTCCTATAGACCTCTTGTAGATCCTCTGTGTCCTCTTGTAGATTTTCCTATAGGCTTTTTTTTTTTAAGGCCAAGTGTGGGAAAAGCCTCCAGAAGGCCACCTGAGACCTCCTAGGACCCATCTACACCATCCTACATCTCATCAAACCCTAAAGTCACCCTTCAACACCACCTATTCGCTTCCACCTTTACACACAATAAAATACATGCATATCAATTTTACATAAAAATTCAAAAAGATGTTTTTTGCTCATTTACTTCTAGAAATAGCTTGAGTAGATGTTGTTTACTTCCTTGAGTAGGTAATGGAATTTGTTGGGCTATTAATATGTCATTATTATTATCACTTTTGAATGCTTATTTCATCCATTTCTACTCTTCTTTATCATGTCATTTATCATGGTTTATCATATAATTCCATCTTATAATGATTTATGCTCTTATGGATAAATATTATTTCTTCTCCCTTATTTTTAATAAATTGATTATTATGCATGTTTTTACCAATGAAGGTTTATTAATAAATTTTCTCACCATTTTAGCCTCCAAAGATATTTTCCAAATTGAAGATTTGATCATTAAATGTGCCAACCCAGAAATTCGCTGGAATAAGAAGTGATGATTTTGTATTGGACGTTTTGGGCAAATGGAGAAGAGTTTGGAAAATCTGAAACATGGGTTTTGTCCAGAATGGACCAAGTTAATTTTTTTATGTGCTGTTTTCCCAATTTTGGTCCGTACTAAGAGAAACAAAAGGTTCTCTAAAGACATTTTTCTCAGATTCACTGTGTGGCTGTCTTCCAAATTATCCCAGTTGCAATGCCAAATTCGACTTTTTCCCGTTGAATGATTGATGGAAAGATATTTCAGATATGATCTTGCTTATCAATTTGTTCAGAACAATCCAATTGTGTAATAGAAATCATATTGTAACCATATCTGTTGTAACTTCTCTCTGCTCTCTGTGTATTTAAATGAGAACAGAGATCAGAGAAGGGGATGATTGATTATTCATGATGGAATAGATTATGAGAGATTAAGTCAGGGATTATTAGAGATAGGATAGGATAGGATAGGAGGAAAGGGGGATTGTTGCATTACCATTGTAATTCTCAAGGCTTTTGCTATTGTAATGATTTCACAGTTTGATGATTAATAAGTAAAAGGGATTTTGTTCATTCGCCTTATCTGAAGTAGCCCAGTAGCATTCGCTTGCGGCTAAGGGCCTAGACTCTCGTGGATTAAGTTGTTGCTCTGCATTATATCTTTACGATTTCTATTGTGTGATGGTTTGGTTTCATTTCTATTTATTGTAGTCACGTCGCTTTACTGTTTCGTATTGCTAGACTTAATGAATTGCTCTATTTTCTATGCTGTAATTGAATCGTGTTGTTGTTCACTTCCATCATAACAAGATTATTATTCATTACAACTTAAATTGTTATGCTATTCATTAAAGCTCCGTTGTTCACATTAGATTTTGTTGTTCATTACAGATTGCTAATTTAGTTACATTTAGAGTTGCTGTGTATTTCTAATTAATTATCTTTGCTATTCAATTCTATTTAAGATTGCTGTTTAATTCTAGTAATTTAGCATTACTGTTCCTTTTCATTAAAAAATCATTTCTGTTAGATGAAGCCTTGCTATTCAGTTTTTCAATAGACTTAGTTGTTGTTCTTTTCTACAAGGATTTGATTTCATATTTTAATTGATATTGTAGCAATTGTGTTTTAGCAAGAAATTCCAATTGAATTGCCATTTCCAGTTATTTGTTTTAGTGTGGATTGAAAGATCAACAACTGTAAAGAACATTGACTATAGTTTTCTAAGTTCTCAGATTGGAGAGCTTGCCTATGATTGATTTTCATTTGCATCAGTTTACAGGGGAGAGAGTTATCATTACTGAGTCCCCGACTGATGATTGTTTGAGTAAATTATTTAGTTACAGAACATTTCAGTTTCTTGTTGTTCCAATTAGATTTTGTTTCCAGCACTCATTTACTTTTGCATTTTAAAGCACTATACTACAAAACATTTCTCTTGAGTAGGTGACCACCTCAGACTGAGTACACTCTTGAGATAAAAAATCGTCCCTGGGTTGACAATTAATGTGAAGATAATTAGGAGTTAAAAAGACACCTTTTATCACTCAACATTTTGGCACCATTTCCGGGGAGAGTGTAGCCATTTCTACAGAGTAGTGTGCATCTAATGAGTGTCTAATAGGAAAGAATTGGGTATTAAAAATGAAAGGTAAGAACCTGCGTATGGAGCATGTAAAAGCCCTGCTCCCCTACCCGCTTTCCAGCAGAATTGTTAAAGAACTTAGGGTAGAAATAAATGTTTGAATTTCTATGTGAATGACTAAGAAAAAAATAGAAATTTTGAAAAACAAATCTCATGATTTCACTTAAGTGGTGATGTAAGCACCACCCATATCACTAACCAATTGACAAGAACATTTGAAGAAGGAGCCTTGAAGAAACACATGAAGAAAATCTTCTATTATGGTAAGAAATCGCTCACATTTCTACTTTTGAATTCCCTATCAAAGATCTAGGAGGAGTGACACAAATGTACATAATTCCTTGATCTTCTCTACCAAAATTTCATGGCTTGACAAATGAAGACCCAGATACATTCTTATTTGAGTTCGAAAAACTTTGTAGAGGATATGATTATTGTACTAATGATCAAAGGTTGAAAGTGTTTCCTCTTACTCTAAAAGGAGAAGCTTTCTGATGGTTCAAGAACCTAGGTGGGAACTGCATCCAAACATGGGAGGAGATGAAGAACATATTCTTGAAGAAGTACCAAGACTATTGCAAGCCCGATGAAGATATTTTCAATATGATACAAGGGGAAGATGAAAGCTTGGAGGACTATGTAGATCGATTTCATTATAACCTTCAAAAATCAAAGCATAAGTATTTGGAAAAAGAGATCTTAAAAACACTCCTACTCAAAGGAATCAAAGATGAATTTTTAGAACTCTTAAATTTGATAGGAAAAGATGATGTTTTTCAGTTGTCATATAATGATGTTTGTGAAATGTGCATAAGGTATTCAAGAGGAATCTCCAAGGCTGGTAAGAATTCTAGAGATGTTTGTTCTTTCTTTTCCAAATCTGCTACAAGAACAGGAGACGTAAGAGCTGAAATCAATGTTTTATTTGAAAATTTTAAAGTTGATTTTATTAGCTCTTTAAATTCAAAATTGAATTTTTTGTAGGTTCAGAAAAATCAAGAAATTGAAGAAGTCTTTTTCCCTCATTACTGAAAGGAGCATTCAATAGATAGTTGTTCTTCCTTATCTAGGATGGAAGTACCATATCAAAGAGATGAGGAAGCTGCAACAATGTCAAAACCATGGAAATCACGGTCTATAGGTATGGTTGAAAACACTTCTTCTCCATTCTCTTACTTGCATAATCCATTATGGAATACTAATGTGTTAGGGCAACCATGTCAATCTCAATATAACCACCACCAATCTTGTCTACAAGTTTGGCATGGTTCACCTTATGATTGCATGATTACTCTCGCTCATCTTGTAGCATAAACACATTCTCCATATTCTTCACTAGCTCTTCCACAACATCCTGCTTGCATATAAAAATCATCCACTCAACCCAATCATCTACATCATCAAAATGCTTCATTCTGTACACAATTTCATGCTCAACTCATTCCACATCCTCACCATAATAAACCAGTACAACATGCTTACAGTGTTGAATTGGAAAATTTACACACCATTCCTACCCATTCTATCTCACATGCACCATTAGAGAAAACTTACAATGAGATTCAAAATGTTTTAAATTCAAAACTTGTAGAAGTTATGGAAAAGAATGTGGTTTCTTTTAGTTTACATCAACAATCCATTTTAAAATCTCAAGAACTTCATGATATGATGGATATGGGAAATCAAGAAAGTAAAGGATATATTGAAGACTAGTTTCACTCCATCACTTGTTTGCACCATCACTCCATACTTCAACAATTTTTGACACCATCTTTTCAAGGGAAGTTGGATTTTCATACCCTAATATTTATTAATATGCATTTTTCAAATTTGGGTATGTGCATACATGAAGCCCTATTTCAAAAATGGTTCCATTGTAAGTACTTTTATACGTAATCATATTAATTTTTCAAATCAGAATAGCTTAGTGTAGAAAATAAAATAAATAAGGGAATAAATAAATACATTTTGTTTTAATGTAAAAATAGTTGTTCTTGTTGCAACACGCTGTTGAAATCAACATCGGTGATCATTTTTTTAACTCATTTGTGTATGTAGATGAATTATAATGGAAGTAATAGTTCTACAAAAACTCATTTTCATTTTTATCACCAATTTGGAAAAAATGCTTGAATATCATTTTTTTGGCTTGTGGGCTTGATGAAATTTCTGAAAACACAGTTGGGACAGCCATGTTTTGAGGGGCCAAAATGGAATATTTTTAAAACCTATTTCTATCATAAGTATCCCTTAATGTCTACTTTCCAACCAAATTTGAATCACTCAATTTGAATTTGAAATGAAAACGTTAGAACCAAAACATTAACAAGGTGTCTAGTAGGCAACTTAGGAACAGAGTTGGGACAGTAAATTTTTGGAGGCTTAAATGACTGTATTTTTAAAACTTATTTCTATCCTAAGTATCCCTTTATGTCTACTTTCTAACCCAATTTGAATCAATCAATTTGGATTTGAAACGAAAAAGTTAGAACCAAAACATTGACATGGTGTCTAGTGGGCAACTCAGGAATAGAGTTGGGACAGTCGGTTTTTGGAGGCCTAAATTAACATATTTTTAAAAATTTCTTCTATGGTATATTCCCATATGAATTTAGTTTACAAGGCAATTGGAATCATTCATTTTCAATATTGTATGAGGAAGTTATGATCAAAATACTGACTGTCTATCGTAAATCATCACTCTTAAAACTCTGTCATTCCGACTGTTCCTTAGAGTATTTGACCTATCAATCCTTCTTGTATTCAAAACCTGTTTCTATTGGAGATAAATAAATGAATTTAATTTAATTTCAAATTTTAATTATTTGAATCCGATATCAAACGAATAATCTATGCTTAAAATATCCACCGTTGTTCTAAGTGGGGTAATAAAAAATGAATCTGTTATGCAGGTTGTTCTAAGTAAAATTGACATATCATATCATTGAATTTTTAAAAAATGTTTCTATTGGAGATATACCTTTGAATTAGCTCTCATCTAGCTTTAGAATCACTCAATTTGAACGAAAAACAAAGAAATTGTGATTAAAACACCGCAGGTTAGCATGATTGGCCACTCCTCTCCCACAAGTGACAAATAAATTTCACTTTGTTATTTTTTCCATGGATTTGTTATACAGAGTAACTAATTGTTGTTTTTTTGCATAATTCTTGGATTAGGGGAGCCGGATCACCTCTCTTTCTTCACTATTTAATGTTTTATTGTACGTAGACACTCGTTTTTTTGCAGGTCCTAGGAGAATAAAGAAGGTCAATTTATGGACAAGCGATTCTTGAAATAAATTTTAATGAAACAAGGGAATTTCATCCAAGTCATTACCCAACGGATTCATAACACAAGAAATGAAGAATTGATTTTCAGTTGAAGATTCATGTCATGTCACTGCTGCCAATACATTTTTCCAAAGATCATTTTTTTTCCTTGCCTTAAGAAATAGCATCATAGTTGTTGTAACTTAATTTATTTATTTACATACTGTTTTTAAATAAAATGTTGTTTCTTTTCTAATTTCTCTTATATTTTTGTGTTTCAGGTGTTGATTCCTTCAAATTGTGGCCCATCCTCAGCATCAATGCAGTGAACAACTAATTCGTTTTTTGTGTGACTGCATTTTATAATTGCGCATTTTTGCTATTCCTTTTCGAAGGAACAACACTTTCACATTTTTTTTGTTCCTGTCCGAAGGAACAACACTTCTGCATTTTTGATGTTCCTTTTTGAAGGAACAACACTTCTACACTTTCACATTTTTGCTATTCCTTTCTGAAGGAACAACACTATTGCACTCTTGCATTTTTGCTTTTCCTTTTCGAAGGAACAACACTTCTGCACTTCTGCATTTTTGTTGTTCCTTTCCAAAGGAACAACACTTCTACACTTTCACATTTCTGTTGTTCCTTTATAAAGGAACAACACTTCTGCACTTTTGTTGTTCCTTTTTGAAGGAAAAACACTTCTGCATTTTTGTTGTTCCTTTCCGAAGGAACAACACTTCTACATTTTTGTATTTTTGTTGTTTCTTTCCGAAGGAACAACGCTTCTACACTTCTGCATTTTTTCCATTCCTTTTCGAAGGAACAACATTTTTGCATTTTTGCATTTTCGCATTTTTGTTGTCCCTTTCAAAGGAACAACACTTTCACATTTCTGTTGTTCCTTTAAAAGGAACAATATTTTCTCATATTTTGTTGTTCCTCTTGAGGAACACCACTTTTTCGCATGTATTCTTTTTCTTGTTGTTGTTCCTTTTAAGGAACAACACTTTTTTTTGGGTGTATTTTTTTGTTGTTCCCTAAAGGGAACAAGATTTTTTTACATGCATTTTTTTTGTTGTTCCCTATAGGGAACAACATCTTTTCATGTGTATTTTTTCTTTTTGTTGTGCATTTCATTTGTTGTCCCTACACGAAACAACACTTTTTGGGGTGTTTTTGTTGTTCCTTCAAAGGAACAACACTTTGGGAGTATTTTCGAGAATAACCCTTCCTTCCTCTTGTGGGATTATTCCTAGTTCATCTCAACCACATTTTACTGATTCCCTTTCATGGCATGAAGTACATTACTTTTATGAGGACAAACATTATGAATTTTTTTGAAGTGAGTTAATATCATTTACATTATGATCTTTAACAGGACAGCTCCTTGATGATAGATTATTTTCAAAAGGGACACAATTATTTATATACTACTTTACTGCATTGTTTTCTGCTGTACATGATACTGATTGATCATTTTAATACCATGTTGGTTCCACCCTTCCTGGTTATAATCTTCTCTGTTTGTACTAAATGAGATTATGGGTATTTTTTTCTATTGACATGTTCAACTTCTTCCACTATCCCTACTCTTAAGGAGTACTGAGCCTCCCTCTTTTTATCATAAAAATGTGTAATAACAACAAAATTTTGTTCGCAGATGGAGGATAGGGGGTCTCATTACGATCTAGCCTACCATGTTCATAAGGCTGTAGCGAAGTGACATTCCCATTATGGCCCCCACGCTAGGGTTATGATCCATTGGATACCCAAATTATCCTTGGAACAGGAGGTCTCATCACGAGTCGGCCTGATCACTTTTGCTACATCCCAGTGAATGGCAGAGTGGTTATCTGGTTACCACGCTAGCACACTGATCTCTTCTGTAGAATAGCATTGGAACTCTTTAGTTATAAATTGAGGATCCTGGCTCATATGGGTTAAAAAGCAACCATGCCGAGGCTATGGATGCCTGCTGGTAGCAGAGGCTCTGTTGATGGTATTGAAGTTATATCTTATTGTCAATTATTACTATAATACCCTTTTCTTATATGCTCTTTTTATCGGAGAAGTTATTTTCTTAATTTTTTTCCCTGTTTTGAACCTTTACGCATGAGAAATTGTTTTCAGATCAATCGCATCATTTTTAGCTAGAATACCGTCAGCAAAGCATCTTTTTGGCATATTGTTATCATTTTTATTTTTTCTCATAACTTATCATCAATCCAAAGTGCCCTATCTCTTATTCATAACTATCTTTACACACTCTACTCTCATTATAACCATAACTCTCACCGTCTTATCATTGATATGTGTACTCTACTTCATTTACTGTCGTATTGTTCATTCCCTTGCCTTGCCGTCAGCACAACACCTTTCATATGCTTTATGGTCATGGAATCCCTTTTCCAATTGGAGGGGGGAATGTATGCATTATGGGATAGCATGTGATATGATTATTGCACTCTGCCATAACTTGTTGATTTGACAAAATATTAGTATTATACAAAAGTTTTTCTGATTGAAATTTTTGCATGCATCTTATCTGTTGCTATTCAAAACTAACACTGTGGATTCAAGAACATTGTATGCAAAATAGTGATTTGTTGACAGGGGAACAACAAGTATGGGGAGACAATCTATTCGCAGCATGACCACACTATTGCAGCTAACAGAAGAGGCTCTAGCAACTCACGAATGTGAACAATTATTTAGACATGATGTGCATGCCTAGATTCTACCTTTTGCATCACTTTCAACACTAACTCTCCCTACATCAGCTTCAACAAATGCCAGTCCATATATGTCATTCCAAATTTTTCTTTTTGGAGGTAAAACTTGAGGTAAAATAGCATAATTTTATGATTTATTACGACTTTAGAAGAATCTCATGAAAATCCATTTTGAGCATTATTTATCATCCTTCATTCCACATCTTTACCAATTCCCATTTTTCAGCGACATATCGTCTTTCAGTTTAGGGGAGTGTTTCTTTCATTCATTTATTTCTTATGACCATTGTTACACAGTAATTTGTCACTGCCTTCACCCCAGTCCTTCTACTGTGTCATGTGTCCAAGTAAAACATGCTCATGCTGAAAAAATGCTCACTTATGTTGCCAAGTGACCCACTTTTCCTAAGTTTTCTGCCTCATCGCGACTATGGACTTAATATACGTGATGAACAGCGGTTGTAAATAGTCCAGCAGCACTTTCAGCGTGAAAGTACGTCTATTTCCTGCGACAATCGGATTTCATGCTCCAGCGCGAAGCTATGTGCTACCTTTAGCGATGTTTTGACTCACTATATTACCAACTAACGATGTCAGCGCTAAAGCTTAGTTATGAACTCGCGATGATCTAGATTGGGTGAATCCGTTCCAACAGTTAGCCTTCTGGATGTCTCTGGACTTGGTTGTTTGGTTACTTTGGGTCACCTTTCCACCTCTAGGATGGTGGTTCCACCTCTTGTGAAACCTCCCTTAAGGATAAGCTCCCTCTCCCTCATTTCATGGAGGCTCCTCCTCCTATAAAATCACTCACCATTGCTATGATCTGCTAGATCCTAATTCTTGGATTGTTGGTTGCTAGTTGTTGTTTTGAACTCTGTAGATAGGTTTGGTGTAAGTGTGACAAGTGTGGGATTGCTTTATAGTTTGCAAGAAGGTGTGGAGTGCCCTTAAGCTAGTGTAAAGCTTATGAATGAGAGAGAGATATATATTGCTATTTGGGAGACCCATCTTTGAGAGTGAATGCTTGAAGAAACACATTGGTTGGACCCTCTGAGAAGGCTTGCGACGTTAAGACTTTGGTTGTAAGCTTGCTCTTATTTCATTTATTAATACAATCAATGATGTTTTCCTATGTGTTGTATGTAATTTACTTGATAGCTCATGACTTCTTGACTTTATGAGTAAATAGATCATTATTGTTTTCCGGTTACGTGCTTTGTTGTATTTCCTTTGCATTGTTTCAGGTTGATCACTCATCAAGGAGAAGGGAGTGGAAGCTGGAGTAGTGCAACAGAACTCCATTGACCACCAGTTGAGGTAGGCCTCCAACTATGACTGTTTAAAGAAATCTATTGTTGATCTGTCCTTGCTGTGACTAGACCCACTTTAGGGCTAGATGGGTTGCCTCCGTCCGCGGAGGGAACACTTTCCTGCATCACAAGTTGGCAACTCTGCTGGAGAATCCTTTGTATGTTGTTTCTCTTGTTTGCTCTTGTTTTGGTTTTGATTTGGTGTCTTTCGAATTTTGGGGATAAACTATCAGTCCTTTAGGTTACTTGGGTTGATCTGGGAAATCCCTCTATTGATTAAAGGATTGAATGGTTTTTGTTTGGGAGTTTTTTATTCATTTAGAATTGTTTTTAACATCATTACGGAAAATAGCTTAACAGTCGCGACGGCATCGCCATTTTATAGCTTTGTACCCGCGACGATCTTGGGTTACTAGTTTAATTCCTGCGACGACTCTTTAAATCGAACTGTCACGGAAAATAGGTGTACTTCCGCGACCAGCTCTAGTTGTCAGTGTAACACTAGTGACAACAGCTCTAGTTTTCAGTGTAACACTAGTGATGGTCTCTAGTTGTCATTGTAACACTTGCGATGATTCTTGTAAAGACTTTACCTCTTGAATTCATCAATCTTGTTTATCTCATGTTGTTTCTTGTCTCTCATTAGCTTGTTTTAATTGCATTTGGTTAGGGTACTATCTCTTTGATTTCATTGAGTGAGTCATGTGTTTTTAGACCATGTGCCCTAGCCCTTTAGAAGTTTCATCGAGAAACAATTTGCTTGGGTTACTTGTCCGTTCAAGGTTCATCCACAACTGTCTTATTGATTTGCTTGAGGCTTTTTCACTGCTTGTTTTCTTGCTCGTTGATTTTTACTGTCGATTATTGAAGCAATTTTTTATGTTGATTCGATTTCTTCACTACCATGCATAGATCACAATTGTTTGGATCGATTAGTTCACACTTGCTTGTTTGTCTCTTTAAATTCAAAAAAAAAAATTAAAGGATTTCATTCATTTGATATATGAAAGTGAAAGTATATGTGCATTTCAAATTTTCATGTTCAAGAAATTGAAAAGCGAACTCTAAATCTTTCATCAGTAGTATTGATGCATCATGAGATTAGTGTATTGATGCATTGTGTTTCTTAGTGTTTTCATTCACTTGTCTTGGTTTGGGAATGAACTCTCTACCTTTTTTTAAGTAGGTGTTCATCGAAATAAAAGTTTATTTACTCATTCTAGCTGCATCCTAGAGTTTTTGATATAAGTAGGGCCTGGAAATTGAAACATAATTCAAGATTAACTCTAAAATGAACTGAATAAACCTAACAATGCATTGGAACATAATGCTCATTACTTAGAGATCTAGGCTAGAGACGTGCTCCGGCATCATTAAACCTAGTCACTATTGTTTTCACTCAAGGTTGGGTGATTCCTCCTTCTGTGACTGAATAGCAGTCTAGTACGGAATTGTGCTCCCATGTACCGTCGAGTATATGTTGGGAGACCCCACTACGTTATCATCCTTTATCCCTAGGAAGCCGTGTCTGCCGCCTTACAAACCGTAATGCACCAAACACAGTATTCAGGAAGATTGACTGCCGTACGGAAAGTCCTTGTTTTTCATATGATCACCAAGGTGTATATGTAGTTTTACAGGATGTTTGGTAAACCTTTTGCCGAGTTTCTCCAGAGTAGTCACTTTCGTTCCTTTTCAGACTCCTTAAAAGAAAAGTTCCATCTGATCACTTGTCCTTTCAAGCTCATTAAACCTCGAAAGAGATAGAGTCACCTTTTCGTCCTTTTTCCGACTCTTGAAACATGAAAAGGTCAAGTTTTGTTCTTGTGTCATAAAATTTACTGCCCACGAAATATTCCTGGTAACAGTTAGAGTTCTTCATTACAGTTTGATTGTTTTTCAGGCTCGTTCCTAATGGCAACAGCCCCCGAGCCCACCGATCAAGGTCTTCCCCTAGATGGAAATCCTGGTCCATTTCCTCCTTTCGGAAATACCAGTGCTCTGTATATGGCAACATTGTCCTTGCATGGGTTAACCATCGGTTTACCCATTTGGTTGTTTTCAACCTCGGTGGTCCTGAGTGTCATGACTCCTGTTCCACCTTCTCCTTTGTTTGAATCATGACACTGCAATTCCAAGGTTGAGCCTGCACCTTCTTCCCCTGTTTCTTCACCTTCATCTCCTCCTTCGCCTGGTGAAAGTTTCGCATCTAGTAACCAAGAGACTAAGAAGAAGAAGAAGAAGATGAAGAAGAAGAAGAAGTCTAATAAACACGAGGCCACCTGTGTAGCTACTGCTCTAAGTACATCTCAGGTCGGAACACCTTCTGCTCCTTCGCAAAAGGTTAAGTTTCCTTGTAAATTGTGAAAGGGTGACCATATTCTTCATGATTGTCCTGGTATTCCTAGGATATTAGAAGCATGGTCTCACGATCTAGCTCATCCCTCATCATCCTATGAAGCTCATGGAAATGCTACCCTATCAACTGGTGATAGTAAGAAGAAAGGGAAGTTTCGATTCCCCTATAGGCTATGTGAAGGCAACCATCCCCTTCACCTTTGTCTGCTCATGGATAAAGCTTCTGCCATTTTGGAAATTCTTACAGCTTCTTCACCTCAACTTCCCATTGGTTCTCAGTGGCTCTCTTCAGACCCTCTCCTTGTCGACAAAGAGGTTGACTTAGATTCTTCTCTTTCTCGTCCTCCTCCTTCCGAGCCTGGCTGTGCTCAGCTTCTTCTAGACCAACCATTGGTTGGGGATAGTGTCAACTTGGGTTCACCACCTATTGATCACTCTATTTCAGAAGAGCATCATGCTCATGTTCTTCTCATCTCATCAGATTCTCTTGAGTCAGAGAACGACCCTCCTATCCCTGCTGATCACGAGAGTCCTTCTTCGGTTCCTGTCGAGCAGGGGGGAAATCATATGAAACCCCCTCCGAGTAGTGCAGTCGTTTCCTTTGAATGGAGTCATTTGACTACATTTCGCCTTCCATCCTATGTGCCTTTCTAGATTACGGTACATGCCTATAATAAGGAAGTACTTGGCACTGTCTTTGATGAGGGTGTGTCTGTTAGTCTTATGCCTTCCACTACTTGGAAAGCTTTGGGCTCTCCACAACTTGTGCCAGTCACACAGAATCTGTTGGCGTTTGATGGAGGAACCAGTCAACCTTTAGGGATCCTCCCGAAGCGTCTTATTACTTTGGGGGGAAAAAACGTCTATATAAAAGTCATGGTTGTCCGAGGTGTTTTAGACTTCAGTATTCTCCTTAGTCGTGACTATGTTTATGCCATGGGGGCCCTCATATCTTCACTTTTCCATGTGGGTTGTTTTCCACACGACGGAAGAATGGTGACCATAGATCAATTATCGTTCTTTAGTCCCCTAGTGCCTCGTACGTAGCTATCATCCCCTCTCGGTTCTTGCTCACAAGCAGTACCTTCTTTGCACAGGTCAATTATGTGGCTACCCATTCCATCTCTACATCTGCTGATGATCATGCAGATGGGCTTGTACATAATGTACTGGGGGCATTGGAACCCGATCTGTCATTGGTGCATCATGACATGTATTCCTACTAGAGTGCGTTTCTTACATCCCGCGAAGACCTCTTGGGAGCCATGTTCTCGTATGGCCCATGAGCAGGAGTGATGAGCATAGTTCTTTGTCTTGTGTCAAGCTTGTTAAAAAATGAAACAAGGAGTTCTGAGGATAGTTTTGATCTTGTGCCAACCTCGTTAAAAAATGAATCAAGGTGTAATGAGGATAGTTTGTTCCTATCTCAACCTCATTAAAAAATGAAATCGGGTGTCCCGAGGATAGTTCTGATCTTGTGTCGACCTCGTTAAAAACCGAAACAAGGTGTACGAGGATAGTTTGTTCCTGTGTCAACTTCGTTCAAAAATGAACCGAGGAGTAACGAGGATAGTTTGTTCCTGTCTCAACCTCATTAAAAAAAAACAAGGGTTATAAGGATTGTTCTTTTTTACTGTGTCAACCTCATTAAAAAAATGAAACAAGTCCCTTTCCAAATCGAGTCTTTCCATAAGCTCTCGTCAAATCCAAGTCAAGTCTTTCCAAGATCTCGAAAGTGAACCTTCATTCCATCCACCTCGTTGAATGCACTGAAGCTTGGGGGGCATGTACCTCAATTTGCGTCATTATGCTTGAGGGCATGCAAACTCATAACAAGCATAGTTTTCGTTTCAAGCTTGTGTAAACATGAAACCGAATCCAAGCAGAGTTCTCCATGGTTCAAGCTTGTGTAAAAATGAACCCATACCTGATTTACATCTCATGATTACCATTTTTATCCGCTAAATTCTGCTAGATGAGCTTTAGTTGTTTCATTCCACCGCCACCATCTCTTTGACCGATCATATGATTTCACTTGGTTATTTTTCCTTTCCTGAGGAACCGCAACGATGAGTGGTTTTATTAGCTAGCATCTTGACCATTACATGTTTTGAGCAGTTCCACCATTATTGGAACCAATTGGTACCCTTTATACCACTTGTTCCTCCAAGACGAGTCTCCTTTAAGCTCTTTTCTAACTCGTAAAAGATGAAAAGATTGCTGAGTATTTTTCCCTTTTTGACTCGTTAAATAGAATAAAAATGGAAGTCTTCTTTAATGCTATTTTCCGACTTAAAAGATGAAAAGATAGCCGAGTTATTCCTTTTGACTCATTAAACGAAATAAAAGGCGATCTGCTTTAAGCTCTTTTCCGACCGTGTAAACACGAAAATATTGCCAGACTTTTGTCATTTCGGGTTCGTTATTGGTTACGAAACGACGTGGTTTCGATCGCTTTTCTACTTTTTCGGGTCGAGGTCACTAATCAAGAAAAGTATTCCTTGATTGTAATGATCAAGCGGTTCTCTCGGGTATTGTTTTATACTTTTTTGGGCTCGAGGGATACAAATCTACGAAAAAGGACCCCCTGAAGTTTTCTTTTCCGTGTCTTTTCAAACTCTCTAAGCATGAAAAAGACTCTGAGTTTTACCTATGTCGGACTCGTTAAACCCTGACGAAATTGGACTCATCACCATGACGAGGCTCGAGCTTCTCCTCCCTAGGGATCGTTAAACTATTACTAGGTTAGATTCGACCGAAGGTCGAGCTTGTATTACAAGCATATGCTATCCCCTTCAAGCTTGTTTTCAAAAATAATTGGGTTACTCGCTAGCAATGGTGGGGGAAAATTTGGAAATCATCATGGTAGCTAGTCAGTCTTAAAAATCGACACTTTTGCTTCTTATCGAGTTGGGACATCCATACATCGTCATTTGGCCTTCCACGGGTTTGGGTTGCCATTTAGCCTCATTCCATCTTATCCATGTTGTCTCCATCAAGCCTCTCATCCCTTGGCACTTGAATGCTGCCACCCTCCGGAGTCGTGTCACCGACATGTTCAAGAGTATAATCCTTCTATAGTTTACATCCTTTCCTTCTCTTCTGATGCTCTGTTTCGCCATCTATCGCTTGTTCCTTATCTCGCATCATTGATGGGGGAAATTTTATGGCCCTCCTATGATGGATCGTCTCCTGTCGACATCAGCTCATTATCTAGGAGATTGCTCTAGAGATTCCCTTTGGTACCTTGGAGATTTCATGCCTTAATGGCAAGTTCTTCGCACCTGACAGTCGACTTTCATCATTGGTCATCGATTGGGTAATTCCACGAGTGTTCGACTTCAGCTCCTTCTTCACACTTCGTGGATTGTGCTAGACTGTACCTTGAGAACCATTGACATTATTGGTGGTTTCTCTCACACTTGTTAATGGTTTTCCTCATTGGCCGGTAATCAAACAACTTTCTATCATGCTCGACGTTAGCACATCTATTTGCATGTTAGAATTTGTACTATGATCGTTTGAGTTTAAGACCCCGAACTCAGATTACACATGTTCGGGCTGTGTGGAATAGTTCGTGATTACATGACTCATTGATGGATAGCTGCGACCATACCTGAGTCCTCATGGATGGCTACGACCATACCTTTATTACTATCGTGGTCTTATTAGCTGGATGGTTGCGTCCATACCGCAGACCTAGTTCATATGTCTTTTGGATGGCTGCGCCCATGCCTATACTACATGTATTTCACTATCAGAAATATCAGTTGTACTCATGTGTGCAGGTTCTTCCAGATGGTGTTCCAGCTCAGTCATTTTCATAAACCATTTCACCCCTCCCACTCTCTCAGGCTTCATACTTTAGGGGCATCTCTTACACAGTAATTTGTCACTACCTTCACCCCAGTCCTTCTACTGTGTCATGTGTCCAAGTAAAACATGCTTAGGCAAAACAAATGCTGTCTTATGTTGCTAAGTGACCCACTTTTCCTAAGTTTTCCACCTCATCGCGACTATGGACTTAGTATACGCGATGAACAGTGGTCGTAAACAATCCAGCCATGCTTTCAGTGCAGAAGTACATCTGTTTCTCCAGACAATCAGATTTCATGCTCCAACGCGAGGCTATGTGCTACCTTTAGCGATGTTTTGACTCGCTGCATTACCTACTAGCGATGTCAGCGCTAAAGCTCAGTTATGAACTAGTGATGATCCAGATTGGGTGAATCCGTTCCAACAGTCGGCCTTCTGGATGTCTCTGGACCTAGTTTTTGGGTCAGTTTGGGTCACCTTTCCACCTTTTGGATGGTGGCTCCACCTCTTGTGCAACCTCCTTTGAGGATAAGCTCCCTCTCCCTCATTTCATGGAGGCTCCTCCTCCTATAAAATCACTCACCATTGCTATGATCTGCTAGTTCCTAATTCTTGGATTGCTGGTTGCTAGTTCTTGTTTTGAACTCTGTAGATACCTTTGGTGTGAGTGTGACAAGTTTGGGATTACTTTATAGTTTGCAAGAAGGTGTGGAGTGCCCTTAAGCTTGTGTAAAGCTTATGAATGAGAGAGAGAGATATATTGCTATTTGGGAGATCCATCTTTGAGAGTGAATGCTTGAAGAAACACACTGGTTGGACCCTCTGAGAAGGCTTGTGACGTCAAGACTTTGGTTGTAAGCTTGCTCTTATTTCATTTATTAACACAATCAATGATGTTTTCCTATGTGTTGTATGTAATTTACTTGATAGCTCATGACTTCTTGACTTTATGAGTAAATAGATCATTGTTGTTTTCTGGTTACGTACTTTGTTGTATTTCCTTTGCATTGTTTCAGGTTGATCACTCATCGAGGAGAAGGGAGCGGAAGTTGGAGTAGCTCAAGGGAACTTCATCGACCACCGGTTGAGGTAGGCCTCCAACTATGACTGTTTAAGGAAATCTATTGTTGATCTGTCCTTGCTGTGACTAGACCCACTCTAGGGCTAGAGGGGTTGCCTCTGTCCGTAGAGGGAACACTTTCCTGTATCACAACCATGTCATTAATATTCTTTATCATCCATTGCTATTCTTATTCATTCTCAACACCTCCCTTATTTCATGTTGTTTTACACCAAGCATAGATTTTAATAGATTGTGGCAACCACCTCAATTTGTTTTCTAGCATTGCATGAAGGCATGCTAATTCTTCACTTTGGGGGAGGAATTGCTATGCATGATGGATGTTTTCTACTTTCTTTCTCATTTAAGGCATACAATTTCATTTTTATACAGTGCAGAAATTGATTTGCGTATATATTTAAAACTATGAACTCAATTCTTGTGATTTCTGGAAAACACAGACGTATCATTAAAATACACAAACCCAAATAATTTCAAGTTAAATTACTTCATAAAATCTCAGAAATCATGCACTATCACCTACAGCCATTTTGTTTATATCTCATGATCCGTGCCTCAAAATGATCTGATTTTTGGATCATAGAAGTAGTAATATAGTAGAAATATACTTGCAAAATTTCAACAAAATTTGGTTTGTAGTTTCTGAGAAAATAGTTAATGAAGTTTGATGTTACTTATATCATATTTTGCTGCAACTTCATATACACATAACTTGAACATCAATATAAAAATTGTTACGCCTTCATCAAGATTGCTAAAATTGAATATTCAATAATTGAGGAAGAATTCATTTGTTCTATCCATTTCATGTGCTCGGATGAACAATTCTTTATTGTGTGGTTAACACAGAGTATTTGGGTTGCATGAGGACATGCAATATATGCAGTTTTTTGTTGCATGAGGACATGAAATATATTCATTTTGGGTGTATGTTGGGCCGTTAATATGTCATTATTATTATCACTTTTGAATGCCTATTCCACCCATTTCTACTCTTCTTTATCATGTCATTTATCATGGTTTATCATATAATTCCATCTTATAATGATTTATGCTCTTATGGATAAATATTATTTCTTCTCCCTTATTTTTAATAAATTGATTATTATGCATGTTTTTACCAATGATGGTTTATTAATAAATTTTCTCACCATTTTAGCCTCCAAAGATATTTTTTAGATTGAAGATTTGATTATTAAATGTGCCAACTCATAAATTTTCTAGAATAAGAAGTGATGATTTTTCATTGAACGTTTTGGGAAAATGGAGAAGAATCTGGAAAATCTGAAACATGGGTTTTGTTCAGAACTGACCAAATTAGTTTTACAATGAGCCGTTTTCTTAAATTCGGTCTGTACTAAGAGAAAAAAAAGTTTCTCTGAAGATTGTTTTCTCATATTCGCTGTGTGGCCGTTTTCCAAAATATCCTAGTTGCAATGCCAAATTCGACCTGTTCCTGTTGAATGATTGATGGAAAGATATTTCAGATATGATCTTTCTTATCAATTTGTTCAGAACAATTCAATTTTGTAATAGAAATCATATTGTAATCATATCTGTTGTAACTTCTCTCTACTCTCTGTGTATTTAAATGAGAACAGAGATCAGAGAAGGGGATGATTGATTATTCATGATGGAATAGATTATGAGAGAATAAGTCAAGGATTATTAGAGATAGGATAGAATAGGATAGGAGGAAAGGGGGATCGTTGCATTACCATTGTAATTCTCAAGGCTTTTGCTATTGTAATGATTTCACAGTTTGATGATTAATAAGTAAAAGGGTTGCTATTCATTCACCTTATCTGAAGTAGCCCAGCAGCATTTGCTGGCGGCTAAGGGTCCAACCTCTGGTGGATTAAGCTGCTACTTTGTATTATATCTTTACGATTTTTGCCGTGTGATGGTTTGGTTTCATTTCTATATATTGTAGTCGCATCACTTTACTGTTTCGTATTGCCAGACTTAATGAATTGCTCTATTTTATATGTTGTAATTGAATCGTGTTGCTGTTCACTTCCATCATAACAAGATTATTATTCATTACAACTTAATTTTTTATGCTATTCATTAAAGCTCCATTGTTCACTTTAGATTTTGCCATTCATTATAGATTGGTGATTTAGTTACAGTTATAGTTGTTGTGTATTTCTAATTAAATAGATTTACAGTTCAGTTCTATTTAAGATTGTTGTTTAATTATAGTAATTTAGCATTAGTGTTCCTTTTAATTAACAAATCATTTCTGTTAGATGAAGCCTTGTTGTTCAGTTTTTTAATAGAATTAATTGTTGTTTTTTTCTGCAAGGATTTGATTTCATCTTTTAATTGATATTGTAGCAAGTGTGTTTTAGTAAGAATTTCCAATTGAATTTCCATTTCCATTTATTTGCTTTAGTACGGATTGAAAGATCAACAACTCTAAAGAACATTGATTATAGCTGTCTAAGTTCTCAAATTGGAGATCTTGCCTATGATTGATTTTCATTTGCATCAGTTTACAGGGGAGAGAGTTATCATTACTAAGTCCTCGACTGATGATTGTTTGAGTAAATGATTTAGTTACAGAACATTTCAGTTTCTTGTTGTTCCGATTAGATTTTGTTTCCAGCATTCATTTACTTTTTCATTTTAAAGCACTATACTGCAAAACATTACTCTTGAGCAAGTGATCGCCTTAGACTGAGTACACTCTCGAGATAAAAAATCATCCCTGGGTTGACAATTAATGTGAAGATAATTAGGAGTTAAAAAGACACCTTTTATCACTCAAGAGCATTCATTTCATGGTTTTCATAGTGCTTTCTGCAAAAGTAGGATTAGTTGGTTAAGTAGGATTAGAGTAGCCTCTGTAGAGTAAGCTTTCCTTTCTTTCATCACATATAGAGCTTCTTCTAGAATCCATAGAAGTTGGCTTGAGCTCCTAGTGATCTTGTGCCAGCTAACCAAGTGACAGCCTGTAGTAAGAACTAGTACTTGTACATACAACACTATTGCTTCCAAGTTTGTTACGAACTACTGGGTTGATAAGAGTAAAGTAGGCAACAGAGGAGTTGCAGCATTATTTTTGCAATACTGTTACTCACCACTTAATGCACTCAAGATAGAGAGAGGGCTTGACCAATGCATTCAGCAACAATGCACGAGATTTTACAGGGATTCGATAGAGATGTCAGTCTGCAAAAGATGTATAACAGAGGTAGGAGGGATTTACAAGGAAATAAAGGAAGCCAAAAATGGGTTGGCTTTGATACCATGTCAGGCCAGGAGGTAACTCCTCAAATCAACTGTGCTTCTTCATTAAGATTACTTATGGTTATATACATGAGGGAGTGACTCTTGGGTTTCACCTCCAGATGAATCTTCCTTTTCCATTATTTACTATTTACATTATTTAAAAGTGTTCACCCAATCCCCATGATTAGGTGTCAACACAAACAATTGCAATAGTTTTCCTAAATTATTGTAACACTTAGATAAATTATGTTTAGATGTGACTCTTATTTGTATTCAAACTATGCTTAAACATAAAATCCATATAAACCTTTGTTTGTTAGAAGAAAAGAAGGAACAGGTCTATAGAACAATAAATCGAATTTGGCCCAGGTGTCAAGATATGTAAAGATATATTTTCTCTATAAATAAGTAGATCTTTGACTCTGAGAAAGGATGGAGAATGTGAAGAATTGACCTTCTATAATATTTTGATCTTTTAATAGAAAATCTGTAGCAACTCTGGTTTTGTACCTGAGATTCATGTCATGGCGTTTATGGGTTTTTATCATATTGTTTGAATTTTTATATAGTATCTTGATTACTTGGAAATTTGTCAAACTGCTCCAATTTCCTTCATTTACTGCGTATGATTGTGGGTGTTTATTTTATTATTTTCAAAGCCATAGATGCCTCAGCTTCCATTAAACATTGTTGTTGATCATAATTTGTTTTAATTTGACTCCACCAATGGTGGAAGTTATCACATTTTTATTCACCTACAAAATCATAAAAAGAGTTCAAAGTTAGTCATTTGAATTTTGAGTTTATCACAGTCATTTATAAATTTTTGAGAGAGCCCTCTCAGATTGGAATGACTAACTTCCAGTCAAAAGTTGGATTGAAATAGTGACACTTGGTTGAAGTTTGATACGACCTAACCCTTTCCAGCCTAGTGATAACACAGAACTTGATAGAATAAACTCAAATATGAAATTTACAATAGTGTTCACACTATAATCCTTAAAATGTTGTGCCTCGTCCCACCTGGTTAAGTATTACGTCATAGGGATAATATAACGTGATCCCATCTTTTTCCCTAGTGCTTGAATAGGCCCAAAAAAGTCAATTTTGCACTTATCAAATGCTTGTAATGTGACCTGTGGATTTAATGGAAGTTCATCCCTCTGCGATGGTATCCCGATCCTTTGACACACATCGCATGTACTACAAAATTCCTTAGAATTGTTATGTACTATTGGCCACCATAGTCTTGCATGTAGGATCTTCTGCACAATAGCCTTACCTGCATAGTGTACTCCAACGAGAACACTATATGATTCTGCTAGAATACTATATATTTCATATTGAGTTACGTATCAACATAGAACTTCATATGATCCCATCTTATATAGTTGTCCTGTAATAATAGAAAAATCGACATCCTTGACAACTAGTTCTTTCTTTCTCTACATCGTATAACCTTCAAGATCTATGCCAGTAGATAAAAACTGAATGATATCTACAAAATGCTCTTTTGCAACCCTGCCAGCAAAGAGTTGTGCATCAGGTAACCCTTCCTCAATATTTATAGGCTCTTTTCCATTTTCAATCCGAAACAGGTGGTTTGGTCCAGCTTTCAATCTCTTGGGCTTCACTATGACTTCAAAATCATATTCTTGAAAAATGAGCAACCACCTATAGATTCCACCCCCTAACACAGGGTTATTGACCAGGTACTTCAAAGCAAAATCATCTATGTACATTTTAAAGTGTGCACCTAGTAGATAATGCTTGAACTTCTGTAGTACATAAACCATGGCCAAACCTTCGCGCTTTGTGGTGGAGTAGTTTCTTTCAGCCTTAGAGAGTTTTCGATTGGCAAAGGAAATCAGGTGATTGATATCTACTGCCCTTGGTTGTGTTAAAACAACTGCTAATGTTATGCAAGAAGCATCCACATGCACATGATATTCCTTCTTCCAATCTGTGAATACTAGGATTGACACCGTGTTGCGGCCTCAGAATTCTGCTACCCCAGCATGGGGGATAACCACCTAATCCGGACCTTAAGACAACTCATTTTCCTTTTAAAGTGGTGGCTTCGACTGGGGATAATGGGACCAATTTCCCAGTGTGGATTTTAAGATGAGAGTGGGTGGTTCATGAGTGATTGCAATAGAATAATGATAATCTAAATGACCTATTCTATCATGAAAATTTCTAACTAACTTATTCTAATATAAACCCAGTTATTTCTGTGTGGTATGCGATCTACAAAGATATCTTCTTAACATGTGATAATAAATATCAATCACGCATAAATAGAGATGATAACATATAAAGATAATTTATTTGACTCAATAGTTAGTGAAATAAATTTATAAAATATATCGCATATATGAAGAGTTATATATGAAAATAAACAATTTCAGCTAGGCATCATACAATAGTGAAATTAACGCTTAATAGAAAGGATAAATATCACATACAATTCATGAAAGTAAAGTGTTGCCACTAATTAAACAAAAAAAGAATCAATCATACAAGATAATAGTGCCATATGTGAGAAGTTCTTCTCATTTGACTAATGACATGGATCAACTCCTTTCTTCAAATCAAATTATCTTCCAAGAACACAATAATGCATCAACAAAGGAAAGTAGTATGATATCTAAAGGAAACGATCATGTTCCATAATTTCACCAAAGCATTCACAAACTTACAAAAGTGCATTCTTTCCAAATGTTTTTGATAAAATTCTAGACCCTTCTCTAAATGTGAGAGAAGTGTATAAATACTATTCTAACTAATGTGAAAAAATAGATTATACAAAAATTTGAGGAGGTTCAAACAACCTTCCTCCTAACTAGTTAACTAACTCTAAAAATAAACAGTGGCTTGATTATCAGAGGCTAAGATGATGATTTTTTGTGTGCCAGCTTGTCATTCAAATCACATATATCTATCATTGGTTTGAGTTGAGGAGGTGCCCCAAAATGTTTCCTGAGCTATCCTGCTAAAATCACATCGGTAAGAGGTGGCAACATCCACTGAGTCGTATGAAGTGAGCAGTTAAGGGTAATGATTTGGCTATGCGGCTTGACGAGGTATTGCAAATATGAATCCAAGTCGATATTGGTCAATTTTGTGATTGATTCCCTTTGAGCCTCTACCGTTTCCTTCCAGATTTTATGCAAATCACCTAAATCATGCATTTATTTTATATTTCCTTCCTTTACTAGGTTGGTGACAAATAGAGTGTGGTTCACCACCTTGATTATATTCTTTAATACCCATGCTACCCTTGCCACTTCTAGCTTAGATCACTTGATTCTCGCATCCCAATCCATGAAAAGAATTTCTTTGTGTGTCTCCTCAATCTCAGTCAGATTGGCTTTCCTTCCATCTTTTGTTTCCTTCCATTCGATGAACTCTGAGATTCTGGTGTTAAAATCTGTAAATTTGGTTCTCTGGTCAACAGCCTTATTTGTTAGCTGGTTGCTAGTGATTAGATAAGGAGTAATGTGTGACATGTTTTGGTAGAAGTGATCTTGTTGTTTCATCAGGAGAGATTTAGTACCAACGGCTCTTTAACGAACTCCTCGTTAGTAGGAACTTCCTTATATCATTCAATGGCTTGCTGAAATTCTTGGAGTTGCATGCTTTTGGCTGATATATCGACTTCATGGCTTATCTTCAGGACCTCCATGCTCTGTTGCAATTGAGAAAGAGGCTTAGCTACTTGCCTGTTCACACTTGCTTTCTTTGTTTCAAGCTGCTGCTCAAGTTGTGCAATCCTCTTCTCCATTTCTCTCAACAAATTAGAGAATTCAATAGCTTCGTCCATGGTGGCCGTTGCATATGCTCCCGTGAATTGTGACAATCTAGTCAATTTCTCAGCTGGGTTGAAATTAATGTCACTCCAAACTATGTCCATTGGCTCATTTCCAAGTGGGAGCTCTGCTGTTTCTAACATTTTCCTTTTCCTCTGTCTTCTTACTACAACCTTGTGGAGCAGGCTGTAGAAAAAATCAAGTGGAGGGATTTCAGTAACTTTCAAGACGATCTCTGATGTGGGTAGAACAGGGATAATCTCAGTCTGCTAGGATGTTGTCGCCTACTCATCCATAGGCTTGGACTGCTCATCCATAGATTTGGACTCTGTATTCTCCTGAATATGAATAGGAGTTTGACACTCTATTGCTTCTTGGGTATCTATCATTTTGGCAGTGTCTTGTAGTCCTTGATTAAACTGATCCCACTCCTCCTCCAAACTACTTCTTTCGACTTCTGAATTGATTTCTTTAGGTGGGGTGCTCATAACCTGTTTCTCAACTGACTTCCTGCTAGACTCTAGTGCTATATTATCTGTGTCTTGGACCTTCCCTGTATTTGGTGTTTTCTCAGTATTCACCTGAGATTCTATGCGAGAACTAGGTCATTCACTGTTAATAGTCACATTGGGTTTAGGCTTATCTTTAATTTTCAACAAGTTCTTTGGGATTACTTCGAGCCTTTCATTTCTGAATTTTTTATTTTTTTCAAAATCTTTAGGATTCAAGTTGGCTTTAGCCCATTCAAATGCTTATTCGAAGGATTCAGCCGACTGTAACAGGTCTTCAAAATCGTTGTCTTCATGATTGTATGGCTTGAGCTTTACTGCAGTAGTGATTTTATATGCTACCTTGTCTAGAACAAATTGCCTTTTCGACAAAGTATGAAGCCTGATGGCTTCCACACTTATTGACTCCTTAATCGCATGATTATAATTTGCTAAAGAAAAATAACCGCACTTGACAAGAAAAGAAGGCCATAATAATTTCTTTCTTTCTTTGAGAACTTTAGTTAGGCCTTTTCCCACGGTTTGGTGGGCGATTTCCCTTGCCAAAAAATTATCAGAAACATACAAAGGAAGGACATGTCGGTCAACTGAGCTACCAAAAACCCTAATGTAGGTGAAGCATTCTTCAATAAAATATTTGCCAACAACTAAAAGGTCTTTAGCGGCTTCTTGGGAAAACCTGGGTGCTTTCTTATTTAAAATTATTTGATGCGGGCGAAAAATAAAAGAATGGCATATTTTATAGAAATGGGGTATATAATGGGATTCCCATATTTTCTTATGACTGAGATGGATAGGGTAGGGGTCCTGCAATGTCCATTTCCAACCCATGGTCGGAAATGTAGTGCAGAAACAGATGGCATCCATAATGTAGGCACTAAAATAGAACAAAGGAAGGTTCTCTGGAGAGGAGGATCTCCTCTGTCGATATTCAGTAATGATGGTGGCCCAATTCATGATGTGGGAATTAACGTAGAAATCAATCAGAGGAATCCATTCTATGGAAAACTTAGTATTATTGGGTAACCCATATAGTCTACATAACATAGTAGCTGCATAGTTGTAGGGGTTTGCCAAAGAGGCTATAACATACATACCCAATTTGTCAAATTTGAATTTGTTCTCCAATACTCTCCAGCCCTGAATCAGCTTGAAGGGGTCTTGGTTCTTCTTTGCGAAGTTGGCCACGTATGTCTTGTCATATATATCCTGAGGGTTAGGTATATGGTACATTTTCTTCAGGTCCTCTGCTCTAAATGACCCCATGAGTTCCATTCTTGAATTCCTGAATTGCCTATCTTCAATGGTGAGGTTTTCGACCACCCACCTGATCATATTAGTGTATGGGAGGATTTTATCCCTTGCTCCTATCCTATGAAGGAAAGAACAGGAAACATCCTTGAATTGAAGTCCTGAAGGTCTTATTGAGTCAGTTGTTGCTCTTGTGACAATAATCTTGGGACGCTTGTCCTCAAGCCTATTGTATATGACCTCCCAAGTTGTTTCTCCTCCGATAGCACTGCAGACTGTATCAGAGAACATAGGAGCCATCTCTTGAAACTCAGATTTATCAATGCTTTGCTTTTTCTGTTTTTGCATCACCTTCCTTAATGACATGTCTTTTGTAACATGCTTGAAATGGACAAGATATATTAGCGTAGACGGTGTCAAGCAATTAAGACTGAAAGCTTTTCTTAAATGACTTTGGATCGTGAGAAAGGTTTTAAATGAGATACGCAACGCTAACTACCCATAACTTGGAAAATAATTACCTCTCCTCGTGCCTTTAAACATTTATTAACATGTCAATCTGTTCGTTTTTATATTAAAACACAATTATTTCACACGCTTACCACTCTTATTCGCACAACACAATCTTTAAAAGGATGCAATATATCGTTGCTTGCTCTATAAGGCAAAATGCGATTACGATTGCCGCAATATCGCATTTCACAAATCATTAATGGATGCTGTAGTGGCATAGCTTAATTTCTTGTGATTTTTTTTGCGAAGTGTGATTTGCGAAATAACCAAGTGCTTTTCATCAGGATATCACAGCGGGAGGTTTGATCGCGCATCGCAATTTTTTAAAGGTGTTCTATGATCATCAAATGGAAAAGCACGATTTGCAATTTATGTGAGGATCACATCCTTGGGTTGTTTTGCAAGATTTTTTCAAGGCAATTTCTTAGAGTTAGTTTTTATTATCTTAAGACTAAAAATTTAAAAAGGTTCCCCATTTATATCTCTAACCTTAGTCATTGTTATTCATCAATGGGGGGGTTGTTTCATAGTACAACAATTGGTGATTCACTTGGGAGAACCAGCTATCTTTGAGTATTTTTCTGAAATTTCTAAAGCATTCAAAGTAATTAGAGTTATAGGAATAATAATTAAATGAGTTATAAAGTAAACAACATTTCTCTAGAATCGTAATCACTTACTCAATCTATTTATTCAACTACTTTACTCTTGTAATGATAAAAATACAAATGTTTACATCAGTCAATAATAAGATTTAAATTGATATAGCAGGTGTCTACAGATTAGGTGTTTACTCATTTATCATATATAGAGCCTCTGCTACCAGTAGGTGTTCATAGCCTCAATAGGGTTATCTTTTAACTAACAATGATTCATTATCCCATTTGAAGCAATTTTAAAATTTCAAAATGATATTCACTTTCTTTGAATCTCACTTGGATCTTCTCCCTATTTCCTTTTTAATATAATATTTTCTTTTAGGTTTCTTAAAAGACATTGTCTAGGCTTGGTAACCTAATAATGACAATGCCATTCATTGGTTGCAACTAAACTGAACATGCTGGCTCTTGATGAGTCCCCTTGTCTTCTGATTGATGAGATCATTGGCTATTACCTTGTTTTGATATGCAGTATTGATAATATCAGTTTAATTATTTTCCTATGACCATGGTAAACAAGCTCGTAATGAGACTTTTTATCTTCTAAGTTTTGCATATTTGAGAATTAAACTTTGAAAAAGGAAAATTTTATCAGATGGGGTGAACCATTTGCTCTTTTAAGAGTTGTGGATGATAATGATAGAGTTTTAAGATACTAATCTGTAGAAAGTCCTTACTAGGTTAAAGATTCTTTTCTTGACTGATAACAAAACATTCATACTCTAAAAAGATAAGAGTTTGTTCATAGAATAAATGTTTTTTAGTAAGATCAAGTTTTTCCAAAGAAATCAGGTTTACTTTGGTACTCAAATGTCCTAATTATTTCTTTTAACCTTTACTTACTTATAGAAGCGAAAAATCAGAAATATTATCAAAGATTTTATTTTGACAAGCCAAAAGTAAATACTACTTAACCTTTATTTTCCTAAGAATCTTAAAGGCGATATGATACAAAATTGGAAGAGGCTATCTTCTAAGAAAAGTATTTTTTCAATATTTTCCCATTAGCAGGCATATAATCCTTCTTACTGGAAAGGTCTTGTAGAAGAAACATTGATTGTCCAATTTTATCATTGATTTGAAAAGGGCTAAGCCATAGTCTTTGGAATTTAGTATGTTTACCTTTTTCCTCGTGTGCTTTGTCCCATTTCAAAACCAAATCACCTACTTCAAAAGTTTTTTGACTGGAAGAGGTTGTATTTGTTATCACTCCAATATATCTCTTGAGTGTTGGAGAAATAAATGATTAGAGGTAACCACAAACCAACTTTGGAGATTAGGATCTAGCCTTCCTAATCTCAGAGAGGGCTCTCTCTTTTTTATTTAACTTTGTTTAGTTATTTTATTTTAGGCTAGTTATGATTGTGTTTGGGTTTTTATTTAAATTTGGTGGTGGGATCACTTAGATGAAAGAGGGTATCTTTTACCATTGGGCTATGGGGTCAAATGTCAGAAAAACAGGATTGGATCAAGTTTTAAAAACAATGTCTACATGAAAAGATAGTAGAGTTACTTCAGATATCAAGGGTGGATGGTGAAGTGGTTTTCAATCAGATACAAAGAGAAATTAAGGGTTCCTTGGGTTGGACTATGAAGAAAATAAAATAGGTCAACCGAGATGGGAGAGAAATTAAGGATTTTCATATCCGGATATCAGAAGAAAACATGTAAATGATTGACTGTGGAAAATAGAGTGTACTTAAACAAATTCTGAGATAAACTTCCAGTTACTTCGTTCAACTTTAGATAACATTTAAGTTTGTGAAAAACATAAGATAATAACAAATTGACAAAGGAAATACTTCACTCTAATAGCTCCACACATGAATCCTGTAATGCAATCTCTTTATTACTTGGTCTAGTCTGCTGACTTGAAAATTGGTACAATAACCCTCAGGTTTATGATAAAAATAACCTTACAAATATATAGCAATCCCCCCTCAATACTTATATTTATGAAGTATTTATACAAAAATAATTTACAAAATATCCCAAATTGTCTTGGGAACTAATCTAGGAGAAAGAAAAATCTTCATTCAAGAATATAGAGACAACTATTGAACTGTTGTTTGTTGTCCCTGTTTATTAGGTTGTGTTGTCTGGAATCTTTGATATTTTTCCTTTTAATCTCTACTTTTATGTTTAATCTTCATGATGTATGTTCTATTTACTCTAACCTTTCAACTAATACACTTTAACCTGATACACTTTGACTTGGTTGACTTGTCATTATCCTTTTGTTGTGCCTTTTTACTCTTACTGTACATTTTCACCTTTTGACTTTCTACAGTAAGTCATTTAATTTCTCCCATGTTTTAGCATCTGGTAATTGGATATTCAACATCTTCCTGTAAATCTCATCGGCCTCTGTATACTTGGAAAAAGTAGGCTTATTCACAAAAAGGTGTTTTACCTCATGCTGGAGGTAAAACAAATTCTCAAAAGTTTGGTACAATACCTTTCCAGTAGGTATGCCCTTCATGGATGAAGTATTCACTTGATCTCTAGCTACTTATCTGATTTTTTTATTGTAGTCCTCATGCGTCATCAGCTTATCATTTATTACCAAGGGATTCGGTAAACCTTTCTACCTCAAAATCTCAAATTTGACCATGAATTTGTCAATGGCCAGTTGCATGGTTTGGCACTTGTCTTCTAGGTTTAACATTAAATTCCTCTTAGTGAGGACCCTTTCCACTTCCAAAATTGTACATGTTCTGTCAGGTATCTCTAATTCCTACAACTCATACTTGTTCTTGGAGTTGAGGAAATGAATGATCCTTGCAGCTTCCTTTGGCATGTCTCCAAGTTCTAACTTTACTCTCTGTATGGTTTCTATAGCTTGATTTATCAAATCAAGCTAGTAAAAAATAACTTGGATGGATGGCCAAATATCATTGAAAGAGTCAATGATATTCAGACAGAATTGTTCTTTAGCCTGACCAAGGGGTTCCTGCAATGTCAATTCTTTCTCTAGGATTTTTATTATTTTGTTCATCCTGGTTTCTTTCCACACTTCTTCCTTGTGCATGATTTGGGAAAGCTTGTAGTCAGTTTCTAGACTGGTCACCTTCTCCTTAAGCTTGTTCACTTCATTTTCTGAATGGAAATGTCTTCCATTGCCTTGACCAATCTACTTGCCTCATCTCCTGTAGACCATGTTGCTGTAGACCCTAGTGCTGATGCAGACGGTGTAGATGTTGGTAGTGTTGTGGCCATTGGAGCTGTGGGAGCTAAGGATGTTGCCAAAGTGGAAGGCACTGCAGTAGTAACTATTGCAATGACAGTGGCAGGGGCATCCTCAAGACTAGCTTGTTTTTTCTGAATCAAGCTATCCAATTCTTTTTCCATCTCCTTTAGCTGATCATTCAGTTGTAGCACCAGGTCCATCATCTCTTCATGATTGGTTTGGCTCTCTAGGACCTCTTTTGTTTGTGGATGTTCGCAATGAAGTAGCTTTAGTTGTTTCTTGAGAGCTATTATATCCTCATTCTTCTTCTTGATCAACTTTTCAGTGGCCTTAATGCCATTCGGATCATGGCCCAACTCAATGACCAAGTCCTCCAATGACTTGATCCTGCTGTCTTTGGCATATGAGGAGGCCTTCTCCAATTTGTATTGGGTTGTGATGTTGTCCAGTGAATCCTGTAGACTGTGTGAAGCCATGGCCTTTCTTGTTAGGGTTGAGTAAATCATCTCTTCAGCCTGTTTATGAAACTCTATTTGGTCATGGGATGAACATCCCTGACCAATACCTCAAAATCGGTTTTTCTGTAATTAGCTGAGGTCTTTGGCTGCTGGATAGTTGGCTGCATGAATGAGACTTTCATATTTCCTGCTTTGATGTCAAAAGCTTACATCAACCTGCTCTGGTTGGCTGGTGTGTGCTTGAAGTATTGGGCATATGTCTCAACCTTTAACTTCTCATTCCTCATCTTTATCTCATTGTACCTGTCTTTAATTTGCTTTTCTTTATCTGCTGGCCTAGTGAAGGAGGAAACCTCAACACTTAGTTGTCTCTCAATCATTTGAGTGTTGGAGGTTGATGGTTGTTGTGTCTCTCCTGAAGTAGCTATTTCTTTGCTTCTTTGCCCCATCGTTTCAGTGTTAGTGAGTTCCACTAATTCAATGTTTTCTTCCTGTTCAAACACAAGATTCAACTTGGGCCTTTTTATGAGTTCAAATTACTCATCTAGGGTCTCGATGGCAGACGTAGAACCCTCCTCCTCGATTCTTTTTGGATTCCTTTCCTCATTAGTTTGGGTCTATATAACAGGAAGATTACTCATTGGTTCCCCTACTTATGGAACCTGTAGGAAAGAACTATGGCCAATTTTCTTTTCAACATAAATTAGTGTGTTTTCAACATCCACTACTGTGCTATCCATGTCAATCAATATATTTTCCAACCACTCAGATTGGTTGACTGCTCAATATCAGGTTTTGGATGGTAGATGAAAGGTCCCAATTTGACCTTGAGTCTCAACTTGTTTATGACCCCATGAGGGTCATACTTCCACATGAAGTTGTTTCTGAATTTCATCTGTTGCAATATCGTGTTAGCCTTTGGTCCAGCCTCTCTATTATTGCAAATGAAGGGGCCCAATTGGCTTTCTATTGTAAACTAGGTTTTCTTCCTAGCAGCTAGGAAGTTGACTTCATCTGAATTGATGATTTTCCTAAAATACTCCAGTGCAAATATCCTCATAGAGAGGTATTTGGGCAGCTTATAAGGGGCTAGTTGGTAGTCATAGACTCTGCTTTCAGTGTGATTCCGGTACAGATACCAGTCTCCCACCTTGTTGTTCTTAGCCAACTGTAAAACCCTTTTAATATCTTAGCTGATTCTGGGTTGAGGGGTAGTGGTCAGCATGTTCATGACTGGGTGGACAAATGAGTCAATGAAGTCCTTATATGTGAATGTTGTGGAGTATTTCTGGATCAGGGGTGTCCAGTAAACAATGATCTCTCTTCTCCCTTGGTATCCAACTTTTGGATGTTGATAGGGAATTTATCTGCTTGATAATATAAAAGCATGTGAAATAACACTGAAGCGTACTTGAAAACTCTTTTTGTTGGCAGTCTAGTGAACTGTTCATGCATCCTATCTGCAATGAATTGAGCATAGTTGTATATGATAGCAGGAGGCTTGCCTTGGGTAAAAATGGACAAGAAGGCCAGGATAACCTCATCCACATTCTCATCTGTGGTATATCCTAGGATGCAAGAAAGCATGGTGATTATATGTTTTCCGTTCTCTGAAAAAATGGTGGCGGCATAAGGTGGACTGTCTGTGGGAGTATGGCGGTCTTCTATGATGAAAATTTGGAAGATTTGTCTTATCTTAACCGTGTCTAGTGTGATATATAGGTCCAATAGGTCTCCAATGGATAGTGGGGTCTCATTAGGGCTAGGTTGGACTTGCAACATTTGGTTGATAGACTTTGGAGTGATTGTGAACAACAACTACTGATTAGGGGCAATAATAGCTCTTTGGCTAGGGATATAGTAGGCATGACAAAAGTGTATGATATCAGGGAATGGGTGCACTTCCGGGAATAAATACTTGGGTAAATTGGATTCCCACAGATGGATGTCATTTGTATGGTTCAGGAATTTGTCCTTACTCTAGCAATGGAGCTTTAGAAGGTAGGCTGGTGAGGTAGTATCTTTTATCTAGAAATCCCTGTCTTCTAGTGACAAATGGTTGATGTCCAGGTGAGGGGTTGACATGGGTCTCATGTCTAGAGTGGTCTCGGAAGCCATGACTGAGTTTATGGATAGGGATTAGGCTTTGTGGTTACTACAGATGTAAGGTTTTGGAAGCTTTGGTACAACGAAGGGTAATTACAATTTGCAAAAAGAAGGGCTTTGGGTATTGAATTGAAATAATCTTCAATTTAGGAGAATTTTAATTAATTTCAATTAATTAAGCTTTTAATTGACTGTATGCTTTGAAAATTGAGAGGGTCATTCTGGTTTTCCTCAAGAATACCTGGAATTTGGTGGTATGGCTTGCAAACTTGTTTGAATGGTGATTTCAAATGGTATGATGGCTTCAGCTATGAACTGGATGCTCAAATTGGGTATCCATAGCTTCTTCGAGTGGTAGACAATGGTCAATTTTGGTCGCAGAGGCTCAGGGTGTTGTAGAAATGCTTGAGCAGCATTCACAGTGAAAATGAGCGAAAAGGGTGAAATGGGGCTTCTTCGACCTTTTAACCAACAACAGTTACAATTTGGCACAGAATTTACAAATGAACAGTGGATGGTTTTTGGTCTTGGCGGGGAGGTAGTTTCATGGGCCATCTCACCGCTTTTGGAGGGCAGGCAATATTTCCTTGAGAGCACAGGATCTAGCGTGGGGTTGCTACATTGAAGAATAGTGCCCGGGCAAAACCACGAATCTCGTGTGCTATCGGGCTATTAACGGTCGGATAGTTATCATACGTGATATGGATGCGCATCGTCAGATTTGGGGGTGGGAGATCGGACGAATTTCGCATGGTCAAGATGCACGGAGGGAATCGAGACTGGGATTTCCGGGGCCCAGGGAGTTAATTACAAATAATTGTAATTAATTAATAAGTAAAGTCCGGATTAGATATAAGCGTGGGTTTAATGGAGTGGGACCAAGGTTTATTGTGGTGGGGTTTTTAAACTACACCAGGGGTTGGTGGGTTAAATGGGTTTAGCGGGAAAATATAATTTCGGGGAGTTAATTAAATAATGTGGGGGGAACAAAAACTTAGGATTAGGGGGTTTTTATGGGTTTTGAAGGGAAATAGGGAAATTAATAAGGGGGATGGTAATATTTGCAATGGGGAATGGGTTTCACACTAAGGAAAAGGGGATTTTTTGTAGGGGATGATTTTTGCAGGGCAATTCCTAGTGGAATGTGTGAAACTAAGGGTAAGGGTCAAAATGAGGGGAAAAAGGGTATTTAATAAGAAATGAGGGGACAATGGGGAAATTAGTAAGTATGTATGTGCAGCTGAAATGAAATGAGGGGAAATTAATCAAACAAGCTTTTGAATATCTTTTCACTCTCATTAATGCTCCTGCACATGAAACATAAGATTAAGAATGATAAATGTGCTTTTAATTGAGCAACCTTTCTTCTACCTACCCTTTATTTATCCTAACATTTTTTCATCACTTTTTTGGGTGCATTTGATCCTGCAGACCCTTTATTTCCTTTTCTTTTGACAAGAAAACTATATAATTCTAACCTTATAACTTCCAATGGCTCAGATTAAGCTAATGAGCACATTTTTATTCTCTACATAACTACTGATCTACCAAGGTTAAACAGTTTGGCTAGATCTTTATTCTCCATCTATCAACATAAAATTTAAAATATGAATGAGTCAAGATTAAGCTGTTTGACCATCATGGATTGTGGCATTTCTAACAAGCTACACACAAACATATTTTGCATAGTAAAGTAAGAAGTAGTCGCATTTGAATTTGCATACTTTCATGATCTGTTTATTTCTTTTTGGGGTTCATATTTTTCACTTTTTTGATCTTTCGTCTTTCTTTTTTTCCTTTGATTATTCTTTTATGACATACCCTCTTTACATTTTTTAATTTTTTAATATGGAAAACATTTTATAGAAAGCAAAAGTATATACAATATTACAAGATTAACCATAGCCAATTCAAAATTATGAATCCTATTATTATAGGACCTTAACAATGGCTCCACATGGGGATGGCATTTCCTGGTGAAATGTCAAGAACTTTTAGATCAGTAACCTTTGAAAATGTGACTGAAGTTATCTTGTAAATTGTTCTTCTATGATTCTGCTTTATTGATACTTATGATAGTGAAACCTTCAAAGCTCAGGGCCTTCTCTCCAAGCTTCAACTTCAAAAGATTAGCATCCATCCAATCCAAACTTTTCACTGTTATATACAATGAATAAAGTAAAGTGAACTATTGTTAATCTATAGAAAAGTAATTCTTTAGCATTCTACCATTGACAGGTCCTCCTGGTAGATTTGATCCATCTATCTCTCTCAAGGAAAAAGCATTGTTACCTCTGTAACCATAAATGACATAAGGGCCTTGCCACTGAAAATCAAATTTTTTGTTGGGTCCCTATAATACTAGTGATTACCCCATTACTATTGTAGTTATACCCCTTATTAATATTTTTGTGCCCCTATTGCTCCCATATTGTTATTACTGTGCCCCATAGAATCCCTCTATTGTTATTTTTGTGGCTTTATATTATTATTGTTAGGTCGGTTGGATTATATTGTGACTCCTTAGACTCCTATATATAGAAAGGAGGTTTTGTCATTTGTATCATCCAAGAATTGTTCATTTATGTAATGTAAAGGAGGTTGCCCCCTCGAAGAGGCTGAATTCTAAGGCGTTGATCTATTTTTTCTATCTTTTCTTGAGCTGGTTTCATAACATTTGGTATCAGAGCTTTGGATTCTAGGGTTTCGCTGCTCCAAACAGGTCATCGTGGAATTTTTGCTATAACTTTTTTCTGTGAAGTTTCAGAAGTCGCAAAAAAAACCCATTTGAGAAGAAATCGCGCTGAACCTTGGGTCCGAATTTTAGAGCTTTTCGCGAGATATTTGCGGAGATATGATCTAAGGAAGTTGGTCTTTTTGCAGACTCCTGAATTACATTCAAAACAGGTGACCTGGGGAAAATTGTCATAACTTTCTCTCTGGGGATCGGATTGAAGTTTCATAAGAAGGTACAGAAAGAGAACAGACTTTAGTTTCTTGTGGGTGTTTTTCAGATCCAAAGGTAGAAACAGTGACTCGTGGCACGTCGTACAAGTTCGCTCTACTGAACTAGTCTATAATCAAGTCACTGTGGGAGATTCTGCATAACTATTCCTTGGAGAATCCAATTTGGGTCAGACTTGTGGCATTGGAAAGAGGACACAAATGGCTACTACAGGTCACAAATTTAGAACTAGATAAGAAGAAAGTACAGAGATACATCATAGGCAATATCGAGCTCCTACAAAGTGAAAAAAGGTGTGTAGATTTTCTTTAATTTTTGCTTAAGCTTGGTTTGAAAATTTATTTTGAAGGAATTCAAAGGGCATATTAGAGAATTATTATGAGTAACGGATGCCCCGAGGAAAGAAAATGCAAACACCTAGTAAGGAACCTGAAAGCTCTAGCATGACTCATGAAGAAGAAGAAGAAATGCTATATGATATATCAAAATTACAAGAACAAGTGCAACAAGTGTCACTTGCACAAAAAGCAACAAAATCTAAGATGGATGGTTTAAGGAAAGATGTAGAAGCTAAGATGGATGGTTTAAAGAAGGGTGTAGAAGCTAAGATGGATTGTTTAAAGAAAGGCGTAGAAGCTAAGATGGATGGCATGGAAGCTAAGGTGAATGGCATGGATGCTAAAATTGATGGCATGAATGATAAGATGGAAGAATTGAAGATAAATATGAATAAGTTGCTACAAGAAATGGTCAATAAGGGTGAAAGGGTACTAAAGGAAACTCATGATGAGAACAAAAGAAATGTTAATCATGATTCCATAGACTCTAATGTTGGATCGAAGACTCACCATATTCCAAAAATCGATATGAGGAAGTTTGATGGCAGGGATCCTGCCACATGGATATTACAGATGGAGCAATTCTTCGATCTCAATAATGTGCAAAACACACAAAATGTACGTATGGCAACTTTATATTTGGAACCAAATCAATTTGTATGGTATCAATGGCTTTGCTCTCGTAAACAATTTATCACTTGGGCAATTTTTACGGAAGAATTGATAGCACATTATGAGGATACAAAAGCAACACTTTTTTTAGCCAATTGATAAGTCTCAAACAAAAGGGTTCAATAATGGAGCACATTGAGGAGTTCCAAAAATTGAACATAAGGGTAAAAGATATTCCAGAGGAGCATAGGATTGATGTGTTCATAGGGTCTTTAAAGGATAATATCCAACATGATGTTCGCCTTTGGGAACCTGATTCATTAGAGAAGGCATTCAGGTTAGCAAGAAAAATGGAAAGCAAAATTATGGCAACCAGGAAGCATACCACTCACAACTATAAAGACGAAATTTTTTTTGCCGCTAGTCTTCCACAACCTATAAGGTTGACACCACAACAATTGGAAGAAAAAAGAGCAAAAGGGCTTTGTTACAGTTGTGATAGCAAATACACTAAAGGTCATAAGTGTGCTGAGAAGAAATTATTCTACATAGATTGTGAAGAGGAAGAAGAAAAGGAGCAAGAAAGGTCAAAAGAAGAGGATATACTCCAGGAACAAAGCCTAGATAAAGAAGAAATGAATCCGACCATATCTTGTAATGCATTGGCGGGAATTACCACTCCTCAAACCATCAAGATAGAAGGACAAATCAAGAAGAAAAAGGTAATAGTGTTGATTGATTCAGGAAGTACCCACAATTTTATTCATTGTAAGGTAGCAAGAGAATTGAATTGCTTCTTATATCCAGCACCAGAGTGTCAAGTGATGGTTGCAAATGGAGGAACAATAAATTGCTCGAGAAAGTGCCATAATATCAAGCTATCCATGGGAGAATATGTATTGACTAGCCCAATGCTTTCCATTCCAATGGGAGGTGCTGATGTTGTACTAGGAGTCCAATGGCTACAATCCTTGGGTACAATAGCTTTTAATTTTCAAGAACTTTTCATGAAATTTTTTGTGGAAGGAAAGGAAGTCGAATTAAGGGGTATTGCAGGGAAACCGGGAAATATAATAAGCTCTAACGGTATGACAAAGCTTCTAAAAAAGGAACAAAGAGGTGTAATTGCACAATTATGTTCGCTAGATGTTTCCACAGTGGAATCATCTATTTCTCCAGATCTCCAAAAAGTCTTGGACAATCATTCCAAGGTATTTGAGACTCCCAAATGTCTCCCACCTATTCGTGATCATGATCATGCTATTCATCTAATTCCAGGAAGTGTTCCTCCAAACATCAGGCCGTACAGATATCCCTATGCCCAAAAGAGTGAAATTGAACGTATGGTTGCAGAAATGCTAGAGGCTGGTATAATTCAACCAAGTCAAAGTTCTTTCTCTGCTCCAGTCGTATTGGTGCACAAGAAGGATGGATCATGGTGCATGTGCCCAGATTATAGGGAGCTCAACAAGCTCACTATTAAAGATAAGTTTCCCATTCCTATCATTGACGAATTATTGGATGAATTGCATGGATCAATTTACTTCACCAAGTTGGATCTTCATTCGCAATATCATCAAATCAGAATGAAGATTGAAGACATTCCGAAAACAGCATTTAGAACTCATGAGGGTCATTATGAATTTTTGGTCATGCCTTTTGGCCTTACCAATGCACCTTCAACATTTCAAGGTTTGATGAATTCAATTTTCAAATCATTCCTTAGAAAATTTGTGTTAGTATTTTTTGATGATATATTAATCTACAGCAAGTCTTGGAAGGATCATGTTGAACATGTTGACAGGGTGTTACAACTATTGGAGGAGAAATAGTTATATGCAAAAAGATCCAAATGTTTCTTTGGAGTACAAGAGGTGGAATATTTGGGTCATATTGTATCTCATGAAGGAGTTGTTAGCCTCCTGTTGCAACAGGGTATCATCATTCATGATTGACATTTTTACATGCCAAATATGTCATACTTTGCAAGCTGCAGTGTTCCATATTTCCACGAGGTGCCATGAAGTATGCTTAGTCCAAATGCACTGTTGTAGTCCATTTTTGATGGGTAGTTCCAGTTTTTGAAGAGTTTTCATTTAAGGGAGGTCCAAACAGTTTAATCTTGGTCTCCCTATGTTTCAATTTCCTGTTTTAGAATTTAGAGAATGATATCTGTCCAAACAGTTTAATCTTGGCAGATCTGTAGATAGGTAGAGAATCAAAGGGACCCAACTGTTTAATCTGGGCCCTGGCAAAAATAAGTGCAGATTTAGATAGGAAACATTCAAAAGAAAAATTGTAAATCTGGGTCTGCAAGTCTAAGTGCACCCAAACCAAAAAGAAGAAAAAATGTTAGGTGAGTAGGCCGGTTAGGTAGCTGTGAGGTTGCAGAATGGTGATTTATGATAAATTTTGTGTTTTGAAGTGTTATATCTTTACAGATCACAGTACAGGCAGTTTTGCATTCACAAGAGCTCAAAGGTGGACATCACTAACTCCCCTTTCTTCTAATTCCCTAAATCACTTACTAACTTCCCAAAGAGGTCAAGATCTGCTTGATTCCTCTTAGTTTCATCATCATCCATATCAGTTGCCTTGGTGAAGATCTGGTTCACTCAAGGATTTTATTTCTTTTCAAGGTCTTTTCCCCAAAATAGCCTAAGGTCCCTGACCTTAGCGCTTGCTGATCACCTTCATATTAACTACTAACAGTGTTATATAACTCCCTATCAGTTTTCCCCTTTCCCCTACTAAACTTTGTATATAAAATTCCCTTATGTAAATATCCCCCTCTGGCAATATAGCCATATTCTTTCTAAGTCAGGGAAAGAACAGTCCATCTGGGGCTGCTTTTAGACCATCTGTGTCCAAGGAGGGATTAATCTGACACCTGGCCAGATTAATAACTTCTCCCCTAGCCCTAAACCTTAAAAAAAAAAACCCTCTTTCCGCCCCTAAACCAAAGTTCTGTGCATAAATCATTAAACCCGCGCGCAAAAAACCATGATTTACCCCTTATCCCTAAGCCCCAACTGTAAATACTTTAACCACGCTCATTTTAAACCCATAAAACCCACTAAACCTAAGTTTCAAACCCTACCGCCGCGCCATATTAAAAACGGGATATTCCCTGTATATTCCCCTGCCCTAACCCTCCGTTTTTTTGTCCGCCCCGCCAGCCGTTAGATCTAGCCCGTCCCAAATCTATGGTGGGCGGGCCTTTTCGCGCGCCAACTGCCTGAAGCTTAGCGTCCGGGAGATGGGAGGTATTACCCGCCGTACTCCCGCCACGCGTCAAGCTCTGCGGTGTGGCGGAGCCCCTCCCCCCAAAACTGCCCAGGCGCTAAGGCGGTGTGCCCAAAACCGCTTACCGCCCTCCCCTATGACGTAAGCCCCACGTCACCTGCCGCGTCACCCCCCCTGCCACCATACCGCTGAGTCACCAGCCACGTGGCCTCCTACCACCATACCCTGCCACTGTACATGCAACGTCACTGTCCGTACATGATAACGTCACCCACTGACGTCATCCCGCCACGCCATCATGCTGACGTCATCGCTGACGTCACCCACCGTAAAATGTCTCGTCATGCTAACGTCATCAGCACTTTTTGGCGCGAAGGAGCAAAAATCGCACTTCGGAGCCCCGGAATCAGTTTCTGAGGCAGTTTTTGATGAGCGATTTGCGCCTAGCACAAATCGCTCATCGCTAGATTTTTTGGGCCAGAATGGGGAATCTTCAAGGAATCTTTTCGTTTTGCAGCCCCCAGGAAGCCCGAAAGGCGCCGAATGAACCATTTTTCTTTTCGAAGCTTGCCGAGAGGAGCAGAGAACAGTTTTGAAGGAAACAGAGGTCGAACAGCGGCCATTAATTTGTGATTAGACCCACAGCACGTCAGAATAGCATCAGTTTATTGCCAAAGAGTATCAGAGGAAGAAGAAGAGCCAAAGAGTATCAGCCGAAGATTTTTTTAGGGGCCCGAAGCACCTGAACATTGATGAGCCCTCCAGAAAGTCAAATCAAGAGGCGTAAGCCCATCCTTGCCCTCAAATCATAGTTAAAGCTTTAAATGCAGACAGACAGCAAAAAAGCAGAAACGCATACACATTTATTGCAGAAAACACTGCACGAAGCCGCCAAGGACTAAATCATTTACTCAGTTTTGATACGGCAGCCCTGAGCGCAGCCCGAGATATTTTTTGCATTTATTTCTGGATAGGATTAGGTTAAGTAATCATCTTTCTTTCAGACCTGTTTAGGTCAAGTTGTAATAAAAGCAGTTGTAGAGAGTTTTTCCCGATATATACCGCTCTCTACATTGTTTCAAGGGTTGGAAAATTGAGAATTTTCACTAGAGACTCGCATTGTATACCTGAGTTTTTTCTATAATCAAAGATTGCTGAAAGCTTGGAGAGAAAACTGTCTGTTGTAAATGAATGTTTTTGGAGATATGAAGATGGAATTCTTGTGTTGCAGCCTGAAGCAATAAGTGCATCTTACCTCTGTTTAATGTTTACCACTATCTAAATAGCAGAAAGAAAGAATGGCTTAGAATTTGTTTAAATACACTCTATGCTCAATTTCTGCTATTTCTTTATGTTTTCCTCTGATTGAATTGGTTATGAATATGAATTCCTCCTGGCTCATGTTTACCCCGATTCACCTGTGTTTGCCAATTATCTAGGGATTCTTTACTGCCCCTAGGTAGAGCTCTGTTACCCCCATTTGTTAAGCTGATTGAGAGATTCTTAACTGCCTCTCATTACTTAGCATTCTTCCCATCATTTAAACCTGAGATATTGTTTCATGCTCAGCTATCTTGCTCCATTTTCCCTCTCTTGTGACCGAAGAAATGCACCAGCAGTTCTCCTCCTCGACTCCACTCCCAATGGTTTGAAACTTCCAGACTATGCCTTGCCTCTCTGTCTGAAAACATCAATTTTCCCACCAAAAACAAAAAAAAACCCTCTGAACCCAAAACCTAGCCTAAAATCCTTTTCAACAAAGCTAAATCATAAAGAGAGAGCCCTCTCTAATTGCAGGTTGGCTAGAACCTGTAGTCCAAAGTTTGTCTGTGGTTACCGCGGCCGTATCCTTTTCCGGAGCTTAAGGACAACCTGAGTGATAACATAATGGCGACTCCACTGGGGACCATCCTCAGATAATTTCACAAAGAAAGTTGGAAAGCTCCACTGGGGAAGAACCAAACCTTCACAACCATTTTTTCAAGTCTAGTTCTGATCTTTGATGGTGGACAGAGATCAGGCACTCCAAAGTTGATCATCCACCTGGCGGCTCCACATCATCTGCATAATCAAGGCTCCACTGGAGGAGCGAACCTGAGAGAAAACTTTTCAAAGTTTTGAATGGCTTTACAGCCAAATAATCCCGTTTCACAGTGTTAATAGTCAGGTCAAATGACTAGGTGTGGGGAAGATGAGGTTGAACAAGCTGTAAATGAATTCAGAAAGTTGTTATCAGAATATGAGCTTGATGAAAATTTTCTTAGACTGTTGTTGATTAAGATCACTGCAATACAACAGCCTCAAATCAAAATGTGTCTTCTTGATTTAGTCGTGGAAGAACATGAAAATGAGATTGAACTCTTGCATTCTCAGATCCAATCATATAATTTTCAAGATCCTAGAGTTTTTCTTCAAGAACTTCCTTCTCCTGGTCATAAGGAAATTGTATTACCTTCTGACTTACAGATTAAAGTTGATCATGTTTTCAAGAGAAAGAATGAAGTATTGGCTGCAGAGGTTGTAACTAAGGATGCAGTCGTTCCATCAGACAAAGCAAGTCTAGAAGAAACTCTCACACATAATGCTTTTATAGATCCTGTAGCTGATTACATGGAGGATCTTTTCAACTCAAAATCTTTAACATATTGTCTCTATGAAGACCAAGATAGTCAGCAAATACCTTCATATGTTAGAATTTTGATTATGGGAGCACATGACCAGAGAATGTTCCTGATTTCATCAATTATCAGTCAAACAGTTTGTTTTCTTCTACAAGTGCTAAAATGGCTGCACTGGTTCACATTCAATGATTTCTCCCACTAGAAATTTGATTAAAATCATAGGGAGATAAGTTGAAAATACGAGTTGAAAAATAGTTTTTCTTTTTTTAATCCTTTTATCATTTTACTCCAAAAATGGTGTTATCCCCCATGGTTGAAATCATAATCTTGAATCCTATTGGTTCTTATAAAGTTGATTTTGGTTGTACATTTTTGTTTTGAGGTCCATTTTAGACCTCAAAATTTCTGTAATGCCTTGAGGTACTTTGCTTGTGTTATGAACATTCCAACATCAGTTTGAGTTACTTGAAGTCCAAGAAAGAAATGATGAAAACTTGACTAAACTGGGAGAGGGGGGCGAGGGGATGAATTAGTTTAGTACATTCATGGACAATAATTTGATTTTCTTTGAACTCGTTAACTGAACCATTAAATGAGCAGATTGACACATAATGATCAACAAATTTAATATGCAAACAACAAGTAATAAGTAAACCAAAAACATCACATAAATACATAATAACAACACATATGGACACTAGATATAAGTGGAAACCCATAAAGGGAGAAAACCATGATTTTTTATTGTTGTGATGCAAAGGCAAGCTCCTAATCCCTTATTACATCTGCTTTTCTGTAGGCTCCAACTTACAGGAGGCTACTACCTCAATTTTTTTGCAAACTACAACTTGCAAGGAAGATCCAACTCCCATTAGTTTTCTACAAGCTACAACCCATAAGAGGCTCCTACCTCAATAGGCTCCAATATATCATTTATCAAGCTACAATTTGAAAGGAGGCTACAATCCCTTGATACATAAATAAAACAATGTGTTGGTTACCTGATCTATAAATCTGCATACCTTCATCTTTGTCTTTGTTTCTCCTCCTCCTCAAATCCGTATCATGTCATCTCTTCTATGAGCTAGATAATTCATGAAGAACACCCCAATAAGCTCTCACACATTCACTAACTCTCTAAACCCACAACTCTCCAACCTTACAAAAATTTATAAATGAACTTTGATGGTTGTTAGTATTCCACTCGCACGAATATGAAATGAAAATACTTGTCTCTTTGCATTACAAAGGTGTCCCTTCAATTCCAAAACTGCTAAAACTCTTGAATATTAAAATAAATAAAAGGAATTCTGTCATATAAAATGTCATGCATTCATATTCTTCATGTAAATAAAATAAATAAATAGCATGCAATAATAAATTATTGCATTCATATTCAAATAACCCTGCATCACAATATGTTTCCATGTCTTTGTCTTTTCCTTGCATCTTGCCTTGCCTTACATCATATCTTTTTCTTTCCTTTGTTATCATGGAGTCTTGCCTTTGCCTTACAACACAACAATTCAGCTCAACCAAACCATTCTTCAAATTAGCGTTAAGCAAAGCATGTATGTAAGCATAACCCAATGCACCTATTTCCACAACTGTGCATATACCAACTATGCCATGCTCCTTTGTTCTGCTACCAATAGTTCTAGCACATCTAGCATACCAATCTGCTTTGCAAACATAACATATGAAAACAAGCTAAAATTTATTCTCCTTTGCCTCCAAGGCATAATAATGCATGGATCAATACAAGCATGCCATCAACAACACATGTACCATCATATTTTCCTACTCCTTTACCCTACTCACAAACATACATGTAATATCTCTATTCTTTATAGCTTTCGAGTTCAACATATAACACATCATATCATATGAAGCATCACAAATGTATCATTGTACAAGTATACCTTTGTTGTTCACCTCTCATCAATATATCAAACATACCTTCAATATAGCTTCTATAACATACCTTGATGGTCTTATTGTTCCTTTGCCATCAATGAGAACAATGCCAAGAAGAAAGACAACTCTCCAATCATTGACATTTCAAATTACTTTGACATTTCTTAGGATAATTTGTGACTCATCTCACCATTGTTTCTGCCAAAAATTAGATCATCCATGTATACTATTGTGATCAACAAATTGTCTTTGTCCATATTCATGTAAACATTTATTCTTGCAACTCCTCTTTTGAATCCTTGTTGTTGAAGATACTGATCCAATATAGCATACCAAGGTCTTGGAGCTTGTTTTAATCCATACAAGGCCTCCTATAATTTGCAAACAAAGTCTTTATTTTTTGACAGGTCAAACTCTTTTGGTTGTTCCATGTATACTTCTTATTTTAGATCTCCATTTAGAAAGGATGACTTCACATCCCTTTGGTATCCAACTTCTGGATGCTGACAGGGAATTTGTCTGATTGATAATATAAAAACATATGAAATAACACATAAGAGTAATTGAAGACTCTCTCAGTTGGTAGTTTGGTGAACTGTTCATGCATCCTATTTGCAATGAACTGAGCATAGTTGTAAATGATAGCAGGAGGCTTGCCTGGGCTAAAGATGGAAAGAAAGGCCAGGACAACCTCATCCACATGCTCATCTGAGGTATATCCTAGGATGCAAGAGAGCATGGTAATAATTTGTCTGCCTCTCTCTGAAAAAATGGTGGTAGCATAAGGTTGATTATCTGTGGGAGTATGGTGGTCCTCTATAATGAAAGTTTGGAATATTTGGGTTATTTTGGCCAGGTCTAACTTGACATATAGGTCCAGCAAGTCACCAATAGACAGTGGGGTCTCATTAGGGCTTGGTTGGACCTGTAGCATTTGGTTGATAGATTCTGTAGTGATGGTAAATAACACTTGCTGGTTATGGGTGATAATAACCCTTTGGCTAGGAATGTAATAGGCATGACAAAAGTGGATGATGTCAGGGAATGAGTGTACTTCAGGGAAAAAATACTTGGGTAAATTAGATTCCCAAAGGTGGATGTCATCATTCTGGTTTAGGAGTCTGTCCTTACTCCAGCAGTGGAGCTTTAGAAGGTAAGCTGGGGAAGTAGTATCTTTTATTTGAAAATCTCTGTCTGCTAATGTTAGGTGTTCAATACCCAGGTGAGGGGTTGATAGAGTTCTCATGTTCAGAGAGGTTTGGGAAGCCGTGATTGAGTTTATGGATATGAATTAGGCTTGTAGTGGTTGAAGAAGTGAGGTTTGGAAACCGTGGAACAGTGGGATGGTAGTTACAATCTGTAAAAGAAGGGTTTGGGTATACAAGTAAATTTCTCTTCAATTTAGGTAAATTCCTTAATTTATTTCAATTAATTAAGCTTTCAATTAGATTAAGCATTTTCAATTTCAGGGGTTGTTCTAGTTTTTCCAAGAATACTTAGAAATCAATGGTCTGGCTTGCAAACTGGGTTCAATGGTGAATGAAGAGGGTACGATAGCTTGAACTGTCACCTGGTTGCTTGAATTAGGTGTCCAGAGCTTCTTAAGGTGGAATATAGTGGTCAATTTGGTCGCAGAGGTTCAGGGTGTTGTAGAGTGGCTTGAGTAGCAGTTACAGTGAAAAACGAGCAAAAAGAATGAATTGGGGTTTTCCCAGCCTTTTAAAGGGTAACAGTCACATTTTGGCGCGGAAACTATAAATGAACAGTGGGCGGTTTTTGGTCTGGGTGGGGAGGCAGTTTTTTGGGCCATCGCACCGCTTTTGGAGGGCAAGCGATATTTCTCGTGACCACACGATCTAGTCTGGGGCTGCCACATAACAGAAAGAACCCAGGAAAAACCACGAATCTCACGTGCTCTCGGGCTGCTATCGGTCAGATGGTGAACCTACGCAATATGGATGCGCACCATCAGATCTAGGGGCATGATATCGGACAACTGTCACATGGTCAAGCTGCACTGAGGGAATCGGGGAAGGGATTTGTGGGGCCCAGGGTTTTAATTACAAATAATTGTAATTAATTAGTAAATAAGGTAGGGATTAGATATAAGCAACGGGATTAATAAGGTGGGACCAAGGGTTATGTGGCGGGTTGTTTTAACTGCACTGAGGATTGGTGGGTTAAAAGGGTTTCTCGGGGAAATATGAAGCGGGGAGTTAATTAAATAATGTGGGGGGATAAAAACTTAGGATAAGGGGTTTTTTTGGGTTTTTGAAGGGAAATAGGGAAATTAATAGGGGGGAAGTTAATATTTGCAATGGGGAATGGGTTTCACACTAGGGAAAGGGGGTTGTTGGTAGGGAAATGATTTTTGAAGGGTAATTACTAGGGAAATGTGTGAAACCAAGGGGTAAGGGTCAAAATGAGGGCAAAAGGGGACTTATAAATGATAAATGGATAATGGGGAAATTAGCAAATAAGCATGTGGGGGCATAGTGAAATGAGGGGAAATTAGTTAAACTAGTTTGTGAACATCTTTTCTTTCTCATAAATGCTCCTGCACATGAAACATAGGATTAAGCATGATAAATGTGCTTTTGACTCAGCAACCCTGTACATTTGCAATCTTTCTTCTACCTACCCTTTATTTATCCTAACATTTTTTCTTCATTTTATTGGGTGCATTTGAGCTTGCTGACCCTTTATTTCCTTTTCTTTTGACAAGAAAAATATCTAATTCTAACCTTATAACTTCCAATGGCTCAGATTAAGGTGATGCGATCATTTTTATTCTCTACCTAACTACTGATCTGCTAAGGTTAAACATTTTGGCTAGATCATTATTCTCTATCTATCAACATGAAAGTTAAAACATGAATGAGTCAAGATTAAACTATTTGACCATCATGGATTGTGGCATTTCTAACAAGCTGCACATAGCCTTATTTTGCATAGAAAAGTAAAAGGTAGTGGCATGAATTTGCACACTTTCATGATCTGTTTCATTTCTTTTTTAGGGGTTCATATTTTTCACTTTTTTGATCTTTTTCTTTATTTTTGTCCTTTGATTATTCTTTAGGACATACCCTCTTTACATTTTTTAATTTTTAATATAGAAAACATTTTGCAGAAATCAAAAGTATGTACAATATTACAAGACTAACCATATCCAATTCAAAATTATGAATCCGATTATTATAGGACCCTAACACCTACAACCATAGTCTAAGGTACCAAGGCTGATAACATCCAACTAGTAGTCTTGTGGCTTCCAGGAGCTCCACTACCATCACAGGAATTGCAAGTTCCCTTCTAGGCATCTAACAGCCAAGGCACCAAGTCCAAAAGCCTCCAAACAATCTTGTGGCTTCTAGGAGTTCCACTGCCCTCATAGGCCTTCCACCTACCCTTCCAAGCCTCACACAAGCAAGGTACCAAACCAAATATTCCCCAACCACTAGTTATGTGGATTCCAAGAGTTCCATTTCCTCACAAGCCTTCCAGGTACCTTTCCATGCCACTCATTGCCACAGTACTAAGCCCAACAACCTCCAAACAACAATCTTGTGGCTTCCAAGAGTTCCACTTCCTTCATAGGTCTTCCAGATACAATTATAGGCTTCCATTTCTAACATGGTATCCATGATTTCATGCCCAACTCTCCATAATCGTGAACATGAACCATTCCATATTCTTGTCACAACACAAGAATCTCAAGTGTAATCCCCCCATTGTGTAATACTCCACAACTCCTAAACACGCGTTTATTATGTTAGGGTCTTATAATATAGGTAATCAAAGTCTATCTATTCAATTATTTATTTGGGAATCTATTGTTAAAGTTTAGCCTATAAATTCACCAAGCATTATAGTCTAAATTATCTTTGTACTAAGGTCTCAAATTGCTCAAGTCATTGAAAATGTATGTGTCTAAAGAGGTCCATTAGTCTTGATTTGAATTTTAAAGTTGTCCAAAGAGAAAATGAGTAGAGATGTTTGCAGTCATTTTCTAAGCAACATAAGGACTCAAAGCCTACATTAGACCCTCTCCATTGGAAAATGCTCTAAAAAAGCTTTCCAACGAATGTGGAAGGCCAAAAATGGACTCCTAGATCAAAATATATGTCCTTTTGAAGTTTAAGGGTTTGAAGCCTTTGAAAGGAAGGGATATCAGAAGTCCAGGGCACATCGACAATCACATATCGGAGGTCCGGGGCACATCGGAGTTCCAGGACAAATCAAGGATCGAAAAATCGACAATCGGCAATTGGAGAATCGACAATCGTCAATCAACAATCGGCGAATCAACAATTAGCAAATCAGCAATTGACGAATCATAAAAGTTGTGATACGAAATGTCGCGATATGAAAATGTTGTGATATGAAAAGTTGCGATATACAAATGTGTCAATAGTGTTAAAATCATTAGAGAACTCCAATACAGGTTAAAAAAGGATTTTATAGCAAAACCAAAAGTGGACGAGCCTTTTCTCTCTCATTTAGCAGGATGTGTGGCAACATATGATTAGTTATGATAAAGCTAGGTGGCATCTAATATCAACATGACATGGCGGTATGACAGAACACGTGGTAGACAATTTTGGCATTTTGAAGAGTCCTAAGGGGGAATATCTGGGTGACACGTGTCACCACTCACGAGATGTGATGTGAACTAATGACGTCATATCAGAGGTCTCATATTAGAGGTTGAGGAATGTTGCAGGTCCAAAGTAAATATTCTGATGAAAGGGGGCTTCGATATTGAGGCTAACACATGGTCATTAAGATTTAAAGAACCTATTGCGGAGAGCACTTAACAAAGGAAAAATAGCTCCGAGTAGTGAAAAAATTTCCTTAGCACCTCAAGGTTAAGCGGAAGATCACAACCCTTGGTCCTATGGTAAAGAAATGCAGGAGGGCCTAAAGCAAAAGGATCCAGGAAAAAATCAAAATTCGAGTTAAGTTACACTATAATAGGCTTCCGATATGGCACTAACTCAAGATTCATTGACCCAGTTACATAAAAAAGCAAAGGGCCAAAGGAGTAAAGCGCAAGGGGTTGAGGAGTATCGACAAAGAGATAAAGTGGAAACTTCTTAGGTAAGACCATACAGAGAGATGAAGACACATGAGTCAGCAACTGTTGAATTGTAGGAAAAGAGGGGATGGTAGTTTGAAAGGGAAACTAACAAGTTTTTGTGAAAACAACTTCAACCAATCCAGTTTCAAAGGCAGAGGATCAAAATTAATGAGCAAGTTTCTAGATTTGAAGGCTAAATATTTTCCCAATAGTTCTAGATTTCTTGCACACTTCTAGTGATTGTTTTTATTTTCTTAGCGTATTGTTCAATTATTTTTCCAAACAGTCAGCAACAACTTTCCTTTAACGATTCAACAGAACAACTGAATTTGTCCAGAATTCCTATTATTTAGTTCCGTTTTAGAAATATCTACATGTTTTTAGTGGATATTATTTTTGTAATAAGTTTGATTGAAGTCTGAATTTATTCGGGACGGTATATAAATATGTTGTAATAAGACTTAGCAAGGGTTGTATTATGTATGAAAAAAAGAGCTCTGAATTAATGTAAGCTATGTATTGTACTCAAAGAGATCAATTTTTAGCAATGCAGAGGCTGTCTGGTTTCAAGATTCTTGTGTCAGGCAAATGGTGATGTTTTCCTCTCTGTAAATCTATTTCCTTTCATGTTTTACATGAATGTTTTCATTCCTAAATTGCTACAAGAAGATTAAGGGCCGAATTTACTTTCAGTACTATGCTATGGCTTGTTAAATAATATCAATGTTTTCTTTATGATGTTAAGTATATAATTCATCTCAGTATGCTCTATATTTAATTGATCTTCCTCCTCATTCATTTCATTCATATCAAAACAACTCTACAAGATCCAAGAGTTTGCCTACGTCACCATGTTTTCTACTCCTTTGTCTATTTAAATTGATTACTGAAAAACCATATGACTCCATGCCCAATGGACTTATCCAACATCTTTCAACCCAAATTTTGAAAAACCCACCTCAAATTTAAATAGCTATCCTAAGATCTTAAAAATAGAAATCCAAATCAGACAGAGAGAGCCCTCTCTCAAGATGGAAGGGCTAGATCCCAACTTTTAAAGTGGTTTATGGTTACATATGGGTTTCTCTCCTTAGCCTAAGGAAATTAAGGAGTGATAGAGTTCTGGCGACCATATTGGGGAAGGAAAGGTTCCATATTCCCAGGAAAGATCAATGGAGTTTAGGTCTGATTGCTGATGGTGGACAGTGATCAAACACAAGAAGGCTGAAACATTCACTAGGCGATTCCAATCATTGTTACATTCAGATTTAGAGACTCCACTGGAGAACGAAACTTGTTGACAGAGGAATGGAAGGAAATTTCAAAAAAAATAGGTATCATGTATTCTTTCTCATTAGGTACCTTTTGTCCTTTCCTGAAAATGTCAAAAGGATTTTCCTTTACCTACTGTATCCAAACGAAGATTACAAATCTACACATAATTCTCCTTTTAAAATTGTATATCATTCCTTTGAAGCTACAAATGCATCTCCTTATTGTATTAGTGATCCAGAAAAAGATCCAAATGATAAACATAATCAAATAAGTACAATTCCATCTCAAAAAACCATAGTCATGGCTATTGCCCAATATGCTCCATTATATCTGTAATCTCCTTTACATGATTTACCACAAAACTATGTTCAAAGGTTGCCTCAATTTGATGGCACTGGACCCACTACAACACAACAACACAACAACACATAGACATAATGAATAAATTTTTAGATGTTGAAGAAGTTTATTTTGATGATGTTAAGATGAGGATTGTTTTCCCAACTCCCAGTTGGAGAGGTCAGAAAATGGTACAAGGGGACTAGCAGCAGGCAGTATTGCTAATCCTGAACAAATTGAGCACACATTCCTTGATAGATGGGAGGTAAAAAAAAACCCTTTCCAGATTATGGCTGAGTATAGGAATCTAGAGAGGAAATCGAGATAATCATTCTAAGATTTCTCAACTAGATTCAATAAGGTTTACAATTTTATCCCAGTAGACATAGAGCCTCTCCTAGGATTGGATTTACTTCACTATCCAGATGGATTTGATGTAGAGATAGCCTATCAATTAAGGGAAAGAAACCTAACAACTTTGGAAGAAATGCGGAAAAAATTTGTTGATATAGAAGCGAATTTGCTGATCAAAAGGGCCAAAATGGAAGTTGAAAGAAGGGGAGTGGTTAAGGAGGAGTTTCCTCCATCATCAGACAATAAGTTGGATGCATTAGTGAAAATCATGCAAAGGTTGATGGAAAAATTCACTTTGCAAAACAAACCTACTGTTAGGGAGCAACAAAGAAGACCTCCTTTCCAAGCAGATTTTGCAGAAGAAGGAGAGATTGTTGATTCATGTCACCATGAGCTACATATTAATTGTTTTATATATTCACTTGAAGACAACAATGAAGAACATGAAGAAGATACTGAATCAGGTGAAGAAACTTTGCCCTTGTGTTTTGCTTCATTTCAATTACTAAAGGAGAACTTTCATAGTGTTATAAGTCAACAATCTCATAGTCTTGACATCAAACATGAGGAAAACAATGAGTTTGCTGATGGAAACCCTCTACCCTTATCTTTTGCTTCATTTGAATTGTTGAAAGAAAATTATAAGATTACTAATGAAGCAAGGAAGCAAGTTGACAATAACATAGATTGGCAGCAACCTTCTCATGTATTTGATGACCCTGTTATTTTTTTATATGGAAGACCTTTTCAGTTTAAAATCACAACCATTGAGTAACCATGAGATTGAAGATGCGGTTGTAGTATTGAAACATGAATAACATTGTGAATTAATTCATGGTGGTTTTGTGCCATTAAGTTTTGGTTCATTTGAGTTCTTGAAGAAAAATGTTAAAACTATCACTGGAACAAAGGATGGTGAGCTTAGAGAGGGGCCTATAGTCTCCTTGGAACCAGTACGCAATAAATTTCATCAGCCCTTTTCATTTTTCAATGATCTAATAATCGATATTTTCATTTAGTTAGTCGTGAACTTGAAAACAGGGGCGATGAAGACTTAGTTTGGAAACCAACATAGTTTTTTTTTCCAGTAGTGGTTTCATCACAAAAGTCACATGAAAATTTGTAGCCCTGTCATGATAGCTATAAGTTGAAATTGCATGAAAGCAAGAATGCATATAAAGGTTTGTATTCCTGGTATGTAGACCACCTAGAGCAAAATTGTAATCTGTCAGATGAGCTAAATTTTAGTGTTCATTCATTTGAGGATCCTTTTACAAGCCTATTAGAATCATCAGTCAAGGTAGATCTTATTTTGTTTACTAGTGCAAAGATTGGATTCAGTTTGAAATTTGAGTTGTTTCTGCGATTTAATGTTCTAATTTTTATCTTGTTGGAGCACAGTCAAGCAATCAAATTACGTGAGAAACTACTTGATATGTTTTATTGGAAATATGAGATCACTTGATTCAAGACTTGTGCTCAATGAAGTAAGATAAGTAGGTATGAGTGCGAATAAGATCAACATTTTGAGCATTTTTTTCAGTCATATTATTCAAACTTTAGTTTGTAATAGAGGTTTCAGTTCTCAGTGTACAGTTCAGATTCCAGTTTGAAGAATGGATTTGGTTAAGTTTCAGGATTGGAACAGATTACTAGTTGGGTTTTAGTTTAGTGGTTTCTGGGTAGAGCATGTTGCATGTTTTAGATTAGCCCAATGGATAAGGTTGCTGATCTACAGTGTTATTTGGCGCCTCACATGGAGGACGCCATCCCTAGTTGGAGCCACTATTAGGGTCCTATAATATAGGTAATCAAAGTCTATCTTTTCAGTTATTTATTTTTGGAATCTACTGGTAAAGTTTAGCCTATAAATTCATCAGGTATTATAGTCTAAATTATATTTGTACTAAGGTCTCAAATTGCTCACGTCATTGAAAATATATGTGTCTAAAGAGGTCAATTAGTCTTGATTTTAATTTTAAAGTTGTCCAAAGAGAAAGCGAGTAGAGAAGTTTGCAGTCATTTTCCAAGTAGTAGAAGGACTCAAATCCTACATTGACCCCTCTCCATTTCAAAGTGCTCTGAACATGCTTTCTAATGGTTTGTGGAAGTCCAAAAATGGACTCTTGGATTAAACGATATGGCCTATTAAATTTTAAGGCTTTGAAGCGTTTGAAAGGAAGGGATATTGGAGGTTTAGGGCACATCAACAATCACATATAGTAGGTTCAGGGAATATCAGAGGTCTAGGACAAATCAACGATTGGTGAATCGTCAAATTGGAAATTGAAAATCGATGAATCAACAATTGACAATCAACGAATCAACAGTTTACAAATCAACAATCATCGAATCCGAAAATTTGCGATATGGAATGTTGTGATATGCAAATGTTGTGATATGAAAAGTTGCGATATACAAATGTCTTGATAGTGTTAAAAATGATGGGGAACGCCAATACAGGTTAACAAAGGATTTTTTCACAAAACCAGAGGTGGACTAGCCTTTTCTCTCTCCTCTAGCGGGATGCATGGCGAACTATGATTGGTTTCGATAAAGTTATGTGGCATCTAACGTCAACATGACGTGGTAGTACAAAAGGACAAGTGGTAAGTAGTTTTGGAATTTTGAGGGGTCCTAAGGGGGAAAATATGGGTGACACATGTCACCACTCATGAGATGCCACATGGATTGATGACATCATATCAGAGGTCACATATCGGAGGTTGAGGAATGTCATGGCTCCAATGTAAATCTTCTGATTGGAAACTTCCGATGAGAGGGGGCTCTAAGATTGAGGCTAGCACATGGTCATTAAGATTTAAAGAACCTAAGATGGACAAAACTTAACAAAGGAAAAATAGCTCCCGACAATGAACAAAACACCTTAGCACCTCAAGGCTAAGAAATAAGTGACAACCCTCGGTCCTATGGTGAAGAAATATGGGAGGGGCTAAAGAAAAAAGAGCCAGAACAAAATCAGAATTCGTGTTAAGTTACGTTATAAAGGGCTTCCGATATGGTATTAACCCTAGAGTCATTGGCCCGGTTATATAACAAAACAAAGGCCAAAGGAGTAAAGCGCAAGGGGATGAGGAGTATCAACAAAGCAATAAAGTGGAAACTTTTCCGATAAGACTATATAGAGAGATGAAGACATGTGAGTCCATAGTTGTTGAATCGCAGGAAAAGAGGGGATGGTAGTTTGAAAGGGAAGGTAACATTTTTTTGTGAAAACAACTTCAGCCACTCCAGTTTCAAAGGCAAAGGATCATCATTAATAAGCCAATTTCTAGATTTGAAGGCTAAATATTTTCCCAACAGTTACAGATTCTTGCACTTTTCTAGTGGTTGTTTTTATTTTTCAGTGTATTGTTCAGTTATTTTTTCTAAACAGTCAACAACTTTCCTCTAAAGATTCAACATAGCAACCAAATTTTTCCAAAATTCCTATTATTTAGTTTTGTTTAATAAATATCTACATGTTTTTAGTAGATATTATTTTTGTAATAAGTTTGATTTGAAGTCCGAATTTATTCATGACAGTCTATGAATATGTTGTAATAAGACCTAGTAAGGGTTAGATTATGCATGAATAAAAGAACTTTGCATTAATGTAAGTTATGAATTTTACTCAAAGTGATCAATTTTCATAAATGTAGAGGAAGTCTGGTTTCAGGATTCTTGTGACAAGAAAATAGTGATGTTTTCCTCTCTATAAATATGTTTCCTTTCAAGTTTCACATAAATGTTTTAATTCCTAAATTGTTACAAGAAGATTAAGGGTCGAATTTAAGTTCAGTGCTCTGCTCTGGCTTGTTAAATAATATCAATGTTTTCTTTCTGATGTTAAGTATAAAATTCATCTCAGTATGCTCTATATTTAATTGATCCTCTTCCTCATTCATCTCATTCATATCACAACATCTCTGCAAGATCCAGGAGTTTTCCTACCTCACCCTGTTTTCTACTTCTCTGTCCAATGGACTTTTCCAGCATCTTTCAACCAAAATTTTGAAAAACCCACCTCAAATTTTAATAGCTAGCCTAAGATCTTAAAAATAGAAATCCAAATCAGATAGAGAGAGCCCTCTCTGAAGCTGGAAGGGCTAGATCCTAGCTTTGAGAGTGGTTTGTGGTTACCTGAGGGTTTATCTCCTCAGCCTAGGGAAATTACAGAGTGATAACATATTGTATGCATCCTTATTTTTGGCTTTTTTGCATTCACCTAAGCCCTTAATGGACATTTTTTATATGCATTGGTAATTTTTATGATTATAAATCATAAATGCTTATTTTACCCATCCATGGAGTCTTAGCCCTCCATTCTCATTTTATCTTTGATTCTGAAGCCATTTTATTTTATTAGTATGCATGTGTTACATGACTACATTACTAGGTCTTCTAGCCTCAAATTACAAAACATTTATACATGGGCGTACTAGCCAAAACACATAACATATTCATGCATAGGAGAAAAATGACCCCCATAACACATATACACAAATGCATCATGACCCTCAAAGTTTCCCTCCACTCAACAACTTATTTACTGTGTCCTAGCTCACAAGTCCAATTCTGTATTTGCATATTATTTACATTCTAGGGGTTGAGCATGAGTGTTACAACAATCCTCAAAGCCATCCATTCCAAACAAAAAATGTTTCAACACATTCACTTCCCGTCACATAAGCTATCACTTGAAGCTCTTAACCAATCACAAGGTCTGAACCCCTCTGGGTTTTGCCACCAACTCTCTTTCTAATCCAAAATTTTTGAGTGAGAAGGAAAATAATGTACGAGGAGAGAAAGTAGAATAAGTTGAAGAGCTAAATAAATAAAAAACTTGATGATTGATCCTCACTCTTGTTTTTATAATCACACCTTAACCCTTCATATTCTCAATCTCTTGCTAGAAGCTTCTTGGGAAGATTAACCATCTCATCGAAAGGGAAAAATAAATCAAGGAATGTTTTCCTCTTGAGGCATCATAATATGTTGGCTATCTCCCTTCATTAATATATATATATATAAACATTGCATCATAGCATCAATGTTGGTATCCCAACATGATAAGTTCTCAATTACATCACAAAATTGGAAAAATAAAAGGGGCGTCACATTAAGGAGTATACATATGCGGTTATGGAGGAGGATTGTAGGTTTTAACCCTGTACAAAAATTACTTGCATATGAATTCTAAAACACAAAAAATAAACAATGCAAGAGCATAACACATAAAACACATATACACAAAGATTTTCCCCTGGATCCCAAAACCGAGACTACCAGCTTGATTTTTCATTATGTTCCTTTCAATGTTACAATACATATTTATACATGCCGAAACATCCAATACCATGGACCGAAAAACCATCATGTCCAATACCATGGACCGAAAACCATTGCGTCCAAAAAAACATGTGTGAAAATCATGCACAAAACTATAGGTGGGTCCGCACATCCTAACATAGGGTCCAAAACCAAAATTTTCTAGGGCGCTGCCCCAGACCCCATAAAGTGGGGTTAAGGGTACGCCTCAAACCCCCTGTAACCCCCCCCCCCGCTACACAATCGGTGCAACAAAGGGGGGCCCTGCCCCCCCTCTAACCCCCTGGTTAACTACGTGGGCTAGTCGTGGAAAGAATATAACACAACCCAACATTCTCCCACTTGTTGTTTTCTTTCCACAGGGGGCTACAAGAGAGCTTAGTCATTTTTCCAACCCTGAAATGCCCATTGTCTCTCTACACCAAGAGAACTTATCAGAGCTCATAGATTTTGTCAATGCATCTGCAATATTCTTCAAAGTGTCCACCTTTACCAGCAACACCTTTTTGTCTTCTATCATATCCCTTACAAAGTGATATTGAACATCAATGTGCTTTGTCTCTGAATGATATGTAGGGTTCTTTGCCAAGAAAATTTCACTTTGGCTGTCACAGTCTACCCTTATAGCTCCCTGTTAACCCCATACTTGAACACAATCTCTGCAACCAAACTGCTTCCTTGCTTGCATGAGTGGTTGTCATGTATTTTGCCTCTATAGTTGATAGTGCCACTACAAAATGTTTCTTACTCATCCAACTGACTGCACCTCCAAATAGGTTAAACACATACCCACTTGTAGATCTTCTTTGATTCAGATCTCTAGCCCAGTCAACATCAACAAAGCCACGAATATCCAATACTCTATCCAATCTTGGTCTTCCTTGGTAGCACAAACCATAATCACCAGTGCCACGCAAATACTTGAAAACCCGCTTCACTGCTATCCAGTGCTCTTTCCCTGGTTTTGACATAAACCTGCTCAATACTTCCACTGTATGTGCAATGTCTGGTCTAGTATAGACCATTGCATACATAAGGCTACCGACTGCACTTGCATATGGAACACGGGACATGTCCTCTTCCTCTTCTTGTGTCTTGGGACACTGTTCATCAAATAACCTCACACCTACATGAATAGGAACCTTCACCGATTTACTATCCTGCATATTAAACCTCTACAATATTGTCTTGACATACTTCCTCTGGTTTCTTGGGACACTGTTCAATAGATAACCTCACACCTACAGGAATAGGAACCTTCATCGGTTTACTATCCTGCATATTAAACCTCTACAATATTGTCTCGTCATACTTCCTTTGGTTTAACCAGAGCTTCCTCTTTGTCCGATCTCTTTAAATTTCCATGCCCAAAATATAGTTTGCAGCACCAAGATCTTTCATGTCGAATTTGGAGTACAATTGGGTCTTCAAATCCTGGATAATTTCTTTGTCATTTCCAACCAACAACATATCATCCACATACAAGACCAGATAAATAACATGGTCACCAATTAATTTAAAATACGCATAGTGATCTGCTTTGCTTCTGGTGAAGCCAAGTCCCCGTATAAATGTATCAAATTTTTGATACCACATCTTTGGTGACTGTTTTAACCCATACAGAGACTTCTTTAACTTGCATACCAGTTCTTTCTAACCCTTCACCGCAAAGCCTTTAGGTTTCTTCATGTAGATCTCCTCTTCTAGATCCTCGTGAAGAAATACTGTCTTCACGTCCATCTGTTCTACCTCAAAATCAAAAGCAGTAGCAACAGATAAAAGTACTCTAATGAAAGTTACCTTGGCAACAGGAGAAAAAATATCACCAAAATAAATTCCCAGCACTTGGTAATAACCTTTTGCTACCAACCGAGCTTTGTATTTCTCCACTTTTCCTTTTGCATTTGTCTTCTTTTTGAACACCCATTTGATACCAATGGGTTTCCTTCCAGCCGGCAACTCCACCAGATCCCCAACATCATTTTTGTGCAAAGATGCCATTTCATCAACCATGGCCTCTTTCTAGAGGTGTCCATCCTCTGAATTCATAGCTTCCTTCACAGTTCTGGGATCATCATCAGTAACATACAAAGCAAAATTTGAACAGAAAGCAGATGGGCTATACCTTTCTGGCTGCCTTCTTTCTCGAACTAATCTTCTCACAGGCAGAGTTTGTGGCTCTTCATCTTCTGATCCCTCCTCTGCTGTATAGTCTGATTCTTCCTCCTTTAGCTCAAACTCTATCTTCTCAGGCTCCTTTGGTTGAACTTCATGTTTAATAACATATTTTACCTCTCTGAACACCACATCTCGGTTGTACACAACCTTCCTTGTTACTGGGTTCCAAAGCTTATAACCCTTTAAACCATCCTTATACCCAATAAAGATGCACTTTTCAGATTTACTATCCAACTTGGTTCTTTTCTCCTTTGGAACATGTACATATGTGTCACATCCAAATACCCTTAGATGTGAAAGAGAGGGTTTCTTACCAGTCCATACCTCTTGTCGAGTCTTATCCTCCAACGCTGATGAAGGTGACCTGTTGACCAGGTAACATGCAGTATCCACCGCCTCTGCTTAGAATTCCTGTCCTAACCTGGCACCACTGAGCATGCTTCTTGCCCTTTCCATTAATGTCTTGTTCATTCTTTCTGCAACTCCATTTTGCTGAGGTGTATATGGAGTAGTCTTCTGCCATGATATATCACACTTTTTACAGAATTCTTCAAATTCCTTGCTGCAAAACTCTCCACCATTATCTGTCCTCAGCACCTTTATCTTCTTCTCTGTCTGATTTTCCACGAGAGCCTTAAATTCTTTAAACCTGTCAAAGACTTCAGATTTCTTCTTAAGGAAATATATCCATGTATTCCTTGAGAAGTCATCTATAAATGATACATAGTACACGGACTTACCCAGTGATGGAACCTTCACAGGTCCAAACACATCACTGTGCACAAGCTCTAATATCTGTTTTCCCCTCTTACTACCAGAGGGGAAACTCACCCGATTCTGCTTCCCATATACACAATTTTCACAGAAATCAAAATCCAGAGAGCTATTACTCGTACCTTCTACCATACCTTTACCATGAATTATTCGAAGGCCCTTCACTCCAATATGTCAAAGCCTTTGATGCCACAACATGGTCTTCTCTCTAGAGACCACTAGATTTTCCGCTCCACTTTCAGGAACCACAGAACTGTTCCACCCATCAATAACAGTGCTACCTTGCAGCTTGTATAGAGTTCTAATTCGAACTCCCCGCATCAATACCAGTGCTCCCCGAACCATTTTGCAGGTATCCTTCTCGAACATTGTTTTTACACCTGCATCATCCAGCTTTCTTACAGAAATCAGATTTCTGTCTAATGTAGGAATATGCAAAACTCCTGGAAGTGTTCTAACCCTTCCACCTTGCAACTTCAACTTTACTTTTCCACGACCAATGATTCTAGCCTTCCTATCATCCCCTAAGAAGATATCACCACCATTGTATTTCTCATACTCACAGAACCACTCTCTATGGGGAGTGAAGTGAAAGGATGCACCTGAGTCAATCAACCATGCCTCATGATCTACATGTGTACTTGAAGAAGCCAAGTACACATCCCCACCTTCATCTGAGGTGGTTTTCGCCTTTGCAGAAGGAGCCTCATCAGATCCCTTTCCTTTGTTAGGAGCTTTAGATTTACAGTCCCTTTTGTAGTGCCCTTCCTTTCCACATTTCCAGCACACCACCTTTACAGGTTTTCCTGGAGATTTAGATCTCCCACTTGATGACTTTTTTTTTTTTTTCTGTTCTGGGACCATCCTCGTACAGACAAGGCATCACCATTCTGGCTCTCCATATTTTTCCGTCTCATCTCCTTCGTCAGCAAAGCTGAGACTATTTCATCAAACTGCAAGGGAGTTGCATTGCTACCTATTGCAATAACTAGACTATCCCACAAATCTGGTAGAGAACACAACAAACTGATGCACTTATCTTCATCTAAAATTTTAATATCAACAGATGCTAATTGACTTACCACAATATTAAATGCATTCAGATGCTCTATCACCGAGTCTCCATTTTTTATCCTCAGGTTATATAGCTTTTTCCGCAAGAACAGTTTATTCACCAGAGACTTAGATTGGTACAAAGTCCTTAACTTGTCCCAAAAAGCCTTCGTCGTAGCTTCCCCTGATACATTCAACAATACTGAATCTGAGACACACAATCGGATTGTGCTCTTTGCCTTTCGATCCAACTTCTTCCATTCTTCATCAGATATTCCCGTTGGTTTAGTACCCAGATCTACCGCGATCCACTGATCTTTATCCACCAACAGATCCTCCATCTTGAGTTTCCACAACTCAAAACTGTGACCATTAAATTTCTCGATCTCTATATTTCCACTTCTCGTCATCTTCTTTCACCACTAGAATCGATCTCGCAGATCTCCCACTAAACAGGGTCTACCACAGGCCCGAGCGAAAAACCTCAGCAACAAAGGCATCCCCTTGAAGCCAAAACTTCTCTGATACCAAATGTAGGTTTTAACCCCGGACAGAAATTACCTGCATACGAATTCTAAAACATAAAAAATAAACAATGTGAGAGCATAACACATAAAACACATATACACAGAGAGTTTCCCTTAGATCCCAAAACCGGGACTACCAACTTGATTTTTCATTATGTTCCTTTCAATGTTACAATACATATTTATACATGCCAAAGCATCCAATACCATGGACCGAAAAACCATCGCGTCCAATACCATGGACCGAAAACCATCGCATCCAAAAAACATGTGCAAAAATCATGCACAAAACCATAGGTGGGTCCAACCATCCTAACACAGGGTCCAAAACCAAAATTTTCGGGGCGCTGCCCTGGACCCCATAAAGTGGGGTTACGGGTACACCTCAAACCCCCTATGACCCCCCCCCCGCTACACAATCGGTGCAACAAAAGGGGGCTCTGGCCCCCCTCTAACCCCTTGGTTAACTACGTGGACTAGTCGTGGAAAGAATATAACACAACCCAACAAGGATATGAAGGTTGAAAACATGGTGAACACACAAGTCCCATTCAATGCTAAAATTATGATGAAAATACACATCTCTCTTGAGATTCCCTTTAGTCAAGAAGAGTGAGGTGTGGCCACTTTAGAGATACATGCCACACAACTGGAGATTTCCTTGATTTCATATCCAAGTGGTAAACTAGAGAAAGAGATAGAAACACATATTTACTAAGATTGGAACCATGAAAATACATAAAGGTTAGAGATGCCATATTCAATGTAGTGGCCTAAGGTGGAGTTTGTACATGAGTCAACAATAGAGAAATTTTGAGGTAAAAAATGAACATCAAAATAAAAATGTATTATCAATATCATCGTTTAAGAACCTGTAAGATTCAAGATGATGATTTCAACAATAAGGTAAATAGTTGTGGAGGGGAAGGAAAAACGCTACATTTTATAACATATTTTTGACTTATATCATTATAGGATTACTCCAATTTCAAGTATAGGAACTCAATGGATGTAAAATTAAATTCTATGTCGAATGAATACCTATGTCACATACATTTGATAGACCCATGATGAGATAAACAAGAAATACATGAAAACAATTTCCTTTTACTCAAATTTCATGTGTAGGAACTTGTTAGATGTAGGCTTAAATTTTGCATCCAATAAATACTCACTCTACATACTTTTGATGTATCTATTATGAGATAAACTAGAAATACATGAAAATAATGTGTTTCTTGAAATTTCATTTTATCTCACTATGGGTCTATCAAAAATATGTAGAGTAGGTACTCATTGGAGGTAGAATTTAGTTTTGCATTGAATGAGTTCGTATATTTGAAATTTGAGCCAACTTATAAGGATATAAGTTGAAATATGACACAAAAGTTTTTTTTTGTTATTATTTTCCTTAAGAAGTCTATTTTAAACTTCAAATTTTCCTTAATGCGACCCTCGATTTGAACAACCTTGCATAAGGAAGAGATCCCTAGTGAGTCTTGGGTTTGACAATAGAAACGCAGAAGTTCTCTTATAGAGAGGCATTAGAAAACTTATGGGAAGTAACCATTTCCCTTGGCTAAGTGGCCAAGGGTAGTTTCATAGTGAAGAGCCCTTTTGAATCTTTTAAAGTAAAGAAAAACCATGATCCATAACTAAAATTCAAGGGGGAATTCAAAAGAATTGAAGTGATTCAATAATTTTTCCAGGACTTGGCTAGGATCCTAGATGACATACAATTAGTGATGAAGTTGCAATCAACACTTACTAAGCCAACAAAGGGAGGAGAGGATGATCCTATCTACACTATCCTACTAGAAAGAAAAGTTCAGATGGAAAAAAGAAGCTTTTGCTAGGCTAAGAGTTCAAGATGGATGCCCAGATGCAAGGTTATGAGTTGTAGTGTGTTATGCTGGATCGGGGATCTTATGTAAACATCCTTACAAAGAGGTCATGGGAATTGGTTGAAAGATCACAACTAGTGTATTCACCTATTTACTTATGGTTGGACAATCAATACAAGATATAACATGTTGGCCATTTAGAAGTAGTTGATGTGAATTTGAGGACTATTAGGAGAACAATACATTTTGAGGCCATTGAAATCATTATTGTGGATACCTACCCTACATTGTTATGTTTGCAGTGAATTAATGATAATGAGGTGATCCTAGATAAGAAAAAAATTGAGATGTCATTTGAAGCAAAAGGGAGGAGAGTCATACAACCCATTGACCCTCAAAGAGATACATACAACTAGTAATTGAACCAATGGAGAAATATGCAATGGTTTAACTGTACAAATTTGTTTTTTTCTCTTTTTTTTTGTTTTGTTTGTTTATTTGTTTAGTTTTTAAAATTAATTGATTGCTATTATTTTTGTAAACTTTGATTATTTATTAAGCAAACGGTGATGAAAGAATGAACACCATTTTAAAAAAATCATTTTTAAATTAAGTTTTTTCAAGATAAATTTATTTTGTAAATCAATTTTCCTTTGCTATTTTTTTCTTATTGTTTTTCTAGTTTTTCATTTTAAGAGTTTGTTTTTAATCATATTGATTGTGAAACTCACAATTTCAAACCAGTTATAATTTTAAACCTCAAAAAGGTAATATTTGAAGTACCATTTTTGGTTTGAGGGTTGTTTTTTATGTTTTATTTATGATGATACTATTTTGATAAAACTATCAACAAGTTGTAATCTTAACCCTAGAATTCCAAAAATAAAAAAAAAAAAAAAAAATCTAAAAACATAATTTTCAATTGAGGGGTTATAATATTCTAAGTTTTTTTGTTTCAATAAGTACCAATGTAAGCAACAAAACACAATTTTTGAAATTTTATTTTTTCAAAGGGAAGCATTTCTATGAGCATTACATTTTAAATTTGGAGTACGCAATTTTAATGAAATTTCATTTTTTCAAAGGGAAGCATTTCTATGAACATTACATTTTAAATTTGGAGTTTGATTTTAAGATTTTGATTAAAATATTACATGTTGTTAGGGTTGGAATAGAAAAAAAGTTGTAATTTTAACTTTAAAAAATGTGATTTTTGAAGTAACAATTTTCAATTCAATAACTAATTTTAAAGCTTTATTTGTAATGGTATTTATTGTTAAAGTCATAGTTTTAAATAAGTTGTGATTTTAACCCTCCTATGATAAGGTGATTATGTTAATTTGAGTTTTCAATTCAATAATGATTTAAAGATTTAGTTCAAACAACAATGAATATAAAAATATTAATTTCAAAAATTGTTTTATGCAAAAACTAATTTTAAATTGTTTTATTAAAAAATTATATTTTCAATTTCCACTCAATTTAAAAATTCTCACACACATATATATATATATATATATATAGTGAGAAACTCTATCATAACTTAGTGGTCAAATTAGTAGGGGACAACTATCGGCAAATGCAGGTTGATTCATCATTGTTATTCAAGAAAAACCATGACACCTCGAATAACCCGTTGGTGGCCCTTAAAAGATAGGTTTTCACACCTTGTGAGATGTCTTAGGCTGTTAACCTGTTTTCTTATATCTAACGAAAACGAACTCTTAGCCAAATAAAAATAACTTTAAAACATAATAAAATAAAATATTAGTGTAAAAACATTTTTTTTTTCCAAATGTGAAGTAACTATCCCAAATTTTAAATAGAATAGGATAATCCAATATTTTGTTACGCAAGTTATCATCAGTAAAAGAAAAACTTATTAACCCAAAAATACCACTTTAATGTCTTCAAAATTTGAATTTAATGCTTTATTCTTGGTATGAATGTCTATGCTGTAACTTCCTTGAACACATCGGAAGAAGGTGCGGGTGGCAGATTGTGTTGAAGCGTTTACCTATACTAACTTATTAACTGGAGAAGTTTGACCGTATGAAATGATGACCTCTAGCGTTGCAGCTTTAAATTACCATATGAGAAACTTGATGGCGTTTTTAATTTTCAAAGAAAATGAAAACCAACAATTACGATCACACTGGATTTATTGGATTCTGGGAGATAACTTAAATGTTGCAGTGAAATGTCAGAATTAGCTTTATTCCTTTTCAAAAACTTCCAAACGGAAAAAAACTAAATAAATAATAGAAAATTTCAAATGGAAAAAACTAAATAAATAATAGAAAATGTTTTTATTAATAAAGTAAAATTAATTTTACATATTTTTTTATTACTTGTAATAAGAACTACTGCTCTATTTTTTATTTTTTTTAATGAGGTAGTTTTTTTGTTTTTTGTTCGCATCACACATTGCGAACCATACTTTTAACTATTAGTTTAAGGTGTATAAATTATTTTATTTTTTGAATTTTAAAAATTAGTTTAAGGTGTATAAATTATTTTATTTTTTGAATTTGTGAATTTTTAAAAAAAGAAATAGATGTTTTTAATTATTAAATCTATTAAAATTATACAAAGTTGTTTATTAAATTATTTAGTATAGTTTAAATTATATAAACTAGTAATTACACCAAATGTTATAAAGGAAACGTTTTAAGTGTTTAGCATATAAAAAAGGAGTATAGATGAAGAGTGATGTGATATATTATGCGATCTAAATGTAGCATAATTTGAGTAAAAGAGAAATCTTAATGTTGTTGCCAAGGGGTAATATTTTATAATTGGGATTTCTATTTTTCCTCTATCATGTGAAAATTCAAATGAATAATTAAAATTTTTAGATATTTGAATGATGGGAATTTAGAAATGCAAATGTGAACTTTTGTTATTGTTAAATTAATCTCCACACTTAAATTCATAAAAATTTCTTATATTAATTTACAAACACAACTCTACCTTTAAAAACAAAAGGAAAAATTATCAAGGGTTTATTCCTTCCCTCATGTTTACGGAAATACTTCAACAAGTAGGAGTTACATTGTCACTTATAAATGATTGACGATATGATCCATATACATTTTACAAATATCTAAAGTTCAAAAAAAGCCTAGCACTTCTAGGTTTGGAGTAAGTGGCCAATGTATAAGAAATATTTTTAAAGTACTTTTCGTACCACATGAAACCATGCTTCTTGGAACTATACAACTATCATATCATTATTATACACATTTGACATTAAAACAATTTAAAAAATATGTATTAATTAAAAGAAATCGTTATGAATTGAAATTTTAGAAACTATGATATTGTCATATCATATAAAGTGTACTATTATATGTGTCATCAGTAATGATGCTTATGATACGTTCATGAGCATGTGGAATCAGTTTTATGTTAGTGTCAATTTTAATAAATGACAAAAATGTAACATGCAATTCCAGCATGGGAAATCAATAATGCTTGGGTTAAATTTGAATTTAGACATCAAATTGATAAGGTAAGATAAATCTTAATGGTTCTCTATAGAATTTGAAAGGATTTATTATAAAAGGAATTGTAGGGTGAAGGTCTTATAGACACTTATAAACACATACAACATAACACATTGTAATACACTTATTCATTTATCAGAATTACGTTAGTTGAGATTGTTAATAATGTACTTGTTACACATTAAGTAAAGGAAGTGTGTTGTGTTAGATTGTTATTACTGTACTTGTTTTTGTTGCTCATCACCTCTCTTTCATTCACACTTTTACTCTCAAATTATTAGTAGGTTAAATTTAGGTGTGGCCTTAAAGATGAATGCAACCATATATATATATATATATATATATAAAATTCTTGGTGTCAAACAATTATCTTCAAACACAAGTTTTTCATTTTTGATGAAATTTAAGATGTGTTGGTGCATTTGAATCTTGTTGGACTGTGTACATGGTTTTGAATAGGAAATGAATAATAATGTTTAGTTTATCTATAACACATAACAAATTTCATTAGTCAAGGATCAATATAGGTTTAATGAAATTTAGAAAGTAGTTGATGTCAAGATGAGGGGATCACGAGTTTGGATCTATCACTTTATGCTAAAGAAAGAAATTATGCAACCCCTTTTGTGTGTATTCTATGAACAATATTTTTCATGCATTCAAACTGTAATACTCCACCTAAAGTCTCAGGTCCAATATAACATCTCTACTCTTCTTGATGAATGCAACCCTAGTCTATGATTTTTTTATGAACAATCTTGTTCATGCATTCAAATTGTATTACTCCACCTACAGTATCAAGGTCAAAATGACATCTCTACTCTATTCATTATGAATGCAACCCCAATGTACACATTATAAATTCTTGGAGTCAAACAATTATCTTCAAACACAAGTTTCTCAATTTTGATGAAATTTGAGATGTGGTGGTGCATTTGAATCTTGTTGAACTATGTACATGGTTTTGAATATGAAATGAATAATAACATTCAATTTATCTATAACATGTTGCATTAATCTAGGGCCATCTAGATTTAGACAAATTTAGAAAGAAATTGATGTCAAGATGACGAGATCATGAGTTTGGATATCTCACTTTGTGCTAAAAAAAGCATCTATGCAACCCCTTATGTGTATATTCTATGAACAATCTTGTTCATGCATTTTAACTGTATTAATCCACCTACAGTCTCAAGCCCCAAATAACATCTCTGCTCTATTCTTGATACTGCAAATGACTCTTCGTTCAACCAAGAGGGAAAATATTGGTAAACATCATGCACATAGTATGCCATATTACCAAGCTTGGCACTTTTAAAGAGAAGTTCCAAAAAGAAAGAAAAAAATTGCATAAAAACATGTTTGTCGATGCTTTTCCCTCTTTGTAAAAGTATCGCCAATGTGCTTTCTCTTAAGTCTTAGCACCACTCGCAAAGCATCAAGCAACTATTTACATATGCATAAAATAAATGTGGGAATTTCTTAGAGAACAACTACTTGCTTACCCAACCATTTTTCATGTACATAAAACCAGTTTCCAGTGCAGGTCACTTGCTATACAACCAAAAATTGGGCATGCCCAAAGGAGGGATTAGTCAAAGCTGGAGGAAAATCCATTCCCTAATTTAAACACAACCAGGCTGATTATAAACCGTTTCATGTCCATTTTACAAGTTCAAATCCTCTTACTTGAGTCCAAGCTAGAAAGTTTTGAATCAATCAAAAACAAATTTCCATGCAATCTAATGCAAATGTTGGATTATTAGAACCATTTTCATACTAAATTCATAAAATATAGGAATTGAGCCAAATTTGAAACTTCAAGCTCATTATCTTATGCAACCAACTCACAACTAGATAGATCAATGACTTAAAAGTTATCCTCTTTGAGGGGGAAACCTCTCTTACATTACGTAAATGAACGATTCTTGGATGATAAAAATGACAAGGCCTCCTTTGTATATATAGGAGTCTAAGGGGTCACAATAGAATCAAAGCCTACATAAGAATAATAATGTAAGGGCACAAGAATAAAAATAGTGGGCTTCTATGAGGCACAACAATAATAATATGGGGGCTACATGGGCACAAAAATAACAATAAGGGGGACACACTAGTGTTATAAGGACCTAACATGCCCCTATCCTTCAAAAAAGTGTTATCCTCAATGCTTGAGTAGTTTTGGATGCTTTTATATAAAATTCGCATCCTCCCATGTAGAATCTTCAGTGAGTAGGTTCTTCCACTTAATGAGATACTCTGAAATTGATAGATTCCATAGCTATCGAGTTCTTGTCTCCATGACTACTTCAGGCTCACATATGATTTTTCCTTCTTCATCAAGTTCTAACAACATGGTTTGAACTGGAAGCTTGTCACCTATAACCTTCTTTAAGCATGAAACATCAAAAATTGGGTGTACTCGAGAAGATGTAGACAACTCCAATTTGTATGCCATAGTACCAATCTTTTGCAACATCTTATAAGGACTGTAGTACTTGGGTGATAATTTATTATCCTTCTTATCTTTCTTGAGAGACAATTGTTTGTATGGTTTAGCCATAAAAATACCCAATCACCTACATCAAAACTTCTTTCACTGCGATGCTGATTTTCCCGTTGTTTCATTTGATTCCATGCCAGGGTGAGGTTATCATTTAAGAGTTGGAGAACTTTTTTTTGATGCTCGATGTGAACTTCCACTACTTGAACCTTATATTTTTCGCTTAAATATCATGTGATAGATGGTGAATGATATCCAGAAAGTGCCATAAATGGGGTCAATTTTGTTGTAGTACGGAAGGAAGTGTTATACCACCATTCAGCTAGAGGTAACCACTTGACCCATTGTGTTTGTTCATCAAATACAAAGCAACAAATATATCCTTCCAAACATTTGTTCACTATCTTAGTTTTACCATCAGATTGAGGACAATAATATGAGCTATGAGCTAGTTGAATACCAAGACAAGAAAATAATTCCGTCCAAAATTTTCCAGTGAAAATGACATCTTTTTCACTTACTATAATCTTTGGATTTCCATAAAGCTTTTGAATTGTTTCCATAAATGTAGTAGAAATTGTGATGGATATAAAAGGGTGAGATAATGCACAAAAGTGTGCATACTTGGTAAGTCTCTCAACTACCACCATGACGACACTCTTTCCTTTAGACTTGGGTAAACCTGTGATAAAATCCATTGATACCTCCTCCTAATGCTGACTTGGAATGGATAAAGGTTGTAGCAGACCCGGGGTCTTAACCGTCTCAACTTTATTTTGTTGGAAAACCAAACATTCTTCCACAAATGTCTAAATATCAGATTTAAGGCCATCCCAAAAAAATTCCTTCTTGACCCTATGGTAAGATTTTAAAAATATTGAGTGCCCTCCTAAGGGAGAGGTACAATTCCAAAATAATCTTTTGTTTGAGTTGGGAATTCTTACAAAGATATAAGCAATATTTGTACCATAATGAATCATTTTTCCAGCTAAATGTATGATATGTACTCGGATATCGTTGCAATTTTTTAATGAGTGACCAAACACCTTCATCATTCTTCCATTTATATCTTGCTTCGGTTATCCACTCAGGTTGGATAATAGAAATGGCACAAAGAAATGCTTCCACATCCACATCCTTTCTTGAGAGTGCATCTGCAACAACATTCTTCTTCCCTTTTTGGTAGATGCTTTTAAAGTCATAACCCAACATCTTTGTCACCCATTTTTTCTTCTCTTCTAAAGATAATCTTTGTTCCAAAAAGTATTTAAGACTATCATGATTCATGTTTACCTTGAAGTGTCTTCCCATTAGGTAAGGTCGCCATTGCTTTAGTGCATGTAGTATTGCCAACATTCCCTTCTCATACATAGGTTTGTGTAAATACTTTCCTTTGATTGGATGACTTTCCAAAGTAATGGGTCTTCCTTCTCACATTAAAACAACACCAATTCCATTTCCTGAAGCATCACATTCCACAATAATTTTTTTTTGTGAAGTCTGGCGCAGCTAAGACCAATGCTTGGCACATTTCCTCTTTAATATGTTCAAAGGCCATCATTGATTCTGGAGTCCAAGAAAATGTATCTTTCTCCAGTAATGATGTCAGAGGTTCTGCTATTATCCAATAATTATTAACAAACTTGCTACAATACCCTATCAACCTGAGAAATTCTCGAAGATGCTTCATGGTTGTGGGGATTTTACATTCCTTAATGGTTGTAATTTTGTTAGGGCCTACCTTGACAACTTCATGAGATACAATATGACCCAAATATTCACCTCCTATACTCCAAAGAAACATTTGGAGGTTTTTGCATATAATTGTTTCTCCCGCAATAGTTTGAGCACGTTGTCAACATGTTGAACATGATCCTTCCAAGTCTTGTTGTAGATTTGTATATCATCAAAAAATACTAACAAAAATTTTCTAAGGAAGGGTTTAAAAATGGAATTCATCAAACCTTGAAATGTGGAAAGTGCATTAGTAAGTCCAAAAGGCAAGACCAAAAATTCATAATGACCCTCATGAGTTTTGAATGCTATTTTCATAATGTCTTTAGTCTTCATTCTAATTTGGTGATATCATGAATGAAGATCCATCTTGGTAAAATAATTTTCTCCATGTAATTCATCCAACAATTCGTCAATGACAGTGTTGATGGTGTTGGATCCACCAAGATGTCAAGGGGATCTCCTCAGTAAGAAGTCCCAATTAGACCTCAACTGTTTGGTGTAGGATTCCCAATAGTGGGTCGTAAGGTAATGCCTTGACCGCGATGTCGCACAAAGGCAGGTAAGATAACTCTGTCAGTAGCAAGGGTGTGACTAATGTAGAGAGTTAAGGAATGTGTATGAGAGGTTCCAACACTTCGAAGGGAGAGGAAGGTGAAGGTGAGTTCTAGGTTGAAAGGGATTAGTCCCAACTCGGCTAATAAACACACTACATAAAGGACATGCACAGCTTCCGGTGGAGCAGTCCACTCGGATGCGGCAGTCACAACAGCAAGGTAAGATAACACGAACAGTAGTCATGGATGAGTCCGAGATGAGTGTGACGGTTGATATAGCAAGCTTCACGAGAAAGGTCTATCTGATGTCGAGCGGAGAAGTCGACATGGAAGGTGAGAGAATTAACAACACGTGCAACACATTAACAAAAAGATTCATATAATTGCATACAAATCAATTTATATACAAGTATGTAAGTTAAACAACATATATCATTAAGGCAACCAGAATAGCCCAACTACATGTCAGGCGGAAAGAGTCGATAGTGCGGACACAACCAACCTCCCTAGGAGCCTAAGACTCTCTAGTGACAAACAAGACAAACAAGAGCAATCCTTCTCTAAACATGCCTTTACCATACAAGAAATCAAGTGTTTAGATCCTACCTGTAGTCCAGCGCTGTTGTAGTAGTCCAGCCTCGCCGATCCGGATGAGCTCCTCCTTCACTTCGAAACCTGCATTCACTAAAAATCAAACGATTAAATAGCACTTGATAATCTCATAAAATAAAACATATTTAACATATAGACCAAGGAGTACATGAAACAACTCATAGATAACAAGTTATTGAGAAGAATGGACTCATTTGCATTAATAGGAAACAAAAGGAACAATTACAACCTGAGCCTTGGTGTTGTGCAAGTCCCTCCCAGGGTCCATCAAGAGTTCTCCTTTACTTTGACAAAGCTCACCCACTTCCAAATAGAACAAGCAAAGATGGTAATCTCTCCTCACAAGCTTCTAAATGGGAGTCCTAATTCCAGCAGCATCTACCCTTAGAAATGTTTAGCTTTCAACCTCTCCCCCTTCTGGCCCAATGCCTGTATTTATAGTGCTCAAGAGGAAGTTAATCAGGTCCACCATCAATGGGATAATCCCCTCTTTGGATGGGATAGCTCCTTTCTTGATGGGATAAGTTCCTCTTTCATAGGGGTACATGAACCATCTGGAGGCGCTTAATACACGTCAAACAACCTTCTAGAATGCTCTAGAAATGACCACAAGTAACTTTTTAAAGATGAAACTCGCGCCTTTTGACCTTTACAGGGGTACGCACCTGCCCCTTTACATACAGAGCGTACAAGTACGCAGTTTTTGTGAACATTAGGTGCGTATAAGCAGGTAAGGCCGAGAGAATCTGCGTACCCAGAGATAAACACATTTACAAAGACTTTCTCTCTTTTTGGAGTTTGACATGGAGAGCAGAGGCATAAGACTTGCCCAGGAGGATAGCATGACTGTTGATAGAGCCATACTAATTGTAAATAGTCATGGTGACATTTTTTAGTGTAACAGATTGCCCCCTAAAGTGCAAAGCCTATAGTAGATTAGGGTTTTGTTTTATCTAGGAAGGGTGAAGCGCTTTATCATTTCAAGGATTATCTCGTGGAGAGCCTGGTCAGAACCTGCAATTTTCAACACAAAATACATGTATAAGATTATATCATCGCTGAGGTAGGCATTCCCATACTCAGATCAAAACTTTAACTAACAGACTAACTACTCTGATACAGGAATGATCTTGCAGTACATCATAATCATAGACTTTTGTAGACACAGTATGGACGCAGCCATCTTTTTATGATTAGTCTACTAGATAATGAATACAAAACTCCTCGTAGCCTGGATGGTGGGAACTAGATCCAGGGTCTTCATTTCTACTTCCCGAATTGGTACGATTCTAGCCATGCGAATAAATGAGTTGATGTCGAGCATGGTAGAAACCACTTGATTACCAGTCAATGATGTAAACCGTTAACAAGTGTGAGAGAGACCACCAGTGATGTCAATGGTTCTCAAAGTACCCAGTACAATCCATGAAATGTGAATGAATGAGTTGATGTCGAACATTTCACGGAATCCTTCAATCGAAAGTCAATGATGTAAACTGACGTCAAAGGCGAGAAATCTGCCATTGATGCATGCGGACTTCAAGGTACTGACGATTTCTAAGTCATATTTCTAGATAATGTGCTGATGTCGATAGAAAGCGACCCGTTGCAGGCAAGCCCACAACACGAAATCATTGTTCAAGTTGAAGAAATGTTGCTGTAAGGACAGACTCAGGGATGATCAAAATGGATGACAAGTATTTTTGTAGATGAAAGTTTTGTTTGCAGACCTCTTGAACACATAACGACACAACAGATGGCTTGGTAACAAATGACTCAAAGTTAATCCCCGGAATCCGGCTGAAGACTTTTAATGTGGTTTGATCAACTGTGAGGCAAAGGATCTCCCAACCCAGGTGAATGAAAAGTGTCGTGTTCAAGAGTGGTAATAAGGTTTCTTCTGAGACAAAGGATAACAAATAGGCTCATTCTTCTCTCTTTTCCCCCACCATTTCTGGCAAGTACCTCTTTATTTTTTACAAGCTTGAGGAGGATAACATATGCTTGATTATAAGCTCATCCTTCGGATGAGTCCAACCTAGTTTTGATTCGAACCCTAGGAAGGAGTGGTTCGTTCCTGTTTGTAATTGAACAGGCCCTTTACTGTGAAATTTTAACGAGCCTAGTATAGGAGAAACTTGGCGTTTTTCAATTTTAGAGAGTCTGAAAAACTTAAGAAGACTCCAGGTTGAACTTTTTCGTAAATTTGTGTCCCCCAAGCCCGAAAAAGTATAAAATAATACCTGAGAGAACCGCTTGATCTTGCGACCAAGGAGTACTTTCATGATTAGTGCCACTGACCTGAAAAGTAAAAAGCGATCAAGGACACGTCGTTTTATTTCCGTATCGAGTTTGAAACGACAAAAACCCGGCAATCTTTTCCTGTTTTTACGGTCAGAAAAGAGCTATAAGGGGACCGTCTTTTAGTTCCGTTTTAACGAGTGTAAAAGAAACGCTCGGCAATCTTTTCATGTTTTAGGAGTCAGAAAAGGGCTTAAAAGATGACTCTGATGTTTTGGTTCGTGGAAAATGACAATTTTACTCTAAAGTCCTTTTGTCCTGCACAAAAACGACACATTACTCATACCTGTTTAAGATGGGTAAAAATACATTGAAAAATGCCCTTTCATGGTGAAAAATAAACAAACTTAGCATTCATTCATCCAAAAAACCTATAAAAAGACTTTTTACCATGTCATTTTTACCATTTTACTGTTGAGGTTGAGAAAAGGGCTTTTGACAAGAAAACTTCCCGTGGACATTGCGGAGAATCCGACCGTCAGAATCGAGCGCCGTCTCTTTCAGGTATTCCACAACATCCTCCTCTTCAATTTCATCCGTTTAAAATTCATTTTTAGGTTTTAGTTTGATTTTTTAGGGGGTTTAGGGTTTTAGGATATGTTTCTCGGGGTACGCAGGTGCCCCATGGGCGACCTGCGTACCCCGACCTTTTTTGTATATAGGAAAAAGGTCGGGGTACGCAGCCCGCCTTCAGACCAGCTGCGTACCGCCGCTCTGTGTTCTGAACGCGGGGTGCGTACCCCGTGAAACACGCATTTTGAAACCACAAACTCCAAATTCAACCAACCAAAATTTATTTTATGAATTCTAACTATTGTTTTTTGGTGTGTAGGGCATTCACCATGCTAGATTGGAGAGAAAGAGAACACGAGGACATTGATTTGGCCACAATTGGTCATCAACCTTCTATTGATGCGTTAAAAGCATGCAGTTTGTACAAATACTGGGCCATACCTGGCATGAGGGGCCAGGTGCCATTCCTTGAGTGGCTGGTTGAAAGGTGGAACATTCAGGATCAATGCTTCTACATCGGAGAGAGCCAGCTCAAGATAGAGCCCTCCGACATATATTTTCTCTCTGGCTTGCCTAATAGGGGCGAGCAACTGACTCTGTCCGGGACTAGGCCGGGTGGCCAATCCCTTGCTAGCCTCCGGCTAGAGTGGTGCAACAATCAGAACCAAGAGAGAGGGATAGAAATCAAGTACATAACCCTGCCCGAACTTATGGTGATAGCCTTTACTGTTACCAGACTCTGCGGCGCAGCCGCCTTGCACATTGCCACCGGGTCCCAAATGCGGATGGCGATAGATTGCTACCGAGGCACCATTTTCAACTGGTGCGATGCTGTGTTGGCCAATATGAAGGGCCAACTAACTAGGGCAAAGAACAGACAACTGAAGACCTTTGGATATGGGCCTTTAGTTGTGAGCTTTGCCCTAGAGAGAGTTCCGATGCTGATCCCCCAGCAACTTACTGTTCCAGTTGGGGCTCCTCGGGAGCCTAAGTTGACGAGATGGGTTGCGGTAATGGCCCGGCATCCTGATGAGGGCGCGACAGTTGTTCGATTTCCTGATGGTTACTTTCACTGGCTAGAGAGCCAGGTCTTTGCTATTCAGGATTTTCCTTATGCCGGAATGGATTTTTGGAATGATCCGGACATGGTTCTTCCACAGGGAGAACAGTGGGACGACAGAGGTATTTCATTTTTCACAAGTTTTTAAATTATCTATTTTTTTTTTGTTTTTTATATATCGTCTCAAAACTGACAGCACAAATTTCCAAAATGCAGATGTAGGTCCACGGCGTCCGGCCAACCTCCGGGCTTTTGAGAGGAGAGTACCAGCTGTACCAGCACCAGCCCCACAGGATGCGGCCGCAGAGACCTTAGCCGAGCTGGAACAGGATCTAGAGCGTCTGACGGCGGGTATACCAGAGACCACCATAGATGACATTCCTATTCGACTTCAGCGCTATGTGGTCGCAGTCCCAGGACCTTTTAGGAGGTTCCTGTGTAGGGTAGCGCGGGCAGTGGTCTCGTACAGAGAGCACCACCAGTGATTGGCTAGTCACTTTTGTAGACACATATGACATTTTTGGTTTTTTGTACTTATCATTTTTGCCGATCATAAGGTGTTTTCCAACCTATGATCGAAGACGATGTATATTTTTGACACACTCCTATCTATATATATATATCATTATTACCGGCTTATCTTGTTTAACATATGTGATGAAATGTTTTTAAATTTACTTGCATGATTATCGCAAATGTCTGTCCAACATTCGAGAAGCAATTGCATCTGCTAATGTATTTAAAGACCTTGGAATATGCTGATATTCAATGTAATCAAATTCACGTTCCAAGAGACGCACTCTCAAAAACAACCTTAATAACACAGGATTTCTAATGGCATATACTCTATTAAGCTGTAATACAACGAGTTCAGAATCTAACCTCACTATCAAACGTCGAATTCCAAATGAAATAGATTCAGACAATAATTCAACCACTGCACTGTATTCTGCAATGTTGTTCGTTGTTTGACCGAGGCTCACCCCATGCATAGAAACTAACTCGTCAGAGGGCGAATAGATAACCCAAGCTGCGGAAGAGATATTCCGTGTACTACGACAAGCACCATCAGCAAATCCAATGTACGTTTGGAGAGGTGTCGACATCTGCAATATCAAGAGTAAAACCACGATAAGCCAGAATAACGACGAAAAACACACTTTCTAAGCTAAGCACACTATCTAAACTAACAAACATACTAGCTAGAAAGAAAACCTAAGCTAACTAAAAATTCTCCATACCCATCATTTAAGCATAATACCTCTTTAGGTAAAGTCCATTTCTGGGTTTACCCAAAGAGTCCCCATCAAAATCTACCAGCTCATAGGCCCCTTTTGCTAGCTTTCGCTTTACAATGTAGGGTCCATGCCACATAGGAACGAATTTTCCAGCACCTAGCTTATCGTTAGCTTGATCATATAATAGCACTAGGTCTCCCTCCGAAAAACTTCGAGGGGTCACATTTCTATCATACTGAGCTTTCATTCGCTTCGCGTGAGTCTCGATTGCCAATGCAGCGTCACGTCGAGTCTCATCTAATTGAGCTAAGTATAATAAACGTTTCTCCTCTTCGGAAGTAGCTGGGAGTAATTCGACAACCATTTGAAGTGATGGGATTTCGCATTCAATGGGTAACACGGCTTCCAAGCCATAAACTAGCTGGAAAGGAGTGAACCCTGTTGAAGTTTTCACTGAAGTTCGGTATGCCCATAGCGCTGAAAATAACATGTTGTGCCGATTCGACCGATGAATACCAATGATTCGTCGGATCATGATAACTAGAACTTTGTTGATAGACTCAACCAAACCGTTGGCTTGCGGATAATAAGGAGTAGAGCTATCGTGGCGCAAACCAAGCTGGCTTGTAAGCTCAGTCATCATGATGTTTCGAAAATGGCTCCCATGGTCAGTGATGATCGCTTGCGGGACACCAAACCTAGTTATAATGTGATTGAATACGAAAACTGCAGCTGTTTTGCCGCTTGCGTCGAATGTAGGCATCGCCTCGGCCCATTTAGTAAAATAATCAACCGCGAGGATGATATACGCATGCCCCCCGGCCGAGTGAGGGTTACAAGTAATAAAATCAATACCCCATTTGGCGAAAGGACCAACGACAATTATAGGATGGAGAGGAGCAGGTGGTGCGCGCATCTTGCGATCAAACACTTGACAGTTGTGGCATTTTTGGACCGCAATGATACAATTTTTAAAGATGGACGGCCAGAAATAGCCAGCACGCAACACCTTCTGAGCTGTGGCATACCCAGACATATGACCGCCACATGCTCCAGAGTGACAATCATTCAAAACCCTCTCAGCCTCTTCGTGAGTTAAACAACGTCGAAAAACTAAGTATGCCCCCCGGCGATAAAGTGTATCTCCAATAATTCTGTATTGCTGGGATTGAAATCGAATTTTTCGACGTTCCGACTTTGAAGCTTCAGGCCGAAAGGTTTGGGTTTGGAGATAGATGATTATATCCCCATACCACGGATCTAAAGTACTGATAAGAAACAAAGATTCGTCCGCAATGGACTCTTCTACCACAGTCTCTGTGTCAGTACGCGGGAAATCACACATCAATTCCGCAAAAACTAAGGATTTCTTAGACTTGGACTTCTCGAACTCCAAGTCGAACTCTTGCAGGATAACGATCCATTTAGAGTACTTACACCCTAGCAGTTGTTTAGTCAAAATATAAATCATAGGGTTGCAATCCGAAATAACTGTAGTTTTACGGAGAAGAATGTAGTGACGAAAACGCTGGACAGCTTGAACGGCTGCCAGGGCCAATTTCTCCACATGCGAATATTTTAGCTCAGTGGGGTTTAACGTCCTACTAAGATAATATATCACATGTTCGGCTCCGAATTCATCTTCTTGGACTAACACCATTCCAATAGTGGAATGCGAAGCTGCGAGGTATAAGAAGTAGTCCTGGTTGTAGTTGGGAGGATGCAACAACAGTGCATGGGTCAACGCGTGCTTAAGTGCATCAAAAGATTGTTGGGCAATCTCGTCCCAAAAGAATTGAGCATTCTGTTTCAACAACCGTGTAAAACCCTTAGTGACCTCGGCGTAGTTTGGAATGAATCGGCGTAAAAAGTTTGCTTTCCCTTGCAAACTTTGGAGTTGGCGCAAACTCGAAGGAGGAGGCAATTTGATGATAGCTTCGACCTTCGAGGGATCGACGCGAATCTCCGGCTTTTGAAACAACAAATCCCAGCAATCGACCCGCTCCTATACAGAATACACACTTGTGCGGATTCAACCGAATACGATAATGCCTACACCGCATAAAGATTGCTCGTAAGTGGACAAGGTGATCAGCTCGATGTAAAGAATGAGCAGGCAAATCATCGAGGTACGGTTGCACAATGTGCTTGATGTCATGAAATGCATAAGACATCGCCCGTTGAAAAGTGGCTCCGGCATTCTTAAGCCCAAAAGGTAATTTGCAGTAAGCAAATGTCCCCCACGGACAAATGAATGCCGTTTTTGGTTGATCGGCAGGTAGAATATTGATTTGATTATAGCCCGAAAAACCATCCATAAAGGAAAACATTTCACTTCCGGCACAATCATCAATTATTTGATCGATATAGGGCGTAGGATAGTTGTCTTTTGGACAAGCTCGATTTATATCCCTATAGTCGATACAGATTCTTATTGTTCCTTGTTTCTTGTTAACTAGAACAATATTCGATACCCAATCTGTTAACGGGATTGGATAAATGAAACCTGCTTTCAACAGCTTTTCGACTTCTGCTTTAATCGCAGCCGCTTTTCTAGGGTGAATCTGACGCAACCGTTGCCGGACGGGTTTAGCGTCCGGGTAGGTCTTTATTTCATGAACAACAATGGCAGGATCGATTCCCGGCATTTCCTCGTAAGACCAGGCGAACACATCGCGGAATTCTTGGAATAGGGCCTTGTAAGCTTGAATTTCATCTTCTGTACATGAGGCACCTATATGAATGTTTTCCTCAATTCCGGACTTCACTGAAATGTCAATGGGAACAGTACGAGAAATATTCCCTAGATTCAACTCTGAATCAGGATGTTTCGTTGGATTCTGAGCGTCTTTGACATATTCAGCGGTAAAAATAGATGAAAAATCGTTTTCAAAAACATCACCCTCAGGTAAAAACGAAGATCGATGATGGAGATCTTCCCATGGTAGATCGTCTACACTTAGGATTTCGCGAAGTTGCTCGTCAGATGACACGACTTCGGGAAATGCTATCCGTTCTGAGGTTGATGTGAAAAGTGATTCCTCACTGACCACATTCATTTGGTCGATTTGGGTTGAACGCGAGTCGGTAAAAGACATGACGGCTTCATAAGCAATTTCATATGGACTCAAAGGCATAGCATCACCGAATGAGTCTATCTCAGATTCAGATGGGACAATCCAAGGATCGTCGTAAATAATGGTGTCTGATGTAATCATATGAATTGATGCAAATGAAGGGTCTGCGTTGATTGGAGGGAAAGGAAAAGTTCCCAGTAAACCGGAATCTTTAACTAAACCTACGCCAACGTCCCTATAAGGGATTGTCGTCTTACCGACATGCTGGATACTTTCTGAAGAGGCTAGGTCGGATGAAAAGTATGTCAGCTGATCAATTGTCACGATCTTGCCGTTATGTGGAAACTTTATTACTCTGAAGACCGATGAAACGACCGCTGTCATAGCATATGACCAACTTCGACCCAAAAGAAGGTTGTAGTCTAGAGGGGCATCAACCACCTCCACATCCAGACTAACGGTTTTACCTTCTACCCCTATAGGCAATTCCTGTAGAATACCAAACGGACGGAACCCACGACCATCAAAGGCCTTAAGGATGGTCGGGGATTGGTTCAGCGAAGGAGAACCAAGCGATCTCCAACACTGAATGGACATAATACACGTGGAAGCTCCCTCATCAATTACAGTCCGATGAATAGGCCTGTTCTTGACTATCACTGGAATCTGGAAAGCCATTTGATGGGGAAGGCGCGGTGTACTATTTTCTAGATCGAAGATTATCAGATTCGGGTCCTGAACATCAACAGCTCCGATAGCCGACAAAAGTAATTTTCGTTGTGCTGGGCATGATTGCATCACTTCTAAAGCCGACATTGCTGAGGGTGAAAGAGCTAAATCCTCAACAATGTTGTAATTCTGGGCTGCTCTCGCATGTGGATTGAAAGCAGACCTTCGAAGAACACCCTTGGCGGGCGGTTTAATTACTAAGTCCGGGTTAGGTTTTTTGATCTGGAGTGGATCGGAACCAGGAGCTGAGGTTGATGGATTAGAATGAGAAGATTCTGCTTCCTTACCATCAACAGGATTCTTACTACCATAATCTTGCGACCGAGTCGCAATCCTCACATGAGACATCATCAAAATGGGTTCTTCACTGGCAGTCGAGGAAGAACCTATCATCTTACTCTCCTGCTTTGGAAATGGATCTTTCAACACAGCAGGAGTGGGAGAACCTTTGACTATTTTCACAACCTCGGCCTGATGAGGGCAATCTCTTGTAAAATGATCCTCTTCACAAATAAGACAAGGATATCGAGGTTTGCGCTTTTCGTCATTGGTTTCCGACTTTTCTGATTTCTCCTTCGGAGCCTTGTCTGCTTTAGCCTTCTTCTTTCCTTTCTTCTTTCCACCGTTTTTTGATTTGGCCGTAGATGACTCTACAGCGTGAATATCGGCGGAAAGTTCAGGAGAAGACTCTCCCGTCGGGGAATCAGGCAAGGTGATTATAGGAGTAGTAGAATTCTTGGAAGACTTCTTCTTGCTCTTTGTATTCACCGTACCAATCATACCATCAGCGGAATGAGATCCCGAAGGAGCAGCAGCGATTTGATTCGATTTTGGAAGATCTGGGATCTTCTCGTGTAACGTACCCGACTGAGTATAAACTAAGTCAAGGTACTACACCTGAGCAATGACTTGCTCCTCAGTAACTACTCCGGCCTTAGCTACATCTTCAGTAATCTTCGGTAATAATGATTTAACAAACCATTCAGCTAAGATTTGGTCCGGAATAAAAACTTTCACTAACCTTCTTCGACGTCTCCACTCATGAATGTGATCAGAAATATACGTGGACGTCGATTGTTTTAGTGAAGTTAATAACTCCGTGCCGTTATCGTATCTGACCGGCAACTGAAAATGAGTTAAGAACGAGGTAGCTAACTGGCTAAAATTGTAAAAAGAGGCTCGTGGTAACTCAATGTACCACTTGGCCGCGAGACCAATGAGTGTACGCTGGAAAAGACGTAAGCGGATCGAATCATCCGAGATAGAATTTGAAGCACACCAGAGGTGGTAAGTCATCACGTGATTGGACGGATCCTCTCCAGACTTACCTTCGAACTTGGGTATATCACTGGGCAACTTATTTGGAATTGGCGGCCAGAACGGAAGATATTGAATTGGATCGTTCGTTAGGCGCGTCAAGTCTGGTAAATCCAAAGTTGCGATAAACGGTAACTGCCGATTAGGATCTCTGAAACTCTGGGTCACAAGACCAGCCCCAGGAGGAGGATATCCAGGATAACTTGGAACAGGAATCGCATTCGGGATATTATATCCTCCTGGAAAACCAGGATTAACCGGACCGTACTGGGGTTGTTGAGGTTGTTGATAAGTATACCCAGGATACGGTTGATACTAGTAAACCGGCTGCTGGACAGCTTGCCCATATTGGTACTGTCCCTGGTACGGTTGATGAACAAATTGCGGTTGAGTAGTGACAACCGTACTTATACCAGGCTGACCTACAGGCATCTGAACCGTAGTTTGAATCGTAGATCCAGATAAGGGTAAAGATGTCTGAGGAGTGGTCACAGAGACAGTAGAAACAGGAGCTGTCGATACTCCAGAAGTAAGTGCGGCAGATGTTGCGGTAGTTGCTGCAGCCGTTTGAGATGGAGTACTAGGTGCAATTGGCGGCTGAGTAACTACCGAAGTTACAGAAGTTTGAACATTTGACTGGACAGGTTGCGGTTGCTGGGGTGAACCAGAAACCACGGGTTGTCCAGTTTGAGGTACCAACTGTATACTTGGCTGCAACACCTGTTGACCCTGTGATGGATCCCACACTATCATTCCGGGGTATTGACCCGTAACAGGTTGAGGATACTGAGATCCATAACCGGATTGAGGATAGGATTGATAACTGAAAGGTACAGTTCCCATACCTTGAACACATGACTGACCTTGAGGTGGTTGATAACCTTGACTCGAGTATTGACCTTGAGGTTGATAACCTTGGGGTAAATACTGATACTGGGGTTGACCTTGACCTTGAGGTTGATACCCTTGAGGTTGATACCCTTGGGGTTGATACCCTTGAGGTAAATACTGATACTGAGGTTGACCTTGGGGTACATATTGAGGCTGGGGTTGACCTTGAGGCATGTATTGCACCATAGGTACATACTGACCTTGAGGCTGCCCCCCAGACACAATTTGTGTACCTTGAGGTTGCCCCCCAGGCGTTAATTGAGGCTGCCCCCTAGGCGGTAATTGGCCACCCTGAGGTTGAGAAACGGGAACTGATCCTGACATCATATAAATGTCTCCTACACCCAACGGTTTATTACCATTGTTTCCAGCTAATAACCCATGATCAATGGGTTGAGGAGATGCCCCCGCAAAGGTACCAGAAAGTGACTGATACCCGGTGGGAACAGAAGGACCGCCGTGTAAGAAAGATTCAGGAGATTGAGTGAACACGGATGACTGACCAGACATATTTACAGGAGTATAAATACCTCCAGGTGGAAAAGGAGTACGAGGTGGAGAAAAACCTACCCCTGAGTAGTCTAAGTAATTGGTTAACGAAAGGTACCAAGTAGTACTTCTAGGAGGACTGTAAAAGATAGATTCACGCTCTCTTAGATCAAGAGTAGGTTGATCTTCAAGGGTAGATACGCCTAATTCTTCCTCTGGAGCAAGTTCTTCAATAGCTATCAAACCAGTAGGAAGATTTTCGGTGATGACTCTTTCTACCCTGGGTGAATCTGGTACACTAGAAGTTGGAGTAACAGGTTCAGATATTTCAGGTTCTTCGCCTATATCACTAGTAGATGAAAAACTACCAGCAAGCTCAGAAACTGTAACAGCTTCAGGATTATAACCTGTTTCTAGACTTTGGTAATCTGGATGGACTACCAAGGAAGACTCTCCTTCTTCAGGTGAACCTACTCTACTGCCACTAGGAGGAGTTACAAGGACCTTCAATCCTTTGTACTGACCCGGGACGTCTTCAGGAGGCCCACCCCGCGATCTACGGAGTTTCCTCAACAAATCAGTTCCGGTAACAATTTCAGGTGACTTGCCCCGAAGTCTACGGGACTGTCTCGGTAATTCCGCCACAGCTAAAAACTTTTAATTACTACACACGAAAACAAAGTAAAATTTCAAATCAAAACACCTAAAGTCGCTAAAGAACCAAACAAATTTGAATCACACGCCTAAAGAATCTAGGGCGTCAAACCAAGCACAAACAGTAGCCTTCCAAACCAAAAACGCTAGTTGGAGATGAAACCCAACATCGCCGGATTCAGTACAGAAGTGGCGGGTGGAACAGTTACCCCGGCAACCTGCTTAATGAATAGACCGGCACAAGTTCCTCCACTTTAACCGTCTCGAGTGAAGTGAACCCCCCGGAAAATCCAAGTGAGTCTAGCCGACGTCTGCTCCAGGTACAGTGGGATCTTCCCTCCACCGTCACCTCGGTAGAATCCTAAAGATAATGGTCACTAAGGTTACCAACCGCAACAAATGCACCTGGGGGAACAGTCTACACTCCGACAGCACGCAAGGGCAGAGTATCAAGCTCAATCCCCTTGCCGATTCCTTGACAATAATCCAAGGTTTACCGACAAGTGACCCCTGGCTCCTCGACAATGGTTAATCCGAGGTTTACCGTTTGTAATACGTGCGTGTCTGGCGTCGTTCCCAACGAGGGAGGATTGATCCCCTCACTGGTTCGGACACGAGCTCGTGCTTCTCCTTTAAGAGGAGCTTTCCCAGAGTACAAATGAGACAATTGGATTTATTCTATCACAAGATAAGCTACTTGTTTGGTTTTGTTGTCTTGGAGAGTTAATTACTCTCCTACTCCAAGACACTAGCCTGATCTAAATTGGTGTTTCCGAGCCCTAGTAAATAAAAGTTACTAAGTTGATTTTACTTTAAGCGTTAATTTTTATGGTTTTCTTTAAAGACAAAAGGTAGCGGAAATGAAACCAATGGTGTGTACACTCAACTCGCAACCACTACAAAGATGCACCTAAGATGATTTACGCTACTTTTCTTTTTCAATGAAATTCTTAGCTAAGAAAGTTTAGAGAATGCAAATTTATATAAAAACAACTCTCTTGGCAACGAAAATCAAAGAAATAAAACTCTTTATCTTTCCAAGCATACAAACATGACCACTCATTATGTGCACGAAAAATTCTTTCTCTTTCAAAATACTCCAAAAGCTACTTGAAACAAAACTTTTCAAAGGAGATGTTTTTGTATTTTTTGTTTAACAAAGCATATAAATCTATTTTAACAAAAATCAATCTCAAAAATCTATAAAATCTATGAAAAATTGACTCACAAGCAAATCAAAAGGAAATTTACTCTAAAGCAAACCTAACGAGGCAAAAGCCTACAAGGATGATTCTAGGTTGTTTTACTTGACCACAATCAAGCCAAGGACCAGCTAATGCAGAATCAAAAAACCAGTCAAAACAAAATTCAAATCTTTTTGTTCTTTTTGTAAAATGGAATTCAATACTCAATCAACAAGCACTTCGAAATTTGCCAAAGAGACAACTCAAAGATAAGTTGCTCTCACAGGTAGACTTTGTGACAGGTCCGACTCCTAAGAAGGCTGACAAAACCAGAGAGATCTAAGGCTTGACAACTTCTACCGCCAAAGTCACTACAGGACCTACTCAAAAATCAAACCCTAGGGCTTAAACTTCTATGAAATCCACTAAAACACTCAATGCTATCGAAACAAGTTCAGGTGAAGATCTTTGACAGGAGACTAATGGATCTGGGCAGTAAAAACTAAGAAAAAGCAAAATCTAAGAGGAAAAATGTAAAAAATGGAAATTTCTTAATTTTTAGCAGGGTACGCAGGCAACCTGTTAAGACAGGCGCGGGCCCGCTCTGTGCACACAGCAACAGTGCGTACAGGTACGCACTGTGCAATACTCAGAGGGTGCGTACTACTGGAAAAACCAAGAAAAACTAAATTCAATCTAACCCTAAGCTAGCCTACCCAAATACAAAGTCACAGAGCCAAAAACCAGAAAATAAATGACTTTTCTCAGATCAAAGTTACATACAAAGGAAAAAACTTTCACATCAATGGAGTCCCCAGCGGAGTCGCCAATTTGTTAGGCGGAAAGAGTCGATAGTGCGGACACAACCAACCTCCCTAGGAGCCTAAGACTCTCTAGTGACAAACAAGACAAACAAGAGCAATCCTTCTCTAAACATGCCTTTACCATACAAGAAATCAAGTGTTTAGATCCTACCTGTAGTCCAGCGCTGTTGTAGTAGTCCAGCCTCACCGATCCGGATGAGCTCCTCCTTCACTTCGAAACCTGCATTCACTAACAATCAAACGATTAAATAGCACTTGATAATCTCATAAAATAAAACATATTTAACATATAGACCAAGGAGTACATGAAACAACTCATAGATAACAAGTTATTGAGAAGAATGGACTCATTTGCATTAATAGGAAACAAAAGGAACAATTACAACCTGAGCCTTGGTGTTGTGCAAGTCCCTCCCAGGGTCCATCAAGAGTTCTCCTTTACTTTGACAAAGCTCACCCACTTCCAAATAGAACAAGCAAAGATGGTAATCTCTCCTCACAAGCTTCTAATGGGAGTCCTAATTCCAGCAGCATCTACCCTTAGAAATGTTTAGCTTTCAACCTCTCCTCCTTCTGGCCCAATGCCTGTATTTATAGTGCTCAAGAGGAAGTTAATCAGGTCCACCATCAATGGGATAATCCCCTCTTTGGATGGGATAGCTCCTTTCTTGATGGGATAAGTTCCTCTTTCATAGGGGTACATGAACCATCTGGAGGCGCTTAATACACGTCAAACAACCTTCTAGAATGCTCTAGAAATGACCACAAGTAACTTTTTAAAGATGAAACTCGCGCCTTTTGACCTTTACAGGGGTACGCACCTGCCCCTTTACATACAGAGCGTACAAGTACGCAGTTTTTGTGAACATTAGGTGCGTATACGCAGGTAAGGCCGAGAGAATCTGCGTACCCAGAGATAAACACATTTACAAAGACTTTCTCTCTTTTTGGAGTTTGACATGGAGAGAAGAGGCATAAGACTTGCCCAGGAGGATAGCATGACTGTTGATAGAGCCATACTAACTGTAAATAGTCATGGTGACATTTTTTAGTGTAACACTACAATAACAACATATGCATGAAAATGTGTTGGCTCTTATTATTAAAGAAGTGTAAGTCACAATCATACAATACATCATGTAAACCTGCTAACCCCATCAGTGGAACATTAGAGCCACATCCGCTTGCTCCTCCAAATATATGTACTAGCTTCGTGCAATGGAAAAGCCAAGGCGCGTTACAATACTATCCAAGCCTTCTTCAAGATAGTCTTAGTAGAAGTTTGGCTGACCAAAAATCTTGTACAATGAGTTATGAGGGACTATTTAGAGCAAAGGGTAGGGTGATCCTTGAAATTCCCCTTTGTGATGTTTCAACTACCCTCATGACTCTTCACCTACTCTATGACTGTTACATCCAACCACTGACACTTGAATTACACTTGACATGACTCAACATGGCTTAAGCAGGCCTTGCAAGACATCATTGACACTCGGTCCGCTGTGATGAGACCAACTCTTTGACAGGCTTATGATGGTAAAAGTGGTGAGTTGATGCCAACCTTGGTCATCTGTGATGGTGTGCATGCACCTCATTGTGACATCTTGCTGAGGCGAACTCTTGACTCCATTACAACCAGTGCATTTGTTCGGCCCCTTCATCCAACTCGTCTGCTAACATGTGCATGGTCTTCTCGGGTGTGGCTGAATCGGCAACACACTGATCATGGTGTCTATGCTGATCTTCAAGTGTGTACAGGTGGTCGTGTGCATAAACTTGCCGAAGTACATGTTCAGCTCTAGTTGGACTTTCTTCTTATCTTCGCCTTGGTGAGTGTGTTGAATGGGTTGGATTGCATGCGTGCGCTCAATGACATGCATGCTGCTAAATCTCTTGCATGTGATAAAAAACAATGCTCACCATGTCTACTATGTGTCAGCTGCTGGGATGGATCCTTAACTTGTACGTGCGCAGTTTCATCCTTGAGTGCATGTTGCACCCACTACTATTCTTGTTCCTACTGCAACTCATTCGTCTATCTGTGCAACTTCATGTTCTTCCTGAGTTGCTGCTTCAGCACATGCAACTCCTTCTTTGTTACATCTTCTGCCTTTGCATGATCTTCATGTTGTGCCATCACTTCATTGCCCGAGTCTCCAAATTTTCTTTTATTATCAGTGGATCTTCTTGATCTTGCAACTTTTCTCTACCTTTATGTTTTCAACAACCTTCCTCTTGCATTCGCTGCATTCAATATGTTGCCTTCAGCTATGGTTCATGATGATCTCGTTGTGATGTTGTTGCTTGATGTCCTTGTCCATGAACAACTTGATGTCTTCATGAGTAGGCAAGCCCATGGACACTTGATTGACTACATCCCCAAGAGTGCTTTGAACGTTGTCTTTGTCTCTACTCTCTTGGAAACCATTGTACTTGTACTGCTGAGAGGCAGATGAACACCTGTGATACCTGGAGACATGGCAACACTCATAGCAAGAAATCTATGAGTTGAAAACCAAAATGAACATGAGAACTTACTTGCAACATACCTGGGTGAATGATCATGAAGGTTGTGCAATTTTGACCGGGAGGTAGGGAGACCGACTGCCAAGACTACACAAGGCACTATTCGAGCTGCTGGGAGACTAACTGACTATTGGAACTGCGTAATGCATAGTGTAGTCTAGCTGCTGATTGTTGGGATTATGCAATGCACAATTCCAGCTGGGAAGGACTACTGGCCCAAGGACAAATTTCTGCAATTTGTTAGGCCAAGCAGCCACTGTCCTCCAGAAATGCGCAAAACAATCTTGGAGTCCAGTGCCGGGTAGGAATGCACAAATATGGAGATGAAGGTGAGTCTTTCTTTCCTATATTGTGCAATGCAACCTTCGTGAAGGCAGAGCCCGGGCCAAGGTTAGCCTGACTCACCAACAGGAAATTGAAAGCAAGCAAGTCAATGAATGCATGGAAACACTAAGTGATAGTAGAAGTTATTAACAGTGCATGCAAAACATGAACGAAAGATTCGAAAAATAGATCAACATGCATGTGGGTGAGGTAGTTTACCGGTTGGGCAAATGTCTGTACAAACTAGTTTCATGCATGCGACAACAGTGAGATATCAATGAAAACTGAAACAGAGCTAGAAAAAGCTAGTATACATGTAAACGACATCAAACGTTCAAAGAAATCAAGAAAATAATACTCCCACAAGTGAAAACACAAAAAGCGACAGAGATGCAGCAAAAGGCATGGGAAGCAGGCTTACCCGAAAACAACTGAGATGAATGTGCCGACCGCTCCTAGATGTGATGTGGGATGTCAGAGCTGCAAGGTTGATGTGAGGAATGAGCTCCACAGCGTTGGGTTGATGAGTTTTGATAAAATCGAGGTTGTGACGTGCATGCCACAAATCTAGGGGAAGCGACACTTGGTGGGAGGTTTCCGAATTTCTCCTTGGATGTAACCTCCAACTACTAAACATAGATCCCTGAGACAAGGGATGCTTTTGCATGCCACCTTGGGAGAAGTAGTCGATGCATGCAAGTCTGTTTTGCTCAGTCTGGGAGGGAACTAGTCAACTCAGCATCAAGTGACTTCTCGACTGCTAGAGAAAAATGCACATTTCTGGCTCGGAGCTGGGCTCGCTGCCTAGGAGATTTGTGCAATTTCTGGGAAGAGCAGTTGACTGCTGCCTAGATTTGTGCAAATCCTGGCTGAACAACTTACTGCTAGGAAAATTTGAGCAAATCCTGCTGTGAGGGTTGGCTGGTAGGATTGCGCAATCTTGGAGCCTAGTAGGCTGTTCGAGAGGACTTTGCAATTTCTGGAGGGAAGGCTGGTTGCCCTCCTGAAATGCACAATTTTCAAGGAGAAGCTTCTCAGCCTGTATTTGGACCAAGTCCGGATGAGCAGCCTATGAAGGAAAGAGATCAAACTATGATCGACAAGCTACCTTTGAGAAAGAAAGACATTGAAGCTTGAGGAATTAACGAAGCAAGGAACGTCGCAATGAAGGTTGGTATGGAGGCTCCAAAACAGGCTAAGGAAAAATTTTGGATGGTGGTTGTAGCTGCTACAACACTTGGTGACACATTGGTAGAACTCCAGCTCTTTGAATGGACATTCGTGAAAAGCAAGTCTAACACCTCTGGAAGTATTGTTCAATTCTTAGCTTATATTGGCTTCACACTAGCTTGATTTAAGATGTAGCATATGCCAGACACTTGGTCTATTAAAAAACATTCCAAGCCAAGGAAACACATTTTTTTTTATTGGGGTTGAGGGGTATATATGTGCACAAGCAGTATAGTCGTCAAAGTCTTAGTTTCATCTTTGGTGTTGCACCACTGCCAGCAAGCCTGGACAATACCTCGGTGGAGTTACATAGGAATGCAAGCATGGCTCCACTACCAACGAGCCTGGTCAGTACCTCGGCAGAGTTACTTGCATCACCTCCTTGCGAAGGAAGCCTCATTTTGAATTTTGAATTTTTTGACTTTTCTTTTTTCTGATTTTCCATTGTGCATAACACTTATTCATTTCAGAGGTGGAAGAGGGATCCTGACTTATTGAGAGCAAAGGAGGTTGTTCCAGCAGAGAAGTAGTTTATTTTATCTCTGATGTGCCTATTAATTTTTTCCCCCTCACCTTACTCTACTTGACTGAGCTGACAAGGGTTAACCCAAAAACAATCAACTAGAGAAGGTGACACTAGTTAGTGTGCAAGCATTGTGCTTACACCAAGGTTCACTTCAAAGAGTACGTATTTTCCTTCAACGTATCATGGACTAAGAGTAACAAGTTCATCATACAAAGGCAAGATGACAGATAACCAAGTAGTGATAGCTGTACAAACTTTTTGTACTTTACCTAACTCGTTTCATGAGTCACACATGGTTTCATGCGAACTAACCTACAAAAGAAACAAACAAATGAAATAACAACAAAGCCAAGAAAAATTAGAAGAAAAGATGAGAGCAAAGAAAGCAAAAAAACAAGCAAGCAAACAAACAAGCAAACAAAGCATGAAAGAAACCAAGCATGCAAGAAAACAACTGAAAGAAAACACTACTCCTACTCCTACTCTAACGGTGCATGGGCCTGATCACGTGAAGTGATACTTCCAATGTAGCCACCGATGCATTGGTAGACCCGTGTGGGTGAAGGCTTGGTCCGCAAGTAACCCAGTTGTGCGGACCAACATACAAGAAATATATAATAGTGAAGACAGTCGCACTTCATGTTTCTAAGTGTCCACGAGACATAAGTGAGTGCATGTGCATGACAGACAGTCCGTGGACTTAACATGGTGATGTGTGACACTACGTGCAACTTTGAAGCAAAACACAGTCTTGACTGAGACATGTAAGCAAACAAAAGAAACAAAGATAACTTGCGTCACGAACGAGTGCTTGCAATGTAAGACTCCTCCAATGCATGAGGAATGGGATCATACAGTTCGAGTGGAGGAAGTGTGATTTGTGAGTGAGATGGATCTTCAATGCATACAAATGAGTGATGAGGAACCTTGGTTGATTGAATAGTTTCATGATCGGAAGTGAGACTAACCAAAGAGAGCGAGGGCCTAACATAACCATCAACTCAGGTTGAAGTGCCTCGACAGTCTTGGGTGTCTCAACTTCATCATCAGGTAGATCATCATAAACTGGTGGCTTCAAAAGATCAACTGTGAAAGATTCATGATCGTGATAAAAAATGGAATCAAATGGATCACGACCGCCACGATCAGAAAAATCACTGAATTCTTCGGCATCCTCATGATTAGATGAGTCAAACAGAGGGGTATATGAAAAGTGAATGAACTCATCCATTGTGTTTCTAGAAAAGACAGATGAAGGATCAAGTGGATCTCCAATGACTAACTTATCCTCTCCATTTTCTAATGATGGACTAACATCTGGTGAGTCCTGTGAGTGATCAACAATGGGTGCATATGTGGATGAAGGCACGTATGTAAAATCATGGATGGCAGGTTCACCAAAGAATCTAGGAAAGAATAGAGGGGACTTGGACGGAAGGGAGTCATCCTTCGCCGAGTGTTGATGTTCAAGCTCCCACTCATAGTCTTCATCAATGATAGCGCATGTTGGTTGTGCAACACCAACTTTGTCAATGGGTTGTTCCTCGTTCACAACAAGTGAAGAGTCCAAAATGGACGAACACAAGACGACATCATCCGAAGGAACATTTGAGTGTGAAGAAGGAGGTTGAAGAAAAGAATGCATATGGGAACTCAAAGGACTCACAACCAACTCTGCGCAAAAATTGAGTGAAGGATGAACAAATGTGTGAACATGATTCTTAACATCACTGGGAAATAGTGGAACTATTGAATGAGAGGGGAGGTAGAAAGTCCGTTCAGATAGTGCTTGCTCCCACATGGGATTGTGTAGTTCCATCAACAAAGAAGGTTGAGCGACGCTTGACATCAAGCTTCCCCTTGGGACGGGCATATCTTTTAAGACAATACTCGAACCGGTCCCAGAGATAAGAGAAATTCATCTGGATCCTCAGAGCTTGAAACTGCAAGTCACAGAAGTGCTACCAAAAATCAATAACGGATTCATACGGAGCCCTCAGTTGCTGTAACAGTTTCCAATCAAGAGGGTATGGATCAAAATCATAGAACATGTCTTAAATAAGATCACAGAAGTGCTCACATGAGTGCACAATGTTAGCTAGTAGGTTGAGCACCCAATGGAATGGAGATTCGCGAAGTGTGTATGCGAGCAGCAACCCGACCTGTTCGTTAGTAAACTCATATTCCTCATAAATCATGGAAATTAAGTTATTTAAGTGCTCAAGCCATGCCACTTCTCCTTCACATCATACGTGTGGGTGGACAAGATATTGAAAAGCTTCCCCAAGATGGATACATCTTCACAATTCGAAAAACACCTCAGGGGAAGAAGAATGCAAGACTCCATAAAAGATATGCAAAGGTTCAAAACGGGATGAGAGGGCATTGCTTGTCATCAGGACCTCCTTCTAGTGCCAAAAATGTTGACGGTGCTGGACCCACCAACATGTCAAGGGGATCTCCCAGGTAAGAAGCCCCAATTAGACCTCAGACCATTTGGTGTAGGAGTCCCAGCAGTAGGTCGTAAGGTAATGCCTTGACCGCGATGTCGCACAGAGGCATGTAAGATAACTTTGTCAGTAGCAAGGGTGTGACTGATGTAGAGAGTCAAGAAATGTGTACGAGAGGTTCCAACACTTTGAAGGGAGAGGAAGGTGAAGGTGAGTTCTAGGTTGAAAGGGATCAGTCCCAACTCAACTAGGAACACACCACACAAAGGACATGCACAACTTCCAGTGGAGTAGTCCACTCGGATGCGGCAGTCACAACAAGGTAAGATAACACAAACAACACTCATGGATCAGTGTGAGATGAGTGTGATGGTTGATATAGAAAGGTTCATGAGAAAGGTCTGTCTGATGTCCGGCAGAGCAGTCAACACAGACGGTGACAACATTAACAACATATGCAACACATTAACAACAAGATTCATATAATTGCATACAAGTCAATTCATATAAAAGTGCGTAAGTTAAACAACATATATCATTAAGGAAACTGGAATAGTCCAGCTACAATAACATATGCATGAAAATGTGTTGGATCTTATTATTAAAGAAGTGTAAGTTAAAATCATACAATACACCATGTAAACCTGCTAGCCCCATTAGTGGAACGTTATAGCCACATCTGCCTGCTCCTCCAAAGAGATGTACTAGCTCCGTGCAATGGAGAAGCCAAGTCGCATTACAATATTTTCCAAGCCTTCTTCAAGATAGTCTTAGTAGAAGCTTGGCTGACCAAAAGCCTATACAATGAGTTATGGGGGACTATTTATAGCAAAGGGTGGGGTGACCCTTGAAATTACCCTTTTGACAATTCGACTACCCTCATGACTCTTCACCTACTCTATGACTATTACATCCAACCATTGACACTTGAATTACACTTGACATGACTCAACATTACAATGCACATGTATTCATGTGAGAGAACATGGCTTGAGGAAGCCTTGCAAGACATCACTGAAACTCAATCCGCTGTGATGAGACCAACTCTTTGACATGCTTGTGATGTTAAAGGTGGTGAGCTGATGCCAATCTTGGTCATCCGTGATGGTGTGCATGCAACTCATGGTGACATCTTGCTGAAGCAAACTCTTGCCTCCGTTGCAACCGGTTCATTGGTTCGGCCACTTCATCCAACTTGTCTACTAAGATGCGAATGATCTTCTTGGGTGTGGCTGAACGAACAACACATTGATGCATGATGTTCATGTTGATCTTCAAGTGTGTATTGGTGGTCATGCACATCAACTTGCTGAAGTACATGTTCAACTCCAATTGGACTTACTTCTTGTCTTCACCTTGGTGACTGTGTTGAATGGGTTGGATTGCATGCATGCGCTCAATAACATGCATGCCGTTGAATCCCTTGCATGTTATCAACAACATTGCTCAACATGTCTGCTCTGTGTTAGCTGTTGGGATGTATCCTTAACTTGCACGGGCACAGTTTCATCTGTGAGCGCATGTTGCGCCCAATGCTATTCTTCTTCCTGTTGCAACTCATTCGTCTTTCTGTGCAGCTTCATGTTCTTCCTGAGTTGTTGCTTCAGCACATGCAACTCCTTCTTTGTTCCATCTTCTGCCTTCACGCGATCTTCATGTCGTGCTATGTCTCCAAAGTTGCTTTCATTATTAGTGGATCTTCTCGATCTCGCAACTTTGCTCCACCTCTATGTTGTCAAAAACCTTCCTCTTGCATTCACTACGTTCGCTACATTCGGTATACTACCTTTATATGCTGTTCGTGATGCTACTCGCTATGATGCTGTTAGTTGATGTCCTTTTCCATGAACAACTTGATGTCTTCGTGAGTAGGTAAGCCCATGGACACTTGATCGACTGGATCCCCAAGCGTGCTCTGAACGGTGTCTTCGTCTCTGCTCTCTTGGAAACCATTATACCTGTACTGCTGAGAGGCAGATGAAAACCTGTGATACCTGGAAACATGGAAACACTCATAGCAAGCAATATATCAGTTGAAAACCAAAATGAACATGAGAAATGACTTGCAACATACCTGGGTGAATTATCATGAAGGTTGTGCAATTTCAGTGGGGAGGTCGGAAGATCGACTGCCAAGACTGCACAAGGCACATTCTAGGCTACTGGGAGACTGACTGACTGTTGGAACTGTGCAACACACATTCCAGTCTGGCTGCTGACTCCTGGGATTGCACAACGCGCAATTCCAGTTGGGAAGGACTGTTGGCCCAGGGACAGATTTATACAATTTCTTGGGCCAAGTAGCCATTGTCCTCCCGAAATGTGCAAAACAGTCCTGGAGTCCAGTTCTAGGTAGGAATGAAAAAGTATGGAGAGGAAGGTGAGTCTTCCTTTCCCAGATTTCACAATGCAGCCTTGGTGAAAGTAGAGCTTGGGCCAAGGTTGGCCCGACTCGCCGACGGGTAACTGAAAGCAAGTGAGTCAATGAATGCATGGAGACAATAAGTGATAGCAGAAGTGATTAACCATGCATGCAAAACATGAATGAAATATTCGAAAAACAGATCAACATGCATGTGGGTGAGGTAGTTTTCCGGTTGGGCGAATGTCCTTTCAAAACAGTTTCATGCATGCAATAATAGTGAGATAGCAAGGAAAATTGAAACAGAGCTAGAACAATCTAGTATACATGTAAAAGACAACAAATGTTCAAAGAAATCAAGCAAACAATACTCCCACAAGAAAAAACAGAAAAAGTGATAGAAATGCAGCACAAGGCATAGGAAGTGAGTTGAATGTGTCGTTTGCTCCTAGATGTGATGTGGGATGCTAGAGCTGCAAGGTTGATGTGAGGAATGAGCTTCGAAGTGTTTGGTTGATGAGTTTTTATAACATCAAGGTTGTGACATGCATGCTACAAATATAGGGGAAGCGACACTTGGTGGGAGGTTTCCGAATTTCTCCTTGCATGTAACCTCCAACGGCTAAACATAGATCCATGAGACAAGGGATGCCTTTGCATGCTTCCTTGGGAGAAGTAGCTTATGCATGCAAGTCTGTGTTGCTCAGTCTGGGAGGGAATCGGTCAACTCAACTGGACATGCAATTGACTACTCGACTGTTGGGGAAAAGTGCGCATTTCTGGCTGGGAGATGGGTTGGCTACCCAGGAGATTTGCACAATTTCTGGGCAGAGTAGCTGACTACTGCCCATATTTGCGCAAATCCTTGGTTGAATAGCCTGCTACTGGGAAAATTTGCACAAATCCTGCTTGGAGGGTTCGCTGGTAGGATTGCGCAATCCTGGAGCCTTGTAGGCTGTGATAGAGGATTTCGTAATTTTTGGGGGGAATGGTGGTTGCCCTTCATAAATGCGCAATTTTCAAGGGGAAGTTGCTTAGTCTTTAGCTGAACCAAGTCTGGGTGAGCAGTCTATGAAGGGAAGAGATCAAACTATGATCGACAGGCTGCCTTTGAGCAAGAAAGACACTGAATCTTGATGACTTGACGAAGTAAGGAATGCTACTGTGAAGGTTGGTAGGGAGGCTCCAAAACAAGCTAAGGAAAAATTTTGGAGGGTGGTTCTAGCCGCTACAACAGACAGGAATGGGAAATTTATCTTTAATAGTGATCTTGTTGACCTCCCTATAATTTGGACACATACACCATGACCCATCCTTCTTGTGAATCAATACTACTAAAGTAGGGAAAGAACTTTGACTAGGTTGAATTATACCAACCTCTAGCATTTAAGAAACCATATGTTCAATTTCACTAAATTGGGTGGAAGGATATCTGCAAGGTTTGATGTTTGGAGGAAGACTTCATGGAATCAAATGAATCGCATGATCATGATCACGAATATGTGGGAGGGCTTTAGGAGTCTCAAACACATTGGAATGATTGTCTAAGACCTTTTGGAGATTTGGATAAATAGATGATTTCGATGTTTGAACCCCTAGTCAGCATAATTGTGCAATTATGCCCCGTTGTTCTTTCTTCAAAAGTTTTTTCATGCCATTAGAGTTGACTATCTTTCTTGGTTTCCCTGCGACATCCCTTAATTCAACTTCCATTCCTTCCCAAAAAAATTCAGGAAAAGTTCTTGAAAATTAAAAGCTATCATTCCCAAAGATTGTAACCATTAGACTCCTAGTACAACATCAGCACCACCCACTGGAATGGAAATCATTGGAATATTTAGTTCATAATCCCCCATGGTTAGCTTGATATTATGGCACTTTCTAGAGCAATTTATAGTTCCTCCATTTGCAACCATCACTTGACACTCTGGTGCTAGATATAAGAAGTAATTCAATTCCTTGGCTATCTTACAATGAACAAAATTATGGGTACTACTTGAATCAATTAGCACTATTGCCTTTTTATTCTTGATATATCCTTCTATCTTGACAGCTTGAGGAGTGGTAATTGTTACACAAAAATATCGTCACCATGATTATTTGCAGTCAGTATGGGTCTATCATCACTTGTACTGTCCTCCTAAGCAAGTCTCAGACCTCAGCTCTTCAAGTCAAGCTTTGAAAATGAGAGAAAGACATTAAAAATCAATGAAACTCTAGTTCCGCACTTTCTCTCACTGACACCTGCGGTCCCGCACCTTCTGTTTACAAAAAATGCGGACCTGCTCGCTCTGTCCCTAAAGGTGTGAGTGCGGACCCCTGTGAAAGTCAAAAGGCGCAAGTTTTATCTTAAAAAACTCACTTTGGGTTAATTCTAGAGGATTCTAGAAGGAATTTTGACGTGGATTGTTCGCTCTGAGGTGGTTCATGCATCCCAAAAGAGAAGGAGCTAGTCCCTTGATGAGAGGAGCTATCCCTTTGAAGGAGGGCTTTATCCCTTTGAAGGAGGACCTAGTAACCTCCCTCCATTGCACTATAAATTTAGGCATTGGGCTGGTTGCTGGGGAGGTTAGAAGCTGAACATTTTTGAGGGTAAATGCTGGTGAAATCAAGACTTCCTAGTTGAGCTTAAGAGGAGAGATCACATACCTTTTTGGCTTCATTGGGGAGTGAGTGAAACTTTTCAAAGTAGAGGAGACTTCTTGCTGGACCCTGGGAGGAGCTTGTACAACGTCAAGGCATAGGTTGTAAAGTTCTTCTTCTTTTGAATTAATACAATCAAACTCATTTTTCTCAACAAGTATCTCATGTTATTTGTTTCATGGAATCCTTGACTTTCATGTTAAATATGTTTTATGATATTGGCTTTTCAAGTGCTATTTAATTTGTTTGCCTTGTTTGTGTTTGCAGATTCGCGACAAAGGAGCTCATTTGGATCGAAGGAGTGAGGGCATCCACAAACTTGCATTGGACCTAAGGTAGGCCCTAAAAGCACTTGTTTGCCATTGTTTATAAAAGCATATTTAGAGAAAGATAGTGTCTGGATGGTTTGCTTGTCATTAGGTCTTCTTTAGATTCTAGGAAGGTCTATCTTGTCCGCAAGATCGACTTATTCCGTGTGACAAAATGGCGACTCCACTGGGGACTTGATTGTTTTCCTTGTTTTTACTTTGACCTGAGAAACTGTGTTTTTGTTTCTGTTTTTGGCTTGTTGTGTGTAAAATTGGGTAGAGTTTGTAGATCCAGGGTTATTTTTCGTTTTTCATAGCTTTGGGAGAGGACCGCACCCTATCCTTTTGACATAGTGCGTACTTATCCGCACCTTTGCTTTTAGCACAAAGCGGGACCACACCTGTGTCAACTGTGGGCCTGCGGACCCTGTCAAAATTTTGAAAAACCTAATATTTCCTCTGTTAGTCAGCTTAGTTTTTGTTTAGAAATTGTTATCCACTACCCAGACCTGCATATAACTTGTCAGAAGCTTTCCTTAGGTTGATTTCATTAGTGTTAGGGTTTTAGGTGAAATTCCTAGGAGTTTTGCTTGTTGGGTTTGTTTTTCATTTTGGTTGTGTAGTGGCTCTGAGCTTAGAAGCTGTAGGGACCTCAGATCACCTTGGTGTCTACCAGCCTTCTTATGAGTCTGACCATTTATGAAATCTCCCCTTGTTGAGGAATCTGCTTTGAGTTTTCTCTTTACAAAACTTCGAAAAGCTTGTGTTTAAAAGTTTGGATTTTCATTTTCAAAAAGAAAACAAAATTGGTTGTTCTTGACTGATTTGTGATTCTGCATAAATTGGTCCTTAGCTTACATCTAGCTAAGTAAAACATCCTTAAAAAAGACATCTAGTAGGCTTTGACTTCAAATAGGTTTTTATAATTTATAGATCTCAAAGTTAGTCATTTTCATAGTTTTGAGTGTTTTATAAAAAATAAAAAAAATCTCTTTTGGAAAAAAGTTTGCTTTTTGTAGTGGTTGAGTGCTTTGAAATGAAAAAGGGAAATCTTTGTGAAATAACTAGTTGTCTCGTTTTGAGTGCATTGGAAAAGGCAAAAGCTCTTCTTTTAATTTGTTTCTTAAGAAGGATTTTTGTTTACAAAGTATTTGCATTCTCAAACTCTTTCTTAGTTTAGAAGTTCATCGAAGAGAAAAAGATTGTTTAAATCATCTTAGGTGCATTTTTAGTGATTTTGAGTCGAGTCTTCATACCACGAGTTTCATCTCCGCACCTTTTGACTTAAACAAAAACCAATAAAAAATAATGCTTAAAGTAAAATTCATCTAGTAACATTTTTATTTCTAGGGCTCTGATACACCAACTTAGCTTACGCTAGTGTCTTGGAGTAGGAGAGTAATTAACTCTCCAAGACAGTAAAAACAAACAAGTAGTTGTATCTTGTGGTAGGGAAGAAATCCAATTGTTGCATTTATGCTCTGGGAAAGCTCCTCTTAAAGGAGAAGCACGAGATTGTGTCTGAACCAGTGTGGGAATCAACCCTTCCTCATTGGGAATGATGCCAGATATTCACGTATTAAAAACGGTAAACCTCGGATTAACCATTGTCGACGAGCCTGGGGTCACTTGTTGGTAAACCTTGGATTATGTCAAGGAGCCTTCAAGGGGATTGAGCTTGCTACTCTGCCCTTGTGTACGTATCAGATCGTAGACTGTTCCCCCAGGTATATTTGTTTCAGTTGGTAACCTTAGTGGCCATATTCTTTAGGATTCTTCCTAAGGTGACAGTGGTGGGAAGATCCCACTGTACCTGGAGCAGACGTCGGCTAGACTCACTTGGATTTTCTGGGGGGTTCTCTTCACTCGAGACGGTTAAGTGGAGGAACTTGTGCCAGTCTATTCATTAAGCAGGTTGCCGGGGTAACTGTTCCAACTGCCATTTCTGTATTGAACTCTGCGACGTTGGATTTCATCACCAACTAGTGTTTTCAGTACGGAAAGTTACTGTTTGTGTGTGTTTGATCTCCTAGATTCTTTAGGCGTGTGATTCAAATTTGTTTGGTTCTTTAGAGACTTTAGGTGGTTTTCATTGAGATTTTACTTTGTTTGCGTGTGAAGTAGTTAAAAGTTTTTAACTGTGGTTGAATTACCTAGGCAGTCCCGTAGACTTCGGGGCCAACCTCCTGAGTTTTTAAACGTGGCGGATTTACTGAGGAAGTCCCGTAGACTTTGGGGCCAACCTCCTGAGGAAGTACCGAGCCAGCTTGAAGGATTGAAAGTCCTTGTAACTCCTAGAGACAGTAGAGTTGGGTCACCTGAAGAAGGAGAATCTTCTTTGATAGTACATCCTGATTTTCAAACGTTAGTGGCAGATTATAATCCACAGTCAGTGTCTATTTCCGAAGTTACTGGTATCTTTTCATCTACTAGTGATATAGGTGAGGAACCTAAAATATCCGAGCCTGAAAGTGAATTTTCTGCTACTCTGACATCAGGGTTTGCTTGTCCAGTTTCTAGTGGTCTTGGTTCACCTAGGGTAGAAAGAGTAATCACCCAAGATCTTCCTTCTGGACTTATTGCTATTGAAGAACTTGCTACTCCAGAAGAATAAGTAGGCATCCCTATCCCTGAAAATCAACCTGTTATTGAGCTAAGGGAGTGTGTATCAATTTTTTACAGTCCACCTAGGAGTAGTACTTGGTATCTTTCTTTGACTAATTTCTTAGAAAACTCAAGCTTAAGTTTTTCACCACCTCGCGCTCCTTATCACCCAACACCTAGAGGTTATTATCCTCCATTAAATATGCCAGGACAGTCGTCCATGTTTACTAAATCGTCTGAATCCTTTTTGTACGCGGTCCTTCTGTTCCCTCTGGGTATCAGTCCCTTTCTGGTACTTTTTCGGTAGCATCTCCTCAACCCATTGAGCAAGGGTTATTAACTGGAAGCAATGGTACTAAGCCGTTGAGCGTAGAAGACATTCTCATGATGTCAGGTTCTATTCCCAATCCTCAACCTCAAGGTGGCCAGTTACCGCCTGGGGGGCAGCCTCAATTATCGCTTGGGGGGCAACCTCAAGGTACCCAATTTGCATCTGGGGGGCAACCTCAAGGACAGTACATACCTATGGGACAGTACGTTCCTCAAGGTCAACCCCAGACTCAATATGTACCCCAAGGTCAACCCCAGTATCAGTACGTGCCTCAAGGGTATCAACCCCAAGGTCAGTACTCGAACCAAGGTTTCCAACCACCCTCCGGTCAAATGTATGTTCAAGGAACGGGAAATGTACCTTTCAATTATCAATCCTACCCTCAACAGGTATTGCAGCCAAATGTACAGTTGTCATCTCAAATTGGACAACCCTTAGTTTCCAGTACACCCAAGCAACTTGTCCAGTCTAACATTCAAACTTCTGTACCTTCGGTAGTTTCTCAGTCTAGGCCTAGTACACCTCGTACTCCACCTCAAACGACTGCTACAACTGCCGCAACATCTGTTCAATCTACCCCACCTACTTCTGGAGTATCGATAGCTCCAGTTTCTACTGTTCCTGTATCTACTCCTCAGACATCTTTACCACCGTCTGGATCCACGATTCAAACTTCGGTTCAGATACCTGTAGGACAACCTGGTTTAAGTACGGTTGTCACAAGTCAACCACAATTTACTTATCAACCGTACCAGGGACAGTACCAATTTGGTCTTGCTGTGCAGCAGCCAGTCTATCAGTATCAACCGTACCCTGGGTACACTTATCAACAACCTCAACAACCCCAGTACGGTCCGGTTAATCCTGGTTTTCTGGGAGGATACAATATCCCAAACACAATTCCTATTCCTAGTTATCCTAGATATCCTCCTCCTGGGGCTGGTCTCATGACCCAGACTTTTAGGGACCCTAATCGTCAGTTACCGTTTATCGCAACTTTGGACTTACCTGACTTGTCGCGCCTAACGAATGATCCCATTAATTATCTTCCGTTTTGGCCGCCAATGCCGAATAAGTTGCCCAGTGACATTCCTAAGTTCGAAGGTAAATCAGGAGAGGACCCGTCGAACCATGTGATGACTTACCACCTCTGGTGTGCGTCTAACTCCATTTCAGATGATTCAATCCATCTTAGACTTTTCCAGCGCACTCTAATTGGTCTCGCGGCCAAGTGGTACATTGAGTTACCACGAGGAACTTTTTATAATTTTAGTGAGTTAGCTACCTCATTTTTAACTCATTTTCAGTTGCCAGTCCGATATGACAATGGCATGGAATTGTTAACTTCGTTAAAACAATCGACATCCACTTACATTCATGATTGGAGACGTCGACGACGTTTAGTGAAGGTTTTTATTCTGGATCAGATTTTGGCTGAGTGGTTTGTAAAATCTTTGTTGCCTAAGATCACTGAAGATGTAGCTAAAGTTGGAGTTGTTACTGAGGAGCAAGTGATTGCTCAAGCACAATACCTTGACTTGGTCTATACTCAGTCAGGTACGTTACACGAGAAAATCCCCGATCTTCCTAAGCAAAATCAAATCGCTGCAGCTCGTTCGGGATCTCATGCCGCCGATGGTATGATTGGCACGGTTAACACTAAAAGTAAGAAGAAGTATTCCAAGAATTCTTCTCCTATTATAACCTTGCCTGATTCCCCAACAGGAGATTCTTCTGCAGAGATTTCCGCCAATATTCACGTTGTAGAGTCATCTACAGCCAAATCAAAATCCAGTGGGAAGAAGAAAGGAAAGAAGAAGAATAAAACGGACAAAAGTTCAAAGGAGAAACCTGAAAAGTCGGAATCCAATGATGAAAAGCGCAAACCTTGTTATCCTTGTCTCATTTGTGACGATGAACATTTTACAAGAGACTGCCCTCATCGTGCAGAGGTTGCGAATATTGTCAAAGGTTCCCAAACTCCTGCTGTTTTGAAGGATCCTTTTCCAGCTCAAGACAGTAAGATGATAGGTTCGTCCTCAAGTGCCAATGAAGAACCCATACTGATGATGTCCCATGTTAGGATTGCGACTCGATTGCAAGATTATGGTAGTAAAAGTCCTGTTGATGGTAAAGAAGCAGAATCTTCTCATTCTAATCCATCAACCTCAGCTCCCGGTTCCGATCCACTACAGATCGAGAAACCTAATCCAGACTTGGTAATCAAACCTCCCGCCAAGGGTATACTTCGAAAGTCAGCTTTCAATCCACATGCAAGAGTAGCTCAGAACTATAACATTGTTGAGGATTTAGTTGTTTCACCCTCAGCAATGTTGGCTTTGGAAGTGTTGCAATCATGTCCGACACAACGTAAATTACTTTTGTCGGCTATAGGAGCTGTTGACGTTCAGGACTCGAACCTAATAATTTTCGATCTAGAAAATAGTACACCGTGTTTGCCTCATCAAATGGCTTTCCAGATTCCAGTGATAGTCAAAAACAGGCCTATTCATCGGACTGTAATTGATGAGGGAGCCTCAACGTGTATTATGTCGATACAGTGTTGGAGATCGCTTGGTTCTCCTTCGCTAAATCAGTCCCCGACGATTCTAAAGGCCTTTGATGGCCGTGGGTTTCATCCTTTTGGCATTCTACAGGATTTGCCTATAGGGGTTGAAGGAAAAACCGTTAATCTACATGTGGAGGTGGTTGATGCCCCTCTAGATTACAACCTTCTCTTGGGTCGAAGTTGGTCTTACGCTATGACAGCAGTCGTGTCATCGGTCTTTCGAGTAATAAAGTTTCCACATAATGGAAAGATCATAACAATAGACCAGCTGGCTTACTTTTCATCCGACCCAGCCTCTTCGGAAAGTATTCAGCATGTCGGTAAAACGACTATCCCATATAAGGATGTTGGAGTAGGACTAGTTAAAGATGTCAGTTTACTGGGAACTTTTCCTTTTCCTCCGATCAACGCATCGTCTTCATTTGCAACCATTCATATGATTACATCAGACACCATTGTTTATGATGATCCTTGGATCATTCCTTCTGAATCTGGGATAGACACATTTGGTGATGTCATGCCTTTGAGTCCATATGAAATTGCGTATGAGGCCGTGCAATCGTTTACCGACCCACTTTCAACCGAAAATGACTTCATGAATGTGGTCCGTGAGGAATCACTCTTCACATCAAGCTCGGATTTAATCACGTTTTTTGAACTTGTTCACTCTGATGAGCAAATTCGTGAAATCTTATGTGTAGATGATTTACGATGGGAAGATCTCCACCACAGATCTTCACTTTTACCCGAGAATGGTCGTTTTGAAAATGATTTCTCATTAATTTTTACAACTGAATATGTCAAGGAACCTCAGAATTCAATGAAACATCCTAATTCAGAGTTAAATTTGGGAAACATCTCTCGAACTATTCCTATTGACATTTCGGTTAAGCCCGGAATTGTTGAGAACATTCATATAGGTGCCTTGTGTACAAATGATGAAATTCAAATATATAAGGCCCTATTTCAAGAATTCAGCGACGTGTTTGCCTGGTCCTATGAGGAAATGCCAGGAATTGATCCGTGATTGTTGTTCATGAGATCAAGACTTACCCGGATGCTAAACCCGTCCGGCAACGTTTGCGTCAGATTCACCCAAGAAGAGCTGCTGCAATTAAAGCAGAAGTTGAAAAATTACTCAAAGTAGGTTTCATTTATCCGATCCCGTTAACGGATTGGGTATCGAATATTGTTCCAGTTAACAAAAAGTAGGGAACAATAAGAATATGCATCGATTATAGGGACATTAATCGATCCTGTCCAAAGGACAATTACCCAACTCCCTATATCGATCAAATTATTGATGATTGTGCCGGCAGCGAAATATTCTCCTTCATGGATGGTTTTTCCGGATACAATCAAATCAACATTCTACCTGCCGATCAACCAAAAATGGCTTTCATTTGTCCATAGGGGACATTTTCTTATTGCAAGTTACCTTTTGGGCTTAAGAATGCTGGAGCAACTTTTCAAAGGGCCATGTCTTATGCGTTTCATGACATCAAGCACATTGTGCAACCCTATCTCGATGACTTGCATGCTCATTCATTACATCGAGCTGATCACCTCGTCCATTTACGAGCAATCTTTATGAGGTGTAGGCATTATCGGATTCGGTTGAACCCACACAAATGTGTCTTCTGTATAGAAACGGGTCGATTATTGGGGTTTTTAGTTTTGAAAGTCGGCATTCGCGTCGATCCCTCAAAGGTCGAAGCTATCATCAAATTGCCTCCTCCTTCGAGTCTTCTCCAACTCCAAAGTTTGCAAGGGAAATCAAACTTTTTACGACGATTCATTCCTAACTACGCCGAGGTTACAAAGGGTTTTACCCGGTTGTTGAAACAGAATACTCCATTCTATTGGGATGAGATAGCTCAGAAATCTTTTGATGCACTTAAACACGCGTTGACCCATGCACCGTTATTGCATCCTCCCAACTACAACCAGGATTACTTCTTGTATCTCGCCGCATCTCATTCCACTATTGGAATGGTCTTAGTTCAGGAAGATAAATTCGGAACTGAGCATGTGATATATTACCTTAGTCGAACTTTAAATCCAACTGAGATAAAATACTCACATGTGGAGAAATTGGCATTGGTAGCTGTTCAAGTTGTCCAACGTTTTCGTCACTACATTTTACTACGTAAAACTACAGTAATTTCGGATTGCAACCCTATGATCTACATTTTGACTAAGCAATTGCTAGGGGGCAAGTACTCTAAATGGATTGTTATCCTGCAGGAGTTCGACTTGGAATTTGAGAAATCTAAGTCTAAGAAATCTTTAGTTTTTGCGGAGTTAATGTGTGACTTCCTGCGTGCTGACATGGAAAATGTGGCGGAGGAGCCCATTGCGGACGAATCCTTGTTTCTAATCAGCACTTTAGATCTGTGGTATGGGGATATCATCATTTATCTCCAGACCCAATCCTTTTGGCCAGAAATTTCAAGGTCAGAACATCGAAAAATTCGATTCCAGTCCCAACAATTCAGGATTATTGGAGATACTCTTTATCGCCATGGGGCAGACTCTGTTTTTCAACGTTGCTTAACTCACGAGGAAGCTGAAAGGGTTCTAAATGACTGTCACTCTGGAACGTGTGGCGGTCATATGTCTGGGTATGCCACAGCCCAAAAGATATTGCGCGTTGGCTACTTCTGGCCGTCTTTATTTAAAGATTGTATTACGGCGGTCCGAAAATGCCACAACTGCCAAATTTTTTATCAAAAGATGCGCGCTCCATCTGTCAACCAACCACTGTAAGAAATCCACCTGATCCCTCATGCCAAGAATGGCCTAGAATTTGTATAAGACGCACGCCCTCAAATCATCAAGTGAAGGTTGATGATTCCATGCGGCAGCATCCACGTCCTCATGCTCTCATTCACGCCAATCTAGCATGATGTACTCTCTGCATCAAGTATAAAGATAAATTAAATTGCTAGAAATTATTTTGTTTGGTCCAATTTTGAGAATTTTTGGGTTAAAAACCCTTGCGACGGGGACCGCACCCTCCGGGTTAGACACAGTGCGTGGGACCGCACTTTGTCTACATGGAAGGTGTGGACCCCTGGCTTTTTCCCAATGGAGAAAAAGTCAGGGTCCGCAGGCCAGCAGTGGTAAACCTGCGGGCCCCCGCGCATGGGTTTTAAGCCTAAAAACCCTCCCAAAAAATGAAATGAATGACTAAAACAAAAATTGAAACGGTAAAAAATGAAGAGTAAGATGATGTGGATTACCTGGAGAAGACGACGTTCAATTCCGATGGTTGGATTTCCCGCAATCTTCACGGGAAGTTTTCTGAAAAAAAACACTATTTTCTCACCCAAAACTCAAACAGTAAAAATGAATTGACAAAGGCCCTTTTTATAAGTTTTTTGAGTAAATAAATTGCAAATTTGTTTATGTTTCACTTTGAAAAGGTATTTTTGCGACATTTTTATCCATTTCAAACAGGTATGAGTAATGTTTGCAATTTTGTTCAGGATAATGGATTATTCAGGCGAAATCTATCATTTTCAACGAAAAAAAATTTAAAGTCACCTTTAAGCTCTTTTCTGACTCCTGAAACATGAAAAGATTGCCGAGTTTTTCTTTTAAACTTGTTAAAATGGAATTAAAAGACGGTCCACTTACAGCTCTTTTCCGACTGTAAAAACATGAAAAGATTGCCAGATTTTTGTCGTTTCAAATTCGATATTGGTTATAAAATGACGTGTCATTGATCGCTTTTTTACTTTTTTGGGTCAAGGGCACTAATAACGAAAAGTACTCCTTGGTCGTAAAAAGATCAAGCGGTTCTCTCAAGTATTATTTTATACTTTTTCGAGCTTGGGAGACACAAATTTACGAAAAAGGTCAACCCTTGAGTCTTCTTAATTTTTTTCATACTCTCTAAAATTGAAAAATGCCGAGTTTCTCCTATACTGGACTCGTTAAAATTTCACAGTAAAGGACCTGTTCAATTACAAACAGGAACGAACCACTCCTTCTTAGGGTTCGAATTTAAACTAAGTTGGACTCATCCGAAGGATGAGCTTATAATCAAGCAAATGTTATCCTCCTCAAGCTTGTCAAAAATAAAGAGGTACTTGCCAGAAATAGTGGGGGAAAAGAGAGAAAAATGAGCCTGTTTGTCATACTTTGTAACCACTCCTGAACACGACACTTTTATTCACCTGGGTTGGGAAATCCTTTGCCTAACAGTTGATCAAACCACATTGAAAGTCTTCAGCCAGTTTCTGGGTATTAACTTTGGGTCAATTGTCACCAAGCCATCTATCGTGTCGTTATGTGTTCAAGAGGTCACTGCCAATAAGCCATTCATCTACAAAATATCTGTCATCCATATTGACCATCCCTGAGTCAGTCCTTGCAACTAAATTTCTTCAGCTTGATTTATGATTTCGCGTTGTGGGCTTGCCTGTGACGGATCGCTTTCTATCGACTTCAGCTCATTATCTAGAAAGATGATCTAGAAATCGTCAGTACCTTGAGATCTGCATGCCTCAATGGGAGGTTTCTCGCCTTTGACAACAGGTTGCATCATTGACCTTTGATCAAAGGATTCCGTGACATGTTCGACATCAACACATTTATTCACATCTCATGGATTGCACTGGGTACTTTGAGAGCCATTGACATCACTAGTGGTTTCTCTCACACTTGTTAACAATTTACATCATTGACTAATAATCAAGTGGTTTCTACCATGTTCGACATCAACACATTTATTCGCATGGATAGAATCGTACTATTTCGGGAAGTAGAAATGAAAACACTGGATCTAGTTTCCACAATCCAGGTTGTGAGGAATTTGTATTCATTATATAATGGACTATTCATAAACAGATGGCTGCGTCCATACTGTGTCCACATGAGTCTATACTTGTGATGTTTTACAAGATCATTTATGTATCAGAGCAGTAGTTAGTTTTCTAGTAAGTTTTGATCTGATTATGGGAATGCCTACCTCAGCGATGATATGATCTCATATATATATCTTGCATTGAATGTTTTTACAGGTTCCAACCGGGCTCTCCACAAGATGATCCTCGAAATGATAAAGTACTTCACTCTTCCTAAATGATAAATGAAATCCTCATCTACTACAGACTTCGCACTTTAGGGGGCAATCTGTTACACAAAAATATCATCTCCATGATTATTTGTAGTCAGTATGGGTCTATCATCACTTGCACTGTCCTCCTAAGCAAGTCTCAGACCTCAGCTCTTCAAGTCAAGCTTTGAAAATGAGAGAAAGACATTAAAAATCAATGAAACTCTGGTTCCGCACTTTCTCTCACTAACATCTGCGGTCCCACACGTTCTGTTTACAAAAACTGCGGACCTGCCCGCTTTGTCCCTAAAGGTGTGGGTGCAGACCCCTGTGAAAGTCAAAAGGCGCAAGTTTTATCTTAAAAAACTCACTTTGGGTTAATTCTAGAGGATTTTAGAAGGAATTTTGACGTGGATTGTTCGCTCTGAGGTGGTTCATGCATCCCAAAAGAGAAGGAGCTAATCCCTTGATGAGAGGAGCTATCCCTTTGAAGGAGGGCTTTATCCCTTTGAAGGAGGACCTAGTAACCTCCCTCCATTGCACTATAAATTTAGGCATTGGGCTGGTTGCTGGGGAGGTTAGAAGCTGAACATTTTTGAGGGTAAATGCTGGTGAAATCAAGACTTCCTAGTTGAGCTTAAGAGGAGAGATCACATACCTTTTTGGCTTCATTGGGGAGTGAGTGAAACTTGTCAAAGTAGAGGAGACTTCTTGCTGGACCCTGGGAGGAGCTTGTACAGCGTGAAGGCACAAGTTGTAAAGTTCTTCTTCTTTTGAATTAATACAATCAAACTCATTTTTCTCAACAAGTATCTCATGTTATTTGTTTCATGGACTCCTTGACTTTCATGTTAAATATGTTTTATGATATTGGCTTTTCAGGTGCTATTTAATTTGTTTGCCTTGTTTCTGTTTGCAAATTCGCGACAAAGGAGCTCATTTGGATCGAAGGAGCTAGGGCATCCACAAACTTGCATTGGACCTAAGGTAGGCCCTAAAAACACTTGTTTGCCATTGTTTATAAAAGCATATTTAGAGAAAGATAGTGTCTAGTCGGTTTGCTTGTCATTAGGTATTCTTTAGATTCTAGGAAGGTCTATCTTGTCCGCAAGATCGACTTATTCCGTGTGACAGTAATTCTTGGAAATGCATTACAATATATGGTTAGCTTCAATTCTTCTTTCTTTGGGGTTGTTTCCTGGTGTATATCCTCCTCTTTTTGATGTTTCTTGTTCCTTTTCTTCCTACTCTTCACAATCTATGTAGAATAATTTCTTCTCAGCACACTTATGACCTTTAGTGTATTTTCTTTCACAAGTGTAACAAAGCCCTTCTACTCTTTTTTCCTCCAATTGTTGTGGTGTCAACCTTGTAGGTTGTGGAAGACTAGGAGCAACAACACTTCCATCTTTATAGTTGTGAGCAGTAGACTTCCTTGTCGCCATAATTTTGCTTTCAACTTTTCTTGCCACCTTGAATGCCTTCTCCAATGAATTAGGTTCCCAAAGGCGAACCTCATGTTGGATGTTATCTTTTAAAGTCCCTATGAAGACATCAATCCTATGCTCATCTGGAACATCAATTACCCTAATATTTAATTTTTAGAAGTCTTCAATGTGCTCTGCCATTGAACCCTTTTGTTTGATATTTATCAATTGGCTAAAGAAGGTGTTGCTATTTGTATCTTCATAATATGTTGTCATTTCCTCCGTAAAAATTGACCAATTGACGCGTGGTTTACGAGAAAAAAGCCATATATACCATACAAATTGATTGGGTTCTAAATATAAAGATGTAATATGTACCTTTTGTGAGGGTTGCACATCCTGTAGATCAAAATATTGCTCCATCTGTAGTATCCAAGTTACCAATCCTTGCCTTCAAACTTCCTCATATATATCTTTGGAATGTGGTGGTTCTTAAACCCCACATTGGAGTCTCTAAAATCATAATTCATATTTTTTTTGTCTTCTTCTTGATTTTCATGGATTTCCTTGTCACCATTGGGAAGCATTCCTTCTAGCAAGTTTGCCAGACCTTCCTTCAACCCCTCTATCTTGACATTCATCATTTCTTCCATATCTGCTTTTAACCCACCATTCAAAACTCCCACGTCCCTTTTCATACCATATATATTAACTCCCATGTACCTTTTTATACCATCTATATTGACATTCATCATGACTTCCAATTCATTTTTTGTTACCTTTTGTTAGAGAAAAATTTGTTGCACTTGGTCTCGTAAATTTGTTATATCATGTTTCATTTATTCCTCTTCTTCATGCATCATAGAAAAGATTTCTTATTGCTTTCTAGGTGTGTCCATTTTTTTTGTTTCGAGGAATTTTGGAATCAAACAATGATATCCATGCTTCAATATGCTTCCTTGAATCACTTCAAATTTATTTTTCAAACAAAAGTTATGCACAAAATACACACATTTTTCTTGCATTTTAGAAGCTCAATATTGCAGTTGTTGTATCTATATAATTGTGAATCTCCAAGATCTATTTTTTTTTTGTGTGGTATATTTCTGAATCCTCTTTCCAACCCCACAAGTCTAATTGATATTGGATTCTTCAAGAAAGATTTATTCCAAATCTCCCACGATGGCTTGAATATGGACTGGTTCAGTAAAGTGCCGTTGTATGGGATGTCACGTGTCATTGTTTCCACCTTCGGCCCTGAAATTGCTACACGAAACACTATAGTCCATGCAATTTCAACCAATTTTTATAGAATTCAAATCCGATGCCTGAAACAAACGTTATGATGATTTTCCCTAGGTCGCCTATTTGAGACAGAACTCTGGAGCCCGTAAAAACCCTAACTTCCACAGATCTTTGAAAATATAGTGAACGAAGATTTGAATTTTTTGCATGAAGTTCTATGAGATTTTGGCTCCACCTGGTAACAATTTCAGCTTCTGAGTTCTCATAAAAATAAAGTTATAGCGAATATTCCAAGATGACTTGTTTGAAGAAACGAAACCCTAGAATCCAAAGCTCTAATATCAAATGTTATCCAACAAGCTCACAAATAGATAGATCAATGACTTAAAATTTATCTTCTTTGAGGGAGAAGCCTCCTTTACATTACATAAATGAATAATTCTTGGATGATACAAATGAAAAGACCTCCTTTGTATATATAAGAGTCTAAGGGGTCACAATATAATCAGAGCCTACATAAGAATAATAATGTAAGGGCACAAGAATAACAATAGTGGGCTTCTATGGGCACAAAAATAATAATATGGGGGCTACATGGGCACAACAATAACAATAAGGAGGATACACGAGTATTATAGGGCCTAACACATTATGAGAAAGAGAACGACATAAAAATTTAATCCAAAGTTATGAGAATGATATCCACATTTCTTTGAAAACAAAAAATCAACATCAGAAACAAACATCTCAACCATAATAAGGGTCTACTTCCATGGAAATAAAATAGTACAATGTTCACATAGTATTTCCTATCATCAAATTTCTACTACATTGCCAATTCTTAAGAAGTTATCAAGTAATAAATTGCAAGTTGTAGATGTCTTCACTAAATTTTGAAGGGTTGCATCAACTGAATTTGCATATTCAACATAGGTTTCCATCCTTAGTGTTCTGATTTGAGTACCTTTCTACAAATTGGATATCTAGGCATGGTTGAAGCATGACTAGATTTAATATATGAGTCAGTAAGAGATAGCTAAGTAAAAATTGTTGGAAATAATACTGAGAGGGGGAGTGAATCAGTATTATCAAGTTCTTTTAATAAATCTTCCTTATTTATACTTCGAATTATTTTTGCATGTTAGTACCATAAAAATAATGAGCATGAACAAGAAAAACAGATAGTCACACCAAAGAACACCAGATATAAGGTAGAAACCCAATGTGGGTGAAAACCACCTGCTGCAATATGTCTCTATCTTTTTTCAAATTAGAAACTCCTTTTACAATGGTTTTGTACTGGTGCAGTCCTTTACCAGTACGCAGGCTGCAACCTGCAGAGAGCTACAACTCTCTCTCGTTTTCCAGTCTCTCCTAGAAGGGAGCTACAACCCCTCTACTTCTTTTCTTTCAAGGACCACTTTTCATAAATTTTCAAACTGGATCCATAAACATCAAGAGATCATCAAGTACAAGTAAATCACCCAGTCAACTGCAGTAACCAGATCAATAGTAACAGTAAACTAAACCCAGAACACCTTATCAATAGAGAAAAGTCAGTCAAATAAATGCCTTAATACAGATACACAGTTTTTCCTTCTCTGGCATGCGTTGCTACGCACTTCAGCTTCTGTACTTCTGCGTATACCCGCAGAGATCCTTGAACTGCTCTGCGTATCCACGCACTGTTCCTTTAAATGTGCCGCGTACCTTTACTGTGCCCACGCACCCACTGCTTCTATCGCGCCGCGTACTGCTACTGTGGCCACGCACTCTCAGATGCTATCGCACCTCGTATCTACGCACCTGTGGCTTCTGTAGCGCCGCGTACTTTCACTGTGCCTCCGCACCTGATCCTATGGTCGCGCTGCGTGCCCACGCACTGTGCCTTCTTCTACTCTGCGTACCCACGCAGTGCGCCTTCTTCTGCTGTGCGTACCCACGCACTTGCACAGTTAATCACCTGCATACCTCTGGTTAGGGCCGAATTGGCAGTCCCCCAGTGTGCCACAGATAGTCAGATGCCCAGATCTGATCATGTGCCCGAGAGATCACCCTTCATAGATTCACCTTCAACTTCACTTTTATATAGATCAAGCTTTTAAACCGATAACCCAATATTTCAGATCTTAAGATATTCCATTTGCAAAAGATACATTAGCCAAGTGATCTCCTTCCCTATTTATAGTTAAGCCCTTATTCACACCATGGGACAAAACCATCAATAACCAATACAAGGGATCCAAACCGGGGCTAAAATAGATCCTATACCACAGGCCAAAACCATAGAATCAAGAACGGTGGGCTAAATACCACGGGCCAAACATAAGAAACCCCACGTGAGCGCGCTTCTCTGCCTTGAAGTGAGTGAACTAGGGGTACGCACCTCATGAACGGGTAACCTGTGGGTATGAACGCACTTCCTAGCCGGCGTACCTGCGGGTACGCACCTTTTGAACTATTCTCCTATGTACCTCTTAATTTCCAACATTTTGAGAGCCTGATCAGAGCATTGCCACCTGTATGAGTTGCCATCAAGTACAACACATGAATCATAGAGCCATACCAGAAACATAATGCCAACAAAAATCTTGTGTCCATTCATATATGTGATATGGCAATAAATCTTAACTGGCATGCAAGCTACATAAACCCATGAAATAGTATTGTATCCTTATAAAAGTGAAAGGTGGGAAATGTATACTATAGTATATGCAATATGGAAAATGATCAAATAATAACAATATAGTGAGAAAGTAATAAGTTGTAGATGTCTTCTCTAAATTTTGAAGGACGACATTAACCGAATTTCCATATTCAACGTAGGTTTCCATCCTTAGTGTTCTGATTTGAGTACCTTTCTGCAAATTGGATATCTGGGCATGGTTGAAGAATGACCAGATTTAATATATGAGTCATTAAGAGATAGCTAAGTAACAATATTGTGTCCATTCAAATATGTGATATGGAAAATAAGCCTTAACTGGCATGCAAGCTATATAAACACACGAAATAGTATTGTATCCTTATAAATGTGAAAGGTGGGAAATGTATATTGCAGTATAGACAATATGGAAAATGATCAATACTAACAATCTAGTGAGCAAGTAATAAGTCAGTTTATGATTGTTTCGTGTGATTTTTATAATTTTCAATAACCTTACATGTAAATCGTGTACTTTGCTACAGTTCTTCCTACAATTGAGGATTTAACCTTTCAAGTAAGCCTACACTTTATTGCCATTATCAACTTATAAGAAAAATAAAAATGTAGAGAGTTAGAGAGTTACCATGAGGTTTCCTTTCTCAGTTATTGCTTGCATATTGTTCTCTCGCATCAATTTGAAATGTTTATGAGGAAAATGAGCCCACTTGTATAAATACATATATGTATAATTATCTCATTAAAAATATTGTAGGTTAATAGTAGCCAAACAATAGTATATGTGGTCTCACACTTTTTGTAGTAGCACTGAAAGCCTCGTTGTGCCTTGTGTCAGGATTTTTGGCTTTGATTCTTTGAATTTCCTCTCTGCACATGAGCACCATGAGCTAGAGCTAAATTCATTAATTTAGAACATGCAATGATTAGAAAATTATTACGAATGATTTGTAAACATGGAAAGCATGTTAAAGACAAGTGACATATACAATTTCAAAGCTTACATGGATCTATTTGGTCACTGAGACATAAATTTTATGTTATGTGTTATGTGGATATCCCTTGAATACTACATTTAATATCCAACCTCTCATTCTTTACAATGGTGTCCTTGTTTATGATATTATTAGATTTTACTTTTACATGTTTTCTCAATATGTAATACTAATAAATTTAATGCATTTTATCCCTCATTATTTTTGTACCACCTTAAATGGGGGGAATCTATCTAAAATCTTAGACAAGAGAGCTTAATCCTAGAATTGAGTAAATAGAAGCATCTTTGTGAGTGTTATAGTCTGTTTTGTCTCATTTGATCAATCAGCCTCTGAACTAGATAAATCAACATACTATTCCCCCTTTACATCATCATTGCACAAAGACCTATGCATGACTCTCTCATTCCCCATAGTTTCTTCCATGAACTGCATCATCTAAGCTAGTTTTAGCACCAACGCACCCTGACCTCTTGTTGGACAACATGTTAACACTCAGGTTGTTCCCTTTGACTCCAAAGGGAATACGGCCGAGGTAACCACTAACCAACCTTTTAGCCATAGGTCCTAGCCTACCTGCAACCAGAGAGGGCTCTCTCTTTATGATTTAGCTTTGTTTGGTGATATTTTAGGCTAGTTATGATGCACAGGATTTTGTTTTGAATTTGTTGGGATGATGATTTCAGTCAGAACAGGTATGTTTTCGCAGAATAATCTAGGCCATTGGGCATGGAGTCGATGATGGTGAACTGCTGGAAATGTTTTTTAGGGAAAAGGTTATGCTACAGAGCCAGACAAGCATCTATGGAACAATTTTTCAAATCTGTACTATGATGGGATGAAATCAGGGAGTGAAAGGCAACTAAGGATCTTTCACTAAACTGATAGAGGGAATGGTGGGAACATTATCTAGGAGCATTTAAGGATTCCTGAACAACATTCATAGTGATAGAACGAATACAAACATGAGTAGTTAAGAATTCATGTTTATGATTAATTCTGAAGAAAACACATTTAACAACAGAGATTGAGCATAGGGTGTATTCAAACAATTCCTGTACTATTCCTTTTCTCTATTGCTAAGCTGATGAAACATATATCTGATTTAAGCAAACATAGTTTAGGATAACTTATTGCTCCATTAGACAATAGAGGAATTCTGTAGCAAAACGCAGATCATCACTTTTACATCAAACAGTGCAGAGATCATGAACTTTTCCAGCCATTTGCATTAGATAGTCTGAAAATATACAAAACAGTGTCTCAGAGAGAAAATCACCAACCCCAAATACGTTGTGTGGGGAGGTATATATACAAAAATTAGATACAGAATATCTAGCTGATGAGTTAATGGCTCATAAATTCTATGCCAACCCATGAGGAATTACAGCTGAAAGAGTAAATGTTGTAGTAACTATTTAGTGCATTAGCTGTCCATCTTGTCAGAAAGTTTTGACTTTTGTGACCAACTGAGTCGGCTGGAGCTGCGCTGTCCAAAATCTGGGTGTTTCCCTACTTGGGCTTGTTGTCCCAGTATTTAGCTAAGTCATTATTCTCACCCGCTCTGCCAGTTGTCTTCATGCTGCATTAACTTTTGTTGACCTAAGGCTGATTAGAAGAGACTGAACTGAGATCATTGGGGCAAAATTTGTAGCATTTATTGCCACCAATCTTCCTTAGGCAGTTGGTGTCTTCGTATTTTTATTAGAGTTTCATCTGCCTCTGTGTACCTGTAAAAATTTGGTGGGACCTCAAACAGGTCATTAGTTTCATGCTCAATGTAAAATAAATTTTCTAGCTTGTCATAGAGGCTTTGCCCTGATGGAGGTCCTGCTTCTTCTGAAGTGCTGGTGGATGTTGTGATCTGATTTGCAATGAAATTGGTCATCCTAGTGGCATATTGCTCACGGGTGAGCAGTCTTCCAGTACCGGTCAATAGGCTGGGCAATCCTTTGTCTTGTAATGCACCCATTCTAAGCTTGTAGTCATCAACCTCAGCCTGCATTTCCTGACATTTTCTCTCCAAATTCTGCACAAAATTTCTGAGGGTCAGCACCTTTTTGGTTGTTAGAACAGTATCTGTTTTGCTGCTGATGTCTAAGGCCGCCAACTCCTCCTTGGTGTGAGTGTTGAGGAAATGTATCATCCTGCTAGCCTGCTCAAGCATATTTCCTAGTGCTGCTCTGGCCTTTTGGCTTTCAATTTGAGCTTGGCCTATTAACTCCATCTGCTCATGCACTGTTTTGATTGATTTCCACTGTTTGGTGATAGAGTGGTCAATCCGGGTCCACAAAATTTTCTTTATCTCAGCCAGAGTCTTCTCTAAATTCAGTTCCTTCTCCAAGGCCTTTATTCTGTCTTTCAGGGCCTTAATCTCTCTGGTCTGCTCAGCTACTGTCATTTTAGACTTGTCATATTTTGTTTCTAGCTCAACCAATTTTTCTTTGGCTTGCTTAATCTCTGTTGCCTGAAGCTCTAGCTCTTTGACAGCTTTTGTCAATTCATCCAAGCTTATGCTAGACTCAGGGACTGTTGTTGTTGCCGCTGCTACTTTTGTAGTTGCTGCAGTAGTTGGGGCAGCTTGAGGAGGCTAGGAGGTTGACTCTCCCTGTTTGTCTTGCAGTGCTCTCTCCAACTCCCCTTCCAAATCAATTACTCTTTGGTTCAGTTTCATCATCAAATCCAATTGATCCTCAGCTTCTTTCTCTTTCTGCAATTCTCCTGTTTGAGGGTGCTCAATAGGAAGCAATCTCAATCTCTTTTTCAATGCAGCAATATCATCATCCTTCTTCTTCATAAGGGCCCTCACACCCTTAGGATCCTTAGGATCATGTCCTAAGTCCACAATAATGTCCTCCAATGTTTTGATTCTGTTGTCTTTGGCGGTGGAGGACATTCTTTCTAAATCAAGCTGAGTATTAGTGTTCCTCAGAGATTCCTTTAACTCATGGGCCATTGTGGCCTTGTCTACCAATGTGGCATAGACCATTTCCCCTGTTTGCTTATGCAGTTCTATTTGATCCATGGGGTGAATGTCTTTTGCCATAACCTCCAACTTCGTTCTGACATAATCTGCAGCCGAGTGAGGCTGTTGTACCTTGGGTTTAAAATGGCTGAGGATCATCTTTTCCTCTTTGATGTCATATGCTGCCATCAACCTTTCTTGTTTGGCAGGTGTTGCCTTGAGAAATTGGTCATATAACTGCACTCTTAGCAGCTCATTTTGTGCCTTAATTTCTTTAAAGGTGGCCTTGGTGCTAGATGGCTTCTTGCTTTGCTGAGTGGAGGAGGACACCTCCATGCCATGCTGTCTTTCCTGCTCTTGTTGAAAAGAGCTTGTAGCTATTTGTTGACTGTCTTCTCTATCTTTCCTTGGGCTTCCAAGGATTTCTTCACTGATTTCCTCCACAATTGGAGAATCAACCTTTTGCCTCTTGGCTTCGGGTTGCTGAGTGGACCCACTAGCAGGTGTGGACTCATCTCGGTCTCGTTTTCTGCCTCTTTCCTCATGTGCAGGAGTCTGCAAGGCAGGCACTGTTGGTGCTTCTGTTTGTTGTGGAGGAGCCTGTTCTTGATGTTGCTCTATTGAAGAGGCAGGCTGTTCTGTGACCACTTCCTTTTCTGCACCCATTATCTCCTTGCCCTTTGTTGTACCTGTTGCTGATGTAGATGGTCCTTGGGTGGCTGGTGTGGCTGCAGCAGTGGATGTACCTTCTCCAACTTGATGTGGCAGTTTGAATGTTACCTGCTGCACAGAATCCAAGTCAAGAGTTTTTTCTAAATCCTTGACATTTTTCTCCATTATTTCCTCTTGAGTTAATTCCTCAACTAATGTACCTTGCAACCATTCATCTTGGTTGGCATATTGCTCAATTTGTGGATATTTACAGTGGTCATAACCTAGCAGCCTGTATTTGACTCTTCTGGCACTGATAAAGCCTTCCGGGTCATAAGGGACCCACCAGAAGCTCCTCTTTAGCTTATATTTGTCCCTGAGAATTTGATCAGCATCTTGCCAACCTTCTTTCTTGTTCATGATGAAGGGGCCTATATGGTCTTTGAATTTGAGGTGGGCTTTCTTTTTGGCACTATGAAAGTGGGTGAGGTCAGAACTAATGAGTTGCCTATAGTATTCCAAGGCAAACAATCTCATTGGTACCTTGGAAGCCTGTAAGGACAGAGCTCACAGCCATAAATTCTGATGACAGTATGGTTTTGATATAGGTACCAATCACCTATTTTATAGCTCTTGGACAGCTGCAAGGTCTTCTGAATCTCAAATGACAATCTGGGAGGAGGGGATCTCATTAGGAGGCAAGAGACTGGGTATACAAATTGGTCAACAAACTCACAGTAAGAAAATGGAGAGTTTTGAACTTCATGGAAAACTGATGACCAGAAGATGACAGACCTCTTTTCACCCCTAGAATCCAATTTCTTGATGGGGTATTGGAAGATTTCAGACTGGTAATACATGAATAAGTGGTAGATATATGATGAATATTTGAATACTCCCTCCCTATCCACCTTTAATAGCTGGTCATGTATTTTATTGGCTACAAACTTGGAAAAGTTATACTTGTAAGCAGGGGGCTGGCCTGGACTATATGCAGGTAATAATACCAACATTGTTTCATCAATGTGCTCACTGGTTTTGAAGCCCATCACATAAGAGATCATAGTAACTAGAAGCTTGCCCACCTCATTGAAATGGACATATAAGAAAGGAGGTGGCCCTGTAGGCTGGCGGTCTGCCCTCATGAATGTCTTGGTGATCTTTTCAATGTCAGCACTGGAGAGTTTGGAGCCTGCATCCAGCAAATAGTTCATGGAGAAGGGAAACAACAATTGAGTCTGCTTGAAATTGAGCATTTGGTTGATGGAGTCAGGATTAATGTGGAAAAGTATGCTCCCAGATGGGGACTTAACGGCTCTCTGAGTTGGATCATAGTTCTTAGCACATAAGTGGATGATCTCTGGAAAAATATTAACAGATGGGAGGAAATAATAAGGCAGATTGGACTCCCATATATCATATATGTCATTGTTGCTTAAATAGTTGTCTCTCAATTGGCAGAAAGTCTGCAAGTGGTTTCTATCACCAAAAAGATCTTGGATAAGGTAATCTCTATCAGCAAGAGGCATGGCTTCAAGCTCCTTGTTTGGTGGATTCATAGGAGTGACACTAAGAGCTGATGGAGTAGCCATTACAGAACTTTCATATGTTATCCTTGGAATGAAGTTTTTGAGTATAACAGGCTGAGGATGATAGCTTGTGAGGATTTGAAAAGGAGTGGTAGAATGAGTCTAGCTTAAGCCAAAGTCTTCAATATTTTGTTGTTGTATTGAAAAGAACAATTTGCAGAGTTTGATTTGAGCTTCAGTTTCTCTTGGAAAACTCTCTGAATTTAGAGACAGTGAGGGAAAATACAGAGGAGAAAGGGATTGCAGCTTAATGCACTAGGAGCTTGAAGCGCAACACGGCAAAAGGGAACAATGTCGGGTAGGTGTGAGACTATATCGAAAATTCAAGCCCGAAAATGACTATGTCACAGTGAAATTATGAACAGTGCATGGCTCTCTTAAACAGGGGGTGCCTTAGATTATTTAGGCCAACATTTATAGGACAGCAGCATTAAATTTTGGAGTTTTGTAGGCAATTTAGTGGAAAAAATTGCAGAGAACGGGAAGAACACGGGAAAATAGGTTGAATTTGGCAAATACCTGGATTAGCTAGTGCCGAGGGTGGTCGAGTTGATTGAAGGGCGAAGATTGACGTCGACTTTACAGGTGACGACGTCCAAAGTGATGAAATTTGAAATCTGGAGGCAGTTGGGAGTGAACAACAGAACAGCGCAGCCGCAATTTTACAATGAAAATGACCGAAAACGGTCACTTTCGACGTTTTTAACGAAAAATTTAGCGCATACGCGCTTTTGGCGCTTTCCCGTGATGACGTCAGCATGACATCATCAGTGGGCCTCGGGTACGGACGGGTGACGTGGACGCTGACTAGGATGATGACGTGGCGGGACACGGTGGCACAGCGTGGGCGCAGAAGGACATCGTGGCGGGCGACGTGGGGCAGCGGCGGGGGACCAGGTATGACGTCACGGTGACGGGACTATTGACGAAATGGCGGAGGGCGGTTTCTGGACGGCAGTTTCTGGTTTCCTCGCACTGCCTTTAAGCAGAAGCGGTTTTGGGGGGAAGGCCTCCGAACACCCCGGGCTGTCGACACGTGGCGGGGGTACGGTGGAAAAACCGCCCATCCCCCGGACGTTAAAGCCCGGCATGTTGACGGCTGAAAACACCCGCCCACCGTTGGATCGGGCGCGGTGGGAGATCGACGGCTAGCGGGGCCTTTGACGCGGCATGCAAGTTCAGAGCGGGACCCGCCCGTATTTAAATAATATATTATAGTTGTAGGTTGAAACTTTAGCTCGGGTGGGTTTTCTGCGGGTAGAATTAATGTGGGCAATTAAAAATATTTAAACCTTTTAACATTTAAACATTGGGGTTTAACTGCGGGGGCAATTTTTGCAAGGGTTTAGGTGGGTGAGGGTTTAGGCATAGGCTATTAGTCTTAACCAGAGGTTAGACTAATTCCGGGGTAAGGACGCAGAAGGGTTGACTATAGCCCCAGATGGACTAATGTCTCCCATAACCATGTTACTTAGCTATAATGCTAGGGGGGAATAGTTAATATATTTTTGGGAATTTTATATAGTTTTTGTAAAAAATAGGGGTGGGGATGTACTAGGGAGCTATATAATAGGGTTAGAAGTTAATATGGGTATGTGAGGTGGAGTGTGAGGGAGAAATTAAGCTTGAGAACTGAAACTTAGAGACCAGAAATGGATGAAGTATGAAGTGAGGGCTTTACACAAGAAATGTGGCTTCTTTTTGAGGAAGAAGGTCACAACTTGTCATGACTTTCTCAAGGGAGAAATGTAAGAAGGACTATTTAGGCAGATCCTAAAGTCCTCAAGGGGATATTAGTAAGAAACCTTTTGAAGGGAATGAGGGAAGTTAGACATGGTTTGATAGTTTGCCATATGGACCATTGTTCTTGCCCTTCTCTTATTGGTGAGATAAAATATGATTTTCAATATATCATGTGGTCAGACCTTGCTTCTGCAACCTCTGACTGCCTACCCTGCCTAATAGACCTAACATTTTTTCTTCTTTTGGATGGGTGCACTTAGCCTTGCAAACCCTGATAATCCTCTTTTCTTTTGGCTGCCCTCCTATCTAAATCTACCCTTATGTCTTCCAAGGGCCCATATTAAGCAGTTGGACTCCTTCCTTTCTCTATGTAGCTACTCATCTGCCAAGCTTGAACTGTTTGGACAGGTATTCATTCTCTAGTCTAGAACAAACAATTTAAAACATGGCATGGCCCAGTTTGAACTGTTGGGCCAACCATCAAGATAGCAGTGGCATTTTTGTTAGCCACTTTCCTAGTCTTTCTTTGGGGTTCATTTCAATTATTTTTTCTGACCAATTCATTTTCTTGCCTTTTGATTATTCTTTTAAGGCATACCCTCTTTACATTTTTTAACTGTCTGTTTCTTTCACAAAATATGGAACCTTTGTAACATCAAAGATGAACATTTTTGGCACTTCCACTGTCAATCATGAAAAATGAAACCCTATTGGTATAGGAGACTAACAGTGGCTCCACTTGGGGATGGCTTTTCCAGATGAAAAGCCAAGAACAGCAGGTCAGATCACCTTATTTTTCCATTCTTGCTGCAGTCTGAATTTTCCTTTTGTTAAAGACCATTGATCTGAATCCTAGAAACTTGTATGAAATACCCATTAAGCTGATTTGCTGTGAAATTACAGCTCTGTTTTTACTTGTTTCTCTGAGTATTCCTCATCACCTTGATAGTTCCCCAGTGTTTTTTGTTGCTTTCTAATGATAGGATCAAAACATATATCAAAAGATGGTGTAGTACCTTGGTCCTCCTCAAAATCTGCTTCACTTGGACCTCTGTCTATCCGCTGTAAATGAAAATACTGGAAATACAAATATTTATGTACAATATGTGGTTGCGTAGTGTTTGATCAAAGGGGGTCAAAATAATGTTTGAGCATCCTCCCATTGACTGGGCCTTCCTCAGTGTTTGAGCCATCCAAACTCTTCAGAAAATAGGTGTTATTACCTTGTACAACATAAATGAGATAAGGTCCCTTCCATAAGAAATCAAACTTGCCATGTTTTCCTTTGTCCTCCCTCCTGGAATCCCATCTCAGCACTTTGCTTCCTATGAAGAAGTCTTCAGCTTTGGTTCTTTTGTCAAATATTCTTTTGAGCTTCTCTTGCAGCCCTTGGGTTCTTTGATAGACTTCCTCTCTTGTTCGTTGTAGGTGAATTGTCTGATTGACCCTTCTTTGAATGTCATTAGGCTCAGCCTGTATTTCTTGTAGCAACTTGATTACAGGGATTCCTAAAGATGAAGGAAATCTTGCTTCCATTCCATAAACTAGTTCATATGGGCTTGTGCTAATGGATCTCTTGGTGGTCAATCTGTCTGCCCATAGTGCATTTACCAACTTCTTATGCCAATTCTTTTTGTTCTCCTCCAAGACCTTCTTGATGATGTTGATAAGACTTTTGTTGGAAGACTCAGCTAGGCCATTGCCTTGAGGATAATAGGCAGTGGAATGGCCTAAGGTCATGTGATATTTATGGCAAAAGTTGATCATTTTTTTGGACTTGAAAGCAGCAGCATTGTCTGTAATAATTTTATTCGGACAGCCAAAACTGGACAAGATGTTGGTTTCTAAAAATTGCATAATAATGGAGTCATTGGCTTGCCTACAAGGGATGGCTTCTATCCATTTGGTAAAATAGTATGTAGCAGTCAAAATCCACCTATGCTGACCAGAGGATGAAGGGTGGATTTCACCAATGAAGTCTAAACCCCATTGCTGGAATGGTCTCTCAGTTGAAACAGGTTTGAGTGGTAAAGGCAACAACTTTCTCTTGCCTTCAAAAATTTGGCATTTGTGACAAGACATTACAAATTTTCTCACATCAGTAAACAAGGAAGGCCAATAAAATCCAACCCTTAGGATTTTATCAGCTGTGGATTTCCATTATAAGTGTCCTCCACAGTCACCTGCATGAAATTCCTTGAGAACATTGTTAGTTTCATCCAATGTTAGGCAATTAAGTAAAATTCCTTCATGATTTCTCCAAAATAAAACATTGTCTATGATACAAAACTTTGATGCTTTCATTTTCAAGAACCTTTTCTTAGTTCTGGACAACCCTGGAGGAGCTTGCAAGTTTAACAATACAAAACATATATCAGCATACCAGGGAGATTGCAAAAAGGCTTGGTTGATCTGTGGAGTTGTCATCTCCTCTTCGTTGTCCAGTTCATTAATGTCAAGGGCTTGGAAATTGGTTTCAGTCATTAGCTTGGCTAGACCTTGTCCTTTTATCAGTTTGGTAGGCTTGATTTCAATGTCATATTCTAAGATATTGGCAATCCATTTGCCCCTTTTGCCTTCAATTCCTTCTTGGGTTAAAATGTCCTTAACCACTGCATTTGGGACATAGGCAATCACATGAGAGTATAAAATATAGATTCTAAAGTCTTTGATGGCCTTTACCAATGCATAGGCTTGCTTTTCCATAATCTGATATTTTAAGGGAGCATCTCTAAGGGCTTTGCTAAAAAATGCAATGGGTTTTTCACAGCCTTGGTCATCTTTTTGTAATAGGACAACAGCAATTGTATGCTCAGATGCGAAAGAAAAAATTATGAAATCCCTATCAAACCTAGGACTTGTGAGGACTGGTGTGTTTGTCAATGCTCTTTTGATATCCTCGAAGGCTTGTTTAGCTTCCATGGTCCATTTGACCTTAGAATCCTTCTTCAACATATTGTTTAACAGTCCTACGAGCTCAACCAAATTAGGAATGAATCTTCTCAAGAAGTTGATCTTTCCTAAAAAGCCTTGTAGTTCTTTGATGTTTCTCGGATGAGGTACTTGAAGGATGGCCTGAATTCTGCCCGGGTCGATACTAATACCATCTTTTGAGATTATATGACCTAGGAGCTTACCTTCCTCTAGGCCAAATAGTGATTTCTTTGGATTCAAAGATATGCCATATTTTCTACAAATTAAGAAAACCTGCCTCAAATGTTCCAAGTGTTCTTGATCTGATTTTGAAAAGGCAATGAGATCATTAAGATAGACAACTAGGAAATCATGGATTTCTTTGGCAAAGGAAATATCCATTGCTCTTTGGAATGTGTCCCCTGCATTTTTAAGCCCAAAAGGAATTTTGACATATTTAAAAGTTCCCCAAGGTGTTGTAAAGGCAGTTTTGTCTTGATCATCCGGGTGTACTAAAATCTGAGTGAATCCAGAGAATCCATCTAGCAATGAAATCCTAGACGCTCCCACCACCCTTTGTAGGATATGATCCATTTTTGGTAAGGGGTAATGGTCTTTGAGAGAGACTTTGTTCAAATTCCTTAGGTCAACACACAGTCTAATCTCTCCCATCTTCTTCCTAGTAGGCACTAGGTTTGAAATCCACTCTGAGAACCTAATTGGAGCAATGATTCCTGCTTCATACATACGTTTAACTTCTTTTTCAATAAGGGGAAGGAGGACAGGATTCACTCTCCTAAGCTTTTGTTTAAAAGGTTTTTGGTTTTCCTTTAAAGGTATGGTGTGTTGGATGACTGAGGTATCATAGGACTTGAGGTCCTCATAACTCCAGGCAAAGATATCTTGGAATTCTTTGAACAACTCAATGTATTTCAACTTCTTATCATGTGGTAATGCCTTGGATAATTTTATCATTTTGGGATTTTCTGTGGTTCCAATGTTACAGTCTTCAATTTCAGCAGTCAGTGGTTGCATTTTTGGTTTCCTTGAGATATCATTTGAATCAAACAAATCCTCCAAAGGGGTTAAACCTATGGGCATAAAATTGTCTTTTAGATCAATTACTTCGGCTTCTGTCTTAGCTATTTCATCCAAGTCTGTTTGCTTCAGCTCCTGTACATTTTTGTTATTAAAGGTAGTAGGGTGCAAAACCAAATTCGCTATTTCAGCTGATATATTCTGCTTGATTGTGTATGCCTGTTGTTGATCATCCATAGTGCTAGTATCAATGTTAATGCCGGAAAATTCTTCTTTTAACATAAGGAAGTTATTTATCTGTGTATCACTCTCAAATACTTGCCAATTCTTGATGTTATTCGGGACTGCAGGCCCATGTTTGATTTCAGCAGTGAAACTGTGATTGGGTTTGAAAGGTAGCTTGCAAGTGCTGGCGAAGGTTGCCAAGCTATGAGCATGTAAATTGAGCTTTCTTGAAATTTTGGTTAATTGAGATTCTGAGAAAGTGTCAAGTACTTGAATAGCTGATCCCTTATAAGCTCTTAAACTTAGATCATTTGTGATAAAGTTTCCTTTCATCTGTTGTATGATCAGATCTGAATCTCCTAAGATTGAAACTTTGGTTGCACCTAGATTTTTTATGTGTTTGAGGCCTAACAAAAGGGCTTCATACTCAGCCATATTGTTTGTGCATCGAAAGTTTGACCTATATGCATGACCTTCAGCCCGGTCATTCTGCATATTGTGAATCCAGACTCCTGCCCCAGCTCCCAACTTGTTTACAGAGCCATCAAATTCTAAATACCATAGGGTTTCATGGTCAAGGTTTATATTGAGACTCTTAGAAGGTTGGGCCAAGGGCAGATTGGTTTCTTGCCAGTCATTTGATGTAACATTCTCCTTTGTTGTATTAATTATATAAAAAATCCTTTGGTCTTGAGAGGCAAATTGTTCATTCAATCCCTCTGTTTGTGCTGCCACTAAGAGTTTGGGATAAGCTTTGGTGCACATGTCAGCATTATACAAAATGAATGAATCCATGTCTGAATGTATTGAATAGATGGGGAAGTTTTGGGGTTTTTCTTGACTACTCACCACATATTTCATTAATGTTTCACGGTATAATCTCTTTGGCTGTCCAAAGACTGAAATGGTGGCATAGGACATGTCTAGTTGCAAAGATCCTTGGAGTTTGGCCCCCCAAGATCTGGATAAAAGCATACTGTACTTGGGTGGAATGTCAGCTACCACCACATCCATTAAAATCGTTTTGGTTGGGTATTGGACCAGGGAGACACACAAATCTTTAATTAGGCCTAGACACCTGACTTGGCTTGAATCAAATGAGAACAGATCTTTATAAGGTCTTGTGATATCTAGGTCTAGTTTTTCCATTACAGATTTGGGCATTAAGTTGTGTGAGGCCCCGGAATCAAACATTGCGTTGTGTAATACCTTGTTATGGATGTTTAAACTGACGTAGAAGGGTGGAACCCCACCATTGGCTGTTTTTCCGTTAACCTAAGGACCAAACAGTAATTCGGGTTGATCATCTAGAACATTCACAGCATCCTTATTGTCTGATATTTGGAGTGACCTATTAATATGTTGTCTATACACTTGATGTTTGGCCAATTTAGAAAGAGGGACAACTATCTTTAGCTTACTTATTTCTATTTCTAAGTTAAAGGGCTTTTCCATTTGAGTCTTGGCATTAAGTGCAGCAAATTTTTCCTTTTCAGTTGGATTTTCAGTAATCCTTTCTTCATGATTGGTATGATTTTGAATGAAATCAGTCCTAGATTTATTTTCAGGGATGCTGTTTGAACTTGCTTTTGAAGGGTGGGATGGGGATGGCTGGTTTCCAGAGGGCTGTGCATCTGATATATCCTCCACAGTGACTTCTCTTGGATGCGGGTCTGTTTTATCAGGGAATTCTGGAAGAACAGTTTTATCCTTAGTCTTTTTTGGCTATTTATTGTCCTTTGGTTTGAAAGGTTCAGGCACATCTATGGTTCTACTCCTTAGTTTATACTATTTATGTACCTCATAAACCGCTGCATCATAGCCTTCCCTAAAGTCAAAAGACTCTCCTGATTTGGTTTGAAATTGATTGCAATTATAGGCCTCTTGATCTTCTTGTGTTAGAAAGACCTGATGTTCGCTGTCCAGACCCATTAGGTTGATGTGAGGATCCTCGGTAGGTTCACTAGATGTTGAGGCCTCAGCATAATTTTCTTGAAAAGGAGGTCTAATGTGCTGGTCAGGATCAGCCCTTCCAACATTTGGATTTTGATTCTTTCTAAAATTTGGGTTTCTAGCAGTACTTGGTTGACCTTCCCATGATGATTTTCTTTCTATGGTTTCTACCCTGTCCCCAAGTCTGTCCATGCCTTTGATGATTGCATCTAGATTTTGTTCAAATGCTGAGGGTTCTTCCTTAAAAGTGGTTCTTCTTTCAGCTCTTGCCCGATTTCTTTTAGCAATAAGGTTTGCCTCTACACTGACAGCTATGTTTTGCATGTCTGCCAAGGTTGCAGGGGCTCTTTCCCTTAGTTGATATGCCATGTCAGAATCAAATCCATCAGGGAATTTGATTAAGGCTAAATCAGGTGGAGGTCTAAGGTTTTGAGGGATGGCATTGTAAACATTGTTGAATCTTGCACAATAATCTAGGACTATTTCTTATGGGCCTCTCCTTATGGTGTCATACTCAGATAAAATATGTAGTGGGTCCTTTTTCTTTTCCCATTTGTTCAGGAAGGATTGGTAAATAGCACCCGAATCGGCTATGGAATTTGCAGCAAGTGCTATGAACCAAGTTCTTACTTCACCTGTTAAACTTTGGACAAAGATTTTCATTCTCACATCATCATCGTCTATTTCATAATTTTCAAAGTAGTCTTGCATTTTTTTGGTATGCTCTAAGGCAGTATATGTGCCGGTACCATCAAAGTAAGTGATCTTATTTTGGTAGTCCTGAGGCATAGCCCTAGGATTACCAGGTAGCTGTAGAGGGGTGTAACGATTTGCCATATTCACCGGGATCAATGGGACAACAGGAAGGAAGGGAACAACTGGAACAACAGGGACAACAACGACAGTTTGTGCAGTGGATGGAGGTGTGAAGAATATTTTTTGAGAGGTGGATGAGGAAGAAGGAGAAGAAGGAGTTATGCGAGGACGAGCTGATGGTTTGGCAGGGGTTGGGATATAACTTTTCTGAACTGCCTCAAGGCTAGAATCAGCAAGATCTTCTTGTTCCTCTTGCTTCCTAAGAATCTTGGGGATTAAATTAGGATTGTCAAAAACAGTTGGAGGATCTGGGTCAGGATTTGACCTGGTATACCTAGTCTTATTTTTAGGAGCCAGCTTCTGAATTTGTTTTTTGGTATTTTTTGGGAATGTTTAGAATTAACAAGGAACTGCTCAAATTTTGGAACAACTATCTAGAGTCTAAAACTAGCATGAAGTTTGACTGAAGCAGCTTTTATTTACTCCTGTAAATGCAAAGCAAGAATAGTTTCAAAGGCTTCCTGGCTGACATTCAGGCTTCATCTGTAGTTTTAAAAAGTAGACAGCAGTTAGAAAATTCGTTCCGTCCCCAGTTGAGTCGCTAATAATGTTAACACTCAGGTTGTTCTCTTTGACTCCAAAGGGAATACGGCCGAGGTAACCACTAACCAACCTTTTAGCCACAGGTCCTAGCCTACCTGCAACCAGAGAGGGCTCTCTCTTTCTGATTTAGCTTTGTTTGGTGATATTTTAGGCTAGTTATGATGCACAGGATTTTGTTTTGAATTTGTTGGGATGATGATTTCAGTCATAACAGGTATGTTTTCGCAGAATAATCTAGGCCATTGGGCATGGAGTCGATGATGGTGAACTGCTGGAAATGTTTTTTAGGGAAAAGGTTATGCTACAGAGCCAGACAAGCATCTATGGAACAATTTTTCAAATCTGTAATATGATGGGATGAAATCAGGGAGTGAAAGGCAACTAAGGATCTTTCACTAAACTGATAGAGGGAATGGTGGGAACATTATATAGGAGCATTTAAGGATTCCTGAACAAAATTCATAGTGATAGAACGAATACAAACATGAGCAGTTAAGAATTCATGTTTATGATTAATTCTAAAGAAAACACATTTAACAACAGAGATTGAGCATAGGGTGTATTCAAACAATTCCTGTACTATTCTTTTTCTCTATTACTAAGCTGATGAAACATATATCTGAGTTAAGCAAACATAGAAAGACAAAACATAGTTTAGGATAACTTATTGCTCCATTAGACAACACAAGAATTCTGTAGCAGAACGCAGATCATCACTTTTACATCAAACAGTGCAGAGATCATGAACTTTTCCAGCCATTTGCATTAGATAGTCTGAAAATATACAAAACAGTGTCTCAGAGAGAAAATCACCAACCCCAAATACATTGTGTGGGGAGGTATATATACAAAAATTAGATACAAAATATCTAGCTGATGAGTTAATGGCTCATAAATTCTATGCCAACCCCTGAGGAATTACAGCTGAAAGAGTAAATGCTGTAGTAACTATTTAGTGCATTAGCTGTCCATCTTGTCAGAAAGTTTTGACTTTTGTGACCAACTGAGTCGGCTGGAGCTGCGCTGTCCAAAATCTGCGTGTTTCCCTACTTGGGCTTGTTGTCCCAGTATTTAGCTGAGTCATTATTCTCACCCGCTCTGCCAGTTGTCTTCATGCTGCATTAACTTTCGTTGACCTGAGGCTGATTAGAAGAGACCGAACTGAGATCATTGGGGCAAAATTTGCAGCATTGCTTGCCACCAATCTTCCTTAGGCAGTTGGTGTCTTCGTATTTTTATTAGAGTTTCATCTGCCTCTGTGTACCTGTAAAAATTTGGTGGGACCTCAAACAGGTGATTAATTTCATGCTCAATGTAAAATAAATTTTCTAGCTTGTCATAGAGGCTCTGCCCTGATGGAGGTCCTGCTTCTTCTGAAGTGCTGGTGGATGCTGTGATCTGATTTGCAATGAAATTGGTCATCCTAGTGGCATATTGCTCATGGGTGAGCAGTCTTCAAGTACCGGTCAATAGGCTGGGCAATCCTTTGTCTTGTAATGCACCCATTCTAAGCTTGTAGTCATCAACCTCAGCCTGCATTTCCTGACATTTTCTCTCCAAATTCTGCAAAAATTTCTGAGGGTCAGTGCCTTTTTGGCTGTTAGAATAGTATCTGTTCTGCTGCTGATGTCTAAGGCTGCCAGCTCCTTCTTGGTTTGAGTGTTGAGGAAATGTATCATCCTGCTAGCATGCTCAGGAATATTTCCTAGTGCTGCTCTGGCCTTTTGGCTTTCAATTTGAGCTTGGCCTATTAACTCCATCTACTCATGCACTGTTTTGAATGATTTCCACTGTTTGGTGATAGAGTGGTCAATCCGGGTCCACAAAATTTTCTTTATCTCAGCCAGAGTCTTCTCTAAATTCAGTTCCTTCTCCAAGGCCTTTATTCTATCTTTCAGGGCCTTAATCTCTCTGGTCTGCTCAGCTACTGTCATTTTAGACTTGTCATATTTTGTTTCTAGCTCAGCCAATTTTTCTTTGGCTTGCTTAATCTTTGTTGCCTGAAGCTCCAGCTCTTTGACAGCTTTTTTCAATTCATCCAAGCTTATCCTAGACTCAGGGACTGTTGTTGTTGCCGCTGCTGCTTCTGTAGTTGCTGCAGTAGTTGGGGCAGTTTGAGGAGGCTGGGAGGTTGACTCTCCCTGTTTGTCTTGCAGTGCTCTCTCCAACTCCCCTTCCAAATCAATTACTCTTTGGTTCAGTTTCATCATCAAATCCAATTGATCCTCAGCTTCTTTCTCTTTCTGCAATTCTCCTGTTTGAGGGTGCTCAGTAGGAAGCAATCTCAATCTCTTTTTCAATGCAGCAATATCATCATCCTTCTTCTTCATAAGGGCCCTCACACCCTTAGGATCCTTAGGATCATGTCCTAAGTCCAAAATAATATCCTCCAATGTTTTGATTCTATTGTCTTTGGCAGTGGAGGACATTCTTTCTAAATCAAGCTGAGTATTAGTGTTCCTCAGAGATTCCTTTAACTCATGGGCCATTGTGGCCTTGTCTACCAATGTGGCATAGACCATTTCCCCTGTTTTCTTATGCAGTTCTATTTGATCCATGGGGTGAATGTCTTTTTCCATAACCTTCAACTTCGTTCTGACATAATCTGCAGCCGAGTGAGGCTGCTGTACCTTGGGTTTAAAATGGCTGAGGATCATCTTTTCCTCTTTGATGTCATATGCTGCCATCAACCTTTCTTGTTTGGTAGGTGTTGCCTTGAGAAATTAGTCATATAACTGCACTCTTAGCAGCTCATTTTGTGCCTTAATTTCTTTAAAGGTGGCCATGGTGCTAGATGGCTTCTTGCTTTGCTGAGTGGAGGAGGACACCTCCATGCCATGTTGTCTTTCCTGCTCTTGTTGAAAAGAGCTTGTAGCTGTTTGTTGATTGTCTTCTCTATCTTTCCTTGGGCTTCCAAGGATTTCTTCACTGATTTCCTCCACAATTGGAGAATCAACCTTTTGCCTCTTGGCTTCGGGTTGCTGAGTGGACACATTAGCAGGTGTGGACTCATCTTGGTCTCGTTTTCTGCCTCTTTCCTCATGTGCAGGAGTCTACAAGGCAGGCATTGTTGGTGCTTCTGTTTGTTGTGGAGGAGCCTGTTCTTGATGTTGCTCTATTGAAGAGGCAGGTTGTTCTGTAACCACTTCCTTTTCTGCACCCATTATCTCCTTGCCCTTTGTTGTACCTGTTGCTGATGTAGATGGTCCCTGCGTGGCTGGTGTGGCTGCAGTAGTGGATGTACCTTCTCCAATTTGATGTGGCAGTTTGAATGTGACCTGCTACACAGAATCCAAGTCAAGAGTTTTTTCTAAATCCTTGACATTTTTCTCCATTATTTCCTCAACTAAAGTACCTTGCAACCATTCATCTTGGTTGGCATATTGCTCAATTTGTGGATATTTACAGTGGTCATAACCTAGCAGCCTGTATTTGACTCTTCTAGCACTGATAAAGCCTTCTGGGTCATAAGGGACCCACTAGAAGCTCCTCTTTAGCTTAAATTTGTCCCTGAGAATTTGATCAGCATCTTGCCAACCTTCTTTCTTGTTCATGATGAAGGGGCCTAGATGGTCTTTGAATTTGAGGTGGGCTTTCTTTTTGGCACTATGAAAGTGGGTGAGGTCAGAACTAATGAGTTGCCTATAGTATTCCAAGGCAAACAATCTCATTGGTACATACCTTGGAAGCCTGTAAGGACAGAGCTCACAGCCATAAATTCTGATGACAGTATGGTTTTGATATAGGTACCAATCACCTATTTTATAGCTCTTGGACAGCTGCAAGGTCTTCTGAATCTCAAATGACAATCTGGGAGGAGGGGATCTCATTAGGAGGCAAGAGACTGGGTATACAAATTGGTCAACAAATTCACAGTAAGAAAATGGAGAGTTTTGAACTTCATGGAAAACTGATGACTAGAAGATGACAGACCTCTTTTCACCCCTAGAATCCAATTTCTTGATGGGGAATTGGAAGATTTCAGACTGGTAATACATGAATAAGTGGTAGATATATGATGAATATTTGAATACTCCCTCCCTATCCACCTTCAATAGCTGGTCATGTATTTTATTGGCTATAAACTTGGCAAAGTTATACTTGTAAGCAGGGGGCTGGCCTGGACCTTATGCAGCTAATAATACCAACATTGTTTCATCAATGTGCTCACTGGTCTTGAAGCCCAGCACATAAGAGATCATATCAACTAGAAGCTTGCCCACCTCATTGAAATGGACATATAAGAAAGGAGGTGGCCCTGTAGGCTGGCGGTCTGCCCTCATGAATGTCTTGGTGATCTTTTCAATGTCAGCACTGGAGAGTTTGGAGCCTGCATCCAGAAAATAGTTCATGGAGAAGGGAAACAACAGCTGAGTCTGCTTGAAATTGAGCATTTGGTTGATGGAGTCAGGATTAATGTGGAAAGGTATGCTCCCAGATGGGGACTTAATGGCTCTCTGAGTTGGATCATAGTTCTCAGCACATAAGCGGATGATCTCTGGAAAAATATTAACAAATGGGAGGAAATAATAAGGCAAATTGGACTCCCATATACCATATATGTCATTGTTGCTTAGATAGTTGTCTCTCAATTGGCAGAAAGTCTGCAAGTGGTTTCTGTCACCAACACGATCTTGGATAAGGTAATCTCTATCAGCAAGAGGCATGGCTTCAAGCTCCTTGTTTGGTGGATTCATAAGAGTGACACTAAGAGCTGATGGAGTAGCCATTATAAAACTTTCAGATGTTATCCTTGGAATGAATTTTTTGAGTATAACAGGCTGAGGATGATAGCTTGTGAGGATTTGAAGAGGAGTGGCAGAATGAGTCTAGCTGAAGCCAAAGTCTTCAATATTTTGTTGCTGTATTGAAAAGAACAATTTGCAGAGTTTGATTTCAGCTTCAGTTTCTCTTGGCAAACTCTCTGAATTTAGAGACAGTGAGGGCAAATACAGAGGAGAAAGGGATTGCAGCTTAATGCACTGGGAGCTTGAAGCGCAACACGGCAAAAGGGAACAATGCCGGGCAGGTGTGAGACTATATCGAAAATTCAAGCCCGAAAATGATTCTGTCACAGTGAAATTATGAATAGTGCGTGGCTCTCTTAAACAGGGGGTGCCTTAGATTATTTAGGCCAACATTTAGAGGACAACAACATTAAATTTTAGAGTTTTGTAGGCAATTTAGCGGAAAAAATTGTAGAGAACGAGAAGAACATGGGCAAACAGGTTGAATTTGGCAAATACCTGGATTAGCTAGCACCGAGGGTGGTCGAGTTGATTGAAGGGCGAATATTGACGTCGACTTTTCGGGTGGCGGCGTCCAAAGTGATGAAATTTGAAATCTGGAGGCAGTTGGGAGTGAATAGCAGAACAGCGCAGCCACAATTTTACAATGAAAATGATCGAAAACAGTCACTTTCGACGTTTTTAACGAAAAATTTGGTGCATACGCGCTTTTGGCGCTTTCCTGTGATGACGTCATCAGCGGGCCCTGGGTACGGACGTGTGACGTGGATGCTGACTGGGATGATGACGTGGCGGGACACGGTGGCACAGCGTGGGCGCGGAAGGACAGCGTGGCGGGCGACGTGGGGCAGCGGCGGGGGACCAGGTATGACGTCACAGTGATGGGACTGCTGACGAAATGGCGGAGGGTGGTTTCTGGAGGGCGGTTTCTGGTTTCCCCGCACCGCCTTTGAGCAGAAGCGGTTTCGGGGGGGAGGCCTCCGAACACCCCGAGCTGTCGACACGTGGCGGGGGTACGGCGGAAAAACCGCCCATCCCCCGGACGTTAAAGCCCGGCATGTTGACGGCTGAAAACACCCGCTCACTGTTGGATCGGGCGCGGTGGGAGATCGACGGTTGGTGGGGCCTTTGGCGCGGCGTGCAAGTTCAGAGCGGGTCCCGCCCATATTTAAATAATATATTATAGTTGTGGGTTGAAACTTTAGCTCGGGCGGGTTTTCTGCGGGTAGAATTAATGTGGGCTAATGCGACACAATGTTTAATTAAAAATATTTAAACCTTTTAACATTTAAACATTGGGGTTTAACTGCAGTGGCAATTTTTGCAAGGGTTTAGGTGGGTGAGGGTTTAGGCATAGGCTATTAGTCTTAACCAGAGGTTAGACTAATTCCAGGGTAAGGACGCAGAAGGGTTGACTATAGCCCCAGATGGACTAATGTCTCCCATAACCATGTTACTTAGCTATAATGCTAGGGGGGGAATAGTTAATATATTTTTGGGAATTTTATATAGTTTTTGTAAAAAAATAGGGGTGGGGATGTACTAGGGAGCTATATAATAGGGTTAGAAGATAATATGGGTATGTGAGGTGGAGTGTGAGGGAGAAATTAAGCTTGAGAACTGAAACTTAGAGACCAGAAATGGATGAAGTGAGGGCTTTACACAAGAAATGTGGCTTCTTTTTGAGGAAGAAGGTCACAACTTGTCATGACTTTCTCAAGGGAGAAATGTAAGAAGGATTGTTTAGGCAGATCCTAAAGTCCTCAAGGGGATATTAGTAAGAAACCTTTTGAAGGGAATGAGGGAATTTAGACATGGTTTGATAGTTTGCCATATGGACCATTGTTCTTGCCCTTCTCTTATTGGTGAGATAAAATATGATTTTCAATATATCATGTGGTCAGACCTTGCTTCTGCAACCTCCGACTGCCTACCCTGCCTAATAGACCTAACATTTTTTCTTCTTTTGGATGGGTGCACTTAGCCTTGCAAACCCTGATAATCCTCTTTTCTTTTGGCTGCCCTCCTATCTAAATCTACCCTTATGTCTTCCAAGGGCCCAGATTAAGCAGTTGGGCTCCTTCCTTTCTCTATGTAGCTACTCATCTGCCAAGCTTGAACTATTTGGACAGGTATTCATTCTCTAGTCTAGAACAAACAATTTAAAACATGGCATGGCCCAGTTTGAACTGTTGGGCCAACCATCAAGATAGCAGTGGCATTTTGGTTAGCCACTTTCCTGGTCTTTCTTTGGGGTTCATTTCAATTTTTTTTTTTGACCAATTCATTTTCTTGCCTTTTGATTATTCTTTTAAGGCATACCCTCTTTACATTTTTTAACTGTATGTTTCTTTCACAAAATATGGAACCTTTGTAACATCAAAGATGAACATTTTTGGCACTTCCACTGTCAATCATGAAAAATGAAACCCTATTGGTATAGGAGACTAACACAACATTCACCTACAAGTTTATACTCTATGGCCTACATTGACCACCTACAAGTTTCTCCCCTTTGCACCTGCGTTGGTTCTAGAAATAGAGGAAAAAGAGAGAGAATCCGTAAGCCTACATTTCTAGAAGCTTCCAGGATGTGTTGTAACCATTTACCTCAAATAAAACCTTCGAATCCTATCCTATCCTAGTTTGGATTTTCCATCCCTAATCTTTAGATCTCATCCTTCCACTAAGAGTGGATCTCAATCCTAAGATTGGTAAAAGGATAAGAACTCCCAACTTACCTCACTCCTTTATATATTTACAACCTTCCATATGCAAGGGGTTGGATTTTGGAGAGTGATTCTACCCTTATGTTTTTGTTGTGAGAGTTATCATTTCATGCATTTAGGGTGATTGGAGGTACACTTTGTGACAAAGGAAGGACAAGTCAACAACTTGGAGGAGCTCTTCTACAAGATCGACACCTATTTATGGTTGTAACTCACTCCATTTATATCAATACAAAGAGTTATTTTGTTTTCCTATATGTGATGCTGCCATTTCATGTATTTCAATACCATGTTGATTTGTTGAATAAAGTAGATAGATGATGCTACATAGATCTCATAGTTTCTTGGATTGTGTTGTCTGGTTGTGCAGGTTCTAATTTTGCCAGCTGGAGCTAGGATTGGAGCATTCAAGCCAAAGAAGGAGCAAAACATACAACAAATTCCAAGTAGGTTTCATCCCCTAATATACTTACTTTAAGGAAAACATTGGGTCCTTTTGTCATTTTGTTGTTCTAGGTTAGCCACTAGAGCTAGAGGAGATATTTTTGTTCGCGGTCATAAATCCCGCATAACAATGAGAAAACGATTTAATGAATTTTATTTGAATTTTTAAAATGGCCCTAACAATTTTAAATCTTTCAAAAATAATATGTTCAAGTATTTATAAGACATATATTCTCTAATTCTTGTTGGACACCTAATCCTCTAAGGGTTGTTGTGGAAGTTGAACAACCAAAGGGAGTCCAAGGGACCACTTGGAATATGAAACCAAGGGTCACTCCTATGTATTATAAATATGTATCATTGTGAATAAGAAAAGTAATCTAATGTTTATCTTTCATATTGCCTCCGCCATGTATGTGTTTAACATGGTATTAGAGCTGCAGTTGAATTTTTGGCCTCCTCTAATTTGAGCCACTTGTTTTGTGGACTCTCTAAATGTCAGTTATGTCTTCCTTCCCCCTTCCCGTGTGTCAGAACTACCATTATTATTCTTGCTGCACGTTGTCCCACTACCTTCCTTAATTTTCAAGTTGCAGACTTGCACCAGATCATTTCAAAATTTATATCTCTACCTGTCACACTGTTTGTCAGTTTCCTACCAGAAATAGTTGTTTTCATTCTAGATTGTAAGCGGAAATGAGAGTGCAACAAAGAGAAACGGAAGTGTCAGCAGGTTTACTGATGCGAATTTAAACAGGAACGCAACAAATTACAGAGATAACCATAAACACAGAGATGAAGCGAAAATAATACTTCATTTCATTAATGTAAAATACTAAAATATGCTTACAAACATAAATGGAAATAAACCAGCTAGGGCGATGGTAGCTTACCTCTGAGAAGAGATGTGGCAGCGACATGCCTCTGAACTATGTTACAATGAGGCTCGAAAGACTATTTATTGTTGAGAAAAAATGGAAAACCCTTAACATCCCAAAACCTAACCCTAGAAGATGAAACGCCAAATTATGGGCCCCATTTTGGGTAAGTTGGTACATCAACTTCCCGGAGTCATAAGTTTGGCATCCGATCTTCGTTTGACACATACAATAGCTCTTTAGAAAGATCTATCCAAGAAATACAACTCTGGGAAGAGCAACATCAATCCATGGACCCATGTTGCTCCCAGAGTTCCCAAAAAACGTCGTTTATGGCCTCAAAACGGCTCCGGAAGTTCAGGACCCAAAAAACTGCTAAAAATAGTAAATTGTGCTATAATTACGAAAACTGAAAAACTGAAAGAGACAGTTGTGGGGGTCCAAGTGGGATATGTGGGTGGCCACCAACATCCACCTGGATCATTCCTGCCCCCTTAGCAATAAATGGTCCCCATTGTGTTGAGTTCCTCCATCTGCTGAGCTTAGTCCCTGGTGAGCTGTTATGCAATCCTTGATGTGTCCAGTAATGGTGGGAAGCATGGTCGAGGGCATTCCACATTGAACACTCGGTGCAAGAGAAGGAATGGAGGAATGCTATGCTCCAAAGCATTGTTTCCCACAGCCTTGGCAATGTTGTAAGTACCATGTCGGAGTGGTCTGAGCTTCTGATGGGCTCTTGTCAAGCGTTCTTTCTACAGATGCAACCAGACTTTGTCGCACACCTAAAACTTGTGTGGTACCCCTGTGGATGAGGAGAAGTTGTTCCCATGTTCTGTCATGACCGTATCCCTTTGCTGTTACTGGTGCGTGGAGGAACCCTTCGCGAGGATCATGGATGTGGCTACGATATTCCCCTTAGTTTGGGAGCGAACCAGACAAAAAATGAATTTCCTAGTCTGGGATATGAGCTTGCTGCCTTTCTTGGCAGTGGTCAAAGAGGTGGTATTAGGTGGGGCTACCTCCGGTATCCTGTATAATGAATTACACAAAGAAATAATGACATCACGAGGCCTTGACTCATACACAACATGTCACCTCCACAAGTATGGCTAGCCTAATAGTACATCACAAACTACATCGTCTGTGAAGGGTTTGATGCTGTAAGGAAGGTGGCACTATGGGCGAACTCGAAGATCTCGTCCTTGGTGAAGCCACCCAATACTGTACGGCTGTAGGTGTGGTGTAGTCAGTAGGTCCAACCGCTTCATGAACTCTGCTAAAATGAGGTTCTTTTGGCTCCCACTATCAATGATGAATTACAGCGACGAACCCTTCACCCACATCTGTGAGTGGAAAAGACGCCCCCCCTCCTCTGGATCTTTGGGCTCATTCTTCTGGATCTTGGCGGTGGCAATAGTGATGTTGGGCTCCACATCAACGATCTGCTTCCTTTTGCCATTCCCCTTGTCGGGTTCAGACTCAGGGTTGGGATATGCATCTGATTCGGAAGCTTTCAACTCAGCCACCAGCCATTGCTTGGTCCGACACTCACTTGTGTTGTAAGTGGGGCTCTTATGGAACTCACACCACTTTCATGTGTCCTTCCTCGACTTCATGGTGTTGTTCTTTTCTTGTGGCTTCGACGAGTTGTCTTGGGTTGCACTGTCTTGGCTTTGTCCTTGGTTCTGCGATTTGGGGAAGCCTTTCCCTTGCTTCAGATTTGCAGATCCAAAGTCTCGCTTCTTTTGTTTGAACTTCTGTTTTATTTTGGTAGTGTATCAATACGCCATGCCGAGCGAGGAGATGTTTAGGAACTCCATCTCTTCCTGGATGTATCTATGTAGGCAGCTGTCGTATTTGAATACCAAATGTAGCTCAGAGTCCTTGATACCCAACTGTGTGTGAAGGGTGTGAAAAATGTTTGTGAACTCTGGAACATCTTGGTCCCTTCCTTACCATAGCGTGGTCCACTTTATGTATTTGTCCTCATAGCTTTTGATAGGGTAGTACTGCTCCTTGATGGCATCTCGGAAGGAATTCCAAGTGGGTGTGGCTGAAAATAGTGAGCCTGTGCTTCCATCCTTCTGCTCGTAGTCGGTTTCCCACTAGTCCTTGACATGGGGGGATGCTTTGAGAAGAGCAAAAAAAATCTTTTCACGACTGGAAAAATCATCAACAGAAAAATACCCATCAAGTAGATTTAACCATTTATCTATGACATCTGTGTCTATTTGACCCTCGAAGATGGGGATTTCAAAATTAACTTGTACCTTAAAGGGTGTGGCGTTTCCAGTGTAGATGTTGGAAGCCGATGCATCGCCTCTGGGTAGCCACTGAAGGATATGGGAAAAGTTGTCAATCATCGCGTTCCTTTGTCACTCGAGGGCTTCTTCGAGTAAGATTTTGATAGGATATCCTGCCCCCTCGTCTTTCTTTTCATTCGCCATGGGAGGCCATTGGGATTTGCGAGGCTGGTCTTGCAAAGGTTCGACCAGTTCAAGCCCTAACTCCTTATATCCTGACCTCATTGGGGACATGCAAAGAAAAATAGAGAAAAAAAAAAAGCAGACCACTCTGATACCACTAATCCGGATTTAAACAGGAACACAACAAATTACAAAGATAACCATAAACACAGAGATGCAGCGGAAATAATACTTCATTTCATTAATGTAAAATACTAAAATATTCTTACAAACAGAAATGGAAATAAACCAACTAGGGTGATGGTAGCTTATCTCTGAGAAGAGATGTGGCGGCCACATGCCTCTGAACTATGTTACAATGAGGCTCGAAGGCCTATTTATTGTTGAGAAACAATGGAAAACCCTTAACATCCCAAAACCTAACCCTAGAAGATGAAACGCCAAATTGTGGGCCCCGTTTTGGGTAAGTTGGTACATCAACTTCCAGAGGTCGTAACTTTGGCGCCCGATCTTCTTTTGACGTGTACAATAGCTCGTTAGAAATATCTATCCGAGCACTAAAAATTTGGGTAGAGAAACATTGGTCCAAGGACCCATGTTGTTGCCAGATTTCCCAAAAAAACATTGTTTAGGGCTTCAAAATGGCTCCGAAAGTTTAGGACCCAAAAAACTGCTAAAAATAGTAAATTGTGCTACAATTATGGAAACTGAAAAACTGAAAGAGACAGTTGTGGGGGTCCAAGTGGGATAGGTGGGTGGCCACCAATAGCCACCTGGATCATTTACAGTGGATGTTGAACATCTCCACTGATAGATTGTCTCTGAAAAAAAGATAGACCACGGTTTCTATGGAGAAATGGATCAGATTGGTAAATCCTTATGCAACGTGTTTGTGGTGTAGCCTTGGAGCAGTCTTGGTTTGAAGAAAATGGTGCGGTGAATGGTATGTGTACATTCGTCTCCCAACTCCTGGTTTTAATACTGTAATACTGTGTCGTGACCTTCACTATGGTGGCACCGCCCGAACCTGCACTCTCCTTACTCCACGCTAGCCCATAATCCATAATTATAACGTTGGTATACTATTGCCTGAATGTTGGTGCACATCTGGGGAAATCCGATGGTCAACCAACTTCTTTGAAATAAATATTTTCCTACAAAAGCCACATTGCCATTCATTAACTTGTAGATGATCCTTGTGTAGCTCCTACTCTCTGAACATATCATTCTCGGGGTGAAGCCTGCATGTTCTTGAGATATTGTAATTCTCTTTTTCCACGAATGGCATCAAATACTCCTCAATTATTTTCCAAGTAGTCTTGCTTCTTTCCCTAGAACAGTGTGTTTCATGTGAATGTACAACACTATCTTGTTGTGCTCTTAGAGCCACAAACTCTTCTAGTTCCTGTGCAAGGCCTCTCACTGGGATAATATACAAAAAAACAACACAAAGCAGTCCAACTTTTACAGCCAATGCTGCAAAATTCGTACTCAAGTGTTTCTCCATTTCTTTGCTTGCCCTAGAGACCTCGTTCATTTGAACATCGAGGAAAGAGCATCCTATCGATTTTGATTGGTAAAATAATGTTACACATCACTGAGCATTTCAAATGCCCTGTTTTGATTTTGGGTTTATGATCTTGAGGGTCTTCGATGAATTTCTTCAATTCAACGCACTTACATGGCTTCTCCTATAGCATCCAAATTGGTTTTCATCATTAACCAACTATGAGATTATCCCTAGTGGAAGAAATATCCATGTTATAGAAGAAAACAAGAACGAATAGATGGATCTTGTTGCAGAGCTACTTTAAGTTTCCATTCTTCGATTGTTCCTCAAGTTTATTGCCATTTTGGACTTATTCATCGCCTACCTTATCTGCTCTAAGTTTCATTGTAAATTATTTGGATCTGTGTTTCAATGCATCATTGTCGTTCCACCCCTCCTATGAAGCCTTTTCTCCAGCACCTAGCCTTATGTTTACTATCCCCACAAAAATAAAATAAAATGTTGGAGCAACGTTTCCATTGCCCTCTCACACTTGCTTCTGTCCATTTAAGAATCCCTAGCATCAGAGGAAGATCTAGATCGAGACCCAATAGTTGTTTATATGGAGATAGTTGTAGATTATAAATCGTGCTTTGTGAAGGATATTGATTTTTTAAGGTCAAGTTTTATTAACATGAAATTTTGATCGTTGAATATTTAAAGTGAAGGAAAATCAAATTAGGAGAGGAACGCATCTGCAATTAGTTCTGTTAAAGCCTACACTCTTTGTTTGTTGGTTAAGAAGGCTAAAGTTTATGAAGTATTAGAGTTCCTAAAAACATTTATACAATCTAAAACTGGTGACACGGTCAAAATTAACAAAACCACCCTGGTTGACATTCAAATATCTCGGCAAAATGCACAAAAACAGATTGATTTTTTGCAACTTGAATCTCAACTGCAACAAGAAGAATTACAACAGTGGAGTCATCATTCTGAACTTGTTTCTGTTCAGAACATTGAAATAGACTCCCATAAGCAACAAGTTGATTCAGATCCAGTGCGTAATGAAGCAACGGAATTACATTAGAAGCAAAATTCAATCTGCACTTCCCAAGCCCATCATCAGAACTTAGGAAGAGCTTGTCCATAACAAGAAAAAAACTAGTCTTGGATATGAAAAGGATGTGTCCTTTCATATTCCAAACTATTCCAAGCCCATCAAGAGTGCAAGATTTATTCATGAGACTTCACCTTCACCTGTTCCAGATTCTGCTCCTTCACATTCACAGTCAAAAGTTGTTAAATGCCAACACTATGACCGAGTTGGCCATATGAAAGATCACTGTTTTGATCTTCATCCATGTGAGCACTTTCATAAAACCACTCATTCTTCAAATATATGCTTCAAAAAAAAGCTTCCTGCAATAACAAAGATTCATCTTGGATGGATCGCTTCTTGAAAATGGGCATCAACATCCAAGAAAATATTTCAGTCATATGTCAGAACTTGTTCTAATGTATTGAACAATCTTGAAGTTGAGTTTTCTTCATCATCTCTCCTTGTATCTGACAGGGGAGGAAGTGATGGTCATCTACAAGCTTCAAAGCCACATCAAGCAAGCTTGAGCCACAAATTGCCATACCAGATTCAGAGTTGTAGCCAGAGACAATGATGCCCCTGAGCATGCCTTCAGTTGGTGATGCCTCTTCAAGAATTGGGGGCACTTCCTCTAACATAAGACTTCACCTTCTTGCCAGTTTTGGAAGAGTTCTAGGAATTGCATTAAGCATTCAAGAGTTGGTGGTAATCCTTAAACCATCACAGCTTGAGACCTCCCTTTTCAGGTTGAGGTTCTCCCTTTTATGCGGGGTGAGACCTCCCTTTCATGGTTGAAGGTTTCCCTCTTCAAAACATTAGGAGCACTTCCTTTAGTATAAGACCTCAACTTCATGCCAGATTTGGAAGAGTTCCAGGAACTGCACTAAGCATTCCAGTGTTGGTGGTCATCCCTAAACCACCTCCTTTGATACCAACATTTCAGAGAGGACATTCAGCCTAATGCTGCCATGCACTTTTTCACATTTTGTAGTACAACTCTCTTCTTGGACTCATACATAACCCTTCGGATTAAGGGGGGTAATGTTGGACACCTAATCCTCTAAGAGTTGGTGTGGATGCTGAACAACCAAAGGGAGTCCAAAGGACCACTTGGAATATGAAACCAAGGGCCACTCCTATGTATTATAAATATGTATCATTATGAATTAGAAAAGTAATCTAATGTTTATCTTTCATATTGCTTCCACCATTTATGTGTTTAACAATTCTTTACATATAAAATTTTAAATGGTTGAATTTTTTCCATATCAATTTGAATTTGATAATTACGATTTGTTATTGATTTTTTTCATTTTATTATATTTCTTGAATGTTAATATATTTAACAATGAGTGCCAAAATAATATTATATATGTACTAGAATCAACAATAAATATCGTCATAATGATACTATATATGTACATACAAAAGTAATATGTTAGCCATACAACCATATATATATAACATCTTCACACTTTTGAAAGAAATTGAGCAATTTTATATTTTTTTTTTATAAAATAATAATTAAATTAAAAAAAATCAAGTTTTTAAATAGCAAAGGTCACATTTTAAAAATCTAATTTATTGATTCGAAAGAATGAATTGACTGTTAGAGATAATGGAGAATATCCTAGAATAGTGAGAGTTGGTTCACGAGACCTTAGGATAGGAATTAGTTTCTATTTCTTAGGTTATAGTTCTAACTTCCCTAAATCTATGATTGCTATATAATGTGTGATGTACATTGAGTATGTAGAGCATTATGCAGAGCCAGACTCTTCTAGTTCAGACTCTCTTTCATAGAGTTGACCAGTGGGTATTTTTTTATTAATACAAACATCACTTTTTAACATGGTATCAGAGTGTCAGGGCTGAGATAACTTGTACACCAAGTGAAGGATTTTCCAGGCGCAACTGAGGCGAAATCATCGTGTGTGTTTGAGGGAAAAATTATGTCGATCCCACTGTGGGACTTCCATGCATTTTATTTTGGACGACCGTCGCTGGATAATCTTGGATAGTCACAACGATCATCATGAATCCATGTTGGCTAATCACGCCGATCGTGGGAAAAAAAAGGGGGGGTTGTGTGGAGGCCGAGAGAAGGCTGTGTCTTGGTAGTGGCTACTGAGAGAAGGCTGCGTGGAGGCCGAGGTCTTCCGAGAGAAGGCTGCAACTACCCATACATGGAGAGGGCGCACAGACTACAAGGGATCATCCAGTGGTAGAGGCTGTTGAAAATACTAGAAATAGGACTCGTGGAGATCAACGATTTCTATCTTTCATAAAGATCTGGGGTAAATCTAACATATATATTTTTTACCTATCAATTTTTTGTTTAATTGCCAAGATGAATAATCAAATGATTGAAGCATACTTGAATGAGCATAACAAGCTCGATGGCTCCAATTATGCGAATTGGAAATTCAAGATGCAGACTCTGCTAGAAGTGCAGAGTGCTTGGACGATTGCAAATGGGGATGAGCAGAAGCCAGCAACTGGATCAACATTGATCCTAGATTGGGAGAAGCGAGAAGGTAAAGCAAGGACGCTGCTGAAGATGTCAGTGAAAGATTGCATCATACCACATATCAGAGAATGTAAATCAACAAGCGAAATTTGGGGAATTTTGAAGGATTTGTATGAGATCAGGAATACAAATCGTCTTTTGTTCCTGAAGAGCAAGATCTTATCCCTGAAGATGGAGGAGAATGAAACAATTGCTTCCTTCATAGTGAGGATCAAAGATCTGAAGAACAAATTGGTAGACATTGGTGATACAGTTCCAGATACAGATCTAGTAACCATTACCATGAATGGTGTGACCGATGACTACCAAATGTTCATCACTCGGATAAATGCAAGAGAGAAAATCCCAACGTTTGAAGAACTGACAGGGAATATTAATGCAAGAAGAAGAAAGAAGATTGACTTTGAAGCCCCAGAGTGTCAATCTTGTGTTGATGTCAAAAAAGAACTTATTCAAAGGAAAATGAAATCCGCATCAAGAAAATGGAGGAAACTCAAAGAAAATACCAAATCAGACTCAAGGTATGCATCCAAATAGAAAAAAATATGAAATTAAATGTTTTTATTGCAGAAAACTTGGTCATATCGCTAAGGAGTGCAAGAAGAAGATATATTATGAAAAATAGTAGAAGTAGAAACAACATGCAGGTCATCTCGCAAATGACAATCATGTGTAGAACTTCAGACTATTCATGGAAGACTATGATGAGAATGTTGATGCAGACATCTGGTATGTAGATTTGGGAGCATCAACACATATGACGGGGAACACGCAATCGTTCGAAGATTTTAAAGAAATCAATGATGGAGCACAAATCTACCTAGGTGATGATAGAAGTCATCAGATTAAAGGGTGTGGAAGTTTTTGTCATTTTACCTAATGGTACTATAAGACAAATTCATAATGTCATGTATGTGCCCGGTGTAACAAAGAACTTGATTTATGTATCCATGATTACAGATAAAGATCTCAAAGTTGAATTTTTAAATCTAACCATTATATTAAAGATCGTTTAGATGGCATGAAGACTATTGCTACAGGAATTCGAACAGGAGGTCTGTACAAATTGGATGTAAGACCAGCACTAGTTTGAGCTTTGACAGCAGCAAGTTTGACTACAGAAGAGCTATGGCATCAGAAATTTGGTCATATCAACTATAATGATTTGTTGTTACTTCAGAAAAAGGAAATGGTAAGAGATCTTCCTATGTTAAAACAAGTGCATAATGATTGTGATGCTTGTACATTAGGAAAGATGCATAGAGAGGAATTCCTTGTTCGAGTAGAGAAGAAATAGAGAATTAGTGCACACAAATCTTTGTGGACCCATGAAAACAAAGTCATTAGGAGATGCACAATATTTTTTACTATTTATTGATGACTGCACAAAGTTTTCTTGGGAAGATTTTTTGAGTAAGAAAAGTCACACATTTTAATACTTTAAGCAATCTAGAAACATGATTGAAAAGAAAACAGGGAAGCATATAAAAATTCTCTGCTCCGATCAAGGGGGAGAATACATGAAGGATGAGCTTAATAAGTATTGTAAAGACCATGGGATATTACAACAATTCACAGTACCCCATACTCCTCAGCAGAATGGAGTAACAGAAAGAAAGAACAAAACATTGGTGGAATGTGCTAGGAGAATGTTGAAAGGTAAGGATCTTTCAAATGGTTTTTGGGTTGAAGCATTGAATACTGCAGTTTATTTGAAAAATAGGAGTCCTACAAAGAGTCTTGAGTTTAAAACTCCTTATGAAGCATTATATGGATTCAATCCTGCAGTAAAACATTTAAGAGTGTTTGGGTCTAAAGCATTTTCCCATAATCCAAAGGAAGACAAAAGAAAACTAGATTCAAAAGCCATCAGATGTACCTTTATAGGGTATTGTTCACAATATAAAGCTTATAGATTATTAATAACTCTACTCACAAGATTTTCGTTAGTAGAGATGTCATATTCCATGAGTAGGATCATGAAGAATCTCATAAGCACAATGAGGAATGGGATATTCCATTCTTGGTGGAAGAAGGAAGTGATGAATCAGGTGACGGAAATGAGCAGGAGCAGTAACAACAACAGCAGAAATGAATAGAATATGATGTAGCAATCAAGCCAAGTTCAGCAAAGGAAACACAAAATACACCAGCACTCAGAAGATCAGGTAGGCAGACTCAATTTCCTGTTAGATACAGGGAAAATGCTTTTATAACTAGTATGATGAATGTAGTTGAAACTTCTAGTTATAAGGAAGCAAATGAATGTAGTGAATGAAAAGCAGCTATGGAACAAGAATATGAATCTATAATGAGGGACAACACTTGGGAGATGATTGAACTTCCTAAAGGGAAACAAACCATAGGTTGTAAATGGTTGTATAGACCAAAGTTTAATGCAGATGGAACCATAGATAAATTAAAAGCTAGATTGGTAGCAAAGGGGTATGCACAAAAAGAAGGCATTGACTATGAAGAAACCTTTGCCCCTATCGCTAAACTAAATACCATCAGAATGTTAATTGCTTTAGCTACTAAGAAACATTGGATGATTCACCAACTAGATGTAAAGTCTACATTTTTAAATGGAGAACTGAAAGAGGAGGTTTATTTAGAGAAACCCGAGGGGTTTGTTCAGAAAGGGACAAAACATCCAGTCTGTAGATTAAAGAAATCTCTTTATGGACTAAAGAAATCACCTAGGTTCTGGTATGAAAAGATTGATTCATTTTTTCTACAACTTGGCTACAACAGAAGTAAAAACGACCCTAATCTGTATACCATGAAAGATGAAAAGGGGCGCATAGTGTTGATTTCTTTGTATGTAGATGATTTAATTATTACAGGTGATGCTATTGCTCTAATCAAAGAAATCAAGCAACAAATGTCACAGGTGTTCGAAATGAAAGACCTTGGTGAATTAAGATACTATTTGGGTCTTGAGATCTGGAGAGATTCAGGACAAACTTTTTTGTCCCAGGGTAAGTATGTCAAAGGTCTACTAGAAAGATTCAGGATGGATCAGTGTAAGGCTACAATAGTACCATTACAATAGAACATTAAACTTCAAAGTGAGGATGGCTCTAAAGAGGCAGATGCGACACTTTATAGACAGTTGGTTGGGAGCCTAATCTACCTGACCACTACTAGACCAGATTTGGCTTATGCAGTCAGTGTGCTAAGTCAATACATGTCCAAGCCACTTGAGAGTCATTGGAATGCAACAAAATGTGTTTTGAGGTATCTACAAGGTACTATAGACTATGGTATTATTTATACTGATTCCTCTGATGTTAGATTGACAGGATTTACAGATTTCGACTGGGCTGGAAATGTAGATGACCACAAATCCATAACAGGCTATGCATTCAACATTGGATCCAGGGTAATTACATGGAGCAACAAGAAACAAAAAACAGTTTCCTTGTCTTCAGCAGAAGCAAAGTATCAAGCTATGTATGCAGCGACATGTGAGGCAGTTTGGTTGTGGATACTTCTCCAGGATGTCGGGGAAGAATAGAAAGATGAAACAAAAATTAGATGAGAAAATCAAAGTTCAATCAAACTTGTTAATAATCCAGTGTTTCACAAGAACAATAAACACATTGATACACAATTCCACTTTGTCAGGGAGAAAGTGAAATCAAAAGAAATCCATCTTGTTTATTGTTGATCCAAAATGGATTTTGGATAGACGTCTAAGTCTAAGTGTTCCTCATAGAGGAAAATGGAAGTCTAAGGTTGTTCCTGGAAATAGCCCATTGCAGAGATCTTTTCCTCCTGAATCTACTGCAACTTGAATGGGCTAAAATGGACTTCGGAGGCAGAAGTTATCGCAGAAAGAAGTTGCCCTTTGTTCCTTGGAAAAAGAGGCAAAATCTTCAAAAAGGGCAAAAAAACCCTTATAAAGGGAAATCGCATCGGAGATGGTCCAAGAGGCGGACTTAAACAGAGGCGAAAGAGACCCCGATTGCCGATCCCTGACATATCGGGTCGGAGGCAGACATATGTAAATAACGTAAGGAAGGGACTCCGGGCCGATGCGACATTGCGATCACCAATATTGACGTCAGTGATCGACGTAGTCAATAGACAAAACCCTCGAGCCAACGCGACATGCGATCGCCGATATTGGCGTGGGCAAATCGAAACACCTAAAAGGGAAGGACCCTGGGGCCAACGCGACATGTGATTGCCGATATCGACGTCTGTAGATCGGCACACCCAAAAGGGAAGGACCCCCAGGCCAATGCGACATGCGATCGTCGATATCGGCATTAGCTTATCGGCATACCCAAAGGGCAGACCCCCCGCCATTGCGATTGCGATTAGCGATCAGGACCCGAACCCGATTGGATCAATTTTTAGATCTATATTTTCGGATTTTCTATGTATTAACACATTTCCGCTATAAAACCGAAATACAAAGGAAATGTGCCCACATTGATAAAAGCTGGACCCGAAAGATTTATAGACGCAACCTTATACTATTTGAGTTCTGTAATGAGCAGTATTTCGGGCGGGCCTCGGGTGGTAAGTGATATTGGATGGGCTCTGCCCAATCCCATACATTGGCTGACATGTGGCTTGGCATAGGAGAGAGAAAACCACCTTTTCGGGCGGGTACTCTCCGTGCATATAAGCCACCTGAAATGAATATTAGACGTGGATCTGAGGTCACACAGATCAAAAGCCATAAAATGTGGACCTGAAAGGGTTAGTAGGGATGATTTAATGGAATTTAAAGTTCGGATTTCACGCCCGATAGTGTATTTTCAGGAAATTCTCTATGTAATGGAATTTTGTTTATTTTCAGGTTTTTGCCTGGAAGAAGGCCCAAAATCCTGTGTAACCACTACAGATCATCATGCCACACTGCAAGTGGGTGTTTTTGGCAGATAATGATGTGTTTGAAGCCACAGAGCCGGATGGCAATCGAACAGATAATGCGCAGAGAAGCTGCAACGCTGCAGAGGGATGATAGCACGTGGAGAAATGACTGGGGATGCCAGAGAGCCAAGAAAATGCCTCAAAGAAGCCAAAAGGCCCCAATTAACAGGGGGTTGGCAAGAGCAGGAGGTCTAGGAAGGAGAGTTGTTAGCTAAAGATAAAACAACCAGAGCACACGATTAACAGGCAGCAAAGCTACAATAAGGTCACTGGAAGGTTACTAAAGGTCACTGGGAGGCCTGGCAAATCATTGATGCATGTAGAGGCCAAGAGAGAGAGAGCTCAGTGGAGCCAAGAGCCAGAGCGAGAGTGAGAGCCAAGAGCTAGAGGGCCGAGAGCTTCAGATCCAAGGGATAAGATGGTGTTCTGAGCCCAATGTTTCTATGTAAAACATTGGAGTTGAGTGTGGAACTTGTAAAAGGACTGCTGCCATAATCCCAAAGAGCTTAGTCAGGTTGACTAGAGCTCAAGGAGGCGTAGCCCAAGAGTATTGGGTGAACCCCATATTAAGCTTGTTGCCTTATGTGTATGCCCATTCGCTGCATTGTTTCACTGTTATATGTTTTATATCAGTTTAAGAAAATCAATTTACAGCACATAAATAATTTTAAAACAAACATAAGCATACACCTTATTGTCAAGCACATCATTAGTTCTGCATTGGTTAATCATAGTTGTATTGGGAATAATTAAGCTTTGGACTTGGAAGATGTTCTTGTAAGTTCACAAGAAGCCTTTAGTGCCCCATTTTCAGATTAGGTGGTATCAGAGCCTGAGATTGATTAAGCCCACCTTCAAAGAAGGTTGTGTCAAAATGCTTGATTTATAGAGCAAATATGGCTTGTCTGAAAGGTGTTTGGGCAGTCAAGGGTTGATTTTTTGATTGACTGTATGCTTGTTGCAGACTGACTGTTTTCTGAGTTTGCAGAGGTGAAGGGAAAGTTATTGATAGCTCAGTCCATGAGAGGACAAAAAGGAAGAAGGGCTAAAGGAATTCTTCTTATCCCAAAGGACCTCAAGGCAATCCTTGAAGCACAAGAGGTTTGTTGCAAAAGGTTGCTTAAATAATCTCTTTATTAATCTTGTTTGAAGTTCTTTTGTTCATTGGAATAATGACAACTTCTATAAGTGTATCCTCAAATTCCTCCTTCATCACAAGATTCTTTGATGGAGACATGAAGCAAGACTTGTTCATCATGATGGACAAGGTGAAAGAAATGTATGAGGATTGAAGGAAGAGCAGCATACTTAGAGAGCAGTTGAATTCCGTGGAGGAAGAGAAGCAGATGCTTTCTGAAAAATTGCAAGAAATGGAGAGGCAACTTCATATTGAAAATATGAACCTGAAAAGGATGCATGAGTTGGAGTCACAGCTCTTTGTTTCCAAATAAGCCTTAGTCAAGTATCATCTTGAAGAAGAGGGAAACCATTCCAGTTTGTCTTCAAATTATTCTAAGAATGCTTTTATTGGTTCTTTTGAGAAACATACTAGAGGCATAGGTTTCAAGCTAATGTCCAAGATGGGCTATGAAGGAAAAGGCTTGGGCAAGCATGTAAAAGGTATTGTTGAACCAATAATGGTTGAGGAAAGGCCTAAGTATTTGGGTCTTGGCTATGAACAACCTTATGCAGAAAGTTCCAAAGCTTTCATGAAGGCCATTGAAACAGCTCCAAGAAGGAGTTGCGTTGCAGGTATTCTACCTCAAGAGCATGAAGATTGTATTTAGGAGGAATGCAATAGCTTGAAACATCATTTGCAGGATGCAGGTATTCAGAAGCACACACTTGAACCAGAGAGTTGTGGAAGTTGTGAAAGCCTTGAAGAGATTGATGGTGTCCCAAAGGGAGCTACTTCTTCATTCAATTCACCTCCTCATGAAGGAAATAGAGGTGAAAGAGAAAGGTATAAGTCTGGTTCTAACCATATTCCTTTTGATTTTGCAAAGCATGATAAATTTCCACATAGATATGGGAAAAAATTGCATGTTCCTTTTGTGGTTTGGATAACCATCATGTTTCTAGATGTTGGAAGAGAATGGCCACATACCAGAAAATTTTGAACGAAAAGAAGCAAGAAACCAAAGGTCCATTGGACAATGCAAATCATGCTGTCAAGAGGATGCACATGTGTTGCACTTACTACCATAAGCAAGGACATCTTGCTGAAAAGTGTTGGACTCTGAATCCACCAATGCTTTCACAAAAGCTGAAGAAAGTGGAAAGAGAAGATGGCATAAATGGAAAGGAAGTTTCCATGAATGATGTGTCTTAGGATGATTCACATGTTGATGGTGATATGTAGACAAAGGAAGGACCTTTGAAATGGATTGGTAAGTAATGGCTAGAGTTTTTATCCAATTAAGATTGCATGTCTATTGATGCATCTATTTGCATTTCTTTGTTAGTGGAATGCAAGTTGTAGGTTTTTACCAAGAAGGTGAATAGAAAAGTTGAGTAGGAGGCTCACTTTGTTGCTGCAATATTATATTTCATTTCAGCTTCAAAAGTACAATGTACTTAAGTGAAAATTGAAGGATGAAATGCATGCATGAGCATGAGATGCATGAATATACAGATGTTGATGTTTTCCTTGTATTTGAACATTTATGTGTAATTAACTTGAAGGGTTGATTGCTTTAAACATGCATGTAATGTTGACTTGGGAGAAGTTAACTTGGTCTCCAAGATGGAGATGATAATGAAGTGTTTCATCTTTTGAAAAAGAGTCCTAATGGTCTTTGTCTAAATGCTTGAATTGAAGGGTCATTTGTTTTAAAGGCATGTTTTGTGGGCTTGTTATCTAGTCCATCATTTGTATGCAGATGTAAGACATGGAGGTGTTCACAAGATGTAAAATCTGTTTCTTTTGTGAAGCAAGAGTTTAGTCCATCCGGTTGTTGTCTGTATTTCTATTGTTGTTAACATTTGTTTTTGACAGCTTTTCAAACAGGTACAAATGAAAGTTTTTATGAAACAGATGTACTTCAAATTGGTTTGATCCACCTTGGATCAATGATCAAGGCAGAGAAGTTCAAACTACCTTCTATGACCATCTCAGCAGGAGTTCTACAGGAAGGCAGTTCTTCTGAGGAGGACCAACACATCCAGGAAGGAAAGTGGTCAAAGGCTTTGGTTCAGAGGCACTATGCAAGGTAATTGTATGAAGGCTGAAAGAAGATGGTGTTGTTACTTTCATTTACTGTTCAGATCAGTATATCATTCTTTTTGAAACCAAAAGTTCTTTAGTGGGAAGGCATGACCCAAAATGGATTTTGGATAGATTTCTAAGTCTAAGTGTTCCTCATAGAGGAAAATGGAAGTCCAAGGATGTTCCTAGAAATAGCCCCATTGCAGAGATCTTTTCCTCCTGAATCTACTGCAACTTGAATGGGCCAAAATGGACTTCAGAGGCAGAAGTTATCGTAGAAAGAAGTTACCCTTTATTCCTTGGAAAAAGAGGTAAAATATTCAAAAAGGGCCAAAAAAACCATTATAAAGGGAAATCGCATTGGAGATGGTCCAAGAGGCAGACTTAAGCGGAGGCAAAAGAGACCTCGATTGCTGATCCCCGACATATCGGGTCGGAGACAGACATATGTAAATAATGTAAAGAATGGGACCCCAGGCCGATGCAACATTGGGATTGCCGATATCGGCATTGACGGATCGGCGTAATCAATAGACAAAACCCCGAGGCCAATGCGACATGCGATCGCCAATATTGACGTCGGCGGATTGGCACACCGAAAAGGGAAGGACCCCCAGGCCAACGCGACATGCGATCACCAATATCGGTGTCAGTGGATTGGCACACCCAAAAGGGAAGGACCCTTGGGCCAACGCGACATGCAATCATCGATATCAACATCGGCAGATTGGCATACCCAAAGGACAGACCCCCGAGCTGTTGCGATTGTGATTAGCGATTAGGACCGAGACCCGATAGGGATTATGGACTCGATTGCATAAATTTTGAGATCCATATTTTTGGATTTTCTGTGTATTAACACATTTCCACTATAAAACCAAAATACAAAGGAAATGCGCCCAAAGCGATAAAAGCTGGACCCGAAAGATTTATAGACGCAGCCTTATATTATTTGAGTTTCGTAATGAGTGGGATTTTAGGTGGGCCTTAGGTGGTAAGAGGTATTGGACGGGCTCCACCCGATCCCATACACTGGCCGACACGTGCCTTGGGACAGGAGAGAGAAAACCACCTTTTCAGGCAGGTAATCTCCGCGCATATAAGCCACCTGAAATGAATATTAGCCATGGATATGAGGTCACACATATCAATGGTGGGCTTGCGATAGCCATGAAAGGCGAACCTAAAAGGGTTTTTAAGGATGGTTTAATGGAATTTCAGGTCCATATTTCACGCCCGATAGTGTATTTTCGGGAAATTATCTATGTAATGGAATTTTGCCTATTTTTGAGTTTTTGGCTAGAAGAAGGCCCCAAATCCTCTGTAACCACTTCAGATCATCATGCCACATTGCAAGTGAGCATTTTTGGTAGAAAATGATGCGTTTGAACCCACAGAGCCACAAAGCTAGATGGTAGTCGAACAAACAACGCATAGAGAAGCCGCAGGGTCGTAGAGGGATGATAGCACATGGAGAAATGGCTGGGGAAGCCAGAGAGTCGGGAAAATGCCTCAAAGAAGCCAGAAGGCCCCATTTGATAGGGGGTTGGTGAGAGCAGGAGGTCCAGGAAGGGGAGCTGTTAGCTGAGAGAGCGAACAGTCAGAGAGCACGATTAACAGGCAGCAATGCTGCAATAAGGTCGCTAGAAGGTTGCTAAAGGTTGCTGGGAGGCCTAGCGAATCATTGATGCACGCAGAGGCAGAGAGAGAGAGAGCTCAGAGAAGCCAAGAGCCAAAGCCAGAGAAAGAGCCGAGAGCCAGAGGGTTGAGAGCTTTAGAGCCAAGGGATTAGATGGTGTTCTGAGCCCAATGTTTTTGTGTAAAACATTGGAGTTGAGTGTGGAACTTGTAAAAGGACTATTGCCATAATCCCAGAGAGCCTAGTCGGGTTGACTAAAGCTCAAAGAGACGTAGCCCAAGAGTTTTGGGTGAACTCCATATTAAACTTGTTGTCTTATGTGTGATACCCATTTGCTACATTGTTTCACTGTTATATGTTTTATATCAGTTTAAGCAAATCAATTTATAGCACAAAAACAATTTAAAAAAAACATAAGCATACACCTTATTGTCAAGCACATCATTAGTTCCGAATTGGTTAATCATAGTTGTCTTGGGAATAATTAAGCTTCGGAAGTGGGAGAGGTTATTGTAAGTTCACAAGAAGCCTTTAGTGCCCCATTTTCAAATCAATTGCAATACATGTGATAATGTTGCAAACATTTTCACTAAGCCTCTTGGAAAAATTAAGTTTGAAATGTTTAGGGAGGTGTTAGGCATATTTGTGAACCCCTTCTCCATTAAGGGGGAGTGTTAGAGATAATGGAGAATATCCTAAAATAGCGAGAGTTGGTTCACGAGACCTCACGATTAGAATTAGTTTCTATTTCTTAAGTTATGGTTCTAACTTCCCTAAATCTATGATTGCTATATAATGTGTAATGTACATTGAGTATGTAGAGCATTCTGCAAAGCCAGATTTTCCTGATTCAGGCTCTCTTTCGTAGAGATGACTAGTGGGTATTTTTTAATAATACAAACATCACTTTTTAACATTGACACTAAATTTTCAGTCTTGAAAAAGTGGATAACCTTTTTTTCTGAATGATTAAACAAAGAACACAACTTAATGTGTGTAATAACCTAAGCTATAGATACATGTTATGAGTCAATGTTCTATACACAATCACTGAAATATTTTCACATTCGAACTTGCTGGAAACACTCATAAACAATGGCACTAATTGGTGTTGGTGTGTAATGGTTTGCATTGTGTGAAGAGCATGTTTACCTAGCTATTAATATTCGTATTTTCTTCATAAAAAATCCCTCAAGTGTACAAGCCAGACTTATGTTGTAGCTTTTCCCTGTCTCTAACATCCTCCATATGTTCAAAACTGTGGTGTGTATATATATATATATATATATATATATATATATATATATATATATATATATTATTTTAAAACTATTTATATATAAATGTTATTTTAAAACTATTTAAAACTTTACATTTAGAGAATTCATTTTTTTTTAATGAAAATGTCTAACACATATAAATATGGAAATAATTAAGTCTACACTGTAGAATATCAAGTAAACTCTAAAATAAATTTGTGTTGCAAAGTGCAATGAGAATTTAAAATCTTTGGCATATTCATCCCCTAAAACAATCACTACACTTAGCATATGAAGATGCTCACACTATGCAAATAAATACACTCGTTTTTATCTTTTGATTAATATAGTCTTTCAATATTTTAATCCGGACAGGGCTTTCTCGAGCATAATCCCATGGTGGATTCATGTAGTTTGTTGTTCACTTTAAACTCTCCATGCACGACACCCTTTTAGCCTGTAGTAGAATTGTTTGTGCATATATTTATCAGTTGTTGGAGCTTTTAGTGGCACACATAAATGCCGCTACATTTTCCCAAGATTCAATAGGGGGCAATATGTTGATTTCTAAAATATGCAAACCATTAGAGAAAACTTTCTTCTCACTAGTTAAACAAAGTTTTGGTATCAAAGCATTTGCAACCTGGAAATGCAAAGCTGGGAACATAGATTTGTGACCCATAGGCCAGGGGTTTAAACAGATAGTTTTGGAATCAAAGAACTTGCATCCTGGGAGTGCCAAGCCCATAATAGAGATCCATGACCCACAAGCCAGAGATTAAGACCTATAATTTTGGTATCAAAGCATTTGCATCGTGGAAATTCAAAGATGAGAACCGAGATCTATAAGCCATAGGTCGGATGATCCTGTGAAAATAACCGTTAAGGAGGGGCAAACATTAACTCAACAGTGTTTATCATAGTTTCTTTGGAAACTTGGAGGATGGGATAAGAGAAAGTAAAGGCAGAAAACAGAAAGATATGCAGTCATAGCAAAAAACAGCTCTGAACATAGGATATACATTGTAAACTCTTGTAGCCAACATTATGGTGGGAAAATACTATTGCTTTGTAAATCATTCTTCTCTCATTAGTAGTTAATAGTCCTGGAGTATTTAACTACCCAAGGGTTTTCTCCACTTCTAATCTTGTGTGTAATTATAGTCTGCATTTGTTTATTTTTCTGTTACGTTTTTATTGTTCTTGCAAGGCTTTTGTTACTGTTTTAGCAAAGTTGTTTGCTTAGAGATGGTTGGTTATAGTGGCTTTTAATGGCGGAGATAAATGTCACGCTATTTTTCCAAGAGAGCATACCATTGAAGTCACAGTGTGAAGAGGAAGATGAAGTTATTGAACGAAAAGAATTAACGAATTCCATTGAAGAAAAATGGTGCCCTTTTGAGAAACTCAAATCCTCTTGCTAGTAAGTCTAGACTAGAAAATTTTGAATCAACCGAAAGCAACTCTCTATGCAATTAAACTATTGAATTAAGTGGAATAAGTATTGAATTATTGTGCACCTCCTTCGCAACTATGGCGTTTAGGGCTACTACACGTAGATTTGTTCGTACAAATCAGTGAAGAGAAGGCCTGTCAAAATATTTTAGATAGAAAATTGTTGAAAATGTAATTTCAACGCAGCCGTACTGCGCTCCCCAAAACCGCCAGCATGAAACCACAAACCAGCTTGAGGGATATCGCACCGCCATCCAGCGAAAAGCAGTTTCCGTATTTTTGGCTCCGATGCGATTTGGTGAAGACGCGTGGCTCTCACCTGACATCAGCATCTCTGACATATCGGGAGGTAAAGCTCAGCATTAAAGTGGCTTCCGATATCTTTCTCCACCGTTGATCCACCAAAGCTGCATACGAGGTGCATTAAAAGGCTTTCGTGGATTAAATTTTTGAGTTTGACCGTCGTAGAAGAAGAGTTATGGAATTTAATATTGATACGTAGATTTAGGTGGCCCTTTTAAATATGGGTATGGGCACGTTTCAATATATATTTTTTTATATAGCACGTAAGTTTTTTTATGTAAAAGGTATGGAGCATTTAAAGATAGGTATGGTCGTTTTTTTTTTACGAAATGTAATACAAAAAAAAGGGAGCTCGTATATATGTTTTGTGTGTTGACTTTTATTGTGTGGTTGTTGCACACGGGAGGAATAGAACAACTGGTGTTCGCAGCAGCGAGAGAGAACCAGAGATGTATGCACAGCAGTGCTCAAAATATACTTAGTAATGTTCTGTTTTGACTTTTGTAATGAAACGGTGAAAACGCAAGGTGAAATGAAAATGTTTTATGTGCTGAATGTTTAGTAATATCCATGAGCGCATTTGTTTTGGATGCAAATGTAATTTGTTTTGTTTTACAGCAGCCTGTAAAAAGAGTTTTACACCAGTGAATGTAAATGGAGATTTTACAGCAGTAAATGTTAATGGGAATTTTTCCAGCAGTGTAAATTCTCATATGGAGACAGAGTGAATGTTTTTTTTTGTTTTAATGAATAGAAATATTTTATGGTGAAATACTCTGTTCCTCAGTAAATTTTTTAAGTCTCCCTGTGCATAAAAGATCCTGGAGTCAAAGAACAGAGCATTGTCTCTGTGTTTAGTTTGAATCTTGGTTTTGGTATTTTTCCCATCAAAAATACCCAACAGTGGTATCAGAGCAGGTTCAGGCTCTTTAAAGAAGTTAAAGAAGCTGAAGGGAGAAGGTTGTTGCTGCAGCAAAACCTCTCAGGCAGTTAGAAGACTCAGACAACGAAGGATTCAGGTATTCTTCATAGCTATCTTGTTTGTTATTAAAGAAACAGTCAGTGTTTAAACACACAGTTAAGGATTCAGAGGCATAGATCAGAATGCAAGGAATGGCCAACACAAGTACTGGTATGGGTATGTTTAATACCCAGCTCCCACAGTTTAATGGGAAGAACTATGACTACTGGTCAATAACTATGAAAGCCTTGCTTGCTTCCCAAGACTTATGGGAAATAGTTGAAGATGGTTTTGAAGAACCAGCAAATGAAACTGAGTTCAATGCATTAACTCAGGGAGAGAAGGATCTGCTGAAGAGCAATAGGAAGAAGGATTCAAAAGCCCGTGTGTTGTTGTATCTAGCAGTAGACCAGAGTATATTTCCAAGGTTAGCAGCAGCTAAGACAGCAAATGAAGCATGGGAAACCCTTAAGACAGCCTATCAAGGCATGGAGAGAGTGAAGACAGCAAAACTACAATTGCTGAGAAAGGATTTTGAGAACTTGAACATGAAGGAGTCAGATAACATTGACTCATTCTTCACTCATGTGATTGGTGTAATCACACAAATGAGAACTCATGGAGAAACCATTGAAGATAGAAGGATAGTGGAGAAAATATTGAGGGTCTTACCCTCAAGGTTTGATGCCATAGTCACCACCATTGAAGAGACAAAGGATCTCTCAAACTATTCAGTTGATGAGCTACATGCATCACTGATAACACATGAGCAGAGGTTGAGTAGGAATGAAAACTCATCTCTTGAGCAAGCCTTCAAGACCCAGATGTCCTTTGGAAGAGGAAGAGGTCAAGGCAGAGGAAACCGAAGAGGAAGAGGCAGAAGCCAGAACAGAGGTGGAAGGAACAGCCCATCAAATGCACAAGGAAGAGGCAGCAATCCAAATCAGAACCAAGGTCAAGGCAGCAGCCAACAAAGAGATCAATATCAGGCTCAAGGACAAAGGTATGATAAATCTAATGTTCAATGCTATTATTGCAAAAAGTATGGACATTATGCTAGTGATTGTAGAAAGAAACAGCATGATAAGAACAGCAGACAAAATGCAAATGTTACAAGAGAAAACAGCAGTCAAGAAAATGTCATGTTAGCTTGTAACATGGCTGAAACACATAGTGAGGACATATGGTTTTTAGACTCAGGTTGCAGCAACCATATGACCGGAAACATAGCCTTCTTTTCTGCCCTAGATAAAAATGTGAAATCAGAAGTCACTCTAGGAACTAATAGTAAAGTGTCTGTTATGGGAAAAGGAGAAGTAAAAATATTTTCAAAGCAAGGAGAAAGGAAAACCATAGCAGATGTATACTATGTCCCCGGAATGAGATGTAATCTCTTGAGTATTGGACAGCTTGTCCATAAGGGGTACAATGTTTTCTTTAAAAATGATGTATGCACCATCATGGATATAGCACCCAGCAAAAGATGCATTGCTGAAGTGAAGATGACAAGGAACAGGATGTTCCCTCTCCGGATCAGGGTAGACATGAAGAACAAAAGGGAAATGGCAGCAGTCACCCAAGAGGCCTTCCAAAGCGTGCCAAAGGATGAGAACTGGTTATGGCACTTGAGATTCGGGCATCTAAATTTTGGAGGTCTAAACTTATTGAGCAGAAAAGGAATGGTAAGGGGATTACCATTGATAGAGAAGCCGGACAGCCTTTGTGAAGGTTGTATATTGGGCAAACAACATAGAGAAAGTTTTTCATCAGGAAAAAGCATAAGGGCAAAGACACCCTTAGAGATTATCCACTCAGATTTGTGTGGACCAATGCAAGCTCCATCATTAGCAGGCAGCCAATATTTTCTAACATTCATTGATGACTTTACAAGAAAGACTTGGATATATTTCCTTAAAAACAAAAGTGAAGTCTTTGAGAAATTCCAAAATTTCAAAGCACTTGTGGAGAACCAAAGCGGGCTGCATATAAAAGTATTGAGAACTGATAGAGGAGGTGAGTATATCTCAAATGAATTCCTAAAGTTTTGTAGAGAAAATGGAATACATAAACAGTTCACAACTCGGTACACTCCGCAGCAAAATGGAGTTGCTGAAAGGAAAAACAGAACCATCATGGAGATGGCAAGGAGCATGTTGAAGGCAAAGCATTTGCCAAATGAGTATTGGGCTGAAGCTGTACATTGTGCAGTTTATATATTGAACAGGTGTCCTACAAAAGCAGTCTTGAACAAAGTGCCAGAAGAGGCATGGAGTGGGAGAAAGCAAGGAGTCACCCACATGAGAGTTTTTGGGTGTGTGGCCTATGCACACATTCCGGATCAGCTAAGGAGGAAGTTGGACAGCAAAGGGGAGAAGTGTATCCTTGTTGGATACAGTGATGAATCCAAAGCCTACAGGCTGTACATCCCATCTACCAAGAAGTTCTTTGTCAGCAAGGATGTTCAATTCATTGAAGAGGAAGCTTGGGATGGAAGCATAGAGAAAACAGTGAATGTCAAGAACTGTTTGTCTCATGATGAGGATGAAGAGGAGGTGGCTGAAATGCATCCCCAAACAGCAGCGCCAACACAAGGACAGCAAGGGACACCATTGAGGATAAATGAAAGTGCTTCTCCAAGCACACCACAAGGAGGAAATTCAAGTGCATCTTCAAGCACTTGCACACCAAGTGAAAGAGGTAAGAAATTTAGAAATCTAAGTGACATTTATAATGAAGGAATGAATTCCTTATTTGCCTTGTATTGTCATGTTGATGATCCTATTCATTTCGAAGATACAATTAAAGATAGGAAATGGATAGAAGCTATGGATGAGGAGATGAATGCCATAGAGAGAAACAAAACATGGGATTTGGTTGAGTTACCAAAAGGCAAAGAAGTCATTGGTGTGAAATGGGTCTATAAGACCAAGAGCAATGCTGAAGGCAAGATAGAAAGGCACAAGGCAAGGCTGGTTGTCAAAGGGTACAAGCAGCAGTATGGGAGAGATTATGAGGAGACTTTCGCACCGGTTGCAAGAATGGAAACAGTGAGAGCAGTGATGTCCATAGCAGCACAAAACAAATGGAAAGTCTACCAAATGGACATGAAGTCAGCATTCCTAAATGGAGTGTTAAAGGAAGAGGTTTATGTTGAACAGCCTCTCGGCTATGAGAAGAAAGGTGAAGAGCACAAAGTGTGCAAATTGAAGAAGGCTCTTTATGGGCTGAAGCAAGCGCCAAGAGCATGGTACAGCAGGATAGATTCTTATCTATTGGATAATGAATTCGACAAGTGTGAAGGAGAACCCACTGTCTACATCAAAGAAAAAGATGGTAAAATTTTAATTGTTGTCTTGTATGTAGATGATGTTATTTTCACTGGAAATGATATTTATCTTATTGAGAACTTTAAATCAGTCATGAAGGATGAATTTGAAATGACTGACATGGGTTTGTTGAGATACTTCTTAGGCATAGAAGTAGATCAAAATGAAAAAGGAATTTTTATATCTCAAGCAAGATATGTAAATCAAGTTTTGGGCAGATTTAAGATGGAAGAATGCAAGGCAGCAATCACTCCCACAGTGATGGGATTAAAACTCAGCAGAGAGGACAGCAGCAAGGATTTTGATCCTAGCCTGTACAAAAGCATTGTGGGCAGCCTTATGTATTTAACAGCTACTAGGCCTGACATTATGTATGCTGTTAGTTTAATTTCCAGATTCATGGAGAGGCCGAAGGAGACACATTGGCAGGCAGCAAAGAGAATTTTGAGGTATGTCAAAGGTACCAAAATGTTTGGAATTTTATATAATGCCTCAAAACATTCAGATTTGGTTGGATACACTGATAGTGATTGGGCTGGAAGTGTAGATGATCGGAAAAGCACTTCCGGTTATGTTTTTCATATGGGTTCAGGAGCCATTTCATGGGCTTCTAAGAAGCAGTCCATTGTAGCATTGTCTACAACATAGGCTGAATATGTGGCAGCTACAGCAGCAGCATGTCAAGCAGTATGGATGAGAAGGATGTTGAGAAGCTTAGGCCAAGAGCAGGCAAAAGCGACAGTGATCTTTTGTGACAATAGCTCAGCTATTGCATTGTCAAAGAATTCAGTGTTTCATAAAAGAACGAAACACATTGATACAAGGTTTCACTACATCAGAGAATTGGTGAACAATGGAGAAATTGTCCTAGAACATTGCAGGACTCAAGAACAGGTTGCAGACATCTTGACAAAGCCACTTGATCAGAAAAGCTTTGAATTTTTGAGGAAGTGTCTCGGTATGACCGAATGCCCAGCTGTTGAAATTAAAGGGGAGTGTTGAAAATGTAATTTCAACGCAGCCGTACTGCGCTCCCCAAAACCGCCAGCATGAAACCACAAACCAGCTTGAGGGATATCGCACCGCCATCCAGCGAAAAGCAGTTTCCGTATTTTTGGCTCCGATGCGATTTGGTGAAGATGCGTGGCTCTCACCTGACATCAGCATCTCTGACATATCGGGAGGTAAAGCTCAGCATTAAAGTGGCTTCCGATATCTTTCTCCACCGTCGGATTTACTCCATCGCTCTCCACCGTTGATCCACCAAAGCTGCATACGAGGTGCATTAAAAGGCTTGCGTGGATTAAATTTTTGAGTTTGACCGCCGTAGAAGAAGAGTTATGGAATTTAATATTGATACGTAGATTTAGGTGGCCCTTTTAAATATGGGTATGGGCACGTTTCAATATATATTTTTTTATATAGCACGTAAGTTTTTTTATGTAAAAGGTATGGAGCATTTAAAGATAGGTATGGTCGTTTTTTTTTACGAAATGTAATACAAAAAAAAGGGAGCTCGTATATATGTTTTGTGTGTTGACTTTTATTGGGTGGTTGTTGCACACGGGAGGAATAGAACAACTGGTGTTCGCAGCAGCGAGAGAGAACCAGAGATGTATGCACAACAGTGCTCAAAATATACTTAGTAATGTTCTGTTTTGACTTTTGTAATGAAACGGTGAAAATGCAAGGTGAAATGAAAATGTTTTATGTGCTGAATGTTTAGTAATATCCATGAGCGCATTTGTTTTGGATGCAAATGTAATTTGTTTTGGATGCAAATGTAATTTGTTTTGTTTTACAGCAGCCTGTAAAAAGAGTTTTACACCAGTGAATGTAAATGGAGATTTTACAGCAGTAAATGTTAATGGGAATTTTTCCAGCAGTGTAAATTCTCATATGGAGACAGAGTGAATGTTTTTTTTTGTTTTAATGAATAGAAATATTTTATGGTGAAATACTCTGTTCCTTAGTAAATTTTTTAAGTCTCCCTGTGCATAAAAGATCCTGGAGTCAAAGAACAGAGCATTGTCTCTGTGTTTAGTTTGAATCTTGGTTTTGGTATTTTTCCCATCAAAAATACCCAACAAAAATCTATACCAAGACACCAAAAGAGTTGAGGGGAAAACTGAATAAGAAAATTTTAAACCATGGACCGGTTGGCTGCTCCCATTGTCAAAGTGGGTAAGGAGAGATGCCAGTTGTTGGTGATCAGTTCCCATGGGCACTACCTTCTCAATGCACTGTACTACAATGAGGGCAACAGTAGATGCCATGGCCATGCTTGTCTTTTGTTAGGAAATAATAATCCCAACCACTGCAATAAACAGTAGGACAGTAGCTATACTTGTCAAACGTACTTTTTGTAGGTTGCGTCATTGTGTGAAGACTTTTTTGCAGGTTGCGTCTCAGCGTGAAGATAGAACGACCGAAGCCACACGCGAACCATTTAGAAACTCAGAAAAGGAATTTAAAGAATTTATGTACTTAGGTAAACTGATATGGGCAAGCATTAATTCAACAACCTTGCCCACATTCCAAAAACACCTGCGCGGTTCTGATCACACTCAACAACAACATCAAAATTAATTTCGCTCTCTCATAAATTAAATGTAAAATTGTATGTTGAGTTATATATGAATGTAAAAGTCATTTTGTAAGAGGTGAGATGAGAGGGTAGAAGAGTAAGACTGAGCAGAGAGGTTGGAGAGTAAGAAGTAAGAAAAGAGCGCAAGTCTCTGTGGAGAAAATTCTGGAGCAATTTGTGTAGTGTTGCGCCTAAGTTTAAATCTCTGTAAAATCTTATTTTGCTTTGCAAATGAGCCGCAATTTCATGTAAATGTCTTTTCATGTTGAAGAAATAAATACCTAGTTTTGTGTTGCTCCAAACCTATCTTGATAATTTTACTGTGAGTGTTCTTTAAGTCTCTGGACTAATTTAAAGGTGCGCAAAATTCAAGCCTGGAAAATAGTCTCGCAGTGCGCGAGGTAGTTCCATGAAGTGGTAGTTCCATGAAATTGGCCTTGCGGTGGGCGAACCTAGTTTCGCAAATATAGCTTTGCGAAAGTTATAACTCTCTGCCTCTCCCCTCCGCGTAAACGAAAATCAAATTGGCCAAATATTTTTCTCACATCTTTGACTGTTCCCCATCGTCTTGACAATGGATCGTTGCAGTGACAACTCCTCCCCTTGACATGGCGGCCTGTACCTTAGCATTCTCAGCATGATACTTTGACTTCTTTCTTGCCCTTCTTTTGCGTTGTTGGTGAAGTTCTCCTCTACAGGACGCTGCTAGAGGAAGGTAGGACGCTGCCATATAGGAGATCGTGCTTTGGGCCAAGTTGGTCATTGCGTGGGAACTTATCTGGTGTGTGAAACGACCTTAGGGGGGGAGTCTGGTTGCAAGAAAAGAAAAGAACCATTGCTTACAGTTGGGTGGAGAATTGATCTTTCCATTGCTTTTTCCTTTAACAGTTTGGTTGCCATATAAATAAGTGTGACTATGGAAAGTTGTTTTTCCTTTGTTTGTATTGTGTGTATACGTAAGACTTCTTTTCTGCTATTTTAATTGTACAAACAATCCTTTTTCTTTCTCGACTTCCAAATAATACTGTGTATATGTATGCAAACATAAAAAAAGAAGAGAAAGACAGGTAGATAAGAACTTGGTTGGGTGTATTCTAATAAAATTATTATAGATGAACATAGTAATGTTCCAATTTACATACTGGAAAACTATCGAAGGACTGTGTTAATATACACATATTTACATAGGAAAAAAATGATAAACTATTGTACTTAAGTACATTGTCTGAAGGTTAGAACAAAAGAAATTATTGGCTTCCATTATAGGCTAATTTTTGGTATTCCTTTTAAAACAAAAAATACAACCATGTTAATAAACAGTTCTTTAATTGATGACGTGTGTAAGAGAAGAGCGCAACCATAAACATCTCTAGAAGAGAACTTTTCCATACAAATTCAAGAAATTCGACTGTAATTTTAGCCTAGGAAGAATAGAATGACATATACATATATATCCCTGTAATTTTTCAAAAGGTAGGTATGTCCTCCTATAAATCTTAAAATTTACATAAAAATCCAAAAGAGGGGGTTCAATACCCTAATAAAACTTTAACCTCAGAACTGTCGACTCATGGCTATCTACAACAAGAGATAAAACATGCATTAATGACGTTGTTTTTTCTCTAAGAAAGAAAACAGAACCCAGAAAACAAGATTAGCCGAAAATAGTCTAAGGGCCATTAGGACTCACTGGAAACAATCCTAAGATAAGGTTTACCCAAAAAGAGAACAACCCTCAGTAAAAAAATGAAGCTGACAGGCCAACCTGGAATGATAAGCCATGGATTAATTGATGTAAGACTTGGAGCTCCGAAAATCTAAGGGATATAGCAAGGGAAGGCCTGCCCATACTTGTGAAGGAAAAAGGCAAGGGATTAGTCCCATTTTAAGACTCAAGAATACACCAACAAAGAAATAAGAGTGTTATAAAAGATACAAAGCCTTACCTGTAGGGAAGAAGTGACGATCGGTTCCTTAAACACTGAAAGGATTGCAGAGAAGAACAAATTAGTAAATCGAAGAAGAATCACATAATGTTATGTCAAAACGAAATGAAAAAAAAAACAAAAATTACCAGGTTAATATAAAGCCTAAGTCAATCACCTGTTAACAATGAAACCATCTCGGAAAGGGTAATTCCTTGCATGTCGACGCCAAAATAGCAACTGGAATGTACCCAAACCTTGTCGGCAATACAATAGCAGAGCCATGAAAATTATACAACTATTAATGCTCCGAAGTAATAGAAAGATATTCTTCTCAGAATTAAGTTAAGTCGGTGTAAATGAAGAAGTTGGCCACCAGTTCAGACAGACGGTGGATCCAATGGTGCAAAACATTTGATTCGTCAGATAAAATGGATCATAGTGAAGAAAACTAAGATGGGTGGGGAGTTCCGTAAAGGAACGCCTTACGGCTTAATTACATAAATTGTATTTCTAATATTTTTTTCAAGTCTTCCTTATTTTATTATAAAAAAATGAATAACCAAAATTGTTGAAGATGGAAACTTAAAAAAGTAGAATTTGAATATATTAATCACATATAAATAAATAGATAATTATCAAGAAATTTACATTTGAAAAATAACATAAATTTCAAATTTCAAATGGGATTGTATTGAATTGTTACAGATTTATTAACATATTTTTTTTGGGAAGTCAAGGATTCTATCAATGGTTTAAATGGTTACATTGTTGGTGTATAATAGTCAAAATGTCTTTAGCCTAATTTCTATCAAACTTGTTGGGTTGGAGATACTAACGAAAACATAATGACAAGAGAAAAATTAAAATACAATATCTCATGCATGTTGCCCACAGTAGACATAATTGACCCAAATAATAACCACAACTAACCATCATCCCAAAAAATCATCATTCCCCAGGTTTGGGGCAACCATAGCATCACATGGTATCGGAGGTTGATGGAATTCCTCATGAACATGGGCCTCTATGTGGTCTAGAAGGCCATCCAAGCGATTTTGTCATTCTCGTATCTGCCTCTTCCCACATGAGAGAGAAGCATGTTTGTCCAGTATGTGCCATTGGTTGTGTTGCATGTCTTCCATGAACGGTATGAACTTAATGCGACCGTCGTGCCTATCCCTTGTTAGTTGCTCAACCATCTGAGTGATTGGTCGGAGCTGGGCCTCGAAAGAATCAAATAGGGGAGGAAAGTCCACCCTGTCAGGGGAGTTGGCATGTTGGTCGACTTCTCCCTCTGGATCTCGTTGGCCCCCCTGATGCATCACACCAATGCCATGAGGGTTGACATCCCTGCATGCTCGACGTCTCTACTTCTGCATTACCTATCCAAGCATTCAACTAGCTCAAACATCACCGAAACCCCACTGAGCAGACACACTACAATTCGCAGCAGAGACCGCCTAGGCTTTGGGCCAACGTTGTAGTCTTGCCTTCAAGCCCCTACCCGATGATTGTCTCATCCTCCATAACTCTTCACCGATCGCACTCCAATAAAAAACAAACCCAAACCACGTGGAGGCACTCACACACTCAAAGCCACCGAGCTTCCACCACATAGAGCCACACCCTACTAATAGAGTGCCAACCCAAAAACCAGTCCTTTTCAAGCCTAACACCCCCTAAAAGTCCTTTGTCTCCAATTATAACATAAATACTACTCGACACCCTACGCCGTCCCTCCACAATGTGTATAACAATGGTAGTGGAGTTTATTATACCCAAAACCCCATTCAAAATAAATGTAAAGAAGAAATCATATAAACATACCTGTACAATAATGCAACTTGACAAACATTGGGATGCACAACTAAGAACCCCATCTACCCACTACGTACCAGACTTATTGAGCCACAACTAGTCTTGAATCACTTCTTTCCACCCTTGACTAGGGTCTCAAGTAGTTCCCTGCAGAATCTCCACCAGAACCAACACCACACTTTTATATCGAAGATCGAACCCTCACGAAACAGGTTGATCCCAATGAGCGTGGTGTGGTCGAGAGAGAGGGCCACCCTGTGCATCAGATACACTACCATCCACCACAACCACCTCCGTCATTTCCCGAAATGCACAAATGCGAACCTGAACTAAGAAGACAATATGTATAAAGTCATCATCTTTCAAAATGTTCATGAGGTGCACACTAGGTTAATCGATTGTCTCGTACAAATTAAGCATTGATGATGCATGTTAGGGCATTAGTACCCTTGACCTGCTCCTACCTTTTGCCTGATGTCACCCTCATTGGGGTATATTTATTAACATATTAATTGTCAATTGATTCCATCTTTGTAGATTTGTAATATGTTTAAAGCTACAATTATGCTAAATTATCAAATAATAAATTTAAAGCAATTTTACTTTTAACATATGAATTTATGGAAGCCCATCGAGGCAGCTCATTAGTGATCGACTTATAATGAAAAGTTAAATCCCCAAATATTTGGGGTTCAAACTCCATTGGTCAGACCAAAAAAATAAATATGAATCTATGTAATCTAGTATTTTTCTAATTATATATATATATATATATATATATATATATATATATATATCTTGATAGCTAGAATTATCTTTCTGTCTCGATCAATGCTAAAAAGAAAATGAACATTGCCAAGATAAGAACTAATTCTCATGAGCTTTAAAGTGAAACCCAGTGTTGGTCAATTCCCAAAACACCTTGGGATGAAAGAGTCTATCACCTTTGCGATACTAAAGCACTTTTTCTTGGATTGCCCAATGCTTACTCACATCCACTCTAATTTTCAGAATCTTTGCCACATTACTAACCTTCTTTACTTGTTAGCTCTACAAAGCAAAATTGCGCTTACACACATTTATTCTAATTTTCAAAATCTTTGCCACACTACCAATTTTCTTGACTTATTAACTTAGCAAAACTATGGTGACATCAGAACGCTCCTCTCCCTTTTTTTCTATCATAAAAATAAAATATTAAAAGATGTTAATTAATCTCTTACTTTCCTAAAATTCAGTAAATCATATTAATCTTAATAAACTTTATCATCATCATATACTTCTTTGTTAATTAAAATTCTTTTTTTCAAATAAAAAAATATGTATGTGGGTCCATTGTACGATCCACAACGGTTATGGTTAATGGGCTGAAAATAACTGGCCTACCAAAAGGCCATGCATTAATGCATGGAGTTATATATATCCACCTTTGGATTATGGCACACCAGTTATTCAACGGTAGACATATATGAGCCCCATGCATTTATGGCCCATGGGTAGACCAATTATTTGTTGCAATGTTTAATGTCGCAGCCTCGCAATATCATGGTTCCCAATAGCATGAAACGTAGACGTGAAACTCGACTTCAAAAACTTAGCTGTTACAAAGGAATTAAAAGCCCATTTATTCCATTTATATGTGGTCTTGGAACGGCTAACATGTCCCCTTATTCCAATGTATTCATGGCCTTTTTCATTTTCATAATTGCTCATCCTTTATTGTTATCCTATTTATTTACTCAATTAAGCTTATCCTTTATATTTGGTTTTAAAATATATATTATTTTGTTATTGCTATTATTTTTTTTAAATAAAATATTTTTGTATTAGTGTTATTTTAAATTTATTTTAGAAGTATTTTTTTCTTTCTAAATTAGAGTATGGTAAAATTATAATTTTTAATTATTTAAAATATTTATTAGATGAAATGAATATGGTTTATCCAACTTTAATAAAGTAAGTGATTAATTGAGATATTTTATTATTTTATTTTTATGATAAAAAATAAGAGAGAAAAACATTCCTATATATAATAGTTTTGCGAACTTAACAAATCAAAAAAATTAGAAAATTAATACACTTCAAATACACTATTAATACACTATTACCGTCACCCTCCACCACTACCCAACTACCCAGCTGCTCTGATATGGAAAAATCCCTTTAATCGATCAGAATGTGACATCTCTATTTTTAAGGTTAATGTTGCAAAAAATAATCACGATTATTGAATTTTTAATTTCAATATCCAAACACGAGCACGGAAGTGGATGAAAAGAATAAATATCATAATCTGGATGGTATCCACCAACAATGTCATATAAACTTCAAGTAAACTATCCCTCTACGAAAAGAATGGGACTCACCAGCAATGCCATATAAACTTTAGGTAAACTATCCCTCTATGAAAATAATCGATGTCATAATATAAAATAATCACAAGAAGATAGATGTCGTTCTTATAATTTAAATAATCACAAGATGCTGTTGGAGTGGTATAATGGATTTAGTTTTGTTTTCAAGTAGATTTTGTAAATAACACAATTCAAAATATATCTAAAGAACCATCAAAATTATAACATTCGAATTATATAAAAGAAATATTAAACGCCACATATCAAATCAAATAAACCAATAATAATACATACCATCTTGTATATGAAAATAATACAATAATCAATAAACAAAATTGCTTAATACTTGGACAGATGATAATGCCACTTTCACTTTCTTTTGATGAGTATCGTCATAATCAGAGATGTATTGTCACAATCAGATATGGTTCCATATCTGATGAGCAGATTGTCTGTTATGAATAATTTGACTCAATAGCACTAAAGTTGGAGAAACATCAAATTTCCTATGCTTGGTGATAGTGATAGAACTTTCCAGTGCAGGTTAACTCAGAAAATAGTGATAGAACTTTTCAGTGCAGGTTAACTCAGAAAATAGTGATAGCACTTTTCAGTGCAGGTTAACTCAGAAAAAATTGCAGGACTGGAATGTTCCAAGGCAGAACATTAATTATCGAAACACGAGAAAAGGCATGTGCTTTGTCAGCAACTTCTGTCGTCCACAATATTATTGTAAACATATCAACGTGCGCCGCGTATGAGGACAAAATTTTGTTAAACATCATGTTCGGCTTAATTTCATACCCTTGCTTTTGGACTGAAACTTGCATTCATGGTAGAAAACAAAGCCTGCAAAAGTTTAAATCAGAAGCATAACAATATTAAATTCTCCATATCTAAAGAAATGGTTCAGTCTGTTCAGACATGAAAAGCAGAAAATGTGGTGATGTAATCATTAATGAAGATAGCGATGGGCAATCATAGTTCAGCAACTTTTTAATAGGATTCGTTAAGTGGCTTGTCGTTGGCCATCTTTCCCTCACTGTGTGCGATCGAAGATCTAACTATTTCATATAAAATTTATCCATGTTAGTAAGTCGAAATATTATCGGATAAGTTCGACAATGCCATGCATTTGCATGAAAATCCGTATTCAGCTCATTAGCAAAGGGAAATGTGGTCAAAGTTCTATATATTCACATTCCACATAAAACTCAACCGTTCTAAAATATAACTCTTCCCCCATTATTATCAAAATTCCACTTGGACATCCTCGTAAATAAATCAATATAATTTTATTGAGAATAATAAGAATAAATTAATAAATAAATGTTTTTTTTTTCATTTAAATTTAACCATGGACTAAATTTCTCTCATACAAATTTAATTTTATTTATCAAATTTGTTTTGGGAGGAATTTGGTCAAGTAGTGGAGAAATGGTTTAGGTGGGTTACGACTCTTGGGCGGGGAGTGATTAGAAACACTTGCTTAATTTTTAAATTTGAATTCCATTAGGATTACATTTTTTATTTGAATTCTATTGGAATATACTTTTTGGTTGATGTGACAAGAGGAGGTATCATAGGTTTGCACAATTAAGAATGGGTTTTTGCTATGGAGTTCAGAATTCCTATAGGATTTGTAGATGAATGGAATAGATATTCATAGATGTTGTGGAAATTTCAAACAATCCTTAGAAGAGATAAAGTTGATCGCCTTGTGTGATCATTGAACAAACATTAAGGTGATATCATTGCAAAACATGGGTGTCATGATGCTCTCATACAACAAAGCATTTTATATGAGTCCAAGTGGTGGCATAAGTTAGTCTGGAAGGGTCAAGGTTTTCTCAAGGGCATAATTTTTTTGTCATTGGTTCTTGAAAGAAAATTTCCCACTTGGAATATTCTCTCTATGAAAAGTTGGGAAGGCCCAAGATATATGTGCTCTATATGCTAAAGTACAACTAATCCATTGATCATTTTTTCCCCCTTTTGTCAAATTTGTTTGGTATAATGTGATTTCAGCCTTTAGTTTAAATGATTGTTGGATTGGTCAATCATTGGAAGAGTGCCTTTACAATTGGACTTTGAGATTCAAAATATCCTCATACAAGTTTCTTTCAATCTTTGTTCTTTGGGCCTTTGGTTAGGAAGGAACAAAGCTCTATTTCAAAATTATGTGGTTCATTGCAGAGTAATTGCACATAATATTAGGTTGTCTTATCTTGGACGGGTGAAGCCTATGAAAGGAAAAATGAAAAAGAGGAGAGGGTCCTAGATGTAATTGATGGAGTGGTATGGGGATTCTTTGATGGAGCTAGTTAAGGAGGTGGATGAACCGCTGAAGCTATTATCTATTTAACTAAAATGTGTTGATCAAATGTAGGTTAAGGGTGGGGAATGGAACAAATTTTGTGGCTAAGATGACAATATGGATTGCTATAGGAATTACTCTCTAGAAAAGGTAAAAGTCTTTAGTGGCAAGGGATTCCAAAGTCTTGGTGGAATGGTTCAATTGAAAAAATGATCATAGAATTCTTCATATTGAAGCCTAGCAATGGAAGATTAGTCAATTGCAATAACAATATGACGATATTGAGATATTTCATATCTACAAGGAGCAAAACCTCATAGCATACATGCTTTCATCTTTTCGATGACATAGTATGTTCTATGAGTAAATTTAATAGAGATGTGTTAGTTTCTAATCTATCCTTTAATATTTTTGAATCTACCCATCCTTCCATGAGGTAAATGATTTTTTTTTTTAAATTTTTGATGTAATTAATAGAAGCAAAACATAATGTATAGACAAAATCGCAAGTAAACTACATAGTAGTTAAAAGATTATATTTTTTTAAAATTCAAATGAAATAAAAAAAACACTTTCTTTCTTTAAAAATAACAAAAAAATTTACATTTTGTTTTAAATATTTTATTTATTTTAAAAAATATTTAAATAACTAACTTTTTAATCATTGTACACTTATTCGCTCACTTTCTATAATTCCACTTTATCAATTAGAAATTTATGCATGGCAATTAGTGCCATTATAATTTGGAACATTTATAATTAGTAATGAGAACAAACAATATGCATTCTGCAATATATTAATAAATGCTATGTAATATATTAATACATTTTATATTTCGCTCACTTTCTAAAATTCCACTTTATCAATTAGAAATTTATGCATGGCAATTAGTGCCATTATAATTTGGAACATTTATAATTAATAATGAGAACAAACAATATGCATTCTGCAATATATTAATAAATGCTATGTAATATATTAATACATTTTATATAAATTAAGAAGGTAAATATTAAACCCATAACATTTTTATTGGTCAATTTTATTTAAAATTCTATAGATATTTTTAAGAATTATAAATTTAAATTGTTCAATGTGTAAAGTTTGAATGTTCAGGGTTTTTTTTAGGGCATTGAATCCATTTATGCATTCAATAATGCATTTTAAACAAAAAAATCACAATCTTGCTCAAAATTGTATTGTCAAATTCAGGCTACAAACATGATTTCACCGTTTAATTAGACTATGCCGATATTAAATATCTTATTATATAACACTAAATTAATATAGTAATTTGATGTTGCACCCATCCTAATTTAACAATTAATATTAAATTGTAAATGGAATAATATTCATATATATATATATATATATGGGAAACTTATCATAACATAGTTGTCAAATCAATGGGGAGGGGCAATTATTTGTTATTACTTATTCATTTTATTCAAAGAAAACCACATCACCTGGAATTATATCTTGGTATTTCTAAACTTTCTTTTTTGTTAGATGGATCTAGATCTTTGATCGTTAATATATTTTTTATGTCCAAAAAAACCTAACAGTTAAACATACATAAACAATTCTAAAACATTCTTCAAACTTTTATATATAATTTAAAATTATTTATAAAATTTGAATTAATGTTGAAAAGTGTAATGCTAACAAAATCCTTTATTATAAATTGCCAACTGAAATTTCCTTGAATAATTCCCCTACCAAACCTCTAAAAATATATATTTAAAATTTTGCAAAATATATATTATAATTAATATAACATTTATTATTCCGTTACGTAATGTATATTGTTTGCTGTATAAACCAAAAAAAATGTTCGGTCACATGTCCTTTCCTTTGTCTTTCTCTCCAAGCGGTATAACAACGCAACCAAACACTCAACCTGGTCGTCCTGTTTTGACTTTGATACTAGTGGATCATGAGCGTTTCTGTGAAGTGAAAGTGCATGGTCACTCTAACAATTGGAATTACAGACACAAAGTTTATTCAGAACGGATGGGGTCGAGTAGACTAATGAGAGAGTGATCTCCCTCAAGTTTGTCAAAGGTTACTAGTAACGTTTACTAAGTTTGTCAACGTTGACCAAGTGATGATTATGAGTATGATTAACTAACATAATTTTGTAGGCAGCTGCAACTTTTTCTCCTTTAAAGAATGTATAATTTCTTATTTGTAATAAAAATCAAATTTTAAAAATTATAAAGATCAAATATTTTAGATATTAGGTCTTAGTGGTGTTGATTTATTTCTTTAATCACTAATATGGGTTAGTAGTTTTAGTTTATTCTATTTGTATTTGTATTTTTATGTTTTAGTTTATTTTATTTGTTTTTTTATGTTTAGATATGTTTAAAAGAATCAACCAGGTAGGTAGAGTAGTTGTTGCCAATTTTTCAAACCACGGTTTGATTGGAATTATTTCTCAATCTAAGTATATGATTTTTTTTTAAGTTTTTTTATCATGTTTTCCCCTCCTTTTAACTTTTCTGTATTTTTTTTTTTTGCCAATCTTTAGAGGAGCAATTTTCTTTTTTTGTTTTTCTAATTGGGATTTCATTTTAGTGAGTGGCTTTCCTTCAAGTTGTCTTTAAATCCCTATAATTCCAACCCCAATCATTTTTCTAGGTTTACCATCTTCCTTTTACAGTTTCTTGACTACCTTGTATTTTTTATACAGTTGGGTTGAATCTCAAAGAGTAGAGCAGTTACATAAATCACATCCATTTACATGGTTGTGGAAATCTAGCTTACAATTCCAAACATAGGTTCTAGAACAAAGGCCTTGTACTTCTCAAAGTGATTAAAATAAATATTTGTGTAATGTTCAATGCACATTATTAATCTTGTAGTACATTCCTAATTTTGCAATTCAACATCCAAAATTTTCCTTTAATTCTGATTCATAAACACTCTCGTAGCATGAAAAAATTATGCCCCATAGGGAATCCATATGAGTATACTTATTTATTTCTTTGATACCATTCTTATGCTCTGCTTTACCTAATTAATGCATAATATTATACAATGCAACCTATACTTAATCATAACAACATAATTAAACATGCCAAATCATATATAATTCATAGAAATATATATAATTTACAAATTAATGCAACATAAAGTAGATAAATATAAGTAGAACACTTTTTTTTTTGCTGAATGTCACCAAATGGTTGCAAACCTCAGACATTCCTCCTAGCCCTAGATCACACTACCCCAATACTCTTAGCTATGGGTCACCCTTGAGTTTGGCCTATGACTCCATTAAGGAAAAAGGCTACCTAAAACCAACTAAGATCTATACATAGAACCAATAAAATAACAAGATAAAATATCAAACTCTAATAGCCTTCCATCTACAACCCCTCATCCCCCATAATTCTAGACAACCCAAGGTATTTAACACCCTTCTTTGAACGTACAGTCCCTCATAATGTGCCACTATCCTTGTAGGGCTCCAACATAGCTGCACAAGGAATCTCAAAGCCATGTGTGATGCAGCCCAGGCCTCTCCCAGGCCACAACTACCAGGATCTCCAATTCTCTTATCTCAAAAATTATCACTCGGCGTTTATTTTTCTGGTACAGAGTTACCATAGACAGCTTTCAGCTATATATTCCCCCGTTATATGTTCCCTGCGCAATTAGTTTTCTATTTATATATGTGGCAGACATATATATATATTTATGAACGGTCATAAAACCCGCAAGCAAACGCATGGTGCGATAATAGCCATGCTCGTTTACACACAATGCTTTTCACACGGCTCTTGGAGGCGCTTTAAAAGCGATGTCCCTTTGGTGGATTACATATACAATATATGTCCGCGGATCTGTATGAAATTACGATGGCAAAGACTCGCTTGTGGTGGATTGACAGCCACGTATACATATATTCGGCGCCTATGCTATTCTCGGCCTGTGTATATATCGCTTACCCATATTCGCATTTCAACTGGACAAGCCGAAACAGAACCCATCCACATCGCTTTATATATGTATCGCTAACTATGGCTACGGCATATACACACCTTCGCTTGCTGCATCCAAGTTTGATATATATATATGTCACAAATAAGCACACGTTTTCCCAATGCCGCCTCCTCGGTAATTAACCGAACAGCAGGTATATATAATTAATAATATTCAATGGTTATTAACGTATGCACACAATACGCCGACAACAGAGATATCCACACTCGTCTTTATCTTGGAGATACACAATATAAGCATAATATATGGGTGAAGTTTTTAATACGCTACAGCGACACATTTACCATATCAATACGCTTCTGCTACGCCAGCCCGATCATCTTTAGTCGCTCCAGAGTTTAAACATCACAAGTTCATTTAGCACAGAAACATGGGCATGTTCATGAGCTTGTAAGGAGAACATTCACCGTGGCGCATTAAGTCATTATACATCAAACGAAGGCAACTATTCCACAGCATGTGCGCATGAGAAAACAAATAAGAGCCATTAAACATCGATTTCTGCCATCATGCACAGAATTAGAATGCTCCAATTCGACATACTTATAATTACATAAGCAAACATTCACACAGTTATATTCATGGCCAGATATGCAAATCCATGGCCCTTTTACAAACTGCCCGGAGGCTCCCAAGGAGAAACCTTACTCACTCTTTCCCCTCACTCTCACACTTCCTCCTTCTTTCACAATGCCTTTGAGGCTTCTTAATTTATTAAACTTAGCATGCTCTAAAAATCCTAACTAAAGCTCATGCAATGCATACATATGGCAAAAGCATCTTTTTAGCTTTATTCTGTCTTTTTCCTATTCTAAAATAGAAAAGCTATCCTTATCCCTTAAAGATTCACATCCACTCCTTTATGCCTAAAAGCTCTCCTAGTTTTATTTATTTTGAGAATATCTAATTACTTTTGGAATTTAGGAAACTAATGCATGACCCTATGTCTATTATTTACAATAATTTCCTTTTTGGCTGGATGCTCCCGCATCATACTCCCAAGGTAGAAAAATTTCATGATCTCCTGATCATGTGTTCAGCTCCATGTTTGCCTGGATCCCATATCTTGTACTGTAACTTTTCACTTGCCACTGCTTTTGTCTGTTCTTCTCCAGGTCTCCACACTTTATGCTGCTTTGCTGCACTAGCCGCACTCTTGCAATCTTCTGTTGTCTTCCTCTTGCTGCTTCTGCTACTTCTCTTCTTTGCTGATGTCTTTTTCTGAGACACTTTCAGCATGATTCTTCTGATTAATTCAATTTCCTTGTCCAATAAATCTTCAAGCTGCTGATTTCTTGCTTCTATGCTCGTCTCTGTTCTGACTTTCTCATTTCTTACTGCCACCCGATCATCCACCCTCTCTTGTCTTCTGGAACAGAGAACTTCTTTTCTCTTTAACTGACTGTTCTGCTGAGTGAAATGTTTCTCAACACCTGCGATAATACCTGCATTCACAGAACACATGTTAAAATTAAAATCACAAGGCATCAGTGCCTTACTTCCCTCTGCCAGTATTTCAGTATGTTGTTCCATCCCAATCAGCACATCAGTATGCTGATTTGCCTTCACCATGAGACTGTTAGCTAGTCCTTCCTTCTTACCATCTTCAGCTTTATGATTGTCATTCATAAAGAGTCTCTTCCCTTGTTTCTCCATCCAATCAGTCCTCTGTCTCTCCAACTCTCTTCTTTGGAGATCTAGTTTCCTATACAATTCAAAAACTTCATTAGGAGTAGACCTTGGAAATTTCACATGATTTTCTATACCTCCACTAGTTTTTGACCAATCATCAGCTCGTCCTTCTCTTTCTGCCTCAACATACAAGGGAAACTCCTTCTTCTCCATCTGCTTCTGAACATCCTTCACGTCCAACTCTTCTTGCACAAACTCTAAATCTTGTTTATTTTCCTGTTCTGTACCTGCAAACATGTGCAACTCATTAGTTTTTAAATTATGAGACTTTTCAGTCTTGACTGCTTCCTTCAACATATATCTGCATGTGGGAATTTCAAACTCCAACTCTGGTGCAAGAACTCTAAGTCCCTTTTTCAACAAGGCAATCATAATTTGCTTCAACCTTCTCTGCAACTGTCGCCAAATCACTCTCTTTCCCTTCAGTGGAAAGATCCATTTTCCATTTTGATCTTTCTGCTCTTGCAGCCATTCTTCCAGTACCTGCAATTGTGCCTTCATTACTGCAATCTCTCTTTCTCGAACTTCTGCAGTCATCCCATCAGCTAATTGTCTTTCACCTGCAAACATCCACAAATTATCAGATTTAAAACCATATGACCCTTTGGTCTTACTTGAAGTTTCAGTCTTCAAGCCTTCATCTTCGCTATCTCCCAGAAATTCTCCTTGTTCTGGTTCACAAATGTATTCTTCAACTTCCTCTGGACTTATCTTCTTGCCATTTACCTTGGCATCCTCTTTCTTATGTCCTCTACCATGGCTTTTTCTTGAACCTCTGTTATGACTATCAGTAGTCATCTCCTTCGCCATGAGTTCCTCACCTATGAGTTGCATGAAGCCTCTACCACAGCAACCTCTCTTGCTGCCACTTACCTCATTAATCCTTCCCCCCGGATCTGGTCTTTTGGTAATCATTGGTCCTCTGCTGGAACCTTTCGAGCATTCTCCACTGCTCCTGTAGGTTTCTCTCATCTGCAATTTTATTCAACCTCTGTTGAATCCCTTTTGCAACAAGCCTCTGCAACAACTAGTCCTCCTAGCTGCAATCTTACCTCACTAAGTTCTCCTTACTTAGTCTTTTGGTAAGCACGGTCCTTTATCTGGAACCTTCTCCTGAGCAACACGTTTGCTCCCTCTAGGCTTCTGCAATCTTCTTCTCTCTCCTGAGAACACTTCAGTTTTCCTCTTTATCCAATTCCTTATTGGATTCTTCAGGTTCACTGCCACTTCTCTGCAACTATAAACTTCAATTACAAATTTCAAATCAGAAAGATAATCTCACCTCTTAAGACCTTGCATGATCTTCTCCTCCTTTTGTTTCTGCAATCATGTTTACTTGTGGAGTTTGCATATCAAATTTAAAAACCATTCAACACACATTCAATTCTAAAAAAAAACAAATATCTTCAGCTGAGCATTCTAGCTCTGATACCACCTGATGCAGCCCAGGCCTCTCCCAGGCCACAACTACCAGGATCTCCAATTCTCTTATCTCAAAAATTATCACTCGGCGTTTATTTTTCTGGTACAGAGTTACCATAGACAGCTTTCAGCTATATATTCCCCCGCTATATGTTCCCTGCGCAATTAGTTTTCTATTTATATATGTGGCAGACATATATATATTTATGAACGGTTTCATAAAACCCGCAAGCAAACGCATGGTGCGATAATAGCCATGCTCGTTTACACACAATGCTTTTCACACGGCTCTTGGAGGCGCTTTAAAAGCGATGTCCATTTGGTGGATTACATATACAATATATGTCCGCGGATCTGTATGAAATTACGATGGCAAAGACTCGCTTGTGGTGGACTGATAGCCACGTATACATATATTCGGCGCCTATGCTATTCTCGGCCTGTGTATATATCGCTTACCCATATTCGCATTTCAACTGGACAAGCCGAAACATAACCCATCCACATCGCTTTATATATGTATCGCTAACTATGGCTACGGCATATACACACCTCCGCTTGCTGCATCCAAGTTTGATATATATATATGTCACAAATAAGCACATGTTTTCCCAATGCCGCCTCCTCGGTAATTAACCGAACAACAGGTATATATAATTAATAATATTCAATGGTTATTAACGTATGCACACAATACGCCGACAACAGAGATATCCACACTCGTCTTTATCTTGGAGATACACAATATAAGCATAATATATGGGTGAAGTTTTTAATACGCTACAGCGACACATTTACCATATCAATACGCTTCTGCTACGCCAGCCCGATCATCTTTAGTCGCTCCAGAGTTTAAACATCACAAGTTCATTTAGCACAGAAACATGGGCATGTTCATGAGCTTGTAAGGAGAACATTCACCGTGGTGCATTAAGTCATTATACATCAAACGAAGGCAACTATTCCACAGCATGTGCGCATGAGAAAACAAATAAGAGCCATTAAACATCGATTTCTGCCATCATGCACAGAATTAGAATGCTCCAATTCGACATACTTATAATTACATAAAGCAAACATTCACACAGTTATATTCATGGCCAGATATGCAAATCCATGGCCCTTTTACAAACTGCCCGGAGGCTCCCAAGGAGAAACCTTACTCACTCTTCCCCCTCACTCTCACACTTCCTCCTTCTTTCACAATGCCTTTGAGGCTTCTTAATTTATTAAACTTAGCATGCTCTAAAAATCCTAACTAAAGCTCATGCAATGCATACATATGGCAAAAGCATCTTTTTAGCTTTATTCTGTCTTTTTCCTATTCTAAAATAGAAAAGCTATCCTTATCCCTTAAAGATTCACATCCACTCCTTTATGCCTAAAATCTCTCCTAGTTTTATTTATTTTGAGAATATCTAATTACTTTTGGAATTTGGGAAACTAATGCATGAACCTATGTCTATTATTTACAATAATTTCCTTTTTCGCTGGATGCTCCCGCATCAATGTGCCAAGATTTCCAACTTCCATCAGGAGTGTCTTGCTACCCTCTAGGCCTCACAACAAAGAACCTATTCCCGCACTTGTCCCTCCATGGTTCCAACCTTCCCTAAGAAAACCCAAGGAAAAATGTACACCCAGATGCACCTGACATCCACAAGGTAACAATATCGTAGGGACGCATTCCCTAGGAGCAAGTTTAATACTCATTGTCCTCACATTGAATGAGAATACTAGGAACAAATGATCTAGAATAATGGGAATTACACTAAACTCCCAATTTTACGTGTGTGTGCCCCTTTTTACAAGTGGAACCTCATGAAGCCCTTTTTCCAAGTTTTAGATACTTAGGATAAAAAAAACACTTTAGGAATTTTAACATACTATTTAGATTTGTATCTTGGCTTAAGCCCATCACTTATTCCTTAGCCCCCTTTCCAACTTTTGGAGTCCTAACCCACCATACTCTCTGGTCTGACTCGATTTGTAGCAGTGGTGTATTTTTACTAATAAATCAATGTGATTACTTATTTACATCCCTAGGCTTGTTGCCCATTTATCACATAGTCTCACTAGCCTAAAATCACACATGATTCTAGCCTCAAAATAGCATATACATAGGCACGTAGGCCCACCACATATATATACAATGATAGGCATGCATGCCCAATAAAATCATGGTTCATAGCCTAATCATAACATTTACAATATACATGAGGTCATTACAGGGGTATTCTTCTCCCCCTTATTTTTGCAATTTCCTCATTGCATTATATACATACGTACAATCAAATATACTTCAAAATTTGATGGTACACCTCTTTCATGGCATCCTTATGCTCCTATGTATTTTCCATTGGACTATAATAGTGATGGTAGCTTTTAATTACCTTTCTAATATCTTAGAGAGAGAACCAAAAGACAATTAATTGTCAATCCGGGGTTCATGGGAGACTTGTGAACTATTGTGCATTGACTAGTACAATTACGTATGTGTTCTAAAGTTGTAGTAACTAAATGATTGTGATAGTTTAAGATATAAGGATTTTCTTACAAGTCACTAGTTAACCAAAATCACACCACCCTTGCACGAATATAAAATACAACATTTTATCTATGCTGCAAAAAAGTATATTACACTTTGTAGGAAAAGTAAATCACACCAATTCCTAGAGGTGACTTTCTCAATTGTTAAGAATGACCTTGATTGTTGTAATTGATATGCACTTGCATGTCCAATGAGAATTCATTCACTTGCAAAACATTATCTCATACTTGTAAATAAATCAAAACCATGAACCAAATGCATAAAGTAACCAATCAACACTTATTCAAGAAAAAATAACTATTAGAATTATGAAACTAGAGTAATGTTAAAGATATAGTGAAGTTGCAACAATGACCCGAACTCACACAATTCTATAATTCCTTCACAAAACCAATTAGTAAGTGAATAAGGATAATATTAACACTAAATTTGTAGCAATGTACCTACAATTAAAAGTTTTAGCAATAAGACACCTATTAGAGTTGTAGTAGTTAACAATTCGAAGTTACAACAACTAGCAATTCAGAATTACAATAGTATAAACAAATAGTATATGAAAAAATGAAAGAGAAAGATAATTATAATTATACCTATGCTATGAGTAAAGATAGTACTTGACTAAGGAAGGGGACCCACCTCCTTAGACAAGGCATTGGTTAGAAAAAAAGTAAAATATGAATGCTTAGCACACCATCACTCAAATAAAGGAAATTATATTGCAGAAAGAAAATGTTTAGTACAACTTCAAGATACAAGTTCTCTCTTCTCTTCCTCTTACTTTGTCTTACTTTTTCTTACCCAACTCAATGAGAGAATGGATTTTTATACAAAATTTATTCTATCTAAGAATAAACTAAATAGGTGGATGGAGAACAATGAAAAATAAGGTTATTCATACTATTACATTGATTCTTTTAAAGAATGAAAACATATTCAATGACTGACTCTACTCAATTGTACGAAAAGTGAATCCACTTATTTTCTTGGTCATCCACTTCTCCCTATAATTTCCTCGTGTTAGAATCCATTATCAATTCCTCTAATTAGTTTAAGATCAATAGCTACATAGTTGATTATCATGTTGGTGCAACTAATGTGTAATTGAATCATTGTTGCCAGAGTTGCAACAATCGCACCACGAGTAGAGGCGACAAAATTTGTAGCAAAAATGTTGAGGATAACATGAGTTGTAGCATTGGAGTTACATCATAGCATTGAATTTGCAACATTAGTGAGGATTTGTAACAATGGTGAGGAGTAGCAGCAATGGTGAGGAGTATCAACAATGATGGGGAGTAGCAACAATGGTGAGGAGTAGTAAGAATGGTGAGGAGTAGTAAGAATGGTGAGGAGTAGTATCAATAATGAGGAGTAGTAGAAATGATGGAGTGTTTCATTGTCTATGGTCACATCTTAGAGTTGCAACCATGGAATCGTACATGAGAATTCTATCACTTGCGGAGAGTTATAACACTTATGAGGAGTTGTATTATTGTAGAGAGTTATAGTTACTGTTGAGACCCTACATTAATTGTTACTTGTACAATCCTTGGGTCCTTGACAAAAAATGCATCAATATAGATGAAAAGGTGATAGGAAAAGTACAACAAAATGGGAAAATGATGGGAAAATTTGTGTTAGACTGGTGCTAAGTGTTACACAGTAATTTGTCACTGTCTTCACTCCAGTCCTTTTATTGTGTCATGTGTCCAAGTCAAACATGCTCATATTAGACAAATGCTCTCTGATGTTGCCAAATGACCCACTTTTCCTAGTTATCTGCCTCATCACGTCTGTTGGCTAAATAAGCATGCTAAAAGGTGCTCATGAACAGTCCAAAAGCGCTGCCATCGCAGAAGTACACATGATTCCCGCGATGGTCCAATTTTATGTCCTAGCGCGAGGTTACTTGTAATCTTTAGCGATGATCTGACTAGCTACGTTACTCAATAGCGATGTCATCGCTATAGCTCAGTTATGTGCCCGCGATGATCCAAACTGGGTGAATTTGTTCCAACAGTCAGCCTTCCAAATGACTCCAGACCTGGTTGTTGGCATAGTTTGTATCGCCCTCCTTTCTCTGGCATGGTTGTTTCGTCATTTGTGCTACCTTCCTTGGAGATAAGCTCACTCTTCCACCTTTCATGGAGACTCCTTCTCCTATTTAAACACTCACCATTGCTATGCATTGCTAGTTTTTGATAGTTGGCTAGTTAAGCAGTGTTGTTAGTGTTTGTGAGTTTGCTAGATAGCTGGTGTGAGTGTGACAAGTGTGGGATTGTTGATAGCTTGTGGAAGGTTGTGAAGTGCCCTTAATCTTGTGTCAAACTTATGACTGAGAGAGATTTGTATGTTGGGAGATCCATCTTCAAAGAGTGAATGCTTGAGGAACAGGCTGGCTAGATCCCTTTGAGAAGGCTTGTGACGTCAAGACTTAGGTTGTAAGCTTACTCTTATTTCATTATTAATACAATAAATGATGTTTTCCTATGTCTTGTATGTAATTTACTTGATAGCTCATGACTTCTTGACTTTGTGAGTGAATAGATCATTGTTGTTTTCCGGTTACGTGCTTTATTGTATTTCCTTTGCATTGTTTCAGGTTGATTACTCATTAGGAGAAGGAATCAGAAGCTGGAGTAGCGCAATGGAACTCCATTGACCACCAGTTGAGGTAGGCCTCCAACTATGACTATTTAAGGAAAGCTATTGTTGATCTATCATCGTTTGTGACTAGACCCACTCTAGGGCTAGAGGGGTTGCCTCTGTCCGCAGAGGGAACACTTTCCTGCATCACACTAAGGATATCCCAATTTAGGCATCCATCATCTCTCCCCAACCGAGTTCATTGCATGTCCTCATGAAACTAACAATCAGTATGAATCATAGTATGTGAGGGTCCTATGGAGGTTACTAAGTCTATTTTCATTATGTCTTGCATCATTTGCATGAATATACCCCACCTTTCCTGGATTACTATCCAAAAAGCTACTTATTCCTTCTTGGTCAATTTATAGTCCTTTATGTACTCCCTGGTTGGAAGCTAGATCATAGGATAGTGTAAGTTAACTAAATGTAACTACTTCCACAATTTCCCATACATTTAATGCATTTTTCTACCCTTTCCGTTGTTATCTTAAAATTATTGGGGTTGAAAGTGTCTCTTTCTTGGGTGTCTTTTGTAGATTGTTTCTATTTTTCTACACATCCTTCCATGGCCACTTTTTGCATTGTTTCAATTCCTTCCGTATAGTGTCTTATGACCACTTATATTTTCTAAGTTATAAATTTTGTATGTTGGGAAGAGGACACCCATTTCTTATGAATGTTGGTGACTTGTAGGGGCATGTCTTACCCATAAATTACTAGAAAATTTGTGTTGTGCAACCTTATGGGATGCTACCAAAGAAACATGATTATTAATATAAGATACAAATGCCTTGAATTTCACATACCCCATAAAGTGGTTGGGGTTCCAAACAAGGTCATGAAATAACAAGACATTGTGTTGATAGAGTTCATACAGGAGGTATTTTTCCTCATTGGTACAAGCAAAGTAAACCTCCAAAATTGTATTTGGGCTTGTAATTTCAAATGTTTTTCGAGTCATAATGTATTTTCTTTGGAATATTATGAATTTATCTATCAATAACACACTATAGTGTGGAGATGGGGCCCTACAACTACGGGTAGATTCTACAAGTAGACCAAGTTGTATTTTGTTGATATCCATCTTGTTCGCATGATTCTCTAACTAAAAGAACTTATTTTTCTTCTCTTTATCCTCTTCACATATACATCTATGAGTTTCCTAGAACTCATCCCATTTATCTTTAACACTTCTAACAATTTTATGATGCTCACTAGGGGGCATCACTCCTTCTTCGTATGAAACCAATAACTATTTGCATTTGTTTTCTTTTTCCCTCGCCCACTTCTCTAGTGTATCTACCTGTATAATATTATCCTCCATCACCTTCTATTCTATCTTGGTGGTTTTATTAATCAAAACATGCATGAGATCTATTTTTTAGACAACCACATCTCAAGTTTTCTTCCTAGTGACTTAAGTTGTTTCTCTGACTTCAGGGTGAGGTTCCTGCTAAGTAAGACAATGTGCTTCTCAATTAAATATTTTCAAGGTCCTTATCATCTTAGGCTCATCTATTAGTGTTTTTATGGTGACTCGAAGCCTTCTATTTTCCATTTCTAATGCCTTATTTATTTCTAAAATAAATGTGTACATTGGTAAGGAACACAGGGTAGTTATTTTCTTAGGATTCGTGGGTTTAGATGTAGTGGGAATGGTTTTCTTAGGAAAAATAACATCTGTCTCTTATTCTCCATTTGAATAAGCTTCAAAAATATTAGCACCCTCCCCCATAGCTTCCTTTGTTTGTTCATGTGTTACAAAAATTTCTTCTATTTTTTGTTCCTCTATAGCATCAAGAACAATTTGGTATTCCTTCATGTGGCCTACTAGTTCTTCTATGTTAGTAGGGAATTCTGCTTCAAGCATCTTTGTTGTTTTGTGTGGAGCATCAAAGGCTTCTTCTACTATTGCAACTCCCTCATCTTTTACTCTTGTCAACTCTTGTGTTGCAGTAAGTGTTTTTCTATTGTGGTTGTAGAGTTGAAACCACGAGCGTTTATTAGTTTTGTTATTCTTGGGCACACACAGTGGCATATTTTTCATCCTTCTTGCTCATTTGGTAGTAGGTTTCATGCTGATGATTTTGACATCACTGCCATTATCCCTCCATGGAATTTTAGCATTTCCTTCTAGGGTTTCTTCGTCATAAGGAATAGGTGCGTACTTAGCAGCCAAGGGTATTGTAGCAATGTATTACCTAGCTGAAACTCATGGATTAGTAGAAGTTGTTGCTTCACGAGTTGCAACTTCTACTTCCCATTTTGATGGATTTGCAGTTTTTGTGATTCTTTCCAGTGGAGCTTTAGTTTTAAAATATTTTGTAGGTGCCCTGATAACCTTGTCACATGTATTTCCCTCTCAATTTATGGCTACCAACACCAATAATATTATCACACAGTGGTTGGGGAGTTTCCTTGGGCCGTTCATTTTTCTATACTTGTGATGTCATGACATGTATCATTTTGAGGAATAAATATGGAATGTTGATGATTTTGACATGCCTTAGGTGGTTCAACAATTCTAGATGTGGCCCAATACACGAATCTATGGTGGCATTCACATGTAATGTATCTTTGCATGATCAGGGCTATGTCCTCCCATAGATGTGGCAGTGAGCTTCTATTGAACCCTATCTCATTCTTGACTAATGCTTTAGGTTCTAGGAACTACTCAATGATCTTTAGTTTTTACATTCTTTTATAGAACCACCTCTATCCTGTTTGTGGTAACCCTATTACCTCAGCTAATATTTTCTCTATGACCTCTACAATTGTGCCTAACACCATTGACTCTTTTTCCACAAATTAAGGGAACATTTTGTTGAATTTTGTAGCTATGGTGAGTCTTCATAACTAATGTTTTAGCTCTTCAATTACATGTAAGCCATGTTGTTCATGTCATCTTGGAAAGATAAATTTTTAAATTTTTTCCTCCAAAAACATCAATTCAACCCTCCAATAGTTCAAGTCGGCCGAGGTTATGGAGGCACACATTCAACTTCCTACAAGAGTATAAATAAAGGCTTGGACCTCCTCTAAAAGGGAAACTTGATCATAATTTACACAAACAATTCAGATCACCTGAAGCAGAACTAAAAGGGAATATTTGAGGTAGAATAAAGGGAGGATGTGAGGCTGATCATAGGAATAATATGAGACAGAGTAAGGGACAAACCTGAGACAAATATCTGAGGAATAATTTCTGGACATAATAGAGCAACATGATTGAAGTTCTCTGGGCATAGAAGGAGGATGAAATTCAACCTTGGATAGATTAAATTATGTCAAGTTTATTGGGAAAATTGATGATTTGACACAAGGGTTGGTTGACCAGGTTTGACCAAGGCTATATTGCTAGTGAGTTTGACTTTGCATTTGAATAGAAGAATTAGATTTATCTTTTTTTTATCTTAATAATTTATCTAAGGAAAAGGTGGTTGGTTTTTCCCCCATGTGGGTTTTCCCATGGTAAATTCTTGTGTCTCTTCTTTGGTTGTCTCTTTATGATATTACTGGAATTTTGTTTCTATTGTTGAGATCTTTTGTGTAATTAATTTATGATGAATATGAATGCAAGAATAGATTAACCTAAGAAATCATAAGAATTAGTTATCAATTTAGGAGATCCTTGAAAAATCAGCATGGTTTTAGAGCTTATGTTATAAAGCAACCATTAAAGGAATTTCCAAAAATAAATCTAAAACATGTTGAAGAAAGTGTAAAGCTGATATGATTGAAATAAGGATCACAAAGGCTTCATATTTTTCCAAGAGTACTCAATTTCTATGGAATTCGAACCCTGTTTATAGATTAGACTTGAAGAAGGGCCAAAGCCCTAGAATGAGGGCATAATAACCTTAGTCCCAGCTATAGGAAGGTTAAGAGATACCTTATTCTACGTTTAGAAGGCTGAGAACTCATAAAATTATATTATAAAGGACCGAAAAGACCTCAAGATATATTAGAGGAGGCCAAGAATCATTAGGAGGACTGAAGATCCTTAGGACTAGGTGACATGCCTAGTAGAATCTAAAAGAAGGTTTCAATTCGAGCATTAAGGCCAAGAAAGTCTCAGACAATAGCAAGAAGAAGTCATAAAATGCCTCAATCAGTGTCAAAGCTAGAGAAGGTGTCTTTAAATAAATCTACTAAATTCTGTTTGAATTGCAAGGTATGTATTATTGCTCTTAGTGATTTTTGTCAAAAATCAAAAATATTTTGGGAAACAATTACAAGGTTGAAATTATAGAGCATAAGAAAGTTTTAGAAAAAACTAAAGATAATCCTGTTCCATAAAATGAATTCAAGATGTTGTTCTTCTACTCGCAAATCAAAGGCAATATGGTTATATCTATTTCAACTTATATTAAAATATAGGATGTGGTTGAAAATCCTTAGTCAATATAAACAAGTGTTTGAAACATATCAGACTCTAGAAATATAAAACTTGATAATGACATTATTTTGGTTAGGCTTAAGACTAGTTGTCTCATATAGCTGAAACAAAAGATTGCACATTTGTTTCAAAGTCTTTGGAATCATTGAGATGAAGTATCTATGTGAGTATTTTAAAGAAGGGACAATAAGTAATACTCAATGATCAATGACTTCAAAATTGTTACTAATTAAAGGACTAAGATATAAAATGACAACAAAGTTGTGTTTTTATGGAAGACGTATAAGTCACAAAAATTTTGATTGATATCGTGTAGGTAAGGTTTTTCGATGAAACAAAAAATTCTATGGATGATATCTGTGTTACGGTAAGACTATAAATTGTATGAAAAACAATATTGGAATGAGATAAAGATGATGAAATCTTGTTGGAGGAGCCATTCGAATTGACCGACTAGTCAGATAAGAAAATGGGCTAGTCGGTCCTTCCAACTAGCCCCAGTGAAGACAACAGTCTGCGTTGTAATGTAAGATTAACTAATGGCATCTTAAACAACATAATCAGTTAGACAGTTGGACTTACGTAATTTTTTGGATAGTCTATATATATGCATCTATATGGAAATGTAATGTCTTTCTTTTGATACATAATAAGTATATATTTGTGTTCGACTTGGCTATCTCTCCATTACTGTGTTCTCATATCTTTATATTGTTACTGTATAATTGAGTGAATTTTATCTACTAGTAACATGTTCGCTATTTGCTAGATTACAACATTGGTTCCATTATCAGTAGTGTAGCACCCTCCTCCCACATATACCAAAGCAACTAGCCAACCGGGGTAAACATGTGATGAGAGGCCACTATACTATGATTCGACCTCCTAAGTCACATTAAGGAAGTGGAACCAATGGAAACACACCATATAGACATTCAACATCATCAACAAAACCCTCTAAAGATAAGTCAACCACTTAGACAGCCTATCCCTAGGTCCCATGGTTGTTTTAGGTCTCTTGGGCCATAGTCACTCTCATGTTATGGACAAGGGAGCAACCAAAAACCTAAAGTGGCTCTCACAGGCCTGCCTGCCAGTGACTACGGACCAAAATTGTCAGTGTTGTGCCAGTGACCCTGGGATTTAAGCCACTTTTCAGGGTTAGAGCCCACGACACTACTCAGAACTGATCCATCTCTTCAAATCAGTAAAGTAATAGGGAAATGAATGTAATAAAGAAAATACTTGTTCAAGACCTTGACTGGATCCCTACTACCCATGAAAGGCATTTTGTCAAACATATCATCGAAATGTAACCTATATGTGTAAATAACAGAGTTAAGTGTAGGGATCTCATACTTATTTGAGAATCACTATGAACCATTGTTCCCTCATGCCATTTGCTACATTATCATCTATTAGGTCATAGGCACATTATCCATTCACATACAAGTAAAAACATGCTGAGAGACATACATAGTTGTTGTCATAAAATGTGCATATAACTAGCATAATAGGAACATAAATAATATAAACATGTTAGCCATCAAATGCACAAATATATAAGTACCTTTACACATGATAATCAAGGGAATGGATTTCTCATTAATGAATGCAATGAACCAACTGAAGATGGGACTACCACATTCCACCCGACCATAGAATGGTTGAGCCAAATCTCTCTTCATCCAATCACCCATGTTCCATATTCCAAGCATGAATGTGGGATCTCATAAAACACATCAATCAAAACTCATCCAGGGCTTCTTGAGGCCATCCACCTCAACCCATCAAATTGTTGGCTTAGGGGGTCTTGACCCAGGTTTAGAGTTATTTGCGCCAACCAACAAAACCCTACACTACTGGCTCTTTTTGTAACAACCTGCGTAGCGCAGGCTATAGTCTCACCCGAAGTAGTATGGGGGGATGTTGGAACCAGGTTTCTGCATCCAAAGATCAGTTTGATGTCTTTTAGCACCCTAGATCTGCCTTCACGCAGATCTGTAATCTCCTAGGGCTTGGTACTACAACTTTATCTAAACATCCCTTATACCTTCACGAAGGTCCACGATTGGCTTTTGCGGACCTTTATCAGTTGATTTGTCCACTTATGCCCATCAAAGAACAATTCTAGATTAGCGTTCATGTAGATCTACTTAGGTTAATTAGAAAACATAACAGAAATCATCATCGTCTTCGTGAAAGTACTTAACATGTATTCCATACAATTATTAAGACTAATTCAAGTGAATCATGCATCACTAGATCAGTATTTCATAAAAACATTATTCATCCAAAACATATATCGTAAACAAAAATAAGTAGATGTACATAGAAATTCTTCAATAATCTTCTTTATTGATCTTCAATATGGTATTACAGACTCAAAACTTCCCTGCGCACTCAGCTGCAGGGATCCATGCACTTAGCTATAGACTTTACCTAGGCTTATGTGCACTCAGCTGCAGGGGTCTGTGCACTCAGCTGTGGACTTTACCTAGGCCTTTGCGCACTCAGCAGCAGAGCCTTTCTCTCTCCTATCTGACCCACTTTCTACGCTATAAATTTTTCTCTTACTGACCCATTACATCCCAGATTATGCCTTAGACTCTCTAAGGCACACCTACTTATAGCCTTTCACATACAATCCCATGGTCCACGGACCATGGGTGGGTATCAAAGTTGACTCAAACTTTACATAAACAAGGGGCTAAAACCCCTTTGACTCCTAACCATCTACACGCTCTGCATCCACAAATCGCAGATACTTTACATCATTTACCAGAATTACATCAAAACTTGGGTTATTTTAACCCCAAAACTGACCTAGGGGACCCCATCCCAATAGGCCCCCAACAAAACGATCATGACTTGCCCTTGAGTCACTCGGTTGGTGCTACAATCTTGTTGCAAAGATCCCCTAGATCCATTTGAACTACAACAACATCGGCAACGCTTTGAGTGGATGCCTACTTGACCTCCTCAACTAGCTTCTTTGTAGTTGGTCCTTCTGCAGTCATCTTCATTATCTGCTGCAAGCCCGTTAGCTTCTCCTAAATGTTGGTCATGACCTAGTAAGCTTCTTCTAGAAAATGTTGCAGCCTAGCCTTAAGTAAGGCCTCTTTCTTGTGCGTTGCCTCTACCTGCGTGGGGAGCTGCTTCCCCTCCTGCAACTTGGCTAGGCGCTGCACTAGTGCAATGGAGTGCATCATTGCCCTGACTTCATCATACTGCTTCTGCAGCTCCCTGACCTCTGTATTCAGTTTCTGCAGGTTTGGGTCTTCTAATATCTTCATTCATAAAGTCTTGATGATGGATCCCGATTGGGATTTGAAACTTTGACAGAAAATGGTTCGTACTGCGGATTCTCCAGTAACTGAGTCAAAAGATATAAACCACAGATGTCTTAAATCCAGGTTCGGGTCTTCCTAAAGAGTTGTCACCAACTCCATTACTTGCTGAAATAATGCCGAATAGTCAGTGAATACGGCATCCAAGGTGGCCATCCCTTCTTTTTTGGCAGCTTTGTGGTGCTCCCTAACCTTGGGCGGAGTCGTTGGTTGAAACTTTAATTGTAGCTCAGTTATTTTCATATTGAGTTCGAATTGAACTTAGCCAAACTCTGCCTTTACCTCATGTACACCAACGACTAACTTCCTGATCTTCGCTTCTGGCTATGTGTCCTCAGGAATATGAAGCTCAGCCATTGTTCTGCATGCCTCTGCAACTGCGAACTCCAGTTAGTAACTATGTGCCTGTAGTGTCTCCTTCTCTTTAAAATCCACTGTATTCTCAACGAACATCTACTCGTTGTCCACCCTGTATTCGCTGATAAAAATTGAGAGCACGCTACTCCCGAGCTCTCAATTCCTTTGTCACCCCTGCATGCAGCACGTGAAGAATCTCATTAGGGAGCACTGCCATGTTTATCCTAATGTTCTTGAGGGTGCTTTAGATGATGCAATCATTGGCCAACTCCGTGTGTAGGGACCCTTATGGTTATGCAACAATTTGAAGATCTAGGGTCCTTACCAATTCTGCTGCTTGACTCATCCCCGGGGCCAGGCTCACTTGTACTGCGCTCACTTGACCAGTGCCCACCTATATCCTATTGGCTTGAATCTACAGCTCGTGTAGATACTTTTGGATTCTCCCCAATGTCTTCATATACCGCTGCTCGAACTGCTACAGCACTTCAGTCGTAGTGTCTTGTATTTTATCGATGATCTCATCGAGATCACCCTCCGTCAATACCATGGGATCACCCTACGACTTGTCCAATTTTTTATTTTTTCTAGGACCTTCCTCGTGCTCTTGTTCGCTCTTCTTTAGATGAAATGGGGTGGTCTACCCCTCATCTCCTTCGCCACCTTATTTAGATTGTTATTCCTCCTTGGTTTTTGGTGAAGGGGATTTGCCACTTCTTTTTGACTCGTGCTGCTCTTGCTCAGCCTGCTCCTTAGCAGCACGCTCTTTCTCCATCCAATCCTTATCTACGACTTCCTTCTTCCTCTGCGTGGCCAGGTTCTGCACAACCTGCTTGGTTGCTTCCTTTCTTTTTTGCGCTACCGAACTTTCTACACCCTTACTGGTTCCAACATCTAAGTCTGAAGGGGCCCATGTTAGTGTCCCACCCTAACCCCCTTATCTATGTAATGGGATCACATCATAGTCAAGAGTCAATAAAGCCCATATTAATAATTGTAAGTGGTTAATCCGCAATTAATGACGGAACCACAGTTAGTTGCAAATGGGCCGTAGTATTAGATAGATGGTATTAATAAAACACACGGTATTGGCCCATGGTATTGCATGTATGAGTCATATATAAAGGATAGAGACTCCCTGCGAGGAGCATCGTGTCTTATTTTGTAGTCGAGCTCTGCTCTATTGGAGGTTGCCCCCTCGAAGAGGCAAGTGAACATTACTCTCTGAATAATAAAATCATTGATATTCTGTGTTCTGGGTATCTTTTCTTCGCATATTCTGTATTTGGGTATCATTTTTCAGGTTAAGAGCATAACAAGTGGTATCAGAGCACTTTCCAGGGCCGGTGGGATCTCCATTTCTTAGCAATTTTATTTTTTTTTTGGCTAGAGACGTGTTCCGGCGTCTTTAAGCCATGGGATCTGTCGTTGAGCGCATAAACCTGCGGATTTGGGGAGGCATGCACGCAGGAAATACAAGAGGTGGTCATCTCTGTTGGACTCCCTTGTAACCCCTGTGGGTACCCCTTCGAGTAGTAGCGCATTAGACAGAACCGCACACGGACTGTCTTCCACGTACCCTCTGGGTATATCGGAAGCCCCCTAGGCTCCCTTGAAACCTTGCCATAGATAAACCGTCGGCCATCTTGCGGCTACAGTACACTGAGAACAGCACTCGGAGAGATTACTCACCCGTACGATAGGGTAGTCGGGTTGTACGGCTAAGGGTACGGTCGATCCTCCTTAGTTAGAGCCCTGAAACATTGGGCCGAGTACTACTGCCAGACCCTTATGTATATTGCGATCTGTAGCACCTGACACTTCTCAAGACCATACTTCCCTTTTCTATCAGGGGATCACACATCATCTCTTCCAGATCCGCTTGTGCAAAGGAGTGCAGCAGTAGCAGACATCAGTCCCGCAGTCTCGAGTTCACAGATCAGCCATTCTGATCTATTAGATCTATCAGCTCCGCAGAAGCATACTGTTCCACCGCTCAGAGCTATCAGATCCGCCATTCAGATCTCTCAGATCCACCAGATCGGAGTCGTTGTGAAGGTTTCCTATACTGGGGTATAATTTTCGCAGGACTTTTTGGCCGCATTGACATTTTGAGGATTTGGCCACTGCAGTATTGATAAGGAAGGAGTAAAACTCCGTTAGGAGTTTTCAAAAAAAAAAAAAAGAGTTTGAGATCTTTCGGGGCGCTTATTGGTGATCTAGCCCATCAGAATCAGGACGACGAGCTGAGCACGGTGATACCATTCACTTCTTAGTGAAAAAAATTTTGGCGGTCCCAATTTTAAAAAAAAATCAGGTTGGTGTATGGTAGAAACTAGAGCTCAAGCGATGGCCAATGAAAGGATGGACAAACTTGAAGAATCAGTGCAATCCATCCACATTCAGCTTAGCGGACTATGTAGCATGGTCAAGAAAATAGTCCCGAAGGGCAAGGATCAAGCCCACGAGGAGGCATATAATGGCAATGAACACAATGAGGGTGAGTCTAGCCACTCTCCTCACATCTGGCACACCCACCAACCACCCAGTCAGCGACCTCCCAAGTTGGATATGCATAAATTTGACGGTTCTCACCCGTCGGCATGGATAGCACAAATGGAGCAGTATTTCAAACTGAATCACATCTTTGATGATGCGACTCAGCTTATGTTGGGGAGCATGTACTTGGACAATGAAAGGTGGCAATGGTGGGAATGGCATCAACGTTGCACTGGACCTTTTAGGACTTGGACCAAATTCACCAAAGCTCTTCAAGACTACTTTGACCAGGAATCATCTTTTTTGGGTTTTCTTACTAAGCTCCGACAGACTGGTACAGTGGATGAATATATTACAGCTTTTGAAGCCTTAGCCTTCCGCACTTGGGGTCTCTCAGATGTGTTCTACATAGAATGTTTTATCAGCGGTCTTAAAGAAGCTATCAAAGCCCAAGTCCTACTGCACCACCCTCCCACATGGACAGAGGCTTGCAAGGTAGCTCGTAACGTGGAACGTGCATTAGCAGCCCAATACAGTCACCTAAATTTCTCCGCTAAAGGTCGCCCCCCACAGGCTCACAACACGACTCAAACACTTAAGGTCCAAAAGGTGTCACCTGCGGAAATGGCCGAAACAAGAAAGAAAGGCCTATGTTACTACTGTGATGAAAAATACTCCCCAGGTCATAAATGCAAGGAGCCCAAATTTTTTCAAATTGATGCCACTGACTACAACTCAACAGAGGAAGATCCACCACTGGAGGAACATGAGCCGCTAGAAGAAGACAACCAAAAGGACAATGTCTCTGACGAACCAGTTATTTCATTGCATGCTTTGGCAGGAATTTCTTCCCCTCAAACTCTCAAAATCAGAGGTTTTATTAAACATCGCCCAGTAGTAGTCTTGATTGATAGTGGAAGTACACATAATTTCATCCATTAAAAGGTCGCAGAAGCAGTGCAGTGTTTTGTACAAGCAGTTTCTAACTTCCAAGTTCAAATTGCGGATGGAGGCACAATGAAATGTGAAGGCCGCTGTGAAAATGTCAAACTTCAAATGGGGGATTATCAGTTGAAAACCCACATGTTTGCCATACACATGGGGGGTTGCGACATTGTCCTCGGCGCTGAATGGCACCGCACTCTTGGGCCAATCACAATGGATTTCCAGGAGTTATATATGAGTTTTAAGCAGAACAAGTACACACATACCCTCCGTGGACTCTAGGCGGGAGCCCCCTCTATCATCAGCTCGCATAGGATGGAAAAATTGTTAAAAAAAGGCAATCAGGGAGTTGTAGCTCAATTTAATGCCATCTAGGCAGTCGAAACGAAGCCTCTTCCAATTCATCCTGAGATGCAACAGATTTTAAATAACCATCTGCTGGTCTTTGACAAGCCTCATGAGCTTCCACCCTCGCGAGGGGAACATGATCATAGCATCACCTTGGTTCCAAGGGCCCAACCCCAAAATGTATGCCCATACAGATATCCGTTCACCCAAAAGAATGAAATAGAAAAAATCATCAAGGAACTTTTGGAAGCAGGTGTCATTCGTCCCAGCATTAGTCCTTATTCTTCCCCAGTGGTCATGGTGCTCAAGAAAGATGGGGAGTGGCAGATGTGTCCCGACTTCAGGGCCCTCAATAAGTTGACAGTCAAAGATAAATTTCCCATCCCGATGGTTGATGATTTGCTGGATGAACTCAATGGGGCTCAATTCTTCACTAAGTTGGATCTTTGCTCAGGCTACCACCAAATTCGCATGAAGGAAGTCGACATCCCCAAGACTGCTTTCAAAACTCATGAAGGCCATTATGAATTCCTGGTCATGCCATTTGGTCTTTGTAATGCCCCCTCTACTTTTCAGAGCCTTATGAACCACATTCTCAAACCATATCTCAGGAAATTTGTCCTTGTCTTCTTTGATGACATCCTCATCTATAGTTGCACTTGGGCCGCACATCTTTAGCATGTAGATCTACTCTTGCAACTGCTCCGCAAGCATAAATTATTTGTCAAGATGTCCAAGTGTTCGTTTGGCATGGCAGAAGTAGAGTATTTGGGCTACATTGTGGGGCGTGAAGGTGTCAAGGTGGACCCCAAAAAATCCATGCAATGCAGGAATGGCCTCAACCTAAGACCTTGAAGAGCTTGAGAGGATTTTTGGGTCTCACAGGCTATTATCGTAAATTTTTCCGCAACTATGGTCGCATAGCAAAGCCCCTCACCCAACTCCTAAAGAAAAATTCGTTCTTCTGGAATGAGGAAGCACAATCGGCCTTTACAGCTCTAAAAAATGCCATGTGTTCCACTCCAGTCTTAGCACTACCTGACTTCACCAAATCCTTTGTCATTGAATGTGATGCTTCGGGTACAGGTATTGGGGCGGTCTTAACGCAGGAAGGGCGACCGTTGGCCTTCACAAGCCAACAACTCAGTGGGAGGAATCTGGGCCAATCTACCTACAAGAAGGAAATGATGGCCATCTTACGTGAAGTCAAGACCTGGCGACCTTACTTATTGGGGTGACGTTTCCAAATCCGCATAGATCATCACAGTCTTAAATATTTTTTGGAGCAACGCCTATCCTCCCCACAACAAAATAAATTGCTAGCCAAAATGCTGGGATATGATTATGAGATCATTTACAAGAAAGGGAAAGACAATAGTGTAGCAGATGCATTATCTTGCCAATTTGAGGAGGAAAGTACTCTGCTAGAAATTTCCCTCCCCATTCCAGAATGGATTGAAGAGGCTCGCAGGGAATGGTTTTCACACCCCGGGCTCTCCCAACTCATTTCTCAATTGAAGGTAGATCCAAATTCCACCAAGGGCTACTCGTGGCAGGATGATATTCTTCACTACAAGGACAGAGTAGTAATATCACCAACATCCACCCTCAAAAGTCGCATTTTGGCAGAATTGCACTCATCTCCCATTGCAGGACATGTGGGCTTTCAGAAGACGTATGCTTGCACCAGAAGATCATTTTTTTGGACAGGCATGAAAAACGACATCCTTACTTTCATAGCAGAATGCAGTGTCTGTCAACGCCACAAAGGGGAAACCGCCAACACATTAAGCACATTACAACCATTGCCCATTCCGGCATCAATTTGGACAGAGGTTTCTATGGATTTCATTACAGGTCTTCCAAAGTCAGGGAACAAGTCAGTCATCATGGTGGTTGTGGACCGATTGTCGAAGTATGCTCATTTCTGCGCCCTACCCCACCCGTTTACACCAACTTTGGTTGCTCAACCTTTCATGGATCAGATCTTCAAATTGCATGGCATGCCCACTTCTATTGTGTCCGATCGTGACTCGATCTTCACCAGTAATTTTTGGCAGGAACTCTTCAGAATACAAGGCACTCAACTAAAACTCAGTACTTCCTATCATCCGCAAACAGATGGTCAAACCGAAGCCATCAAGAAATGTCTAGAAACCTACCTTAGGTGTTTCACTTCAGAAAAGCAACACCTTTGGGTACAGTGGTTACCTCTGGCTGAATGGTGGTATAACACCAACTATCATGCCACCACCAAAATGACTCCCTATGAAGCATTATATGGTCAACTCCTGCCTTCACCTACTTCGTATCTCAAGGGATGCTCAAAAGTACAAGCAGTGGATCAACTCCTACAACACCGCGCAACCATGCTCGCCCATCTTATAGAGAATCTTCATCAAGCTTAGAACCACATGAAGCAACAGGTAGACCAACATCGCTCAGAGCGCCAATTTCAAGAAGGGGATCAGGTCTTTTTACGGCTACAACCATATAAGAAAAAATCACTCAAAGACAAGGGGTGTCAGAAACTCTCGCCCAAATTCTACAGACCATATCAAGTACTTCAGCGCATTGGAGAAGTGGCCTACAAGTTGGCCTTTCCACCTACTGCAAAAATCCATCCAGTTTTCCATGTCTCATGCCTCAAGAAAGTGATTGGGAACAATTGCAGAATTCAGACCAGTCTACCTGAATTGGACGAAGAAGGGTCCATCTGGCTTCTACCCGAACAGGTCCTAGACACATGAGACAAGCAACTGCGCGGCCGCATGATTAAGGAAGTCCTCGTCAAATGGAAAGACACCTCTCCGGAAGATGAAACTTGGGAACCAGCCACTATTCTTCAGCAGTTTCCGCAGCTTCAGCCTTGAGGACAAGGCTAGTCTTAAGGGGGAGGGCATGTTAGGGTCCCACCCTAACCCCCTTATTTATGTAATGGGATCACGTCATAGTCAAGAGTCAATAAAGCCCATATTAATAATTGTAAGTGGTTAATCCGCAATTAATGATGTAACCACAGTTAGTTGCAAATGGGCTGTAGTATTAGATAGATGGTATTAATAAAACCCACAGTATTGGCCCGTGGTATTGCATGTATGAGTCATATATAAAGGATAGAGACTCCCTGCGAGGAGCATCGTGTCTTATTTTGTAGTCAAGCTCTACTCTATTGGAGGTTGCCCCCTCGAAGAGGCAAGTGAACATTACTCTTTGAATAATAAAATCATTTCTATTCTGTGTTCTGGGTATCTTTTCTTCGCATATTCTGTATTTGGGTATCATTTTGCAGGTTAAGAGCATAACTGCCCACCACTCTGCTAGACATCGCGCGATCACCTCCTGCACGTCTGTCTCTCTTATTAGATATGGCAAGTCATGCCATTTTTGTTGTGGATCCTTCTGCACTTGAATGTATACTTGGTGGAAGTCAGCCTTTAATGCGACATAGGATGAAAATTGCATGTATAAAGTCAGGGACAACCTTGGGTGCTGGTTAATAGCCATGTGGAGGCTTGACTCCATTAGGTACCAAAATATTTTGTTTCTGTGATCCGTGTGGGGTTTTTTGTAGCCCACAGGGAGGTGAACTATGCTGCCTCCAGTAATCCTGCTTCCAGGGGAGGAAACTGGCTATTCTCCGGCAGCTCCCATGCAACCAAAACAATAGAGAGTAGCAACCAAGTGTAATGGAATGGCTTGGTATCATCCCAGGCCTCGTGTAAATTTGCAAGGAATTCCTGGCACAAGTACCTGGACTAGTTGAAATGCACGCCCTTCGCACACTGTGCAGCGAGGGAGACCATGGGCGCGAGAACTTCACCTACGTGACACTTTCTCATTACTTTCCCTACTAAGATCTGTGTGGAAATTTGCACTGCGGGGTCGTTTATGGAGGTGATTAAGTATCCTTGTGCCTTCTTAATGAGGTCAAATTCATTCTTCATTCTTTCTGCCAAATCCTTTTCTCCATTTTTTTTGCCAAACTCCTTGGCTAGATTCAATCCCTCATATGGCAGATGCGTGATTCTATGGATGAGCATGTTAGTGATGGGGATAGGTCCTCCTAGCCTAAGCACCCATTGTGCACCAAAGTGAGCATTTGGAACACACAAATTGTATTGATAGGGGTGCGGTGATAAATGAGCACCCACAACGGATTCAGTAATCTTGAATTCTCCACACTACGGATCCATTCCATTGTCTCTAGCGTGGTAACACCCAACTACGCATAGTAGACACGCTTCATATATTTGTCAGTTGCTAAGTGAGGAAACTTAGCATGATCTATGAAGTCCCAATACTCCATCTTCAGCAGTGGGATCCGCACAAGCCATAGACCTTCAAAGGAAACCTGCTCAGGCAACAGGGGCATAAAAATGGAAAATTTGTCTAAGTCTGGGTCCTTTGTGACCTCCACCTTCCCCTTGCGTAGAGAGATATAGTCAGGTATCTTTGTCATGGGATCCACTCCCTCAACATCTATGTCTTCTGTGCCCTGTCCTTCCTTCGCCTCTAGATCGATGGCCTTCTCGGGTTTCTTATCTTTCTTTTGGTTTTGTGTTGCTGAATGCTTTCTCGATGATTTGCGCACCGGTAGTGGATTTTTCTATTTATCCTTCTTTAGATTTTATACTTCTTTAGCAGGGGTAGGCTTCGGACTAGGAAACCTCATTGTCATAGGCACAGAAGCTGGAGCTTCCATACTCACCACTTCTGGGGTAGCTCCTTTAGAAGCAACATCACCACCAATACTCACAGTCTCTATAGGGCTTGGTCCAAGCATTTTCTCAAGAGTGAACTCCTGATTCAACTCTGATAGCTTAGAAAATGTAGGGCTCATGACCAAATCCTCCCAATATGATCGGTTCATAGACGAAAAACAATATAGCTCAACAAAAACTCTAAGGGTGCAAAGTGTTCTTTGTTTGACCGACATGCGTAATTTATAGGGGTTTTTGAATTCAAATTTGAGAGTTTACCCCAAATTCTGTCAATTAATGCTTTTTTGGCAACAGATCTTCAAAGATTTTTGCCTTAAATGCCGCCATCCCACTCCTCTCAACTGTCTTCTGGCTATCAAATCATGAACAATGACTCCAACGGTCACTTTTCTTATGTACTGCGCAACACTCCCCTCCACAACACAGTTGCCAGTGCGTAGCTTCATATATTGTATCTTCATCATCTTCCGCGCAGGCTACCTATTGCATAGTCCTCTAACCCTGGCAGTGTAGTTTATAGTCCTGCGTTCCCTTACAACTGCCTAGAGCACTAAGATTGTCTTGCCACCATATAGTCATTGCACAGGATCCCATTTATATAGCTTCAATCAGATTCCATTCACTCTTCCCAGAAAAGGTTCTCCATTCAGCTTCGCGAGCTGAACTACGCCTCTGTCTGTAATTTCTTTGATAATATATGGCCCCATCCAATGCATCTAAAATTTACCTGGAAATTTAGTGAACTTACTATCATCTAACAATACCAGATCATTTACCTTGAATGTGGGAAGCTTGATGTGTCGATCGTGCCATGATTTTTCACGTTCCTTCTATACATGCTGATGGAATCCATCTAAGAATCGTTCCTCTTCAAGCTCCATCGCCTGCACGAGCCGTTCCACTAGGGCTTCGCGATCTGCCATACCTATGAGAGCTGCTATGCGTAGAATAGGAACAATATATGCCATACGCATCACAGATTCTACTCCATAGACCAATCTGAATGGTGTTTGTCTTGTCAGCTTCTTGCAAGTAGTCCTATACGCCCATAGTACTGTAGGTACACGCACATCCCTAGACCTGCGCGCAAAATCTTCTGCGCAATTTCCTTTTCGGAATAATGTTCTCCTGTTGCCCCTCCATGAGCTTCAATGAGAATTCTATTTCTCTCAAAATCTAGCACATATCTTCGCAATATCTCATATGCATCCATCTTATACAGATGTCCTACAATTACTGAAAAGTCTGCCGTGTACACTACTAGCTCCTTCTTTTGCTGACTTGTATACCCTTCCTGTGCCATCCCTGTAGTCAAAAAAATGGATAATATCTGTGAAATGATTATCTGCTACCTACACTGCAAAGAGCTGTGTGTCTGGCAATCCTTCCTCCAAATTATTAGGCTTCTCTCCTGTTTCAATCTGCGATAGATGGTCAGGTCTTGTATTCAACCTTCTTGGCTTCACAGTGACCTCAAAGTCATACTCCTAGAATAATAGCAATCATCAACATATCTCCCCCCTCAACATAGGCTTATTTACCAGGTATTTCAAGGAAGAATGATCCATGTACATTTTGAAATTCCCTCCTAACAAATAGTGCCTAAACTTCTGCAACACATACACCATGGCCAATCCTTCATGCTCCATCATTGAGTAGTTCTTCTGAGCCTTCAATAATTTCCTACTTGCGAAGGCTATAGGGTGGTCCATTTCTCCTTCACCAGCTTGCGTTAACACTCCACCCAACACAATGCACGAGGCATTGACATGTATGTGAAATTCCTTCTTCCAATCCGGGAATACCAAGATCAGCGCGATGACCATATTTTCTTTCAAAACATGTAATCTACCCTGACATTCTTATCCCAACAGAATGTCGCTTCCTTCTTTAGTAGTTTCTCCATAGGTGTGGTAATCTGAGAATATGCTTTGATAAAATTTTTATAATATCTCGTAAGTCCCAATGTTGTGCATAGATGCTTTACATTCCTCGGGGCCTCCATATTCACCATCATTGTGATCTTTGCAGGATCCACCATTAGCCCTTGCTTGCATATCACGTGACCTAGCAAGATTCCAAAGGGAACACAAAAAGATGAATTTCTTCAAATTCAGCGCGATCCAGTATCTGCGACACGTATCCAATATTAGGCACAGACTTGCTACATGGTTCTTTACCAATCCAAACACTGTCCAGTTGTCAAAGTATACTTCCAAGAACTTATGAATAAACTCCTTGAACGCCACGATGACTACGCGAGAAAATATCACAGGTGCATTCTTGAGTCCAAACGACATCACAGTGTATTGAAAACAACCCCATTCTGTCGTGAAGGTCGTTTTTCTCCTATCCTCAGGCGCGATATTAATCTGATGGTATCCTGAAAACCCATCAGTGAATGAGTAGGCCTCCTTCCCTCCAACATTGTCTAATACTTCATCGGTGAATGGCGTCGGGAATGGATCATGGACACATGCATCGTTACGCTTCCTCAGATCTATGCAAATCCTTATTTCTCCCTTCTGCTTCTTCTCCTGAATCACCATTGGGCTCACCCAATCAGATTCTTTAACCAGTTTGATGATTCCTACTTCCAGCATCTTACCCAACTCCAAGCGAACCTTTTCCTTGTATTTAGGATTAAGGCGATACGACCTTTTTTTAACAGGCCTCGCATCCAGCTTCAGAGTGATTTTAATCACGTCCAAATCACCAACTATTCCCTTCAAATCTAAAAACTTGGTGGAAATAGGTCCTAATATTTGTGGAGAAACTCAACAACCTTATTTACCATAGCGTCATCCCAATAGTTGCCAATCTTTGCAAACTTTGGTTCTTCTTTAGTTCCGATGTTTACTTGCCTTGTTTTCAACGACACGGTGATGTCTGGGTTTTCTATTTGTGGGCCCTCAACTTTGCGATGACGTTCCGCCTCAAAAAAATTCCAGCGCATGGCGTAGCTGGGTGCCCCAATCTGGCTGGACCCATTCCAGAGGTTCTTGCGACGTTTTGAAGATGACTGCCTTAATCTCCTGTAGAGATTCATCAATTCTCTTGAAACCATCTTCAAAACTGAAGGTCAATAAGATTCCTTCCCTCAATATATCCCACTCTGCAGTGCCATGGAGGAGCTCTATTTCCAAATACCAGTTCATGGGGATTTTATCCAAAGTATGACAAAATAAGTGTACCCATTCTGGTTGTGGCTTCATTCCATAAGCTTTAGTCCACTTCACTAGATGATCACATGAATCATCTCTCCCATCATATTTCTCACTCAATCGAGTGCTACAATAACCAAACTGCAACCTCATCATCCTTTATTACTCCCGCCATCCATCAAATCTATCCTTGTGCATACCCCACCATCTTGCGGGCGTAGCATGCAGTGCCAAATCTAATGCTTGGAAGCAGTGATGCTTGGGGACTTCACGCTAAAACGCATCGAAAAAATTATCAACATTAATTGAACTATCATAATAAGGTAAGTTCCTTACCTCCGACGAGACGTAGTGCATCGATTTAGTCATCATGTTGCAGCGCAGTGTAGACACTTCATGTAGCCGATTCTGCCAATGCTCCAACTCTTCATCTAAATATAGGTATAGGAACTCTCACAATCCCATGCGATCCTACCATCTACCATTGGATTGATCTAGTCCTAGTATTGCATTGTTATTTTATAGATTTGATCCAGTTCATCCTCACTTTCTTCGAAATCGCCGATCGGTTCAATATAGCGCACCCCTTCTGCAGGGTCCAACGAAACTACAACTCAAAGTGATTTATTTTCAAATGACATTGTACGCTTCTTCAAGTTCATCACCCCATTCATGTTAATGGCCTAGTCAATTCCAAGGAGCACGGGGTATGGATTGCTATCATCAACGATTTCTAGCACTTCAAAGTCAACCATCACGCTCGCACCTTCTGTATCAACTGTTAGTCCATATAGTCATCCCATCAGAATGATCTTATGCTAGTTTGCCATTCTGAGATGAATTGAAGACCACTGCAACACAGGTCTCCCCATTAAACATTCGCATCAGACCCTAGGCCCAAGATGACCTGGTTCATCTCATAGTATCCTATCTGTGCGATGAGCCTCATCTCGCCCCATTCTAGCCTTATGTTTTTCAATTTTTCTAACTACATGGTGTCCACCAGGGGCATTCTCTTTGTCAGTGCATTTGTTTATTAACTCCTGCATTCCTTTCACAACTTTGCTATCGAACAAAAGTTTCATGCAGGTCTCCAAGAATGTGGTGAGCATAGAGGGATCAACCTTTGTAGGCATGCTGGGTTCTTGTACGTTTTTCTGACTTCCTGAGGTGAAGGCCTCAATGAAGCTCTTCTTGGCTTCCATAAATGTTTCCTTCGCGCGCTCCAGATCAAAAAAAACTTCTTTTTCTAGGGTCTTGCAGACCCACCATCCTCTTCAGGTTGTTTTCATTTATCGTCACCACTGGTTATCCTGCTTCTCAGCACTATATTCATGCTTTAGTCCTCCTCGCAGGGCTCACCTCTCATCATCTATAAGCTCTGCGTGGGTTGTTGAGGCTGCGCCTTTTTCTCATGCATCTTAACTATTATCACCGGGCATTATTCTATAGTTTACTCAAACTGGCTGCAGTATTGACATGACGGTCATGTTTGATTTTGACACTCCTGCGCGTAGTGCCTTGGTGTTCTGTAGTTATAAGAAATAACCTGACCCCAACCTCTACCAGGTACTCCTCCTCCTCAGCCTCGTCCTCATCCCTGATATCCTCCGTGTGCTCCTCTGATGCCCTGTTCTAGAGGTTGAGTTTTTGCTTGCATTCGATAGGTAGGTTTTATTTCCATCATTAGCTCATAGCTACGACAATGGCGCTCATCGTGGCCCACTTATTTGTAGAAGTTACAAAATTGCTGGCTGAACTTTTGAAGAAAATGATAGTTATCTATCACATGTTATCCAACAACCTGATAGATAGCGTGCCATAGCGCAACCCTAACGCTCGGTCCTGCTGGAGCTTCTGGCCTCGGGGGAATTGATCCCCCTCCTATGATATAGTTTGCAAATACAGGGTAGTGGTCTTTATCATGCCCCTGGCTCTTACACTTTAGACACTATACTTCCACGCACACCTCTGGCTTAGTCTCCTTGTCCTTCTTCAAGCTCTGTAATTCCAAGCAGAGACTCTGTAACTAAGAGTGAATTTGTTGTACCCCCAAGGTCACATCCTGCACAGGCGTCGCATGCAACCTCATCACAATTTCCAGAGCTTCTGCCTGAGTTCCTATCTTCTCTTACAATAATGCAATCCTTAGGTGGGGTAGAAGTGAAGCTATAAACCACTCGCGAAGCTGACCATATGTGAGCTACATGTTGGATTCTCGATTTATGCATTTGAACCTTTGATCTAACTCCCAAGGCGTCTCATCAACCATCATCATGACCTCTTTACATACAACTAATGACTGCGAGTCAAACTTAGGCTTACTAAACTCTTTGTTCAAAGCAACCTTAGTCTCTGTTAGCGTTGCCAGAGGATTATCAGAACAATACTTAATATACCAAGTCAGCGTGCGATCCTGCAGAGCGGTAACCAACTGTGCCTTATTTATATTGTCATTAGTTATCTGCTATGATTTCCACACAACATTCACAACAAACCAGAACTGCTCTATGTCTTTACTCCCTATGCCCTTGAAAATTGGAAAATTCATTGTGTTCGACATGTTGAACGGTGGTGGTGGTGGAGGTGAGGGCGAAGGTGTATACGATGGAGGTGGTGGTGGTGGTGGAGTGGATGGATAATGTGTTTGTAGAAAACCCTGTGTTATTAGCTGAACAACACTTCATGGCAGAGTCCTTTCCACCCCTTCGCCATCACTCGCAGGATGTACAATCAAGGGACTATACTCCAGTCCTGATCCTTCTCGAATTCTAAGGAATTTTCCACTTCACGTAGCTTTGAACATCAAGGCAATGGCATAAACCATTTTTCACATAACAACATATTAATCTAGGTTTTCAAATATCTTAAATACTTACCTCGCGGTCCTTTGAAAAATCGCTGCTCCGCTCCGTTGTAGCTGACTAAGGTATCAACTGTGAATTCTGTAACAAATACTCCTATAATTCGATCAAGCCAGTGATTGACAGCTCGCGTGTTTTTGTCTTGAGAGGCTTCTAATCGTCATACCAGCTCTAGAGTCCACAGTATTGGATCATCAAGCTTCCACCTTCCTTAACCGTCTACCAACTTAGCTAACCACTCGTATAATTCGATCGGGAAGGTGTAGAAGAAAATTTCTTGTATCTTCGTATACAAATACCTATCCAAACACTACTCCTTTGATAGGCATAGATTCCTGTCTTCTTGCACTGCGAATTTGTGAATTTTTCTATCCCGCCACTTTTCAATTTCTTTCTGTATCGGGTTCCAGTGATGTGACATCACACATCTCTTATAAGCAGATCCTGATCCCGAAAACAGAACCATTTGTTGTCTTATGGGGTCTTGACCTAGGTTAAGAATTAGTTGTGTTGACCAAAAAAACCCTACACTACTAGCCCTTTAGGAAATAACCTGCGTAATGTAGGCTGTAGTCTCACCCGAAGCAGTGTAACTCAACCGCTCCAGCCTACCCCTACCATTAATGTCATTGGATAGTTGTCCGACTTCATCCTGGGGTAGGAAATCTGTCCAAAGTATTTGGACCCTAGGAGCCCTGTAGTAGATGTGCACATCAATGGTACCATTGTCCCACACACTTTGATCGATCTTGGGGCTGCCATTAATGTGATGACCAAGGACACCATGCTCAAGCTCAACCTCCAAGGTTCATTGAGAAAGACCACAATGATCCTGCAACTTGCAGACCACTCCATAGTGACCCCTGAGGGGATTGTGGAGGATGTGATGGTATCCATTAACTCTTGGGAGTACCTTGCAGATTTCCTAGTTCTCCAGCCTAAGGCTAAGCTTAATAGTTACCCCCTCATCCTTGGGAGGCCTTGGTTGGCCACTGCTGATGCTTACATCAGCTGCAGAGCTGGGAATATGACCATCAAGAATGGGCATATGTCCAAGTAGTTAGTCCTATACCCTCCTACTCAACCATCTCTAGAACATGATTTACCTTTATGGCTAGAAGAGGAGGAAGAAGATGAAGTTTATTCTTCCCAAATGTGTACCTTAGAAACAAGAATGGGAGGAGGACAACAGGATGAAGATGATTTGATTGAACACCTACTCCAAAGTCCAGCTCCCAGTACATTGTCCCTAGAAGAAGTAGTAAAGGAAACCTATAACAACCATCCAATTGATCTGTACTTGGTCGATTCCAACCCTCTCTATGTAAAAACCATAGAATTTGGCCCTGAGAGAACTTTGAAAATCAATCCATCTCTTTCTGTTCTCTAAGAGGATAAGTTGTGCAACATGCTAAAGGAACATCTAGATGCCTTCGCTTGGAGTTACAAAAAAATGAAGGGAGTACACCCCTTAGTGTGTACTCACCACATCTGCATCAAACAAGGTTGCAAGCTAGTCCGACAACCCTAAAGGAGTATGAATCCAACTCTTAAAGGTATAGTCAAAGAAGATCTGCAAAAATTGCTAGATGCAGGATTCATTTATCCTATCTCCAACAGTGAGTTTGTCTCTCCTTTGGTGTTAGTTCCCAAGAAAAATAGGAAGTGGAGGATTTGTGTCGATTATAGAGAATTAAACAAAGCCACAAAGAAGGACCATTTCCCTCTACCTTTCATCGACCAAGTGCTAGATGGCCTAGAAGGGAAAAGGTTTTTCTCTTTCCTAGATGGATTCAGTGGGTACAATCAAATCTAGATTAGCCGGGAGGACTAGGATAAATCCACCTTCACTTATCCTTGGGGAACCTTTTCCTATAGGGTCCTTCATTTTGTCCTATGCAATGCTCCTACCACTTTTTAGAGAGAAGTCCTGAGTATCTTTGCCGAGTTAGTCCATGATGTAGTAGAAATTTATATGGATGATTTTACACCTTATGGATGTGATTTCCAAGACGCTCTATCCAACCTAGGTAAAGTACTGCACAAATGCATTGAAATGAACCTGTCTCTCATTCCTAAAAAATGTGAATTCTTGAAGACTGCAGGGACCGTGCTGGGTCATTCAATATCTTAGCAAGGACTATAAGTGGACCTAAACAAAATAGCTATCGTCCGAAGGGTCCCACCTCCTCAAAAGCAAAGAGATGTCAGAGGTTTCTGAGGGTTAACTGGATACTACTAAAGGTTCATAAAGGACTTCAGCAAGATGGCCTCTCCTTTATATGGATTGTTGGCCAAAAACTCTGTTTATATGGTCAAAAAGTTGTCAAGAGCCCTTGGACATCCTGAAGAACAAGTTAACCACTACATCGATTCTCCGAGTTCCAAATTGGGCCCTTCTTTTTCATGCTCATGCTGATGCCTCACACAAAGCCATAGGAGCAGCCATAGGTTAGATAGATAAGAAATTACCTTATGCCATTTAATTTATTAGTAAGAGTTTGTCAAAGGCTAAATTAAACTACACAGTGACCAAAAAGGAGCTCCTCGCTACTGTGGATTCATTGAACAAATTTAGGAATTATATTACAGGCTATTAAACATTTTTCCATACTGACCATGTTGCAATCAAATATTTAATGAATAAACCTGATGTGAATTCTCGTATTATAATATTGTTACTTTTATTACAACAGTTTGATCTAACTATTGTTGATAAGCCTGGCAAGGAAAATGTTGTTGTTGTCCAGATTAACTCTGCCTGGAAGTGAGGAGGGAATGATTGATGACCAGTTACTGGATGAGCACTTTTTCACCATTTCAGTTCTCTCTCCATGTTTTGATAACATAGCAAACTATTTGGTATCTACACAGTTCCCACCGAACTTGTCCTCCAAAGAGAAAAGAAAGAGTATAAGGAAGAGAGCCCCCTTCACTTGCATTAGGGGAAATCTCTTCAGACTTGGCCCAGATCAAATCCTAAGAAGGTGTGCCAGGGAGGAGGAAGTCTTTCACATCCTTCTGACCTGTCACGATGGGCCTTGTGGAGGTCATTTTGCAGCAAAGAGGACAACATTAAAAGTGTTACAAGCAGGTTATTATTGGCCCACTCCTCATCAGGATGTGAAAAGATATACTAGTCAGTGTGATCTGTGCTAAAGGATGGGAAAGCCTACTCCAAGGGATGAAATGCCTCTGTAGCCTCATGTGACTTTCGAGCCATTTGACAAGTGGGGCATGGACTTCATTGGACCTATTGACCCTCCTTCCAAGCAAAAAAAATACATCTTTGGGTGCACTGACTATCTGACTAAGTGGGCTAAAACCAAGGCAATTAAGGCAACAACAGAGGAGAAGGTAGCTGAGTTCTTAAGGGAGAATGTATTTTACAAATTTAAGTACCCTAGAGAGTTGGTCATTGATCAAGGCAGCCAATTTACCTCCAACATGACTGAACACTTGCTCAGCCAGCACAAGGTCAAGCATAGAACCTCCACTCCCTATCACCCACAAGCTAATGGCCAAGTGGAGGTGACCAACAAAGCGTCGGAGGGAATCTTGACCAAAGTGGTTAACAGTAGCAGGAAATATTGGGTAGATAGACTAGTTGAGGCCACCTAGGCCTATAATACCACCTGGAAGACCACCATTGGATTCACGCCCTATGAGCTGGTCTATGGGAAAAAGGCCCTGATGCATTAAGGATGGCATACCAACTAGATCTAGATCTCAGCAGTGCACAAAAATAGATATTGCTCCAGTTGAATGGTTTAGATGAGTTCAGAATGCAGGCCCTCCTACACACATAGGTAACCCAACTTCAGAGGAAGATTTGGCATGATAAGAACATCAAGGATAAGAAATTTCAAGAAGGTGATTAGGATTTGCTATATGATTCCAAGTATAAAGACTTTAAGGGCAAGTTAAGGACAAGATGGCTAGCGCCTTTTGTTATAGAAAGATGTCATGATAATGGTTCCGTGCAGATCCGTATCATAGATGCAGAGGCCATTCCTTTACTTGTTAATGGAAACATATTGAAATTTTACAAAAGACCATTGTCAAAGCAAGAGTTCAATGATGGTATCAATAAAACAGTGATGGTAATGGAGCAAGTCTCAGTTCCTACCTCATTAAGTCACTCAGAAGAAAAAAATAAGGAGACTCAGGTGAAAACCTCCATGAGGCACCTAAGTCCCACTATTGGGTTGAAAACCTCTTGGGGTGGCCCAATGGTGTCAGAAAAAAGAAAAAAAAAAGACAAAAAAAGATGAAATGAAAATATATCTGGGTGAAAACCTCTCTTGGGGCACCTAGGGAAAACAGCTAGGATGAAAACCTCTTAGAGGAAGACTAGTTGTTTAAAAAAAAAAAAAAAGAGAAAAAAATCATGAAAATTTCTATTTGCAGGTCAACAAGGAGGATGATCAGAGAATAGAGGAGAATAAAAAAGGAACCTGTTCCACTCCCATGTTTATTTTTCCACCCATTTTCATTCATCACTCCACCATTTATTTCATTTTTTTTATCATTTGCTTCAGTTTACAAGGGGACTGTGTTTTCTATAGGATCCCCTAAAAACCTACAGGATGATCCTGTAGGAATTATAGTGGCTCATGAATCCTATAGAAAGTGACCCTAGGACGCAAAATTGACCTACCATGTCAAAATAATAACATCCCTACATCACAAATTCATTACCATACCTGTCTCCACTTCATCACCCCTGCATTCACCATTAAAAAAATCAATTTAATCTATCTATCTATCTATCTATCTATCTATCTATATATATATATATATCTATATATATATATATATATATATATATATATATATATATATATATATTTCAATCTTCAAGAGAAAACACAGAGATAAAAAATGGAATAGAGAGCAGAAGGGAGCAGCACCTGATTATTTCTCATTCTCCACACTCCTCGTCTTCCTCTCAATCCATGCCATCATCCTCAAAATCCCAAGAGAATAAATAATTAGAAATTTTTAGGGAGAAGCAGCTACAGGACATCCTGTAGGAAATCCTGTAGCAGCCTATCCCACAGAATACAAATCATGATTGCAGCAAGCTTCCAACATGAAGATCCAAGGGTAGAAAAAGCTCCAGAGCAGTAGCAACATCATCGTCGTCAACACTAGGTACCTGAACATCAAGGGAACCACTAAAAAAAGGAAAAAAAAAGGAGAAATAGCATGCAGCCAACAAACATCAAGCACCTCAGGTCTTCAACAACTGCAGCAAGGTATTAGCACCACAAGTAAGTATCTCACTTCACTCTCTCATTTGCATAATGTAGTCAAAAGATGTAAAGGTTACGAGCAAGTTGGTTTATAAGCGAAAGGTGGCCAGTTAACTTGGCCACCTTCGTTCAGTCAACAAAGACAAAACAATTGGTCCTCCCACACGTGGCAATAGTCAAGTCAAGAAAAGAAAGGAGAAGGAAAAAAGCAGTTAAGGCTATGGATGCATGAAGTGGGAGTTGATTATGAGGAGAGGGAAATGATGAGGTTGTAGTGGGGACCAATGGTCCAAAAATGGAAAACATACCTCGACTGTGAGCACACCACCTCACCCAACTCGACCATAAGAGGAAATAATTGTCGATCCCCATGCACTCATGAATTCATTTCCTCGAGGCTCACTCTAGCAAAGTCTCTTTCATACCTAGGCAACCTACAGATGAGGAAGATTCCATATTTCTCCTGCGCAAGAAATCCTACAGGATCACACAGAAATCCTATAGGATACAGATAGACAGTCTACAGGATTGGTTGAGAGGAGTTTCAGAGAGGAAAACACGGAGGTTGGCTACAACAAACACTATGAGGAGGTAGGATCTATAATTACTTCCCTTTTTCAAAGTGAATTACACAAAAAATCCCCTAGTATTGAGTGAATTTGGCAGCTGTGTAAGAGAATTGTCTCCACAGTTCTTTCAGTTATTTACTTCTGCATTTAAAAATTGTATCAACCATCTCGGCTCCTCAAAATTCACCAACCAAAATGACAGGGGGGTTTAATAGAAGGGAGCCCATTAACACTGTGAGAATCCACCAACATCCTCAGTTATTAGAAATCTTCACAAGGCATAATTAGATGGGGTATTTTGAAAAATTAAGAGGGTATGATGATGAAGTGGCCTGAGATTTTGTTCTCTCCTTCATTCCACTAACCAGAGTCCATGCTGCTGTTGTGGTGAGAGGCCTCTCCATAGAGATCACCCTTGAACTCAAAAGAAGAATTAGCACACTTCCCCTAGGAGTGCCTTGGAAAAAGGAAGACAAGGGAGATAGCCAGACTGCCAAGAAGAAATTCATTTTAGAGGGTGAGGAGCCCACTGAGGACAAGAATGGAGTAAGGAGAACAAGCCTACCATATCCCTAGAATAAGGTGAGCTACCACCTTATCAAATACATATCAGGTGAGGGTATGTATATTGTGGTTTATGAATATCACTTTAGGCTTCTTGAAGAATTGAGGTTTGGAGTAGAAACACCTCCTCACCATAGGATCAACATACCATACTTCCTTCTACAATCACTAATAGACACAAGCGTAAAGGTGCAGGAGGGAAACCCCCAACAGTTAGCTCACCATGGATTAATTAGAATCATTATAGAAGATTCCCTCCACGACCTCAGAATTCCTATCCAATGGTCAATTTTCAGAGACATGCAGATAGAGGAGGATATCAAAGCCCTCACATATGATTTTAGTCCTACTGTCAGTGAGAAGGATGAATATGAGATAGATGAGGAGAGAGATGAGGAAGAAGAAGAGGAGGAAGAGAAAGAGGATGATGAAGAAACAGAAGAAGATGAGAAAGAGGAAATTGATAAACAAGATGAGGATCTACAACGAGAAGGAAAAGGGAAATACATAGGAGAAAAGGGAAATGGGAAAGAGGGGGTAGAGGACAAGGAGGAGTCACCTAGGGTATCTCCAGAAACCACTGAGAGAGAAGCAGTATCTGCCCTCACTTCTCTTAGCACCCCTATGAAACAAAAAGGAAAAAGACAGAGGCATACCCCCCTATATTTCAGAACAAGGAAAAGCACAAGGATAAGGCAGGGGAAATCCCAAACTCCAACCAAAATTCCCATTGTAATTGAGGACTCACCTAAACAGCTGGAAAAAATGCCTCCTCCTATGAAAAATCAAGAAAGAGGATCCTTAGCACAAACCTCCCCTAAGTCTCCTATCACCTATGTGAGAAGGCTTGTAACTAGATCCACCTCATCCAAAGGAAAAGAAATCCTACAAGATACATAACAGGACCTACAGGAAGCAGAAGAAGTCCTATAGGAGACTCTAACAAACCTACAGGAGACTCAAAAATTGGATAAGGAGGGAAGCCTATAGAAAGAAACTAAAGAAGAGGACCCAGAGCTAAGGGAACCTAGCCCCCAACCTAACCTTGACTCCTACTACAGATTTATTGAAGGGGGCAGGGTCATTCCAAAAAAAATTGTTATTCCATTATTCTTTGAGCTTGAGAAGGAGAGAACCAGAACTCATAGATGGATGCAGATTTCCAAGTCCAAGGGGGTGGAGGACATTGGTCACATGGAGGAGAAGCTCAAGGAGATGGGCAAAGAACTAAGTAGCTTGAGAGACAGAGAGGCCATAATGAAAAATCAGTTAGAGACAGAAAATGCATGGTTGAAAGGATAGCTACAAGAAAGAGAGAATCAATTGGCATCCATGGCCAATCTCTCTTTGGAAGCAATCCAGTGCAGGATGCCAACTAAATCCTATGCTCTATACCTTAAGGAATAGTGGTTGTAGTTCCAAATCAAGACCCTAGAAAAGAGAGGAGCTATGCCATTTCAGGATTATAAACAGTTCATCGATCTTTGTGATCAAAGTACATTGGAAGATAGGGCCAAGATGTCTAAGTTTTATTTTCATAACATGGCCTTAACAGACATGAATGTATGGGACCCTAATGCCAAGCTAGGAGATTTACAGTTGATGGCTTTGGCATCATGGATGAACCATGAGGAAGAAAGGGCTGCAGAAATGAAGAAGATATTGGCAAGAGAACAAACAAAGCCTCTTATGATCAGAGCTAAGTAGTCCAATCCAATGGCCCTCATCAGTACACATAATTTAATTGCAAATGATCCTCAGCTTGCACCCAAGTATCTTGCTGCCTAAGAGCAAGCAATTACACATTTTGAGGACATGTTTAGGTTGTTAGGGGATGACAGCATGCAAGCTTGCGTGAGGAGATGGAACACATTTCCATACAGTTTAAAGATAAGAGAGTACCACTCTCCTTAAAGAATGAGAGAAGCACTGAACAGTACACCCATATATAAGCAATCTATTCAAAGGCTCAAAGTCAATTCGATTGCCTTGAGACTCAATCCACCACTGCTCTTAGGGATACTAGAAGGAAGGAAGGAAGAAGAAGAAAGGAGGTAGTGGGAGGAGGTAGGAAAGAAGGTAGGTTTCTATGCACAAGAAGAGGAAACCACTACAGATGCATGGGATGTTAGGGAGGGTACTAGAGATATGAAATACATGGATATTGATTGAGTTTATCAGAGGATGAGCAACACTTTCAGTAGGGGGGTGATGATGAGCCTCATCATTGGGTAATTATATGGGCCTTAATTCACCTCCTAGCTTAGTCAAACCAACTATTCTCACAACTTATTACATGTTTTGATTATATTTTGTTTAATGAGTTGAGTTAATGTGAGATATTATGCCTAGTGAACTAATATGCATTGAATGCAGGTTTGGAAGAGAAAATCAAGGAATTTTGGAAAGACTAAGGTTTGAAACTCAAATGGGACAAGGGAGAGAGATTGTAGGAGGTAAATCCTCCTCATTTACTCCTCCCCCATTCGAATATTCCTCCATTAATCCCACTAGCTCGGAGTGTAAGCAGCCAAGTCATGAAGATCAGAAGGCAGCCGAGCAAGTGATAGACAAAGATTTAGTTCATCTTGAGTTTGGGAGCCGAGCCTCCCTCAATTTAAAGAAGTCATTGGGGACATCAGTTGTATAAGTAGAGAGGCTTAGAGCCTCATTAGGATTTGAATTTTTGTTGTAAAAACTATAGTTATTTTCGAGCTCCAGACTTGTGCAAGACTTTGATGTAATTTTCTGTTTTGGTAATAAGAATGAGCTTCTTCTTGATCCAGCACTGAGTAACTCAGAGGGCTACAAGTCTTGGGTTAGGACCCAACCCTAGCAACAAAGGCTCCTCTTCTTGTATCCGTATGCTTAGCTTAGTTTCATAGATTCATGGTTAAACTGTCTTTAGAAGTATTTCGTTACAAGTAGTGTAGATTTGATTAATTGTTTATTAGTTTTCTTCCATTTGTGCCTTACTTTAGTAGGGGTTAGAAGGGATAAAAGAAGCACCAAAAAGTTGTCAGTAGGTGTCCTGGCCTCACTTCTTCCTTTTTGGATCATGATTTGAGGAAAATACCATCATGCAGCCCCAAAAAGATAGATTTCCATTTCTTTCATAGGATTTAGAGTTTATTGTACTTGAACCAGCATTTGATCAATTTTGCAAGTGTAGGATTTCATTGCCATATCTTCTATATTCATTCTTGCAGTAGATCTCATCCATGATTCCATTTTATTCAACAATTTCCTCATGCATAAGGTAGACAGTTAGTTCATTAAATTATGTTTTTCTAGCTCATGAGAATTCTTCTTGTTTACATGACTTTTTGGAAATTACACATGTTTGATGTAGAGCAGGTGCTTCAGAAGTAGAAAGAGATCTCATAGCAAGCAACCACCTTCCAACTTCATCCACCCATAGGCATTCCTTGTTTTCATCAAGACCTTCACCAATTTCATCATTTTACATAGAAATTCCCCCAAGCATGTTGAACAAATCCAACCATCTCCTAAACTTGGTTTTGGGTTCTGAGTGATCCTAGGCCTTTTCTCACTCCATTCCACCCATCAACCACCTTCCCTAAGCCTTCCATCACCTCCAACACCCATCATTTTTCTCTTGGCTGTATCCTGTAGAAATACAGGGAATCCTGTAGGTTTCTAGTACATCCTGTAGGTTTTCCTGTAGTGGCCTGTTTTGAGGCTGAATTGAGGGAAAACCTCTAGGAAGCCACCCAAGGTCACCCAAGGGTCTCCCAAACCTTCCAACCATCTCTTGAACCTTCCAGCCATCCACCAACATCCCTAAGCCACCTGCCACATCACCAAAAGAGATTATCTTGCACACTTGATTTTTCATGAAAAGCATAAAAAGACAAAACAAATTTATTACAGTTCTTTACATGAATAACAATGATGTTTGATGTTTTTAACTTCCATTCTTAGTATAGTAACATTTTTTTCATGTTAACTTAGCATTATTGCAAAGCATATCTCTTAGCAGTTAATTAGGAAATCGTGTGCCTTAACATTGAATTTCCTATTTTTCATTATTAAAGTAGATCAGCTCTCTCTTAGAGTAGATTTCTATTTCTTTCATCAGGGAACCAAGCTTCTTCTAAATCCATAGAATTCTGGCTTGAAAACCCTAGTGGTCTCTCGCTAGCTGAATAGTGACAAAAGGCAGAGCTATCACTTTTACTTATGTATACAGCACTGTCACCTCCAAGTTTGTACGAACCCTGGGTTGATAAAGTAAAGTTGGTAGCCTAGGAGTTGCAACATTCTTGCTGCAATATTAGTGCTCATCACTGACATTCACTTGTGTTGTGCGTGGAGTTCTTATGGAATGTAGGAATTTACAGGGTAAGTTCCTCAGAAAGAACACCAAAAGGACACCGCTCACAACCAGATCACAGATCAATACACCAGTATTTTTGACGTGGTTAAAACCCTCAAAGAGGGAAACAGTCCACGGCCTGCGCCAATGTGGCTACTACAGGCAATTTATTAATCAAGGAATGAAAATTTACATAAGCTTCTCTCATGCACGGATTACCCGAACAATGACCCTCCATGCGCTTTAAATAGAACTCATGGACCAATCGGGTGTCAAGCCACGGATCAAGTGTCGGTAATACCGAGGAGAGAGTGAACCGTCGGATCACTACATATTGTGACCATCGGATTGTAAGTTACAAAATGTACAACGGAAAAGAAACACACTTTACCTAACTCTATACTAGACCAAGTTGAACTTAACTATTTCCTATGTGTCGGAATATCCTAACATCCCCCCTTAAGAACAACTTGGGATAGGATTGAAGGATTTACAAATATGACACAATAGGAGAAGGAAGGAGGCACTAGAGCCTATCCCCCCTTAGTGACAACTTCCCGAACTCCAAGCATATATCGAAGTTTAGTGAACTTCGCCTCTGTGAGAGCCTTTGTGAAGATGTCTGCAACCTGATCATCTGTTGAACAATATTGCACTTCAAGAACATGGTCATGAATGAGCTTTCTGATGAAGTGCATGTGTAGTTCAATGTGTTTTCTGCGCTGATGCTGGACTGGATCTTTGCATAGCTGAATGGCACTTTGATTATCACACCAAAGTGTGGTTGGATGCTGCTGCTCAAAGCCAAACTCTGATAGGATCTGACGAAGCCACAAGGCTTCCTTACTAGCTTCCACGGCACCACGATACTCTGCTTCTACTGACGAAAGAGAAATGGCAGCCTGTTTCTTACAAGCCCATGTAATAGGTCCTGAACCAAGAGTGAAGACATAACCGGCAGTAGACTTCCGATCATCAGGGTCACCAGCCCAATTAGAATCAGTGAAACCAACTAATAGAGGAGCTGCTTTGGCACTGTAATGAATCCCAAACTGTACTGTACCTCGAACATAACGAAGTATTCTTTTGGCTGCTTTCCAATGACTTTCACGGGGGTTTTGCATAAAACGAGCAACAAGGCCAACAACAAAGGAAAGGTCAGGACGAGTATGGGTTAAATACAAGAGTTTTCCTACAAGTTGACGGTATAAGGTAGCATCAACTTCAGGAGAAGTACAAGAGACTGAAAGTTTGACTCCAGACTGAAAGGGAGAAGGGGCTGGCTTACAGTCTTCCATGTGAAAATGACGAAGAATATCACAAGCATACTTGGACTGGGAAAGGGAAATACCCTCCTTGGATTGCAAGACTTGAAGACCGAGAAAATAGTGTAAGTGTCCTAAGTCTGTCATTTCAAATTTCTTTTTAAGGATGGACTTCACATGGTTTATAAGGTTGGGATCACTACCAGTAAGAATAAGATCATCAACATAAAGAACAAGGATGATAAGAGAGTTGCCCACTTTCTTGGTGTAGACAGTATTGTCAGAATAACACCTAGAAAAGCCAGATTCTAAAAGAAAGCTATCCATTTTGGCATACCAAGCCCGAGGAGCTTGCTTGAGACCATAAAGAGATTTCTTAAGTCGACATACAAGGCTGGAGTCTGTTTGGATGAAGCCAATGGGTTGTTCCATATAGATTTCTTCATGCAAGTCCCCATGCAAGAAGGCAGATTTAACATCCATCTGATGGACTTCCCATTTTAAAGAGGCAGCAAGGGAAAGAACAAGGCGGATAGAGTTCATTTTGGCAACAGGGGAGAAGGTTTCAGTGTAGTCAATGCCTTCAACCTGTGAAAAGCCCTTAGCAACAAGACGAGCTTTATGTTTATCAACTTTCCCATCTGGTCCATACTTGGTTCTGTAAACCCATTTACATCTAACAAGTTTGCGTCCCTTTGGTAGAGGAACAAGATCCCATGTATCATTTGCCAAAAATGAATGATATTCTTCATTCATAGCTGCTTCCCAATGTGGATGGCCTGAAGCTTCTGCAAAAGTGTCAGGATCATGATTTACTGGAGCTTGAGCCAGTAAAGAAGAGGCTCTTTCAAACTGAGAACGTGTACGTCGCTGATCTGTAGGATCACCGGCAAGATCACCTGCTGCATCCCGAGTAGCACAGACCCATCTTGGAAGTTGAGGATCCTGAGAAGGTGGGGGAGGATTGTCATCCTCACTTTCATCATCTGAAGAAGAAATGTTTTCAAAAGTAGAAGAGATAGGAAGAGGTGGCACATCCGCCGGACTAGGCTCGCAGGCCGATTTATTTTCATCAAATTTTACATCTCTTCTAATGATAACATTTTTGGACTTAAATGGAATAAGTCTATAACCTTTTACATCTTCAGAATATCCAACAAAAGTACATTTCTCACTCTTAGGTTCTAAAGCTTTATGCTTTTCATCTGGAATATGGGCCCATGCTTCACTTCCAAAAACACGAAAGTGACTTACATCTGGTTTAATGGAACTCCAAGCTTCTTCTGGAGTGATATTCTTTAGAACCTTAGTAGGAGTGCGATTGATTATATAATTTGCACAATTAATTGCTTCGGCCCAAAAACTAAGACTGAGTCCTTTAGATTGCAGCATACAATTAGCCATTTCCTTTAAGGTGCGATTTTTCCTTTCAGCTACACCATTTTGTTGTGGAGTGTATGGAACAGTATGTTGCATTTGAATTCCATTTTCGGTGCAAAAGTTGATGAATGTGTTTTTAACATATTCTCCACCATTATCAGTTCTTAGCTTAAGAATTTGATGTCCAGATTGTTTTTCAACAAAGGCTTTGAAGGCCAAAAATGTGTTAAATACTTCGCTCTTGAGTTTTAAGAAGTATACCCAAGTGCGTCTGGAGAAATCATCAATGAAAGTTAAGAAATACTTGCAGCCAGAGAATGAAGCAACAGGAAGTGGACCACATAAATCACTATGCACAAGCTGTAAAGGGGCTGAGGCGTGCCAAGAGGCACGTTTTTCAAAACTGTCCCGATGATGTTTTCCGAGTACACATCCGGAACAAACACCATCTCTGCAAGATACCATAGGAAGACCTGTCACCATATTTTCTTTACATAGATGCTGAAGGGAGCGATAGTTTAAGTGACCAAATCGCTCATGCCAAAGTTTGCTCACTTCATCATTATGAGCAACAAATACTGAGGGAAGATTTGATGACCCAAAGTTGTGAAACTTATACAACCTTGTGGAATCATCAGCAATACCAGTAGCTAGAATCTGTTTAGGATCTCTTAGATCCTTGATTACAACATCATGAGGTGAAAATTCAACAATTTTACCTTCACCTGAATGAGTTATCTGATATACAGATAGAAGGTTGCAGGATAAGGTTGGAACACATAATACATCATTAAACTGACCATTGTCTAGATGAACAGTTCCAGTCCCTACAACATTAAGAGATCTATCATCACCAACATATATATTTTTGGTGTTACAATCATTTAAAGAAGAAAACATGGCTTGGTTTTTGGCCATGTGATAAGAGGCTCCAGAATCAATGAGCCACTCATGAGAATGAGAAGAAGAAGATACATTTAATGCATAACCAGACTGAGATGATTGACAACGACATGCAGAAAGTGCCATTCTTGAAGATGAAGTTGAAGTTGAAGTTGAAGAATGCTCCACATGGATGTTATGTTTCTTCATTGCGCTTCCAAGGCTTCCATCTTCTTAAAGCATTTAGATTCTAAGTGGCCATCTCGATTACAAAAGTTACAATGTCTATCAGTCTTCTTCCATTTGTTTTTATTGGTCTTATCATTTTGCTGAAATGATCTTTCATTTTGACGCTGAGTTTGCTTAGGACCCTTGTTTGGTTTAGGACCATTCTTTTTAGGATATGACTTCTTAGGATTCTTTGAATTTGGTTGCTGCTGGGCGGCTAACGCTTTCTTGGAAGAGTTTCCAAGATTAAGAAGACCAAGGTGTAAGAGTTTTTCTTGTTCTCTTATTAAAGAATCACAAAAAGAGTCAAAGGAAGGGGCCTTGTAGTCTTTTCCTTGACAAATGAAAGCTTCCCTTGTAGAATGGAAGGTGGAAACAAATACAGAGTAGGCTGGTCCCAACTTAGTAAGGATGGAATAAATAAGGTTACTATCTTCTTTCTTAACCTTAACACCTTCCAAGAGATATCTAAGGGTCTTGAATTTGGACAAGAAATCTTCAATGCAAGAAAAATTATTAGGATCCAATGTAAGCAACTCATTTTCAAGTTGATGGGCTCTAATTTCATTTTTAATCCCAAAAACTTTAGTGATTTGTTCCAATGCTTCATGAGGAGTTTCAAGTTCTGCAATATGGAATCTAAGATCAGGAGAAATAGACATCCCTATCAAACCACGTGCTTGATCTTGTCTATTTTCCCATTTTGCAGCCTTGTCTTCATCTTTTGGTTTCTTCTCTTGGCCTGTGGCTATTCTGTAGAGACCTTTACTTCTAAGTAAATCTTCCATGTAGGATATCCATTGGAAGTAGTTAGTGCTGTCAAGAATGACTTGGCATGGACTTTCCATTTTTTTTAAAAAATGAAGCTGAAGATGCTGAAAGTAAGTGTTCCAATGGATAGATCTCGAAAAATTAGGCTGTTTTAAAAAAAATGGCTCTGAAAAAGGCTTCCGGATGAAGAAGTTATGGCTTTTTGAAAAAAAATTTGTTGAAGTTGCCGGCAAAGTGCGCGAATGTGCGGGAATGAAAAAATCCGCCCCCACAAAATGGAGACTTGAACCCAAGACCTCTACTCTCTTAAAATAGCTTTGAACCAATTGATCTATACAAAAAATTTGAGAGAGAGAGAGAGAGAGAGAGAGAGAGAGGGGGGGGGGGGCCTTGGTTTGCGTGCTTGCCTTGAGAAAGCTCTTTTTCCCTACAAAACACAAAACACAAAACCCAACACGGACATGCAAAGAAAACGAACCTTATGGCTCGAAGTTAGCTTTAGCCAAAAAACTAGATATTTTCAAAAATGAACCTTGCGGCTCAAAGTTAGCTTTAGCCGAAAAACTAAATATTTTTCTCAATGTTTCTGATTTTCCGAGATCACACTAAGGTGCAGGGAAAAGAGCATACGCATGAGAAAAATCCTTCCTTTCTGTTTCTGATTTTCCCAGATCGCACAGAGTCGCAGGGCAAAGAGCATACGCAGAAATGAAAGGTATAGATCCGGTTAAAAAAAAAAGCTAAATAAACCGAAACCGAAATAAGCAGAGAGAAAATAACAGTAAACTGCAAATAAAGATTGTATACCTCCAGAGCTTAAAAATGACGCAGCTAGGGCTACCGGAAACCTTTTCGCGTGAAACGAAAGGGGTTCCTCACTGGAACAGATGCTCCGAACACAACAGAGCAGTGCTCTCGGCCCGAAAGCAGTTAGAAACAGCAGATCTAGGAAACGGCAGTCGGATGCAGTTCTACCGGCTTCAGATTTGGATCACCAACGGACGTGGCCCTCAAATAGCTCTGATACCATGTAGGAATTTGCAGGGTAAGTTCCTCAGAAAGAACACCAAAAGGACACCGCTCACAACCAGATCACAGATCAATACACCAGTATTTTTGACGTGGTTAAAACCCTCAAAGAGGGAAACAGTCCACGGCCTGCGCCAACGTGGCTACTACAGGTAATTTATTAATCAAAGAATGAAAATTTACATAAGCTTCTCTCATGCACGGATTACCCGAACAATGACCCTCCATGCGCTTTAAATAGAACTCATGGACCAATCGGGTGTCAAGCCACGGATCAAGTGTTGGTAATACCGAGGAGAGAGTGAATCGTCAGATCACTACATATTGTGACCGTCGGATTGTAAGTTACAAAATGTACAACGGTAAAGAAACACACTTTACCTAACTCTATACTAGACCAAGTTGAACTTAACTATTTCCTATGTGTCGGAATATCCTAACATGGAACACACACCACTTTCCTGTGTCCTTCATTGTCTTCATGGTGTTTTGTTTTTCTCGCATCTTTAGTAGGTTATCCTTGGTCACTCTGCCTTGACTTTGTTCTTTGCTCTACAATTTAGGGGTTCCTTTCCCTTGCTTGAGACTCGCAGATCCAAAGTCTCACATTTTCTATTTAAAAATTTTCTCAATCTTTACAGTGTATCGGTACGTCATGCTAAGTGAGAAGATGTCCAGGAACTCCATCTTGTCCTGGATGTACATGTGTAGATAGTGGCAGTACTTGAGTACCAATTCCACTAAGAATCCTTGATACCCATCTTCGTGTGAAGGGTATGAACAACATTAAGAGATCTATCATCACCAACATATATATTTTTGGTGTTACAATCATTTAAAGAAGAAAACATGGCTTGGTTTTTGGCCATGTGATAAGAGGCTCCAGAATCAATGAGCCACTCATGAGAATGAGAAGAAGAAGATACATTTAATGCATAACTAGACTGAGATGATTGACAACGACATGCAGAAAGTGCCATTCCTGAAGATGAAGTTGAAGTTGAAGTTGAAGAATGCTCCACATGGATGTTATGTTTCTTCATTGCTGCTTCCAAGGCTTCCATCTTCTTAAAGCATTTAGATTCTAAGTGGCCATCTCGATTACAAAAGTTACAATGTCTATCAGTCTTCTTCCATTTGTTTTTATTGGTCTTATCATTTTGCTGAAATGATCTTTCATTTTGAGGCTGAGTTTGCTTAGGACCCTTGCTTGGTTTAGGACCATTCTTTTTAGGATATGACTTCTTAGGATTCTTTGAATTTGGTTGCTGCTGGGCGGCTAACGCTTTCTTGGAAGAGTTTCCAAGATTAAGAAGACCAAGGTGTAAGATTTTTTCTTGTTCTCTTATTAAAGAATCACAAAAAGAGTCAAAGGAAGGGGCCTTGTAGTCTTTTCCTTGACAAATGAAAGCTTCCCTTGTAGAATGGAAGGTGGAAACAAATACAGAGTAGGCTAGTCCCAACTTAGTAAGGATGGAATAAATAAGGTTACTATCTTCTTTCTTAACCTTAACACCTTCCAAGAGATATCTAAGGGTCTTGAATTTGGACAAGAAATCTTCAATGCAAGAAAAATTATTAGGATCCAATGTAAGCAACTCATTTTCAAGTTGATGGGCTCTAATTTCATTTTTAATCCCAAAAACTTTAGTGATTTGTTCCAATGCTTCATGAGGAGTTTCAAGTTCTGCAATATGGAATCTAAGATCAGGAGAAATAGACATCCCTATCAAACCACGTGCTTGATCTTGTCTATTTTCCCATTTTGCAGCCTTGTCTTCATCTTTTGGTTTCTTCTCTTGGCCTGTGGCTATTCTGTAGAGACCTTTACTTCTAAGTAAATCTTCCATGTAGGATATCCATTGGAAGTAGTTAGTGCTGTCAAGAATGACTTGGCATGGACTTTCCATTTTTTTTTAAAAATGAAGCTGAAGATGCTGAAAGTAAGTGTTCCAATGGATAGATCTCGAAAAATTAGGCTGTTTTAAAAAAAACGGCTCTGAAAAAGGCTTCCGGATGAAGAAGTTATGGCTTTTTGAAAACAAATTTGTTGAAGTTGCCGGCAAAGTGCGCGAATGTGCGGGAATGAAATAATCCGCCCCCACAAAATGGAGACTTGAACCCAAGACCTCTACTCTCTTAAAATAGCTTTGAACCAATTGATCTATACAAAAAATTTGAGAGAGAGGGAGAGAGAGAGAGAGAGAGAGAGAGGGGGGGGGGGGGCCTTGGTTTGCATGCTTGCCTTGAGAAAGCTCTTTTTCCCTACAAAACACAAAACACAAAACCCAACACGGACATGCAAAGAAAACGAACCTTATGGCTCGAAGTTAGCTTTAGCCAAAAAACTAGATATTTTCAAAAATGAACCTTGCGGCTCAAAGTTAGCTTTAGCCGAAAAACTAAATATTTTTCTCAATGTTTCTGATTTTCCGAGATCACACTAAGGTGCAGGGAAAAGAGCATACGCATGAGAAAAATCCTTCCTTTTTGTTTCTGATTTTCCCAAATCGCATAGAGTCGCAGGGCAAAGAGCATACGCAGAAATGAAAGGTATAGATCCGGTTAAAAAAAAAGCTAAATAAACCGAAACCGAAATAAGCAGAGAGAAAATAACAGTAAACTGCAAATAAAGACTGTATACCTCCAGATCTTAAAAATGACGCAGCTAGGGCTACCGGAAACTTTTTCGCGTGAAACGAAAGGGGTTCCTCACTGGAACAGATGCTCCGAACACAACAGAGCAGTGCTCTCGGCCCGAAAGCAGTTAGAAACAGCAGATCTAGGAAACGGCAGTCGGATGCAGTTCTACCGGCTTCAGATTTGGATCACCAACGGACGTGGCCCTCAAATAGCTCTGATACCATGTAGGAATTTGCAGGGTAAGTTCCTCAGAAAGAACACCAAAAGGACACCGCTCACAACCAGATCACAGATCAATACACCAATATTTTTGACGTGGTTAAAACCCTCAAAGAGGGAAACAGTCCACGGCCTGCGCCAACGTGGCTACTACAGGCAATTTATTAATCAAAGAATGAAAATTTACATAAGCTTCTCTCATGCACGGATTACCCGAACAATGACCCTCCATGCGCTTTAAATAGAACTCATGGACCAATCGGGTGTCAAGCCACAGATCAAGTGTTGGTAATACCGAGGAGAGAGTGAACCGTCAGATCACTACATATTGTGACCGTCGGATTGTAAGTTACAAAATGTACAACGGTAAAGAAACACACTTTACCTAACTCTATACCTAACTCTATACTAGACCAAGTTGAACTTAACTATTTCCTATGTGTCGGAATATCCTAACATGGAACACACACCACTTTCCTGTGTCCTTCATTGTCTTCATGGTGTTTTGTTTTTCTCGCATATTTAGTAGGTTATCCTTGGTCACTCTGCCTTGACTTTGTTCTTTGCTCTACAATTTGGGGGTTCCTTTCCCTTGCTTGAAACTCGCAGATCCAAAGTCTCACATTTTCTATTTAAAAATTTTCTCAATCTTTACAGTGTATCGGTACGTCATGCTAAGTGAGAAGATGTCCAGGAACTCCATCTTGTCCTGGATGTACATGTGTAGATAGTGGCAGTACTTGAGTACCAATTCCACTAAGAATCCTTGATACCCATCTTTGTGTGAATGGTATGAAAAACATTGGTGAACTTAGGCACGTCTTGTTCCATTCCATGTCGCAGCATGTTCCACTTTATTTATTTATCCTCATAGCTCCTAACAGGGTAGTACTGCTCCATGATGGTGTTCCAAAATGAATTCAAAGTGGGTGCAGTTGAAAATAGTGAGGGTGTACTTTCATCCTTCTTCTCATGGTAGGTTTCCCGCCAATCCTTGACATGGGGAGTGACTTTGAGAGGAGTAAAAGTAATCTTTTCCCAGCTGGAAAAATAATGAATAGAAAAATATTCTTCTAGCATATTTGACCATTTATATAAGGCATCCGCATCTATCTAATCTTCAAATATGAGGATGTCGAAGTTAACTTGTACTTTGAAGGGTGTGGCACTTCGAGAGTGGCTGCTGGAAGGAGATGTGTTTCCTTTGGGTAGCCATTGAAGGATCTGGGAAAATTTATCCATCATTGTGTTCCTTTGTCACTCGAGGGCTTCTTTGAGCAACATTTTGAAAGGATATCTTACCCCCTCATCTTTCTTCTCTTCTGCCATGGGAGGCCATCAGGGTTTGTGAGATTGGTCTTGCAAAGTTTCGACCAATTTGAGTGCTAACTCCTTATATCCCAACCTTGTTGGGGACATGCAAAGAAAAACCAAGAAAGAGCAGGACACTTTGATACCACTGATCTGAATCTTGGGTGGAGGCCCCCAAGATCTAAAAAGGTTGAAATGCCATAAAAAGAGAGGAGAACACAAAATATAGAAAAACCACAAAGAAAATATTTATTATTAAAATAGAGAATAATTGTAAAAGTTAGATTGTCATGGACAATCTCCCTTTTACAAAATGTGACTTGTTACTTATAGTCTTTCTTTCGTTACAATACCACAGGTAAATTCCATGGGTGGGTAAATACCATGGGTGAATGAATACCATAGCTAGATGCCACTTACAATACCATGGGTGGATGAATACCATGGGTGAATCAATACCATGGGTAGATGCCACTTTCCATCTGGATCAGTGGATTCTAACAAATACTATAATTCCTACACCATAGAAAGACAGCTCATAAATACAGAGGATGATCTTGAAATTTCATGGAATGTGCAAGAAAATGATCAAGATATAGCTATACAACATGTTTGATATCATGAAATGTGTAATACATGGCTCTCTAAAAAGTTGCACCAACATTCTTGAGTCCAAATGGAAGCTTTCAATAAGCAAAGGTTCCCCAAGGACAAACAAAAGTAGTTTTATTTTAATATTTTGGAATTTTATTCTTTTTATTATAACTATAAAATCCATCCATGAAAAGGATTTTATTTCTCGCACAGTCATCGACAATTGGGTCGATGACTGGGGTTAGATAATTATCTTTGGGGCAAGCCCTATTTATGTCCCTGTATTCAAGAGATACCCAAATAGTACCTTGTTCCTTTGTGACTAGAATAATGATGGGAACCTAATCAGTCAAGGGAATGGGATAAATAAAAAAATATTTTAGAATTTTTTAACCCTTGGTTTTAATGGGAATAGTTTTTCGTGGGTTCACTGGACGTTGTCTTTGTTGAATAAGCTTAGCATCCAGTTAAGCCTTAGTTTCTTGAATTACAATCTGTGGGCCAATCCCAGACATTTCTTCATATGACCAAGTGCAAAGATAGAAGAGAGAGCACAAGGAGAGGAGTCGTTGTGCAGTAGAGTTGGGGTAGAGTGCCATCTTGTTTTCTTATAACAACCCAACAGTGTGGAGTGAAAGTTTTCATAGGTTTCGATATTCAAATGATGGCTTAGATGAAAATCCATGAAAATGTAGAATGACTCTTGTGACTATGATATTTTTGGTGAATGGGAGCATTAATGTAAAAGATTACATACACACTAAGCTACATACTAAATGTAGCATGCATGGATGTTGGATAGATCCAACTAGTGATGTGGGGTTTTGTATCTCTAGATTTGTTGTGTAGGCATCAAATCTGAAGGATGCTAAGATTGTCTTCCCATGGTTGTGAGGTGGGCTCACATGTTATCTCAATGATTTTTAAATAACCAAGATTGTCAAAGGTTACATGAAAGAAAAGTTTTGAGGAGCCTACAACAAGCTAGAGAAAATCGTAGCAGATGTTAACGTGTGCTAGTATATGGTTAAGGATATGGTTGAGGAGAGCATCAAACATAGGCACAAAGTGTCTCAAGTTGAGAGGATGGTCATATAAAGATATAAATAAGGGATAAAAAAGATAATTTATTATAATGGAGTCAATTATTGCATGTAAATAGGAATATTATCATAAGACCTTGTAAGGCATGCATACCCCCGAGTAATTTTTGGTAAAGTCGGGGCTAGACCTAGGTGATAGGGGAATTTTGGGTTAATAGATACTACGAGCATAAACTTTGAGGGGGGTAAGGGCTAGATTGAGTGAGGTTGATTCACTTGGTAAATTTGGCTAGATTTAGTCAACGAAACCCCAAGTCAAGGCTTAAGGGGGGAATTCTAGGTAAACTTGACTTGAGGATAGAGTCAAAGTTGACCAAGTTAAATAGTGGTAGTTTTGGGCACATGGTATAGGATACCCATAGTTTTATTCCCATGGGAATGCATGTAAAGGATCCTTTAAAAAGGCTAGGAAGACTTCATTGCAATGTATGCAGGGGAGGTGAGTAGTGAAGGCTCACTTGGTCAGGATGGCTAGGGTTTTAGGCAAGGGATCTAATGAAATTTCATTGGGCTAGTTTTTTCCCAAGGTAAATATTTTGTGCATTATGATTATGTTTGTTGTTTTTTAAGTTTTCCTCTTAGTAAATATCAGTGAATAATTAATTCTCTCAAGTTAAAATTTCTAAAATATGTTCCTAGAGGAGGTTTCCCCCCATTGGAAAATAAGAACCATAAGAAGATTTCCCTTCTATAAGATAAGATCCTATTGGGGGTTGTTGTGGAAATCCTATCCGACTAGATAATAAACTATGTTTTTTTATCAATTCCTAATTGTACCCCAAGTATTGAAGTTTCTGGAGAAACTACAGTTTGATCATATTGACCAATACCCGCTAGAGATGAACTAAATGGAATTTTAGAGGACCAAGTAGAAAATTAACAAAAAGAAGGACCAGTTGCAACTCTTGAAAAGGTTTTGTTGAGTGGCTGATACCTAGCAGGTATGGAAGGTCCACCATAAATGTAGGACTCGGGAGGTCCAATAAAGATGAAAGTCATACTTTATTTAGTAGGTCCACTCACAAGAGCATGTGAAGTTTGAATTTTAATTGTAGGCTCAATCATGGTTGGACTAGGTAAAAAAGATGGAGTTTGTAACAAGGGAATTTTCCTAGGTGAAGTAATAGCTCTCCTTGCTAGAGAGTTTATAATAGCTCAATACCAATGGTTTTGTCATCGGGGAGATGCAAGTTGAACAACATAAGGTTTTGTAACTTTAGTAATGTGAGGATTAGCATGAACAAGTTATTTAGTAATATCTTTGACACTTAACAAACAACGTGGAAGATAGTATACTTTGTCACCTATATATATAGAATCTTGAGATGTAACTGATAAAGGGATAGATATTAGAACTAATGAAGGAGAGACCCAAGTTTCTGAACTTACTAGCTCAATAATTTTGGGTTCTTCAGGTGAAAGTGTATATGGTTCCAAAGTTTCCTATTCAATTACTTTAGGTTCTGAAATCTCAAGTTCTAAATTTTCAATTGTTTCAATTTCTACCACTTCAATTTGCAATGTTTCATATTTTTTGATTTCAGGTTTTGTAACAATAGGTTTTGATGTTTCAAGTTGTGTAACCTATAATGTTCCTGGTTTTGTAGTCTTTGATTTTTCTGGTTTTGTAGGTAAACATGTCATGGTGAATTTTTATACTAACAATTAAAATCACACCTAAGGTCTACTAAACAGTAAAATTAACAACAAACACTAAAAAAATCTAAGGTATTAAATACTAAAAATAATGCAATAAACTCTTCAGAGTGAAATCTCTAGTTGGTGATGGAATTCAACATCGAAAGATCAATATGAAAAGTGGATTGAGGTAGAATGGGTGGAACCAGTTGATGAACCCCAATATCGCAACAATATTGTTGAGACTCCCAAGACTACGAACATTAATTACCAACCCAAGGTTCATACAAACTTAAGAGTTGATAGTGTTGTATGCAGAGTATGTCAAGCTCTACTCATGTCACCTTATGTCAAGGAAGTAGATTAGGTCATAAAGAGACCACTTATTTTACTAGCATTCAAAAAGAAATTGCATGAAAAGACAATATTCTACTCTATTTGTAGGAAGGTAAAGATTATCCTATTTTCATAAATGAAAGTGTCATTCATCAAATGTAAAGGATAACTACAATTGCAAGAAGGTAAAATACTATACTAATTGTAGAGATGAAATATGGTAGTATACTTGTAGAAATTCCCTGTAGATTTAAATTGCTTATGTAATTTTCTAAAACAAAACACTTGATTCTATGCTACTCATCAGTGGAAACAATTAATCGATCTCGAAATCACAAGACAAACATGAGACAAGATTCAATCACATATTCTCGAATATTTATCTAAATGGAAATCTTGTTGCTCAAAACCCCTTCCTATATGTATATTGCATTAGATCATAAAATAGATAATAAATACAATGCTTGTTCAACCTAGACAATATTTCCACACGTATAATCTATCTCACTGCCTCGCAAGCTAACTCTTGCCAATACTTAGCCAATTTTTCTTCCTTCCAAGATCCTATTTCCTTGCATTGTTTCTTAGGGAGTGTTGTGCCCTACAACAACCCCCCATTTCGTATCATCTCTATTCATAACGATCAATTATATGAAATGGGTCCCTTTAAAAAAATTAATTGGTATCAATGAATTTGTTCGAAAAAGGTATGATAATCAAATGTCTTTGTGAATTAAAGCCTTTTTTCGAATAACAATGTTTCCAAAATAAAACAATCTTTGGTTATTGCGATAAAGCGATCGCAAGATCGCATATCGCAATACCAAAAGAGACGCATTTAAATGGCACTTTGGTCTTTGCCGATGCGATATCGCTATCGGCGATCGGCGGTATTCAATGCATACACAAAAAAGAGCACATATCTTATACCCCGATGCGACGCTATATCGGCGATCGGCTATCGGCACTGCCTCTTGTGGGAAAACGCTTTAAGTTTTAAACCCCGACCCGATGTGATATCGCTATCGGCCGTCGGCAGTATCCCATGCACTCCCATAAGGCACTCACGTCTTTCCCCGATGCGATATCGCTATCGGCGTTCGCTGGGACTACTTTCAAACGATAATGTAACTCTTTCCCCGATGCGATGCGACATTGTTCATCGGTAATCGGCATTTTCAAAAAGTGATTGCTTTAAGCCTTAAAGTTATATTTAAATCCGGTTGATAAAGCGCAGATTTCAAGATGCCGTTAAAGCAGGGATAAGGTAATGCATGCGTATTTAATAACTTTGCCCCTTCGTTTAAACGAATACTTGCGTCTAAGGCATTATCATATCTGTTGCACGCGTTAGGAGGTCATTCAACCGAATAACAGTGTAATGGTCATTTAATGAGTAGCAGGCCTTAAAAACACCATTAATGCATATGCGATCTCTTACCAGTGATTGGATCCGCAGCCACTTCTTGAAAATTAATATCGCCATGCTTCAAGTGATATATATCTTTCACATTATGCTTTGTCTTCATTATTTCTCGTGTTACGATTTCTCTTGCATTTGTGTAGAGTTCGTTTGTGGAGAAAAGCCTGAATATGATGGGGAAGAAAAATAAGAGGAGCTCTGGTTCCACTACAACACCTGTTGCAGGTCAAGCTGCTACAATTTTGAAGAAAGGCCTAATCTCGGACACTACGTGCGCTGGTCTTGCTAGGACCACATGGCAGGGCACATATAATCTGTTGGAGGCCGAGCAACCACAAGTGACAGTGAGAACGGCTAGTGTTGATGTACTAAGGAAGTCTGATGCAACGCTCAAAGACTTGGCCGACTCCTTTTTACACAGAATAGCGGCCAGAGAGCAGGTGCTCCCTTACACAGATGTGGTGCGCTGGGCAATTGAAGAAATCCCTATCACTGATAGAACTTTCCATACAAGGGACAGAAGGATTTTCGGGTCATTCAAGCCAGATGACCTAAGGCGAATGTATCATCTGCCTGAACCGAAGCTAGTCTACAACAGAGCCTTCGTGGAGAAATTCGCAAAAGAAAATGAATCACCATCTGAACCCCTCCGAGATTGGAGGCAGAACCCAGCCAAACACAAGCATGAAAGTTCGGGTAAGTACTCCAACGTTTCTTTGGCTTCTCCCTATTGCTATGCGGGGATTATGATGTGTAGATTGTGGGGATTACATGACTCCATTAATATTGAGATTGACATGGTTCCCTTAATGGAAGCGGCTATCAATAGTATAATTATGGATTGGGCCACTATTCTTTCTGATAAGTTGGTCGTAGCTGTTCGTGAATTTAGACACAAAACTAAAGTCACCGAAAGGAAAATCCCGCCATTTTATTATACCGCTTACATTATGGATACCCTGTGTTTTAATTCTGAGTTTCCTGTCCTCGGTTGGAGATGGACCACCCAAGATCCAACACCCATTCATTTATACCATCAGAAATTGTGGAAGTCCTATTACAAGGATCATTTGTACCAAATTTGTAATGGTTTCATGGTGCCCATTTACTATTCTATCTATGACAAACCCATTCCCAGAATTTCCTATGAAGCTTCTTTTGACTTACCAGCCATAGCGAGTTGGTTCGGGGAAGAGTATTTCACCTATATCAGAGTTTTTGGGAGTAAGGCTAGGCCACATGTCCTCCCTTTGTATATACCAGACAAGCTGTTAGCCCGGGAAATCTGCTACCAGATTATGGCTGAGAGTGTCACACAAACTCTCAAAGAGGAGAAGAAGAAAGGTTGGCCCCCTTTTCCTTTAAGAATTGGGGTTTTTACTTTGCTTAATTACAAGCATGCGGAAAAAGAAGCGACAAAAATCCAAACTTTATCCCTGGCCACTATCCCAAACAGACTCTATGATCCAAAGAAAAATGCCTACTTTGCCCTTGAACAAGCAAAATTAACAAAAATTGATCATCAAGAGGATATGTTTGATGACCTGTTCGCAGGTACCGAGTCAATAAGCCAAGCCAAACAGCTTGCCAAAATGAAATACAATGATGAGGCGTTGACTGAGTTTAATAAACTTAGGGAGGAGAGGTTGCAAACTCTGCCTCTAGATTTATTATCCACAACTCCAGCGTCTTCCTCAAGCGAGCCTGGTCGGCAACAGATACATCCACCTCCTGTCACAACTAAAGAACAGGATAAACAACAGGAGGAACAGCAGAAGAAGCTGCAGGCTGAGAAGCAAAGAAAAGAGCAAGCAGAGAGGCAGAAAAAGGAGCAGATAGAAAGGCAGCAAAAGGCAAAGAAGGAAGAAGAGCAGAGGAAGAAGAAGGAAGAAGAAAAACTGAAGAAAGAACTAGCAGATAGGCAGAAAAAGGAATTGGAGGAGCAGCAGCGAAAAACGCAAGAGGAGCAACAGCGAAAAGCACTTGAAGAACAGCAGAAGCTAGAACAAGAAAAAGAACGGAGCAACCCATACAGAGCAACATAAGCAAACCTCCACCGATCCTGAATTGATTAAACAATGGAACCAATTCGATTCCATTATCAGTGGTAAAGAAGGCTCCAAAGACAAAGGCTCCTCTAAAACAAGCGATGCGCCCGATACAACTTCTTCTCAAGTTCTAGGAGGAACCAGCGACCCACCCATTTCACAGGATGTCGAGATAATCAATAAGGACCCTTCCGATCAAATTGTTCTCCAGGTGGAAGAAATTCCTCCCCTGGATATTTTCTACAGCCCAAAGCATAGAGCCGTTATCAAGCGCTCTAAGAAAAGACGAAGGCTTGATCAACCTTCTATCTTTCCTGAGCAAACAGTCACGGGCAATATGGTCTGGAAGGAGGATTTGGATCCCTCCGATGATCTAACAAAGCTGTCGCAATTCGCGGGAGCTTATTCTGCAGCAACTATCGACAAAGCATCGGAGGTAAGTCTTCTATTGAAGACTAAGGACCATGAAATATATTCATTACAGGCAGAGGTAATTGAAGCGAAAAACAAAGCAGCACAGGTGGAAGAGCAGTTGCTGGCGCAACAGCAAGAAAACAATTTGTTAACCCAACAACTGCAAATTGAAAGACAAAGGATAGACCAAAGTGAAACTCAGAAGGCAAAAGAATTGTCGGAGGCATTGTCACAGTTGAAAGCATCAAATGAGCTGATGATGAAATCGAAAGATGATCGAATAGCTCAACTATCAGCACAGCTCGAAGGTATCAAGAGCACACAGAATGTGAAAGTTTTCAGAGCAGAAGCAACCCAAATAAATGGCGCGTTACTATCTCAGATCAGACTTCTATGTCAACAACTTGCTAAGGCTGAGCCATTATGCGAAATATCTACAACAGTGTGTGAGCAAATAGAGAAGGCCAGGAATGAGCTAGATCAGGCCAAAGAAGCCATATCCGATTATACTGAGTGGCAAGACACTGACGAAGGGAAAGCGGCGAATTTGTCCCGAATCCATGTAGCATACAAAGACATCCTCTTCACGGAATGGAACACTCAGGTAATGAAAGCAGAAAGGGCGGCTTCCAGGTGTAAACTAATTGCCAGCAATATGATCGACCTAGTCAATGATACACTTTATTTGGCAAACATGATATCCAAGTGCACACCTGGAAGCATAACAACAGCAGGTATGCTTGAAGAATCAAGTTATCATGACTTGGAGGAACAGAGGAAGTTAATTACCGGAGTAAATACTTTAACCTCTGATGCATATTGGCTCTTTCTAATCAAGCCACATACTCAAAGGTCTGCTCTCAAGTGTTTAACAGATGCCCTCGGATGCTTGATCCCCGACATTCAAGATGCTACATACGATGCCCAGCTAACTTCGCGTCTCAACACTCCACCAGAAGTAGAGCCAATGCTGGCGATATGTCAGCTAAGGAGTAAAGGCAAAGAACCCACCGAATGAAGCATTGCCGCCAACTGCCAGATTGCCAAGAAAGATGGAACAAACATTTATTGATGCCAATTTAATAGCTTTTCAGTTGTTTAGATATTTAGATTAGTATAGTATTTATAGACCCTTTCATTGTTTTGGAAAGGGTCGTAAAATTTTGTAATAGACTTAAAAGGCTGAAGTTTGCACTATTGTGCTTTAGTCTATATTCTTTTGTGAAACTCGACCAACAGTTCTGAATTTTGATTAGAAGGCTGTTTTACACAATTGCGCATGACTGTCTGTTGTTTGGAATGCTTTCTGATTTGAAGGAAGGACTGCGACATAGTGATTAATATATTGGATTGATCGAGCAGCTTACATGGTACTATTATCTGTATCTGTGTTCCTTCTTATTATATGAATTACTGTGTTATTATCCTTGCTATTGTTGAATACATGTATGCGATATAACAACAAATCTTCATTTCATTTCACTATTGAATGTTTTGTGATTTGTTATCTCTTTTAATCATGCGTGTGTCAATAATATAAATGAATAAGTGTAGTAATTCGCTATTATCGCTCTGCATAACTAATTATGCAGAGCAATCTTAAATGATTTAAACCTCTATGCTTTAGTGTTAGAGTCATCTATATGCCTGCCTTAAAGCATAGATTATCAAACGCTACGCTTTGAAAGATTGATAAGACCCCGGGATAGATTTTAGTTGTTATATTCTTGCTAATAGTTTAAGTCCATCGCTTACCGCTAGCTTAATTCAGAAGTCACTCATCCATCCCATTTATCTATATTTCTGGGAAACTGGTCCCATTATCCCCAGTCGGAGCCACTATTCCAAACGGAAAAGGAGCTGCACTAAGGTCCGGACCGGGTGGTTTCCCCTTTGTTGTGGCAGCGATTTTCGAGGCCTCAACAGGGAGTTAGCCCACTATTAATTAGGGAAATCCCCATCCTGAATTGCACAATATCTATAGGCCCTTATCTGACTGCATGCACCACCTATGCAACTCGGAAAATTATACAACTAATAGTACACTACACTTGAACTCCAATCTCAGCTGGGTAACTCGAATTTCATGCATGAATGAGTTAATTATGGCTAATTTATCAATTAACTAGTTGAACACATGAAGTTGCATCCCACTGCTAGACCTCCTACTAGTTCCTCCTACAATTGGAACTAGTTTAACTAACATTAACTGAGTTTAACTAAATTAAACTATTACAACTCAAATTAAACTCAAAAGAGACTCCTAAAATTTAGGAACCACTCTACTTGACTCAAGTTAGGGCCTCAACTCGAATTAACTGAGCCAACTATGTGAATTTAAGTTAGTTAACTCATTCTTGTTGTCTTCTGATGTGGAATTACAATTTTCTCCTAATTTAATTCAAAGGGAAAATTAAATCAGGATTTTATTGTTCACATTTTCAACACTCCCTCTCAACAAGAAATGGATTATTAGCTACCCTGATCCTACCTATATGGAACTTGAATTTTCATCTTGACAATGCGTCTGTAAAAATATTTTCATCATGTTCCTTTGTAGGAATGTACTCCAACAACATGATTCTCCTCTGCACACAATCTCGTATATGGTGATACCGAATGTCGATATGCTTGGATCAATCATGAAAAACTTGATTTTCATAGAATTTGATACAACTCTTATTGTTAAATTCAATCACAATGGGATCCATCATCTAACCAAATAACCTAACAAGAATCTTCCTCATCCAAATAGCTTCACAAGTTGTTTGACTAGCATCCATATACTCTACTTTTGCTTAACTGATTGCAACTGATCTCTGCTTCCTATTGTACCAAGAAAATGTTGTTGACCCAATACTAAAGATGCCTCACAATATTCTCTTCATGCCTGATGGACTACCTACCCAATCTACATCTGTGAAGCCTTGAAGCTTCACTCCCTTTATCTGTATGTAGCAAAGACCATACTGAGTAGTGCCTTTGAGGTATCTCAACACACACCTGGCCACCTTCCTATAGAGTTTGGTGGGTTTAACCATTTCTTGAGTAAGCTGGTTAATTTCATAACACATGTCTAGTCGTGTGTTCAACAAATACATAAGTGAACCCACAAGATGCCTGTAACTAGTGGCCTCCACCTCCTCACCTAAAGTGGCATCCTCTTTCCTCCAACTACCTACTAGAGGAGTGTCCATGGGTTTTCTACTCTCCATGAGGAACTTCTTTAGTATCTCATTGGTATACTTTCCCTGAGATATAAATAGTTCCCCATCTCCTTTCCATACTTCCAAACCGAGGAAGTAATGAATGAGTCCCATGTCCTTCATCTCGAATTCTCATACACAATCCTCTTTGCAATACTTGATCAACTTCTCATCACTGGCTAGAATTAAATCATTGACATATAATACTATAGTCAATAATTTACCTTCAACCAAAATATAGTAAAGGTTTGAAACTACTTCACTTTTGGTGAATCTCAACCTCGTGAAATAGTTGTCGATCCTAGCTTACCAACCACGGGGTGCTTGTTTCAATCCATACAATGCTCTCTTGAGTCTGCACACATGTGATTCTATGTCGAAGGTCTTAAATCCTTTGAGTTGCTAAATGTACACCTCCTCCTCAATCACTCCTTTGAGGAATGTTGTCTTCACATCCTCTAATGTATCTTCCATCTCATCCACGCTGCAAGTGCTAGAATTGATTGCATAGAAGAGTACCATCCTACTGGAGAAAAGGTCTCCTCATAATCAATTCGCTCCACCTGAGAGAATCCCTTGGCCATAAATTTGGCCTTTTGTTTCTCTATGCTTTTGTTTGCTACTTGCTTCACCTTGTAGATCCACCTCGAACCTACCACTGACTTGTTCTCTGGTCTTAGGAAAACTTCCCAAACATTTTTTTTTTACTATGGAATTGTATTCCTCTATGATGGTATCTACTCATAATGGCTTTTGCACTCCTTCCTTGAGTGAGGATATTTTTCTCTCAACTAGCTTACCCATCAAAGCCATTTACCCAGTGTACCGATCTGGTGACCTCCTCTGCCTGCATTGTGATGTGGGTGGACCCACATTCTCTCTAGTATCATGCAATAATCTGTTAGATTACTTGGTGCGCTTACTTCCATCTTTGGATGTCTCTGCATGAGTGGGAGCTTCCACTCTATGCTAGTCTACTTGTGGATGCTCCACAACATCCCTAGGTTCTTCCTTTGGAGCCAGAAGCTCCTCATCTTTATGAAACTAATTCTCCCTCTCAAGGGAACATATCGTGGCCTTCTCCTCATGGAAATTCACATCTCTATGAATAAATGTGATCCTGTCAGATAGAAGGTACACCTAATAGTTGTGAGGTGTATCGTTGTACCCTACAAGTATGCCCAACTCAACAGTTGGCTCTATATTTTTCCTTGCATCCTTAGAAAAATCACAGTAAATTGTTGAACCAAAGATCCTAAAGTGTTACACATCTAGTTTCTTCCCTGAAAAGTATTCTTCTGGTGTACTCATCCCGATAATCCGATGAGGACTCTTGTTCTACACATATACCATTGTGTTTCATGCTTCAACCCACAAGTGTAATGGTAGGCCCTGATCATGAAAAATTACCTATTGATCTCCCACAATACTTTTTTTCTTCCTCTCAGCCACCCCATTCTATTATGGGTTATGGGGTTTTATTAACTCATGTTAAATTCCTTCTACTTTTTGGTACTGCACAAAAATTCTTGAACTCATTCGACACATATTCACCATCATTATCACACCTAAGAGGCTTCACATTCCTTCCATTGTCTTTCTTAACAAGTTCTTTATATTAACAAAATTTGGAGAATGTCTGGTCTTTCTTCTACATGAAGAAAATATTACGTGATAAATCATCTACAAATATAACATAATACCTTTGCTTGGTCATTGAGGCTATCGAGAAGGATCCACACACATCTTAGTGAACTCTTTCAAGGACTATTTGCACTCTACTATCCTTAACATGAAAGGTGGATTTGGTGTTCTTCCCTAGTGTACACCCTTTGCATGTATATCACTTCTCTAGTGCACACTTGGGAAGTCCTATAGAAATCTATTGCATGATCTTCAAAGCTCTATGGCAAAAATGGCCAACTCTCCTATCCCATAATTCACTAATGTCTCAGCTCTACACCTTCTCTACTTTTGTGCTCAAAGCAACACATTCTTCTACATCCAATTTGTAAAGGTTCTTCACCTGAACCCCAATCCACTTCACTTGTATTGTGGTGATATATCTAAGGAAATCCTTTCCTTGGCTAAATATCACATCGTGGCCATGATCTTCCAACATATCAATTTAAACTAAATGTTGGCATTATGTTTCTGGTATGGCTATATGTTACAGATGTTGTACTTGATGGCAACACCTATGGCAAGGCTCTCAATATGTTGAAAATTAAGAAGTACGCAGGAGATCAGTTCAGAAAGTGCCTACCCGCAAGTACACCGTGAAGGGACCACGGCCTGATACGTAGGTCAGCCGTTCAGGAGGTGCGTACCCCCAGTGCACACATTTCAAGGCAAAGAAAAGCACACGTGGGGTTTCTTATGTCTAACCATTGGTATTTAGCCAACGGTATTTGTGTTACTATGGTTTTGGCTCGTGGTATTGATCCATGATTTTAGGAGGAGCTTGCCTATATAAAGCAAAGGAGATCACTTGGCTAAGTATTCTTTGCAATTGAATATCTTAAGATCTGAAATATTGGGTTATGGTCTTAAAATCTTGATCTATATGAAGTTGAAAGCGAATCTGTGAAGGGTGATCTCTCGAGCGCATTATCAGATCTGGGCATCCGAGCAACTGTGCCATTCTGGTGGACTGCCTATTCGGCCCTAATCAGAAGTATGCAGGTGTTTAACAGGAGATTTGCGTGGGTACGCAGAGCAGAAACAGGAGAGATGTGTGGGTACGCAGAGCAGAAGAAGGAGAACTGCGTGGGTATGCAGAGCGACAAAGGTTCAGGTGCGTACACACAGTAACTGTACGTGGCGCGATAGTATCTCTGGGCGCATACCTGCAGCAATAGTACGCGGCGTGATAGTGTCTCTGGGAGCGTACCTGCAGTGACAGTACGCAGTGCGGTTGAAGAAACAGTGCGTGGACACGCAGAGCGGCAAAAGGATCTCTGCGGGTATACGCAGGGAAGCAGAAGCTGAAGTGCGTAGCGACGCAGGCCACAGAAGGAAAAACTGCGTATCTGTCTTAAGATCTTCTGTTGATTGAATTTTTCTATTGATAAGGTGTTCTGGGTTAGTTCTGTTATTACTGATCTGATTACTGCAGTGGACTGTGTAACTTACATGTACTTGATGTTCATTTGATGCTTTATGAAAAGAAGTAGGGGGTTGTAGCTCCCTTCCAGGAAAGACTGGAAAACGAGAGAGAGTTGTAGCTCTCTGCAGGTTGCAGCCTGCGTACTGGTAAAGGACTGCACCAGTACAAAACCATTGTAAAAGGAGTTTCTAATTTGAAAGAAGATAGAGACATATTGCAGCAGGTGGTTTTCACCCACATTGGGTTTCCACCTTACATCTTGTGTTCTTTGGTGTGACTATCTGTTTTCTTTGTCCATGCTCATTATTTTATGGTACTGACATGCAAAAATAATTCAAAGAACAAATAAGGAAGATTTATTAAAAGAATTTGATAATACTGATTCACCCCCCCTCTCAGTATTATTTCCAACAATTGGTATCAGAGCAGGTCCTTCGGAGAAGCTTGATCGCTTGAAGGAAGATCATTCATCATGAGCAACTATGAGAGGGAAGCATCAATCAGACCACCAATTTTTGATGGGAAAAACTTCAATTATTGGAAGGTAAGAGTTACTGCCTATCTTCAATCTCTTGGTACAGAAGTTTGGGATATCATAGATATAGGCTATGCTTTTCCTTCAACTACTCCTACAGATGCGGCCGAAAAGAAGAAATATGAAACAAATGCTAAAGCAGTCAATACTCTGCTGGGATGCTTATCTCAAACAGAATTTGTAAAGGTTATGCAATATAAATCCGCAAAAGAAATATGGGACAAGATTGTCTTGAGCTACGAAGGAGATGAACAGGTAAAGCGTGCTAAACTTCAAACTCTCAGGATTCAGTATGAGAATCTCAGGATGTATAATGATGAAAGTGTGGCTAACTATTTTCTTCGGGTAGATGAGATTGTTAATTGCATGAAAAATTTGGGTGAAGAAATAAAAGAGGCTATTGTGGTTGAAAAGGTTCTAAGATCATTGTCCCCCAAGTTTGAATCCAAAGTATCTGCAATAGAAGAAAAGGAAAATCTACGAATTCTTACTATGTCTCAGTTACATGGAATTCTAACTGCTTATGAAATGAGAAAGGGAGGTCCATCAGACAGCAGAGAAGCTGCTTTCAAGGCGTCAGGCAAAGGAGATTATTATGAAGCAAGCCACATCCCAGAAGAAGAAGAAGAAGAATCAAATTTTGTCAGAAATCATCAAAGGGGTTCTGGAAGGTTCAGAGGTAAGTTACCTTTTAAATGCTTTGATTGTGGAAGAGTAGGTCATTATGCTGCAAAATGTCCTTATAAGGATAAAGGAAAGGAACCTGCTAGATGGAACAAGAAATAGAGTGCAAATAAGAAAAGCTACTACACTCATGAAGATAGTGATGGTCTATCAAACAGTGATGAAGATGAACAAGGTAATGAATATAAATTGTTAATGGCATTTGAAGATGATGATTATATGGATGCTATAGATGTGGATAACCTTTATGAAGAAATTACTAGACTCAAGAGATGTATAGAAGAAAAGAATATGATCATTGATACTCTACAATTTCAAATTGATGAAAAAGAAAAACATCTTGAAAAATTAGAAGGTGAAATTGTTGGTCTTAGAAAAGAGATTGAGAAAACAAAAGCTATTAATCTTAAGTTTGTCAAAGGATCTGAAACTTTGGATGAGATTATCAATGTGCAGCGGTCTCCTCTAAACAAGACAGGTCTGGGCTATAATGGAGAAACTTCTCAAGCATCCACCTCAAAAAGTTATCTTGATGCAGCAAGAAGAAATGAGCAAAAGCACAATGGAGACCATCAGTTAAAGCAGGGACGAACTGCAAATAGAGACTATCAGGGGCAATCCGTCTTAAGAGTGAACAAAAGCTACAACCAGCCACAGGTAAAATCTTCTCAATTTGGTTCAAGAATGAATGACAATCACTTGGCAGGTAGATTTGATAACCGCAGAAGTTTCTTCAATGGACAATGTTTTTCTTGTCATAACTTTGGTCACAAAGCAGCTCAATGTGTTGCATATAAAACAATCATGACTAGAGAAGCTCAAAAACAAAGAAGTATGATCGGGATTACAAAAAGGACCTATAACAACTTTTCGGCTCTTGAAAATGAAGTTGAATGTTCTATTTGCAATAACTTTGGTCATGAAGATTCTGAATGCAGGAGCAGGGTTCAGCAGAAAAAGGAACAAGCCTCAAGCACCAAAACATGGAGAATAAAGGAACCACAAACAGAAAGATGTGGGATAGCATTTTATGCAGAGGGACAGGAAAATCTATGGTACATTGACAGTGGATGTTCGAAGCATATGACAGGTGATAAAGAAAAACTTGAGTCATATTCTGCTCTAGAAAAGGGAAAGAAAGTTTCTTTTGGAAATGATACTCCTGCAACTATAAAAGGAAAAGGCATTGCTCAGTTAAAAGAAAAGGTCAAGGCTAGAAATGTTTTGTATGTTGATGGATTGAAGCATAATCTTCTAAGTGTCAGCCAGATGTGTGATCAAAGAACCGAGGTGATATTCAGATCAAATGGATGTCTTGTTCGTGATCTTGATACAGGTAAAACAGTGATCAAAGGCAAAAGAACTCCAAATAATCTGTACATATTTGAAGAAGGACAACAACAATGCTATCTGAGCAAGGATGATGAGCATTGGTTATGGCATCGGAGGTTGGGACATCTAAGCTTTTCACAAATAAGGAAAGCATGCAAATATCAGGCAGTTCGCGATCTTCCAGATATCAAAATTCCTGACAACACCATATGAAAATCATGTCAGTTTGGAAAACAAACCAGAAATAACTTTCCAGAGAAGGAAGGATCAGCTAGCATGCCTCTTGAGCTAGTACATACAGATACATGCGGTCCATTCAGGAAAAGAACACCTCGAGGAGAAGAATACTTGATATTATTCATTGACGATTTCTCCAGGTTTGTCTGGTTAGGACTTATGAAGCACAAAGATGAAGCATTTGAAAAATTCAAATTCTTCAAAGCCTTGGTTGAAAATGAATCAGGTCACAAAATTAAGTGCCTCAGATCCGACAGAGGTGGGGAATTTACCTCAAATGAACTTTTCGATTTCTGTGAAGAACATGGGATAAGAAGAGAATTCTCTACAGCTAGAACTCCTCAGCAAAATGGAGTTGTGGAAAGAATGAACAGAACAGTCCAACAAATGGCTCGTGCTATGCTTGATGAGTCAGGAACTCCCGCAACTTTCTGGGGTGAAGCTGCACATGCTGCGGTTGTTATTCTCAACAAAACAAATGTCCGAGTGAACAACACTCAAACTCCTCATGAGCTCTGGAGTGGTAGGACTCCTTCGGTAAAGCACTTCAAAATCTTTGGGAGAAAATGCTATATCAAAAATACTGATGAGCAGCTTGGCAAACTTGAACCTAGAGCAGATGAAGGCATTCTTCTTGGTTACTCTCCACATAGCAAAGCATACAAATGCTACAATAAAAGACTTGGCAGAATTGTTGACAGCATTGATGTAGTGGTTGATGAGAAGGGATACATTCCTAGGCAAGTACATCATGAAGACATCGAAGAAGATGAAGGCTACCCCCAACGACAGAATGATGAAGAAGAATAACCTCAAGAAGAACCTCAAGAAGAACCAGAGGAGCAAACAAGAATAGAAGAAAAGACTCCATCCAGATATGTTCAGAAGAATCATCCATAATCTCAGATTATGGGGCAGAATGAAGCAGGTGTACAAACAAGAAGAACAGTTGCAGAAGCTTCAAGCTATTTGGCATTACTCTCCTCTACTGAACCACAAAATGTGAAAGAGGCATGCAAAGATGAATGTTGGGTGAAAGCAATGGATGAAGAACTTGAGCAGATCGAAAAGAACAACACTTCGGAGCTGGTTCCTAGACCAAAGGATAAGAATGTTATCGGAACAAAATGGGTCTTCAAAAATAAATTGAATGAAAATGGAGAAGTAATTAGAAACAAGGCTAGACTTGTTTGTAAAGGGTATGCACAACAAGAAGGAATAGACTTTGAAGAAACCTATGCTCCTGTTGCAAGACTTGAAGCCATCCAAATGTTCCTTGCTCTCTCAAGTTTTCAAAACTTCAAAGTATTTCAAATGGACGTGAAATTAGCCTTCTTGAATGGAGACTTGGAAGAAGAAGTATACATTGAGCAGCCAGATGGGTTCATTCTTGGAAATGATCCAAATCTTGTATGCAGATTGAAAAAGGCTCTCTATGGTCTCAAACAAGCTCCAAGGGCTTGGTACTACCGTTTGGACAAATATCTTCATCAACAAGGTTTTTCAAAAGGATCAGCAGATAGAAATCTTTATATAAAAGTTGAAAATGACAAATTGCTAATACTTGTTGTGTATGTAGATGACATTATTTTTGGCAGCAATGAAGAAGCTATGAGTCAAAGCTTTGCCTTGGTCATGCAGAAAGAATTTGAAATGTCCTTGCTGGGAGAACTGACATATTTCCTTGGTTTGCAAATCCAACAAAAGAAAGGAGGAATCTTTTTATCTCAAACCAAGTATCTCAAACAAATTTTGAAGAAATATGGCATGGAAGATGCAAAACCAGTATGTACGCCCATGGTCACAGGATGTAGCCTTAGTGCAAATGATGAATCTGCAGCAGTAAATCAACCAACCTACAGATCTATGATTGGAAGTTTACTTTATTTGACAGGTACCCGACCGGACATCATACATGCAGTTGGAATAGTTGGAAGATTTCAGGCAAATCCGAAGGAGACTCATCTTCAGGCAGTGAAGAGAATTTTCAAATATCTTCAAGGGACTCAAAATTATGGCTTATGGTATCCTAGAGATACAGATCTCACACTTCATGCTTATACAGATGCAGATTGGGCCGAAAGTGTGGATGACAGGAAAAGCACAAGTGGTGGTGCGTTCTTTATGGGTTCTAGACTGGTATCTTGGTTCAGCAAGAAACAAAGTTCGATTGCCTTGTCTACAGCTGAAGCGGAATATGTTGCTGCTGCATCTTGTTGCACTCAACTCCTTTGGATGATGCAGACTTTGCAGGATTTTCAAATCACCTGTACACCACCTATCCCCATCTTATGTGATAACACAAGTGCAATCAACATCTCAAAGAATCTTGTCATGCATTCAAAAACCAAGCACATACCAATCAAGTATCATTTTCTCCGGGAACAAGTGCTTGAACAGAAAGTCAAGTTGGAGTATGTTCCTTCTAAGGAACAAGTTGCTGATATTCTCACCAAACCATTGCCCAGGGAGACTTTTGAATACCTCAGGCAAAAGCTGGGGGTTGTTGATGCATCATCTTATTTTTGAAACTCTTCTGATTGATGGTTGTACGCATGGTTCATCTAGGGTATATGCGTACATGTGATGGGTGGCTGATTGGTTGAAGATTGATGGCACAGGTTCAGGGGGAGCATATAATGCATTTTTGGCATTATGGAAGATGTACAGAAGGAGATCATGGAAGTAGCTGCAATATGTCTCTATCTCTTTCATGGTGGATTATGGTTCTTCGTTGCAGATCTGGTTCATATTCAGGGGGAGCATGTTCTTAGGGGGAGCATAACCCTTTGCCCTTGATGTCAAAGGGGGAGAATGAAGCTGAAGTTTTTGAGGTTTCCATCAAGTCCAAATGGGGAGATTGTTGGCATTATGTTTCTGGTATGGCTATATGTTACAGATGTTGTACTTGATGGCAACACCCATGGCAAGGCTCTCAATATGTTGAAAATTAAGAAGTACGCAGGAGATCAGTTCAGAAAGTGCGTACCCGCAGGTACACCGTGAAGGGACCGCGGCCTGATATGCAGGTCAACCATTCAGGAGGTGCGTATCCCCAGTGCACACATTTCAAGGCAAAGAAAAGCACACGTGGGGTTTCTTATGTCTAACCTTTGGTATTTAGCCGACGGTATTTGTGTTACTATGGTTTTGGCTCGTGGTATTGATCCATGATTTTAGGAGGATCTTGCCTATATAAAGCAAAGGAGATCACTTGGCTAAGTATTCTTTGCAATTGAATATCTTAAGATCTGAAATATTGGGTTATGGTCTTAAAAGCTTGATCTATATGAAGTTGAAAGCGAATCTGTGAAGGGTGATCTCTCGAGCGCATGATCAGATCTGGGCATCTGAGCAACTGTGCCATTCTGGTGGACTGCCTATTCGGTCCTAATCAGAAGTACGCAGGTGTTTAACAGAAGATCTGCGTGGGTACGCAGAGCAGAAACAGAAGATCTGCATGGGTACGCAGAGCAGAAACAAGAGACCTGCGTGGGTACACAGAGCAGAAGAAGGAGAACTACGTGGGTACGCAGAGCGACAAAGGTTCAGGTGCGTACGCACAGTAACTGTACGTGGCGCGATAGTATCTCTGGGCGCGTACCTGCAGCAATAGTACGCGGTGCAATAGTGTCTCTGGGTGCGTACCTGCAGTGACAGTACGCAGAGCAGTTGAAGAAACAGTGCGTGGACACGCAGAGTGGCAGAAGGATCTCTGCGGGTATACGCAGGGAAGCAGAAGGTGAAGTGCGTAGCGACGCAGGCCACAGAAGGAAAAACTGCGTATCTGTCTTAAGATCTTCTGTTGATTGAATTTTTCTGTTGATAAGGTGTTCTGGGTTAGTTCTGTTATTACTGATCTGATTACTGCAGTGGACTGTGTAACTTACATGTACTTGATGTTCATTTGATGCTTTATGAAAAGAAGTAGGGGGTTGTAGCTCCCTTCCAGGAAAGACTGGAAAACGAGAGAGAGTTGTAGCTCTCTGCAGGTTGCAGCCTGCGTACTAGTAAAGGACTGCACCAGTACAAAACCATTGTAAAAGGAGTTTCTAATTTGAAAGAAGATAGAGACATATTGTAGCAGGTGGTTTTCACCCACATTGGGTTTCCACCTTACATCTTGTGTTCTTTGGTGTGACTATCTATTTTCTTTGTCCATGCTCATTATTTTATGGTACTGACATGCAAAAATAATTCAAAGAACAAATAAGGAAGATTTATTAAAAGAATTTGATAATACTGATTCACCCCCCCTCTCAGTATTATTTCCAACACTAAATTCTTCTTCATACCCGGAACATACATGAAATCTTTCAATGTGAGAAGAGAACCAGACTCTCTATGAAAAGTAACTATATTGATACTCATTACGCTATACCTTCCATCATCTCCCATCTCTATGTGTATCTGAAGGTCCTTCTTCTCCAAGTCACTGAAAAATTATTTGTTGTCATCATATCAAATGAGGCTCCACTATTTATATACCACACACTACCCATCGATGATTGCACCATGCATGCAATGAGTGTGAATTCCAACTCGAATTATGAAGCTGGATCTTCACCTATCGCTCCTCATGAGGAATTCTGGCTGTTGTTTTTGTGCAGACACTTCACCGCAGAGTGTCCCAACTCATAATAGTGAAAACATTCAATATTCCACAAGTATTTCTTCTTGCCCCCATGACTGGAATCCCCTTTAGATTGGGATTTCTTCCCTTTACCTTTCTTTGTCTTTCCAGCCAAGGCACAGTTCTCCTCATCATCATGCTTGGATGAGGTTCCATCTCTAGTGTTCCACCTTATCTATTCTTGCACCAAGTCAGATGATAATCGCTCACAATTTGGTAGCTTCTCCCTCCCATTTACTAAATCTCGGTAGTTGTTCCAGCTCTTGGGAAGGCCTAGAAATGCTAGGCTTACCAGATCATATTCAACAACTGTAATACCAAAACTCCCAAGTTCATCCCAACATTGGGTGAACCTTCTCAGGTATTTTTGTATTGTGTCACCATTCTCCATATTTTTCTTCCAAATCTTATCCTTTAGTTCCAGATTCCTATGGTAATTGTTGTTTTGAAACAAGTCTATCAAGGCTTGCCACATTTAATATGGGGTATCCTTCCTGTGGAGATGTCACACGGAATTGGTCAAGGGTGCGGACACGGCTGACCTTCCTAGAAGTCTAAGACATTCTAATGACAAACAAGACAAAATGGAGTGATCTTTCTCTAAATACACCTTTTACAACATGAAAACTACAAGTGTTTAGGCTTACCTTATTCCAAAACGCTGTTGTTGAAGTCCGTTCTTGACGATCCGGATGAGCTCCTCCTTCAAGTCAATTCCTGCAACCACAAACAATCAAACAATTACCAAGCACTTGCATTTCATATAATAAAACATATATTCAACATGCAGACCAAGGAACACATGAAATAACTCATTAACACAAGCTATTGAGAAAAATAAACCAGTTTGTATTAATAACGAAACAAAGAAACTCTTACAACCTGGCCTTGGTGTTGTGCAAGTTCCTCCCAGGGTCCATCAAGGGTTTTCCTCTACTTTGACAAAGCTCACCCTCTCCCAAGTAGAATCAAGTGAAGACAATCTCTCCTCACAAAGGTTCTAATGGAAGACCTAAATCCTGCAGCATTTACCCAAAGAAAATGTATAGCTCCAACCTCCTCTCCCTCTGGCTCAATGTCTTTATTTATAGTGCTTTAAAGAGGTTATTCAGGTCCACTATCAATGGGATCATCCCCCTCTTTGGGTGGGATAGCTCCCTTATTGATGGGATAAGTTCCCCCTTAATAGAGATACATGAACCAACTGGAGGCGCATCCATTTCATCAAACCGACCTCTAGAATGTTCTAGAAGTAACCACAAGTAACTTTTTCAAGATAAAACTCGCACATTTTTCCTTTTACAGAGGGACGCACCTGTCCCTTAACATACAGAGCGTCCACGGACGCAGATTTTGTGAACATGGTCAGCGTCCCCGCAGGTAAGGCTAGAGAGAACCTGCGACCCCAGAGATAAACATAGTTTTTACAAGACTTTCTCTCTTCTTTGAGTTTGAGATGGATAACAGAGGCATGAGACTTGCCTAAGAGGGTAGCATGACTGTTGATTTGAGCCATACTAACTGTAAGTAGTCAAGGTGACATTTTTTAGTGTAACAGATTGCCCCCTAAAGTGCGAAGCCTGGAATAGATTAGGGTTTTGTAATTCTAGGAAGGGTGAAGCGCTTTATCATTTCAAGGATTGTCTTGTGGATGACCTGGTTGGAACCTGCAATTTTCAACACAAAATACATGTATAAGATTATATCATCACTGAGGTAGGCATTCCCATACTCAGATTCAAAACTTTAACTAATGGACTAACTATTCTGATACAGGAATGATCTTGCAGTACATCATTTTTTATAGACTTTTGTAGACACAGTATGGACGCAGCCATCTGTTTATGATTAGTCTACATAGATAATGAATACAAAACTCCTCGCAGCCTGGATGGTAGAAACTAGATCCAGGGTCTTCACTTCTACTTCCTGAATTGGTACGATTCTAGCCATGTGATTAAATGATTTGATGTCGAACATGTTAGAAACCACTTGATTACCAGTCGATGATGTAAACTGTTAACAAGCGTGAGAGAGACCACCAGTAATGTCAATGGTTCTCAAAGTACCAAGCACAACCCGTGAAATGTGAATAGATGTTTTGATGTCGAACACTTCACGGAATCCTTTGATCGAAAGTCAATGATGTAAACTGACGTCAAAGGCGAGAAACCTGCCATCGATGCATGCAGACTTCAAGGTACTGTCGATTCCTAAGTCATCTTTCTAGATAATGTGTCGATGTCGATAGAAAGCGACCCGTTGCAGGCAAGCCCGCAACACGAAATCATTGTTCAAGTTGAAGAAATGTTGCTGTAAGGACTGACTCAGGGATGGTCAAATGGATGACAAGTATTTTGCAGATGAAAGTTTTGCTTGCAGACCTCTTGAACACATAACGACACGACAGATGGCTTGGTGACGAATAACTCAAAGTTAATCCCCGGAACCCGGTTAAAGACTTTCAAAGTGGTTTGGTCAACTGTGAGGTAAAAGATTTCCCAACCCAGGTGAATGAAAAGTGTCGTGTTCAAGAGTGGTAATAAAGTTTCTTTTGAGACAAAAGGTAACAAACAGGTTCATTCTTCTCTCTTTTCCCCCACCATTTCTGGCAAGTACCTCTTTATTTTTAACAAGCTTGAGGAGGATAACATATGCTTGATTATAAGCTCATCCTTCGGACGAGTCCAACCTAGTTTAAATTCGAACCCTAGGAAGGAGTGGTTCGTTCCTGTTTGTAATTGAACAGGTCCTCTACTGTAAAATTTTAACGAGCCCAGTATAGGAGAAACTCGGCGTTTTTCAATTTTAGAGAGTCTGAAAAAACTAAAGGAGACTCCACGTTGAACTTTTTCGTACATTTGTGTCCCTCAAGCCCGAAAAAGTATAAAATAATACCTGGGGGAACCGCTTGATCTTGCGACCAAGGAGTACTTTCATAATAGTGTCGTTGACCTGAAAAGTAAAAAGTGATCAAGGACACGTCGTTTTATTTCCTTATCGAGTTTGAAACGACAAAAACCCGGCAATCTTTTCCTGATTTTGCGATCAGAAAAGAGCTAAAAGGGGACCGTCTTTTAATTCCGTTTTAACGAGTGTAAAAGAAACGCTCGGCAATCTTTTCATGTTTTAGGAGTCAGAAAAGGGATTAAAAGATGACTCTAAGGTTTCACTTTTTCGTAAGTTTTAACGAGTTCGAAAAAGGGATAAAAATGTACTCATGGCCGACTTTCAATTTAATTTACGAGCAGGAAAAGACGGAAAGAACTCGGCATTTTCATTTTTTTACGAGAATGAAAGATAGCAAAATAATCTCGGGATTTTCATGAGTTTAACGAGTCTTGAAAATAACTGAAATCGACTCGAAATAGGTTTCATTTTTACAAAAGCTTGAAACAGAGAAAAACTATGCTTCAAAGTAGTTTCATTTTTACACAAGCTTGAAACAGAGATAAAATTGTGCTTGATGCCCCCTAAGCATAACTGCTAGAGTGCATGCCCCCCTAGCTTCATTGCATTCAACTAAGTACAAGCTGGATGGAATGAATATTCATGAACGAGATCGTTTGAAAGACTCAACCTAAAACTGACATAACTAACCTAAATATACAACTTAACATCTATGAGATCTAGTCAATCTCTCGACTCAAATCTGAAGGAGGATTTGTTTCATTTTTTAACGAGCTTGACACAGGAAAAGAACTATGCTCGGATTCGGTTTCATGTTTACGCAAGCTTGAAACGAAAAACTATGCTTGTTATAAGTTCACATGCCCCCAGCATAATGACGCAAAACGAGGTACATGCCCCCCAAGCTTCATTGCATTCAATGAGGTGGATGGAATGAATCTTTACTTTCAAGATCTTGGAAAGACTTGTGGGAGTTGTTTCATTTTTTAAACGAGCTTGACACAAGATAAGGAACTATCCTCATACCTGATTCATTTTTTAACGAGGTTGACTCAGTAACAGGAACTATCCTCGTACCTGATTCATTTTTTAACGAGGTTGACTCAGTAACAGGAACTGTCCTCGCACACACTTACTTTCTACCTACATAACCTAAAATCTACCTGATTCATTTTTTAATGAGGTTGACTCAGTAAAAGAACTATCCTCATCAACTGATTCATTTTTTAACGAGGTTGACACAGTAAAAGGAACTTTCCTCGGACACACTGATTCATTTTTTAACGAGGTTAACACAGTAAAAGGAACTTTCCTCATTACATCCAATTTCATTTTTTAACGAGGTTGAGAGAGGAACGAACTATCCTCGTACACACTGAGCATGGCTTCTAACTAGAAGAAAGACATGTCAATGGACACACCTTGATCATGGCTTCCAAGAGATCTTCATCAGAAGGAAGAACAGTTCTTTGGAAGGAACACATGTCAAGGGACTCAAAAGGGATAAGAACATCGTGTTCAAGTAATCCCATAGAGTTTTCCATGTCAATTACCGGATCTAAATCAACAGCGAGAGGCTCACTTACATCGGTAACTGAAAACATGGGACCAGTTGCCACATAATTAACCCGTGGTAGGGTAGATACCACTTTATAATCAGGAACATTTAGGGGTGTCATATTATTGGTAGTTGAGACAAGACTAGGGAACGAAAGCTGGTCTACAGTCACAATACTGCCATTGTGAGGGAAAGACATCACACGAAAGAGTGTCGATACGACAGCTTTCATTGCATAAACATAGTCTCGCCCAAGGAGTAAATTGAAATCCAAGGGACCTCGAACTACCATAAGATCAATACAGACAGTTTTACCTTCCAAGGTAACGGAAAACTTAGGAAGGATCCCTAAAGGTTCACTAATGGTTCTGTTAAAAGCTTTCAGATTCTGTGTAATAGGCGCAAGCTGAGGGGAACCCAAAGCTTTCCAAACAGCTGAGGATAAAATACTAACAGAAGCACCTTCATCTACCTGAGTACGATGTATGTCCCTACCACCAGCCTTGACAATGATTTGGAAAGGGATGGAGGAAGGAAGATGAGGTTCTGTCAGTCTATTCCAGTCAAAGGAAAAGACCTCAGTACTTGGAGGGGGTTCTGTAGAAACAGGTGAAATGCCCCCTGGCATAGAAGAATCTGATGTAACAAGAAGAACCTGAGCGGTATGAAGTTCACTCTCTAAATGGAAAGTGGGATCGACCGAATGTGAAATTGAATCGACCACTTGATCAACTAATGGATCATCAACCTGAGTGACATGAGTTTCACTCTCCAATGGGAGAGTGTGATTGACTGTACTTGAATTTAGATCGATCACTCCGTCAGTTGACGGTAGGTTGGGAGAAAGTTTACGGTAACCAGTTGGAAATTCTTGCTGTGGAACAGTAAGGTTTTCCAACAATGTTGAGGCTTCATCCATGTGAGGGCAAATGTGAGTTTGATGACTCCCTTTGCATAACTTACAAGGAAACCTAACTTTACCTTTTTTCCCAGGAACCTGACTATCACTGGTTGATGGATCAACGGAAAGTTGATGGGATTTTTCTGACCATACTTCCAAGACCTTTGGAATACTAGGACAATTGACAAGGAAGTGGTCACCCTTACAAAGCCTGCAAGGGTATTTGGGTTTACGATGCATGTCGGAATTTTCCTCAACACAACTAACACTTACAACCATGGTTGGTTGGTTGACTTCTTTCTTATCTTGCTTCTTCTTCTTCCCTTTCTTCTTCTTCTTAGCCTCCTGGTTACTAACATCAAGGCTTTTACCAGGCGAAGAGGAAGAAATGGAGGAAGAAAAATTAGGCGAAGAAGGTAAAGGGTCAACAGAAGGTTGGTGATGTTGAGATGGTAAACTCTGTTGAGGTGAAGCATCCGGTTGAGATGGAACAATTGGAGTATTTTGGGCCAACGAAGTTGAAAATAACCATATCGGTAAACCTATTGTAAATCCAGGTAATGACAAAGTAGCCATATAAGGAGGACCAACATTTCCAAAGTAAGGAAAAGTACTAGGATTCTCATTAGGAGGGGTTCCTAGGTTGATAAATTCCGGAACATTTGCCATTATATTCAACTTCAGTGAATTTTATTAACAATTTAAAACTAAAATTAACAATTCACAATTCACACTTAACAACTAAAATTCACAATTCACACCTATGGTCTCTAAAAGTAAAAACAAACAAATTAACACGCGCTATCAAATCTAGGAGTCAAACCACACACAAACAGTAAGCTCTCCGGACCGAAAACACTAGTTGGTGATGAAGCCCAACCTCGCAGAATTCAGTACAGAAATGGCGGGTGGAACAGTTACCCCGGCAACCTGCTTAATGAATAGACCGGACCAAGTTCCTCCACTTTAACCGTCTCGAAGTGAAGTGAACCCCCCGGAAAATCCAAGTGAGTATAACCGACGTCTGCTCCAGGTACAGTGGGACCTTCCCTCCACCGTCACCTCGGTAGAACCCTAAAGATTATGGTCACTAAAGTTACCAATCACAACAATTACACCTGGGGGAACAGTCTAAACTCCGACAGCACGCAAGGGCAGAGTAACAAGCTCAATCCCCTTACCGGCTCCTTGACAGTAATCCAAGGTTTACCGATAAGTGACCCCCGGCTCCTCGACAATGGTTAATCCGAGGTTTACCGTTTGTAATACGTACTATCTGGCGTCATTCCCAACGAGGGGGGAATGATCCCCTCACTGGTTCGGACACGAGCTCGTGCTTCTCCTTTAAGAGGAGCTTTCCCAGAGTGTAAATGTAACAATTGGATTTGATTCTATCACAAGATCAGCTACTTGTTTGGTTTTACTGTCTTGGAGAGTTAAGTACTCACCTACTCCAAGACACTAGCCTAAGCTATGTTGGTGCTTCAGAGCCCTAGAAATGTAAAAATTACTAGATGAATTTTAATTAAGCGCTGTGTTATTAAGGCTGTTATTACTCAAATGGGTAAATGGATATGAAACCAATGGTGTTATGACCCGACTCAACTGAATTCAATCGAATATGATAATGTAATCTTTTCAATTCGATGAATCCTATCTAAAGTAAGGAGAGAGTTTCCATTCACTTCCAACAATGCAAAAAATTGATCATTAAGAGAAAATTTAACAAATTCTCTAATGCACTAATTTCATCAAGAAAAACTAATGCAAATCAATCCCAAACCAATTTTTATTTTTATTTTTGTGTAAATTCAAATCAAAGAAAGCTGATCTAAATCTACGATTGATTTTTCAAAATGTAAACTATGCAATTGTAATCTATGCACAATTCACTTGAAAAGTATGCAAATGTAATCTATGCACATTTTTCATTCATATTCCGAAAATGAGAATTCTAATTATGCAAATGTGATCTATGCAAGAGAATTCTCAAACACAAGACGATTCTAATGTGATCTAAGAACCAATCAAGTGCAAGTCGAGAAAATTGGGTGAGAGTTCCAAAGATCAAAAAATAAAAAACACTCAAAGGCGATTAACACTCATACACAATTTAGCCCCCCCCGGCGAATGAGGGGGAATTTTTTTTGCAAAAACAAAAGCAAAAAGATGCAAAATTATGAAAAGACTGAGACAAACCTCCAAGTAATGACCAAAGGAAATCAAATTAAGAATTTCTCAAAAAAGAGATTCAAAACACCCAATTGATGAAAGCTAAAAGCAGGAATGCTAATGAAACAAGCTTAGGTGAAGATCTTTGACAGGATACTAAAGGATCTGGGCAGAAAACACTAAGAAAAAACAAAATCTAAGAGCAATTAAAGCAAAAATGGAGTTTTCCTAAATTTTTACAGGAAGACGCAGGCAACCCGTTAGAACAGGCGCGGGCCCGCTCTGTGCAAACGGCAACAACGCGTCCAAAGACGCACTGTGCAGTACTCAGAGGGTGCGTCTTTCTGGAAAAGTTAAGAAAAACCAAATCTAACTAAATCTAAAGCTAAGCCACCCAAATACTAATTTTCACAGTCAAAAACCAGAAAATAAAAACGATTTTCTCAGAGCAAAGTTCACACAAAGGAAAAGACTTTCGCATTAATGGATTCCCCAGCGGAGTCGCCAATTTGTCACACGGAATTGGTCAAGGGTGCGGACACGGCTGACCTTCCTAAAAGTCTAAGACATTCTAATGACAAACAAGACAAAATGGAGTGATCTTTCTCTAAATACACCTTTTACAACATGAAGACTACAAGTGTTTAGGTTTACCTTATTCCAAAACGCTGTTGTTGAAGTCCGTTCTTGACGATCCGGATGAGCTCCTCCTTCAAGTCAATTCCTGCAACCACAAACAATCAAACAATTACCAAGCACTTGCATTTCATATAATAAAACATATATTCAACATGCAGACCAAGGAACACATGAAATAACTCATTAACACAAGCTATTGAGAAAAATAAACCAGTTTGTATTAATAACGAAACAAAGAAACTCTTACAACCTGGCCTTGGTGTTGTGCAAGTTCCTCCCAGGGTCCATCAAGGGTTTTCCTCTACTTTGACAAAGCTCACCCTCTCCCAAGTAGAATCAAGTGAAGACAATCTCTCCTCACAAAGGTTCTAATGGAAGACCTAAATCCTGCAGCATTTACCCAAAGAAAATGTATAGCTCCAACCTCCTCTCCCTCTGGCTCAATGTCTTTATTTATAGTGCTTTAAAGAGGTTATTCAGGTCCACTATCAATGGGATCATCCCCCTCTTTGGGTGGGATAGCTCCCTTATTGATGGGATAAGTTCCCCCTTAATAGAGATACATGAACCAACTGGAGGCGCATCCATTTCATCAAACCGACCTCTAGAATGTTCTAGAAGTAACCACAAGTAACTTTTTCAAGATAAAACTCGCGCATTTTGCCTTTTACAGAGGGACGCACCTGTCCCTTAACATACAGAGCGTCCACGGACGCAGATTTTGTGAACATGGTCAGCGTCCCCGCAGGTAAGGCTAGAGAGAACCTGCGACCCCAGAGATAAACATAGTTTTTACAAGACTTTCTCTCTTCTTTGAGTTTGAGATGGATAACAGAGGCATGAGACTTGCCTAAGAGGGTAGCATGACTGTTGATTTGAGCCATACTAACTGTAAGTAGTCAAGGTGACATTTTTTAGTGTAACAGGAGATTCAAGACAATATAATCTTGAACTCCTTCTAGTATGATCCTCCTCTCCTTTTCCACGCATTTCTTCCACTCTGCCATATCTTGAGCATCAGTTGTTGGAGGCATAACAATAGCATTGTTTATGAATTCCTTCAACCCATTATCTTCCAACATTTCTTCCATCATTTCCTTCCAAGAAATATAATTCAAGCTACCCTCAAGGGAATAATCTTGTCTCAATTCATAAAACGACATCCTTCTAGCTTTGAAGAATGATCCTGCAAATTCGACTTAGCTAGAAATACAAACTCAAATTCTTCTCTTCTATTGTGATCCCTGCTCTGATACCATGTAGAAATTCCTTGTAGATTCAAATTTCTTATGTAATTTTCTAAAAAAAATACTTGAATCTACTCTACCCATCATCGGAAATAATTAATCGATCGAGAAAACACAACATAAACATGAGACAAGATTCAATCACATATGCTTAGATATTTATCTAAGGGGAAACCTTGCTTCTCAAAACCCCTTCCTATTTGTATCATGCATTAGATAAGAAAATAGAGAAGAAATGTAATGCTTGTTCAGCCAGAGCAATCTCTCCACAACTATAATCTACCTCACTGCCTCACAAGTTGAATCTGGCCAATACTTAGCTAATTCAGCTACCTTCCAAGCTCTTATTTCCTCACTTTTTTCTCAGGGAATTAGCTCCCTATTAATTAGGTAAATCCCCATCCTAAATTGCACAATATTTATAGGCCCTTATCTGATTGCATGCACTACTTGTATAACTCGAAAAATTATACAAATGATAGTACACTACCCTTGAACTCCAATCTCAACTGGGTAAATCAAATTTCATGCATGAATGAGTTAATTACCGTTGATTTATCAGTTAACGGGTTGAACACATGAAGTTGCACCCCACTACTACACCTCCTACTAGTTCCTTCAAAAGTTGGAACTAGTTTAACTAACATTAACTCAGTTTAACTAAATTAAACTATTATAACTCAAATTCAAATCAACCTAGGCTCCTAAGATTTAGGAACCACTCTACATGACTTAAGTTAGGCCCTCAACTTGAATTTACTGAGTCAACTAAGTGAATTTAACTTAGTTAACACATTCTTATCGTCTTGCGGTTTGGAATTACAATTTTCTCCTAATTTAATCCAAGGGAAAATTAAATCAGCATTTTCTTGTTGCCATTTTCTACACTACTTGCAGATGAAAATCAAGATTCTACTTGTGGAATTTAAATCATTACTCTAACTTGCAGAATGTGAAAATTGCTTAAAAGAGGAAACTTGATCTAAAGTGTATGACTAGAAAATCTAAGAACATAAATTCAAAAACTAAGTCTAATCTATTTTCATTGAATATTTTTACTTCTTATCATTGAGTTCAAGATAATTTAGTTTTATTAACAAGATCCTTAAACATTTCATAAGAGAACAATCTTTGTGATTTAGATTTGGAATGTGGAAATTTGTCTACTAATTCTAGCTGTTGTTATGTACTTGCAGTGAAGGAAGGATGGGTCTAAAGTGGTCCTTGGTCCTCCCCAACTATGGAATCAAAGTCTCAAGGTGATTATTCAATCCCAAGACACAAAAATCATGCTCTTAAATAAAATCTAGTCAACTTTAGACAGTGCTACAAGATGTTACAAGACGGTTACAAGATTACTACAAGATTGCCTTGTTTATCCACAGGATTAGGTCCGAGAGAATGTTGAGGGTAGGAAAGGTGTTCAAAAGGTGGGAGAAGGTAGATGTGGTTGTATGAAGGATATGTAAGGCCTTTTTCCAAGCTTATCAACCCTCAAAAGACCATACTTCACAAAATTACACGCTCACAATGTCCTCCAATGAACTTGAAAATATAATCTCAGTGGCAGAATTTGAGAGCATTATGAGATGTCAAGGAGGAGGATGGTGATGAAAAAATGGATGTAGGACAAGTACGAAAATCCCTGCAAGTCACTAGTAGTACCTGCAGACTAACAATCGACCCCTTCTTACTCTTAGAAAGAACATAAATCTAGTAATCAAATTGGAGCAAAATAAATCAAGATGGAAAAGATGAGTTGAATTTTATTTCATCAAGAGCTACTCTATCCTATAACATGTGTCTAATCCATATGCAAAGACATGATATTAACTTCTATAATGAAAAAAGAGTATGTAATAGAACTACAAACCAAATCCTAAAAAATTTGATAGGAAAACAAACACATGTTTTGGCTTGTTATTGTAGACTCCTCAACCACACTTCCCATAAGAGAGGTGATAATCAGGCTTGCAACCACAATTTTTGCAATCTAACTTATGCCTAAAAGAGGAAATAAATACCACTACTCAAACAATGATAAAATAAAATATGTAAGAGAGACTAGATCCTCTGGGTTGGGCCCTAACCCAGGGTTCCAACCCTCCAAAGTTAACTCAAATGTAGACCAACAATGAACCTTTCATTAATAGGAAATGGGGTTCAAATACATCATATCAAAATGGGAAAAAAGTCCCAAGAACTTGCCTCTCAATAGCTCTTCCTAAATCCAAAAGTTCAAATCCTAGTGAGCTCTTATGCTCATTTATTTATACAAAAGATGACTAAGAGGGAACTCCCTTGGAAGGAGGATTTCTTCCCTCCAAAACCTTGAAAATGGTAGATCTAGATCCCTTACATCCTCACATGCACTTGAATTCATCGATTTCCAGTGGACCTCGAGTTGTTGATGAGTGACTCTAGGAATCAAGTCGAGTTAGAGGAGAGTAAATGTGTGGACAAACCTCCTACATCTCCTCTAGATGCCTCCAACGTGCCTCTACATAATAAATGTACTCAAAAATACTTGTTTGCCTACACATTAACCACATTAGGCCATGAAGTATGACATACACCCTTTAGCCTTCCTATGAAGCACATTACAACCAAAAAATGTAAATTAATGTGAGGAAAGAATATTTTTATATGTTGGAAGATGTTAGGATGGAGAACCCTAGGTCTAATTTTGTAACATTGTAAAGTCTCCGGATTTTGAGAAGCAGAGCACGCAGAACGTTAAGAGTCAAATGGGATTTTAGGCAGGTCAAAGCCCCATATTTTGTAAAGGGATGGACAATTTTGATTATACAATGAACTTTGACCATGGTTCACGGACCATGGTAATGTAATGTAAAATATGTAAAAGGGAGTCATCTAGGAGTCATTAGGTAGTTCAGTTAAGTCTAAGCTTATGGATAGCTGATAAGTAAAATTTCAAGTATGTAAGTTTGTATTATGATGAAGGGGAAGGCTCCTACAGCTAAGTGCGTGGAGACCTTGGTAAGTCCGCAATTGAGTGCGCAGGCCCTGCAACTATGTGTGCAGGGTCAGAAGAACCACGTGTACTAGAGATCTGAAGTAATGAAGCATTTTTGAAGAAAATTTGTGTGTTATGTGTATATTTTTGTATGTTTCTCTATTTTTATGCTTAATTATGATCATTTCTTTGTCATATATTTTTAATTGCATCGCAAAGGTTTTGATCTACTTTGGTATATTAACTTATGCATGTTAGGACACTTAGGTGAAATTCATAGATCTAAGAAAATAGAAATGAAGTTAATTCTATGATTATGAGGATAAGGGTTCACAAAGGTCAAATCTGGCCCTATATTAAGAAACCACTTCATTGCTACATCACATAGCCTTATAGATGTAGAAACTTGGTTCTAGCATCCCCCAATACTGCCTTCGGTGAGACTACAGTCTGTGCTAAGCAGACTGTTGTTCAAAGGGCCGGTAGTGTAGGGTTTTGTTGGTTAGCACAGCTAACTCTGAACCTAGGTCCAAGCCCCCTCAAGGAAAAAAATGGTTTTGTTGTCAAGACTTGGATCTATCTAAGGGATGTGTGTTGTGGACTCTATGGATACCAACTAAGAAAGAACTCAAGAAGGGGATATATCAGAAGTTGCACGAGTTTGTAGCTCAAGAAAATTGGAATCTGTGCTGGTAAAAAGAGAGGTGGTTACAGAGATATCTCTATACAAAATAACACAAAGTTTTCTTTTCATCATTCCCTTGCGAATTACACGAGTGGTTGTCTAAGTTAGCAGACTACAAACTTACTTGGAAACACGATGATCCTATTGTGTGGACTCTTGAGTTGATCAAGAATCTTGAAGAGTCTGATTATAAGGTTGCAAGGGATATCAACTATTGGATCGATAGTATTTTGGGTAGTTTCATCACTTAATTTGTAATTGACACGTCTATATCTTATAGAGAAGCTGAATGTCAATTATTTAAGGGTCCAAGAGGTAAGTACCTGAGATTTCTAAAAACTTGGATTAAAATGTTGTTGTGAAAAAAGGGTGTTATGCCTTTGAAATGATGTTTAAAACATGTCAGATCGAATATACGCGAAGTGGAAAACGATTCATAGCCAATTGGAAAAAATACGTTGAAGGCACGTACAATCCATTGTTGGGTGAATCGGACAACGAAGAAGAAAGGACCAGCCCTACAAGACACTTGGAGGTGCGCCTCAGATAGAAGTTTAGGGCACTTTTGGGATTTTGCATCTAGCCACCCCATCTCCATCTTCATCATCACCTCATACACCTTTGCCTCCACCTCCACCTTCATTCTTCAGTATTGCAAATACAGTGAAAATGTTTGTATTCAAGGTTCAGGGATCAGAGGATCCTGATTAGTTTTTTTTTTTAGCCAAAGCTATGTGGAAGGCGCAACATATCAATGATATTGACATGATGAAAGGGCAACTAGTTATAGTGCTATAGGATAGAGTTATTTCATGGTATATCAAATATAGTACAACCAATCCAAATGCTATGTTGGCTGAGACAAAGACTGCGCTGAACATGGAATTCAGAAAGCTGAAATTAGAATCTCGATGCATTACTGAAATAAAGGAGATCAAGAAGACAGCTAACGAGTTTGTGTGGGAGATGGATTAGAGGTTGAAGTGCTTATTGAGACAAACTAATCTTCAGATTTCAGATGAACAACATAAGAAATGGTACATAGCTTCATTATTGCCACATTTGAGATTGCCTTTGTCTCAATAGAAAATTGGATCTTAGTCCAAAGCATTAGATATTGCGATGAAGCTGGAGGCTTCGCCGATCCAGGATACAAATATAGGAGTCCAATAGATCCAGTCACAATTAACAAGCATGCATATGGAGTTGCAAGATCTAAAGAAGGGAAAGGAGGTTTAGTCGGGAATACACCCTAAAGTTTGGTGCACGAAGTGAAAGGCTATAGGCCACTATAAGGATTAGTGCCCTGTGTACTAGGACTATATAGTTGTGGGAGGCCCCAACCCGCTAAAACCAGAGTCTCTTACTAGATCAAGCATTGGTTCAAGTGTCTGGCATAGTATCTGCCAAGTATCAGGAATTCATATGATAGACAGTTGTTATTTGTTACAAAATTTTGTACAGTCACCAAAGAAACTATTTCGCAAATTTTGTAAATTGTTTGGCCATGATGAAAGAGATTGCTGAAGATATAATTTGATGATAGACAGAAAAATGATGTATAGGATGCAGGCTGAATCCTGCACACAGAATGATCAAGGCTCACTTGTAGCTCGCAGAGGATTCTAAGGATGGGAAGAGGATGATGAGGAGGTGCTAGAAGAAGTCGGGGCCAGATGATCTACTACAATTGTGGAGAACTATGACATTTTGCACATGACTATGAGAATCCAACCCATCCTTCTTGTCAATTATGTAAGCAATTTAATCATGTTATAGAATATTTTCTTTTATTAATAGCAAATATCCAGGAAAATAAGAACCAACAACTGAGGTAGAACATTCAAATGATGAGATCCGAACCGCATGAAGACAATCCTAGTGTCAATATAGTAACGCGAAGTGGTATAGCCACTGGTGAAGACAATGTAGAAGGTAAATCAGATACATGGGTTCGTAGGGTTGGTGAGAAGAATGTTGGATTTAACTTACACATAGAAAAGGAGACGTTTATGGAGGCAAGATTTTTTTTTAGAGATCCAGGTGCTTCTACACATAAAACTCAAATACCAATAGTCCCACAAAGAGAGAGATCTAACGAAAGTACTGTGACAGAGAACTTTGATCCCACAGTGATGAAATCATTTCTACAGACATACATGAATTTGTTGAGGGATCAAAAGGTAGTTGAGGGACTCCAAGAACTGATAGATAACTGTGCTAGGAAGGGCAAGCCACTACTAGAACAATGTGTAGTAAATAAGGTGAACCAAAGAAAGAAGAGGACTAGTAGGGAAATGCAATTGACAGAACAAATTGGTGATTTTGATATGGACCAAATAATTATAGACTTAGGATATGATGCAAATGTACTGTTAAAACAAATGTGGGAATGTATGGGGAAACCTAAGTTGTAGTGGTCGCCAATCCAGTTGCACATGGAAAACCAACAAAAGATAATTCTGATGGGTCGCCTGCATGGCATGCCTATAGATATTGTGGGAGCTAGTGTGCTCGCATATTTTGAAGTGACTGAGATAGTAGATGACAGTAACCCATGCCCAACATTTCTCGAGATTGATTGGGATTTTGACATGAATGTTATTATTAATTTGAATAAGCGAAGCATGGTGTTTGAATACAATGGTCTTAAAGTGGTTGTTCCATCAGATCCAGCTGAAGGTGCACAACACAGAGACCTAGTCTGTGATGAATATGATGACAAAGATATTGATCACATATATAAGCTCACTGTGTGAGATAAAGACTGGATTAAGCCCACTACAGATGGACGTATCAGTTGGGAGAAGCATAGTTCATGACAATCAGACTGAGTTGAAGAATTAGCAAACTGACAGAATCTATTGCATGAGGCCTCTACACTACGATGCAATAGGCTTACAAAGTCCCTGTGTTATATATCAACTGAGGTATGTAAATTACCTTATTATTATGGGTTAGATGATGTCAATACTTTTCTTTACCATTTTGAAAGAGATGTACCTGAGGAGCACAGGTTCCAAGCTCTAGATTTGGATTTAAGAGTTATGCCTAAAGATCACGGGGAACCCACAAGGATAATATTGTAGATTGGAAGGAATATTGTAGACTGATGAGATTAAGGTTTGGCTCCGCAACAATGTGGCTCAGTGAAAAGTACATAGGTAAGGGTGACCCACGCAAACATCTGGCTCGATGGACTAAGACTTGGGGTGAGTTACCTCAACTGGAATGGGCACATATCTTTATTCATACATTAGATGTTATACCAAAAAACTGGTATTTGGATGCATGCTGACTAGAGCGCATAGCTACAACAAGCACTGGAATGCTACAATGTTACGAAGGAAAAAGGTGATAAGGATCCATGAAATATCAACATTCTTGAGTCAGAAGGACTACGCGAAGTTGCAGGACTTGATGCAAAGATCCCTAATATATCACAGCTAGTAAAGACCAAACCAGTAAATATTGGCTCAAAAGCAGAACCAAAGTTCTTTCATATTGGTGACTACTGGGATGAAGACACGTAGGCAAGGTTTATGAATTACTGCATGAAAATCAAGACTTATTTCCAACAAAATTCTCTAAATTGAAGGGCATAGTAGGTGATTTGGGTGTGATGAAGATCAATTTAAAGCCAAATGTGAAGCCAGTTAAGCAACGCCCATATCAACTAAACCCCAAGTACAAGGAAAAGGTACAAGAAGAGTTGGATAAGATGCTCGCGACAGGTGTAATTGAGCTAGTGGAAGAGTCGGAATGGGTCAATCTAATGGTGGTCTAGGAAAAGAAAACAAAGGGGGATATAAGGATCTACGTAGATATTGTTGACACCTAATCATAGGGATTGGATGAAAAACTGTAATTAGTGTAAATAAATATTAGAGAAAATGGAGAGTCATCGAGAGATGAACTGAACAGTCATTGCCCCTTGTATATAATAATGAACAACCTGAATGAAAATACGAGTACATTTTGAGGAGTTACCTCCTGGTCTAACATGGTATCAGAGCCAGCGCCATTTTTGGCTTCTCTCTCTGCTCTGTAACTCCCTTTTGCATATGTTCTGCCTATTTTGTAGAACTGACTTCTTGCAACCACTCCACAGGTGTGCCTCTATCAATAATTTGGTAACCATTCTGCAAGTTTTCCCCTCTCGCAACTGCTGCCCCTCTCTGGAAACTACTGCAGACGTTCAGCTGGTTATGTGAGGTATTTTTCTCTATTCATACATTTTATTTATAAATCAAAATCAATTAGTGTTGAGCGTTAATACTGAGTTTAAGCGCTAATCCTTTCGTTAAGTGCCTTTATTAAAAGTATGAATTAAGCACATGGGTGGTATTGATAAGTGGGAAGTGGTATCTCACGCGCCCTAAAGGTTGTAAACGATATTCCTAAATTTCACGCAATTAACCTTATCGGGTGACACATAGCATGGGAAAACCACTTTTCTCACGCACTCTCAACTTGATATCGGTCGTGTAATATTTCACGCGAGATTGTGTGATAGCCATTCGATTGGATGGGTCACATCGACGGTGGAGATTGTCTGGGTTAGTTGGTGAGCGGATGATGCCATATTCGTTGGATCTGGAGAAGTGAGATCAATGGTGTGGATTGAAGTGCTTGATAAAAGGACAATGATTGGGAAAATCCACTTACATAACCAGATTTAAGAAGATCCATGGTGATCGCGTGGGAACTTGCAAGAAATTTACCTCGGATAGTGGACTTGATAAAATCATTAAAAAGAGTTTAAGGTTTAGAGTGATCAGACCGTCTGTTTAATGGGTAATCGGATGCATATCACATCAGAAGATGTAGGTGAGTTAATTTAAATTTCAAACGTGATAAGGTTTTATACAATGGGATTAAAACCTCGTTGAGTTCCGGCCATCATGACTGCTCGTTGGTTGATTGATCGGACAATAATCGCATCACAACATGTGTATAGGTTAACATTCTGGTGGATGCAAAATGATCATAAAGGAGATTAAATTTATTTGGGTTCTGATCATAAACATTAAAGAATTGTCTTCATTCCAGCTGTGATAAATAGATTAATAAAATTTTGAGGGCCCATAACCCTGTTGTGGTCACCAAAAACCCCCTTCTTTGTTTGATATTAGCAATAACACCAAGCAAAGGGGGACCCTTAACAAAAAATCCAAAAAATATTTGTATCAAAATTTTTGTATTTCTACTCCCTAAAGCTAGATCGCATTGCGAAGAGAGAGTGAAGCGTTTCCTATGCGCATAAATGAGCTGAGAAGAAGCGACGCGAAATCATCGCATCACATATATTGAAAGCGCCCTTAAAAAAAAAAACTTAAGGAATTGCCGACGGCCGATATGCGACGTCGCATATCGCAGCATCGCATCAACAGCACACAGTAAATGAAAACGCGATCTTCGATCTTGCGATCTGCGATCTGCGATGAATGAGACTATCAATTCCTGCGACGACACTTCTTGACATCGCAATCCTCGATACTGCGATGCGAATCGCAGGAACCACTCATCGCAAGATTTCCTCGACATGGTCTGTAAACCCAAAATTGAGCGCACACCTTAAGGGAAATTAATGATTGTACGCCAAAATATCCAAGAATGATTGTGTTGCGTTTTTCGAAGAGTCAAGTCATTATGAGTGTCATGATTATGCATTCATTAGAACTTAAAGCTTTCATGTCAATATTTTCGTCATTTCTCTTTTCCCTTGCGTAAACTGTAAGGCAGCAACTAATATAAATCAATATGTAGGAAACATCTAAGGAAAAGGGGAAAGCGCCAATACTAGGAGAACAGAGAGGAGATGCCTTTGCAAATGGATGCCGCATGCAGCAGGACTGCGGATTCCAGAGTATCACTCAACAGACACTGATGAAAATAGACTATCCAAGACTCAGAGTCAAAGGCGCACAAAAGCAGCATGTTTGCAAAAGATCCTGAATCTCAGACTGGGTAAAGCAAAAAGAAAAACGCTAAAGAGGTAGGACGCTCCAGAAAAGCTTGGAACAAAGAACGGAAGCAATTTTCAATACGGAATATTGTTCAGGCAACGAAATCCCTAACTGATTGAGTCATTCGCATGGCCGGAAACCGAAATAGCAACAACACAATCAGTTTGAAAGAAATCTGGGTTATGCTAAGTATACACACAGCAAATACACCCAGCCAGAGGAAGATTTTCGAAAATATCTTCTAGTTTGTCAGAAAGAGGTGCCAGCTTTTGTTATTTCCACTTTTATCGCTCGAACGAAAGGAAAAGACAACCAGCCAACTCTTTCCAGGCGAACGTTGCATCGCTTACAGCACTAAGGAGCAGATATAGAAACAATTAGAAATTAGATTCAATTTTTAGAAATAAATTTGTTTTAGTAAAAGGGCGGTCATTTGAAGCCGTTTCCTAAATTTGTGTAATTAAGATTAATTAGTTAGTAGTATTTAACCCTTCTCATGGCATTTGGAGAAGGGTCCGGAAATTTGTCAAAAAACTTGTCCTCAGAACATGCACTTTTGCACCCTCGGAGGGGGTTTTTGATGAATGGATGGATCGAGATTTATTTATGTTTGCATTTTAATGTCTGCTACTGATGTTGCACTTCTGTTCTCTTAGTAGATATTAGAACAAGTAGAGATAAATCGTTATTGCTTGAAGTTTGTGAGTGAAATTAGTCATAAATGGTACTTTTATCTCTTGAACAATTTCTGCTTATATTCCTAGAGTGATATGCAGCTGAGTTGTTTATATGTTAATGTATGAATGTGTGGGTTACCATTTGGCACTTCTGTACGGTGGAGTCATTTATTTATGCTTGACATATGAATAACTTATTATGCGATATGCTGTTCACAACTGTTTTGCCTAACTTTTTATGCAGAATGGTTTATCTTAATTGATTTCTATTCTTATGATAGCTGAATAATCTTTATTACCAGTTATTGTTCGAAATCTTTTTAGATCGCATAATAGAGGAAATCTACCCCGGGTTAGCGTAGATTAGATGTGTTGTTTTTGTTAGATTACAGTAGCATAGAGTCAGTTTAGAAGTTAGAATTAAATTAGCTTAAATTACTTCTAGATCAGCATCATCAAACTCTACACACACACACACCCCCTTACATTGGGAAACTAGTCCCATTATCCCCAGTCGGACCCGCTATACCAAACGGACAAGGAGCTGCCAACCAAGTTCCAGACCGGGTGGGTATCCCCCTTGTTGTTGACCCGATTTCCGGGCCCTCAACATATTTGGCGCTAGAAGGAGGGCACGAACTATGAATGGCACCTAAATCAAAATCTAAATACCATTCTGAGAGTAAATCACCCTCATCAACTCCCCCGACTTCTCCAGTATGGTTAAACCCGAAGTTAGAAGTCACTCGAGTATCCACCGCTGCTACCTACCCTAATATATCAGACCAACTTATCATTGAACCCCCTGAAATTCAAACTTTGATTCGTAGACTCCAGGGATTCTCTATTTTTTCTCAGAGGTCTGATAAATCTCACAGTAGCATGACTTCGCAGTACAATCCTGCTCATCCCCTGACCAGATTGAAGAGCGAAAAATTTGGCATTCAACCAAGTGAACTCCCTCTCCCTACTAGGAAAAGAGCAAGGAAAACACCACCAGAGTCTGACAGTGAGACTCTTTCATCTACTTCGTCCATTTCAACCCCCTCACCGCGAAGTCAACCACCCACATCCTCATCCCAAATCACTCATCCATCTTCCACAACCCTTCCTCTTCAATCATCAAAGGTCATAATATCTTCATCTTCTCAGCATCAGGGACCATCCTCTGCACTTTCATTAACTAGCAGCTCAACGATGGCCCAGTCTCCATGGAACAATCCTAGGGCGGTTTTAATGCCTCCACCCCTGAGCCCAATACCAGCCCATCCTGAGAAATGGCTACCTAAATTCAATCCAGAAACAGGCATGCTAGCTGAAGAGCATATCAATAATTTCATGCTTTCTGTTAATCTCAATGGAGTTACCAACGAGGATGCTGTCGTCCGGCTTTTTCCCTATACAATGCAAGGAACAGCCGGGTCATGGTACTTTTCGTTACCTTCCGGGTCTATCACAAGTTGGGACATTTTTCAAAGTCAATTCCTCACCAAGTTCGGTGATGACAGATCAACAACGACATTGATCAATGACCTATCTAATCTTAAAGCTGAGGCTAGAGAACCCATTAAAGATTTCAATTTACGGTTCAATAAGATCCTCAACAAAATTCCCGCTGCTTCTCAACCCAGTGAGGAAGTAAGATGTGAATGGTATATCACGGCCTTACCATCAAACTTGGCTATCTTCGTAGATAGGGCAAACAAGACGACCTTAGTTGAAAACTTGACAGAGGCGTTAGCAGTAGAAAAGTGCGTAGTAGCCCTAGAAAAGAGATATGCAATAGAGGAACGCAAATCTAAGAAAATCTCTTTCAAAGAAGATACCAAGAAGAAACAAACGAAAGATCCTTTCGATATGGAAGGATTACAAAAAGTGTTAAAGGCCATGTCCAATGAGATGATTGACATAAGAAAACAAGTAGCAGAAACTTCTTCAAAAAAGCCCTATAGAGCTTTTAAAAGAAATCCTCCCATGGAGGTGAAACCACCCAATGCTGTCTCAAACGTCGAATCTGAAGAAGAAGAAGAAGAAGAGAATACCACTGAAGGGCAGACCGATGATGAAGAAGTTTTGGAACTACAAGGAATGTGGGATTTCATCCTCCCACAAGAAGAAGATCAAGAAGCATTTCCGGTTAGCACACGAAGCAAAAATCAACTTGATCCTCCCCAAACTACCCCTAAACAGAAGGACGCAAGCCCTGCAACAAAAGATAAGGTCGCGACAAAGAAAACAACCGCTAGAGTGACCCAATTTAGCCCAGTCCAATCTGATCAAGAACCTCCATCAAGAACACTGATAGTGTCGAATGAAATGGAGTATAACATTATCGATGACATCAAAAAGACTAGGGCTAATATCACTCTTTACGAATTGAGCAAATTGAAACATCAACAGAAAATAATGATGAAAGAATTACATGCTGTGCCTACTACATCTTTACCTACAGCTGTAGCTTCCCACAACATGGGAAGACCTCCAACCAACATGATCAATAAGATTGACCCAAATGACATTGCCTTGATTGGAGGAAGATCAAGATCTCATACTCCTCCTTTTCTTCTCACTTATGAAATTTTCAATAAAAACGTGCACAATTGCTTGGTTGATTCTGGTGCTTCAACGAATATTTTACCCAGATCAATATGTGCCAAATTGAATGTTCAACCACAAAAATCTGCAGTGCGCATAGTTCAACTTGATCGATCTCAAGTCGAAGTGATTGGTGAACTTAATCAGGTGACCATAAGATTGTCGTCTAACCCGAAAGTATGCCAGGTTATCGACATTCTAGTAGCTGATATCCCTGAATTCTATGGTTTAATTCTTAGCAGGGATTGGTCCGAAAAACTCCACAGATATTTCTCAACCGACTGGTCGCACATGTGGTTACCCTACAACGGTAAACCGAATCAAATAAAGGTTGAACGAGAGTTGCACCAAAAGTACATAGTGACTGAATTGGAAGGAGAGAATGAAGCAATAGCATACAATAGCAGTATCATAGGCAATTACTCGGTAGATTCTTTCCTCGGAAATTTCAATGCTCATATTTCACCTTACTTAGAAAATTCAGTTTTGTCCCAAGTTGAAATTTTTTCTCAAACTGATAATTCAAAATGTGTTAATTTTTTAGATAACCCTGTAAATACATCTTTGTTTTGGAAATTATATTTTGATGGCTCTAAATCTAATGAGGGAGCAGGAGCAGGATGCGTTCTGATTAGCCCAGACGGAAATAAGACCATGCTTACGTGCAGACTTGAGTTCGATTGCACAAACAATACAGCGGAATACGAGGCCTTGGTGCAAGGCCTATACAAAGCAATCAGACTGAACGTTAAGTATCTTCAAGTTTTTGGAGATTCTGAGATTGTCGTCAAACAGGTACGTAACACCATACATTGCCTGTCAAGCCATTTGAAGCACTATCAATCTTTAGTACAAGATCTAACTGCACATTTCATAGCATTCGATATTTCTTCAATCCCAAGACTCCAAAATGCGAGCGCAGACCTGTTAGCTAACGTAGCCTCTAGACTTATTCCCTCCGAAGATTTTAGTCCAGATAGATTCTCAATAGAATTAATCTTTAGACCATCCATCCCTGACAACATCACCAACTGGAGAGTATTCAACGACGATCCTGACATTGTAAATTTCCTCACTTCTGAAGGATCCTACTCAAATCAAATAATTGACGAAGACCATCATGATCACCAAATACAACAAAATAGCACTGATAATGCTATACCTAAATCGGTGGTTAAGTTAGAAGATTTATATGATTTAAAAAGTCGGTTTAAAAGGTCTGCCAATTCTAAACTCTACAGTTCAACTCTGAATTATGAATTAGTGAACCTAGGAACCGATGAGAAGCCACAAAACGTTAATCTAGGCCACGGCCTAGCCCCTGAAGAAAAATCAGCATATATCCGTCTTCTGAGACAATACAAAAACGTTTTTGCATGGAATTACGATGAGATGAAGACACACAACACTTCTATCATTCAACACACTATCCCTATGATTGACAATGAAAAACCTGTCCAACAGAAGCTCAGAAAAATCTACCCCAACTTAGAAAATCAAATAAAGACTGAGCTAAATAAGTTGTTGAGAGCCAGAATAATTTTCCCCGTCAGACATTCCAAATGGGTATCCAATATGGTGCCCGTTAGAAAGAAAAACGGAGATATCAGGATCTGTATCGACTTCCGGAATCTCAACAAAGCCTGTCAAAAAGACAATTTTCCCCTCCCACCTATGGAGCAAATATTACAGGCAGTAGCAGGCTCAGAATTAATGTCTTTTCTGGATGGATTTTCAGGATACAATCAAGTGCTGGTACATCCCGATGATCAGTTAAAAACCACATTCCGAACTAAATGGGGCACATACGCATATCGGAAGATGCCATTTGGTCTGATCAATGCCGGCGCTACCTTTCAGAGAGCCATGGACATCGCGTTTAAAGGTTTAGTCAATAAATCGGTAGTGATTTACCTGGATGATATAACAGTGTACTCCAAGAAACGAAGCGACCATCTCAAAGACTTGAAACAAATCTTTCAAAGATGTTTAAGGTATGGGATTTCACTTAACCCAAAGAAATATTTTTCGCATTAAGTGAAGGGAAATTGCTAGGATTCATAGTGTCAAAGTCTGGTATTCACATTGAACCTGACAGAATCAAAGAAATTTCCGAAATATCCGTGCCCCATAACAAAAAGGCCATGCAATCTTTCCTTGGTCAAATCAATTTTGTAAAGAGGTTTGTCCCGGATTTTTCACGTATTATTTCTCCTCTACAAAATATGATAAAAAAGAATTCAAATTTTAAATGGGGTCAAGATGAACATGAAGCATTCAACTTAATCAAGCAAGCTATCATCAACGCTCCATCTTTAGCAACCCCAAATTTTTCAGAATCTTTTATCTTATACACATTTGCCTCAGAGAAATCTTATGCCGCGATTTTAACTCAAGCAAATCAAGAGAAGGCGGAAGCTCCAATTGCATTTTTTAGCTCAAACTTACAAGGTGCTGAACTCAATTATTCAGACGTGGAGAAACATGCATATGCCGTTTTCAAAGCAATCAAATATTTTAGACCTTTCTTACTTAAAGCCCATACCAAAGTCGTAGTACCGTTTCTAGCGGTAAGAAACCTTTTGATACAGAAGGATGTGGGCAAAAAAAGAGAAAATTGGATTACCGCCTTACAAGAATACGATCTTGAGATCAAGCCAGCAAACATCGTAAGAGGTAAAGGCTTCTGCAAGATGTTAGCTGGAGCATCGCAAATTCCTGAGAACTCATCTAAAGAGGTACATACATATGAGGTAAGCCTAAACCACGCAGAATCATTATATGCGGACACCATTTATTATCTTAAGAACGGGTATGCTCCATCACACCTGGACCAAACCAAGAAAAGAGCTCTGAGATTGAAAGCTAAACAATACCAGCTCATAAATGATGTTCTGTTTAAAAGGAATTACGATTATGTACTTCTTAGGTGTCTTGAGAAAACTGAAGCCGAAAAGGTTTTGCAGGAACTCCACGATGGACCAGCAGGTGGACACTATGCTGGAGAAGCTACTGCACATAAAATCCTACGTGCAGGATATTATTGGCCCACGCTGTTCAAAGACTCATACAATTACGTAAGGAAATTCCAAATCTTCCAGACTGCTGCAGGGAAACAAAAGAAATCGTCCATGCCACTACAGCCGGTTAACATCGAGCAACCATTCAGCCAATGGGGCTTGGACATAATAGGTGAGATCGTTCCTCACTCCTCTAAGCAGCATAGGTATATCCTCACGGCAACAGATTATTTTACTAAATGGTTAGAAGCAGTTCCTCTCAAGACAGCTAATTCTGAAAACATTATTGAATTCATAGATCAATTTATCATCACAGGTTTGGATTGCCAACGGCCTTAATGTTTGATAATGCATCATACTTTTCTAGAAATACAATGACTGAGTTTGCACTTAAAAGAGGGTTCAAACTGAAGTATTCTGCGAACTACTGTCCGCAAGGTAATGGGTTGGCTGAATCAACAAACAAAAACCTAATCAGGATTATTAAAAGAACAGTCGACCAAAACCAAAAGAATTGGCACAAAGCGCTGGTAAATGCTTTATGGGCAGATAGAATTATGAAGAAAGCTTCAATCGGCACTTCTCCCTTTGATTTAGTTTATGGGAAAGAAGTGGTTCTTCCAACTCACTTAGTCATTCCCTCTTTGTCTTTAGTACAACACATCGATGAAGTATCTACTTCCTCCTTACAATTGAGACAAATGGAAATAATCAAACTAGAAGAACGACGAGAACAAGCTAAGAAAACCCATGCTCACCACCAAACGCTAATAAAATCCTCTTTTGACTCAAGCATAATGACCAGAAAAAGCTTTCAGATGGGAGATTTAGTTTTAAAATGGGATAAGGCTCATGAAGAAAAGGGCAAACATACGAAATTTCAGAAGCTGTGGCTTGGTCCTTTTCAGATTGTAGAAGTCATAGGCCCATCGACATTTGTGTTGCAGGATTTGGCAGGTAGAAGAGATCCTTTGCCTGTGAATGGACAGATTCTTAAAATGTATTTTCCATAGAAGATCATTCTTCTATTTTTGTAGGATAGTTTTAGTTTTTTTTTTTTTTCTCTTTCTTATAAATAAAACCGGTTGTAAATGATCATCAAAAAGGATTCATGAAAGAGCACACCAATTCTCTATCAGATTTTGATTTCGCTTGTACAAATAGCAAAACTTTTCGGAAATTTTTATTATTGAAAAATAGAGTTAACTTTAGCCTAAATATGATGTTAGTTTCAACCTCAAAAAAAAAAAAACTTTGATGAAAGCAACCTTTGGTAAAAAATTGTTTTATGTCAGCACAATGAAAGGTATCATCAATAATAAAATAAATATTCTCTGTAAAGCTGCTGTTTTCAAACTCTATTATTGTCGTCCAGAGCTTTTTTAAGGAAAAACAATGACTTCCTCCCTGCTAAAGGAAACCGCGGCATTCAGAGAAACAATCCGAGAAAACACTATATCTCAAAGAATAAGAGGTCTCATTACGAGCCGACTTATCATGATCACAGATATTATAACTTGCTGACTTTGCCAATACTGTCTATCAAAACAGGGCAACGACTCAAGATTGTTGCAATCAAAAGACAAGGGGTCTCATCACGAGCCAGCTTGTTCAGCAAAAGTGTAAATCAAGTGAATGACTGTGTCATAATTTGGCCACCAAACCAAGACATTGTTCTTTAGAGAATAAAAAAGGAAAAAGTGTCAAAAAGGATTTTTCTCTGAAATGTTGTAAATAACCTCAAGCAGGATAAAGGATCATTGCTGGATAACAGGTAACCCTGTCGAGGCTATGGACGCTTGCGGGCAGCAGAGGCTCTACCTACGACAAATGAGCATATTTTAAAAGCCAGTACGCAGAGAAGACCTTATTTTATCTTTAAAAAGACCGAGTAATGTCTGGTATGAATGCAAGAATTAAGCCTGAGGAAGCAGACAATTGGAATATGAAAAGGTTGTGACAAAGTATCATTGACAGGATAAGGAGTAATGTACTCTATCTGTCCATAACAAAATTTAGGCATATGAAAATTTTTCTGTTTCGGAAGTGAAAATTCAATAGAAAAGCAGAGATAACTGGTTCTTCACAGTGAATCGCCATTGTTGTGGTCACCAACAACCCCCCTCTTTGTTTGATATTAGCAATAACACCAAGCAAAGGGGGACCCTTAACAAAAAATCCAAAAAATATTTGTATCAAAATTTTTGTATTTCTACTCCCTAAAGCTAGATCGCATTGCGAAGAGAGAGTGAAGCGTTTCCTATGCGCATAAATGAGCTGAGAAGAAGCGACGCGAAATCATCGCATCGCATATATTGAAAGCGCCCTTAAAAGAAAAACTTAAGGAATTGCCGACGGCCGATATGCGACGTCGCATATCGCAGCATCGCATCAACAACACACAGTAAATGAAAACGCGATCTGCGATCTTGCGATCTGCGATCTTGCGATCTGCGATCTGCGATGAATGAGACTATCAATTCCTGCGACGACACTTCTTGACATCGCAATCCTCGATACTGCGATGCGAATTGCAGGAACCACTCATCGCAAGATTTCCTCGACATGGTCTGTAAACCCAAAATTGAGCGCGCACCTTAAGGGAAATTAATGATTGTATGCCAAAATATCCAAGAATGATTGTGTTGCGTTTTTCGAAGAGTCAAGTCATTATGAGTGTCATGATTATGCATTCATTAGAACTTAAAGCTTTCATGTCAATCTTTTCGTCATTTCTCTTTTCCCTTGCGTAAACTGTAAGGCAGCAACTAATATAAATCAATATGCAGGAAACATCTAAGGAAAAGGGGAAAGCGCCAATACTAGGAGAACAGAGAGGAGATGCCTTCGCAAATGGATGCCGCATGCAGCAGGACCACGGATTCTAGAGTATCACTCAACAGACACTGATGAAAATAGATTATCCAAGACTCAGAGTCAAAGGCGCACAAAAGCAGCATGTTTGCAAAAGATCCTGAAGCTCGGACTGGGTAAAGCAAAAAGAAAAACGCTAAAGAGGGAGGATGCTCCAGAAAATCCTGGAACAAAGAACGGAAGCAATTTTCAATAAGGAAGATTGTTCAGGCAACAAAATCCCTAACTCATTGAGTCATTCGCATGGCCGGAAACCGAAATAGCAACAACACAATCAGTTTGAAAGAAATCTGGGTTATACTAAGTATACACACAGCAAATACACCCAGCCAGAGGAAGATTTTCGAAAATATCTTCTAGTTTGTCGGAAAGAGGTGCCAGATTTTGTTATTTCCACTTTTATCGCTTGAACGAAAGGAAAAGACAACCAGCCAACTCTTTCCAGGCGAACGTTGCATCGCTTACAGCACTAAGGAGAAGATATAGAAACAGTTAGAAATTAGATTCAATTTTTAGAAATAAATTTGTTTTAGTAAAAGGGCGGTCATTTGAAGCCGTTTCCTAAATTTGTGTAATTAAGATTAATTAGTTAGTAGTATTTAACCCTTCTCATGGCATTTGGAGAAGGGTCCAGAAATTTGTCAAAAAACTTGTCCTCAGAACATGCACTTTTGCACCCTCGGAGGGGGTTTTTGATGAATGGATGGATCGAGATTTATTTATGTTTGCATTTTAATGTCTGCTACTGATGTTGCACTTCTGTACTCTTAGTAGATATTAGAACAAGTAGAGATAAATCGTTATTGCTTGAAGTTTGTGAGTGAAATTAGTCATAAATGGTACTTTTATCTCTTGACCAATTTCTGCTTATATTCTTAGAGTGATATGCAGCTAAGTTGTTTATATGTTAATGTATGAATGTGTGGGTTACCATTTGGCACTTCTGTACGGTGGAGTCATTTATTTATGCTTGAAATATGAATAACTTATTATGCGATATGCTGTTCACAACTGTTTTGCCTAAATTTTTATGCAGAATGGTTTATCTTAATTGATTTCTATTCTTATGATAGCTGAATAATCTTTATTACCAGTTATTGTTCGAAATCTTTTTAGATCGCATAATAGAGGAAATCTACCCCGGGTTAGCGTAGATTAGATGTGTTGTTTTTGTTAGATTACAGTAGCATAGAGTCAGTTTAGAAGTTAGAATTAAATTAGCTTAAATTACTTCTAGATCAGTATCATCAAACTCTACACACACACACACCCCCTTACATTGGGAAACTGGTCCCATTATCCCGAGTTGGACCCGCTATACCAAACGGACAAGGAGCTACCAACCAAGTTTCAGACCGGGTGGGTATCCCCCTTGTTGTTGACCCGATTTCCGGGCCCTCAACAAACCCACAGGTCCACGAATTGTGTAAAGGTGCAACTTTGCTGATAAGGTTACAAAGTTAACCAGAAGTCGAATTACAGACTACCACCTCATTTTCGTCAACCTCCTGTGTCATTTTTTTTACCAGCAGAAGAGTGATTTTTTTTACACAGTACATATTTTTAAAATGCACTCATTGATATCTATTGTGGGAGTGGTTCTCAATGGGAATGAGAACTATCCTGAGTGGTCTCAGAAAATCCAACACACTCTCATTTTTAATGAGTTGTGGAAAGGAGTGTGTGTTGGAAACAGAGACAAAGAGCTAGAACAACCTACCTCAAATAAGGAATTCGCCATTTGGGAAAATAAGAATAGCAAGGCTTATGCATTGATTGCAGCATCAGTAAATGAATAGGTGAGTCTCCATATTTCACCATTTTCAAATGCTTTCAAAGCCTTAGAAAAAATGAAGGAACTCTATGACTCACACTCTGCACTTGAAGTTGTTCAACTCATGATTAAATTGTTTACCCTTGAATTACAAAATAATGATCTTCTTGCTCTTGCATTAGAAGTAAAATATATTATGCATGATATCAATGTCTCTAATTTTGAACTAGACATTGCTCTGATACCTTTTCTTAAGGCATTTTATCCCACTTACTCAAATTATCTTGAGTCATTGCAAGAAAATGGAAACCTCAAAGATATTACCTTTGAATCCCTTGTGAAAAAAATTGTTGAAAGTGAGAAAGATTTTGGGAAGAAGATAGCTCCTCAATCTTATAAAGAGGTTGTGTGGCTTGCACATAGAGAGAAGAATCTTGCTCAAAATTATTCAGGAGGAAGAGGTGGTCGAAGGGGAAGAGGAAGAAATTTCAGAGGCAGGGGGGGCAGACACTCTCAAGGAGAAAAGTAAGATTTACACTACATGTGTTGCAAAAGAGATGGATTACATGATGCATCCACATGCAAGTTGCCTTGGGGCAGAATTGAGCATGAAGAAACCAATCCAAAGGTAAAACTAATGACAAAGAGAGAGGTATAACACCTAAATCCAATCACTATGTTGTGGCACACTGTAATATTGGAGTAAATGAAGACTTATTTAATGCTTCACTGTCTTCATGGAAAAATGATTGGTTGCTTGATTCAGGAGAAACTTACCATATGAATTTTAGAAGATATTTTTTTGAATAATTTACTGACAATGTTGATGGAGCACTATACTTTGCATAAAAATCAAAACTCAAGCCATCAGGGCTTGGTACAATCAGGCTTAAATTACCTGGTCTCCTAGACTTTCTTCTGCATCATGTTTTATATCTCCCACAACTAAGGAGAAAATTGTTGTCCTTGGTCCACATCCACTAGCAAGGACACTCCATTCATATGTTTGATGGCAAGTTTGAGGTGAGAAAAGCATCAGACCACTCACTTGTCGTGATGGGGATAGAAGAAGAAAGGCTTCTCAAGCTGCAGGGTACCTCTGCTCGTGCACAAAATTTCTCATACAATTCTCGTTATGAAGAAGGTACATTTCCATCAAGTTTATTATGGCATGCTAGATTTTGACACTTGAACTATGACAACGTCCACTTGTTGAAGAAAAATGGTGTTACTGGTTTGCCTATAATTCCTAGGAAACTTAAGCAATGTGATGCTTGCATTCTATGAACGCATAGCAAATAGTCTTTTCATGATTCACATTCTAGAGCACATAGAGAACTTGAACTCATTCATTCAAATTTATGTGGTCCAATGCCCGTTCCTTCTACAAATGGAAATAAATATATGATGACATTTATTGATGACTACACCAGAATGTGTTGGGTTTAATTATTGAAGAACAAATCTAATGCTTTTCAAACATTCAAGAACTTTCATACATGAATTGAAAATGATGCACAATCTCATATTGGCTCTATTCGCATTGATAATGTAAAAGAATACACCTCAAATGAATTTGAAAACTATCTTCACCAACATGGGATCAAACATCAAACTGTTGTGCCTTATAATCCCCAATAGAATTGAGTAGCTGAAAGAATGAATAGGGAAATCTTAAATATGGTGCGCTCCATGATGTTTTTCAAAAATGTAAAAATGATGTTTTGGGCTGATGTAGTTCTATGTGTTGTCTATGTAAAGAATAGATTTCCATCTAATGCTATTAGAAACAAGACTCATGAAATGTGGTATGGGCACATTCCTTTGGTAAAGCATCTCAGGGTATTTGGTTCCACATGTTATGCCTTGATACCAAATGTACATAGAAACAAACTTGGTGTAAGAAGTTGTAAGTGTATCTTCCTCGGGTATTCAAACACCTGCAAAGCATACCATCTCTATGATGAAGTCAATAAAAATTTCGTTGTATCTAGAGATGTAATCTTTCTTGAATCATCCAAAACTGACAATGTTGTTGAGCGACCACTTGATCGCTTGGATAGATTCACAAATGAAAAATCATTTCAAGAATTTTATAATCAGATTCCACATCTTGAAGGGGGGATTCCTATAGTAGATCAACCTGTGGAATATTCTTCTGAAACACTCTCTCCCCCGCATGAAACTCCAACAACAGATGATACTTTGAGCGATGTGATTGACAAAATTGGGAGACTTAATATTGATTCAGTCCCAACTCAATCAACGGAGTAGCCTAGCCCATATCAGAAAGGTCCCCCAAAGTCATTGATAAAGACACTTGAAAGTGTTCATCCTAATGAGGTTGGAAGGACAAGGACTAGAAATTCAACCCAGAAAAATGGAGGTGATGTAGATGACTCTTATTCACCTGTTGAAATGGATGTTTCTTATGATTGTGAATTGAATTTTTCTAAAGATTTTGAACCAAATTCCTTCAAAGAGTCTTCTTCTCATGTGAATGGAAAGAAGCAATGAAAAAGGAGTATGATGCCTTGATAAACAATGGCACTTGGAAGCTAGTTGATCCTCCATTGGGAACCAAACCAATTGGCAGCAAGTGGGTCTACAAGAACAAGTATAAAGTTGATGGCTCACTTGACAAGCACAAAGCCATGCTTGTGGAAAAAGGTTTTGCACAGAAGGAAGGGGTCGATTATGAGGAGAATTTTTCCCCCACAGCAAAATGGGCTACCATTCAGACACTCTTTGCCCTAGCAGCTTAGAATGGTTGGAAAGTCCATCAAATGGATGTAAAAACTGATTTCTTGAATGGAGATCTAAAATAGAATATTTTTATGTCCCAACCTGAAGGATTTGCTATAAAAGGACATGAACATAAAGTATGAAAACTTGTGAAATCCTTGTATGGCCTCAAACAAGCACCGCGACCCTGGTATGAAAAACTAACTGAGCACCTTCTGAAACTCAATTTAAAACATTATGATCTTGATGATGCAACTTTGTTTGTCAAGAAGGTTGGCAAAACAATTGTATATCTTGTGGTATATGTAGATGATCTTTTGATGACAGGGAACAATGAGAGCTACATTGCATCCATAAAGAAGGAATTGAGGAAATGTTTTGAAATGACTGATTTGGGCTATGTTCATTACTATCTTCATATTGAAGTAACTCAACATCCTAAGTCCATATTCCTTTATCAAAAGAAGTACATTGGAGATTTTTTGAATAGGTTTGGCATGACTGAATGCAATCCTCTGACTACTCCAATGGAACAAAACTTAAAGCTCACATCCATTGAAGGAAAAGAATTTGAGGATGCAACAAAGTATAGACAGCTTGTAGGAAGTCTCAACTACCTAACTACTACCAGACCAAACATTTCATTTGTTGTTGGAATCCTCTCCAAGTTTATGAAAAAGCCTTGTGAGGGACATTGGTCTACTGCAAAAAGAGTTCTAAAGTACTTGAAGGGAACTCAAGACTTTGGAATCAAGTATACATAGATGGGCGACTTCAGCTTGATTGGATACTCTAATTCAGACTTCAATGGAGACAAAGAAATTGGGGTATCTACTTTGGGTTATGCTATGAGTCTTGGATCAGGAGCTGTCTCCTGGAGATCACACAAAAAATCAGTTCCAGCAGATTCCACAACAGAGGCAAAATATGTGGTAGCAGCTGAGGCAATAAAAGAAATTGTGTGGATTAGGAAAATTCTGGAAGATTTGCAGGTAAAACAAGTACAATCGACTCCTCTCATGATTGGCAATACCTTGGGAATAAAGTTGGCCAAGAACCCAAAGTTCCATGATCAAACAAAGCACATCAATACAAAATATCATCTCATTCGACATCATGTTGAGGCGAAAATAATCCATCTTCGCCATTGTTCCACTAATGAGCAGATTGCAAACATCTTCACCAAAGCGCTTGGAAGAGAAAATCTTGAACGATTCAGAATGATGCTTGGACTCACCAACATCCCTTCAGATTAAGGGGGGGAATGTTGACACCTAATCACAAGGATTGGGTGAACAAATGTAATTAGTGTAAATAAATATTAGAGAAAATGGAGAGCCATCGGGAGATGAACTGAACATTCACTCCCTCTTGTATATAATAATGAACAACCTGAATGAATAATACGATTACATTTTGAGGAGTTACCTCCTGGTCTGACAAATATGCATAAGTTAAATGATACATGCGTCCATGACCCCTTTCTCACACCTTTTACAAATGAATTTCTAGAAAACATTGGTGGACAGGAGGCCTATTCTTTCACAGGTGGATTTTTGGGATATAACCAAATTAAGATTGCACCAAAGGATAAAAGCAAGACTACCTTCACTATAGAATGGTGGTCATTCCAATATAAACTTATGTCGTTCAGACTAAAGAATTCTCCTGCGATATATTCAAGGGTGGTAATCGCAACATTCAAGGAATTTATTCACAATTTTATAGAGGTCTACTTCAACGATTGGACAACATTTGGGTTGGTTAAGAAACATGCTTCTATCTACGCCTAATGTTGGATACATGTAGGAAGTGTCAGATCTCTTTGAATTTGAAGAAATGCATTTTTTGTGTAACTTATGGAATACTATTGGGACATGTCATACATAAACATGGATTGATGGTAGACCCTACCAAAATTGTTGTCATTATCAATTTGGATCCACCCAAGAATGTCAAATAGCTACGCATGACCTTGGGTTATACAGGGTATTACAGGAAGTTTAAAATGGCGTACGCACAGATCGCTATGCCAATGGAGAAGTTGTTGAAGAAGGATGCTACGTTTTGCTGAGATGATGATTTTCAAAAGAGCTTGTATATTCTTAAGGAGAAGATGGTTACTGCACCAATCCTAGTATTTCCGGATTGGAAGAAAGAGTTTCATGTGCATGTGGATGCATCCTGTATAGCATTAGGAGTTGTTTTCACTCAACCACGTGAAAGAGATATTGACCATCTGATTTCCTTTGTAAGTCGAAAACTATCTAAGGTAGAGCGAAACTATTTAACCACAGAATGAGAAGGATTATCCATGGTCTATGCACTACAAAACTTCAGGCATTATCTACTAGGTGCACACTTTAAAATGTATACATATCATTCTGCATTGAAATACCTAGTCAATAATCTTGTGTTGTGGGGGGGGGGGGGCATATGCAGATGGTTTCTTCCCTTCCAGGAGTATGATTTTCAAGTGATAGTTAAGCTAGAGAGGTTGAATGACAGACCTGATCACCTCTCTAGGATCGAGAACGATGAAGAACCTACTAATATTGATGAGGGGTTACCTGACATGCAACTCTTTGTTGTCAGAGTTCTTGAAGAACATTTTGTGGACATTATTTATTTCCGTTCCATTGGAATAGCTCTTGAAGGATACACAACATAGTAGAGGAAGGAACTAGTGGTAAGGGTTGCATATTTTTCAGTCGTTGCAGGACACTTATATAAGATGGGACCGGATGAAGTTTTGTGCTGATATGTATCTGAGTATGAACGACACAGTATTTTGGTTGAAGCGCATGGTGGTGTCGTGGGAGGAATCTATGCAGGCAAGGAAACTGTGCAAAAGATTATGTGAGCATGATTATGGTGGCCTATGGTACATAAAGATTCTAAGGAGTACTGCAGTGTGTGCGACGTGTGTCATAGGACTAGAAGACCCTCGTGAAGAGATGAATTTCCCTTAAATCTATAGGTCACGCTGAAAGCATTCGATAAATGGTCAATTGACTGCGTTGGACCAATTAATCCACTAGAGAAGAAGACGGTGCACATTATATTATCACTACGACAGACTACTTGACCAAATGGGCCGAGGCATAGCCTATGAAGGATTGGAGCATTGAAACTGCTACAAAGTTTATATTTGAGTACATTCTATCATGGTTTGGCTACCCAAATATCCTGATGAGTGACCAAGGTTCGCACTTCTTGAATAAAACAATTACATCATTGATAGAAGAGTTCCAAATGCACCATCAAAAGAGTATGCCGTCATCCCTAAGTGAATGGTATTGTCGAATATTTTAACAAAATATTGGAAAATTCCTTATTGAAGATCTACAATGTTAATAGAATGACTAGGATGTGCACATACCAACAGTTCTATGGGCATATAGGACGACTTGTAATAAATTGATAGGGAAAATGTCATTTAGACTGGTATATGGACAAGAAGCTATGATGACAATGGAGTATATAGTGCCCAGCTTAAGGATACTAGTAATTGAGATGGCCGATCACGACTACATGGAGGAAAGTTTAGCGTAGCTACTTGTGGTGGAGTAGGATCACTTTTTGGCTGGTTTTCATCAGCAGGTACAGAAAACTAGGGAAAAGGTGTGGCATGATTGCCACATTAAGCAGTGCGCTTTCAAGAATGGAGATTTGGTCCTAATGTATGACAGTAAGTTCATAAATTTTTCGGGGAAGTTTTAGATGCATTGGCTAGGACCCTATGTAATCAAGGATATTTCATATGGTGGCATAGTTCAAGTCACGAAGATGAGTGGGGAGTTGTTTCCTGGAAGAATTAATGCAAGAAGATTGAAGGTCTATAGGGACAATCCCACCCCTACAAGGTTGGGATGACTATATGATAGTAGGAAAGTCTAAGTGCTTCAGGCAACTAGAAAAAAATGCAGGACTATAAACTACTCTGCCGAGAAATGGTTCCGTCAAAGAAGGAGGGTTTCACAATGGTTATGGAGATGGCGCAGGTGGAGAAAGCTACAACAATTTAGCTATGCCGTAAGGGAGGGTCCAACGCAGCTAGCCCATAATATGACCGTTGGAAAAGCTACAGTTGATTTGACCATGATTTTGTCATTGAAGGGAGTGAAGGAAGTACATTTAAGAAGCATATCTATGAAAATCTGCCGCCAAATTTTCATTTATGGGCAAATCTAAAGGCATTCATGGCATTCGAATTTGAATTCAGCTATAAATATGGCCTCCTGCTCTACATTCAGATACTTTTCCTATTGAAGAACTCTTATGAGCTTTTTCGCCTAAGTCTGAGCCAAGAGCAGTGTTGCATGTATGGTGAGGATTGGCAAGATGTCAACTCCAAATTTTTGGCACATGAATTAACAGGCATCATGACTCCTCCTAATCACACCACAACTCCTAAATCATTGACACTGAAGCCCACAACTGCAGGAGCGATAAGAATGGTAGTAGAACCAGCAAAACCAACAGTGAAGAAGCAAAAGAAACTGCAGAAGAAACCACAGAAGCCACCCCTGAGACAGTTGTCGAGGAAGATGACTACTGAGAAGAGGAGCAAGGAGAAGCTAGAAAAATAGAAAAAGAAACCAATGGAATCGATTGACTTAGAGGAGGAATAGGTTGGGGCAGGAGTTCAGGATATAAATGTCGACGAGGTTGAACCAATTTCGTGGTTACCTCTATATATGTCACAGTGAGAGTCGACTACTAAGGTGACCAAGGAACCTAATGTAGTCAAATTTTTCATTTGTACACCTTTGCTGCCTAAGGATGTGCCCTTTGAAGGAGTGTTGCTGGCGTAGGTGCCGCAACTATGCATGGAGGATTGGGATTTGGTAGATAGGGCCAAATTCCTCATTTTGAGCCAATAAAATAGCTAAAGATGGTATATTACGAGGAGGCTGGTGTCACCAGAGTAGAACCAATGACTTAGGCAAATGGGATTTAGCACACCTAGTTACTAAACATGTTGATTGTGCCTCACTTTGGGCATAACAACATCAATACCATATGTGTGCGCTAATTTCTAGCTTTGGTGCACAACAGAGCTTTATGGATGTGGGGACGATCCCAATTGATGCTATGCTAATCAAAAGGATCACCACACTACCATGTGTAGTGGCTAACCCTCTCAATGCTTTTGTTGGCAAGTCTCAAGAAAATAAGCTTGCAGACCAAGTGAAGAAGGATTTTGATGTTGTTAAGAAATCACAAGGCTATGTTGTTACCTCGATTTATGATCAGATTGTCACCTTTCTCGTATCCATTATGGCAGGTAAAATTATGAGGAAGTGTAGGGAAGATGAGGTGCCAACCCCATTCATTCAGTTGGTTGCACAGTGCAACCAAGGGGTACAGTTTAATTGCGTCATATATCTCTACCAGGAGTTTCTAGATGATTTTTGTGAGGCCTAGGAAGAAGGGAAATCATTCCACTATGCATGGTTATTGTTGTTAATTACTTTGATAGCCTGACAGATCCTCGACATGTCACAATTCCCTAATGTAGACCCAGACTTGTGCAAAGATGCGAGGTATGCTTTGCTGTGGGCATCCAAGGATCCAAGCCGGGTGGTAGAAAATAAACATCTTTGGGTGTTCTCTGAGATGGATCTGTGCACTGTGGTAAGCCAAAATCTATAGTTATAACTAGTGTTATTTGTAGAATATTGTGGAGTTGAGAACTTCAAAGAAAATTTCTACAATGTACACATGCAGGCGAAGAAAGATGCAAAGGTAATATGGTATGAGTTGTCCTATTTGGTCACAGAGCATGATATTTTTTCCATAGTCTCTAACTGGTCAAGCATGTGGTTGGACCCCAGCAAGGAAGTCGAAGGAGACCAGCAGGGACTAGAAAAACAAAAGGTACACCAAAGGAAGACCCCAAGAAGGTACCTTAGAAGGTCACTGTGGATCTTGGGAAGAATATTGCGCAGGAGCCAGAGTCCATAGACGAAGAAGAGTTAGACATGGAGGAACTAGAGCATGGTGGAGCATACCCTTTGAAGGAGACAGAAGACATTGAGTCTCCTTTCATACTAAAGAAGAGGAAGAAATCCATCGAGGGAGGTGCGTGCAAGAAGTAGAATTTTGACAAGACTTCCAGCATTGAGTTGATGGTCGTCACTAAGGGGGGACATCAATGATATTGGGGACACTATGCGCTCTGTCATTGAGGATATGTGGGGACACATAGAGGATCAGTACAAGTTAGTACTGACGCAGGTCCAACAGGGCCTCAAAGAACTACAAGTGCAAGTGAGTGTGATTCAAGCTAGTGTGGTTCAGGCGATCGAGGAGCAAGTGAGAGTGGCAATGACTAGTGCGACCCCAACATTACCTTAAACATTGGTGGTCACCACAAGGATCCGCACAGTGCCTATTCCAAGAGGGACATTGTGCTTTCCTTCCATGGCAGACCAGGCAGTAGTGCCATATGGAAGGAACTCAGAGCTAAACTTAGAGGCGCTGCCCATTCAAGTGTTAAATGAACTCCACGAGGGAGTATTTGTCGAGTTTAAAATCCAAGAAGAGTGGGAATTCTTCATGATTAAGGACATCAAGAGCCACAATGAGCAGTTAGCTAAGGAAGCTACTAGGGCGATGCAAGATAGGGATCTAGTCACTGCACATAGGGAAGAGTTGGAGGGATCCATCACTCAGACTTGCATTGAGCTACCAGAGCTCCTCATACAAACTGAAGCAGCTTTCGAAGAGAAACTCCAAAAGTTGGCAGTCGCGGTGAAGGAGTCCAAAGCGAAGGTTGAACGAGTCAAATTTGAAATTCATATTGAGGTAGCAGAGCTACAGATGAAGCTACATCCAACAACCCCTCTATAAGTTCGAGAGAAGTGCGAGGCTGCTATTAAGGCAGATACGGAAGTCCTTGAAGCTGCAGTTAAGGACAGCAGCCAAATTTTTGAAAACACCATGTAGATGTGGGTCGTGCTACAGGAGGGCCCACATGTACAAAAGATTGAAGCAGACACCAGGGACAAACAACTGTAGTTGGATGAAATCCGAGAAATAGCGTAGGCCTTAACACATGTGCAACGACTCACTAGAATCCAGGAACGGAAGGCCCTTCAGGCTTAGATAGACGAGCTGCGATGAAAAGCCTCAATCATTTAAAAAAGAACACAACCTTGGGCCTATTAAACTAGTCAACTCTCTGAGTTTATCGAAAGTAAACTGAAAGGAATGCAGCAGATGCAGAGGAACATTGGCTTAGATGTAGAGGGGCCAACTACTGAAAAGTTGTTCGAGGAGGTTCGGTAGGTCGTGATGCTATGAACAACAGAGATTCAAGCATTGAAGGTAGAGTTTAGTGGCCTTAGAGCACACATTTAGGACGTACTAGCAAAGTGACTCAGGGCAAGTCACATCTTTGTGTTGGGGGCATGTTTGGATGGGGACCCCCAAGTCCAATTTTGTCTAAGTTTTGAGTCAAATTTTGTAACATTTTAAAGTCTCTACATTTTTAGGAGTAGAGTGCGTAGAACGTTAATAGTCAAAGGAGTTTTAGGCAGGTCAAAGCCCCTTATTTTGTAAAGGGATGGGTTGTTTTGATTATAGAATGAACTTTGGCCATGGTTTGCAGACCATGGTAATGTAATGTAAAATATATAAAAGGGAATCATCTAGGAGTCATTAGGCAGTTAAGTTAAGTCTAAGCTTATGGACAACTAATAAGTAAGATTTCGTGTCTGTAAGTCTGTATTCTGGCGAAGGGGAAGACTCCTATAGCTGAGTGCATGGAGACCTTGCTAATTCCACAACTAAGTGCACGAGCCCCTGTAACTGTGTGCGTAGGGTCAGAAAAAGTGTATGTACTGAAGGTTTGAAGCAATAAAGCATATTTGAAGAAAATCTGTGTGTTTTGTGTATATTGATATGTTTCTATGTTTTTATGCTAAGTTATGATTCATTTCTCTATCATATTGTTTTAATTGCATCGCGAAGGTTGAGACCTAGTTTGGTATATTAACTTATGTATGTTAGGAAACATAGGAGAAATTCATAGATCTAAGTAAGTAGAAACCGAGTTAAGTCTCTAATTTTGAGGATAAGGGTTTGCGAAGGTCAAATCGGGCCCTAGATTAAGAAAGCGTATCAGTACTACATCACATAGCCTTCTGGATGTAGAAACCTGGTTCTACCATCCCCCATTATTGCCTTGGGTGAGACTTTAGTCTGCGCTAAGCATACTGTTACCGAAAGGGCCGGTAGTGTAGGGTCTTGTTGGTTAGCCCAACTAACTCTGAACCTAGGTCCAAGCCCCCTCAAGCCAACAAAAGATAGAAAAATGGGCCTTAAAATATACCTATTGATGGGACTCTTCATCACTCCCTATTGAAAGTGTTTCTTATCCTCTAAGAAACTTACTCATTACTGTGTAGTTCATGCATGGCCTTGGTAGCTTCTCTGACATCCCAAGGCATATCATATGGTGTGCCTTCTTATGGATAAAACTTTACATTTTCCTCTCTTGTTGCCCACTCCCTTTGTTCTTCTACTTGATCTCTTCTCTCTTGTATGCAAATAATGAGGGAGGACTAATTTTTATCCGTATCCAATTGATTCTCAGCCTCTGAATGATTATTTTATAGAGTGGGGTCCTTTCTAGGGAATTTCTCAACCTTTCAGGGGAGTGATATTCTCTGATTTGCAGAATGTGGGGAAAATATTGTCATCTGCTTTGGCAATCCTGAAAGATCTTAGTCCTCAACAATCTAAAGGTATCCTTGAAATGGAGGATATCTTTTTCTTGTGTTCCCATGTAGTGAGGGGGAAATTAGGGATCAACAAAGATGATGTTGTGTTTACCGATGATAGCCTTGGGGCTTATTATGTTTTCCTTGATGTATAAGGGTTCACTTCCTTCTTTGTCCATGACTTTCTCTACTTCCTCAACCCTTGTTTCCTCATCTGTCAACCAAGAGGCTAGTGCCATCATTTTTGCATCCCCCAATATTGAATTGGGGTCCGATAAATTCATATTTGTGAGGATCATGTTGTGCATATAAAACTCACCTAATTTGGCCCTATCCTTAATGCTTACCTACTATAGAAGTCAATGAAAATTTGAGAGCCTTGAAAGAGTAGGGCAACATATTGTGCCAATGTTTTTGATTGGAATTGTAGACATTGTTCTTTGAGGAAAATAACATAGGATTTGGATGGCTTCCATGGTAAACTTGCCATGGGGGCAAGATGTGCCTCATTTTTCTGTAGTTACTCCTTTAGTCTTTGATTTTCTAATTACAGTTTCTCCCTCATGAGGGATTAATTGAGCCTCATATCATCCATTTCCTTACCCATTTGTTTCATTCACTCCTCTATGAAGCCTGCATCCTCCACTTTCTTGGACTTGGAAATCTGCATCCACTAGTGAGTTCTGCTTCTCTCACTTTCTAACTCAAACAGGAGCATAACTGCAAACTTTTTAGGTATGATCCTCCTTCCTTCAACAAATTTGCAATAGGACCTAAGATCAAGTTGTGGCTCAGGCTCTTGGAGTCCTTGTGGGTCTTCTCCTTCCTTTTGGGATGTTGTTGTCCCTTCCTGTAGCACTTTTTATTGATCTTGTAGAAAATTTGTCCTTTCCTACAACAACTTTATTTTTTCTTGTAGAAACTATGTTCTTTCTTGTAGTAGATCTATTTGTGCCTTGATTTTTTGGCTATGACTGCTCTAGTGGTTGGACTTCTCATGGGTGTCAAAGGTTGTTTACCCTTGGCTTTAGGGGAGTTGGCTTCCTCAATTTTCTTTTCCCTTGTCCTAATCCTTCGTCTCGGTGATTAACTAATTCATCAATTGTGATTGGGACTATTGAGGATGTTCAGGCTTCCCTTGTTTTATTATGGTGCTATTTCTTCTTTTAAAATATAAGGGACCTTACCTAGGATGCCTTATCTTGGGTTTGATAGGTCTGCTAAGGGCTTCCAGAGTAGTAGCCACCCCGTGTTCTGTATTCCCCTCTAGTAGGCTTATTTTCTTTTCCTATTTTCCTTTCTTCTGAGATTTAGAGGGCTATTTAGGGGTCTCTTCTTCTACTTTTTATTTCCCTCCTCCTTCTCCTCTTCTTCAACTTCTCCTTCAAGCTCTTTTACCTTCTCTTCAACCTCTTTCTCTTTTTCTTCGACCTCTCTTTCTTCCTCTTTCTTACCCCAACACTAGATTTTGTGGTCTCTTCTTGTCGTGTCATGGTTTGGTCTTGTGTCTCAATGAAGGCCTACCTATCCATGTCCACAAATTTAGACCACAAAATAATGATTTTGAGATGGCTTAAGGCATCCATAACAATAATCCTTATGAGGCCATGATGAGCAATGTACTGGTGCTTCCTTTCCCTCATCCTCTAGATCATTTCGACTATGGAATGAAGGAGGAAATGTGGAACACTGAGCCTGCTCGGGATGGGAAATTATGATTGGAACCTTAGCTCATAGAGCATCCTAAATTGATAGGAATTTACAACACTCAACCTCCCTTCACCAGATATGTACTTGAGGATGTTATAGGCCACTTTATCCCAATGGTAATGGAGGATCTCTCTTCTCACTTCATTTTTGTCTCCAACAAGTTTATCTTTAGGGAGAAAGAAATTTATCTTGGTTATGATGGTTTTTGTTCTATCTTCCTTGCCCCATTTGACTCCTAGAGGTATGGTGTTCACTCTAATAATGGGTTATGCATTTAAATGGATGGCAAGTCCCCTTATAATAGTGGTTGGACTCCCTTCTCCTTGAGAGTGGAAGGCCATGGAAAATTATGTTGGGTGTGTGTTATATTCTTTCCACGACTAGTCACATGCGTGGGGGACTCACAAGGGGGAAAAAATCACCCTATTCATTGTGTCGAGAGTAGCAGGGCAGTCAAAAGGGGGCAGAAGCCCCCCGCTGTCAAGGGGTATACACAGGGAAGGTAACCCCCCTGCATGGGATCCGAGGCAGCTCCTTGGGAAAAAATTGTTTCCTATATATATACGGACCCAAGGATGGGGGGTAGACCCAAAGATAGTAGGAGGACCTACCCATGGTTTTGTGCATTGGTTTTGCACATAGTTTTGGGCATGATGGTCTTCTACCCAAGGTATTTTGTAGATCTCGTCAAGGGAACTACATTTATGTTCTAATCTAGGGTTAATGGATTGGGGTTTATGAATGCTCTGACATGTAGATATATGCATTGTAACATTGAAAGGAATATAATGAAAAATAAATCTGGTAGTATCGGTTTTGGGATCCAGGGGAAAATCTCTGTGTATTTGTTATATGTTTTCACCACTGTATATTTTCTTTTTTAAGAATTTGTTAGCAGGTAATTTTCGTACAAGGTTAAAACCTACATTTGGTATCAGAGATGTTTCATTCAAGGGAACGCCTTTGTTGTTGAGGGGTTTTTCTCAGACCTGTGGTAGACCCTATTCATTGGGAGTTCTACGTGATCGATTCTTGTGGTGAAAGAAGATGACAAGTAGTGGAAAGATAGAGATAAATTATTTTTTGGTTAGAGTTTTGATTTGTGGAAGCTCAAGATGAAGGATCTGTTGGTGGATAAATATCATTAGATATCAGTAGATCTAGGTACTAAACCAACAACAATGTCAATAGTAGACTGCGTGAAGTTGAATCAGAATGAAAAGAGAACAATATTATTATGTATCTTAGATTGAGTATTGTTGAATATATCATGGGAAGCTACGATGAAGGATTTATGGGTCAAGTTAGGGACTTTGTACCAATCTAAGTCTCTTGTGAAAAAAACGTTCCTGTAGAAAAAGATGTATAACCTGAGGACGAAGGATGGAGACTCAGCGACAGAGCATCTAAATGGCTTCAACACAGTGGTAAGTTATGTTGGAAATACTAGGGGGGGTAAATTAGTATTCCTTTCAATTAGTATTATTATTAATATTTTAGAGCATTATTTAATCTTCAATTATTAGCAGTGTCTGTACAATGATCGCAGTAAACAAAAGGAACACAAATGCACACAGTTTTTAAGGTGGAAACCCCCCCAGGACAAAAACCACCTGAACGATTTTCTAATAATTATTTAATCTTCAAATCCAATTGAAAATAAAGCTACAACATCCTAGAATATAGAAAATCATTCTTCTCCAGCTCCCACTGGATGGATGATGCAACGCGTGAGATTCTTCAGTAGTCAACTAAACAGATGCCCCAACACCCAATGAGCTACAACTCACCCTAGCACCACCCTACCACCTTGAACTTTTCATAGGCTTGAACATGTTGGTGACTTCATGCACCAAACTAGCACCACCCTACCACCCATTAGAAGAATAAAATAAGAATGGATTCCCGTACCAGGGAAAATTGTCTGCTTTACAATGATATAGAATGATGGAGAAGAAGAAGACACACTAGACCATAACCCAACTATGACACAACCACCTAATGATGATCCTAGACCTCCCGACACTGCATCTTCAACTCTTGGAAGATAGATACTCATACAACTTTTACAATGATGCTTTTACAATGACTCTGTACAATGATACTTTTACAATGACTGTATGCAGTATTGCCCACTTAAATACTTCATGTGGTGAACTTCTTGCTGCTATTCTGCACCTTAATTGTTGCTCTTGTCATGATACTCTTTCTCACTCTCTAGAACATTAGATTAGGCATTGATTATTCTCTTGATGAATATATAATACCTGCAAAATGTCTTCAAGGAAATACCCATGACATGATAATAGCAAAACTTACCTCATCTTGTAGAGCATATGTTAGTGCTAAACAAAAACAACAAATTAGAATACAAAGAACCTAATGCAATTAAAAGATGAAAATGCATATGCAAAAGATACTTACCTGGAGCTTACCTCTAGTGCATCATTTTGCTACACTTTTCTCTTTGATGCCTTAGAAAGTCTGGTCCTTTGCAGCCCTTGACAACACTTGATCTAGTTCTTTTTTTTTCCCTTCTAGGAGCACGATATTGAATTTGATGTATCTATGTGATTTCAGATCCCCAATATGTCATCTTCAGTCTTGTAGTATCTCTCTGAGTCTTCTTTCCAATTCCATAGGTCTGACTCGATTTGGATTCTTCAAGACAAAATTATGCCCAGTCTCTCACTATGACCTAACTATGGACTAGTTCAATAGAACAAACTTGTACGGTGTGCCACATGTCATTGTTTCCTCCTTAGGCTCTAAAATTGATAAAAACACACCTACCTTCTATGCACTATCCTCCACTATTTACAGAATTCCAATCCACTTCTTAGAGAGAGAGTTATGACGATTTTCCCAAGGTCACCTCTTTGCAATGAAATTTGGGAGCTTGCAAAACCCTAACTTCCACAGATCATATCTCCGAAAATATAGTGAAACAAGATCTGAAATTTGGTCACGACGTTCATTAGGATTTCAGCTCAAATGGGTTTTTGATTTCATCATCTAACACTTCACAGAATTAAAGTTATAGTGAAAATTCCATGATCACTACTTTTGGAGGATATATGAGATTTCTTTTTATAGAGTTTAGACAGGGTTCTATAGAGAATGTTGGAGGGATTTTAAGAGCTTAAAAAATTATTAATTATTGACTATTCAATGACCAAAACCAATGATAAATTCCATTCCACAACCCCATGGGGTTTTAGACCACTAATTGGGGTTACTAACTTCAATCTTGAATAACTTACAAACCGTGAGGAATTACGAGGAGAGCTATATACCGATAGAAAAATATTTTTGAGTAGAGTATTCCTATAATGGTTATGAAATGAGAAACCATGACTGATGATGCCCATTGTGCCATGGAATTTTAGGGTCATCCTTGGTGTTGCATGGGTTGACATCAATGAAAACCTTAGATCATCTTTAGATCAACAATCTCCCCCTTTGGCGTCGATGGAAACACAAGTACTCCCCCTCTGATCAAGGCACCTCTTCCTACTGCCTTCTCTCCCCCTTTGACATCAATGGAAAAGGGTAACTCCCCCTGACACACAACCATTCTACGAACCTGTACACACTTCCACTCCCCCTTTATTTTTTGAATAAGGAAAACCTAATGAGAACTTGGGAGAATCACAAGTTTCTCTCGAAGATATTCAAATTCTTCACGAGGTAAAGGTTTAGTGAAGATATCAGTGATTTGTTCTTTTGTACTAACATACTCAAGTTTGATATTATTTTCAGCGACTTGTTCTCTCACTGAATTGTACTTGAAGATCTTGCAAATTTTGTTTCATCCAAAGGACTTGAGTACAACAAGCTATCGTTGCAATGTATTCTTATTCCATTGTAGATAATGAGATTGAGGTTTTCTTTTTGCTCAACCATGATATGAGACATCCACCTAGATAGAATGCTGCTCCACTAGTACTCTTACAATCATCAACGCTTCCTGCCCAATCTGCATATGTAAAGGCTTGAATAGTGAGATTGTTTCCCTTGGGATACCACAAAACATACTCTGTTCTGCCCTTTAGATATCAAAGAATTCTTTTGATGGAAATAATATGTGATTCTTTTGGTTCTTCTTGGAATCTTGCTACTTATCCAACTGCTTGCATAACATCTGGTTGGGAGGCTGTTACATATAGAAGACTGCCAATCATAGATCTATATAACCTCTGATCCACATCCTTAGATGAGTCATCTATGCTCAATTTGAAACCTGTTACCATTGGAGTAAGGACGGGTTTGCAATCATCCATTTTGAATTTCTTAAGCATTTCCTTAATGTACTTGTCTTGACATATAAATATTCCTTTCTCTTGCTGAGATATTTGAAGCCCTAACAAGTATGTCAACTCACCAAGTAAAGACATCTCGAACTCACTTTGCATATTTGTAGCAAAGTTCTTACTTAGTCGATCATCATTGCTACCAAAGATTATATCATCCACATATACCTCAACGATTATTAAATTATATTTATCTATTTGTACATAAATATTGCTGCCAGCAGTACCTTTCATGAACCCTTGTTGATGTAGATATCCATCCAGATGAGCATACCATGCTCTAGGTGCCTGCTTGAGACCATACAGAGCCTTCTTTAACCTGCAAACATAGTCTTCTTTTCTTGATAGTAGAAAACCTTCAGGCTGTTCTATGTAAACTTCTTCTTCTAATTCACCATTTAGAAATGCTGACTTAACATCCATTTGGTAGACTTTTATTTTTCTTGAACATGCATAGGTGAGAAACATCCTGATAGCTTCCATTCTGGCAACGAGGGAAAATGTTTCTTCAAAATTGATTCCTTCAACCTGTGCATATCCTTTGTAGAATAATCTTGCCTTATTCCTGGTAACCTGTAATCCTTCAAATTTATTTCTCCCCCTGAACCTTTAATGAAACTACCATCTTGTTCAAACTACCTTCCTCTCAATGATAGACTTGTGCCATATACTACTGCATAGACTCCTCTTGTACAAACATTAAAGAGTTAACAAGCCAGATTGTTCAAAATAGTGAGTCACCTATGGGCCATCTTGACTTGAGTCATTATCTGAAGCAACTGCTAATTCCTCATGACCTTTTTCTTTTACAAATCCTAAAAGCATAACCGCTGAAACGTTGTTATCTGCTTTGTCTTCCTGTACCTGTTTCCTTTCCCAAACCTTCTTATTCCTGCAATCTCGAGCCATGTGCTCATAGTTATGACACTTAAAGCATTCAATGTTGTCCATAGGAGATTACATCTGATATCTGCAACTACAAGCACTATGGTCATAGTTATGGCATTTGAAACATTCAATATTTGGCCCATATAGCACGTATTCTCTTCTGACAAAATCATCGTGGAACTTGTCTCGTGATCCTGCAAACTTGCTTCTATGGTTTTTCAGATTATGATTTTACGTGTCAAAACCTTCACAATCCCTAGCCATATGTCCATAGTTAGCACATAAAAAGAAATACCCATTAAGTAAATGAACATACCTAGAAGATTTTTCATTCTTCTTTGGAGGCAGTGTTGTAGTTTGTTGTGGTCCTTTGTTCTTGATTGCTTTGGTCTTGTTCTTTGGAGTTGCAACATTCTTCTCTGGCTTTTCACTTTGATCAACTTCCTTCTTAGAATCATCCTATGAAGTTGTGGAGCTTGTACATTCATCAACTAGAGCTTTACCATCTTTAATTGCCTTCATTTTTTCTTCTTCATCTGTCTTATCACAAGTTTCATCAACTTCTTCTTACTTTTGAGCAAGATCTTCTTGAAACCATCTTTTCAAGTTCTTCCTTCTTTTTTTTGCCTCCTCAGCTTGTAGCTCGAGAACAATGGTCTTCTCTACTTCTTTGTTGAGAACCTGTATCTGTTCCTTTTGCCTCATTTTCAATCCTGAGCCTGCTTATTTATATTGAAGATGTTTCTAATTCCTTTCACTTTTGGTCAACAACGAATATGTATCTTTGATCATATTCCTTCCTTTCAATATCTGCTTCCTGCATCTATTTTGTGATCTTGCTAATCTCTGCAAATGCTGTGTCGAGTTCTTGTTGCTTCTGTTGGACTTCTCTCTTGAGGTCCTATGTCGCTGTATTATTGATTTCTTCCAACACCCTTGAGCTGTTGGCATAGTTTTGGATAGTGTTTCCCTTCTTCACTTCCTTACGCAGAGAGACTACTTCAGATTCTAATGCTTCCCTTTCTTGGTTGCTTTCTTCCAACTTCTTTTGAAATGAATCTTCAATACATTTATGTTCTTCAACTTCAATTCTAAGACCTTGAACTTGTTCTTCAAGAGTATTGGAACGGATCTTCTCAACCTTGAGCTCTTTTATAAGCTTAATTGCCTCTTTATAAATTTCTTCTATGGTCAACCCTTCTTCTTCATTGTTTGATACCTCTTGTTTATTGTACTTGGTCATAAACAAGACTCTCTCATTGGCATCTTCTTCACTGTCACTGTCTTCATCAGATGATGAGATATCTTCTTTAGAGTGAAAGTTTCTTTTAAATCCTTTCTTCTTGCCAAATTTTATTTTTCTTGTAAAGTAAGCATATTCTCCATCTGAAAAACCTTCTTCATCATCTTCCTTTTCTTCACATTTGCAGGTGCACCTCTTTGCCTTTGAAGGTTGTTTGTCCTTGTTGGATTTCTTAGATGAAACGTATGCAGTTTCTAGATGTGAAGTACCCTTTTCTTCATCAAGTCTCATTTCATTTGCTATGAGAACTCCATGTAATTCCTCTTTGCTGACTTTAGCCATATTTTCACTATATTCTAAGACCAATACCTTTGGGTTGAATCTTCTTGGTAACGTTCTAAGAATCTTTCATATAATAGTCTTCTTGTCAACAAGCTCTCCCAATCCTTCCACGATGTTCATTATTTCATCAACGTGTTGGAAGTATGTAGCAATGTTGTCATCCTCTTTCATTTTGAGTTGCTCAAATTTTTCTCTATAGATTTGAATCTTTGCTTCTTTTACATTTGAGTCACCTACATATATACTCTCAAGATTGTCCCATACATTTTTGGCAGTTTTACAACCCAACACCTTATGATAAGAAGATTCAATAAGTCCATTGATAACAATATTCTTGGCTTTTACGTCATTTACCAAATTCTTCTTACCTCGCACATCCACGGTTGGTGTAAATCCATTTTGAACAGTGTCCCATATTTCATAACCTTGCACCAAGAGATAGACCTCCATTCTTCCTTTCCAGAGTCCATAATTATTTTCTCTGAACAAAGGTACACCATTCTTGGTATGCTCCATGATCTCCTTCTAGTTGTTAAACTGTTATTGAAGGAACCAAGCTATGATACCAATTGTTGGAAATTCTAAGAGGGGGGAGGTGAATCAGTATTCCTTTCAATTAGTATTATTATTCGTCTTTTAGAGAATTAGTTAATCTTCAATTGTTATCAGTGTTTGTACAATGATAACAGTAAACAAGAGGAACACAAATGCACACAGTTTTTAAGGTGGAAACCCCTTCCAGGACAAAATCCACCTGAACATTTTTCTAATAATTCTTTAATCTTCAACTCCAATTGAAAAGAAAGCTCCAACTTCCTAGAATCTAGAAAAGCATTCTTCTCCAACTCCCACTGGCTGGACGCTCCAACGCCCGAGATTCTTCAGTAGTCAATTGAACGAATGCCCCAACACCCAATGAGCTACAACTCACCCTAGCACCACCCTACCACCCTAAACTTTTCACAGGCTTGAACATGTTGGTGACTTCATGCACCAACCTAGCACCACCCTACCACCCTATAGAATAATAAAAGAAGAATGGACTCCATTACCAGGGAAAATGATCCACTTTACAGTGATATAGAATGATGTAGAAGAAGAAGACACACTAGACCATAACCCCAATTATGGCACAACCACCTAATGATGATCCTAGACCTCCTGACAATACCTCTTCAAATCTTGGTAGATATATACTTGTACAATTTTTACAATGATGCTTTTATAATGACTCTGTAGAAGGATACTTTTACAATGACTGTATGCAGCGCTGCCCACTTGAAGACTTCATGTGGTTAACTTCTTTCTTTTGTTTTGCACCTTGATTGTTTCTCTTGTCATGCTACTCTTTCTCACTCTTCAGAACATTATATTATGCATTGATTCTTCTCTTGATGAATATATAATATTTGCAAAAAGTCTTCAAGGAAATACCCATGACATTATAATAGCAAAACTTACCTCATCTTGCAGAGCATATGTCAGTGCTAAACAAAAACAACAAATTAGAATACAAAGAACCTAATTCAATTAAGAGATGAATATGAATATATAGAATATACTTAACTAGAGCTTACCTCTACTGCATCATTTTGCTGCACCTTTCTCATTGCTACCCTAGAAAGTCTGGTCCTTTATAACACTAGATCTAGTTTTTTTTTTTTTTTTTGCATTCTAGGAGCATGATATTGAATCTGATGTATCTTTGTCATTTTAGGTCCCCAATATTTGATCTTCAGTCTTGTAATAGTGCTACAAGTCTTCTTTCCAATGCCATAGGTCGCACCTGATTTGGATTCTTCAAGGCAAAGTTACGCCCAATCTCTCACAATGACCTAATTATGGACTAGTTCAGTAGAGCGAACTTGTACAACATGCCACATGTCATTCTTTCCACCTTTGGTTCTGAAATTGGTACACAGAAACCTAAATCTTGTGCTCTATCCACCACATTTTACAGAATTCCAATCCGCTTCTTAGAGAGAGAGTTATGACGATTTTCCCAAGGTCACCTCTTTGAGATGAAATTCGGGAGCCTGCCAAAACCCTAACTTCCACAGATCATATGATCGAAAATATAGCAAACCAGATCTGAAATTCGTTCATGACGTTTATCAGGGTCTAGGTTCAAATGGGTTTTTGATTTTAGCATCTAATACTTCACAGAAATAAAGCTATAACAAAATTTCCACGATCACTACTTTTGGACGATATATGAGATTTCTTTTCATAGAGTTGAGAGGAGCTTCTGTAGAGAATGTTGGAGGGATTTTAGGAGCTTAAAAAATGATTAATTATTGACTATTCAATGACCAAAATCAATGATAAATGCCATGCCACAACCCCATGGGGTTTTAGCCCACTAATTGGGGTTACTAACTTCAATCTTGAATAACTTACAAACTGTGATGAATTATGAGGAGAGATATATAACGATAGAAAGATATTTTTGAGTAGAGTGTTCCTATAATTGTTATGAAATGAGAAACCATGAATGATGATGCCCAATGTGCCATGGAATTTCTGGGTCATCCTTGGTGCTGCTTGGGTTGACATCAATGACAACCCTAGATCATCTTTAGATCAACAAGTTAGTTGTTATATGTTGATATAAAAATTTCAGACAAAGCTAAGTGCATCAGTTTTCTTTGTTCTCTACCAGATTTGTGGGATAGTGTGGTTGTCGCAATAGGTAGCAATACAACTACCTTGAAGTTTGATGAAATAGTCTCATCCTTGTTGTCGGAGGAGATGAGATGGAAAACTATGGAGAGTTAGAATGGAGATGCCTTATCTGTATGAGGATGGTCCTAGAACAAAAATAAAAATAATTCCTCAAGTGGGAGATCTAAATCTCCAGGAAAACTTGTAAAGGTATGATGGAAATGTGGAAAGGAAGGGCACTAGAAAAAGGACTGTAGATCTTATGCTTTGGAGAAAGGAAAGAGAAGTGATGATGCTCCATCTAGAGGAAAAAACCATCTCATATGAAGGTGGGGATGTGTACTTGGCTTCTTCTTCAAATACACATGTAGATCATGAGGCATGGTTGATTAAATCAGGTGCATCTTTTAGCTTCACTCCCCATAGGGAGTGGTTCTATGAGTATGGGAAATATGATGGTGGTCATGTCTTCTTAGGGGATGATAGGAAGGAAAGAATTATCATACATAGAAAAGTCAAGCCGAAGTTGCAAAGGCGGAAGGATAACAATAGTTCCTAGTGTTCTTCATATTCCTGCATTGGCTAGAAATCTGATTTTTGTAAGAAAGATGGATGATGCAAGTGTAAAAATAGTGTTCGAGAAGGATACCTACAAGAATTCTCAAGGAGAACTGGTATTTATTCATAGAGTTTAGATTAGAACTATTTCCAACCTTCTAGGTAGAAATATTATTGATCGGTGCAATAATTTTGTGGTTCTTGAAAGTGGAGCAAAAAACCTAGTGGTCTCTGGGGAAAAGACCATGCTATGGTAATGGTATGGTAGAAGGTATGTCTAATTTCTCTCCAAGTTTCAATTTATGTGAACATTTTGTATATCAGAAGCATAATCGGGTGAGTTTCCGCACTAGTGCTAGGAGGGCGAAAGGGATATTAGAGCTTGTGCACAGTGATGTGTTTGGACTTGTGTCAGTTCCATCACTAGGTAATTTTGTGTACCATGTCTCCTTTATAGATGACTTTCCTCAAGGAGAAATTTGAAGTCTTTGACAGGTTTAAAGAATTTAAGGCTCTGGTGGAAAATCATACAGAGAAGAAGATCAACGTGTTGAGGAAAGATAATGGTTGAGAGTTCTACAAGAAGGAATTTGAAGATCAGAAGACTACCCCATACACACCTCACAAAAATGTATTTTAAAAAGGAATGAACGATACGTTGATGGAAAAGGAAAGAAGCGTGCTAAGTGGTGTCAAGTTAGGAGAATAATTCTGAGTAGAGGCAGTGAAGACTACATGTTACTTGGTTAATATATCACCTTCATTAGTGTTATAGGATAAGAATCCACATGAGGTATGGACTGGTAAGAAACCATCTCTTTCACACATGAGGGCATTTAGATGTGATGCATATGTACATGTTCGAAAGGAGAAAAGAACCAAGTTTTATAGTAAATTTGAAAGGTGCATCTTTATTTGGTATAAGGATGGTTTAAAAGGTTATAAGCTTTGGAACCTAGAAACAAGGAAGGTTGTGTACAACTAAGATGTGGTGTTTAGAGAGGTGAAATATGTTACTAAACATGAATTGCTACCAAAGGAACCTTAGATGATAGAGTTCGAGCTAAAGGAGGAAGAATCAGACTCTACAGCATAATAGGAATCAGAAGAGGAAGAGCCGCAAACTCCGTCTTTGAGAAGCCAGATTGAGAGAGAAGGTAGCGACAAAGGTATAATCCATCTACTTTTTGTTAAAAAATTTCTTTATCTATTACTAATGATGATCCCAGAAATGTAAGGGAGGCAGTAGATTCAAAGGATAGAAAATGCTGGACAAAGGCCATGGTTGATGAGATGGAATCTTTGGACAAAAATGAGGCTTGGGTTCTGGTGGAGTTGTTGGCTGAAAGGAAACCCATTAGAAGAAAATGGGTGTTTAAGAAGAAGATGAATTCAAAAGGCAAGGTGGAGAAATAAAAATCCCGGTTGGTCGCAAAAGGTTATTCCGAGCTGCCTGGAATTGATTTTGGTGATATATTTTCTCTTGTTTCCATGTTGGCTTCTATTAGATTACTTTTATTAGTTGTTTCTTCTTTTGATTTTGAGGTGAAATAGATGGATGTGAAGAAAACATTTCTTCACAAGGACCTAGAATAATACATCTACATGAAACAACCTAAGGGCTTTGTGGTGAAGGGTAAGAAATTAAAAAATTGTATGTATGGGTTAAAATAGTCACCAAGTATGTGGTATCAGAAATTTGATACATATATACGGGGACTTGGCTTCACCAAAAGCAAATCGAATCATTATGTTTATTTTAAATTAATCAGTGACCATGTTACTTACTTGGTCTTGTATGTGGATGGTATGTTGTTGATTGGAACTGTATGGTGTAGGTAAAATTCTAAGCGCAAACATAAATAATTCCTCTATCCCGAGAGTGGGTCTAGCCACAAACAAGACATTCTATGGAATATTTCCTTAGGTTACAACCAATTAAGAGGGCGTACCTCTTAGTATGTTATTCGTTTGATGATGACCTTGCTTCCTTGCTCCAACTATATTTTGTTCCTTCTTGCGAAGACCTAAAACAAGTATACAACAACAAACAACAACCGTGATAATATACAAATTGTATTCAACCTACTTAACAAGTCAAGAAACATTAAGCCATAAACATGTGAAATGACATCTTATGTAGGAAATCAATCGATAGCTGCATCTTTATTAAATCAAGAAGAGATTACAACCGGCGTCTTGACATCGTTGTTCTCCTCTAACAAATCGGGTTCCCACACACTTCTGCTAACATTCCATGGATGGCCCCAACAATGATAATCTCAAGGCTCTTCCCTTTAGGCTTCACACCAAACCAACTCACAATTCTCCCTTAAACACAAACTAGAGAGCTACAAAGTATGGATAACTTGCTGATTACTCCAAACAAAACTTAATTAGCACTAGCACACACACACTAACACTAGCTTGTGCTTGGGAAAAGTGGAGGTTTATATAGCTTGAATGGATGGGAGATGGTTCCTCTTCTCATGGGAGAAGGTATTATCTATTGAGGTAGTTCTATCCTAATACGGGAAAGGAGCCCAATCTGATCTCATCAGCTCCATCCGGCCTAATCATTTACCAGACTTCTGTTATAAAGATTCTAGAGTTGGAAGCTTCGACTCCATATTTAAAAAACTCTCCAAAAGAGTATCGATGCAACTGATAAAGGGATCATTCAATCCCATTAGCACTATGGATAGTTGTAAACCTTGCATATTGGTGCAAGGAGGACACGGGTCAGTAGTGTCGGTCTTGTAAACTGGGATGCCATCTGATAAAGAGGATCATATCGAAACCAAGGTATGGTCGCAACCATCTAATAATGAGAAGGATCACATATGACAACTCATGGCATGGTCACAGCCATCCATCTAAAAGATACATGTATATCAACATGACCATGTCACATTGCATTGCAACCTAGACTTTTGTAATCTTAGCCTAGGGTCTTGTGCTCCAACATGACCCGATCAAAGTACAAATTATAACATGTGAATAGATGTGTTGACATTCAACATGCTAGAAAATCACTTGATTACCATTCAATGATGTAAATGGTTAACAAGCGCGAGAGAAACCACCAATAATTACAACGGTTCTCAAGGCACTAGTAGCACAATTCACGGAATGTGAATGAAGGAACTAAATTCAAACACCCATGAAATCACTTGATCGAAATCCAATGATGTGAACTTGTGGTCGAGTGTGAAGTACTTGTCCTTAGGGCATGCAAGCTCCAAGGTATTGAAGAGGAGTCTCTCAATCAACTTCCTGGATAATTAGTTGAAGTCGACAGGAAGTGACTGTGTCGAAGGACGACCATGATGTATCCCACATCATCAACATGAGACAAAGGGATGCAAATGGATTTTGGACCTGTTGGTACTAGACATTGCTTGATCCAGCAAGACAAGCAGGGTTTTGAAGAGCACCAAAAGAAGGTTGGTTCATCCCAACCATGTGAGGTTGTGAGCTACTCACATTGGTTGTGTCTGACACCATAGAAACATTCAGATTCTACCCCCAGGTGGTGGTACATCTTGTCCACTTACGGGAGGGTGAAAGAACTAACAACAACATGACTCGAGACTGTCGATTGAATTGGACGAGTGACTTGGACGGACGAGAGAAGAGGGTTCAGAGCAGTGGGTTTCACCAGGACTGAACTAACTGCAGAAGTCATCATCTATTAGGAGGTTAGGTTCTAAATGAAAGGACCTATGTAGGCATAACACCAGACATCCAAATAGGGTTATGATAAAGTGATGAGGCACTAGCTGTACCTGAGACCAATTGTGCTATATTCACATAATTAGGGGGTAAATCTCTATAAATAGTGATAGGAATGCTTCCTGTGTAAGGGAAACCTTTAGGATGAAACTGATGTTCTTCCCCTTCGACAGTGTGTGGAGTGGAAACCTCTGAATGGTCTGGAGAGGAGACAGGAGCATCACCTTTAGGCTCCATGGGTGGAAACAAGTTACAACGAATGAACGAAGATGTTCGAGGGGATAATTCCAAAGGAATACCCAGCTAATTGTACAGATTGTATGGACGTTGCGGTGATATCTTGACTGGGTTGAAAAAAGGATTCAGAGGATATACAACCAGTCCAAGCTGACTTTTAGTAGTTGGAGAACTCTCAGGAGTCTGGATAGGATTGTCCAGGGATTCCGGGCCAATATCAGACAATGACCCAGTATCCGAAGGAGGTAGGGGACGAGATGAAAAAGGCTGAATGCTCAAAACAATTACAAGTTCAATACCTTGGTCCTCAAGTGACTGTAGTAATTCAGGAAATGGCTCCTCTCACAAACTTTCAAGCGAGGGAGAGGAAGAGGAATTGGGTGAACCAGATGGTTCAACCATGATGCCTTTGTCTCAAGTATTAGGAGAAGAGAGAAAATTTCAAGGCTTTAAAATGTACATTAAGGACTACTCACAATTTGGTCTTGAAGAGATTAATAGGAAGTTATAAGATCGTGGGCAACAATTTTTAAAGATGGATAAAAAAACTGGTGCTCTTTCATTTTTTAAGAGTTGAGAAAGAATCAAATATGACTCTATCACTTTCGATTGGAAATGAGCTCGAAAGGACAAACGCTCGGATGATATCTTAAGTTTAATGAGTCAAAAAGATCAAATGACTATTCTAGATGATCTAGGTAAAAAGGATTACCAGGTAACCGTGAACTGTAGAATACCTCCGGCGAATTGAGAAGTACAGGCAGGAAATATCCCCGATTGTTGTGTTCGATGTATCACATTTACAAGGAATCAGACTCGGCTTCCTATGGATAAAGGATTCCATCCTAGTGAGGTCTTCCTTTATATACTCGATGGTACAGGGAGCACAAGTCTGTACTAGCATTGTATATTTCTGAAGCTAATGATAGCTACTAGGTTTAAAGATGCCGGAACACGTCTCCAACCTAGAGCTTCTACATGTAATCGTTAGGTTTCAGATGCACCTTAGGTTAATTGAGTTCATTTTAAAGTTAATCTTGAATTATGTCTAGTTTTCAGGCCTTGGTTATGTGACACAAAAAATCCTATATGCAGCTAAATGAGACAAGACTCTTTCAATTCAATGAATTGTCTACACTAGAGAGGGTAGAAAACACAATCAAATGCAAACAACCAAGCAACTGAAAGCAAAAATGATCTTTTCACTACTTTACTTTTTGAAAATAAACTAATGAAAAAAATCTTTCCAATTCCTAGTTTCCTAACAAGTACACTCCAAACAGTCCTTTCAAGAGTGAAGATAATTCTTTTTTTCTCTTCAAATGCAAATGCAACCCTAGTCTTCAATGATTCTAACTATCGTAACATATTGATAAAGTAAACTAGAATTATGTGCTTTTCATGAAATGACAAATCAATTAATCCTCAAGAAAATGAAAAGACACAAAAGAGAATCTCTTTCAAACTAATGAAGCAATGAATCGACCAAAAGGAAGACAAGAAATGTGAGATATGTCGAAAAAGAGATTTTTAAACAAGCAAACAAAACTTTTCAAACTTGTGTGATAGATACCAAATCAGTAAGAGGACTATAAACGAAATGCAAGGAGAAAATTCACCAACAACTTGACTCACTGATTTCACAATCATGTGAATGGATGAAAACCTAGATGCTCTAGGGCTACAAACCATCTGCAGACTCAAGAAACCAAGTAAAAAGAAGGCAAGTCAACAAGAAAATAAACCAAGTCAAAACAGGGAGAAAACAATCTAAACAAGCTAGAAGACAAAAATCAAAAGAGCAAGACACAATGGTTGATATTTAGGGTAAACCCTAATATTCACCTACAGGCATTGGCGTGACTACTTAACTGATAACAAGTGCCAGAAAGGGGTTAGCGCGACTGTTTCTAAGTATGTCATGCTAATCAGCGCGACTGTCAGTTAAATAAGCGCGTTCGCCGATGATACAAGGAAAAATAAAAAAAAATTCAAAGGCTAAGACTAGACTTGCTACTATAAATTTCAAACCCAGAGCAATACACAAGGTAGAGTAGATGGAACTAAAGGGAAAGGGTGATACTAGAAAATTTCACACAAAACCATGAAATTACAAACAAGCAAACAGAAGGATTGGCTCCCTATCAGAGTCGCCAATTTGTGGTGTAGGTAAAGTTCTAAGTGTGGACACAAACAATTCCTCTAGTCTGAGAGTGGGTCTAGCCACAAGCAAGACATTATATGGAAGATTTCCTTAGGTTAGAACCAACTAAGAGGGCCTACTTCTTATTACGCTATCCGTTTGATGACGACCTTGCTTCCTTGCTCCAGCTATCTTCTGTTCCTTCTTGAAAACACCTAAAACAAGTAGACAACTTCTGACAACAACCATGATAATATACAAATTGTATTCAACCTACTTAACAAGTCAAGAAACATTAATCCATAAACATGTTAAATGACATCTTATGTAGGAAATCAATCGATAGTTTCATCTTTATTAATCAAGAAGAGATTACAACCGACGTCTTGATGTTTCTCTTCTCCTCTGACAAATATGGGTTCCCACACACTTCTGCTAGCATTCCATGGATGGCCCCAACAATGATAATCTCAAAGCTCTTCCCTTTAGGATTCACACCAAACCAACTCAAAATTCTCCCTTAAAAATAAACTAGAGAGCTACAAAGTATGGATAACTTACTGATTACTCCAAACAAAACTTAATTAGCACTAGCACACACACGCTAACACTAGCTTGTGCTTGGGAAAAGTGGAGATTTATATAGCTTTAATGGATGGGAGATGGTTCCTCTTCTTATGGGAGAAGGTGTTATCTCTTGAGGTATCTCCATCCTAATAGGGGAAAGGAGCCCAATCTGATCTCCTCGGCTCCATCCGGCCTAACCATTTACCAAACTTCTCTTATGAAGCTTCTAGAGCTAGAAGCTTCAGCTCCATATTTAAAAAACTTTCCAAAAGAGGATTGGCGTGACTGAGAAAGGGCTCAGTTGATCCAATCGGTGCTAGGGATAGTTGTAAACCCTGCATATTAGTGCAAAGAGGACACGGGTCAGTAGCGTAGGTCTTGTAAACTGGGATAAACAAAAGATTTTTGGGAAATGATGCAAAAGGGAATTGTTCTGCTCATGAAGAGGGACACAGTGAGAGTTTCTTCATGATGGGAAAGCATGTAGGATTCACTGTAGAGGTCCTCCAGGATTAAGGAATGGGGACTACAGGGACAGTGACAAAATGTTGTGTAACAAAGTGACAAATAAATTATCCAGGATTTTAAGACCCATTTTTCCTCTGAATTCGACATAAAGGATCTTGGTTTTGTAAACTATATTTTAGGCATGGAAATTAAAAGAGATTTGTTAAAGAGGAAGCTCTGGTTAAACCAGAGGATGTTGAGACAATATTGCAGATGTTTGATATGAAAGATAGTAAACCGATGAAGTTTCATATTCATGTATGTTATAGACATATTTACGCACTGCAACCCCAATCGCATATGTCCATAAACCAAGGGTTTCTAAGTCCCTAAAAGTGTTGTTTCATACCGTAAAGGAGCAAGGTTAGCTGACTACATCATCTCCCAGAAGTTCTCCACAAAAAGCTACTCAGAACTGGTCAAAGCAGGACCATACAGATTGCCCAATGCTAAAGGTGCAATGCATCTCACCTGCCACATGCAAAAAGTGAAATGCATACTAGAAATCCCTTCTATAGGATGCGGTGAGCGAGAGCAGACAAATGTCACAAGCCGTTTGCTAGGTGGAAACCCAGAGAATCTTCTAGAAACTACTCATTTGACACTTGCCTCTCTGAGTTCACCTAGGGATGAGTAGGAGATCTAAAATCTCCAAGTGGAACCAAGAACTATCAGAGAGATGACACTAATCAAAATCCCAGAAGCTGACTCACCCCCCTGCAAATATCTATAGATGGATCCCTCATCCAAGAGATCCAAGGGTTGGAATTTGGTAATTTGCAAAGAAGTGCTGCTGGTTTCTCTTTGAAGACATTGTTGGGTGATCTTGCTTTCTGTGAGGTAAAGAGGGCTTTCAAGCTGGGAGGATGGCGCTGGGTTAGACCAAGTGGTTGTAATCCTATCTTCTATGACTTTTACTAATAAAGTTATTTGAGTTTTCCTCCATATTCTTGTGTATCTCTAAATATTGTGTTGTTATATGCATTTATATGGTCAATATATATCTGATCCTATATTGTTTACAGTGAAAGATCTCTATGCTTTGATGGTATTCTGTTATTGTGAATCTACAGGTGCTCTTTGAAGCTGGACAAGTAAGGAAGCAGTAGCGAGATTCTGTAAAAGGGGAAAGGAAAAAAGCAAGGAGCCAAGTGGAAGACTGAGGTTGGTACTCTCTGCTTCTTTCTCATCTCTCTCTCGTAAAGGAAAAACAAGTTACTTTAATCTGCTTGTTTCTAAGATAGCTACCCATCTTAGTGGGACTAGCAGCTCTGAATAGACACTAGATTTCCCGATAACAAAATGGCAACTCAGCTGGGGAGCAATTAGTTTGATTGCTTGTCTCTATTTTTTTATTCATAAACCACAGATGGAGCCTAAAGTTAAGCCAGCTAGCCTTCGAACTGCGTTTGCTATGCAAGTGCAAAGTAGAGCAATGTTGCTTCAGTCAATCTCCGGGTTTGTTTATGAACTGAACAATTGACTTGCAAACATCCTAAGTGCCCTAGAGGTAGCTTGATTAACCTCATTAGATCAGCCCTATACTTTGTAGTTACTGACTATCATTTGCTTGGCCTAAATCCCTGGACTAAACTGCAAATTGTAACCAAAAACCAAGTTAAAGTCTCGTTCCTTGATCATCGCACCATCTCCTTTAGGAAATCTGGATGCATCGCACCTCCCATGTCCATTAGGTGGGATGCATCCCTGTTTCCCTGTGTTACAGGTGTGATGATTAGACAAGACTAGATCCGCCTCCAGATTTGGTTTTTTCTTCACTCTCTTCAGTTTTATTCAGGAGTTTTGTTGTCTGTGATCAGTAGACCACTGTTGAAACCCCCTTCTTTGCATCATCCAACCTCTATTGTACAAAGAATTGTGAATGTTTTTTATGTATTGTGCGCCATTTACAGTTCTATTTTACAAAATAATAGCTTAATCGAACTGTCGTCTCTTGATTTGGAAGTGTCGCAAGTGTTTTTTTTAGTCAAGGAAAAGAATACTTCTCTTTTTGATAGTCAATTACACTGTTACTCTTGTATTTGATCTAAATTAGTAGTATTTCAAGTGTCGAAATCAATTTTCAATTCAAAATTGCAAAGTGTTGTCTTGTCTTCTTTTTGTTTTTTGAAAATAAAATCGTTAGTACTGTCGCTTTGAAGGAAGGAATAGTTCAGATTTGTGCTTAGCATTCTTTTTGTCATCCACACATTACGAAAGCGGAAAACAAATACATGCACGTGCATTTGCATTTAGACTGCTTGTTGGTTTTGATTTAGGACAGTGCATCTAGTGTGTGCTCTCTGCGCTATGTTGAAAGGATTTCATTTCTCTTTCCTTAGTAGCTAGGATTTTCATTGCAAAAAGAATATTAAACGACTATTTATCATCTTAGATTGCATTTTAGGAATTGTATACCTACATCACGCGGTGAACCTAAAAGGAAAATTTCTTAAAAAATAACAACTTTAAAATAAATTTAATGAACATAAAAACACTTTGGAACCTAACGCACAACGTCTAGAAGTCTAGGCTAGAGACGTATTCCGGCATCGTAAAGCCTGGTAACTGTCGCTTTCATTGTAGGTTGGGTGATTCCTCCTCTTTGAGATGACAAGTGCTAGTACAGACTTGTGCTCCCACATACCATCAAGTATATATTGGGGGACCAAAATAGGCTATATCCTTTATCCTTAGGAATCCGTGTTTGTTGCCCTATCGATCGCAATGCACTGAACACAGCATTCGGGAAGATTGACTGCTGTACCTTAAAAAGTATTTTGCAGTTTTACGATTGGTTTGCTAATCCCTCTGTTTAGATTTCCAGAGTAGTCTCTTTCATTCCTTTTCAGACTCCTTAAAGGAAAATGTCCATCTGAGCACTTGTCACTTGAGGCTCATTAAAAATCAAAGGTGACTAGAGTCATCTTTAGCTTTTTCTCGACTCTTAAAAATTGAAAAAGCAAGTTGTGTCAAAGAGTATAAAATTTATTTTAATTAGAATAACGTCATTGTTCCCTCGTTGGTCTTAGGTTGAGAAAATGGAGTCCACCAACCAAGGATTTCCCCTTGGGGGAAGTCCTAGTCCTTTCTCCTCTTTGGGAGATGTTGGTGCACCTCATATGGCCACATTGTCCCTCCCAGGACTAACAATTGGCCTGCCAGTATGGATTTTCTCGACCTCTGTTGTTCAAAGCACCGTGATTCCTAAACAATCAAATCAACAACTAGATGATACCAGAGTTCCCCTCCAACCTTCTACTTCATTTGTCTCTCCCCTTCTTCCTCTTCGCTTGGTAAAGATAGTAAAACTAAAAACCAAGTAACTAAGAAGAAGAAGAAGGGGAAGGAGAAGAAGAAGGAGCCAATGGCAAAAAGGGGCAACCGTGCATTGTCTAGCGAAAATCCACACACTGCACCATCCAAACCTAAATCCCCATGTGTCATCTACAAAGGAGACCACTATCATCGAGATTGTCCTTGCATCCCACGGATCTTAAGGGACTGGTCTCCCCACTTGCACAATCCGGTGTCGTCAACCTCTGACAATCATGTTGAAAGTACACCATCAACTAGTGAAAGAAAAGTCACCAGACAAAAAGGAAAATCTAAATTTCCCTACAGACTGTGTGAAGGCGACCATGCCTTCCACCATTGTCCCTTCCTGGACGAAGCTAAAAGAGTCTTGGATAATCGTCCTGTATCACCACAGCGACTCCTTCCTAGGTACAAGAAACTCTTGCCGAATACATTGCTAGTTGAAAATCCGACTGACCCGCCTTTGGAGTCGGTCGAAGCACCTATCATTGAAGATAAACCCTCTGAGTCCACATCAGACCAAAGTCAACAGGTCGAGATGGTAGTCGACCCCATCTTGACTTCAGAAGATTTACCTTCAAATGATACAGTCACCAAAAAGAATGAGAACTGTTATAGACATTTTGTGCCTTACAGCTCTAAGCATGAAATGTCCATAAACCAAGGGATCCAAAGTCCCTAAAAGTGTTGTTCCTAATCCTAAAGGAACAAGGTCAACAAATTACAGCTTTTCCCAGAAGTTCTCCACCAGAAACTACTCAAAATTGGTCAAAACTGGATCAGCGCACCTAAATGCACTACCAGGGTGCGCTGCAGTGCACCTTGTACACACGGGAAATGCGTTTCAGTGCACCTAAATACACTGTGAGGGTGCGCTGATCAGAAAAAGACAAGTGGCGGAGACAGTTTGCGAGGTGGATGATCATGGAATCTTCTAGAAACTTCTCATGGGACACTTGCCTATCAAAATCGCCCAAGGATGAGTAAGAGATCAATGAAATCTCCAAGTGGCATAAAGAACTATTAGAGAGAAGACACTAATCAAAAACCCATAGCTGACTCACACCTTTGAAAATATCTATATATAGATCTCTCATCCCAGAGATCCAGAGGTTGGAGGCTGGAATTTTGTTATTGCAAAGAATTGTTGTTGGTTTGAGATTGGAATCATTGGGTGCTTAATGCTTTGAAAGAAGGTGAAGATAGGAATTTCATTTGCTGGGAAGGAGATGCTGGATTGGAGCCTTCTTGGTTGTATCTCTTCCTGAACCTTGTTATTCATCAACAAAGCTATCTTGGTTTCTCCTATATGTTGTGGGGAAAAATGCCTATGCAGGACGATCCTATCCACCTAAGGTGTGACAGTGCCTTAGCAACAAACGAATACAGCTATTATGATTTCTTCCTTTATGAAATGTGAAAGAGAAGAGATTGGCAGACTTACCGTTGTCTTCCGGTTGTCTCTCGATCTAGATCCTCTTCTCTTTGTGTGTCCATAGCTACTTGTCTCCTCGTTTGCTCAAGAGAATAGCTACTTGAATCCCACGAGATCACAAGAGAACAGCTACCTGTGACAAGAGAACAGCTACTTGCGACAAGAGAAGGACACAATGCAAAGGCAAATATACATATTCATAAATGATTCAGGATTAGAAGTAAATCAAATACACTAATGCAATCATACAAAATACACCAGCATATAGGAAAGAATCAAGATAGCTTTATTGATAAGTAACAGGGTTCAGGAAGAGATACAACCCATAGGGCTCCAACCCAGCATCTCCTTCCCAGCAGAATGGAATTCCTTCTTCAGCTCCCTTCAAAGCATTAAGCACCCAATGTTTCCAGCCACAAACCAACAACAATTCTTTGCAATCACCAAATTCCAGCCTCTAGATCCCATGGAGGAGAGATCTATATATAGATGTTTGGAGAGAGGATGAGTCAGCTTGAGATCTGACTAGTGTCCTCTCCCTCTCTCAGTTCTTGAGTCCACTTGGAGGTTCTTGCTTCCACTTGGAGATTTGGAACCTCTTACTCATCACCAGTCGAATTCCCTGATCCAAGTGTCATTTTGGAAGCTTCCTGGGCATTGACACCTTGAGGAATGACTCTGCCACTTGTCCAAACTCGCTCAGCGCAGGTAGCCTTTGTTGGAGTTGACATTCAACGCAGGTAGCCAGTGTAGCAGTTGACATTTAGCGCAGATGCTCAGTGGAGCAGTTGACATGATCCAGAATTGGCTTGTTTTTGAGTGTTTTCAGGTGGAGAACTTCTGTGAATTGCTGTGGTTAGTTGGCCTTGTTCCTCTAGGGGTAGGAACAACATGTTTAGGGACTTTGGATCCCTTAGATTATGGACATTTCATGCAAGGCACAAAAATGTCTATAACAGTTGCACCCTAAAGTATGAGGCTGTTTATCGGGTGAAATGCTTTATCCAGGAGGGTCTGAAGTTCATCCATCTGCTGGGAGGAGACCTGTAATAAAATACAATACAATACATTATGATTCATACTGCTTTCATGATCTAGCTGAGGCGGGCATTCCCATGCTCAGCTTTACAAATTCATTTTTGTACATAGAACAGACGATCGTCTGATGGTAGACTGATAATTTTGGCTAAATTATCATCCTTTGAGTAGGATGATCATCTGCTGCAATGATGTACATGTCAAATGTCTTTATCTTTCCTGAATATATATCGCAGCCCGGATGGATGAAACTAGATCCGGGGTCTTCAAACTCGTTCGATCTTCACTCTAAGTACAAGTCGATCCATGTGAGAATTGCGCTGAAGTCGAACATGGAAAGACATCGCTTGATTACCGGTCAATGATATAAACCGTTAACAAGCGCGAGAGGAATCACCGATAATGATAATGACCCTCAAGGTACTGCAGTACAATTCACGTGGCGTGAATAAAGGACTTGGCGTCGAACACCACGCAAAATCTTCTGGTCGAAGGTCATTGATGTATACTTGTCGCCGGAAGTGAGAAACTTGCCATTGAGGCATGCAAGCTTCAAAGTACTGAAGGGGTTGTTCCTAGATCAACTTCTTGGATAATGAGCTGATGTCGACAAGAAGCGATCCGTCAAAGGAGGGCCTTAATGAATCCCACATCAGTGACACGGAACGGAGCTAATGATTTTAATGGAGGTGAAAACGATCTCTGACATATGATTCAGGGTGGCGGTCATGAATGGATGAAGGATAATGTATGGCAGTGGATGGGACCTGGTTGACTCTTTCTGAACGACTTCTCTTGAACATATGGCGACACTGATGCGATGGATTGGTAGCATTACCCCAAATATGGATGGTATGGCGAGACCATGGTGATGTGACCGGTGAATGAAACAACCCAACCCGAATGTGGTACGGAGGAAAAGTGTCATGTTCAAGAGCGACCTGCTACCATCAAAGTTTTCTTGATTTTTCCCAATTTTTCCCCAGTCATTGCTGACCAGTACCTCTTTATTTTTATCAAGCTTGAGGAGGATAACATATGCTTGTTCTATAACCTGCCCTTCGGGCAAGCCCATCGCTATGTTTTAACGAGCTTAGCGATAGTGAAACTCGTTCTCGTCTAAAGACAAGTTTGTCACTATTTAATAATTTTAACGAGTCTAACGACAAGGATAACTCGGTCCTTTTCATTTTTAGATAGTCTGAAAAGGTACATAAAGTTAACTCCAAAATTCCTTTTTCGTCATCTAATCCCTTAAGTCCGAAAAAGTATAAAACAATACAGAAGGGATGAGTTTTCGATAATTTTAACGAGCCGAATAAAACAAGCGCTCGACCTTTTTGTGCAATAATCCCTCAGGTCCAAAAAGTTTAAAATCTAGAGGAGGGATGGCTCTTCCTGTCCTTTAATGAGCTGGAAGGCCAAAACTCGGCAATCTTTTCATATTTTATGAGTCAATTGAAAAGAGCTTAAAGAAGACTCGTCTTTTGAGGAACGAGTGATAAACAGGGATAGCAACTGATTCCAGGTACAGGTTGGAATTTTCCAATCACGGCAGTGTCACAAGGATGGCTAGGTGAAATCACTCTTCGCAGCTGTTCCTCAAAATGGGTAAACAATCATATGGGGGTGAACGATCGGCCAAATGAAAAGTGGAGGTGGCAGGTGCAAACACGACCAAGGCTTTAACGGCTGATAAACTTATGATCACAGTGGTTATTTACAGGGATAGGTTCATTTTTTAGTTAAAAATGAGCTTAAACACTGGAGGAAACTCTGCTCACTGCTTATATTTATTTTTTAACGAGCATGAAGACCGCGTTAAAACTGCTCGAATCTTGCGTTTATTTTTTAACGAGCATGAACTTTATGCTAAAACTGCTCGATTATATAGTCAAATTTTGATTTTTTACCATAACTAGCTTTTCTCTTTTCAATGATATCTGCATCCTCAATTACTGCATCAAACTTAGTTAGAAATGAATAATATTTGCATGAAAATGAGATTATAACCCTAATATTTCTCTTTGAACTACGTAAAAAACCATTAAAAGGTGTTTTTACCTCTCATTTTACCATTTCATTTGAACTTGGTTTGTTGGAGCTCTGGAGGTGCCTCTTTCCCCTTGATTTTCACCACTTGATTCCGGGAGATTCTGCGGACGATTTTCAGCGCCGTCTGGACCAGGTAGGAGCTAAACCCTAGCTCTTTCTTTTCATGGTTTCCTTTTTCAATTTTGTGCCTGTTTTCTTGTCCCCATGAGCCCCTGGGGTTTTGCTAGGGCGCTCTGGCATCAGCGCAGGCAGTCCATTCGAAACCTGCGCTGAATGTCAAGCTGCCTTAAGGTAGTTTGACCTTCAACGCAGGTAGGACACTTTCCAACTGCGTTGATCTCAGAAAAGCAGTTCTATGCACAGTTTTTTTTTTGATGAAATTTTGCCAGTTTCTCATCAAATTCAGGAACTTACTCTTTCTCTTGTTTGTTTTGTAGGATCTTTGAGCAAAATGTCCCTTACATGGCGAGAACGAGAGCATGAAGAGGAGGACGTGATTGCCCTCCATGACCCTGTCATGGTGAACGCGCTGCGGAACTGTGGCCTGCTGAAGTTTTTCCGTATCTCTAGCATGAGAGCACAGATCTCTTTACTACAGTATATGCTTGATGCTTGGGATCCTATCAACCAAGTATTCCATATTAGGGGAAAATCCATCCCCTTGACCATAGAGGACATTTACTTCTTGACTGGGTTATCAAGGCGGGGTGCCCCCATTTCTTTGTCAGGTTCGGCCCGGGGGAATGACTCCGTGAGAGATTATGTCCGTCAGTATTGTAGGGAAGGTTCCCAGCCGAGCAGAGACGGCAAGGTTGTTATCCGTGAGATCACTGACAGGTCTCTCAGGTCCATTCTGTATACCATTGGTAGGATGGCCGGTAGTGCATCTCTACATGTTGCCAACAGGTCTTATGTGCAGCACGCCTTGGAGTGTCTCCAACCGAAAGTATTCAACTGGTGTGATGCAGTACTTGTTCAGATGAAAAGTCAATTGACCAAGGTAAAGGATGGGAAGCTGAAGAACTTTGGGTATGGTTCTATTCTGACTGCCTTTGCCTTGGAGAAAATACCACTGATGCAGCCTCAGTATATCGCACTTGACTTGCCTTCTCCCACCGAGCCACACATGTAGAGATGGGTTGATCACATGTCTAGGCATGCCGGTCAATCTCAGATTACTTTCACTGATACCTTCTTTAGGTGGTTCGAGCGCCAGGAGATGGTCTATTCCGAGTACCCGTATGTTGGCATGGATTTCCGAGGTGATCCGGATTTGGTGCTACCGGATGGCGAACAGTGGGGCGCTACTGGTAAAATCTTTGACCATATTACTGTTTACTGTTCTTATTTATACTGTTGCTGTGCTTTATTCTATCAAGACTTATAATCAAACTCATGTGTGCATGCAGATGTTGGTCCTGTTCGTCCGGCAGCTCGCCCGAAAGCGCCAGTTGCTGCTTCAGCAGGGAAGACTGCTGGGAGAGTTATTCTCAGCGATCTTGATGTGGCAGAGATTCCTACAGCTGTGCAGGGGCAGGTTGAGAGCCTTACTCTCGGCATTCCCGATGTGAGGATTGATGAGCTACCTTTACAGTTGCAGCGCCATACTACTGGTGTGCCTAGACGATGGACTCGTCTCTTGCGCATGATTGCATAGGCCGTGACGTGCTATCATGAGCATCACTAGGTTAGGGTGCCCCCTAGCATTTTGAGTTTTGGGTCATATGACCGATTTTTGTCTTGGTTACAGAACATTATGTATGAACGATAAACAGCTTATATATATTTTGATTTTCGAGTTTTATTCTGGTTGAGTTATATGATCCATATGTACAATCATTGATGATGTGTCCCTTTTTATAAATGTCGCAAATTTCTATCTAACACATAATTTGCTAATGAGTCGGTTAATGTGTTTAAGTTTCTGGAAATATGCTGGTATTGAATCGAATAAAATCGTCTTTCCAAAATCTTAACCCTTAGGAACATGCGATAAATAGCTGGATTGCGAACGGAATATATACCAGTGAGTTGTAGTATTACGAGTTGTGAGTCTAGCCTGACAATTAGTCGGCGTATGCCACGGGTGATGGCATCAGAGAGTAGTTCTATCAACGTGCTATACTCAGCGATGTTATTCGTTGATTGCCCAATACACACACCTCTGAAACTTACTAACTCGCCGCTTGGATAAAAAATGGCCCAGGTTGCGGAAGATAGGTTTCGCGAACTACGACTCGCTCCGTCAGCATATCCAACACATGTCTCCAAGAGGTTTGACATCTGAAATAAATGAAAAAAGGTGGATCACTTGACCAGAACAAATACTTTAGCGAAACAAAATACAACAAAAGCATACAGGTTACTATTTAAGCATAGTAACGCTTAATGTACAACCCATTACGAGGTTGCGCCAGTGGAATTCCGTCATAATCCATTAACTCATAGGCTCCTTTTGCTAACACTCGTTTAACAATATAGGGACCCATCCATAAGGAATTAAATTTACCTGCTCCCAATTTATCGAATTCTTGGTCATAAAGTAAGACCAAGTCACCTTCTGAGAAGACACGGGGTTTGACATTTTTGTCGAACTACGCCTTGACTCGTTTCTTATGGGCTTCGTTAGCCAAAGCGGCATCACGATGGGTTTCATCCAATTGGATTAATTCCAAGAAACGAGCCTCTTCTTCCGAAGTTCCGGGGAGGAGATCAATTGTGAGTTTAAGCGACAAAATTTCGCACTGGATTGGCAAGACTGCTTCTAGGCCATACACCAGTTGGAAAGGTGTGAACCCGGTCACGTTCTTTACTGACGTTCGGTAAGCCCACAAGGCTGAGTACAGGATTAGGTGCCACCTTCTTTTATGAACCCCGATCATCCTTTGCAACATACGCTTCAGGACCTTGTTGATTGCTTCAACTTGTCCGTTGGCTTGCGGATAATACGGGGTAGAGCTGTCGTGAGATAGCCCTAGCTTGGCAGCTAATTCGACCATCATGTGATTGTGAAAATGCGACCCATGATCTGTAACTATAGCCTGTGGTACGCCGAACCTGGCGACTACATGATTGAAAAAGAAAAGGGTAGTTGTTTCACCAGTGTTATCCAATGTAGGCATCGCCTCGGCCCATTTGGTAAAATAGTCAACAGCGACTATGATATACCCATGCCCCCCGGTCGAGGTGGGGTTACATTGCATGAAATCGATGCCCCACTTGGCGAAAGGCCCAACAACAATTATCGGCTGTAAAGGTGTGGGTGGTCTTCTGGTTTTGCTATCGAAAATTTGACAAGCATGGCAACTTCTGACTACGGTTATGCAATCTTTGAACATGGTTGGCTAGAAGTATCCTGCTCATAAGATTTTCTGTGCTGTTGCATATCCAGATTGATGCCCCCCACACGCGCCTGAATGACACTCATTCAAGGCTTTTTCGGCCTCCTCATGGGTAAGGCACCTCCTCAGGACTGTATCGATACCACGACGGTAAAGCGTATCACCGACGATCATGTAGTCTTTAGCTTGGTATCGTATACGTTTCTGTTCTGAGTGAGAGGTGTTAGGCCTGAATTTTTGGGTTTGGAGATAAATTATGATATCTCCATACCACTCATTGCTTGTAGATATCAGAAACAAAGTTTCGTCCACGATTGATTCTTCTGATGTTTCATCGTTGGACGACGATGGGAGATCGCACAATAATTCTGCGAAAACTAGAGCTTTCTTTGATTTGGATTTTACAAATTCCAGATCAAACTCTTGAAGGATCGCTATCCATTTTGAATATTTGCCCCCCAGCAACTATCGCGACAGTATATAAGTCATGGGGTTGCAATCTGATAAAATGGTAGTTTTCCAAAAGAGGACATAATGTCGAAACCTTTGAATCGCTTGAACAGCTGCAAGCGCTAGTTTTTCAACATAAGAATATTTAATTTCTGTATCATTTAAGTTTTTACTTAAATAATATATAGGATGTTCAATTCCATCGACTTCTTGAACTAAAACCATCGCAATGGTCATATCCGCTGCAGCCAGATACAGGTTAAAATCTCTTTGATAGTCTGGGGCGTACATTAATGATGCTTTTACTAGAAAATCTTTCAGAGCATCAAAGGAAGCTTGCGCCACCTGGTCCCAGACGAAAGGTAGATCCTTTTTCAAAAGACGAGTATAACCTTTAGCAAGTTCTGCGTAATTTGGAATGAACCTCCTCAGAAAGTTTGCTTTCCCTTGGAGTTTCTGAATCTGAAGCAAATTTGAAGGTGGAGGCAAATTAATGATTGCCTGAACCTTGCAAGGGTCGAGACGAATTCCATCCTTAGAGACTACAAAGCCAAGTAAACGACCAGAACTGACGCAAAACACACATTTGTGCGGATTGAGTCTTATCTTGTAGTGTTGGCAATGTAGAAATATCGCTCTTAAATGCTGCGGATGATCAGTCCGCTTTCGCGAATGAGCCGGAAGGTCGTCGAGATAAGGTTGAACGATGTTCTTGATGTCATGGAAGGCATAATTCATTGCCCTTTGAAACGTCGCCCCTGCGTTCTTTAAACCAAAGGGTAATTTTCGATAAGCGAATGTGCCCCATGGACAAATAAATGCAGTCTTTGACTGGTCCTGTGGGTGGATATTTATTTGATTATACCCCGAAAATCCGTCCATAAATGAAAATATTTCACATCCGGCGCATTCATCAATTATCTGGTCGATGAAGGGTGTAGGGTAGTTGTCCTTTGGACAAGCTTGGTTTACATCCCTATAATCGACACACACTCTGATTGTCCCTTGTTTCTTCATAACAGGGACAATATTCGATACCCAATCGGTTAGAGGAACCGGGTAGATGAATCCAGCATGGAGAAGTTTTTCAACTTCTGCTTTAATGGCAGCGACTTTCTTGGGGTGCACCTGCCGAAGCCGTTGTCTTACTGGTTTGACATCAGGATACATTTTAATTTCATGTTCAACGATACTCGAGTCAATGCCTGGCATTTCATCATATGACCAAGCAAAGACATCTCTGAATTCGTGAAAGAGAGCGTTATATATTTCCAGTTCTGAAGGGGAACAACCTTTGCCGACATAAATATTCTCTACAACATTTGTTTTAGTCGAGATATTTATGGCTATAGTCTCTTCAATGTTGGATAAGTTTCGCTCAGAATCCACCTTATTTACAGTATTTGATAGGAATTCAAAAACTGAAGGGTGATAAAGATCTTGTTGAGTATCTTCTTCATATTCCGGAAGAAGGGAACGATGGTGGTGATCATTCCATGGTGTCCCTTCAATCAACATTGATTGTAAGATTCCTTCGTCAGTCCCATGTACTTTCGACCAAGGATCTAATGGGGTACCATATTCTCTAGACCTATCTACCCAAACGCTTGACGAGCGTTGATTTGGGTTCGCCTCCCATGCCCGAAACATTGATTGCTACAATATTTCTATAGGGCTTGGGGGCAAAACCATTGCATGATCCATGTCGACTTTGTCTTCTGCGACCTTCGTGGAAGATATCATGTTGCAGGTTGCTACAAACGGTATATTTCCTATGTAGATAGGAGGTGGTAGCGCGAAAGTTCCCATCATTGTGGGATCTTTCAATAGGCCTACTCCGATATCTTGAATTGAATGGTCGCTCCCATGGATCATGGGAATGCTTCCTATAACTTGTGAACCATTAGGTAGGAAGTTCTGTTGGTCGACGACCGTAATACCTCCTTCAAATGGGAATGCGATCTTCCTAAAACAAGTCGACACAACAGCTGCCATGGCATATATCCATGGTCTTCCCAGTAGGATGTTATAGTCAAGATTCCCATCGATGACCTCAACATCAATTTCCACTGTTTTTCCTCCTAGTTCAACCTTCAAGTTATTAAGGATACCGTACGGGGTATAAGTCCTTCCGTCGAAAGCTTTTAATGTCGTCGAAGATCGCGACAAGGTTGGAGATCCTAAAGTTTTCCAGCAACTCATCGACATAATACATGTAGATGCTCCCTCATCAATAATTGTTCGGTGAACAGTTTTGTTGAGGGCTTTCACTTGAATAAGGAAAGCTAGTTGAGCTGGTAACTGAGGATCGTATCCTTTGTGATCAAAGGATACAAGATTGGAATCCTTAGGATCAACCCCACCAATAGCCGATAACAAAGCCTGCCTTTGGGATGGGCAATTTTGTAGTACCTCAAGAGTCGACATAGCGGACGGCGATTGGGCCAAATCTTCTACTATGTTATAATGCTGCGCCGCTCTGGCGCGAGGATTAAATGTCGACTTGTGTACTACTCCCTTTGGTGGTTTTATTGTTAATTCAGGAATGATGGGCGGTACAACTTCTGACGAAGTTGTTATCGAACTACTTGGTTGATCTTTACCTTTGTCGTTTGACAGCTGCGGATTCCCGTAATCTTTGTTCCTTGTCGAAATCAAAGCATCATTCTGCTGTTTTGAAACTGACAACATAAGTACTTGCGACGGGGAAGAATTTCCACTATCAACCAGATTTTGACCTGGGTTGGGAAATGGATCAGTTAACACAGCTGAGGTTTGTGAACTTTTAAAGAACCTTTTCAACTCAGCTTTGAATGGACAATTCCTTGTATAATGATCCTCCTCATCACATATTTGACATGGATAATTTAGTTTCCCTTTCCCAGGAGGGTTTGAAGAAGTTTTTCCAGGAGATGACTCACCCTGTTTCTTCTTCTTCCCTTTGTTTTGCTTCTTCTTGCTTCCTGGTTGATTGGTTTCTTTGCCTTCATCTGCTGATACGGCATTTACTTCCGAAGCAAGAATTTCTTCTTTTGCATTTTGATCCGAATTCTTACGGGATTTGTTAGACAAAGCCTTTATCGATTTCGCGTTTGCCGTGCCAATCACGCCATCGCCGGCATGAGAGTCACTATTGGATTTAGGAGGAGGAGGAATTGAAAATTCCGGTCTAGGGGCGTTAGGTATTTTGTCGTAGAGCGTGCCAGACTGAGTATAAACTAAGTCTAGATACTGCGCACGAGCGATAATTTGCTCCTCTGTTACGACTCCCCCCTTTGCCACATCTTCCGTTATAGCAGGAAGTAACGACTTTATAAACCATTCAGCTAACAACTGATTGGGAACGTATGTTTTAACCATCCTACGACGACGACGCCATTCATGTATATGATTGGATATATGAGTAGCAGTTGTCTGTTTAAAGTTGGTTAATATTTCTGTTCCCGTTTCATACCTTATCGGTAATTGAAAATGGGTTAAGAAAGTCGTGGCTAGGGAGCTAAAATTGTCGAAAGAGGCTCTAGGTAATTCAATATACCATTTAGCCGCTGGACCTGTCAATGTCCTCTGAAAAAGTCGATGCCTTATCGAATCATCGTTCAGGGTGTTCGACGAACACCACATATGAAAAGTCATCACGTGATTCGATGGGTCTTCACCTGGATTTCCATTGAATTTAGGAATGTCAGATGGAAGTTTGTGAGGAATCGATGGCCACCAAGGGGCATAAGCAATCGGATCGTTGGTTAACCGGTGTAAATCGGGTAACTCTAAAGTTGCCACAAATGGCAACTGTTGATTCAGGTTAGGCGAAGCATAACCAGGGTACGATGGAATCACTTGAGCGGTGGGTCTTTGCATACCAGCATAATGTAATTGATGTTGGTATGACTGATACGGTTGGTGGACTTGACCACTGTAAAGCAGTTGGGTTTGATCGTTTTGAATATATGGTTGTCCACTGTTCGCAAAGATCTGCTACTCAGAACCTTGGTACACTTGCTGGAATTGTGGTTGTTGGTATTTCACTAGCCACGGTTGTGAAGCCATGTTCTGTTGCGCTATGCTAACTGTTGGACCAAGGTGTGGGGTAATTGTACACGTTTGGACCTGTGTCGCCCCACCAGTTGGCGATTGTGGTTGTGACCCATGGTCAAGGGGCTGTTGCACTACAACCTGAGAAATCTGAGGTTGACATGCAACAGGCATCGCTTGAACTTGTGACACTGTTACAATAGCCGGTGTGGTTGGGATGTTCGTCATAGGTACACACTGTTGCATAGAATATACAACCCTTGGTTGTTGAGGTAGCATAGGTACCCAACCACTTGATGTAATTCCAGTATAACCTGAATATTGTTGTGAACTCCCGTATGGATACCCTCCCGGAGGGGGTAATGAAAGGGCATACTGCCCCCCATATGGTAGCAATCCAGAACTCAAGGGGATTGATTGTCCTTGGGGACTGGATTGCCCAAACTGACCTCCAAATGGATCAATCTGGTGAGTCTCAACATAAGAGTTGCCGGATATTATTCCGGATGAACAAACTGGAACAGACCATACTGTCGAAATAGTCCCTTGGTGGACTCCTTCTAGCGGTTGTGAGCTAGTCGGGACAGATGGTATGCCGGCAAACATTGTCGGAGTGACGGCAGGGGCTTCTGCTGTCACTGTGTCGTTTGACACAGTCCTAGATGTTGACGGTTGTTCAGACATTTTGAGTCTATCCAATAGATTGCCTAGCGATTCTACAGGAACTTCCACTTGTGGTGGATTAACTTCTGATGAAGGAAATAGAGTGACCCCGACTCCAAAATGGGTTGGAGTACTTCCTTGCGGGTCTTCTGGAATTTCCTCTATTGCAATCAAACTAGGTGGAAGAGGAAGACCGTCAGGTCCGTAAAATATTTCTGGTGCCGAAGAAGGGGTTGAATCGACAACGACAGTTGTTTGAGGAGCAAGACTCTCTGAACCGGTTACAGATGGAACTGGCTCAGTAACACAAGTATTTGCCCCCAGACCAGGATCAGTATTACTGTCCCTCTATGGCTGTTGAACTTCTTCTATAGAGGTAGGGTTTCCAGAAATGTTTGGAGTAACCGGAACCTCAGATGTAGTTGGAACACTTGTTCTAACTTTGATAGGAGATTTTGAACCGGTTAAACGAGTTCGCTTTGTCCGTGCTGTTTTCGATTCCGGAGACAAAGACGGTTGACTCGTAAGCCTCCACGAACGACGGGGTTTCAATTGACTTTCTTCCACGATTGCGGATTACTCGATCAACCAAAATAAAAAGGGGAAATTGGTGTTTCCGAATTGAATGAATTTTATTAGACGCTTTAGGCACAACTTGCTTTTTCACTTTTAAAGAGTCGAGAAAAAGCTAAAGATGACTCTAGTCCCCTTCGATGTTTTAACGAGCCCGAAGTGACAAATTCTCGGATGGACTTTTTATGTTATAGAGTCTGAAAAAGGCCAAAAGAAACTGCTCTGGAGATCTAGGCAGAGGGTGTGCCAAACTTTTCGCAAAACCACAGAATACTTTTTACGGTACGGGTGGTCGATCTTCGTGAATGCTGTGTTCACTGCATTGCGATCAGTAGGGCAGCCGACACGGCTTCCTAAGGATAAAAGATATATGCCTATAGGGGTCTCCCAATATATACGCGACGGTACGTGGGAGCACAAATCCGTACTAGTGCTACCGTCTCTCAGGAGGAATCACCCACCTTCTTCAAGATCGATAGTCACTAGGCTTAACGACGCCGGAACACGTCTCTAGCCTAGACCTCTATGTTGTGCGTTATGTTACAAAGCGTTGTTAGGTTCATTCAGTTTATTTTAGGTTGATCTTTTTAAAGTTTGCCTTTCAAGGTTCACCACGAGATGTATGATACAAATTCCTAAATGCAGTCTAAGATGATAAGCAAGCTTTATTATCTTTCAACTTTGAAAATCCTAGCTACTAAGGGAAAAGAATAACACTATCTTTTCTCAAAGAGCAATCAGCACACTCTAATGCACTTTCCCTAAATCCAACATGCAAACTATCAAATGCAAAATGCACAATGCAGGTGTTTGTTTTCCACTTTCTTAGTATAAATGCCTACAAAGAAAGCTTTTTGCACAACTTTGAATTTGCTTTTACAATGATCAATACAAACAAATTCACTTTCTTCGAAATTAACAAGGGTAGAAGAGATTACAATCACTTTGCTATTTTCAAAATAAAGACTTGTTTTGACACTTTGAAAGAGACAAATTCAAACCAATAAGCAAAAGTAAATCTATAATCAATCTGCAAACAGCCAACGAACTCTCTTCTAAGATTATAATAAAATCTGAATCAAAGGCTACAGGATGACTACTTTACTCATGCAAAGGAAGACTGTAAATGACGCCACAAACACATAAAAACATTTACAATCTTTTTGTACAAAAAAGAGGTGCAATCTAAGCAAAGAAAAGGCTTATCAGACTGGTACTTATGCTGGTTAAAGGCTGCAAAAACAGAGATCAAAACAGGGCAACAGAGGACAAAGAACCCCAGCTGCACAAGGCCAAACTGGTTCAGCGCAACCTCAACACTGAGGACTTGACATTCAGCGCAGGTAGCCCCTTCGGGACCTACGTTGAAATGCAGACTGCCTTCACAGCAGTTGCGCTGAAAGAGAAACTCTCGTTTCCCTTAGGTTCTGGGTCATAAAATGCTCAAAAATCAAATGTTTCAGGCCAAATCAGAAACACAAGCAAGGTATAAACAGAGGGATACTTTGATAGGGTACTAAAGACTATCACAAGGATCATCAAATCATTTGTGGATCTAGTTTAGATCATAGACAAGTCCAGCAACTGGATCAAAACAACAACTTTTTACTTTGTATCCGGGAAAGATGCAGTTCAATAGTTGCCGTCAAGTCTATGAAGTAAACAAATGACAGAAACACAAATGAAATGAATAAACAAGTTCTTCCCCAGTGGAGTCGCCAATTTGTTGTGGGGAAAAATGCCTATGCAGGACGATCCTATCCACCTAAGGTGTGACAGTGCCTTAGCAACAAACTAATACAGCTATTATGATTTCTTCCTTTATGAAATGTGAAAGAGGAGAGATTGGCAGACTTACCGTTGTCTTCCGGTTGTCCCTCGATCTAGATCCTCTTCTCTTTGTGTGTCCACAGCTACTTGTCTCCTCGTTTGCTCAAGAGAACAGCTACTTGAATCCCATGAGATCACAAGAGAACAACTACCTGTGACAAGAGAACATCTACTTGCGACAAGAGAAGGACACAATGCAAAGGCAAATATACATATTCATAAATGATTCAGGATTAGAAGTAAATCAAATAAACTAATGCAATCATACAAAATACACCAGCATATAGGAAAGAATCAAGATAGCTTTATTGATAAGTAACAGGGTTCAGGAAGAGATACAACCCATAGGGCTCCAACCCAGCATCTCCTTCCCAGCAGAATGGAATTCCTTCTTCAGCTCCCTTCAAAGCATTAAGCACCCAATGTTTCCAGCCACAAACCAACAACAATTCTTTGCAATCACCAAATTCCAGCCTCTAGATCCCATGGAGGAGAGATCTATATATAGATGTTTGGAGAGAGGATGAGTCAGCTTGAGATCTGACTAGTGTCCTCTCCCTCTCTCAGTTCTTGAGTCCACTTGGAGGTTCTTGCTTCCACTTGGAGATTTGGAACCTCTTACTCATCACCAGTCAAATTCCCTGATCTAAGTGTCATTTCGGAAGCTTCCTGGGCATTAACACCTTGAGGAATGACTCTGCCACTTGTCCAAACTCGCTCAGCGTAGGTAGCCTTTGTTGGAGTTGACATTCAACGCAGGTAGCCAGTGTAGCAGTTGACATTCAGCGCAGATGCTCAGTGGAGCAGTTGACATGATCCAGAATTGGCTTGTTTTTGAGTGTTTTCAGGTGGAGAACTTCTGTGAATTGCTGTGGTTAGTTGGCCTTGTTCCTCTAGGGGTAGGAACAACATGTTTAGGGACTTTGGATCCCTTAGATTATGGACATTTCATGCAAGGCACAAAAATGTCTATAACATTATATGCTGATGTGTCTTTGATGTATGATTGCATTAGTATGTTTAGTTTATTTCTAATCCTGAACTAGTTATGAATATGAATCTATGTCTTTGTGTAGTGTTCTCTTCTTGTGATCTTGCAGAAACCTGTTGAAGCTGGGCGAGCGAGAAGGCAAGTAGCTGGGAACTCTCAAATAGAATAGAAACCAGATCGAGGGACAAATGGAAGACACCGGTTAGTCCATCCATCTCTCTTCATTCTTAATTCATAAAGGAAGAATACTAGAATAGTTGTTTCTGTTTGTTGCTAAGGCACTGTCACACCTTAGGTGGATAGGATCGTCCTGCATAGGCATTTTTCCCCACAACAAATTGGCGACTCCGCTGGGGAGATCTGTTTAGTCATTTTATTTGTGTCTCTATCATTGTTTGTTTCATAGACTCAAGAGCAGCAATCGAACTGCATCTGCTATTTTCAGATGCAAAGTAGACAGCAGCTGCTTTGATCCAATCACTGGATTTGTCTATGATCTGAACAATGGACTCAAAAATGATTTGATGATCCTTTGTGATAGATCTTAGTCCTCCCTCAAAGCATCCCTTTGATTGTACCTTGCTTGTTTCTTTGATTTGGCCTAAAACCGTAGATTAATCAGCAAACTGTGACCCAGAACCCAGTGAGGAATTCTCGTTTCTCGTTCAGCGCAGACTCTGTGAAGAGGTTCTGCATTTCAACGCAGGTCCCGTGAAGGCTGCCTGCGCTGAATGTCAAAACCTCTGTGTTAGGGGTGCGTTGATCCAGTTAGGCCTTGTGAAGCTGGGGTTCTCTGCTCTGTTTTGCCTTGTTTTGATCTCTGATTTTTGCAGCCTGTAACCAGCATAGGTACCTGTCTGATAACCCCTTTTCTCTGCTTAAATTCCGCCTCCTTTTGTACAAAAATACTGTGAGTGTTTTTATGTGTTTGTGGCATCATTTACAGTTTCCCTTTGCAAGAGTGAAATAGTCATCCTGTAGCCCTTGATTCAGATTTGTTGATTGTGATCTTAGGAGAGAGTTCATTGGCTGTTTACAGTTGATTATACATTTACTTTTGCTTTTGGTTTGAGTTTGTCTCTTTTAAGTGGCGAAACGAGTGTTCATTTCGAAAGTCGTAAAGTGTTGTATTCTCTTCTACCCTTTCTGATTTCGAAAAAAGTAAACTTGTTTGTATTTGTCATTTAAAAGCAAATTCAAAGTTGTACAAAAAGCTTTCTTCTTAGGCATCAATATTAAGAGAGCGGAAAACAAACACCTGCATTGTGCATTTGCATCTTGATAGTTTGCATGCTTGATTTAGGAAAAGTGCATTAGAGTGTGCTGATTGCTCTTTGAGAAAAGATGGTGTCTTTCTTTTCCCTTTGTAGCTAGGATTTTCATTGTTGAAAAGATATAAAAGCTTGCTTATCATCTTTAGACTGCATTTAGGAATTGTATCATACATCTCGTGGTGAACCTCAAAAGGCAAACTTCTAGAAAGATCAACCTAAAATAAATTGAATGAACTTAACAACGCTTTGTAACTTAACACACAACATAGAGGTCTAGGCTAGAGACGTGTTCCGGCGTCGTAAAGCCTGGTGACTGTCGATCTCGCTGATGGTGGGTGATTCCTCCTGAGGGACGATAGCGCCAGTACGGATTGTGCTCCCACATACCGTCGAGTATATATTGGGGGACCCCTATAGGCATAAAACCTTTATCCTTAGGAAGCCGTGTTGGCCGCCCTACTGATCGCAATTCACTGAACACAACATTAAGGAAGATTGACCGCCCGTACCTTAAAAAGTATTCTGCGGTTTTGCGAAAAGTTTGGCACACCCTCTACCTAGAACTCCAGAGCAGTTCCTTTTGGCCTTTCTCAGACTCTATAACGGTAAAAGTCCATCCGAGCATTTGTCACTTCGGGCTCATTAAAACATCGAAGGAGACTAGAGTCATCTTTAGCTTTTTCTCGACTCTTTAAAATTGAAAAAGTAAGTTGTGTCTAAAGCGTCGTTAAAATTTATTTTAAACGGAACAATCACCCCTTCTTCCTGCGTTGATCTTTAGGTTGAGAAAATGGAGCACACCGACCAAGGAATTCCCCTTGGTGGAAATCCTAGTCCCTTCTCCTCTTGGGGAGATGTTGGTGCGCCCCATATGGCCACATTGTCGCTTCCAGGACTGACAATTGGCTTGCTGGTCTGGCTCTTCTCAACCAATGTCGTTCAGAACACCACTATTCCTGAACAGTCGAATCAACAGCTAGACCAGAACAGAGTTACCCACCAGCCTTCTACTTCATCTAATTCTTCCTCTCCTCCTTCCTCTTCGCTTGACGGAACTGGTAAAACAAAAAACCAAGTTCCTAAGGAGAAGAAGGAAAAGAAGAAGAAAGAGAAGAAGAAGAAGGAGCCAAAAGCGACTGGGGGCAAACAAGTGTCGTCTTAAAAAAATCCACACACAGCACTGACTAGGCCTAAATCGCCATGTGTCATATGCAAGGGAGACCACTTCCACAGAGATTGTCCCTGCATCCCTCGGATACTAAGGGACTGGTCTCCCCGATTGCACAATTCGGTGGCGTCAACCTCTGATAGCCATGTTGACAGCACACCGTCAACTAGTGAAAGTGAAGTCACAGGACAGAGAGGGAAAACTAGATTTCCCTGCAAACTGTGTGAAGGCGACCATGCCATCCACCGTTGTCCCTTCTTAGACGAGGCTAAAAGAGTTTTGGAAGATCGCCCGATTTTATGAGTGCAACTTCCTCCTGGATATCAAAAACTCCTGCCAAGTCCTTCACCAGTTGAGAACCCGGCTGGCCCGCTCAGGTGGTCAGCCGAAGCACCTATCATTGAGGATGAACCGTCTGAATCCATACCTGACGAAAGTCGAAAGGTTGAGGCGGCAGTTTACCCGGTTTTGCCTTCAGAGGCTCTATCTTTGAATGATACCATCACAAAGGAGAATAAAGACGACACCATCCAAATTCTCTTCATCAACACAGACTCCGACGAACAAGGGGGCAATTTTCCCATTCCTTTATCGCAGGAAGGAACTTCGTCAGAGTCATACCCGGCCGTCTATTCGGTCCCACCACCAAGCAACCTAGTTGTATCCTTCGACTGGAACCAACTAGGCAGACCCCGGTTGCCAGCAAGCATACCATTCAGAATTATCGTTCAAATATATAGAATGGTAATGGCTGGCACCATCATTGATGAGGGGGCATCTATGAGTATCCTTTCCTCTACTTCTTGGAAAGCGCTTGGTTCGCCAGCGCTTTTGCCTGAAATGAGAAATCTGACAGGCTTTGATAAAGGAACCAGTCGACCTTTAGGGATTCTTCCCAATGTGCCAATCACATTGAAAGGGAAGACCGTTCAAATGAATGTGATGGTCATTCAAGGACCCTTGGATTATAACCTACTCCTTGGACGAGACTATATATATTGCATGGGAGCCATCGTCTCCTCACTCTTTAGAGTAATGTGTTTTCCGCACGAAGGAAGAGTGGTCAAGCTCGTAGACCGGCTTTCATTTCCCGGATCACGCATCGCAAATAGTCATATACCATCCCTAAATGGTCTCTTCACACAAGAAATGTCTCAACCCACGGTCCATCCTCCTGATGAGCACGAGTAATCCGGGAGGATATGACTGGAACCCAGGGGGCATGCGTCCTGGTCTGCTTCGGCAGGAAAACCTTGGGTATAGGGTAGGTTTCCGCGGGAGAATATGACTAGTCTGTACCCCGTCCGTCTAGGAAGAGGGGTTATTCTAGAATAATATTCTCTTGTCAAAGCTACGTGTTTGGCACTGAGGTCATTCACCTTTGTCTATCTCGGTAGATATCGCAGAAGAAGTGTTTTGTTTGAAAGATTAACGAGACAATCTTTGGGTAGCCTGAAAGAGGTAGGCCTCTCCCGGTAAAACAAATGTTTTATTGGACTAAGAAGGGGTAACCTTGAAATCGTACTTTATGCCTGGGGGCATGAAAACCTTTTGGAGTGCAAGCAAGGGGCGGCTATTTATTTTTTAAATTTTTAGGTCCTCCCTTTAAACCTGTAGGTCTAACCCTTTAAACTCGTAGGATTAATCGTTTCCGAACTTGCATAACGAAAGGATCTGGAGCAAAGCTTTGTGAGATGAAGTTCCATAAAAAATAGAATCTTAATGAGACATTCTTATCATATGACTGGATTAATCGAGTAGTTTTAGCACACAGTTCATGCTCGTTAAAAAATAAACGCAAGATCCGAGCAGTTTTAGCGCATAGTTCATGCTCGTTAAAAAATAAACATAAGATCGAGCAAATGTTTCCACCCGCGTTTAAGCTCGTTAAAAAATGAACTATCCCGGTAAATAACCACAGTGAATGTAATATCATCAGCCATTAAAGCCTTGGTCGTGTTTGCACCGTCACCTCCACTTTTCCATTAGCCGATCATTCACCCCCATATGATTGTTTACCCATTTTGAGGAACAGCTGCAAAGAGTGATTTCACTAGCCATCCTTGTGACACTGCCGTGATTGGAAAATTCCAACCCGTACCTGGAATAAGCTGCTAACCCGTTTTATCACTCGTTCCTGAAAAGATGAGTCTTCTTTAAGCTCTTTTCATCTGACTCGTAAAATATGAAAAGATTGTCGAGTTTTGGCCTTCCATCTCATTAAAGCGACCGGAAGTGCTATCCCTCCTCTAGATTTTAATCTTTTTGGACCTGAGGGATTATTGCACAAAAAGATCGAGCGCTTGTTTTGTTCGTCTCGTTAAAACTATCGAAAACTCATCCCTTCTGTATTGTTTTATACTTTTTCGGACTTAAGGGATTAGATGACGAAAAAGGACTTTCGGAGTTGACTTTACGTACCTTTTAAAACTCTCTAAAAATGAAAAGGACCGAGTTATCTTTGTCGTTAGACTCGTTAAAAGCATTAAATAGCGACAAGCTTGTCTTTAGACGAGAACGAGTTTCACTATCGCTAGGCTCGTTAAAACATAGCGATGGGCTTGCCCGAAGGGAAAGTTATAGAACAAGCATATGTTATCCTCCTCAAGCTTGACAAAAATAAAGAGGTACTGGTCAGCAATGACTGGGGAAAAATTGGGAGAAACTCAAGAAAACTTTGATGGTAGCAAGTCGCTCTTGAACATGACACTTTTCCTCCGTACCACAGTCGAGTTGGGTTGTCTCATTCACCGGTCACATCACCATGGTCTCGCCATACCATCCATATTTGGGGTAATGCTACCGATCCATCGCATAAGTGTCGCCATATGTTCAAGAGAAGTCATTCAGAGAAGTCAACCGTGTCCCATCCACTACCATACATTATCCTTTCATGACCGCCACCCTGAATCATATGTCATCAGATCGTTTTCACCTCCATCAAAATCATTTGCTCCGTTCCGTGTCACTGATGTGGGATACATTAAGGCCCTCCTTTGACAGATCACTTCTTGTCGACATCATCTCATTATCCAAGAAGTTGATCTAGGAACAACCCCTTCAGTACTTTGAAGCTTGCATGCCTCAATGGCAAGTTTCTCACTTCCGGCGACAGGTATACATCAATGACCTTCGACCAAAAGATTTTGCGTGGTGTTCGACGCTAAATCCTTTATTCACACCACGTGAATTGTACTGCAGTACCTTGAGGGTCATTATCATTATCGGTGATTCCTTTCGCGCTTGTTAACGGTTTACCTCATTGACTGGTAATCAAGCGATGTCTTTCCATGTTCGACTTCAGAACATTTATCACATGGATCGACTTGTACTTAGGGTGAAGATCGAACGAGTTTGAAGACCCCGGATCTAGTTTCATCCATCCGGGCTGCAATATATATTCAGGAAAGATAAAGACATTGACATGTACATCATTGCAGCAGATAATCATCCTACCCAAAGGATGATAATTTCATCAAAATTATCAGTCTACCATCAGACGATTGTCTGTTCTATGTACAGAAAAATGAATTTATAAAGCTGAGCATGGGAATGCCCGCCTCAGCTAGATCATGAAAATAGTATGAAAAATAATGTATTGTATTGTATCTTATTACAGGTCTCCTCCCAGCATTGAATGAACTTCGGATCCTCCTAATAAAGCATTTCACCCGATAAACGGCCTCATACTTTAGGGGGCAACTGTTATAGACATTTCACTCTTGCAAAGGAAAACTGTAAATGATGCCACAAACACATAAAAACACTCACAGTCTTTTTGTACAAAAGGAGGCGGAATTTAAGCAGAGAAAAGGGGTTATCAGACAGGTACCTATGCTGGTTACAGGCTGCAAAAATCAGAGATCAAAACAAGGCAAAATAGAGCAGAGAACCCCAGCTGCACAAGGCCTAACTAGATCAACGCACCCCTAACATAGAGGTTTTGACATTCAGCGCAGGTAGCCTTCACGGGACTTGCGTTGAAATGCAGAACCTCTTCACAGAGTCTGCGCTGAACGAGAAACGAGAATTCCTCACTGGGTTCTGGGTCACAGTTTGCTGATTAATCTACGGTTTCAGGCCAAATCAAAGCAACAAGCAAGGTACAATCAAAGGGATGCTTTGAGGGAGGACTAAGATCTATCACAAAGGATCATCAAATCATTTGTGAGTCCATTGTTCAGATCATAGACAAATCCAGTGATTGGATCAAAGCAGCAGCTGTCTACTTTGCATCTGAAAATAGTAGATGCAGTTCGATTGCTGCTCTTGAGTCTATGAAACAAACAATGATAGAGACACAAATAAAATGACTAAACATATCTCCCCAGTGGAGTCGCCAATTTGTTGTGGGGAAAAATGCCTATGCAGGACGATCCTATCCACCTAAGGTGTGACAGTGCCTTAGCAACAAACAGAAACAACTATTCTAGTATTCTTCCTTTATGAATTAAGAATGAAGAGAGATGGATGGACTAACTGGTGTCTTCCGTTTGTCCCTTGATCCGGTTTCTCTTCTCTTTGAGAGTTCCCAACTACTTTCCTTCTCGCTCGCCCAGCTTCAACAAGTTTCTGCAAGATCACAAGAAGAGAACACTACACAAAGACATAGATTCATATTCATAACTAGTTCAGGATTAGAAATAAACTAAACATACTAATGTAATCATACATCAAAGACACATCAGCATATAGGAGAAACCAAGATAGCTTTATTGATGAATAACAAGGTTCAGGAAGAGATACAACCAAGAAGGCTCCAATCCAGCATCTCCTTCCCAGCAAATGAAATTCCTATCTTCACCTTCCTTCAAAGCATTAAGCACCCAATGATTCCAATCTCAAACCAACAACAATTCTTTGCAATAACAAAATTCCAGCCTCCAACCTCTGGATCTCTGGGATGAGAGATCTATATATAGATATTTTCAAAGGTGTGAGTCAGCTCTGGGTTTTTGATTAGTGTCTTCTCTCTGATAGTTCTTGATGCCACTTGGAGATTTCATTGATCTCTTACTCATCCTTGGGCGATTTTGATAGGCAAGTGTCCCATGAGAAGTTTCTAGAAGATTCCATGATCATCCACCTCGCAAACTGTCTCCGACACTTGTCTTTTTCTGATCAGCGCACCCTCACAGTGTATTTAGGTGCACTGAAACGCATTTCCCGTGTGTACAAGGTGCACTGCAGCGCACCCTGGTAGTGCATTTAGGTGCGCTGATCCAGTTTTGATCAATTTTGAGTAGTTTCTGGTGGAGAACTTCTGGGAGAAGCTGTAATTTGTTGACCTTGTTCCTTTAGGAGTAGGAACAACACCTTTAGGGACTTTGGATCCCTTGGTTTATGGACATTTCATGCTTAGAGCTGTAAGGCACAAAAATGTCTATAACAAGAACGACACCGATGAACATGGGGGAAATCTGCCCATTCCTTTACTTCAGGAAGGAAATTCATTGGAGTTTTATCCAGTCGTTTATTCAGTCCCACCTCCAAGAAACCTAGTTGTTTCCTTCGATTGGAATCTACTAGGCAGACCCTGTTTACCATCTAATGTACCATTTCGAATCATAGTGCAAACTTACAAAATGGTCATGGTTGGTACCATCATAGATGAAGGGGCTTCTGTGAGTATCCTTTCCTCAACTGCTTGGAAAGCGCTTGGTTCACCATCGCTTTTGCCTAAGATGTGATATCTAACAGGCTTCGATAAAGTAACCAGTCAGCCGTTAAGGATCCTTCCAAGTTTTCCTATAACTTTGAGAAGGAAAACCATTTATCTAAACGTAATGGTAGTCCAAGGACCTTTAGATTACAATCTGCTCCTTGGGCACGACTACATTTATAGCATGGGAGCCATCGTCTCCTCACTCTTTCGAGTAATGTGTTTTCCGCATGAAGGCGGAATAGTCCAACTCATAGACCAGCTTTCATTCCCCGGTTCACACATAGCTAATATTCAAATGCCATCCCTAAAAGGTCTTTTTGCACAAGGAATGTCTCATCAATATCCAGTCCATCCATCTGATGAGCGCGAGTGATTCGATGGTCAAGACTGAAACCTAGGGGGCATGCACCCTAGCCTACTTTGGCAGGAAAACTTCAGGTGTAGGGTAGGTTTCCATAGAGGATATGTGACTGGTCTGACACATCCATCCATTTAGGGAAATGGGATTAGACCGGAATAAGATACCTCTGTTAGAAGGTAGGCCTTTCCTGATAAAACAAATGTTTTGTCTGCAAGTTGAAGGGTAACCTGGAAAGGTAGGCCTTTCCTGATAGAACAAATGTTTTGTCTACAAATTGAGGGGTTGTCACACGGAATCAGTCAAGAGTGCGGACACAACCGACCTTCCTAGAAGTCTAAGACATTCTAATGACAAACAAAACAAACTGGAGCTATCCTTCTCTAAACATGCATTATGATATGAGAAATCAAGTGTTTCGTTCTTACCTTTGTCCAAACGTTGTTGTAGAAGTCCAAGCTTTGTTGATCTGGATGAGCTCCTCCTTTTCTCCAAAACCTGCAATCACCAACAATCAAACAATTAAATAGCACCTGATTATAACATAAAACAAAGCATATTCAACATATAGACCAAGGAGTACATGAAATAACCCATAAACAACAAGTTATTGAGAAGAATGGACCAATTTGCATTAAAGGTAATCAAAAGGAACCATTACAACCTGAGCCTTGGTGTTGTGCAAGCTCCTTCCAGGGTCCACAAGAGTCTTCCTCTACTTTGACAAAGCTCACCCACTTCCAAATAGAACAAGCAAAGATGGCAATCTCTCCTCACAAGCTTCTAAATGGGAGTCCTAATTCCTGCAGCATTTACCCTTAGAAAATGTATAGCTTCAACCTCTCCTCCTTCTGGCCCAATGCCTGTATTTATAGTGCTCAAGAGGAGGTTAATCAGGTCCACCATCAATGGGATAATCCCCTCTTTGGTTGGGATAGCTCCCTTATTGATGGGATAAGTTCCTCTTTGATAGGAGTGCATGAACCATCTGGAGGCGCCCAATACACGTCGAACAACCTTCTAGAATGCTCTAGAAATGACCACAAGTAACTTTTTAAAGATGAAACTTGCGCATTCTAACCTTTACAGGGGGACGCACCTGTCCCTTTATATACAGAGCGTCTTTGGACGCAGCTTTTGTGAACGTTGGGAGCGTCCCCGCAGGTAAGGTTGAGAGAACCTGCGTCCCCAGAGATAAATACATTTATACAAGACTTTCTCTCTTTTTGGAGTTTGACATGGAGAGCAGAGGCATAAGACTTGCCTAAGAGGGTAGCATGACTGTTGATTGAGCCATACTAACTGTAAATAGTCATGGTGACATTTTTTAGTGTAACAGATTGCCCCCTAAAGTGCGAAGCCTGGAATAGATTAGGGTTTGTAATATCTAGGAAGGGTGAAGCGCTTTATCATTTCAAGGATTATCCGTGGAGAGCCTGGTCAGAACCTGCAATTTTCAACACAAAATACATGTATAAGATTATATCATTACTGAGGTAGGCATTCCCATACTCAGATCAAAACTTTAACTAACAGACTAACTACTCTGATACAGGAATGATCTTGCAGTACATCACAATCATAGACTTTTGTAGACACAGTATGGACGCAACCATCTGTTTATGATTAGTCTACTTAGATAATGAATACAAAACTCCTCGCAGCCTGGATGGTGGGAACTAGATCCAGGGTCTTCATTTCTACTTCCCGAATTGGTACGATTCTAGCCATGCGAATAAATGAGTTGATGTCGAACATGGTAGAAACCACTTGATTACCAGTCGATGATGTAAACTGTTAACAAGCGTGAGAGAGACCACCAGTAATGTCAATGGTTCTCAAAGTACCCAGTACAATCCATGAGATGTGAATGAATGAGTTGATGTCGAACATTTCACGGAATCCTTCGATCGAAAGTCAATGATGTAAACTGACGTCAAAGGCGAGAAACCTGCCATTGATGCATGCAGACTTCAAGGTACTGACGATTTCTAAGTCATCTCTCTAGATAATGTGCTGATGTCGATAGAAAGCGACCCGTTGCAGGCAAGCCCGCAACACGAAATCATTGTTCAAGTTGAAGAAATGTTGCTGTAAGGACTGACTCAGGGATGGTCAAATGGATGACAAGTATTTTGCAGATGAAAGTTTTGCTTGCAGACCTCTTGAACACATAACGACACGACAGATGGCTTGGTGACGAATAACTCAAAGTTAATCCCCGGAACCCGGTTAAAGACTTTCAAAGTGGTTTGATCAACTGTGAGGTAAAAGATTTCCCAACCCAGGTGAATGAAAAGTGTCGTGTTCAAGAGTGGTAATAAAGTTTCTTTTGAGACAAAAGGTAACAAACAGGTTCATTCTTCTCTCTTTTCCCCCACCATTTCTGGCAAGTACCTCTTTATTTTTAACAAGCTTGAGGAGGATAACATATGCTTGATTATAAGCTCATCCTTCGGATGAGTCCAACCTAGTTTTGATTCGAACCCTAGGAAGGAGTGGTTCGTTCCTGTTTGTAATTGAACAGGTCCTTTACTGTGAAATGTTTAACGAGCCCAGTATAGGAGAAACTCGGTGTTTTTCAATTTTAGAGAGTCTGAAAAACTTAAGAAGACTCCAAGTTGAACTTTTTCGTAGATTTGTGTCCCTCAAGCCCGAAAAAGTATAAAATAATACCTGGGGGAACCGCTTGATCTTGCGACCAAGGAGTACTTTCATAATTAGTGCCACTGACCTGAAAAGTAAAAAGCGATCAAGGACACGTCGTTTTATTTCCGTATCGAGTTTGAAACGACAAAAACCCGGCAATCTTTTCCTGATTTTACGGTCAGAAAAGAGCTATAAGGGGACCGTCTTTTAATTCCGTTTTAACGAGTGTAAAAGAAACGCTCGGCAATCTTTTCATATTTTAGGAGTCAGAAAAGGGCTTAAAAGATGACTCTGATATTTTGGTTCGTGAAAAATGACAATTTTCCCTCTAAATCCCTTTGTCCTGCACAAAAAGCAACACATTACTCATACCTGTTTAAGATAGGCAAAAATACATCGAAAAACATCTTTTCATGGTGAAAAATGAACAAATTCATCCAAAAAACCTATAAAAAGACTTTTTACCATGTCATTTTTACCGTTTTACTGTTGAGGTTGAACAAAGGGCTTTTGGCAAGAAACTTCCCGTGGTCGCTGCGGAAAATCCGACCGTCAGAATCGAACGCCGTCTCTTCCAGGTATTTTACAACATCCTACTCTTCATTTCTATCCGATTAAAATTGTTTTTTAGGTTTTAGTTTTGTTTTTTGGGAGGGTTTAGGTTTCAAAATGCGCTCCTCGGTGGACGCAGGTTCCCTTCGGGTGACCTGCGTCCCCCGACTTTTTCCTATACAGGAAAATGGTCGGGGGACGCAGCCCACCTTCAGGCCAGCTGCGTCCCGACGCCCTGTGTTCCAAACGCGGGGTGCGTCCTCCGTGGAACGCGGAAATTGAAACCCCAATCCTCACAAATAACCATTCAAAATTCCCCAAATTAATTCTAATCATCATTTCTTGGTGTGTAGGGCACTCACCATGTTGGATTGGAGAGAAAGAGAGCACGAAGAGGTTGATGAAGCTGCAATAGAACACCAACCTTCCCTGGATGCCCTAAAAGCATGCGGGTTATACAAATACTGGGCCATACCGGGCATGAGGGCTCAGGTAAGATTCTTAGAATGGCTGGTTGAGAGATGGAACGTTCAAGAGCAATGCTTTTACATAGGAGGGCACCAGCTCGAGATAGAGCCCTCGGATGTATACTTTCTCACTGGCTTGCCAAACAGAGGCGAGCAACTCAATCTAGCCGGGACTAGGCCGGGTGGCCAATCCCTTGTTAGTCTCCGGGAAGATTGGTGCACACCTGGGGCACACCATTCGAAAGGCGTGGAGATCAAACACATCTCTCTGCGTGAACTCAAAGTTATTGCTTTCACGGTTACCAGAATTTGCGGCGCGGCCGCTTTACACATTGCTTCTGGGTCCCAAATGCGGATGGCAATTGACTGTTACCAAGGCACCATTTTCAACTGGTGTGATGCTGTGTCGGCTAATGTGAAGAGCCAACTGACTAAGGCAAAGAACGGACGACTGAAAACTTTTGGATATGGGCCTTTAGTCGTGAGCTTTGCCTTAGAGAGAGTTCCGATGCTGATCCCTCAGCAACTCACTGTTGATATCTTGGGTCCTCGGGAGCCAAAGCTGGTACGATGGGTTGCGGTGATGGCCCGGCATCCTGACGAGGGCGCGGCAGTTGTTCGATTTTCTGATAGTTACTTTCACTGGTTGGAGGACCAGGTTTTCTCGATCCAGGACTTTCCGTATGCCGGAGTAGATTTTCGACATGATCCGGACATGGTTCTTCCACAGGGAGAACAATGGGATGACAGAGGTACTTTATTTTTCACAAGTTTTCAAATTATGTATTTTTTTGTTTTTTATATATATCGTCTCAAAACTGACAGTAAAATTTTCAAAATGCAGATGTTGGTCCACAGCGTCCAGCCAACCTCCGGCCTTTTGAGAGGAGACATCCAGCTGCACCGGTACCGGCCCCACAGGACGCGGCTGCAGAAGTACTAGCTGAGTTGGAGCATGATCTAGAGCGTCTGACGGCAGATATGCCTGAGACTACTATGGATGACATTCCTATCAGGCTTCAGCGCTTTGTAGTCGCAGTCCCTGGACCGTTTAGGAGATTTTTGCGTAAGGTAGCCCGTGCAGTGGTGTCGTATAGGGAGCACCACCAGTGATTGGCTAGTCACTTTGTAGACACATGTGACATTTTTGACTTTTTGTACTTATCATTTTTGCCGATCATAAGGTGTTTTTCAACCTATGATCGAAGACGATGTATATTTTTTTGACACACTCCTATCTATATATATATCACTATTACCGGCTTATCTTGTTTAACATATGTGATGAAATGTTTTTAAATTTACTTGCATGATTATCGTAAATGTCTGTCCAACATTCGAGAAGCAATTGCATCTGCTAATGTATTTAAAGACCTTGGAATATGTTGATATTCAATGTAATCAAATTCACGTTCCAAGAGACGCACTCTCAAAAACAACCTTAATAACACAGGATTTCTAATGGCATAAACTCTATTAAGCTGTAATACAACAAGTTCAGAATCTAACCTCACTATCAAACGTCGAATTCCAAATGAAATAGATTCGGATAATAATTCAACCACTGCACTGTATTCTGCAATGTTATTCGTTGTTTGACCGAGGCTTACCCCATGCATAGAAACTAACTCGTCAGAGGGTGAATAGATAACCCAAGCTGCGGAAGAGATATTCCGTGTACTACGACAAGCACCATCAGCAAATCCAATGTATGTTTGGAGAGGCGTCGACATCTGCAATATCAAGAGTAAAACCAAGATAAGCCAGAATAACGACGAAAAACACACTCACTAAGCTAAGCACACTGACTAACTAACAATCATACTAGCTAGAAAGAAAACCTAACCTAACTAAAAATTCTCCATACCCACCATTTAAGCATAATACCTCTTTAGGTAAAGTCCATTTCTGGGTTTACCCAAAGAGTCCCCATCAAAATCAACCAGCTCATAAGCCCCTTTTGCTAGCTTTCGCTTTACAATGTAGGGTCCATGCCACATAGGAACGAATTTTCCAGCACCTAGCTTATCGTTAGCTTGATCATATAATAGCACTAGGTCTCCCTCCGAAAAACTTCGAGGGGTTACATTTCTATCATACTGAGCTTTCATTCGTTTCGCGTGAGTCTCGATTGCCAATGTAGCGTCACGTCGAGTCTCATCTAATTTAGCTAAGTACAATAAACGTTTCTCCTCTTCGGAAGTAGCTGGAAGTAATTCGACAGCCATTTGAAGTGATGGGATTTCGCATTCAATGGGTAACACAGCTTCCAAGCCATAAACTAGCTGGAAAGGAGTGAACCCTGTTGAGGTTTTCACTGAGGTTCGGTATGCCCATAGCGCCGAAAATAACATGTTGTGCCAATTCGACCGATGAATACCAATGGTTCGTCGGATCATGATAACCAGAACTTTGTTGATAGACTCAACCAAACCGTTGGCTTGCGGATAATAAGGAGTAGAGCTATCGTGGCGCAAACCAAGCTGGCTTGTAAGTTCAGTCATCATGATGTTTCGAAAATGGCTCCCATGGTCAGTAATGATTGCTTGTGGGACACCAAACCTAGTTATTATATGATTGAATATGAAAACTGCAGCTGTTTTGCCGCTTGCGTCGAATGTAGGCATCGCCTCGGCCCATTTAGTGAAATAATCAACCGCGAGGATGATATACGCATGCCCCCCGGCCGAGTGAGGGTTACAAGTAATAAAGTCGATACCCCATTTGGCGAATGGACCAACGGCAATTATAGGGTGGAGAGGAGCAGGTGGTGCGCGCATCTTTCGATCAAACACTTGGCAGTTGTGGCACTTCCGGACTGCAATGATACAATCTTTAAACATAGATGGCCAGAAGTAACCAGCGCGCAACACCTTCTGAGCTGTGGCATACCCAGACATATGACCGCCACATGCTCCAGAGTGACAATCATTCAAAACTCTCTCAGCCTCTTCGTGAGTTAAACAACGTCGAAAAACTAAGTCTGCCCCCCGGCGATAAAGTGTATCTCCAATAATTTTGTATGGCTGGGATTGAAACCGAATTTTTCGACGTTCCGCCTTTGAAGCTTCAGGCCGAAAGGTTTGGGTTTGGAGATAGATGATTATATCCCCGTACCACGGATCTAAAGTACTGATAAGAAACAAAGATTCGTCCGCAATGGACTCCTCTGCCACAGTCTCTGTGTCAGCACTCGGGAAATCACACATCAATTCCGCAAAAACTAAGGATTTCTTAGACTTGGACTTCTCGAACTCCAAGTCGAACTCTTGCAGGATAACGATCCATTTAGAGTACTTGCCCCCTAGCAGTTGTTTTGTCAAAATATAAATCATAGGGTTGCAATCCGAAATAACTGTAGTTTTACGGAGAAGAATGTAGTGACGAAAACGCTGGACAGCTTGAACGGCTGCCAGGGCCAATTTCTCCACATGCGAATATTTTAGCTCAGTGGGATTTAAGGTCCTACTAAGATAATATATCACATGCTCCGCTCCGAATTCATCTTCTTGAACTAACACCATTCCAATGGTGGAATGCGAAGCTGCGAGGTATAAGAAGTAGTCCTGGTTGTAGTTGGGAGGATGCAACAACGGTGCATGGGTCAACGCGTGTTTAAGTGCATCAAAAGATTGTTGGGCAATCTCGTCCCAAAAGAATTGTGCGTTCTGTTTCAACAACCGTGTAAAACCTTTAGTGACCTCGGCGTAGTTTGGGATGAATCGGCGTAAAAAGTTCGCTTTCCCTTGCAAACTTTGGAGTTGGCGCAAACTCGAAGGAGGAGGCAATTTGATGATAGCCTCGACTTTCGAGGGATCGACGCGAATGCCGGCTTTTGAAACAACAAATCCCAGCAATCGACCTGTTTCTATACAGAAAACACACTTGTGGGGATTCAACCGAATTCGATAATGCCTACACCTCATAAAGATTGCTCGTAGGTGGACAAGGTGATCAGCTCGATGTAAAGAATGAGCAGGCAAATCATCGAGATACGGTTGCACAATGTGCTTGATGTCATGAAATGCATAAGACATCGCCCGTTGAAAAGTGGCCCCGGCATTCTTAAGCCCAAAAGGTAATTTGCAATAAGCAAATGTCCCCCATGGACAAATGAATGCCGTTTTTGGTTGGTCGGCAGGTAGAATATTGATTTGATTATAGCCCGAAAAACCATCCATAAAGGAAAACATTTCACTTCCGGCACAATCATCAATAATTTGATCGATATAAGGCGTAGGATAGTTGTCTTTTGGACAAGCTCGATTTATATCCCTATAGTCGATACAGATTCTTATTGTTCCTTGTTTCTTGTTGACCGGAACAATATTCGATACCCAATCCGTTAACGGGATCGGATAAATGAAACCTGCTTTCAACAGCTTTTCGACTTCTGCTTTAATCGCAGCCGCTTTTCGAGGGTGAATCTGACGCAACCGTTGCCGGACGGGTTTAGCATCCGGGTAGGTCTTTATTTCATGAACAACAATGGCAGGATCGATTCCCGGCATTTCCTCGTAAGACCAGGCAAACACATCGCGGAATTCTTGGAATAGGGCCTTGTAAGTTTGGATTTCTTCTTCTGTACATGCGGCACCTATATGAATGTTTTCCTCAATTCCGGGCTTCACTGAAATATCAATGGGAATAGTACGAGAAATATTCCCTAAATTCAACTCTGAATCAGAATGTTTCGTTGGATCCTGAGCGTCTTTGACATATTCAGCGGTAAAGATAGATGAAAAATCATTTTCAAATGCATCATCCTTAGGTAAAAACGAAGATCTGTGATGGAGATCCTCCCATGGTAGATCGTCTACACTTAGGATTTCGCGAAGTTGTTCGTCAGATGACACGACTTCGGGAAACGCTATCCGTTCTAAGGGTGAGGTGAAAAGTGACTCTTCACTGACCACATTCATTTGGTCGACCTCGGTTGAATGAAAGTCGGTAAAAGACATGAGAGCTTCATAAGCAATTTCATATGGACTCAAGGGCATAGCATTACCGAATGAGTCTATCTCAGAGTCAGATGGGACAACCAAGGATCATCATAAATAATGTTTTCTGATGTAATCATATGAATTGTTGCAAACGAAGGATCTACGCTGAGTGGAGGGAGAGGAAAAGTTCCCAGTAAACCGGAATCCTTAACTAAACCTACACCAACGTCCCTATAAGGGATTGTCGTCTTACCGACATGCTGGATACTCTCTGAAGAGGCTGGGTCGGATGAAAAGTATGTCAGCTGATCAATAGTCACGATCTTACCGTTATGTGGAAACTTAATTACTCTGAAGACCGATGAAACGACCGCTGTCATAGCATATGACCAACTTCGACCCAAAAGAAGGTTGTAGTCTAGAGGGGCATCAACCACTTCCACATCCAGACTAACGGTTTTACCTTCTACCCCTATAGGCAATTCCTGTAGAATACCAAACGGACGGAACCCACGGCCATCAAAGGCCTTAAGGATGGTGGGGGATTGGTTCAACGAAGGAGAACCAAGGGATCTCCAACATTGAATCGACATAATACACGTAGAAGCTCCCTCATCAATCACAGTCCTATGAATAGGCCTGTTTTTGACTATCACTGGAATTTGGAAAGCCATTTGATGGGGGAGACGCGGTGTACTATTTTCTAGATCGAAGATCATTAGATTCGGATCCTGAACATCAACAGCTCCTATAGCCGACAAAAGCAATTTTCGTTGTGCTGGACATGATTGCAGCACTTCTAACGCCGACATTGCTGAGGGTGAAACAGCTAAGTCCTCAACAATGTTGTAATTCTGGGCTGCTCTCGCATGTGGATTGAAAGCAGACCTTCGAAGTACACCCTTGGCGGGCGGTTTAATTACTAAGTCTGGGTTAGGTTTCTCGATCTGTAGTGGATCGGAACCAGGAGCTGAGGTTGATGGGTTAGAATGAGAAGATTCTGCTTCCTTACCATCAACAGGATTCTTACTACCATAATCTTGCGATCGAGTCGCAATCCTCACATGAGACATCATCAAAATGGGTTCTTCACTGGCATTCGAGGAAGAACCTATCATCTTATTCTCCTGCTCCGGAAATGGATTTTTTAACACAGCAGGAGTGGGAGAACCTTTGACTATTTTCACTACCTCGGCCCGATGAGGGCAATCTCTCGTAAAATGATCCTCTTCACAAATAAGACAAGGATATCGAGGTTTGCGCTTTTCGTCATTGGTTTCCGACTTTTCAGTTTTCTCCTTTGGAGCCTTGTCTGCTTTAGCCTTCTTCTTTCCTTTCTTCTTTCCACCGTTTTTTGATTTGGCCGTAGATGACTCTACAGCGTGAATATCGGCGGTAAGTTCAGGAGAAGACTCTCCTGTCGGGGAATCGGGCAAAGTGATAATAGGAGTAGTTGAAGCCTTGGAAGACTTCTTCTTGCTCTTTGTATTCACGATACCAATCATACCATCAGCGGCATGAGATCCCGAAGGAGCAGCAGCGATTTGATTCGACTTTGGAAGATCCGGAATCTTCTCGTGTAATGTACCCGACTGAGTGTAAACTAAGTCAAGGTATTGCGCCTGAGCAATGACTTGCTCCTCAGTAACTACTCCGGCCTTAGCTACATCTTCAGTAATCTTCGGTAATAATGATTTAACAAACCATTCAGCTAAGATTTGGTCCGGGATAAAAACTTTCACTAGCCTTCTTCGACGTCTCCACTCATGAATGTGATCAGAAATATACGTGGACGTCGATTGTTTTAGTGAAGTTAATAACTCCGTGCCGTTATCGTATCTGACCGGCAACTGAAAGTGAGTTAAGAACGAGGTAGCTAACTGGCTAAAATTGTAAAAAGAGGCCCGTGGTAACTCAATGTACCACTTGGCCGCGAGACCAATGAGTGTACGCTGGAAAAGACGTAAGCGGATCGAATCATCCGAGATAGAATTTGAAGCACACCAGAGGTGGTAAGTCATCACGTGATTGGACGGATCCTCTCCAGACTTACCTTCGAACTTGGGTATATCACTGGGCAACTTATTTGGCATTGGCGGCCAGAACTGAAGATATTGAATTGGATCGTTCGTTAGGCGCGTCAAGTCTGGTAAATCCAAAGTTGCGATAAACGGTAACTGCCGGTTAGGATCTCTAAAACTCTGGGTCACAATACCAGCCCCAGGAGGAGGATATCCAGGATAACTAGGAACAGGAGTCGCATTTGGGATATTATATCCTCCTGGAAAACCAGGATTAACCGGACCGTACTGGGGTTGTTGAGGTTGTTGATAAGTGTACCCAGGATACGGTTGATACTGGTAAACCGGTTGTTGGACAGCTTGCCCAGGTTGATACTGTCCCTGGTACGGAGGTTGAACAAATTGAGGTTGAGTAGTGACAACCGTACTTATACCAGGCTGACCTACAGGCATCTGGACCGTGGTTTGAATCGTAGATCCAGACAACGGTAAAGATGTCTGAGGAGTGGTAACAGGGACAGTAGAAACTGGAGCCGTCGATACTCCAGAAGTAAGTATGGTAGATGTGGCGGTAGTTGCAGCAGCCGTTTGAGATGGAGTACTAGGTGCAATTGGCGGCTGAGTAACTACCGAAGTTACAGAGGTTTGAACACTTGACTGGACAGGTTGCGGTTGCTGGGGTTGGACCAGAAACTACAGGTTGTCCAGCTTGAGGTACCGACTGCATACTTGGCTGCAACATCTGTTGACCCTGTGAAGGATCCCACACTAACATTCCAGGGTATTGACCCATAACAGGTTGAGGATACTGAGATCCATAGCCGGATTGAGGATAGGATTGATAATTGTAAGGTGCAGTTCCCATACCTTGACCATATGATTGACCTTGAGGTGGTTGATAACCTTGACTTGAGTATTGACCTTGAGGTTGATAACCTTGAGGTAAATACGGATACTGGGGTTGACCTTGACCTTGAGGTTGGTACCCTTGAGGTTGATACCCTTGGGGTTGCCATCCTTGAGGTTGCCATCCTTGAGGTTGATATTGATACTGAGGTTGACCTTGGGGTACATATTGAGGCTGGGGTTGACCTTGAGGTATGTATTGCCCCATAGGAGCGTACTGACCTTGAGGTTGCCCCCCAGACACGAATGAAGTACCTTGAGGTTGCCCCCAGGCATTAACTGAGGCTGCCCCCCAGGCGGTAATTGGCCACCTTGAGGTTGGGAAACGGGAACTGAACCTGACATCATGTAAATGTCTCCTACACCCAATGGTATATTACCACTGTTTCCAACTAATAACCCATGATCAACGGGTTGAGGAGATGCTCCCGCAAAGGTACCAGAAAGAGATTGATACCCAGTAGGAACAGAAGGACCGCCATGTAAAAAAGATTCAGGACTTTGTGTAAACACGGACGACTGACCAGACATATTTACAGGAGTATGAATACCTCCAGGTGGAAAAGGAGTACGAGGTGTAGAAAAACCTAGCCCAAAGTTGTCTAAATAATTGGTTAACGAAAGGTACCAAGTAGTACTTCTAGGAGGACTGTAAAAGATAGATTCACGCTCCCTTAGATCAAGGGTAATTTGATCTTCAGGATCAGAGACGCCTATTTCTTCCTCTGGAACAAGTTCTTCAATAGCAATCAAACCAACAGGAAGATTTTCGGTGATAATTCTTTCTATTCTCGGTGAATCAGGAACACTAGGAGTCGGAGTAACAGGTTCGGATATTTCTGGTTCTTCGCCTGTATCACTAGCAGACGAAAAACTACCAACAAGCTCAGAAACTGTAACAGCTTCGGGATTATAACCTGTCTCTAAACTTTGGTAATCTGGATGGACCACCAAGGAAGATTCTCCTTCTTCAGGTGAACCTACTCTACTGCCACTAGGAGGAGTTACAAGGACCTTTAAACCTTCTAAATGACTGGACTCGTCTTGAGGAGGTTCACCCCTAAGTCTACGGGATCTTCTCAACAATTCGGCCACAGAAACAACTTCAGGAGACTGGCCCCGAAGTCTACGGGACTGTCTCGGTAATTCCGCCACAGCTAAAAACTTTTAACTACTACACACGAAAACAAAATAAAATTTCAAATCAAACCACCTAAAGTCTCTAAAGAACCAAACAAATTTGAATCACACGCCTAAAGAATCTAGGGCGTCAAACCAAACACAAACAGTAGTCTTCCGGACCAAAAGCGCTAGTTGGTGATGAAGCCCAACCTCGCTGGATTCAGTACAGAAATGGCGGGTGGAACAGTTACCCCGGCAACCTGCTTAATGAATAGACTGGACCAAGTTCCTCCACTTTAACCGTCTCGAGTGAAGTGAACCCCCCAGAAAATCCAAGTGAGTATAACCGACGTCTGCTCCAGGTACAGTGGGACCTTCCCTCCACCGTCACCTCGGTAGAATCCTAAAGATAATGGCCACTAAGGTTACCAACCGCAACAAATGCACCTGGGGGAACAGTCTAAACTCCGACAGCACGCAAGGGCAGAGTAGCAAGCTCAATCCCCTTGCCGGCTCCTTGACAATAATCCAAGGTTTACCGACAAGTGACCCCTGGCTCCTCGACAATGGTTAATCCGAGGTTTACCGTTTGTAATACGTGCGTGTCTGGCGTCGTTCCCAACGAGGGGGGAATGATCCCCTCACTGGTTCGGACACGAGCTCGTGCTTCTCCTTTAAGAGGAGCTTTCCCAGAGTACAAATGAGACAATTGGATTTAATCTATCACAAGATAAGCTACTTGTTTGGTTTTGTTGTCTTGGAGAGTTAATTACTCACCTACTCCAAGACACTAGCCTGATCTAAATTGGTGCTTCAGAGCCCTAGTAAATAAAAGTTACTATTTCGATTTTACTTTAAGCGTTACTTTTATGGTTGTTCTTTAAAGTCACAAGGTAGTGGAAGTGAAACCAATGGTGTGTAGACTCGACTCCAACCACTACAAAGATGCACCTAAGATGATTTACGCTACTTTGCTTTTTCAATGAAATTCTTAACTAAGAGAGTTGAGAGAATGCAAATTTTAGAGAAAACAACTTCCTTAGAAAAGACAATCAAAGAAACAATTCTCTTTTTCTTTTCAAGCACACAAACATGACCACTCTTTACTTGCACGAAAAACTCTTTTTCTTTCAAAAATTTCAAAGCTACTTGAAACAAGACTTTTAAAGAAGATGTTTTTGTATTTTTCTTTTAATAAAGCAAATAAATCTAATTTAACAAAAATCAATCTTATCAACTATTAAAATCTACGAAAATTCACTCACAAGCAAACTAAAAGGTAAATTTACTCTAAGCAAACCTAACAAGGCAAAAGCTCACAAAGATGATTCTAGGTTGTTTTACTTGATCAAAATCAAATCAAGGACTAGCTAATGCAGAATCAAAAGACTAGTCAAAACAAAACTCAAATCTTTTTGTTCTTTTTGTAAAATGGAATTCAAGACTTAAACAACAAGCACTTCGAAATTGGCCCAAAAGACAACTCAATGGTAAGTTGCTCTCACAGGTAGACTTTATGACAGGTCTGACTTCTTAGAATGCTGACAAAACCAGAGAGATCTAAGGCTTGACAACTCCTACCGCCAAAGTCACTACAAGACCTACTCAAAATCAAACCCTAGGGCTTATACTTCGATGAAATCCACTAAAACACTCAATGCTATAGAAACAAGTTCAGGTGAAGATCCTTGGCAAGGGACTAATGAATCTGGGCAGTAAAAACTAAGAAAAAACAAAATCTAAGAGCAAAAAAGCAAAAAATGGAATTTTCTCAAATTTTAGCAGGGGGACGCAGGCACCCGTTAGAACAGGTGCGGGCCCGCTCTGTGCACACAGAAACAGTGCGTCCAGGGACGCACTGTGCAGCACTCAGAGGGTGCGTCCTACTGAAAAACTCAAGAAAAACCAAAATAAAACTAATCCTAAGCTAACCCACCCAGAGACAGAATCACAGAGCCAAAAACCAGAAAAATAAACTAATTTTCTCAAAGCAAAGTTCACACAAAGGAAAAGACTTTTCTCATCAATGGATTCCCCAGTGGAGTCGCCAATTTGTCACACGGAATCAGTCAAGAGTGCGGACACAACCGACCTTCCTAGAAGTCTAAGACATTCTAATGACAAACAAAACAAACTGGAGCTATCATTCTCTAAACATGCATTATGATATGAGAAATCAAGTGTTTCGTTCTTACCTTTGTCCAAACGCTGTTGTAGAAGTCCAAGCTTTGTTGATCTGGATGAGCTCCTCCTTTTCTCCAAAACCTGCAATCACCAACAGTCAAACAATTAAATAGCACCTGATTATAACATAAAACAAAGCATATTCAACATATAGACCAAGGAGTACATGAAATAACCCATAAACAACAAGTTATTGAGAAGAATGGACCAATTTGCATTAAAGGTAATCAAAAGGAACCATTACAACCTGAGCCTTGGTGTTGTGCAAGCTCCTTCCAGGGTCCACAAGAGTCTTCCTCTACTTTGACAAAGCTCACCCACTTCCAAATAGAACAAGCAAAGATGGCAATCTCTCCTCACAAGCTTCTAAATGGGAGTCCTAATTCCTGCAGCATTTACCCTTAGAAATGTATAGCTTCAACCTCTCCTCCTTCTGGCCCAATGCCTGTATTTATAGTGCTCAAGAGGAGGTTAATCAGGTCCACCATCAATGGGATAATCCCCTCTTTGGGTGGGATAGCTCCCTTATTGATGGGATAAGTTCCTCTTTGATAGGAGTGCATGAACCATCTGGAGGCGCCCAATACACGTCGAACAACCTTCTAGAATGCTCTAGAAATGACCACAAGTAACTTTTTAAAGATGAAACTTGCGCATTCTAACCTTTACAGGGGGACGCACCTGTCCCTTTACATACAGAGCGTCTTTGGACGCAGCTTTTGTGAACGTTGGGAGCGTCCCCGCAGGTAAGGTTGAGAGAACCTGCGTCCCCAGAGATAAATACATTTATACAAGACTTTCTCACTTTTTGGAGTTTGACATGGAGAGCAGAGGCATAAGACTTGCCTAAGAGGGTAGCATGACTGTTGATTGAGCCATACTAACTGTAAATAGTCATGGTGACATTTTTTAGTGTAACAGGGGTAACCTAGGAAACTCTACTTCTCTATACTTGGGGGCATGCAAAATTTTTGCGTGAAAGTGAAAAGCAACCATTTATTTTCTTAGTTTGTAGGTTCTTAACCCTTTAAACTTGTAGGATTGGTCGTTCATAGCTTACATAATGAATGGGGTTGGAGCATAATTTCGAATGGTGCAAGCTCCCTAAAAAATGAACCTATCAATGAGACATCCTTATTATATGACTGGCATGAGCAGTTTTACGCGAAGTTCAATCTTGTTAAAAATTAAACCTAGCAATGAGCATATGTTCCACCAGAGTTTAAGATCATTAAAAAATGAACTCACCTCTGGTAAATAACCATTGTGAATGCATTATCATCACCTTTTGAGCCTTGGTCGTGTTCTTACCATCACCTCCACTCCGTTGTTGCAAATCATTCACCTCCATTTGATTGCTTACCCCTTTTGAGGAATAGCTACGGCGAGTGATCCTATTAGCCCTTTTTACATTGCCATGATTGGAAAGTTCCAAATCTTACCTGGAACCAGCTGCTATCTGAAAACATCACTCGTTCCTAAAAAATGAGTCTCCTTTAAGCTCTTTTCATCTGACTCGTAAAATATGAAAAGATTGCCAAGCGATTGGCCTCTCCAGCTCGTTAAATTGATTGGAAGTGTTATCCCTCCTCTAGATTTTAATCTTTTTGGACCTAAGGGATTATTATACAAAAATATCGAGTGTTTGTCTTGTTCGGCTCGTTAAAGCTATCGAAAAGTCATCCCTTTCACATTGTTTTATACTTTTTTGGACTTAAGGGATTATGTTACGAAAAAGGAATATTGGAGTCTTCTTTCCGTCTCTTTTGAGAATCTCTAAAAGTGAAAAGGACCGAGTTATCCTTGTCATTAAACTCGTTAAAACAATAGCAACAAACTTGTCCATTCAGACAAGAGCGAGTTTCACTGTTGCTAGGCTCATTAAAACATAGCGACGGGTTTGCCCGAAGGGCAAATTATAGAACAAGCATATTTTATCCTCCTCAAGATTGACAAAAATAAAGAGGTACTCGTCAGAAATGACTGGGGAAAATTGGGAAGAAAACTTGAATAAACTTTATTGGTAGCAGGTCGCTCTTGAACATGACACTTTCACTCCATCACCATGATTGAGTTGGGTTGGGTTATTCTGTTCACCGGTCATATCACCATTGGTCCACCATACCATCCACTTTTGGGGTTAATGCTACCAATCCATTTCAGTGTCATCTATATGTTCAAGAGAAGTCGCTCAGATAATTCATCTACCCAACTTGTGTCTCATCCACTACAATACCTTCATGCTTCATTCTTTCATGACCGCCATCCTGAACCTTGTATCATCAAATCGTTTTCACCTCTACAAAATCATTTGCTCCATTCCGTGTCGTAGATGTGGGATCCATTAATGCCCTCCTATGATGGGTCACTTCTTGTCGACATCAGCTCATTATCCAAGAAGCCAACCTAGGGACAACCCTTCCAGTACTTTGAAGCTTGCATGCCTCAATGGCAAGTTTCTCACTTCCGGCGACAGGTTTACACTAATGGCCTTCGACCGAAAGATTTTGCGTCGTGTTCGACATCAACTCATATATTCACACCACGTGAATTGTACTGTAGTACCTTGAGGGTCATCATCATCATTGGTGATTCCTCTCACGTCTGTTAACAATTTACATCATTGGCTGGTAATCAGGCGATGTCCTTCCATGTTCAACATCAGAACATCTTTTCACATGGATCGACTTGTACTTTCGGGCGAAGATTGAACGAGTTTTGAAGACCCCGGATCTAGTTTCATCCATCCAGGCTGCAATATAATCAGGAAAATAAAGACATCAAATGTACATCATTACTGCACAGATAATCATCCAAACTAAGGGATGATGGCTCTACCAGAATCATCAGTCTGCACACAAACGGTTTTCTGTCCTGTGTACACGAAAATGAATTTATCAAGCTGAGCATGGGAATGCCCGCCTCAGCTAGATCATGAAAATATTATGAAGATAATGTATTGTATTGTATCTTATTACAGGTCACCTTCCAGTGTGAAAAACCTCGGATCCTCATTATAAAGCATTTCACCCAACATCAAAAGATTTACGACCTCATGCTTTAGGGGGAACTGTTATAGACATATTTGGGCACTGCAACCCCAATCACATATGTCCATAAACCAAGGGCTTCTAAGTCCCTAAAAGTGTTGTTTCATACCCTAAAGGAGCAAGGTCAGCTGATTACATCATCTCCCAGAAGTTCTCCATGAAAAGCTACTCAGAACTGGTCAAAGCAAGACCATACAGACTGCCCAGTGCTAAAGGTGTGATGCATCTCACCTACCACATGCAAAAAGTGTGATGCATACTGGAAAGCCCTTCTATAGGGTGCGATGAGCGAGAGAAGACAAATGGCACAAGCAGTTTGCTAGGTGGAAACCCAGAGAATCTTCTAGAAATTGATCATTTGACACTTGCCTCTCTGAGTTTGCCCAGGGATGAGTAAGAGATCTAAAATCTCCAAGTGGAACCAAGAACTATCAGAGAGATGACACTAATCAAAATCCCAGAAGCTGACTCACCCCCCTGCAAATATCTATAAATGGATCCCTCATCCAAGAGATCCAAGGGTTGGAATTTGGTAATTTGCAAAGAAGTGCTGCTGGTTTCTCTTTGAAGACATTGTTGGGTGACCTTGCTTTATGTGAGGTGAAGAGGGCTTTCAAGCTGGAAGGATGGCGCTGGGTCAGACCAAGTGGTTGTAATCCTCTCTTCTACGAATTTTACTAATAAAGCTATTTGAGTTTTCCTCCCTACTCTTGTGTATCTCTAAATATTGTGTTGTTATATTCATTTATATGGTCAATATATATCTGATCCTATATTGTTTACAGTGAAAGATCTCTATTCTTTGATGGTATTCTGCTGTTGTGAATCTACAAGTGCTCTTTGAAGCTAGACAAGTAAGGAAGCAGTAGCGAGATTCTATCAAAGGGGAAAGGAAACAAGCAAGGAGCCAAGCAGAAGACTGAGGTTGGTACTCTCTGCTTCTTTCTCATCTCTCTCTCTCTAGTAAAGGAAAAACAAGTGATTTTAATCTGTTTGTTTCTAAGATAGCTACCCATCTTAGTGGGACTAGCAGCTCTGAATAGAAACTAGATTTCCTGATAACACTGTAGGTGTAAATTTATCTGTTGAATAATGTCCCAAGACACAAGAACAGGAAGAGGACATGTCCCATGTTCCGTATGCAAATGTAGTTTGTAGCCTGATGTATGAAATGGTATGTATTAGACCAGACATTGCACATGTAGTTGGAGTATTGAGAAGGTTTATGTCAAAACCAAGGAAGGAGCATTAGATAGCAATGAAGTGGGTTTTCAACTATTTGCATGGCACTAGTGATTATGGTTAGTTCTACCAAGGAAGACCAAGATTGGAAAGCGTTTTGGAAATCCATGGCGTTTTTTATGCAGACTAGGTTAGAGATCTACATCAAATAAGATCTACAAGTGCGTATATGTTTAACCTATTTGGAGGAGCAATCACTTGGATGAGAAAGAGATAGTTTGCAGTGCCACTCTCAAATACAGAGGCAAAATACATGGAAACCACTCATGCAAGCAAGGAATTAGTTTGATTGCAGAGATTGTGTTCAAGTATGGGGTTAGTACAGCGAGATATAAGGATAGATGGTGACAGCAAAAGTGAAATTTTCTTGGCAAATAGCCTTTCTTATCATTTAAAGACAAAGCACATTGATGTTCAGTATCACTTTGTGAGAGATATTGTTGATGACAAAAATGTGTTTTTGGTAAAGGTGGACACTTTGAAGAATGTTTCATATGCATTAATGAAGTCTATGAGCACTAAGAAGTTTTCTTGGTGTAGAGAAACAATGGGCATTGCAGGGTTGGACCAATGGCTAATCTCGCTTGTGACCCCTTGTATGGAAAATAAAGCAACAAGTGGGAGAATTTCAGGTTTTTGTTATATTCTTTCCACGACCAGACACACGCACAAAGGGGGCAAGAGTTCACCTTGTTCTTTGTGTCGAGCACATGAGGGGGGTTAAAGGGGGGTGGTAGTCCCCCCTGTCAGGGGGTTTACAGGGGGCGGTAACCCCCCTGCATAGGCTCCAGGGCATTGCCCGGGGAAAATTTGGTTTCCTATATATATGTGGGCCCAATGATGGGGGGTGGACCCAAAGATGGTGGGTAGACCTACCCATGGTTTTGTGCATGGGTTTTGCAAATGGTTTTTGGCATGATGGTTTTCTACCCAAGGTATTTTGTAGATCTGATGAAGGGAACTACGGTTATGTTCTAATCAATAGTTAATGGATTGGGGTTTATGAATGCTTTGGCATGTATATATATATGCATTTTAACATTGAAAGGAATATTATGAAAAATCAATCTAGTAGTCTCGGTTTTGGGATCCAGGAGAAAATCTATGTGAATTTATTTTATGTTCTTGGCATTGTATATTTTCTATTTTAATAATTCGTTTGAAGGTAATTGTTGTACAAGGTTAAAGCCTACAAATTCTTGGGTTATCTCATCATTATACCCTTTCAATTTTTCAAAGAACCCCATCCCTTGGTAGTTTAGGAAAATGTCTTTGACCAAAGGATGTTGATGGATTCTATTGGTGTTTGTGGGTTCTCTTCTTTTTAAACCTTCCCCCATGGCTCCTACTGCAACTTTCTCAAGTTATTCAAAGCATTGTTTTGTGAAGAATTGTGTTCTGAGTAGTTTGGGGTCTCAAGGTAGAGTGAGGATTATGTTTCAAGCTTAAAAATGGTTACCTTTGCTATAACCTTTCTTTCCTCATGTAAAAAGAACATTTTTCTCAAAACAAATCAATTCTACAAGGGTTTTCTATACGATGTCAGTAGCAGGCAACATTTTACCTAACAATTGCATGGGGAGTGAGGAGAAAAGTTATCACTTATGCCTTTGGAGATGATTTCTTTATGTTTTTTGGGGTTTGGAGTAATATTCTCATTGATTCAGAGCTTTTTTTACTTCTCAGCCCATTCCTATAGCACCTCATCTGTAATCTTGTAACAATTTTGGTAATATTGTAGCAATTGTGCCCGACCCTGTAGCACTTGCAAATCAACTTTGTATCTCCTCTATAGGTACCTAGGGAACCCCTTGTGGGATCTATCTCAACCTTTGATGCTTTATGAGCTTCTCTAACTGTTTTGGGAATGAGCATTGGTGCAAATGGATTCTGGCCTTGTCCTTTTATTTCATCTTGTGGTAGTGGGATTACTGCGCTTGGTGAGCTAACCCCTACATGTATTTCCTTTTTTAGTCATTGGCCCAACTCCTCGTGATTATCACCCTCCCACTCTAATTTTTCCACATTGCATAGGTGACTGAGTAAAATAAAATTTTACTATTTTATGGTGACGAAGTTTATTGGCCACCTCCAGCCCATAAAAACTCTATCCTTTCTCACTAGAAACACTTTTTTAACCATTATGTGCATCAGGGAAGAGGTGATATGTGTCATACCTAAGCCTACCTATGATGTCGAGTTGTTGTAGATGCATGCATGTTGTTTCTGAACTAGTGGTCGATCAACTACTCTTTGAAGGTGTTATCTTCCATACTTTGGTCCCATGCACGGGTCCCCATTTGAACAAAACAATTTGATGATTATTTTTATAGGTGTTTGACCACTGAAATCTCACCTTCATGCAGGTTCCTCCAGTGCTTGATCTGTTGATTCTGGAGTGGATTAATGATCTTTCAGATGCCTCTCAAGGATGGTGTCGCTTCTTCAAATCTCAAGAATGGCCAAATTTTCATTATGGAGCTACAAAGGTTTCCTACTTCTGGTTCTGTAGGATTTGTGCATGCTACTACAAGATTGATCTTGTTCCTATAACAGTCACACAACTCCTTTCAAAACCTCAACTTTCTTCATGTAATGCACTTAGTGCCTTTCATAATTCATGGTGAGCCTATGTGTTACAGGGAAAAGTGTCTATATAGAACTGCTCTATCCCACTAAGGTGTGACAGCTGCCTTAGAAACAAACAGAGAAAAGCTACTTTTGTTTTTACTTTATGAATTATAGATAGAGAGGAACAGAAAGACCAACCTCTGTCTTGCGCTAATCTCTTGATTCGATCCCTCTCTTCTTTGATAGTCCTCAGCTACCTGCTCCCTTGCACGCCCAGCTTCACAAAGTACCTGTAAGATCACAGAAGCATAACACTATACAAAGACATGGATCTATAATCATAAACAATCTAGGATCAGATGTAAATTGACCATACAAATGTAACAAGCATCAATGATACAAAAGCATGGAGGAAAACTCAAATAGCTTTTACTAATAAACAAGAAAAGAGCCAAGAGGAGTTACAACCAGTTGTTCTGACCCAGCATCAACCTCCCAGCAAAGAAGCCCCTCTTCACTTCAAACAAAGCTTAGATCATCCAACAATCTGATGTTTGTCTCAAAAAACCAACAACAATTCCTTACAATATGCAAAATTCCAGCCCTTGGATCTTTGGGATGAGGGATCCATATATAGATATCTGTAAGGGGGATGAGTCAGCTTGTGATTTGATTAGTGTCTTCTCTCTGATAGTTCTTGCTTCCACTTGGAGACTGATGGCCTCTTACTCATCCTTGGTCGAATTCAGTGAGGCAAGTGTCACAAGAGAAGATTCTGGAAGCTTCCATTGCCTCTCCACCTCGCGGAATGACACTGCCATTTGTCATTTCTCGCCCATCGCACCCCACAGAAGGGACTTTTGAAATGCAACGCACCCTCACAGTGTATTTGGGTGAGATGCAACGCACTTAGCCAGTGGAGCAGCTGCAATGATCCTGTTTTGACCAATTCTGAGTAGTTTCTCATGGAGAACTTATGGGAGAAGCTGTAATCTGTTGACCTTATTCCTTTAGGGGTTAGAACAACACTTTTAGGGACTTAGGAGCCCTTGGTTTATGGACATTTCATGCTTGGGGTTGTAGGGCCCAAAAATGTCTATAACAGTTGCCCCCTAAAGTATGAGGCCGTTAATCTTTTGGTGTTGGGTGAAATGCTTTATTATGAGGATCCGAAGTTCTTGCAATGCTGGGAGGAGACCTGTAATAAGATACAATAAAATACATTATCTTCATACTATTTTCATGATCTAGCTGAGGCGGGCATTCCCATGCTCAGCTTTATAAATTCATTTTCATGTACATAGGACAGACAATTGTCTGAGTGTAGACTGATGATTCTGATAGAACCATCATCCTTTTGTGTGGATGATTATCTGTGCAACAATAATGTACATTTGATGTCTTTATTTCCCTGAATATATATCGCATCCCGGATGGATGAAACTAGATCCGGGGTCTTCAATCTCGTTCGATCTTCACTCGAAGTACAAGTCGATCCATGTGAGAAATGTTCTGAAGTCGAACATGGAAAGACATCACTTGATTACCAGCCAATGATGTAAACTGTTAACAAGCACGAGAGGAATCACCGATAATGATAATGACCCTCAAGGTACTACAGTACAATTCACGTGGTGTGAATAAAGGACTTGGCGTCGAACACCACGCAAAATCTTTCGGTCGAAGGCCATTGATGTAAACCTGTCGCTGGAAGTGAGAGACTTGCCATTGAGGCATGCAAGCTTCAACGTACTGAATGGGGTGTTCCTAGATCAACTTCTTGGATAATGAGCTGATGTCGACAAGAAGTGATCTGTCACAGGAGGGCCTTAATGAATCCCACATCAATGACACAAAACGGAGCAAATGATTTTAAATGGAGGTGAAAATGATCTGGTGCTATAAGGGTCAGGGTGGCGGTCATGAAAGAATGGAGTATAATGTATGGTAGTGGGTGAGACACAGGTGAATTCTCCGAATGACTTCTCTTGAACATATCGGCGACACTGATGTGATGGATTGGTAGCATTAACCCCAAATGTGGATGGTATGGCGTGACCATGGTGATGTGACCGGTGAATTAAACAACCCAACCCGACTCGGACACGGAGTGGAAGTGTCATGTTCAAGAGCGACTTGCTACCAACAAAGTTTCTTCAAGTTTTCTTTCCAATTTTCCCCAGTCATCGCTAACTAGTACCTCTTTATTTTTGTCAAGCTTGAGGAGGATAACATATGCTTGTTCTATAATTTTCCCTTCGGGAAAACCCATCGCTATGTTTTAACGAGCCTAGCGATAGTGAAACTTGTTCTCGTCTATAGACAAGTTTGTCGCTATTAATATTTTTAACGAGTTTAACGACAAAGATAACTCGATCCTTTTCAATTTTAGAGAGTCTGAAAAGGAACGTAAAGGTAAATCCAAAATTCCTTTTTCGTCATCTAATCCCTTAAGTCCAAAAAAGTATAAAACAATACAGAAGGGATGAATTTTCGATACTTTTAACGAGCAAAACAAAACAATCGCTCGATCTTTTTGTGTAATAATCCCTCAGGTCCAAAAAGATTAAAATCTAGAGGAGGGATAGCACTTCCTGTCCATTTAACAAGCTGGAGAGGCCAATGGCTCGGCAATCTTTTCATATTTTACGAGTCAGTTGAAAAGAGCTTAAAGGAGACTCGTCTTTTGAGGAACGAGTGATAAAACGGGTAGCAGCTGATTCCAGGTAAGGTTTGGAATTTTCCAATCACGGCAGTGTTGCAAGGATGGCTAGCGGGATCACTCTTCGCAGCTGTTCCTCAAAAGGGGTAAACAATCAAATGGAGGTGAATGATTGACCAATACAGAGTGGAGGTGATGATGGGAACACGACCAAGGCTTTAAAGGCTGAAGTACTACATTCACGATGATTATTTACCAGGAAATAGTTCATTTTTTAACGAGCTTAAACGCGGGTGGAAACATTTGCTCATGTCTTATGTTTATGTTTTAACGAGCTTGAACTATGTGCTAAAATTGATCGAGGCGGGTTCATTTTTTAACGAGCTTGAACCCTGCGGTAACACTGCTCATGGCGGGTTTATTTTTTAATGAGCTTGAACCCTACAGTAACATTGCTCGTGATAAGTTTGCATGCCCCCAGCATAATAACGCAGATCGAGGTGCATGCCCCCCAAGCTTCATTGCATTCAACTCGGTGGTTGGAATGAAGGTTTACCTTTGAGATTTGGAAAGGGGATTTGTTTCATTTTTTAATGAGGTTGACACGAGATAAGAACCATCCTCGAAATCCACTGTATTTACAATGTTTGATAGAAAATCAAAAACTGAAGGATGATTAAGGTCACTGGAACTATCTTCCTTACAATTCGGAAGATGGGAGCGATGGTGGTAATCTTCCCATGGTGCCTCTCCAATCATCAATGATTGAATGATTCCTTCGTCTGTAGAATGTACATGCGACCAAGGATCTGAAGAGGTGCCATATTCCTTAGACCTATCTATCCAAACACCCGATGAGCATTGATTTGGGTTTGCCCCCCAGGCCAAGAAAATCGATTGCTACAATATTTCTATTAGGCCGATGATCCATGCTGACAAAATGTTTAGGAATCTCCCGAATCCATTAGATATAGAAGATTTCATATTGCAGGTTTCCACTGTGGCCACTTCTGCCAGCTTAGTCGGAGGCAGTAGGGCAAAAGTACCCATTAAGGCAAGGTCTTTTAGGAGGCCTACTCGAATATTTTGAAGTGAATGATTGCTTCCATGGATCAATGGAATGCTTCCCATAACTTGTGAACTGTTGGGGAGAAATGTTTGTTGGTCGACGATTGTAATTCCTCCTTGGAAGGGAAATGCAATCTTCCTGAAGTAGGTCGACACAACTGTGGCCATGGCATAAATCCAGGGCCTTCCCAGTAGGATGTTGTAATCGAGGTTTCCGTTGATTACTTCAACATCAATTTCTACTGCTTTGCCCCCCAGTTCAACTTGCAAGTTACTTAAAATCCTATATGGAGTATATGCCCTTCCGTCGAATGCTTTTAATGTTGTCGAAGATCGCGACAAGGTTGGAGATCCTAAAGTTTTCCAGCAACTCATCGACATAATGCAAGTAGATGCTCCCTTGTCAATAATTGTTCGATGAACAGTTTTGTTGAGGGCTTTCACTTGAACAAGGAAAGCTAGTTGAGCTGGTAATTGAGGATTGTATCCTTTATGGTCGAAGGATACAAGATTGGAATCCTTTGGGTCTATCCCACCAATGGCTGATAATAAAGCCTGCCTTTGGGATGGGCAATTCTGTAGTACTTCAAGAGTCGACATAGCAGATGGCGATTGGGCCAAATCTTCCACTATATTATAATGCTGTGCCGCTCTAGCGCGGGGATTAAATTTCGACTTGTGTACTACTCCCTTTGGCGGTTTTATTGTCAATTCAGGAGTGATGGGCGGTGCAACTTCTGTCGAAGTTGTTGTCAAACTACTAGGTTGATCTTTATCCTTGTTGTTCGACAGCTGTGGATTCCCATAATCTTTGTTCCTTGTCGATATCAAAGCATCATTTTGCTGTTTTGAAACCGACAACATTAGCACTTGAGACGGGGAAGCATTTCCACTTTCAACCAAATTTGTTCTCGGATTTGGAAACGGATCAGTTAACACTGCGGAGGTTTTTGAATTCTTGAAGAATTTCTTAAGCTCAGCTCTGTGTGGACAACTTGCGGTCCAATGATCCTCATCGCATATAAGGCATGGATTTTTCGGTTTCCTATCTCCAGGAGGGTTTGAAGAAGATTTTTCAGGTGATGATTCCTCCTGTTTCTTCTTCTTCCCTTTGCCTTTCTTCTTGCTCCCTGGTTGTTTGGTTTCTTTGCCTTTATCTGTTGATACGACATTTACTTCCGAGGCAAGAAGTTCATCTTTTGCATTTTGACCTGAAATCTTACGCGCCTTTTTGGATGTAGCGTTTGTCAATTTCGTGTCTGTTGTGCCAATCACGCCATCGCCGACATGAGAGTCATTGTTTGATTTAGGAGGAGGAGGAATTGAGAATTACGGTCTAGGGGTGTCAGGTATTTTATCGTAGAGCGTGCCAGACTGAGTGTAAATCAAGTCCAAATATTGCGCACGAGCGATAACTTGCTCTTCTGTTATGACCCCCCCCTTTGCCACATCTTCTGTGAGGGAAGATAGTAATAACTTGATAAACCATTCAGCTAGGAGCTGATCGGGGACATACGTTTTTACCATTCTACGACGACGTCACCACTCATGTATATGATCATATATGTGAGTGGCCGTTGTCTATTTGAAATTGGTAAGAAGTTCTATTCCCGTTTCGTACCTTATTGGTAAATGAAAATGGGTTAAAAAGGTTGTGGCTAGGGTACTGAAGTTGTCAAACGAAGCTCTAGGCAATTCGATGTACCATTTTCCCGCTGGACCCGTTAACGTCCTCTGAAAGAGGTGAAGTCTTATCGAATCATCATTTAGGGTGTTTGATGAACACCATAGATGAAAGGTCATCACATTATTCGATGGATCTTCACCCGAATTTCCATTAAATTTAGGGATATCTGATGGAAGTTTATGCGGGATCACTGGCCACCAAGGGGTGTAAGCGATTGGATCGTTTGTTAACCGATTTAAATAAGGTAACTCTAAAGTTTCCACAAAGGGTAACTGCTGATTCAGGTTAGGCAAAGCATACCCAGGATATGATGGGATTGCCTGAGCAGTTGGTCTTTGCATACCGGCATAATGCATTTGATGCTGGTAACTTTGGTAAGGTTGGTGGGCATGACCATTGTAAAATGGTTGATTTTGACCGTTTTGAATATACGGCTGTCCACTATTTGCAAAGATTTGTTGCTCAGAACCTTGGTATACTTGTTGGAATTGCGGTTGTTGGTATTGTACTAGCCATGGTTGTGAAGCCATGTGATGTTGACCGATACTAACAGTTTGACCAAGATGAGGGGTAATTGTACTCGTCTGAACCTGTGTCATTCCACCAGTCGGCGATTGTGGTTGAGTCACAGGGTCAAGGGGATGTTGCATTACAACCTGAGAAACCTGGGGTTGGCATACAACAGGCAGTGCTTGAACTTGCGACACCGTCACAATAGCTGGCGTAGTTGGTATATTTGACATAGGTAAGCATTGTTGCATCAAGTATACAACTCTTGGTTGTTGAGGTAGTATAGGTACCCAACCGCTTGAGGTAATTCTAGTATAACCTGAATGTGGTTGTGAACTCCCGTATGGATATCCTCCCAGAGGGGATAATGAAAGGGTATACTGCCCCCCATATGGCGGTAATCCAGAACTCAAGGGAATGGTTTGCCCTTGGGGGCCGGACTGCCCAAATTGACCTCCAAATGGATCAATTTGTTGAGACTTAACATAAGAGTTTCCGGATATTATTCCGGATGAACAAACAGGAACAGACCATACTGTCGAAATTTCCCCTGAGTGGGCTCCTTCTAGGGGTTGAGAGCTAGTCGGGATAGATGGTATACCGGCAAACATTGTCGGAGTGATCGCAGGGAGTTCTGCCGTCGTTGTGTCAGACGACACAGTCCTAGACGTTGACGGTTGTTCAGACATTTGTAGTCTATCCAAAAGATTACCTAGCGATTCTACAGGAACTTGAGCTGGTGGTAGACTAACTTCTGATGAAGAAGGATATAGAGTGATCCCGACCCCAAATTGCGATGAAGTATTCATTGGAGGATCTTCTACAATCTCTTCTATGGCAATCAGACCAGGTGGAAGGGGAAGACCGTCAGGTCCGTAGAATATTTCTGGTGCCGAAGAAGGTATGAAATCAACAGCGACAGATGTTTGAAGAGCAAGACTCTCCGAACCGGTTGAAAATGGAACTGGTTCGGTAACACAAGTGTTTACTCTCAGACTAGGATCAGTATCACTGTCCTTCTGTGGCTACTGAACTTCTTCTGTAGAGGCAGGGATTCCAGAAATGTTTGGAGTAACCGGAGCCTCTGATGTTGTTGGGACACTTGTTCTAACTTTAACAGGAGATTTGGAACCAGTTAAATGAGTTCGCTTTGTCCGTACTGGCTTCGATTCCGGAGACAAAGACGGTTGACTCGTAAGCCTCTGCGAACGACGGGGTTTCAATTGACTTTCTTCCACGATTGCGGATTACTTGATCAACTAAAATAAAGGGGAAGTATGTTTCTGAATTAGATGAATTTTAGACGCTTTGACACAACTTGCTTTTTCAATTTTTAAGAGTCGAGAAAAAACAAAAGATGACTCTAGTCTCCTTCGATTTTTAATGAGCCTGAAGTGACAAGTGCTCAGATTGACCTTTTCCGTTAAGGAGTCTGAAAAGGAACGAAAGGGACTGCTCTAGAAATCTAGGTAGAGGGATTAACAAACCAATCGCAAAACTGCAGAATACTTTTTACGGTACGGCAGTCAATCTTCCTGAATGCTATGTTCAGTGCATTGCGATCGATAGGGCGGCAGACATGACTTCCTATGGATAAAGGATTAAGCCTAGTGGGGTCTCCCAAAATATACTCAACGGTATGTGGGAGCACAAGTCCGTACTGGCACTTATCGTCTAAAAGTGGAGGAATAACCCAACCATCAGTGAGAACAACAGTTACCAGGCTTTACGACGCTGGAATACGTCTCTAGCCTAGACTTCTAAATGTTGTGCGTTAAGTTCCAAAGCGTTGTTAGATTCATTGAATTTATTTTTCTTTATGAATTTTGCCTTTCGGGTTCACCATGAGATGTAGATGTAATTCCTAAAATGCAATCTAAGATGATAAACAAACTTTTTATCTCTTTTATGCAATGAAAATCCTAGCTACTAGGGAAAAGAAAGACAGAATCTTTTCACAAAGAGCAAAGAGCACACTCTAAAATGCACTTTCCTAAATCAAGCCAATCAGACTGTCTATATGCAAATGCACATGCATGTATTTGTTTTCGACTTTATTAGTATATGAATGATAAAAATAAAGTTGATGTACAAATCTAAATTTCTTTTCAAGCGACAAATATCAACAAGTTTCTTTTCGAAATCAAAAAATGGAGATGATCACAAAAATTTACGATTTTGAACTGAATACTTGTTCTCGACACTAGAAAATTACAAATTCAGACCAAAAGTAATAGTAACAGGATAATCAACCATCAACAGCAACCAAACTCTTTCCTACGATTGAAATCGACACTTGCGACAATTTCAAATCAAAGGACGACAGTACGATTACGCTACTTTTGCAAAGGAGAACTGTAAATGTCTCAACAAACACACAAAAACATCTACAGTTCTTTTGTACAAAGGAGGTGGAATAACAACAAGGAAAAGGGGTTTCAAACAGACATATACTGATCACAGGCAGCAAAATTCAGGAATAGAACTAGAAAGAATGAACCACAGAAGCCACAACTGCACAGAGCTAGTCTGATCAGCGCACCTGTAACACAGAGAATCTGAAATGCAGCGCAGGTTGTCCACTCGGGAAGTGCGCTGAAATTCAAAATCCCTGAACAGTACCTACGCTGGGCCAGAAACGAGACTCTGTCGGGTTTCGGGTCACATTTTGCAGTTCAATTCTTGGGTTTTGGCCGAGCAAAAAGCAATCAGTAATGCAACAATCAGGGGTAGATCTAAGGAGGATCTAAGAGCTATCACAAGGGAAATCATATAGTTTGTGAATCAGGTGTTTAAATCATAAACAGATCTAGTAGATGGATTGAAGTAGCAGTTATCTACTTTGCATTTGTTATGGCAAATGCAATTCGAATGCTACTTGTAAGTTTATGAAACAAACAACAAAGAATGATAAACAAACAAACTAATTAATCCCCAGTGGAGTCGCCATTTTGTTACAGGGAAAAGTGTCTATATAGAACTGCTCTATCTCACTAAGGTGTGACATCTGCCTTAGAAACAAACAGAGAAAAGATACTTTTGTTTTTCCTTTATGAATTATAGATAGAGAGGAACAGAAAGACCAACCTCTGTCTTGCACTAATCTCTTGATTCGATCCCTCTCTTCTTTGATAGTCCTCAGCTACCTGCTCCCTTGCACGCCGAGCTTCACAAAGTACCTGTAAGATCACAGAAGCATAGCACTATACAAAGACATGGATCTATAATCATAAACAATCTAGGATCAGATGTAAATTGACCATACAAATGTAACAAGCATCAATGATACAAAAGCATGGAGGAAAACTCAAATAGCTTTTACTGATAAACAAGAAAAGAGCCAAGAGGAGTTACAACCAGTTGTTCTGACCCAGCATCAACCTCCCAGCAAAGAAGCCCCTCTTCACCTCAAACAAAGCTTAGATCACCCAACAATCTGATGTTTGTCTCAAAAAACCAACATCAATTCCTTACAATATGCAAAATTCCAGCCCTTGGATCTCTGGGATGAGGGATCCATATATAGATATCTGTAAGGGGGATGAGTCAGCTTGTGATTTTATTAGTGTCTTCTCTCTGATAGTTCTTGTTTCCACTTGGAGACTGATGGCCTCTTACTCATCCTTGGTCGAATTCAGTGAGGCAAGTGTCACAGGAGAAGATTCTGGAAGCTTCCATTGCCTCTCCACCTCGCGGAATGACACTGCCATTTGTCATTTCTCACCCATCGCACCCCACAGAAGGGACTTTTGAAATGAAATGCAGCCTCACAGTGTATTTGGGTGAGATGCAACGCACTTAGCCAGTGGAGCAGCTGCAATGATCCTGTTTTGACCAATTCTGAGCAGTTTCTCATGGAGAACTTCTGGGAGAAGCTGTAATCTGTTGACCTTGTTCCTTTAGGGGTTAGAACAGCACTTTTAGGGACTTAGGAGCCCTTGGTTTATGGACATTTCATGCTTGGGGTTGTAGGGCCCAAAAATGTCTATAACACTATGGATAAGAATGGCTGCTCGGATGGTGGCAAAAACTTGTGAGGAAGGGGTGAAAATAGAGTCTTTTATGAATAGAGGTGGAATTTTGGAAGGGAAAGTGGCTAAATGAAATGGGAAGAGATGAAGGAGGCCTGGTGAACCTCTTCTGTCATATCCCAAAGGATAACATGATTTTTTACCCCTTTCTCTAGGAAGATCTTTATCATGTAGCACTTATGGTCAATCTTATAGAAATTTAGGACAATCATGTAGCACTTCAGGATTGAGGCATAATCAAGTGCAGTTGCTTTCTTGGTGATGGAGGGATGTATGGAGATGGGTGGAATGGTGGAGGAAATGCAGAAGGCTAGTTTAGGAGATGGAGAAATGGAAATATGGGCTCTTTTTCTTTTATTTTTGTCCCCTTTACTATGGTCCAAACACCACAAAAGAAACTTGTTATCAAAACTAGTGTATAGGATCCCTTACCTCTTTGTGCTTCCTCCTTTTGTTTCATTTTTCTTTTTTCTCTCTCTCTTTTTTTTGTTTTTTTGAGACATGCAGAGTGCCTCTAAAGAGGTTTTCAATATGCAGGCCCACCTCAAGCATCTTAGAGGAGGTTTTCACCTCGGGGTCTTTTCATCTTATTTTTATCTTTCTTTTTTTTTCTATGGAGGTTTTCAACCATATAGTTGGCCTTAGATTCCTCAAGGAGGTTTAAAACCCTAGGGTTATCCTTAGATGCCTCATGGAGGTTTTCACCTAGATGCTTTGTTTTCTTCTTCTTCTTCTTCTTTTATTTTTTTATTTATTTTTTATTCTTTTTTTTGTTAATCAGAATCTGGATGAACTAAGGGTTGTGAGACCCCCAATTACATTCATCTCCTTGCTCATTGAACTATTAAACTACTCTTTGGAGATAGACCTTTTGTATAACTTTAATTGATAACCATTAACCTACAAGGGAATGCCCTCCTCATCATCTTTTCTTAGTTGGATAGACCCATTCTCATAGCATTTTTCCAATAGATAGTGGCCCAGCCATCTTTTCATTAACTTCCCTTTGAAATCCTTGAACCTTGAATCATATAGGAGGACCCAATCACCATCTTGAAATCCTCTCTCCCTGATGTGTTTATCATGCCAAATCTTCCTCTATAGTTGGACTACCTCAGTGTGTAGAGGAATATGCAATCTGAAATCATGCAAGCCATTGAGCTAAAGCAATGTTTCTTGTTTTGTTGTGGTGAGATCTAAATCTAGTTTTGTTTCCATCCTTAATGTATTGTATTCAAATTCTATGGACAATAGGGCCTTCCTTCCATAGACTTATACGAATGGGGTAAATCCATTGGTGGTATTTCAAGTGGTATTATATGCCCTTGTGGCCTCTATAAGTCGGTCTGCCCAATCCTTTCTGTCGTTGTTAATAAAATTGGAAAAGGTGTTCTCCAAAGATCTATTTGTGACCTCCACTTTCCCATTTTCTTGAGGGTGATAGGCAATGGATTTCCTGTGCTTGATATGGTTCTACTCTATGATGTATCCAATCAAACTTGATGTGAATTATGTCCCTTGATTAGTAACCATCTCCCTTGGAAAACCAAACTTGTAGAAGGTATTCTCCCTCAAAAATTCAACCACTTTCTACTCATTTGTTGCCTTCACTTCCTTTACTTTAGCCCATTTCGTTAAGTAATCGGTGCACACAATGATGCACTTATTTTGCCCTAATGGGGGATCAATAGGACTAATGAATTCCATGCCCCATGTCTCAAATGGCTCCAAAGTCACTTTAGGTTGGAGGGGAATTTCATCCTTGGTTGTAGGATTTCCCACCCTTTGGCACTCATCACATCTAGTAGTGTACCTCTTTGCATCTTGATGTAGAGTAGGCCAGTAGTAGCCAACTTGTAAAACCTTGAAGGTTGTCCTTCTAGTAGAAAAATGGTCCCCATAGGGTCCATCATGGTAGACCGATAGGATGTCAAAGACCTCCTCCTCTCTTACACATCTCCTCAAAATATGGTCTAGCCCCAACTTGAAGAGATTTCCCCCAATCCAGGTGAAAGGGGCACTCTTCCTGATGATCTTTCTCTTCTCCTTGGAGGATAGATTAGGAGGGAATCTCCCAACAACCAAGTAGTTGGCTATATCAGCAAACCAAGGAGATAGCACTGAGATGGAAAAGAGGTGTTCATCTAGAAGTTTATCATATACCATCTCCTCATCTATAGGAAAGGTTAGCCTTGACAAAAATTATGCAACCACATTCTTTTTCCCTGGTTTGTCAATAATAGTTAAATCAAATTGTTGCAATAGTAACAACCATCTAATGATTCTAGCATTAACATCAGGTTTATTCACTAAATACTTAATGGTTTCGTGATTAGTGTGAACAAAAGTTTGATATTCAGTTATATAGTGCCTAACTTTATTCAAGGAGTGCACCACATCCAAGAGTTCTTTTACTGATTGTATCATTAAGTTCAACCTTTTAAACCTTCTTATTGATTAAATATATAGCATAGGGAACTTTAGCTTCCTCTTGTCCTAAGGCTTACCCTATAGCTTTATTTGATGCATTTGTGTTGATATGGAAAGGAAATGCCCAATTGGGACCCTTAAGGATGGGTAAAGTGGTCAACTTCTCCTTCAGTACTCCAAATTCTTCTTGACATTTATCTATTCAACAAAAGCCTGAGTCTTTAGCCAGTAATACAATCAAGGGTGAAGCCAATTTACTAAATTCCTTAATGAACCTTTTATAAAACCTATCCAATCCAAGGAATATTATGACATCCCTTTGGTTTTTAGGGGTAGGGAACCTTTAAACATAGAAACAATGTTGGGTTCAACTTGTATTCCTTAGATATGGAATGGCCTAAGATAGTCCTCGTATTCATCAAAAACTCACATTTCTCAGGTCTTAATGAAATATTGATCTCAATGCATATCTTTAAGACTTTACATAGATTATAAAGAGCTTCCTAGAAGTCGCATCCATAAGGACTGAATTCATCCATGTATATCTCAATAGTTTCATGTAAAAGGTCAACGAAGGTACTCAGAACTGCCCTCTCGAAGGTAGTAGGAGCATTACAGAATCCAAATGGAAGGACTCTATAGGAGAAGCTACCCCAAGGACATGTGAATGTGGTCTTTTCTTGGTCCTTAGGGCTGATCTATATTTGGTTGTACCCACTAAATCCATCTAGCAAGGAAAATAATCTCTTCCTTGCAAGGCCATCTAGGACTTGGTCAATGAAAGGCAGAGGGAAATGATACTTCTTTGTAGCCTTGTTAAGCTCTCTATAATCAACACAAATCCTCCACTACCCATTCTTCTTGGGGACTATGACAATAGGGGACACCCACACACTATCTAAAATGGGTTATATGAACCCTACATCCAGTAGTTTTTGCAATTATTCTTTTATAATGTCCTTAAGGGTTGGATTCATCCTCCTCTAGGGTTGGTTCATTGGTTTGGATCATTACTTGATGTAAATATGGTGAGTATAGATTGAGGGATGTACACCTTTCATTTCCTTATAGTCCCAAGCAAAATCATCAAGGTGTTGCCTCAATGCAATGCATAATTACTTTTCTTGCTCGACTGGGAGAAAGGGGTTGATCTTTAGAGTTATGTATGGGATAATTTCCATAACCTTGGAATGATCTAGATTAGGGCAACAAAGCAAAGATCATTCCATATATTTCCCTTAGATTGTTCCAAGGATTCTTCCACCAGTTCATCAATTGGCATGGTAGTGGGAGGTTGATTTTTTAATATATGGTCAATAAGGCTATCTTCATCAAGCTACCTACATCTTACAACAGTTTCTAGTGTGTAGAGTGGGTAGATGGATGTCAAATAAAATTCTTCTTCTTCCCCTTCCTCTATCCACAAGGGAAAGTCACGCTCAATAGAATTTTGAGAATGGGGATACAGTACAAGCTGTTTTGAGAGGCGCCCATTCTTGATGGTCATGTTCCCAACCCTGTAACTAATGCATGCATCGGCACTGGCTAACCAAGGTCCTCCTAGGATGAGAGGATAACCACTAAACTTGGTTTTGATGTGGAGGAAAATGAAATCTATGGTATACTCCCAGGAGTCGATGGAGACCATCACATCCTAAATAACTCCTTGAATGGATACTGTGGACTTGTCTGCAAGTTGTAGTACTGTGGTGGTTTTTCTGAAAGCTCCTTGGAGGTTGAGCTTGAGCATTATTTATTTGGTCATAACGTTTATTGTAGCCCCAAGGTCAATCAAGGTATTAGGGACAATAATTCTATAAATGTGCACATCCACCAATAAATTATCTGGATGCAAGTACTTTGGGGAGATCACCCTCCCAAACATTAGATCAAACAGCTACCCAACAACATTTATAGTGGGGGTATCTCTCATTATTCTCCCAGTCCTTCTAAAGCATTCTTCCTTGATAAAATTTTTGTAAATGGGAACATATTTTATGGCCTTGAGAAGGGGTATTTTGACACACAATTTATTCAATTCTCCCAGAAGTTTAGCCTCTTCTGGGGTGTGTTGTCTAGGTTGGACTAACCTTTTATGGTAGGGAGGTGCATTCTTGAGTGGTGCTATCTTCCTTATCTTATTCAATTTCTTTAGGTGCAGAAGGTGGGTGAGAATATTGATGTACCTTCCCAGACTGAAGGTTCATCTCTTGGATTTCCACAGTATAAGCATGATAGGATGTCTCCCCATTATAAATTTGTTGTGCCTATTATTGTTCATGTTCAAATTGGGTTGGATTGGCATTTGAGGTTGCTTACATGGGTTGTGGTGAGGGATTTTCGGTTGAGGTTGAGGAGGAGTCATTAAGGCAGGAGGTTCAGCTGCCTGAGGCCTCCTTCCTTGTGAGGGCTTACCCCATTGAGGTTGAGATTGATATGGTTGGAAAAGGTGGGTTGACAGGATGATGGGAATACTAAGAAGCATAGGGCCAAGGAGAGGAAATGGATCAATATGGATGATTTGGATGGTATAAATCTTGGAAAGGTGCATTTTGGTTTGAATTATAAGAAGTATATTTTGCACCTAGCATGCCTTGTTGATAAGGCCTAGGACATTGGCGCCTTCTCTAGTTGATGAAACAGAGATACTTTGGGGAATTCTCAGCCCCTTGGTACACAAAATTTAGGCCTGGAACAGAGCAGAACTTGTATGTTGCATGGTTCTCCTCACAAACATAGTATACCTTTATGGTTTTCAATGGGCACTCATTTCTAGGATGCCTCTTTGTGCATCAAGGGAAAATGGTGGCTAGTACCCTTTTTGCTTCCTCTTTCTTCCTTTTGATCTACGTAGTATCCATATGCAAGGAAAAGGTATGAATCATTTCACTCTTAAAGTATTCCAACATACTCCATATCTCATGTTTGATAGTTGAGGCAGAGGGAGATGAGTTGACCAGGCCTTGACTAGACCTACCATTTTTTCTAGCAGCCCTAAAATGGTTCTTGAATATTGTCTTGATGTCATCATAGGTTAGCTGATAAATGTCTCCTCCAGATGGAATATTGAGGGTCTCCATTATGTTCCCCTTGATACCTTGGAGAAGTAGTAGCTTGAGTGACTCAAGGTCAAGGATACAATTAGCCCTCCTATAGTTGAGTTGGAATATTTCTGCATAGTCTTCTAAGGATTCATCTGGTTCTAGGGGAATCCTAAAGATTTCCTCTTTTTTCTATATAAAAATATAGTAATCCATGTACTTATCATTAAAGTCTTGTGACATTTGTGCCCGGGTGGTGATGTTTCCTTGAGATAAACCCATAACTCAGTGCAAGATTGCATCTGTGAGGGTGGATGGAAACAACTTCAACTTATGTTCATCAGAGGTATAGTCATAGGTCCTACAAACAATAGCAAACTCAAACATGAATGTGTCATGGTCCTTAGAGATTAGGACATGGAAGTGTGGAAGGGCGGTAGGGAAGCTATTCTTTATCCTAGACTCCCCATTAGTCTCTTAGATGGGAAAGAACCCATTGTGTCTATTTTCAGCCATGTCTTGAATAGTTGATATAGGCTCTTCTTCTCCTAGGGATTCTACAAATATTTCAGGTTGCTCACCCAAAGGATTGTCTAACTCCCCTGTGGTCAGAGAAGGAAGTTTATAGTCACCATAGAAGAATAATGGTTGAATTCTTGATGGTGTGGGGGATTTTTGTAGAAATTTCCCTTGATTATCCCTACTCCTATGAGAATTGAAAGAACTCATTTTGTTTTTATTTTTATTTTTTCTTTTTGGTCTTTTTCAAATCGGTAATGTTAATGCTAAACAAATGATAAAAAGGTAGCCTCTAAGTAGAAACAACACCTACTTGGACACATCCTCAGAAACGACACCGAAAAATGATGAGCCCCAGTATCACATCAAGATTATTGAGAATCCTAAGGCTACCAACTTTAATTATCAACCTGGGGTTTGTACAAACTTAAAAGGTGACATTGTTATATGCATAGTAGGTTAATCTCTAATCATGTCAACTTCAGTGAATGAATCATATCAATGCATATAGAGGCCACTCCCTTTATTGGATTTCAAAAATAACTTTCTTGAAAAGATAAGAGCCTACTCTAATTGCAGGAAGGTAAATGTTATCCTATTTTCAAATAATGAATCCATACAGGTGAGGAGAATTTTTAGTAGTGGAGGAATGACCTATTATAGATTCAAAAAACTCTCTAACAGGTCATTCCTCCACTACTGAAAATTATCCTATTTGCATAAATGAAGTGTCATTCATCAAGTTTAAAGGCTAACTACAATTGTAGGAAGGTAAAATACTATAATAATTGCAGAGATGAAATATGTTATTATTCTTGGAGATGAAAATCCAGATTCTACTTGTGGAATGCAAATCATTACTCTACTTGCGAAATGTAAAAGACTGCTTGAAAGAGGAAACTCGATCTAACGCATATGACTAGAAAATCTATGAACATAACTTCAAAAACTAGTTATAATCTACTTGCATTGAATAATTTTCCTTCTTATCATTGAGTTCAAGATAATTTAGCTTTATTAACTGAATTCTTACACATTGCATACAATAACAATCATTGTGATTCAAATGTGGACATTTGTTTACGATTTCTAATTGTTGTTATGTACTTGCAGTGAAGGAAGGATTCGTCTAAAGTGGTAATTGGTACTCCCCAACCATGGAATAAAAGTCTTGAGGTCATTATTCAATCCCAATATACAAAAATCAAGTTCGTAAAGAAAATATGGTCAAGTTTAGACTGTATGACAAGATGTTACAGGATTGCCCTGTTTTTCTACAAGATTAGGTCTGAGAGCATCCTGAGGGTAGGAAAGGTGTATAGAAGGTGGGAGAAGGTATATGATGGTGTATGAAGGATATGTGAGGAAATTTTCCAAGCTTATCACCACTCAAAGGCCCATCTTTTACAAAAGTACATGTTCATAGTGTCCCCCAATGACTCTGAAAAGATGATCTTGGTGGCACAATTTGAGAGTAGTATAAGGTGTCAAGGAGGAGGATGTTGATGAAAAAATGAATGTAGGATGAGTGTACCAATCCCTGTAATTCATTGTTAGTACCTTAATATTAACAATCAACCCCTTTTTACTCTTGGAAAGAACATAAATCTAGCAATCAAATTGCAACAAAACAAATCAAGATGGAAAGGATGAGTCGAATTTTATTTGATCAAGAGCTACTATATCCTACAACATGCATTTAATCCATATGCAAAGAGATTATCTTAACTTCTAGAATGCAGAAATAGAGTATGCAAGAGAACTACAAACTAAATCCTAACAACTTTCAAAGGAAAACAAACACATATTTTTGCCTTGTGGTTGTAGACTCCTCAACCACACTTCCCATGTTAGGCCTGCAACCACAAATTTTTAAATCTAAATTATGCCTAAAAAAGGAAAGAAAATCCACTACTCAAACAATAATAAAATAAAATACATAAGAGATACTTGAGCCTCTGGGTTGGGCCCTAGTCCAAGCATCCCAACCTTCCAAAGTTAACTCATATTTAGACCAACAATGAACCTTTCATTAATATGAAATGGAGTTCAAATACATCCTACCGAAACGAAAATAATAGCCTCAAGTAGTTGGATCTCAATAACTCTTCCTAGCTCCAAAAGTTTGAATCCTAGTGAGCTCTTAGGCTTGTTTATTTATAAAAAAGATGACTCAGGGGAAACTCCTTTGGAAGGAGGACTACTTCCCTCCAAAACCTCGAAATGGTGGATCTAGCTCCCTTATATCCTCACATGCACTTGAGCTCATCGAGTGCCAGTGGACCTCAAGTTGTTGATGACTGATTCTAGGAATTAGGTTGAGTTGGAGGAGAGTAAATGCAGTGGAAAAGCCTCCTACATTTCCTCTAGATTCCTCCAATGACCCTCTGCATAATAAATGTACCCATAATTTTGACTTCACATTAACCACATTACACCAAAAAGTCTGACAAGCACACTTTAGTCTTCCTACTAAACACATTATAGCCAAAAAATGAAAATTAATTTGAGGAAATAATACTTTTATAGGTTGGAGGACAGAAAAATGGGCCTTAAAATATACCTATTCATGGGACCCATCACTAGTTATGCTAACAAATTTCTTAGTGGTCATGACCTAGTGCAATTAACTTCGCATATAGCGAAGTACTCTTCAAGAAGGCCTAATTGAGTCTAGCCAATGTTTGTCCCAGGTACAGCAAGGACTTCCCCCCTGTTGTTATCGGGAAATCTAGTGTCTATGCAAAGCTGCTAGTCCCACTAAGGCTGGTAGCTACCTTAGAAACAAAAAAACTAAAAATACTTTTTTTTTCCTTTATGAGAAATAGATAATAGGGGAATAAAGGAGACCAACCTCTGTCTTGCACTTGGTTCCTTGCTTGATTCCTCTCCCTTCTGATAGATCTTTGCCGCTCGCTTCCTTGTCTACCCAACTTCAAATAGCATCTGTAGAATAAAAGCAACATAACACTATCCAATAACATAGATCTATTATCATAAACAATATAGGACCATATATATATTGACCACACAAATGCATATATCATCAATAATACAAGAATGTGGAGGAAAACTTGAATAGCTTTATCAATAATCAAGAGAAGCAAAGAGGATTACAACCAATTGTTCTGAACCAGCATCATCCTCTCAGCAAGAAAGCCCTTCTTCACCTCATGAAAAGCTTAGATCACCCAACACTATGATATTGCACCAAGAAACCAGTAGCACTTCCTTACAGGATACAAAATTCCAGCCTCTGGATCTCTGGGATGAAGGATCCATATATAGATGTTTGCAAGGGGGGTGAGTTAGCTTTTGAGATTTGACTAGTGTCCTCTCTATGATAGTTCTTGATTCCACTTGGAGATTGATGATCTCTTACTCATCTCTCGGCGAATGCAGAGAGGCAAGTGTCACAGGAGAAGTTTCTGGAAGATTCCATGATCCTCCACCTTGCAGATTGACCCTGCCATTTGTCCACTCTCCGCCTTTGCACCCCATAGAAGGGCTTTTCAAGATGCATCACACCTCTTGTGTGTATCTAGGTGGGATGCAGCGCACTTTGACCATGGAGCAGGTGAGATGGTCCAGTTTTGACCAGTTCTGAGTAGTTTTTCATGGAGAACTTCTGGGAGAAGATGTAATCAGTTGACCTTGTTCTTTTAGAGGTTGGAACAACACTTTTAGGGACTTAAGAGCCCTTGGTCTATGGAAATTTATGTTTGGGGTTGCAGTGCCCAAAAATGTCTATAACAGTTGCCCCATAAAACATGAGTTCGTTAATCTATTGATGTCGGGTGAAATGCTTTATCATGAGGATCTGAAGTTTTTTCAAGCTGGAAGGCGACCTGTAATAAGATACAATACAATACATTATCTTCATAATATTTTCATGATCTAGCTGAGGCGAGCATTCCGATGCTCAGCTTTATAAATTAATTTTCATGTACATAAGACAGACAATCGTCTGAGTGTAGACTGATGATTATGGTAGAGCCATCATCCCTTAGGTTGGATGATTATCTGTGCAGTAATGATGTACATTTGGTGTCTTTATTTTCCTAAATATATATCGCAGCCTGGATGGATGAAACTAGATTCGGGGTCTTCAATCTCGTTCGATCTTCACTCAAAGTACAAGTTGATCCATGTGAGAGATGTTCTAAAGTCAAACATGGAAAGACATCACCTGATTACCAGCCAATGATGTAAGCTGTTAATAGGCGCGAGAGGAATCACCGATAATGCTGATGACCCTCAAGGTAATACAGTACAATTCACATGGTGTGAATAAGGGACTTGGCGTCGAACACCACACAAAATCTTTTGGTTGAAGGCCATTGATGTAAACCTGTCGCCCGAAGTGAGAAACTTGCCATTGAGGCATGCAAGCTTCAAAGTATTGAAAGGGGTGTTCCTAGATCAAATTCTTGGAGAATGAGCTGATGTCGACAAGAAGCGATCTATCATAGGAGGGCCTTAGTGAATCCCACATCAATGACATGGAACGGAGCAAATGATATTAATGGAAGTGAAAACAATCTGGTGATATAAGGTTCAGGGTGGCGGTCATGAAAGAATGGAGTGTAAATGTATTGCAGTGGGTGAGACACAGGTGAATTCTCTGAGCGACTTCTCTTGAACATATCGGCGACACTGACATGATGGATCAGTAGCATTAACCCCAAATATGGATGGTGTGATGGAACCATGGTGATGTGACCAGTGAATGGAACAACCCAACCTAGCTCGAATGTGGAGTGAAAGTGTCATGTTCAAGAGCGATTTGCTACCAATAAATTTTTTTCAAGTTTTCTTCCCAATTTTTCCCCAGTCATTGCTGACTAGTAACTCTTTATTTTTGTCAAGCTTGAGGAGGATAACTTATGCTTGTTCTATAATTTTCCCTTCGGGCAAACCCATTGGTATGTTTTAACGAGCCTAGCAATAGTGAAACTCATTCTTGTCTGTATGGACAAGTTTGTCGCTATTTGGTTTTAACGAGTTTAGCGACAAGGATAACTCGGTCCTTTTCAATTTTAGAGAGTCTGAAAAAGGGACGTAAAGAAAACTCCAATAATTTCGTCATATAATCCCTTGAGTCTGAAAAAGTATAAAACAATACAAAAGTGATGAATTTTCGGTACTTTTAACGAGCCGAACAAAACAAGCTCTCGATCTTTTTGTGTAATAATCCCTCAAGTCCAAAAAGATTAAAATATAAAGGAGGGATAGCACATCTGGTCCCTTTAACGAGCTGGAGAGGCAAATTGCTCATCAATCTTTTCATTTTTTACGAGTCAGTTAAAAAGAGCTTAAAGGAGACTCGTTTTTTGAGGAACAAGTGATAAATTTGGGTAGCAACTGATTCCAGGTAAGGTTTGGAATTTTCCAATCACGGCAGTGTCACAAGGATGGCTAACAGGATCACTCTTCACAGCTGTTCCTCAAAAAGGGTAAACAATCAAATGGAGGTGAATGATCGGCCAAAACAAAGTGGAGGTGATGATGAGAACACGACCAAGGTTTCAAAGGCTGATGATAATACATTCACGATGGTTATTTACCGGAAATTGGTTCATTTTTTAATGAGCTTGAACTCTGGGGGAACATTTGCTCATTGCTTATATTTATTTTTTAACGAGCTTCAATTCCGCGTTAAAACTGCTCGATCCAGTCGTATAATAAGGATGTCTCATATAAAAACGACATTTTTTCAAAGCTTTGCCCCGCATCCTTTCTTTATGCAAGTTAGGAAACGACCAATCCTACGAGTTTAAAGGGTTAGAGGACCTATAAATTTAAAAAAATAAATGGTCGCTCTTCACTTGCATGCCCCCAGGTATAGTGAAGCAGAGTTTCGAGGTTACCCCTCAATTTGCAGGCAAAGCATTTGTTTTATTTGGAAAGGACTACCTTTTCTAGGTTACCCTTCAATTTGTAGACAAAACATTTGTTCTATCAGGAAAGGCCTACGTTCTAACTGAGGTATCTCATTCCGGTCTAATCCCATTTTCCAAAATGGACGGGTGTGTCATCCAGTCATATATCCTCCACAGAAACCTACCCTATACCCAAGGTTTTCCTATCGAAACAGGCCAGGGTGCATACCCCCTGGGTTTCAGTCATATCCTTCGAATTACTCGCGCTCATCAGGAGGACGGACTGGGGATTGATGAGACATTCCTTGCGTGAAAAGACCATTCAGGGTTGGTGTATGACTATTTGCTATGTGTGAGCCGGGGAATGAAAGTTGGTCGACGAGCTTGACCACTCTTCCTTCATGCGGAAAACACATTACTCTAAAGAGTGAGGAGACAATGGCTCCCATGCAATAAATATAGTCTCATCCAAGGAGTAGATTATAATCCAGGGGTCCTTGGACTACCATTACGTTCATGTGAACGGTTTTCCTTCTCAATGTTATCGGCACATTGGGAAGGATCCCTAACGGTCGACTGGTTCCTTTGTTAAAGCCTGTTAGATTTCTCATCTCAGGCAAAAGTGATAGCGAACCAATCACTTTCCAAGCAGTTGAGGAAAGGATACTCACAGAAGCCCCTTCATCTATGATGGTACCAGCCATGACCATTCTATATATTTGAGCAATGATTTGAAATGGTACACTAGCCGGTAACTGGGGTCTGCCTAGTAGATTCCAATCAAAGGAAACAACCAGGTTGCTTGGAGGTGGGACCGAATAGACGGCCGGATATGACTTTGATGAACTTCCTTCCTACAGTAAAGGAACGGGTAGACTGCCCCCATGTTCGTCAGAGTCTGTGATTATGAAGAGAATTTGAACAGTGTCGTTCTTGTTCTCTTCGGTGACTGTATCATCTGAAGATGGATCCTCTGAAGGCAAGACCGGGTCAACTTCCGCCTCGACCTTTTGACTTTTTTTTGGTGTGGATTCAGATGGTTTATCTTCAATGGTAGACGCTTCGGCCGACCACAAGGGCGTGTCAGCCGGATCTTCAACTAGTGACGGACTTGGCAAGAGCTTCTTATATCCAGGAGGAAGCCGTAACGATGAAACCGGATGGTCGTCCAAAACTCTTTTAGCCTCGTCTAAGAAGGGACAACAGTGGACGGCATGATCGCCTTGACACAGTTTACAAGGAAATTTACATTTTCCTTTTTTCCAGGGGCTTCACTTTCACTAGTCGACGGTGTATTTTCAACATGATCATCAGAGGTTGATGACACTAGATTGTGCAAACGAGGAGACTAGTCCCTTAAGATCCGAGGGATGCAAGGACAATCTCGATGATAGTGGTCTCCTTTGCAAGTGACACATGGCGATTTAGGCCTGGACGGTGTAGTGTGTGGATTTTCACTAGACGATGCTTGGTTGCCCCTTTTCGCTTTTGGCTCCTTCTTCTTCTTCTCTTTCTTCTTCTTCTCCTTCTTCTTCTCGGTTACTTGATTTTTGGCTTTACCAGCTTCATCAAGCGAGGAGGAAGGAGGAGAGGAAGAATTGGATGAAGTAGAAGGTTGGGGGGTAACTCTGGCATCGTTTAGTTGTTGACTTGATTGTTCAGGAATCACGGTGTTCTGAACGATAGAGGTTGAGAAGAGCCATACGGGTAAGCCGATTGTTAATCCTGGAAGCGACAATGTGGCCATATGGGGTGCACCAACATCTCCCCAAGAGGAGAAAGGACTAGGATTTCCACCAAGGGGAACTCTTTGGTTGGTGGACTCCATTTTTCTCAACCTAAGACCAACGTAGGAAAGGTGATATTTATTTCGATCAAAATAAATTTTAGACGCTTTGACACAACTTGTTTTTTCAAATTTTAAGAGTCGAGAAAAAACAAAAGATGACTATAGTCGCCTTCGATTTTTAATGAACCTAAAGTGACAAGTGCTCAGATGGACCTTTTCCTTTAAGGAGTCTGAAAAGGAATGAAAGAGACTGCTCTGGAAATCTAGACAGAGGGATTACCAAACCAATCGCAAAACTGCAGAATACTTTTTACTGTACGGCAGTCAATCTTCTCGAATGCTGTGTTCAATGCATTGCGATTGATAGGGCGGCAGACACGGTTTCCTATGGATAAAGGATAAAGCCTATTGTGGTCTCCCAATATATACTAGACGATACGTGGGAGCACAAGTCCGTACTGGCACTTATCGTCTCAAAGTGGAGGAATCACCCAACCATCAATGAAAATAACAGTTACGAGGCTTTACGACGCCGGAATACGTCTCTAGCCTAGACTTCTAAACGTTGTGCATTAGTTTCCAAAGCACTTTTAGATTCATTAAATTTATTTTACATTTGATCTTGCTTAAGAAATTTTCCTTTCAGGTTCACCGCATGATGTAAATGTACAATTCCCAAAATGCAATCTAAGATGATAAATAGTCGTTTAATCTTATTTTTGCAATGAAAATCCTAGCTACTAAGGAAAGAGAGATGATATTCTTTCAACATAGAGCAGAGAGCACACACTATATGCACTGTCCTAAATCAAACCAACAAACATTCTAAATGCAAGTGCACATGCATGTATTTGTTTTCAGCCTTCTTAATGTGTGAATGATAAAAAGAAAGCTAAGTGCAAATCTGAATTATTTTTCAAAGCGACATTACTAGCAAGTTTCTTTTCAAGACAAAATGAGGACAATGACGACACTTTGCGATTTGGAATTGAAAACTTGCTTTCGACACTTGAAAAACTACTATTTCAAATCAAATAAAAGAGTAATAATGTAATCGACTATCAAGAACAATCGGATTCTCTTCTATAACTGAAAACGACACTTGTGACAATTTCAAATCAAGAAACGACAATTAAATTACGGTACTTCTTTGTAAAAGAGAACTAAAAATGGCTCAAAATACATAAAAACATTTACAGTTCTCTGCACAATGGAGGCGGAATAATGGCAAGGAAGGGGGTTTCAACAAAGGTGTACTGACTATAGGCAGCAAAACTCTTGAATAGAGCTGAAAAGAGTGAACACAGAAACCAAATTCTAGGAGCAGGAAAGGCCTTGTCTGATCAGCGCACCTGTAACACAGTGAAAAAGAGATGCAGCGCACCTACTACACTCGAGAAGTGCGATGCATCCAGAATCCAAATAAGAGACAGTGCGATGGGCCAGGGACGAGACTTTAACTGGGTTCCGGATCACAGTTTGCAGCTCAGTTTAGGTATTTAGGCTGAGCAAGTGGTAATCAGTAAATCAATCATAGGGGTAGATCTAAAGAGGTTACTAGAGCCACCACAAGGGAAATTAGAGAGCTTGTAAATCAATTGTTCAGTTCATAAACAAAACTCGGAGATAGACTGAAGTAGCATTGATCTACTTTGCACTTGCATAGCAAATGCAGTTCGAAGGCTAGCTAGCTTGACTTCAGGCTTCGTCTGTGAGTTTATAAAGCAAACAAATGTAGATAAACAAACAATCTATTCGCTCCCCAGCGGAGTCGCCATTTTGTTATTATGAAATCTAGTGTCTATGCAGAGCTGCTAGTCTCACTAAGGCTAGTAGCTACCTTAGAAACAAACAAACTAAAACTACTTTCATTTTCCTTTATGAGAAATAGATAAGAGGGGAATAAAGGAGACCAGCCTCTGTCTTGCGCTTGGTTCCTTGCTTTATTCCTCTCCCCTTTGATAGATCTTTGCCGCTCGCTTCCTTGTCTACCCAGCTTCAAAGAGCACATGTAGAATCAAAGTAGCATAACACTATCCAATAACATAGATCTATTATCATAAACAATATAGGACCAGATATATATTGACCACACAAATGCATATATCATCAATCATACAAGAATGTGGAGGAAAAATTGAATAGATTCATTAATAATCAAGAGAAGCAAAGAGGATTACAACCAATTGTTCTGACCCAACATCATCCTCTCAGCAAGAAAGCCCTTCTTCACCTCATGAAAAGCTTGGATCACCCAACACTATGATATTGCACCAAGAAACTAGCACCACTTCCTTACAATTTACAAAATTCCAACCTCTGGATCTCTGGGATGAGGGATCCATATATAGATGTTTGTAAGGGGGGTGAGTCAGCTTTTGAGATTTGACTAGTGTCCTCTCTCTGATAGTTCTTGATTCCACTTGGAGATTGATGATCTCTTACTCATCCCTGGGTGAATGCAGAGAGGCAAGTGTCACAAGAGAAGTTTCTGGAAGATTCCATGATCCTCCACCTTGCAGATTGACCCTGCCATTTGTCCACCCTCGCCCATCGCACCCCATAGAAGGGCTTTTCAAGATGCATCACACATCCTGTGTGTATTTAGGTGGGATGCAGTGCACTTTGACCATGGAGCAGGTGAGGTGGTCCAGTTTTGACCAGTTCTGACTAGTTTTTCATGGAGAACTTCTGGGAGAAGATGTAATCATTTGACCTTGTTCTTTTAGAGGTTGGAACAACACTTTTAGGGACTTAAGAGCCCTTTGTTTATGGGCATTTATGATTGGGGTTTTAGTGCCCAAAAATGTCTATAACACCTGTCATAACCTTATGTAATATCCCTAGGATTATGGTCACTAAGGTCACCACCTACAACAACTTGGTATGGGGAGACAATCAACAGTTGGATGTACACACATGAGTAAGGCAGTAAAGCTTGAAATCGTCATGAAATAACCCTTAAAACGAGGTATTTCTTTCTAGTGAACCCAAAGTTCCTTTCGATGTCATTTGTAATACGCTTAGATCAACACCACCATAAACAATGAAGTAGGATAGATTACTTCGCTGGGTTTGATGTGACCTTGTGGTTGACTCCTGAGTAAGACGAGCTTCCTAGAGACAAGATGCAGTGAATTGATTTCCCTCCCTGTCAAAAGCTTCTATGTTTGTTTTTATCTTTGGGTATTTAATTTCAACTGCTATTCCAAAACCATAAAACTAATCTATTATAGGTGTAACTACGATAAAAATATAATATGTCTAATTAATTTTATTAGGCGTTGATTATTAAGTTGTTATTTACTCAATGGGTAAATGGAAATGAAACTAATGGTATTATTATTTGACTCAAATATTAACGCATCAAATATGAAGACGTAATATTTTTTTTAAATGAATTCCTAGTTACAGAAAGGAGAATATTTTCAATTCCTAAGATGAAAAATTCCTACTTTTAACAAATTCCTTTACACCAAAAATAATTCCAAAAATATTTCTATCAAAACATAACAATATTCCCTCTAAGATGCAAGAATTTGTTTTTTTGTTTTTGTAAATAGAATGAAGCACACAATCATATAATGAGTTAACTCTAATAAACAAAGCAATTGTTTTAGATAGAGGAGGAATGACCTGTTGAAGAGTTTTGTGAACCCAACGTTTCGGACTACGAAGTGAGTCCATCATCAGGGGATGCGGCAATAGATAATCTTTGAAATTAATGATGTATCACAGAGCTATGATTATTAATATATGTAAGAGGGTTATTAAGGAGTGCAGTGAGAAATTAGGTCGGCTTATTTTTTTTATTTTTATTTTTTAAATTCATTTGTTTATCATTCATTTTTATTATTATTATATATATATTTTTGATGTTATTAATATTATTTTTATTATTTATTTAATATTGTTATTATTATTAATATTATTATTATTATTAATTTTTACTTATTATTAATTAATTTATTAATTTGTTATTATTATTATTATTATTATTATTATTATTATTATTATTATTATTATTATTATTATTATTATTATTATTATTATTATTATTATTATTATTATTATTATTATTATTTATTTTGTTATTATTTATTCACTATATTTATTTATTTATTTTTATAATAATATCATTTTATTATTATTTTTATTAGGATATTATTTATTTATTTTCTTATTTATTATTATTATTATTATTATTAGTTTATTATTTATTGATAATTTAATTATATAAAGTTAAATATTTTTTTTTTTTTTTTTTTACTTACTTTATTCATGTGTTTAAACTAATTATTGAATTATTAGTTTATTTATTTGTTTAATATGTTTAATTTATTATTATGTATTTATTTGTTATTATCATAAAATTATTATTTGTTTATTAAATATTATTATTATTATTATTATTATTATTATTATTATTATTTATTTCAAAAGTTTGGAATATTTAATTACTTTGATTAATTTGATAAATAATAATAATATTTATTATTGTTATTATTATTTTTATTATTATTTTTATTTATTTATTTATTTTATTTATTTATTTATTTATATATTATTATTATTATTATTATTATTATTATTATTATTTATTTCAAAAGTTTGGAATATTTAATTACTTTGATTAATTTGATAAATAATAATAATATTTATTATTGTTATTATTATTTTTATTATTATTTTTATTTATTTATTTATTTTATTTAATTATTTATTTATATATTATTATTATTATTATTATTTTATTTTTATTTAATTTGTATCTTTAAATTATTGATTTCAATTAATTGATTAGACTTATGATAGGTGAGGTAATATTGTGGTATTATCTATAATCCTAGAGGTGATTTTTATTGAAATAATTTTATTGATACATCATTAATTTCAAAGATTATCTATTGCCGCATCCCCTGATGATGGACTCACTTCGTAGTCCGAAACGTTGGGTTCACAAAACTCTTCAACAGGTCATTCCTCCTCTATCTAAAACCATTCTCACCTGTATGGATTCTTTATTTAACAAAGCAATTGTTATCACCTAAAAATGATCACCTAGCCATTTCTAACTAGCTGAATCGAAATACACTATGTAGGATTAATTCTACCATAGGAAATAATTTAGTAAACCATTTTTATTAAATTATTTCTGTTTAAAATTTAAAAAACCCCAAAATAATATTTAAATAAATCATCATTTTGAAAATTATTCATTGTCACATTTGACTAAATTACCTTGGAATAATTAAATAAATCACTATTTATTTGTTATTCCTTATTCTTACTTTTGGAATAATTGTTAAACCATTATTTAATAATTATTTCAAATTCACATTTTTCTTAATTCTCACAAAGTGATTAATAAATCATTTCATTCATTAATTATTTCAACCATTTTCTAAATAAAGATATTTGACCATTTTGAATATATTTTCCCTCTCCAAAAAATATAATAAAGTATTCCTAATGGTTAGATTTTGATTTGGTCAATAATATATTATTATTTCCCAATTCCTAATTTAGCTCAATACTTTGTTACAAATAAGAGGGTTTTCCATTCATTCTTCACCATGATCTTTATTATCATCACCATTATTATCTCACAAGATTTGAGCTCCCACTTGAGTTTCATATTGCTTTTGGGTTTTCTGCATATTTGAGAGATAAGAACAAGATTGTTGAAGCACAAGGACATCAAAAGGATCCATCCAATAGAGGGAAATCTACAGACCCATGTTGTAAATCTTCCTCACCAGGTGTTTTAATAAAATATTATTAATTTAAAGTCATTCTATTGGGTTATTGCACTTTTCTTTACTACTCCTACATGTTTTGTACTTGCACCAAATGTTTTCTTGCAAAGTTTTATCATGTTTTATTTTGATCTGAAGCATAGAAGTAGCCATTTTCTGTTGTTATGGTCACTTGTCACCAGTGACTTAAGTGAACCATTTTTGGTACACATACTAAGAAATTTCATACTAAAAAATGGTTCCAGTAGGTCATTAGCTACATGGTCATCAAGAAATGGTGATTCCAATGGCATAGTAATTCAGAACCTTGGTGACTGCTTTTTCATCCCTCTTCAATGTTTTTTTAGCTATTTTTAGAACTCTCATTTCTATTTTTAGATCTACTTCATTTTTTGGAAAATGCTTCATTTATGTTGACGTTTTACATCTTTCTATAGGTCACGGGTACCGACCAAGCAAGAGACGACACAATCTGGGTGAGATCTTTTGAGCGATAGTTGCAAGTACAAAACAAATTCTTTAGGCTCTTTTATGTGTCACAACACACTTTTCAGCTCCTAACCTGCGTTCCAACACACTTTACAGGTCAGTACATCGGTTTTGCATTTTTCAGAATTATTTTTTTTAAGAATTTTTCAATTTTTTCATGACTCTTGCCTATGTGTTAGGGAGGGATTCCTATATTTCTTTTGTCACATATAGGCATAGATCCACTTATAAAAATATTCTTAAGGAAGGAAAAATCTCCTTAGGGTTTATATTACACCTCCACCATTTAGGGAAAGGGTTTCTAAAGTGAGGAGTCTAGTTTGTAGTAGTCCTAGCCATTGTTTTTCAACCTTTTTGGCAGGTTATAACAGTCCATTTAGATACTTATTTACAACATTTTATTCCACTTTGAATCTAGTGTCGACTTGCATCCATAGGATCCCCGTGATTATCCTCCATTTTTCAACCATTTGGTTGTCCTTGACTAGTTGTTTTCCCTCTACTCTTTGCTAGTTTTCTACATCAATTACAATAGATTATTGGCCATAATTGTTTCTTTGAGTGGCAAGTTTTCCACCTCTTTATTTGCTTATTTTTTTCCTATTTGGGTATGGTTTTGTGTGCTTGGATTAACTGTTTATTTTATTTTCCATTTTCACCATTATTTATAGTTTTTCACCACTTTATTTTCAACAGCACATGGCATCATAAGCTCAATTAACTCATACACTGAACACATTTTTGACACACACATACGCACTCTAAGTGAATGTGAGCTTGGTTAACACAACCAATCCAAGACTTAAAAATCTACACCTTAACAACTTGACAGACATAGATTCAGCCCACTTAGACACCAGGACCAAACAATCTATGTATTTAGTTGTAGGATCGGTGGGATATGCTTCCAATAACACCCATCGATCAATTAGATTGAGACATAATTTGTTGACATATTAGGGAGATAAAAATCCTTCACCATCCTAAGGTCCAAAGACGAAGTGCATCAGAAACTCGATTCAGAGGGGGTTAGGCTAGGTCATCATGGAAGTGTTTCTCCTCAGGGCTCCCCAACCTATGGCACAATCCTCTGCTTTGGTTGATCACCAAGATAAACAAAACTTTACCACCCCTATGGGATGAAAGTAACCATAGTGACCAATCATAGGAAAACACCCCATAGAACTAGTTATGCGTAGTAGTTGGTTCTCTATCCCACCTTTCTCTAAACAACTCTACGTGTGGGGATCAGATTCCATCAAGTATGAATTATTTTGGAAGGACATATGAAATAGTAGATTTAGGACTTGTTTGAGGATTTGGATCACCTTGAGGCTAGAGTTCATTTTTCTTTGATAAGACACATTTTCTTGAATTATAGTAGCATATTAAAATAGTTAGTTTGCACTTACACCACTGCACTAGTGTTTTCTTGTTGTTTGTTACTCTTTTCTCCTATAATCACCATTTATTCTATTAAGTCATCATTGCCTTGATATCATTGCAGCCCCTAGGTGTTTGTCATGGATACTTCGTGACCTTCGTCCCCAGTTTCCTTTAGGACATCTTACTCCTCCTCGTCGAGTTAGATTTCATCCTCCTAGTCCTCCATTGAGTCCCCACACTAACTCTAGTTCTTTTGATTCTTCCAGTTATTCCTTTGATTCTTCGTCTTCCTGACCCTATGCCACTAACATGCTAGGCACTAATGTGTGTGTGGAAAATAAAGGTGGTAACCAAGGTAACCCCACAAGTGAAACGTCCGTTGGTATGGTTATTAACCTCCCATTTATCGGCTATATGGTTGGTTTCAGCCTCCCTGATCTCAACCAACTCATCAAAGATCCTCTCCTCCATTACCCCAATTGGCATACTATTTCTACCAAACTTCCTTCAGACATCCCCAAGTTTGAAGGTAATCCTAGAGAAGACCCCAAAAATTATGTTCTCTCTTTCCATATGTGGTGTTCATCTAATTCCATCATTGAAGACACCATTCGTTTTCACCTTTTCCAATGAACCCTTTATGGAGTGTTGGGCATAACCCAACTTGGTCCCTGTTTTGGTCAAAACTCCTCATGTTGGGAGGTGGAGTATGTAGTACCGCGGAACTATATACCATGTGGTTTTTTAGGGGCTTCGGGGTCGGTCAAAGCCCTTTCTATTTGTAATGGGTTTTGGGCAATAGTGTTGGCTTGATGGGGCCTAACCCAGGTTCTACGTGAATTAGCCAAAAAAATCACTACACTACTGGCCCTTTCGGCATCAACCCGCGGAGCGTGGACCGAAGTCTATCCTAAAGCAGTATGGGGGGATGTTGGAACCAAGTTTTTGCACCCTAAGATGGTCGTGATGTTGTTTTATTCCCTTTATTCCCGTCTTCATGCGGGTCGCTTCACTCTAGGGATTGCCAGATGAGCCCTCTATTGCATCCTTTAATACCTCTGCAAAAGGGTACAAATAACCTTCGCATAGCCCTAACCCTCGATCTAGACACTTTCGCACTGCTAAGACAACGTACCATGCAGATTCCTAAACCAGTCTAAGTGTCTTACTTGTCTTCTTGGATATTCACAATTAGCATCAGGTAACAAATGTTCTTATATGTGTTCAGTTATCCAACATAATCATACACATTCACGCATCACATAAGCATTATAAAGGAAATTCATACATAAAATGATAAGATGCATTAATCGGAACAAAGACACAAAAATTGCAGAATACTTCTCTTTATTGATATCTTCTAAGTGATTACAGACTCTATTCACCCTGCGCACACAACTGTGGGGGTCCGCGCACTTAGCTGCAGACTTCTAACTTAGGCCTCTACGCACTCAGCTCCAGAGCCTCTACCTAAGCTATGACCCAAAACTTAGACTTCTAGCTCAAAGCTGCGACTCTCTTCTCTCCCCTTTTCTCTATTGATTATCCTAACTACTTAGAGCTTAGCTCGTTTTATACAATCCCATGGTCCGCAGACCATCAGTAGATCTCTTACAACCGAATTTTCTTTACAAAACTAAGGGTGAACAACCCTTTATGAATTATAACACCTACGCACTCCGTGACCAAAAAATGTGGAGTCTTTACAAGTTTATTACAAAATTTGACTCAAACATGGGCTTTTAGCCCCAAAACTTCCCTTTTGGGGGATCCTGTTCCCAACAGTCCCCCACAAACATCGTGAATCACCCTTGAGTCACTCGGTAGGCACGGAGATCTTTGCACAAAGTCCTTCCAGCTCAACCCATATGACCACAACCTCAGCCGTGCACTAAACTGTCACTTTCTTCACGTCTTCCACTATCTTCCTGGTCACTACTCCTATGTTGTCAACTTGAAGCTTTTGTTGCATCACTTGCATAGTCACAAGCTTGCCTTCAATAATTCCTTTCACTGCATAAGCCTCCTCCAGCCAGGGCTTTAGTCTCGCCTTCAACACTGCTTCCTTGTGCAGTGCTACGTCCACCTGTTCCTTCAGCTGCTTAGCCTCTTGAAACTTCACTAGTCGTTGTGTCAGCGCGACGGTTCGCGATGTGCCCTTTACCTCATCGTAGCACTATTGTGGCTCGTGCACTTCTGAAGTGTTTCTTGCTAGACAACCACTTGTAATTTATAAGGCATTTTGAATTCAAATCCAACCGTTCCCCCCAAAATCGGTTCATTAATTCCGGATTGGCAGTAGATTTTCAAGGATCTGAGCCATAAATTTCGTCTTAAATGTCGTTCGTCCACTCCATTTGGCCTCACTTCTTCCATCAACTCATGAAAATTGACTTTAATGGTCACTTTCTAGCCGAACTACGCGATTTCTCCCCGGGTAGCGCAACTCCCTTTGCATTGTCGTGGACCCTGTGACACTTCCTTACTTTGCACCATGCTCCAATTGCGCAGCTCCCCAATGTGGGAAGTGTCGTTTATAGTCCCGCGCCTCCTTTCAGCGGCCTAGAGTGCTAAGACTATGCTACCATCATCTAGTCACATGCCCGGACCACCGGTGCATGGCTTCAATTGACTGCCATTCACCTTTCTTGGGAAGGGATCTCCATCCAACTTGACCAGTTGTACCACTCCTTCGATGGTAATTTCCTTAATGACATAGGGCCCTAACTAGTGCATCCTGAACTTTCCTAGAAATTTATCAAACTTACTATCATATAACAAAACCAGGTCATTTACATTAAATGTGTGCAGCTTAATATGTCGATCATGCCATGCCTTTTTGCGGTACTTTTGGACCTGTTGGTGAAATCCAACTAAAAATCTCTCTTCCTCAAGTTCATCCAGCTATGTGAGACTTTCCTCTAGGGCTATACGATCCATCATGCTAGTGAGCACTACTATGCATAGATTAGGCACAATATATCCCATAGGCATTACCGCTTCAACACCATAGAAAAGCCTAAAGGGGGTTTGCCCAGTCAACTTTTTTCATGTCGTTCGATAAGCCCATAGTACTGCAGGTATGCGTAGGTCCCAATCACTTAACTAAGCATTGAAAACCTTGGTCAACACGTTCTCCAACACTTTATTGAATGCTTCCACTCTCCCGTTAGCCTGCGAGTGATAAGGTGTGCTTTTCTAGTGATGAACCTGAAATTCCTCCGTCGACATGCTTATCGTCTCTTTCAGAAAGTGCGTACCGCGATCACTCATCAAGATCTTTGGATATCCAAATCATGTTAGTACATGCTCAAATAGGAACTTTGCGGCATTTGCACCTATGTAATCCTTCACAAGCTATGCCTTCGTACCAATGTTTACTTGTTTCATTTTTAGCGGCGCGGTTATATCTGGATTCTCAACCTACGGTCCTTCAACCTCAAAGTGTCCTTTTGTTTCAGGGATGTTAATATTTCACGGATCCTCATCCTCTTCTTTAGTAGTTATGTTATAATATTCTAGCACGTGGCTCAACTGAGTAGCCCATTCAAGCTGAATCAGGGCTAAAGGATCCTGTGGTATCCTAAAGATTGCAGCTTTCACCTCTTGTAGTGCTTCATAAATACAGTGAAACCTATCTTTGAAACTAAATGTAATTATGAATCCTTCGTGCAGAATATCCAATTCACCTATACCATGGCGAAGCTCTATTTCTACATACCAGTTCATCGGGACAATATCCAGCATATGACAGAATAAGTGTACCCATTCAGGTCGGGGCTTTTCTCCATAAGCTTGGGTCCATTTGGCCAAATGCACATACGGATCATCCTACCCATCATACTTGTCTGTCATTCGCATCTTTTGTTTCCCAAAGTAAGTTCTCATCATTCTCCTAGATTCACACCAATCATCAAAGCTTCCCTTGTGCATACCCTATCATGTTGTGGGCGTAGCACACAGTGCCCAATCCATCACGTGGAAGCATTGCTTTTCTGGTACCTCCCTATCAAATGCATCCAGAAAAATATCTACATCATTCATGCCATCATAAGTAGGCATATTTCTTACCTTTGACGACACACAATGCAATGATTGGGTCATAATGTTACAGCTCAGCGTAGTTACCTCATGTAACCAATTCTGTCAGTGCTCTAGTTCTTCATCAGATTCGGAGGTGCATGAACTCTCATGATCCCATGTAATCCTTCCATCTGCCGTTGGATTCACCCAATCTTGGTCTCGTGTTGTTATCTTGTAGATGCAATCCAGATCATCGTCTCTCTCATAATCACGAACTAGTTCAGTATAGCATGATCCTTCAGCAGGATTGTTGGGACTCAGAAATGTCATATTTTCATCCACCTTTTTCCTTACATTTCATCATCCCATTAACCTGTTATCATATCACTTTCCTACATACACTTGGGTTTCACCTTCTTATTTTCCATTTTATTCATTTTTGTATTATAAGTGAATTTATGATTAATTATTAGAAAATGTACATATTTTTATATATATATCTCAAGAATATGTGAGTTTTGTGATGTAGGAAATATGTGAAGAATTAATATCTCCTCCACCATATCAAGGAGATAATTATGCAAGCCTTTTTCTATGGAGAAAATCATGGAGGCATATCTTTTCTATGGAGAAAATCATGAAGACATATCTTATCCAAGATATGAGAGAGATTTGTGGGATCATGTTTGAGAGATTTGTGCGATGATATCTTGTAATAATGGGAAACTAGTTGAGAGTGCTTGAGAGAATATTTGATATGTAATTATGGAAAGGTTATCTTCCTCATGTATATAAGAGAGTGCTCTCTCTTCATTGTGATGATGAATAATGAATAATAGAGAATGGAGATTAACTTTGATTCTTTCATGATTTGTAATTTAGTTATTGTAATATAATTTGACATAGTTTTATTGTTATGAGCTCATATCTGTTGTTTGCCATTCACTTCTTCACATGTTGTATTTATTTTCCTTTATGCAATTTCATGCTTTCCTAGTTAGTGTTCCAATGCTTTAATTTGATTTCAATAATTTAGATTAGATTAGATTAGATTAGTTCCACTTCAGTCCTGCATATATAGTGCATGTGTCTCGTAAGTCTACGGACCTCGGATTGATAAATTAAATAGTTGGGTAAGTACTACAATGGAACTAAACGAACATAGTTTCACCCAACAAGGATCTAGGGGTACTATTGCGCGGAGCAATTTCTTCTCAAATATCATCTTTCACTTCTTTAGACTGATTACCCCATTCATATCAGTAGCCTAGTCAATTCCCCCTTGTAGCCATCCCATGGGGATGATCTTCTGATGACTTTCCATCCTTAGTTGAATCGGAGACCATTGTAGTGCGGGTCTCCCCATCCATTCCCAAGTCTGCTTAGGTAGGAATTTTGCATCTGACCCCAGGTTCAAGATAACCTGATCCATCTCATACTCTCCTATCTGCATGGTTAGTCTCATCTCCCATCCTATCCTTATTTTATGGTTACCAATCTTTCGTACTACGTGTGGCTCACCCGACGCAGTTCCAGCGCATTTATTGATGAGTTCTTGTAACCCCTTCACAACCTTACTATCGCGTAGTAACTTCATATATGTCTCTAGGAAGGTTGTGAGCATAGAAGGGTCCATCTCCTGATCAAGCTTATCCTTGCTTCTGGAGGTGGAGGCCTCAGAGAAGCTCTTCTTCGACTCCATGAATGTTTCATGTGCGTGCTCCAAATCGAACTCAGCCTCCTTCACCAGAGCTTTGCGCACCCATGTACTATCTTCGAGTTATTTCCCCTTATCATCTCCCGTTGCGATTCCACTTCTGAGAACTATATTAACATTTGGGTCCTCTTTGCGTAGCTCAAACCTCATCATCTATAGGTTCTGAGTAGGATGTGGTGGTAGCACCCCTTTTTCCCGTATTCTTGCTATCAATGTAGGACAATCTTCCATTTCATGATCAAACAAAGTGCAATACTTGCACGATGGACGTGTAGGGTTAGTGCAATTGTGGACATAGTTTCCTGGTCCTCCGTAATTGTAGCAGATCAACTGTCCCCGACCTCTGCTAGGTCCTCCTCTACCTTGGCCTCGTTCCCGCCATCCCTGCATTCTGGTCAGGGGGCCACATTTATGCCTGAACCCTATCAGCAGGAGTTCTATCAATCATCAATTCACAACTCCTGCAATTATTCTCATCATGCCCTACCAACCTACAAAAGTTGCAGAACAACTGTTGTGGTGTCTGTATAAACTTTGGAAGCAAATGACAGTTAGTTGTGGCATGTTTTCCTGCTACCTGACATATAACGCACCATAATGCAGGCCCCGCGCTCAGTCCTACGTAAGCTTCTAGCCTCAAAGGCATCGGTCCTCCTCCTGCAATGTAGTTCACAAAGACCGGGTAATGGTCCTTGTCATGTCCCTGACTCTTGCATTTCAGACACCATACCTCTTCATGCACCTTGGGTCAAACCGCTCTGTCTTGCTTCAGACTTTGCATCTCAAGGCACAGATTCTTCAACTGTGCATGGATCTGTTGAACCCCTAGATTTGGGTCTTGCATTGGTGTTTCATGTAGTACCATTGCAATATCCAAGGCCTTTGCCTGAGTGGTTATCTTCTGTTGTGACAACGCAACCCTTAAGTGTGGCAATAGCAAAACCACAAACGACTCACGATGTTGTATGTATGTCAAACTCATGTTGGCTTCGTAGATTGTACACTTCAACTTTGATCTAGTTCCCAAGGCGTCTCGCTTGGTTGCATCGCGATCTCCTTGAATCACACAATCGACTGTGCCTCAAATTTAGGCCAACTAAACTCTCTATTTAGTGTTGTCTGGATGTCTATCACTCCAGCATTCGACTTATCATTAGAGTACTTGATATACCAGGTTAGTGCGTGATCTTGAAGGGCACTAAGCAATGTCGCTTTCTTTATATGATCATTTGTAACACCTTGAGCTTCCTATGTAGCTTTCACAATGAACTAGAATTGGTCCAAGTCCTCATTTCCCAAGCCTTTGAACAAAGGCAGCTTCAGTGAATTTTCCATACTGAACTGTGATGGAGGTGGAGGTGGTATGGGTGAAGTCGTAGGTGATGGTGGTGAAGTTGGAGGTGGTGTGGGTGGAGGTGGTATTCACGAGAATCCTTGTCTTATTAACTGAATAACATTTCATGGAGAAACCTTCGCTATCCCTTCATCGTCACCTTGTGGAGGTGAAATCAATGGAATATACTCTGGATCCTTTTTTCCTTCATTTCTGTAAGTTTTTCCGCTTCGCGTAGTTCTGAACATCAAGGTAGCTGCATAACCTGTTTTTCACACAATAGAATTTTAATACAGGTATTCAAATATTGTACGCACTTACCTTGTGGTCCTTTGAAAAAATGCCACTCCCCCTCACTGTAGCTAACTGAGGTATTTACTATGAATTCAGTCACGAATCCTCCTATGACACAGTCAAGCCAATGATTGACAGCACAGTCGATCTTATCCTCTGATGCTTCCAATTTCTATACTAGCTCCGGGGTCCAAACAACAGGACCATCAAGTTTCTACCTTCCTTGGCTATCTGCTAGCTTCGCGATCCACTCAAATAGCTCAATTGGCAAGGATCATAAAAATATCTCATTGGTCTTTGTACAGGTATCTGTCCAAACACTGTTCCTTTGTCAGTCATGGGATTTTGTTCCCCTGTGCCGTGAATTCATGGATCATCATATTCAGCCAGTCTCTGATCTCCTTCTTAGTTGGATTCCAGTGATACGACATCACACATCTCTTATGCAGATTTTGGTCCCGACAGCAGAACCATTTGTTGGCTTGATGGGGCCTAACCCAGGTTCTACGTTAATTAGCCAAACAAATCCCTACACTACTGGCCCTTTTGGCATCAGCCCACGAAGCGCGAACTGAAGTCTCACCCGATGTAGTATGGGGGGATGCTAGAAACAAGTTTATGCACCCTGATATGGTTGTGATGTCCTTTTATTCCCTTTATTCCTATCTTCACACAAGTTGCTTCGCTCTAGGGTTTGCCAGATGAGTCCTTTATTCTGTCCTTTAATACCTCCGTGAAAGGGTACGGCTGACCTTCGTGCAGCCCTAACCCTCGATCTAGACACTTTCACGATGCTAAGACATTGTACCGTGTAGATTCCTAAACCAGTCTAACTGTCTTACTTATCTTCTTGGATATTCACAGTTAGCACCGTGTAATAGATATTCTTATATGCATTCAGTTATCCAACATATTCATACACATTCGTGCATCACATAAGCATTATAAAGGAAGTTCATACATAAAATGATAAAATGCATTAATCAGAACAAAGACATAGAAATTTCAGAATACTTCTCTTTATTGATATCTTCCAAGTGATTACAGACTTTTTTCACCCTACGCACACAGCTACAGGGATCCGTGTAGAAATTATCACTGTAGATTAAACTGATTATTCAATGTACTAAAGCAAAATACTTAATCTATTTCTACAATCAAACTTGTGGAAGATTAATTAATTTTGAGCGAGATCAACTAGAAAACATATAACAGAGAAGAAGATTGAATCACACATGAAACACAGAAGAATACTTTGGGGAAAGCCTTAGCTAAAAAACAAGCTATCTATACTATCATACAAGTGGAAATATCTCAGGATTACAAAAAGATTTAGCTAACAAGCTATCCAGCTCTCAGTAAAATCCCTCATTGCCGCTCACAGATAGACTAGACAACTCATATGCCTTTCCCTCTGTCCTCCAAGCCTTCTACTTCCTTGCGCAGTTTCTCTTGGGTCCTCCAACTGCCACCTGTGTGATTCTCACCTCACACACTGCTCTGACCTCTGCAGTAACTGCAAAATCCTCAAGGAATGAATTCCTTCTGCATGTAAGAGATATTCACATGGGAATATTCTAGCAATTGATAGTACACTGTCCCTTCCTTTAATCTCAACTGGGTCTCTGTTTGAACTGACATGCATGAGTTATTCATGAGAGAATATTCAGTTATCTGGAGTACACTAGTTTCATGCATGCATGCATTACCTGACTGAACTCACAATTAGTTCCATAAACTATTTGGAACTAATTTAACTAGACTTAACTCAGTTAATTGATCTAACTAATTACAACTCAAATGCAACTCATCCTTATCTCCTTAATTAAGGGATAACTTCCTCAATAAAAGGGATAATTGTTGCATGTCTTCACAAAGACTTCATGTTTGATTTTCTATAACTAATTAACTCAAGATGAATTAATTAATTATTTTTCAAAAAACTGGTGAGACTAAATTCGAATTTTAATTCAAGGACAAATTAAAATTGGAATATATCCTGAAATGCTATTTTTAGCATTTCTTGTTGCTATTTTCAACACTCCCTCTTGTTATAGACATTTTTGTGCCTTACAGCATTGAGAATGAAATGTCCATAATCTAAGGGATCCAAAGTCCCTAAACATGTTGTTCCTACCCCTAGAGGAACAAGGCTAACAAACCACAGCAATTCACAAAAGTTCTCCACCAGAAACTGCTCAAAAACAAGTCAATTTAGGATCATTTCAGTGGCTCCACTAGCTGTTTGCGCTGAATGTCAAAGCCAACACTGGCTACCTGCGCTGAATGTCAAAGACAACACTGGCTACCTGCGTTGAGCGAGAGTTGACATGTGGCAAGTTCATTCCAAGAGGTTTCAAGACCCAGGAAGCTTCCAGAATCTTCCTCAATGACACTTGCCTCAGAGAATTCGACTGGTGATGAGTAAGAGGTTCCAAATCTCCAAGTGGAAGCAAGAACCTCCAAGTGGAATCAAGAACTGACAGAGGGAGAGGACACTAGTCAGATCTCAAGCTGACTCATCCTCTCTCCAAACATCTATATATGGATCTCTCCTCCATGAGATCTAGAGGCTGGAATTTTGTTACATCCTCTTTCCAAACATCTATATATGGATCTCTCCTCCATGAGATCTAGAGGCTGGAATTTTGTTATTGCAAAGAATTGCTGTTGGTTTGAGATTGGAATCATTGGTTGCTTAATGCTTTGAAGGGGGTGAAGATAGGAATTCCATTTGCTGGGAAGGAGATGCTGGATTGAAGCCCTCTGGGTTGTATCTCTTCCTAAACCTTGTTATTCATCAATAAAGCTATCTTGGTTTCTCCTATATACTGATGTATCTTTGATGTATGTTTGCATTAGTATGTTTAGTTTATTTCTAATCCCGAACTAGTTATGAATATGAATCCATGTCTTGTGTAGTGTTCTCTTCTTGTGATCTTGCAGAAACCTCTTGAAGCTGGGCGAGCGAGAAGGCAAGTAGCTGGGAACTCTCCAAGAGAAGAGAAACCGGATCGAGGGACAAACGGAAGACACCGGTTAGTCCATCCATCTCTCTTCATTCTTAATTCATAAAGGAAGAATACTAGAATAGCTGTCTCTGTTTGTTGCTAAGGCACTGTCACACCTTAGGTGGATAGGATCGTCCTGCATAGGCATTTTTCCCCACAACACCTCTCAACAAGAAAGGGATTATCTGTCACCCCAATCCTGTCTCTGTGGAACTCGAATTTACACTTTGACAATGTCTTAGTCAAAATGTCAACATCTGGCTCCTCAATTGAAATATACTGCAACAACATGATCCTCCTCGCCACACAGTCTCTAAGATGATGATACCGAATGTCGATATGCTTAGACCTATCATGAAATAATGGATTCTCAGAGAGTTTGATAGAACTATGATTATCACAATAGATCACAGTTGGATCCATCCTATGATCAAACAAACCAACTAGAATTTTCCACATGCGAATGGCCTCACATGTTTCCTGACTTGCAACCATGTATTCAGCCTCTGTTGAGCTAAGTGAAACTAACCTCTGTTTCCTGCTGTACCAAGAAATTGCAACTGAACCAAAGTTGAAAATTCCTCCTGATGTGCTCTTTCAATATGATGGACTCCCTGCCCAATTTGCATCTATGAAGCCCTATAGCTTCACTCCCTCTGACCGTCTGTACCATAATCCAAACTGAGATGTGCCTCTGAGGTATCTCAAAACATGCTTCGCTGCCATCCAAAATAGCTTGGTAGGCTAAACCATAGCTTGACTCAGCTGGTTCACCGCAAAGCATAAATCTGGTCGTGTGTTCACTAAATACATCAATTAACCCACAAGACGCCAATACACAGTAGCTTCTACTACTTGTCCTAAAGTAGCATCCTCCTTCCTCCAATTACCTGCTAGAGGAGTCTGCATGGGCTTGCACTTCTCCATGTGGAATCTCCTGAGTATCTCATTGGCATACTTGCCTTGAGACACAAACAACTCTCCATCCTTCTATGACACTTCCATGCCTAGAAAGTAGTGCATGAGACCCATGTATTTCATCTTGAACTCTCTTGCAAGGTCCTCCTTGCAAGACATGATCAACTGATCATCACCTGTCAATATCAGATCATCAACATAACCAACAATGATCAACTGTTTACCTTCCACCATGATGTGGTACAAGTTCGCATCCACCCAAACCGGTGAAGTAGTTGTCGATCCTGGTGTACCAAACATGAGGTGCTTCCTTCAGCCTGTACAAAGCTCTCTTGAGTCGACACACATGTGACTCACGATCGAAGGTCTAAAAACCTTCAGGATGCTCTATGTACACCTCTCCCTCAATCTTTCCATTGAGGAAGGTAGTCTTCACATCCATCTAATGGATCTTCCAACCCATCTATTCTGATAGTGCCAACATTGATCTGATAGATGATTACCTTGCTACAGGAGAAAAATTCTCATCATAATCGATCCCCTCAACTTGTGAGAAACCACAGGAAACAAACCTTGCCTTATGTTTCTCCACACTACCATTAGCAGCTTGCTTTACCTTATAAAGCCAATGGGAACTCATAGCTGACTTGTTCTCTGGTCTTGGAACCACATGCCAAACACTGTTCCAAACCATGGAGTCATACTCCTCGACCATAGCATCAACCCAAACTGGATGCTACACTGCTTCCTCAAAGGAAGATGGTTTGGTCTCTACACATTCCCCAACAAGGGCCATGTAACTAGTGTACCACTCAGGTGACCTCCTCTATCTATGCTGAGAAGATGGTTCTCCCACATTCTCTATCACATCCGACAACAATCTGTTAGCTTCTCTCATACGCTTCTGCCCATCTCTAGAAGACTATGCATGAGTGGATGTCTCCACTCCTAGAACCTCTGCATGTGGCTACTTTGCATTATTCTGTGGCTCCTCCTCCTTAGGAACCAAAAGCTCCTCCCCTACCTGCATCTTGAGCTCCCTCTCAAGGGAAGCTCACATGTCCCTCAGCTCATCGAACTTAAGATCTTTATGAACCATTGTCCTCTGACTGGTAGGAAAATACACTCGATAGTTGTGGGGAGTATCAGTGTACCCCACAAGTATCCTCAACTCTGTTATTAGCTCTAGCTTCTTCCGAGCATCCTTGGTCACATGGAAATAAACGATGAGCCAAAGATCCTGAAGTGACCCACATCTGGTCTCTTCTTGGAGAAAGCTTCCTCTAGTGTCTTCATCCCAAGTATGTGATGCAAGTTTCTATTCTGCAAGTAAACCACTGTGTTGCATGCCTCAGCCCACAAATGAAGTGGTATGCCTTGGTCATGCCGCATTGCTAGAGCTTCTCCCACAAACATTCTATTCTTCCTTTCGGCCACCCCATTCTGCTATGGGTTATGGGGTGCCGTCAACTCCCATTTAATTCCTTCTGTTGCACAGAAGTCCTTAAACTCTTGAGAGACATACTCTCCACCATTGTCACTTCGCAAGACCCTGATCTTCTTTCCTGGTTCTTTCTCAACCAAGGCTTTGAACTCACAAAACCTTGAGAAGGTTTGATCCTTCTTTTGCATGAAATAGATGCAACATCTACGAGAAAAATCATCAATGAAAATAACATAGTACCTTTATTTAGCAGTAGAGGCTGTCGAGAATGGTCCACACACATCTGTATGAACTTGCTCCGGGATTTCTTTAGCTTGACTGTCTCGATCCTGAAAGGAAGATTCTACATACTTACCCAAGGTACAACCTTTACATGAGTCCACTTGCTCAAGTTTACCTTTGGGAAGTGTGGTAGAAATTTGTTGTATTACTTTCAAGGCCCCATGATGCAAGTGACCCAACCTTCTATACCATAACTCGACAATATCTTGGCTTTGCACCAATTCTGCTTTGGAACTCACAGTCATCTACCTCCAGCTTGTAGAGATTCTTCACTCAAATCCCAATCCTCTTGGTTTGACCCAGGGCTATGTGTCTCAGGAACGCCTTTCCTTTACTGAAGACTACATCATAACCTTTGTCTTCCAACATCACGACCGATACCAAGTTTTTATTCAGTCCAGGCACATACTTTACATCAGTCAGGGTGAGAGGATCTCCATGCTCCCTCTGAAACATAACCATACCTTCATCTAAAACACAATACTTTCCATTGTTGCCCATCTCTATGCGCATCTGGAGGTCCTTCTCCTCCAAGGTACTAAATAAACTCTTATTGCCAATCTTGTGGAATGAGGCTCCACTGTCTAGGTACCAAACACAACCCACCATCGATGAAACCATGCATGCGATGAGGGTAAAATCCAATTCGAAATGTGAGGTCATTACCTCACCATCTAATCCTTTTAAGGATCCCTTCTTGGGTTTATTCAATCGACAATTTTTTGCATAATGGCCCACCTCATGAAAATTAAAGCATTGCACTTTAGATTTGTCAATCTTCTTCCCACCATGGGAAGAACTTGATTTGGAATGGGAAGTCTTCCCTTTCCCTTTCCACGCCTTACTTGGTAAGGCTAGATTTTCTTCATTGTCATGCTTAGATGAAGAACCATCTCTGGTGCTTCTCCTGATCTCCTCCTGCATCAAATCTGACCACAGTCGTTCCCAATCTGGAAGTTTCTCTCTTCCATTCACTGAGTCCTGGTAGCTATGCTAGCTCTTAGGAAGACCGAGGAGAGCAAGACTCACCATTTCATCATCGGCTGTCGTGATTCCTACACTTCCAAGGTCATCTCTGTAGGTGGTGAGCTTGTTCAGATATGTAGAGATCGTGTCACCCTTTTCACACTTGATTTTCCGAAGCTTGTCTTTCAGTGCGAACTTCCTCTAGTCGTTGTTGTTCTGATATAGATCCTTCAATGTCTTCCACATTGAAAACATAGTCTCCTTCCCATGTAGACTTGAGACAATATGGTCTCGAATTCCCTCCAGAAGAATCCTACTCGCTCTCACCACACATTTCTTCCATTCCGCCAATTCTTGGGCATTAGCTGTTGCTGGCTTGGGGACTTCTTCATCAATGAAGTCCTTCAAACCATTATCCTCTAATACCACTTCCATGCGATCCTTCCAGGCTATGTAATTTGAGCTGCCATCCAGGGCATACTCGAATCTCAAGCCATTAAACACCATTGGTGAACTTTGAGATGTGATAAGAAATAGATTCTGTACCTACAATCAAGAACTTCAAAACATCGAACTTCTCCCTTCTTTATATACTGTTCTCTACTTTGACCACCTTTGCTCTGATACAATGTAGAAATTCTCACTGTAGATTAAACTGATTATGCAATGTACTAAAGAAAAATACTTAATACTTCTACAATCAAACTTGCAGAAGCTTAATCGATTTTGAGCAAGATCAACCAGAACACATATAACAAAGAAGAAGATTCAATCAAACATGAAACACAGAAGAATACTTTGGGGAAAGCCTTAGCCAAAAACCCCACTATTTGTATTATCATACAAGTGGAAATATATCGAGATTACACAAAGCTTTAGCTTACAAGATATCCAGCTCTCAGTACAATCCCTCACTGCTACTCATAGACTGACTAGACAACTCATATGTCTTTCCTCTATCCTCCAAGCCTACTATTTCCTTGCGCGGTTTCTCTTGGGTCCTCCAGCTGCCACCTGTGTGATTCTCACCTCACACATTGCTCTGACCTCTGTAGTAACTGCGCAATCCTCAAGGAATGAATTTCTTCTACATGCAAGATATATTCACATGGGAATATTCTAGCAATTGATAATACATTGTCCCTTCCTTTAATCTCAACTGGGTCTTTGTTACAGGGAAAAGTATCTATATAGAACTGCTCTATACCACTAAGGTGTGACAGCTGCCTTAGAAACAAACAGAGAAAAGCTACTTTTGTTTTTCCTTTATGAATTATAGATAGAGAGGAACAGAAAGACCAACCTCTGTCTTGCGCTAATCTCCTGATTTGATCCCTCTCTTCTTTGATAGTGCTCAGCTACCTGCTCCCTTGCACGCCCAGCTTCACAAAGTACCTGTAAGATCACAGAAGCATAGAACTATACAAAGACATGGATCTATAATCATAAACAATCTAGGATCAGATGTAAATTGACCATACAAATGTAACAAGCATCAATGACACAAAAGCATGGAGGAAAACTTGAATAGCTTTTATTGATAAACAAGAAAAGAGCCAAGAGGAGTTACAACTAGTGGTTCTGACCCAGCATCAACCTCCCAGCAAAGAAGCCCCTCTTCACCTCAAACAAAGCTTAGATCACCCAACAATCTGATTTTTGTCTCAAGAAACCAACAACAATTCCTTACAATATGCAAGATTCCAGCCTCCGGATCTCTGGGATGAGGGATCCATATATAGATATCTGTAAGGGGGATGAGTCAGCTTGTGATTTGATTAGTGTCTTCTCTCTGATAGTTCTTGCTTCCACTTGGATACTGATGGCCTCTTACTCATCCTTGGTCGAATTCAGTGAGGCAAGTGTCATAGGAGAAGATTCTAGAAGCTTCCATTGCCTCTCCACCTTGCGGAATGACACTGCCATTTGTCATTTCTTGCCCATCGCACCCCACAGAAGGGACTTTTGAAATGCAACGCACCCTCACAGTGTATTTGGGTGAGATGCAACACACTTAGCCAGTGGAGCAGCTGCAATGATCCTATTTTGACCAATTCTGAGCAGTTTCTCATGGAGAACTTCTGGGAGAAGCTGTAATCTGTTGACTTTGTTCCTTTAGGAGTTAGAACAACACTTTTAGGGACTTAGGAGCCCTTGGTTTATGGACATTTCATGCTTGGGTTTGTAGGGCCCAAAAATGTCTATAACAGTTGCCCCCTAAAGTATGAGGCCGTTAATCTTTTGGTGTCGGGTGAAATGCTTTATTATGAGGATCTGAAGTTCTTTCAATGCTGGGAGGACACCTGTAATGAGATACATTACAATACATTATCTTCATACTATTTTCATGATCTAGCTGAGGTGGGCATTCCCATGCTCAGCTTTATAAATTCATTTTCATGTACGTAGGACAGACAATCGTCTGAGTGTAGACTGATGATTCTGATAGAGCCATCATCCTTTTGAGTGGATGATTATCTGTGTAGCAATGATGTACATTTAATGTCTTTATTTCCCTGAATACATATCGCAGCCCAGATGGATGAAACTAGATCCGGGATCTTCAATCTTGTTCAATCTTCACTCGAAGTACAAGTCGATCCATGTGAGAAATGTTCTGAAGTCGAACATGGAAAGACATCATTTGATTACCAGCCAATGATGTAAACTGTTAACAAGCGCGAGAGGAATCACCGATAATGATAATGACCCTCAAGGTACTGCAGTACAATTCACGTGGTGTGAATAAAGGACTTGGCGTCGAACACCACGCAAAATCTTTCGGTCAAAGGCCATTGATGTAAACCTGTCGCCGGAAGTGAGAAACTTGCCATTGAGGCATGCAAGCTTCAAAGTACTGAATGGGGTGTTCCTAGATCAACTTCTTGGATAATGAGCTGATGTCGACAAGAAGTGATCCGTCACAGGAGGGCCTTAATGAATCCCACATCAATGACATGGAACGGAGCAAATGATTTTAAATGGAGGTGAAAACGATCTGGTGATATAAGGTTCAGGGTGGCGGTCTTGAAAGAATGGAGTATAATGTATGGTAGTGGGTGAGACACAGGTGAATTCTCTGAATGACTTCTCTTGAACATATCGGTGACACTGATGTGATGGATTGGTAGCATTAACCCCAAATGTGGATGGTATGGCGTGACCATGGTGATGTGACTGGTGAATGAAACAACCCAACCCGACTCGGACACGGAGTGGAAGTGTCATGTTCAAGAGCGACTTGCTACCAACAAAGTTTCTTCAAGTTTTCTTCCCAATTTTCCCCAGTCATTGCTGACCAGTACCTCTTTATTTTTGTCAAGCTTCAGGAGGATAACATATGCTTTTTCTATAATTTTCCCTTCGAGCAAACCCATCGCTATGTTTTAACGAGCCTAGCGATAGTGAAACTTGTTCTTGTCTATAGACAAGTTTGTCGCTATTAATCTTTTTAACGAGTTTAACGACAAAGATAACTCGGTCCTTTTCAATTTTAGAGAGTCTGAAAAGGAACATAAAGGTAACTCCAAAATTCCTTTTTCGTCATCTAATCCCTTAAGTCCGAAAAAGTATAAAACAATACAGAAGGGATGGATTTTCGATACTTTTAACGAGCTGAACAAAACAAGCGCTCGATCTTTTTGTGTAATAATCCCTCAGGTCCAAAAAGATTAAAATCTAGAGGAGGAATAGCACTTCCTGTCCCTTTAACGAGCTGGAGAGGCCAATGGCTCGGCAATCTTTTCATATTTTATGAGTCAGTTGAAAAGAGCTTAAAGGAGACTCGTCTTTTGAGGAACGAGTGATAAAACGGGTAGCAGCTGATTCCAGGTAAGGTTTGGAATTTTCCAATCACGGCAGTGTTACAAGGATGGCTAGTGAGATCACTCTTCGCAGTTGTTCCTCAAAATGGGTAAACAATCAAATGGAGGTGAATGATCGACCAATGTAAAAGTGGAGGTGACGGTGCAAACACGACCAAGGCTTTAAAGACTAAAGTGTTACATTCACGATGGTTATTTACCGGAGAATAGTTCATTTTTTAATGAGCTTAAACGCGGGGGGAAACATTTGCTCATGGCTTATGTTTATTTTTTAACGAGCTTGAACTATTCGCTAAAACTGCTCGATGCGGGTTTATTTTTTAACGAGCTTGAACCTTACGGTAACACTGCTCAAGGCAGGTTTATTTTTTAATGAGCTTGAACCCTAGAGTAACACTGCTCGTGATAAGTTTGCATGCCCCCAGCATAGTAACGCAAATCAAGGTTCATGCCCCCCAAGCTTCATTGCATTCAACTCGGTGGTTGGAATGAAGATTTAGAAAGGGGATTTGTTCCATTTTTTAATGAGGTTGACACAGTAAAAGAACTATCCTCAAAATCCACTGTATTTACAGTATTTGATAGAAAATCAAAAACTGAAGGATGATTAAGGTCATTGGAATAATCTTCGTGGTAATTTGGAAGACGAGAGCGATGGTGGTAATCCTCCCATGGTGCCTCTCCTATCATTGAACGAATGATTCCTTCGTCTGTTGAATGTATATGCGACAAAGGATTTGAAGAGGTGCCATATTCCTTAGACCTATCTATCCAAACACTCGATGAGCGTTGATTTTGGTTTGCCCCCTAGGCCAAGAAAATTGATTGCTACAATATTTCTATTAGGGCGATGATCCATGCTAACAAAATGTTTAGGAATCTTCCGAATCCATTAGATATAGAAGATTTCATATTGCAGGTTTCCACTGTGGCCACTTCCGCCAGCTTACTCGGAGGCTGTAGGGAAAAGGTACCCATTAAGGCAGGGTCTTTTAGGAGACCTACTCCAATATTTTGAAGCGAATGATTGCTTCCATGGATCAATGGAATGCTTCCCGTAACTTGTGGACTGTTGGGGAGAAATGTTTGTTGGTCGACGATTGTAATTCCTCCTTGGAAGGGAAATGAAATCTTCCTGAAGTAGGTCGACACAACTGCGGCCATGGCATAAATCCAGGGCCTTCCCAGTAGGATGTTGTAATCGAGGTTTCCGTCGATTACTTCAACATCAATTTCTATTGTTTTGCCTCCCAGTTCAACTTGCAAGTTACTTAAAATCCCATATGGAGTGTATGATCGTCCATCAAATGCTTTTAACATTGTTGACGATCGCGACAAGGGTGGTGAGCCTAAATTTTTCCAGCAACTCATCGACATAATACATGTAGATGCCCCCTCATCAATAATTGTTCGATGAACAGTTTTGTTGAGGGCTTTCACTTGAATAAGGAAAGCTAGTTGGGCTGGTAATTGAGGGTCATATCCTTTGTGATTAAAGGATACAAGATTGGAATCCGTTGGGTCAATCCCACCTACTACTGATAATAGATCTTGCTCTTGGGAGAGGCAATTTTGCGGTACCTCAAGTGTTGACATAGCGGATGGTGATTGGGCCAGGTCCTCTATTATATTATAATTCTGTGCTATTTTTGCACGAGGATTAAATGTCGATTTGTGTACTACTCCCTTTGGCGACTTTATCATTTGTTCAGGAATGATGGGTGGCACAACTTCGGTCAAAGTTGTTGTCGAACTACTAGGTTGTTCATTAGCCTTGTTATTTGACAGTTGTGGATTCCCGTAATCTTTATTCCTTGTCAAAGCATCATTTTGCTGCTTTGATATAGACAACATAAGCACTTGGGATCGGGAAGCATTTTGATTAGCAACCAGTTTGGTTCCCGGGTTTGGAAACGGATCAGTCAATACTGCTGAGGTTTTTGAACTCTTAAAGAGTTTCTTAACTTCAGCTTTATGTGGACAATCTCTCGTCCAATGATCCTCATCGCATATATGACACCCTGCAGGGGGTTTCCTTTGCCCAGAAGGGTTTGTAGAAGGTTTTTCAGGAGATGACTCATCCTGCTTCTTTTTTCTCCCTTTCTTTTTCTTCTTGCCCCCTGGTTGCTTCAGTTGTTTGCCCTTGTCGGTCGACACGGCATTTACTTCCGAGGCAAGAAGTTCCTCATTTGCATTTTGACTAGAAATCTTACGGGCCTTTTTAGATGTAGCCTTTGTCGATTTCGTGTCTGTTGCGCCAATCACGCCATCGCCGACATGAGAGTCATTGTTTGATTTAGGAGGAGGAGGAACTGAGAATTCCGGTCTAGGGGCGTCAGGTATTTTATCGTAGAGCGTGCCGGACTGAGTGTAAATCAAGTCCAAATATTGCGCACGAGCGATAACTTGCTCTTCTGTGACGACTCCCCCTTTTGCCACATCTTCCGTGATGGAAGGTAGTAATGACTTGATAAACCATTCAGCTAAGAGTTGATCGGGAACATACGTTTTTACCATTCTACGACGACGTCGCCACTCATGTATATGATCAGATATGTGAGTGGTCGTCGTCTGTTTGAAGTTGGTAAGGAGTTCCGTTCCCATTTTGTACCTTATCGGTAATTGAAAATGGGTTAAAAAGGTTGTGGCTAGGGTACTGAAGTTGTCGAATGAAGCTCTAGGCAATTCGATGTACCATTTTGCTGCTAGACCAGTTAACGTCCTCTGAAAAAGGTGAAGTCTTATCGAATCACCATTCAGGGTGTTTGATGAACACCACAGATGAAAGGTCATCACATGATTCGACGGATCTTCACCCGAATTTCCATTAAATTTAGGAATATCTGGCAGACGTTTATGCGGAATCGCTGGCCATTAAGGGGCATAAGCAATTGGATCATTTGTCAACCGGTTTAGATCTGGTAATTCTAGAGTTGCTACAAAGGGCAACTGTTGATTCAGGTTAGGCGAAGCATACCCAGGATAAGATGGAATCGCCTGAGCAGTGGGTCTTTGCATACCGGCATAATGTATTTGATGCTGGCAACTTTGACAAGGTTGATGGGCATAACCATTATAATATGGTTGTTGATAACCGTTTTGGAAATGCGGTTGCCCATTACTTACAAAGACTTGTTGCTCAGGTCCTTGATATGATTGCTGGAATGGCGGTTGTTGAGATTGAACCAGCGATGGTTGTTGGACCATTTGCTGTTGCCCGATACTGGATGATTGACCAAGATGAGGAGTCATAGTACTTGTTTGAGCCTGAGTCGCTCCAGATAAGGAGGCACTAACCTGAGGTTGTGATTGAGTTTTCGAGACAAGAGGCTGTTGTATTGCAACCTAAGAAACTTGGGGTTGACATACAACAGGTAGCGCTTGTACTTGTGACACAGTCACCACAGAAGGTATAGTGGGAATATTCGACACAGGGTGGACTGGTTGCATTTAATATACAATCCTTGGTTGTTGAGGCAGTATTGGTACCCAACCGTTGGATGTAATTCCAGTTTGACCTGAACTTTGTTGTAAACTCCCATATGGTTGTTCTCCGGGAGAGAACAATGAAAAGGCATACTGCCCTCCATATGGTGGCAATCCAGTACTTAAAGGGTGAATTGGCCTTGGAAGACACATTGGATCAATTTGTTGAGTTTCAACATAAGAAATACCAGATGATAATCCGGATGAAGAAATAGGAACAGACCATGTCGTCGAAATAGTCCCCGATTGGACTCCGGTTTGTTGTTGATAACTTGCTGGGACAGATGGTCTACCGGCGAACATTGTTGGAGTAGTAGTAGGAGGTTCTGCTGCTGCTGTGTCAGATGACATAGTCCTAGATGTCGACAGTTGTTCAGACATATCTAGTCTATCCAAAAGATTTCCTAGCGATTCTACAAGAACTTGCGATGAAGGGAGACTAATTTCGAAGACCAACGAGGGAAAGGTGATGATTATTCCGTTAAAATAAATTTTATATGCTTTGACACAACTTGTTTTTTCAGTTTTTAAGAGTCGAGAAAAAACAAAAGATGACTCTAGTCTCCTTCGATTTTTAATGAGCCTAAAGTGACAAGTGCTCAGATGGACCTTTTCTGTTAAGGAGTCTAAAAAGGAACAAAAGGGATTGCTCTCGAAATCTAGGTAGAGGGATTACCAAACCAATCGCAAAACTGCATAATACTTTTTATGGTACGGCAGTCAATCTTCCCGAATGTTGTGTTCAGTGCATTGCGATCGATAGGGCGGCAGACACGACTTCCTATGGATAAAGGATTAAGCCTATTGGGGTCTCCCAAAATATACTTGACGGTACGTGGGAGCACAAGTCTGTACTGGCACTTATCGTCTCAAAGTGGAGGAATCACCTAACCATCAGTGAGAACAACAGTTACCAGGCTTTACGACGCTAGAATACGTCTCTAGCCTAGACCTCTAAATGTTGTGCGTTAAGTTCCAAAGCGTTGTTAGATTCATTGAATTTATTTTAAGTTGATCTTGTTTATGAAGTTTTCCTTTCAGGTTCACCACGAGATGTAGATGTAATTCCTAAATGCAACCTAAGATGATAAACAAACTTTTTATCTCTTTTATGCAATGAAAATCCTAGCTACTAGGGAAAAGAAAGACAGAATCTTTTCACAAAGAGCAAAGAGCACACTCTAAAATGCACTTTCCTAAATCAAGCCAATCAGACTGTCTATATGCAAATGCACATGCATGTATTTGTTTTCGACTTTCTTAGTATATGAATGCCAAAAAGAAAGTTGATGCACAAATCTGAATTTCTTTTCAAGCGACAAATATCAACAAGTTTCTTTTCAAAACCAAAAAATGGAGATGATCACAACACTTTACGATTTTGAACTGAATACTTGTTCTCGACACTAGAAAATTACAAATTCAGACCAAAAGCAATAGTAACAGGATAATCAACCATCAACAGCAATCAAACTCTTTCCTACGATTGAAATCGACACTTGTGACATATTCAAATCAAAGGACGACAGTACGATTACGCTACTTTTGCAAAGGAGAACTGTAAATGACTCAACAAACACACAAAAACATCTACAGTTCTTTTGTGAAAAGGAGGTGGAATAACAACAAGGAAAAGGGGTTTCAAACAGACATATACTGATCACAGGCAGCAAAATTCAAGAATAGAACTGGAAAGAATGAACCACAGAAGCCACAACTGCACAGAGCTAGTCTAATCAGCGCACTTGTAACACAGAGAATCTGAAATGTAGCACAGGCTGTCCACTCAGGAAGTGCGCTGAAATTCAGAATCTCTGAACAGTACCTACGCTGGGCCAGAAACGAGACTCTGTTCGGGTTCTGGGTCACAGTTTGCAGTTCAGTTCTTGGGTTTTGGCCGAGCAAAAAGCAATCAATAATGCAACAATCAGGGGTAGATCTAAGGAGGATCTAAGAGCTATCACAAGGGCAATCAGATAGTTTGTGAATCAGTTGTTTAAATCATAGACAGATCCAATAGATGGATTGAAGTAGCAGTTATCTACTTTGCATTTGTTATGGCAAATGCAGTTCGAATGCTACTTGTAAGTTTATGAAACAAAAAACAAAGAATGATAAACAAACTAACTAATTATCTCCCCAGCGGAGTCGCTATTTTGTTACAGGGAAAAGTGTCTATATAGAACTGCTCTATCCCACTAAGGTGTGACAGCTGCCCTAGAAACAAACAGAGCAAAGCTACTTTCGTTTTTCCTTTATGAATTATAGATAGAGAGGAACAGAAAGACCAACCTCTGTCTTGCGCTAATCTCCTGATTTGATCCCTCTCTTCTTTGATAGTCCTCAGCTACCTGCTCCCTTGCACGCCCAGCTTCACAAAGTACCTGTAAGATCACAGAAGCATAGCACTATACAAATACATGGATCTATAATCATAAACAATCTATGATCAGATGTAAATTGACCATACAAATGTAACAAGCATCAATGACACAAAAGCATGGAGGAAAACTTGAATAGCTTTTATTGATAAACAAGAAAAGAGCCAATAGGAGTTACAACCAGTGGTTTTGACCCAGCATCAACCTCCCAGCAAAGAAGCCCCTCTTCACCTCAAACAAAGCTTAGATCACCCAACAATCTGATGTTTGTCTCAAGAAACCAACAGCAATTCCTTACAATATGCAAAATTCCAACCTCCGGATCTCTGGGATGAGGGATCCATATATAGATATCTGTAAGGGGGATGAGTCAGCTTGTGATTTGATTAGTGTCTTCTCTCTGATAGTTCTTGCTTCCACTTGGAGACTGATGGCCTCTTACTCATCCTTGGTCGAATTCAGTGAGGCAAGTGTCATAGGAGAAGATTCTGGAAGCTTCCATTGCCTCTCCACCTTGCAGAATGACACTGCCATTTGTCATTTCTCGCCCATCGCACCCCACAGAAGGGACTTTTGAAATGCAACGCACCCTCACAGTGTATTTGGGTGAGATGCAATGCACTTAGCCAATGGAGCAGCTGCAATGATCCTGTTTTGACCAATTCTGAGCAGTTTCTCATGGAGAACTTCTGGGAGAAGCTGTAATCTGTTGACCTTGTTCCTTTAGGGGTTAGAACAACACTTTTAGGGACTTAGGAGCCCTTGGTTTATGGACATTTCATGCTTGGGGTTGTAGGGCCCAAAAATTTCTATAACAGTCTTTGTCTGAACTAACATGCATGAGTTATTCATGAGAGAATATTCAGTTATCTGGAGTACACTAGTTTCATGCATGTATGCATTAACTGACTGAACTCACAATTAGTTCCACAAACTGTTTGGAACTAATTTAACTGGACTTAACTCAGTTAACTGAGATAACTATTTACAACTCAAATACCGCTCATCCTTATCTCCTTAATTAAGGGATAACTTCCTCAATCAAAGGGATAACTGTTGCATGTCTTCACAAAGACTTCATGTTTGATTTTCACCAACTAATTAACTCAAGATGAATTAATTAATTATTTTTCAAACAGCTGGTGAGACTAAATTCGAATTTTAATTCAAGGACAAATTAAAATTGGAATATATCCTGAAATGCTATCTACAGCAATGCTATTTTTATCATTTCTATTTTTAGCATTTCGTGTTGCTATTTTCAACAGTTCGCGCACTCAACTGCGGTCTTCTACCTTAGGCCTCTGTGCACTCAGCTACAGAGCCTCTACCTATGCTACGACCCAAAACTTAGACTTCTAGCTCAGAGTTATGACTCTCTTCTCTCCCCTTTTCTCTATTGATTATCCTAACTACTTAGAGCTTAGCTCATTTTATACAATCCCATGGTCCACGGACCATAGGTAGATCTCTTATAGCTGACTTTTCTTTACAAAACTAAGGGTGGACAACCCTTTATGACCTATAACACCTATGCACTCCACAACCACAAAATGTGGAGTATTTACAAGTTTATTACAAAATTTGACTCAAACATGGGCTTTTAGCTCCAAAACTACCCTTTTGGGGGATCTCGTTCCCAACAACTAGTTTCTTGTTTTTAGGAGAACCATGATATTTTTTATGTAATTAGTATATAAAGATAAAATATGTAAGTTGAAGTGATATATGTGTAAGAATATAGTATTAAGTGAATACCTCTATCTATTTTTCAGTCTTCAAGGAAAGGCTTCACAGTTGAGTGCCTAAAGGCCTAAAGTCAATAGTTGAATCCGTAGACACCTACAGTTGGGTGTACAAGTCGAAAGGATTATACTCTGTTTCAAAGAATTAATATAAAGAAGTACAATTTTGATGGGCATATCTTGTGTATGATTATTATGTATCTTGTCTTTCTGTTCACTATTTGGGTTATATTCTACTTCCACACAGTATTGTTTAAGTTGTTTATGGCATGGTTAAGTAGATGAGTCAAGTACTGTGAAGTAAATAATAAAGTATTGAGTGAAAATAAAGTAAAATGCCACATCGCAGTATCCCTCAAGGATGTAGAAACCTAGTTCTGCAACCTCCCATAGTCACTTTGGGTGAGACTGTGATCTACTTGCAGGTCGCTGCCGAAAGGGCCAATGATTTAGGGATTTTTTGGTGCACAGTAAAATCAAAACCTGGGTAAACCCAACCTAAGCCAACAAATGGTTCCATTTTTAGGACCAATATCTATTTGAGGGATATGTTCATGTGGAAGCCATCAAAGAAGGAAATTCAAGAGTGGGTAGAAAAGAAGGAACCAGAATTTTAGAACAAGAAAATAGAAACCCTCGGTTGTCATCTAAAAGGTGGTTACAGAAGTATATTCTCAAAGAAGAGTATGAAATTTTCTTCATTTCATTTCCTGTGGAGATGTGTGAGTGGAATTAAAAGTTGATTGAGAGAAAAAATTGTTTTAAAGGAGACGAACCAAAGGAGTGGACCCCTGAATTGATACAGTGACTCAAGAACACTGATAACAGAATTTCAAGAGTTGTTGACTTCTGTATTGACAACATCTTGGGAGGATTTATTATTGAGTTCTTGGTAGACTCGACTGTGTACTACAACGAATCTGAATGACAATATTTGAGATCTTTAAAACTCTGGATTAAGATGATTTTGTCTGAAAAGGGGATTTTACGAATGTAGCCAGATTATTAATTACTTATGTTTGGGAGAAGATCTAAAGAAGAAATTGGAACAACGTGGAGTGGAAAAAGATATAGAATAGACACTAGGAAGAGATCTTGTGGCCAAGATCCAAAGACTTTTTTTATGCAACCAACTCACAAAATAGAAGAAGAGATAGTTCAATGACTTCAAAATAAGCCTCTTTGAGGGGGAAACCTCCTTTAGATTACAAAAATGAACAATTCTTCGATGATACAAATTGTAGGTTTTAACCCTGTACATAAATTACCTACATACGAATTCTAGAACACAGAAAATAAACAATGTGAGAGCATAACACATCAAACACATATACACAAAGATTTTCCCCTGGATCCCAAAACCGAGACTACCAGCTTGATTTTTCGTTATATTCCTTTCAATGTTACAATACATATTTATACATGCTGAAGCATCCAATACCATGGACCAAAAACCATCGCATCCAAAACCATGGACCAAAAACCATCGTGTCCAAAACCATGGACCGAAAACCATCACGTCCAAAACCATGTGCGAAAATTCATGCACAAAACCATAGGTAGGTCCGCCCAACCTACTATAGAGTCTAAAAACAAAATTTTCTGGGGCGCTACCCTGAACCCCATAGAGTGGGGTTACCTTCACCCCTCAAACCCCCTATGACTCCCATTGCTATGCAATCGTCACAATGAAGGGTGGGCTCTGCCCCCCTTCTAACCCCGAGTTAACTACATGGGATAGTTTTGGAAAGAATATGACACAACCCAACATTCTCCCACTTGTTTTTTTCTTTCCACAGGGGGCCACAAGACAGCTTGGTCATTTATCTAGCCTTGCAACACCCATTGTTTCTCTACACCAATAGAACTTCTCAGAGCTCATAGATTTTGTCAATGCATCTGCAGTATTCTTCAAAGTGTCCACCTTTACTAGCAACACCTTTTTGTCTTCTATCATATCCCTCACAAAGTGATACTGAACATCAATGTGATTTGTATTTGAATGATATGCAGGGTTCATTGCTAAGAATATTGCACTTTGGCTATCACGGTCTATCCTTATGACTCCCTATACTAAACCCATACTTGAACACAATATCTGCAACCAAATTGCTTCCTTGCTTGCATGAGTGGCTGCCATGTATTCTGCCTATGTAGTTGATAGTGCCACTACATATTGTTTCTTACTCATCCAACTGACTGCACATCCAAATAGGTTAAACACATGCCCACTTGTAGATATTCTCTAATCCAGATCTCCAGCCCAGTCTGCATCAACAAAGCCACGAATATCCAATACTCTATCCAATCCTGGTCTTCCTTAGTATCACAGACCATAATCACAATGCCACGTAAATACCTGAAAACTCGTTTCGTTGTTGTCTAGTGCTCCTTCCCTGGTTTTGATATAAACCTGCTCAATACTCCCACTGCATGTGCAATGTCTGGTCTAGTACAGACCATCACATACATCAGCCTACTGACTGCACTTGCATATGTAACATGGGACATGTCCTCTTCCTTTTCTTGTGTCTTGGGACATTGTTCAATAGATAACTTTACACCTATAGGAATAGGAACCTTCACCGGTTTACTATCCTGCATATTAAACCTCTGCAATATTGTCTCGACATACTTCCTCTCGTTTAACTAGAGCTTCCTCTTTGTCTGATCACTTTTAATTTCCATGCCCAAAATATAGTTTGCAGCACCAAGATCTTTCATGTCGAATTTGGAGGACAAATGGGTCTTCAAATCCTGGATAATTTCTTTGTCATTTCCAACCAGCAACATATCATCTACATACAAGACCAGATAAATAACACAGTCACCAATTAATTTAAAATACACATAGTGATCTGCTTTGCTTCTGGTGAAGCCAAGTCCCCATATAAATGTATCAAATTTGTGATACCACATCCTTGGTGACTGTTTTAACCCATACAAAGACTGCTTTAACTTGCATACCAGTTCTTTCTTACCCTTCACCACAAAGCCTTCAGGTTGCTTCATGTAGATCTCCTCTTCCGCATCCCCATGAAGAAATTATGTCTTCACATCCATCTATTCTACCTCAAAATCAAAAGTAGCAGCAACAGATAAAAGTAATCCAATAGAAGTTACCTTGGCAACAGGAGAAAAAATATCACCAAAATCAATTCCCGGCACCAGGGAATAACCTTTTGCTACCAACGGAGCTTTATATTTCTCCACCTTTCCTTCTGCATTTTTGTTCTTTTTGAACACCCATTTGCTACCAATGGGTTTCCTTCCAACCGGCAACTCCATCAGATCCCAAGCCTCAGTTTTTGTGCAAAGAGGCCATTTCATAAACCACAGCCTCTTTCCAGAGTTTTCCATCCTCTAAATCCACTGCCTCCTTCATAGTTCTAGGATCATCATCAGTAACAAACAAAGAAAAATTTGAACAGAAATCAGATGGAGTATACCTTTCTAGCTACCTTCTTTCTCGAACTGATCTTCTCATAGCCGAAGTTTGTGGCTCTTCATCTTCTGATTCCTCCTTTGCTGTAGAGTCTGATTCTTCCTCCTTTAGCTCAAACTCTATCTTCTCGGGTTCCTTTGGTTGGACTTCATGTTTAATAACATCTTTGACCTCTCTGAACACCACATCTCGGCTATACACAACCTTCTTTGTTACTGGGTTCCAAAGCTTATAACCCTTTAAACCATCCTTACACCCAATAAAGATGCACTTTTCAGATTTACTATCCAACTTGGTTCGTTTCTCCTTTGGAACATGTACATATGCATCACATCCAAATATCCTTAGATGTGAAAGAGAGGGTTTCTTACCAACCATACCTCTTGTGGAGTCTTATCCTCCAACGCTAATGAAGGTGACCTATTGACCAGGTAACATGCAGTATCCACTAACTCTACCCAGAATTCCAGTCCTAACTTGGCACCACTGAGCATGCTTCTTGCCCTTTCCATCAACGTCTTGTTCATTCTTTCTGCAACTCCATTTTGTTGAGGTGTATATGGAGTAGTCTTCTGCCATGCTATACCACACTTCATACAGAATTCTTCAAATTCCTTGCTGCAAAACTCTCCACTGTTATCTATCCTCAACACCTTTATCTTCTTCCCTGTTTAGTTTTCCACTAGAGCCTTAAATTCTTTAAACCTGTCAAAGACTTCATATTTCTTCTTAAGGAAATATATCCATGTATTCTTTGAGAAGTCTGTTGGTTTGTGTTATATTCCTTCCACGTAGTTAACAGGGGGTTTGAGGGGCACCCATAACCCCACTTTATGGGGTCCGGGGCAGCGCCCTAGAAAATTTTGGTTTTGGACCCTATGTTAGGTTGGGCGGACCCACCTATGGTTTTGTGCATGATTTTTGCACATGTTTTTTGGACGCAATGGTTTTCGGTCCATGGTATTGGATGCTTCGGCATGTATAAATATGTATTATGACATTGAAAGGAACATAATGAAAATCAAGCTGGTAGTCCCGGTTTTTGGATCCAAGGGAAAATCTCTGTGTATATGTGTTTTATGTGTTATAATCTCGCATTGTTTATTTTCTGTGTTTTAGAATTCGTATGCAGGTAATTTTTGTACGGGGTTAAAACCTACATTTGGTATCGGAGCTATTTTGGCTTCAAGGGGATGCCTTTGTTACTGAGGGGTTTCGCTCGGGCCTGTGGTAGGCCCTGTTCAGTGGGAGATCTGTGAGATTGATTCTGGTGGTGAAATAACATGGCGAGCCGTGGAAAGACAGAGATCGAGAAATTTAATGGTCAGAGTTTTGAGTTGTGGAAACTCAATATGGAGGAACTGTTGGTGGATAAAGATCAGTGGATCGCAGTAGATCCAGGTACTAAACCAATGGGAGTGTCCGATGAAGAATGGAAGAAGTTGGATTGGAAGGCAAAGAGCACAATACGATTGTGTGTTTCAGATTCAGCATTGTTGAATGTATTAGGGGAAGCTACAACAAAGGCTTTGTGGGACAATTTAGGGACTTTGTACCAATCTAAGTCTAAGGAACAGAGCATCTGAACGCATTTAATACTGTGGTAAGTTAGTTAGCATCTGTTGATATTAAAATTTTAGATGAAGATAAGTGCATCAGTTTGTTGTGTTCTCTACCAAATTCGTGGGATAGTTTAGTTATTGCAATAGGTAGCAATGCTACTGCCTTGCAGTTTGATGAAATAGTCTCAGCCTTGCTGACAGAGGAGATGAGATGGAAAAATATGGAGAGCCAAAATGGTGATGCCTTGTCTATACGAGGACGGTCCCAGAACAGAAACAAAAATAAGTCATCGAGTGGGAGATCTAAATCTAGAGGGAGATCTAAATCTCTAGGAAAACTTGTAAAGGTGGTGTGCTGGAAATTCGAAAAGGAAGGCCACTTCAAAAGGGACTGTAAATCTAAAGCTCCTGACAAAGGAAAGGGATCTGATGAGGCTCCTTCTATAGAGGCGAAAACCACCTCAAATGAAGGTGGGGATGTGTACTTGGCTTCTTCAAGTACACATGTAATTCATGAGGCATGGTTGATTGACTCAGGTGCATCCTTTCACTTCACTCCTCATAAAGAGTCGTTTTGTGAGTATGATAAATATGATGGTGGTGATGTCTTCTTGGGGGATGACAGGAAGGCTAGAATCTTTGGTCGTGGAAAAGTAAAGTTGAAGCTGCGAGGTGAAAGGGTTAGAACTCTTCCAGGTGTTCTACATCTTCCTACATTAGCCAGAAATCTGATTTCTGTTAGTAAGCTGGATGATGCAGATGTAAAAAATGTGTTCTAGAAGGATACCAGCAAGACGGTTCGGGGAGCACTGGTATTGATGTGGGGAGTTCAGATTTGAACTCTGTACAAGCTACAAGGTAGCACTGTTATTGATGGGTGCAATAGTTCTATGGTTCCTGAAAGTGGAGCAGAAAATCTAGTGGTCTCTGGAGAGAAGACCATGCTATGGCATCAAAGGCTTGGACATATTGGAGAGAAGGGCCTTTTAATACTTCATGGTAATGGTATGGTAGAAGGTATGAGTAATAGCTCTCTAGTTTTTTATTTCTGTGAAAATTGTGTATATGGCAAGCAGAATCAGGTGAGTTTCCCCTCTAGTGGTAAAAGGGCGAAACAGATATTAGAGCTTGTGCACAGTGATGTGTTTGGACCTGTGAAGGTTTCATCACTGGGTAAGTCTGTGTACTATGTATCATTTATCTATGACTTCTCAAGGAATACATGGATATATTTTGTTAAGAATAAATCTAAAGTCTTTGACAGGTTTAAAGAATTTAAGGCTCTAGTGGAAAACCAGACAGAGAAGAAGATAAAGGTGCTGAGGACAGATAATGGTGGAGAGTTTTACAACAAGGAATTTGAAGAATTCTGTAAGAAGTGTGGTATATCACGGTTGAAGACTATTCCATATAACCTCAGCAAAATGGTGTTGTAGAAAGAATGAACAAGACGTTGATGGAAAGGGCAACAAGCATGCTCAGTGGTGTCGGGTTAGGACAGGAATTCTGGGCAGAGGCGGTGGATACTGCATGTTACCTGGTCAACAGGTCACCTTTATCAGCGTTGGAGGATAAGACTCCAAAAGAGGTATGGACTGGTAAGAAACCCTCTCTTTCACATCTAAGGGTATTTGGATGTGATGCATATGTACATGTTCCAAAGGAGAAACAAACCAAGTTGGATAGTAAATCTGAAAAGTGCATCTTTATTGGGTGTAAGGATGGTTTAAAGGGTTATAAGCTTTGGAATCTAGTAACAAGGAAGGTTGTGTATAGCCGAGATGTGGTGTTTAGAGAGGTGAAATATGTTATTAAACATGAAGTCCAACCAAAGGAACCTGAGAAGATAGAGTTTGAGCGAAAGGAGGAAGAATCAGACTCTACAACAGAGGAGGAATCAAAAGATGAAGAGCCACAAACTCCGGCTGTGAGAAGATCAGTTCGAGAAAGAAGGCAACCAGAAAGATATACTCCATCTGATTTCTGTTCAATTTTTTCTTTGTCTGTTACTGATGATGATCCCAGAACTGTGAAGGAGTCAGTGGATTCAGAGGATGGAATACTCTAGAAAGAGGCCATGGTTGACGAAATGGCATCCTTGCACAAAAATGAGGCTTAGGATCTGGTGGAGTTGCCAATTGGAAGGAAGCCCATTAGCAGCAAATGGGTGTTCAAAAAGAAGACAAATGCAGAAGGAAAGGTGGAGAAATATAATGCTTGGTTGGTAGCAAAAGGTTATTCCCAGGTGCTGGGAATTGATTTTGGTGATATTTTTTCTCGTGTTGCCAAGGTAACTTCTATTAGATTACTTTTATCTGTTGCTACTGCTTTTGATTTTGAGGTAGAATAGATGGATGTGAAGACAACATTTCTTCATGGGGATCTGGAAGAGGAGATCTACATGAAGCAACCTGAAGGTTTTGCGCTGAAGCGCAAGAAAGAATTGGTATGCAAGTTAAAGAAGTTTCTATATGGGTTAAAACAGTCACCAAGTGTGTGGTATCATAAATTTGATACATTTATACAGGGACTTGGCTTCAACATAAGAAAAACAGATCACTGTGTGTATTTTAAATTAATTTGTGACCGTGTTATTTATCTGGTCTTGTATGCGGATGATAGGTTGTTGGTTGGAAATGAAAAAGAGGTTATCCAGGATTTGAAGACCCAATTGTCCTCCAAATTCGACATGAAAGATCTTGGTGCTACAAACTATATTTTGGGCATGGAAATTAAAAAAGATCGGGCAAAGAGGAGGCTTTGGTTAAACCAAAGGAAGTATGTCGAGACAATATTGTAGAGGTTTAATATGCAGGATAGTAAACCGGTGAAGGTTCTTATTCCTGTAGGTGAGGTTATCTGCTGAACAGTGTCCCAAGACACAAGAAGAGGAAGAGGACATGTCCCGTGTTCCATATGCAAGTGCAGTTAGTAGCCAGATGTATGCAATGGTCTGTACTAGACCAGACATTGCACATGCATTGGGAGTATTGATCAGGTTTATGTCAAAACCAGGGAAGGAGCACTGGACAACAGTGAAGCGGGTTTTCAGGTATTGGCGTGGCACAAGTGATTATGGTTTGTGCTACCAAGGAAGACCAGGATTGGAAAGAGTGTTGGATATTCATGGCTTTGTTGATGCAGACTGGGCTGGAGATCTGGATTAGAGAAGATCTACAAGTGGGTATGTGTTTAACCTATTTGGAGGTGCAGTCAGTTGGATGAGTAAGAAACAATCTGTAGTGGCACTGTCAACTACAGAGGCAGAATACATGGAAGCCACTCATGTAAGCAAGGAAGCAGTTTGGTTGCAGAGATTGTGTTCAAGTATGGGGTTAGTACAAGAATCTATAAGGATAGACTATGACAGCCAAAGTGCAATTTTCTTGGCAAAGAACCCCGCATATCATTCAAAGACAAATCACATTGATGTTCAGTATCACTTTGTGAGGGATATGATAGAAGACAAAAGTGTGTTGCTAGTAAAGGTGGACACTTTGAAGAATACTGCAAATGCATTGACAAAATCTGTGAGCTTTGAGAAGTTCTCTTGGTGTAGAGAGACAATGGGCATTTCAGGGCTGGAAAAATGACTAAGCTCTCTTGTGTCCCCTTGTGGAAAGAAAAGAACAAGTGGGAGAATGTTGGGTTTTGTTATATTCTTTCCACGTAGTTAACAGGGGGTTTGAGGGGCACCCATAACCCCACTTTATGGGGTCCGTGGCAGTGCCCCGGAAAATTTTGGTTTTGGACCCTATGTTAGGTTGGGCAGACCCACCTACAGTTTTGTGCATGATTTTCGCATATGTTTTTTGGACGCGATGGTTTTCGGTCCACGGTATTCGATGCTTCAGCATGTATAAATATGTATTATAACATTGAAAGGAACATAATGAAAAATCAAGCTGGTAGTCACTGTTTTGGGCTCCAGGGGAAATCTTCGTGTATATGTGTTTTATGTGTTATGATCTCGCATTGTTTATTTTCTATGTTTTAGAATTCGTATGCAGGTAATTTCTGTACGGGGTTAAAACCTACAAAGTCATCTATAAATAATACATAGTACATAGACTTACCTAGTGATGGAACCTTCACAGGTCCAAACACATCACTGTGCAGAACCTCTAATATATGTTTCGCCCTCTTACCACCAGAGGGAAAACTCACCCGATTCTGCTTCCCATTTACACAATTTTCATAGAAATCAAAATCCAGAGAGCTATTACTTAATGAGCCCCAAAAATGGATAATTATATGGGCTCATTCAGCCTCCTAATTTGACTTAATCCACCATTCTCATTAGTTTATTGCATGTTTTTTATTATATTTATGCTAATAGAGTGAATTGGGCTAGTCATTATGCCAACAAGTCTAATGGGTGCTTTGTGCAGTTTTTTGGTCAATTTTGAGACAAAATCAAAGGTTTTAATGAGCACTTGGCAGCCAAATTAGTGGGAGAACAAGGGAGAGGATTTGTAGGAAGGTGTCCCCTTCATTTATGGGACCTTACCTTGAATTTTCCACCATCAGCTCGGAGTTCAAGGGCCACCAAATCAATTATCACAAGGGCAGCCGAGCAAGGGCTAGTAAAGTGGCTGTTAACTACAAGTTTTGGCAGCGGAGTTCCTAAAGTTTAGGAGGGTTGTTGGCGTCCTCAATTTGTATAAATAAGAAGGCTTAGGGCCTCATTTCCGTTAGTCACTTTCTAGGCAGAAGTTAGCTAGTTTGTAGTTCGATTTTAGTCATTCTTTTAGTCATTTTTTAGGCAGTGAGTTAGCTCTGCATTTCAGCGCATTTTCAAGTTTTCCTTGTGGACATTTTTTGGAATGTAACTATTCTTTTGATCAATAAAGATGAATCCAACTTTGCACCAGCTCTAAATCTCTCTTAGGAGGCTGTAGCTCTTGGGGTTGGGCCCATCTCAAGTGCCTAGTACCTCCTTTGTTTACTTTTATGTGTTTTTGTTGCATTCTTAGAATAAAATTTGTTATTTAGATTTAAATCTTGTTTTGTTATTTAGGTTGCTTTTGATGATAAAAAAAGGATTTTCATGTTCAAATTTAGTTGATAGGTTAATAACAGGGAAGATCTTCAGAAAAAGAGCCATCAAGCACCTCTGATTTCACCTCTCCCTCAGTGGGATCAGGAGTTGGGATTAAGGTGACCTTGCTGCCACCAAAAACACTGTCTTTGCTTCACCATGCAATCATTAGTGTTCGATTTTTAATTGCAGAAGTTGATTACATGTTCAGATTCTTGATTGCTTCATTGCATAGTTATTTCATCTGATTTCAATACAAATAAACTTATGTTCCATTTCTTTGTTGTTATCTAGGCCAGAATAGACTAACGTAATTAGGTCTTTAATTTTCCAAATCCTTGTTTGTTTCGTTTGAAAAACAACTTGCAGAGCACCTGTTATCCTTCTTTATCTACCCATTCTCCATCAATCCCGCCTGCTTCATCCTCTGACTCGGATTCTTGCTTCACGTTCGCCATTTGCTCACTTTGCCCTAATTCCCATATTTTCGTGCAACATTGCTCCACTCCTCCTTGAACAAATCCAACCATCCTTGCCACTCCTCAGCTCCATTCCCCAATTCCTGGACCTCCTCACACCCTTATCTCACCTCCATACCCACTCCTTCATCTTTCTTCCTCCATCCATCCTCCAAAATCCCATTTCTGAACATCCTGTAGAAAATTACAGAACATCCTGTAGAAATTTCAGAACATCCTGTAGAACCCCTGCAGACTTCCTGTAGAAGCTCACGAACGTGGTTTCTTGATAGCCAAACTTTGTGAAACTCTCTGGAAGGGTGCTAGGGACCTCTTAGGCCCTCTTCAAACCTTCTGAACCTTCTGTAAGAATTTCCTCTCGCCAATCCACCTCTGCACAGTCAAAAACCAGTTAAAAGCACATGCATGATAGTTCTAACAACTTATTCAAAAATACAAACATATGTTTTTTTCAGATGTTACTGTAGAAGTAGCTTAGACACATGTATTTTACCTTCCTAGAAGTCAATGACATCTCTTTCAGTCGCTTGCATCCTCTTTCTTGCATCAGTAGGGCTAGCTGGTAAAATTAGGGTTTGCTAGGGTTTACGTTTCCTTTAAGCTTTCCAGTTTCATTTTGCAAGTAGATTAGCCTTCTTCGAGTTAGCTTTCATCCATCAGTTAAAAAGCTTCTTCTGAGAGCTCATAGAAGTTGGCTTAAGCTCCTAGCATACTTCTGCCAGCTGATCAAGTGACAGCCACGGCAAGAGCTAGTACTTATGCATACAGCACCGTCGCTTCCAATTTTGTTACAAACTACCGGGTTGATAAAATTAAAGAAGGGAGTTCCATGAGTTGCAGCATTATTGCTGCAATACTAGGGCTCACCATCTTTTTGGCGCCGTTGCCGGGGAAGCATCAGAGTTGTTATCACTGTAAAACATCCTTAAAAAATTTGGACAACTTACATGGTTTCTCAATTCTTGTATCAATCATGGTCAAGTCATGGTGAAGTCATTTTTATGTTTTAGAGTCTAAGTCATAGGGTTAGAATCTTATGTCCATCTTCAAATAAAGTTTGACAACCTCAATCCATGTCCTTGAAGCCTCACCATGTGTTTAGAAATCATATCTCACATCATTTTGTAGAAATATTGAAACTAGCTACGAATCCACATTTTCGTAGAGCATATAGTGTAAAAATCATGTTTTGTGCTATGAAATCAGTGTTTTCGTAGCGCGCTACGAAATCCCTGAAGCAGCTTGTTTCAGCAGAAAAATTGTTTTTACTAGTTAACTTCCAGACGCTTTATTGAGCAACTGAAAACTCAATTTTGCAAACTAAAAGAGGCTTTTCTTCCTAACATGCTAAAATACAAAAAAATCTTTCCATTTATTCAAATTCATTCTGAGGTGGGAGGAATTTATGGTTAAACTTGTGTTACGAAACTGCTGAAAGTCAAGTTTTGTCTTCTGGTTTTAGCAGTCTTTTTCAAGATCCGTTTCTGGTTACAAGAAGATGTATTTTGGAATTATGAGGAAGGTTTCTCTTCATAAACTCTCCAGATACAATAACCTATCTCACTTTATTCATAAGGGTTTTCAGTTGGGAGATAGTAGGCCTTCATTGAGACCCTAATTTCAGAAAACGGATTTTTCCTATTTGACACATGTTTTTCAAGGACAGATTCTGGATAGCTGGAGGAATGTTTTAAAAAACCAGGAGAGGTTTTTGTTCTGGACAACATAGGCTACAAAAACCGCCTTCAGTTTCATAAAATGTGTCATGGATGAGGAGATAAAGGCTCTGTCCCACGTGCCAATTTTCAAGGATCTAAACCTAAAAACAGGGAAACATGTTCCCTAATTTCTAGGGTTTGTCATCAACAGTTGGGTTGCCACGTGGGAGGCTTCATAAAATTTGACTTCATGAGGTTTCAGCTGTCAAAGAATGCATTTAAATGTTTAGATAAGGTTGTTGTAAACATAATAAAGGAGTTACACTCCTAGTTGTATTAGGTCTCTAGGACTGCTAGTTAGTTGTCAAATGCATTTAAAGGTTTGTTTTATGGTTAGAATAGGTGTCACTGATGGAAAATTCGAATTCTCTTAATGAGGGATGATGGAATCCTAATTGTAAATGCTATATATAGAGCAAGAGGTTGAATTAGAAAAGGGTAGGGAGACTTTTTGGCTCAGCTGCTGCTTTATGTGCAAACTGTGTATATTTTTAACTGAATGCGGATTTCTACTTAGACAACTCAAGATTCATGAAGAGTTCTTGTATGTTCTTGTTATGATGGCATCTTCCAATAATTACATTGCAGTGGTGTTTACTTATGATACTCAGAACTCATCAATGATGCTCTGACTTCCTTCATAGGTAAACTAACTATGTTTCACTGTTTTGTATTTTCATTTTTGCACTTGAACTTTATAATGCCTTGACTTCCATGCTAGGTAGAATTCTTTGGGTTCACTAATCAGGATTCAAAGAGAGTTTTTAATGTCATATTGTCTCATGGATTTCCTCTTTCACTTACTTGCAGTGGTATGAATACATGTTACTTAGAACTCATCAATCATGCTCTAACTTCCTTCATGTATTTATAAACTGTGTTTCCTTGCATTGTATCTTTGTTTTGTTGATGCATAAAAACTCTCTATGCCCTGACTTCATGTTAAGCTGATCTTATTGTGGTACTGAAACATACTTTGACTCCATAGCCCAATGGTAGCCAACCTTCATCTTTCAACCTATAAACATATACAATTACAAACCATAGAGTTAGCCATCTATTCATATCTTTAATCTAAATCATTAACCCTTTGAGAGAGCCCTCTTAGGCTGAGGAGGCTAAGCGTTAGCTAAAAGATTGGTTTGAAATAGTTACACTGAGATAGTCTGATCAACAACCTATCAGGGTCCTATTTTGGTGATAACATTTTGGTGCATCTGTTGGGAGCCTGAAGTCTATTCATTCCCAAAATTAAGAAGCTGAACTTCTGAAGGTAGCAGGAGCTCAGACATCTTTTCGAGGCTGAAAATCTACCTTGGTGACTCCACACATCGAATAAAAAATTGGAAGGTGACTCCACTGCTAGAAGATCAGTAGCTTAATGAAGTTCCAAGATGAGTTCCACTGCAAGAATGAATGCCAGGTATGCTCCTATGAATCGGTCTCATATCCCTGGTTTTCCAAATCGTATGCCAAAGGTTGATTGGCTAGAGGATCTTCCAATATTCAAAGATGAAAAGAAAGACAATGCTGCTCTTCATTTGGTTAGGTTTCATATGCATGTACGCAATCTTAAGGTTCAGCTCCCTGAAGATTGTCTCATGAGGATGTTTATGATCACTTTAGAAGGAAAATCATGGTCGTGGTATAAAAGTTTGGAAAATGGTTTAATATGTTCGCTTGCTAATTTTCATGATGAATTCTATGAGATGTATAAAGAGTGTCATCCTTCCTTATTGCTGCTCAAAGATTGTTGTAAACATTCTTTAAGTCTTATTCAATATTTGGAGGATTGTTATGATGATGATGAATTTATGGATGAAGAAATTTTAGAGGCTCTTCATAACAATGCATTTCAACACCAAGAAGAAGTACTGGAAGATAGCTTTTATAACCCTCAGGCAGAGAAAAAGGTTGTTCATTTTTGTAATTCCTTGCAGCAGCTTGCATCAAAGAATGATCTTTATAATGAAGAAAAATACATTGTTTGTGGGCATCATGCAGAAAGGCAGTTGGATAGCACATCAAAGCGGTCTTGTGTGGTTGAGAATCAGTTGTCTGAAGATTTAGAGTGTTATGATGATCATAAAAATAATCATGTCTTCTTGGACCCTATAAGTGAATACATGGCAAAGCTTTGCACACCAGTATTTCATTTTCATTTGCATTATGAAGATCAGGTACATTATAAGTTGATTTGGTCATCTCACTATCATGGTTATTTTGAGGTCAAATGCAGTCAAAAGCCCCCAATATCAGAAAGGACAATTGATTGGCTTCATTGGAAGTTTCATGTTCCTTGAGCTACAAGTAGAGATTGCAGCTGATAGGGTAGGTAGGAATGTGAAAATAAGCTCAAGGTAGGTTGACTAAGCATCTGTTTCAGTAGGTGCAGTTGGAATTCTTCATTCAGAAATCATTAAAGGCTTCAGGAGAAAATTGGGCAGAAGTTCAAATGTTTCTTCTAGAGGATGGATAGCGGCACTGGAGCTACAAGTTCTTAATGTACCACAAGGGCACACTATCCCTAGTGGAGCCACTGTTATCACTGTAAAACTTCCTTAAAAAATTTGGACAACTTACATGGTTTCTCAATTCTTGTATCAGTCATGGTCAAGTCATGGTGAAGTCATTTTTATGTTTTAGAGTCTAAGTCATAGGGTTAGAGTCTTATGTCCATCTTCAAATAAAGTTTGACAGCCTCATTCCATGTCCTAGAAGCCTCACCATGTGTTTAGAAATCATATCTCACATCATTTTGGAGAAATATTGAAACTAGCTACGAATCCACGTTTTCATAGCGCAGATAGTGTAAAAATCATGTTTTGCACTATGAAATCAGTGTTTTCGTAGCGCGCTACGAAACCCCTGAAGCAGCCTGTTTTAGCAGAAAAACTGTTTTTACTAGTTAACTTCCAGACGCTTTACTGAGCAGCTGAAAACTCAATTTTGCAAGATGAAAGAGGATTTTCTTCCTAACATGCTGAAATACAAAAATCTCTTTCAGTTTCTTCAAATTCGTTCTGAGGTGGGAGGAATTTATGGTTAAACTTGTGTTACGAAACTGCTGAAAGTCAAGTTTTGTCTTCTGGTTTTAACAGTCTTTATCAAGATCAGTTTTTGGTTACAAGAAGATGTATTTTGGAATTATGAGGGAGGTTTCTTTTCATAAACTCTCCAGCTACAATAACCTATCTCACTTTATTCATAAGTGTTTTCAGTTGGGAGATAATAAGCTTTCATTGAGACCCTAATTTCAGAAAACGGATTTTTCCTGTTTGACACGTGTTTTTCAAGGACAGATTCTAGACAACTGGAGGAATGTTTTAAAAAACCAGGAGAGGTTTTTGTTTTGGAAAACATGTGCTATGAAAACCTCCTTCTGTTTCATAAAAGGTTTCATGGATGAAGAGATAAAGGCTCTGTCCCACGTGCCAATTTTCAAGGATCTAAACCTAAAAACAGGGAAACATCTTCCCTAATTTCTAGGGTTTGTCATCAGCAGTTGGGTTACCACATGGGAGGCTTCATCAAATTCGACTTCATGAGGTTTCATCTGTCAAAGAATGCATTTAAATGTCTAGATAAGGTTGTTGTAATCATAATAAGGAGTTACACTCCTAGTTGTCTTAGGTCTCTAGCACTGCTAGTTAGTTGTCAAATGCATTTAAAGGTTTGTTTTGTCACTGATGGCAAATTCGAATTCTCTTGATGAGGGATGATGGAATCATAATTGTAAATGCTATATATAGAGAAAGAGGTTGAATTAGCAAAGGGTAGGGAGACTTTTTGGCTCAGCTGCTGCTCTATGTGCAAACTATGTATATTTTTAACCGAATGCAGATTTCTACTTAGACAACTCAAGATTCATGAAGAGTTATTGTATGTTCTTGTTATGATGGCATATTCCAATACTTAAATTGCAGTGGTGTTTACTTATGATACTCAGAACTCATCAATGATGCTCTGACTTCCTTCATAGATAAACTAACTATGTTTCACTATTTTGTATTTTCATTTCTGCACTTGAACTTTATAATGCCTTGACTTCCATGCTAGGTAGAATGCTTTGGATTCACTACTCAGGATTCAAAGAGAGTTTTTAATGTCATATTGTCTCATGGTTTTCCTCTTTCACTTACTTGCAGTGGTATGAATACATGTTACTTAGAACTCATCAATCATGCTCTAACTTCCTTCATGTATTTAAAAACTGTGTTTCCTTGCATTGTATCTTTGTTTTGTTGATGCATAAAAACTCTCTATGCCTTGATTTCATGTTAAGCTGATCTTGCTATGGTACTGAAACATACTTTGACTCCATAGCCCAATGGTAGCCAGCCTTCATCTTTCAACCTATAAACATATACAATTACAAACCATAGAGTTAGCCATCTATTCATATCTTTAATCTAAATCATTAACCCTTTGAGAGAGCCCTCTCAGGCTGAGGAGGCTAAGCTTTAGCTAAAAGATTGGTTTGAAATAGTTACACCAAGATAGTCTGGTCAGCAGCCTATCAGGGTCCTATTTTGGTGATAACAAGAGTATTGGTGATTGCTGCTTTTCTTCTATTTTTCTACTACAACCTTCTACTAAGTAGTTTATTTCATTTCCATTATACAATTTCGTTTCTGAAAAAGTAGATTAGCATTTCCCGCTTTCATAGATTATCATTTCAATTCCGCAATTTCATTTCTGCAAGCGTAGATTAGCATTTCAATTCCACAAGCATAGCCTAGCATTTCATTCCTGCAATTTCATTTGAGCAAAATAGATTAGTCCTTTCCTACTTTCATTTCAATTCCGCATTTTCATTTTAGCAAGATAGTTAGTTGCAGTTCAATCTATTTTAGTTTTTGCAGGTACAAACAGAAAAAAAAGAAACAAAAATCCACCAAAGAGATTTCATTTCATGCCTGGTAGGAGTAGATATAAGTCAGAAAAATGTTTGCACAACACCCCCCACTGTTTCACACAGCCAACCTTCTCTCTTCTTCGATGGCTGTGATTGAGAAGAACCCCTAGGTGGACAACAAGACATATTTGAAGAATCTCTAGGGGAGAAGAAGAAGAAAACATTCCTCTGGAGCAAATGGCTGCAAACAGAAATGTTGGGAGCAGTACCTTATCCAAAAACGAATTTTCAAATCAAATGGAAGATTTCAAGAGCGAGATGAGACAGTTTCTTGCCATGCAACTAGATACCTTGCAGATCCAAAGGAGGCAAGAGGAAGCCAAGAGGGCTTTGGCCATCTTTTGTCCTAGGTGCACTAGAAAGCATCCTAGGAACGAATGTCCACTGCACTCCCTAGAAGTGTGTTTCGTCTGTGAAGAATACCATCCTACGAATCAGTGCCCTTCCCTGCCTGGAATTAAAACCGCATATCAGAGGGCTAAAGGAGTCCCTGAACCACTCTATTATATGAATCAAAGGAGGCCACATGGACCCATAACTTACCAACAGGGAATGCAAGGGACATTCCAGACCTATTATGACCCCTATCAAGCCACTTCCATGCCTTCTTGGAGTCCCCTTTCTCATCCTTCCTAGTCCACACCCCCTCCTTGGTCATATCCTCGTCAATACCATGCTTCTCCAGTTGCTCATTCGTTTCACTCTTATGCTCAACCACAACCTCAGTGGAATGCACCTCATCAAGGGTGGAGGCCCCAGTACAACTCTCCTCCCACTCCTTTGCCTCCACCACCTGCTCAACCGCAACCATTGCCTCCTCCTCCACCAAGGCAGCCCCAAATGCCTGCCCAACCACAACCCCATCCACATCCATCTCAAATATACACCCCCACTCAACTACCCGTACCACCATTTCCAAATCCACACATTGGAGTAGCTCAACTCCATTACAATGTTGAGGCACAACATGTCCAAATGACTCCTCTTGAGCTCAATGATCTTCACCATAGCTCAGGAAGAGTATTGCAAAAAAGAGGTTATCCTGAAAGCATTGAAGGACCACATCTAGCAAAAGAAGATTCAAAAGAGGAGATCAGAGAACCATGGGCTGCACTTGATGAAGAGAAGGCATCAAAATCCAAGATCGAGAGAATTCCCTCATGCTTACCATCAAATCCTCCATGTAGTCTAGAGCAAAATCAGCAAAAAGAGGAAGATGTGAAGGTCATGATAGAAGAAGATATGGAGAATGATCCAGATCAGCAAAAGGACCAAGGATATCAGAGCTATATTGAGATATGGTTCCAGACGGTCACTAAGTTGCAGCAGTACTCTCTTCCTCAGCCGTGTTTGATCCCTTCAAAGTCAAATCATTTGGTCTTTGAAAGCCGGATAGCTGTCAAAGCATGCATCTCAAGCTGCCACATCATTTTGTCTCTAATCTCGATGTGCACATGGCTCCATTGGAAGTATTCTTATATTTGAAAAGAATTATGTTTTTCAAGTAGGGTAGGGTAGAGAAAAAAAAAGAAAAAAAAAAAATGAAAATAAGAGAAAAATAAAAATCTAAGGTGAAAACCTCCTCAGAGGTGCCTCAGATTGGCTCACTGATCGAAAACCTCCATGAGGCAGTCAATGGGTTGGAAAGAAGAGGAAATAAAAAGAGAATAAGATCCCTGGGTGAAAACCTCCCTTGGAGGCGCCCAGGGCAGGCAATTAGGGTGAAAACCTCCATGAGGCGCCCTAGTTGTTTTCAAAAAAAAAAAAAGAGAAAAAGAAAAAGAAAAATGAACCTAATTTCCATTGAATAATTGTAGGTTGCAAGAAGGACATTGCAGGTCAGGGGGATCGCTCAAAACAAAGACAGAGAGAGTTTCGTGTCGTCTATAGGAAGTTCTGTGTCTTCTACAGGAAGCCTACAAAAAAGCCAAAATTGATCTCTGAAGAGGAACTAAAGGCTAGGAATATGTCCATGAGGCCTACAAGCATCCATGTTTCCATCCCTCACCCTTCTCCATCATTTTTTCCATCTCATTGTGCTTCTTTCCTAAAAACTGCGTGTTCTACAGGAAGTTCCTATAGAAATCACAGGATTTCTACAAGAAGCTAGAAATGAATTTCAAAAAGGTAGTTTGGCGAACATGATAGCTTCCTCAAGGGTTCAGAAGTACTCCTACAATCTTCAAACTCCTCCTCCATCATCTCCATTACTGCATCACAACCCAAGCTCATTTTTTCTTTCTATGCAAAAAACTGCAGAATGCTTGGAAGCAAAAATGCATAGTGCTGAAATTTGTTTTTTCCATAACATGAAAACCTTGCATTCATTTACAAAACCATTTTACAGGGAGTCGTATAGGGATGATGGAAACATGCCCGAGCAATTTCAGTCAATTCCGGTGCGCGGTTTCCAAGAAATCAACCTCCATCACCTTCAGCCATTTTTGAATTTTCTCCATATCCGTGCATCTGTTTCAAAACCTATTTCATGGGGAGATGCATATGGGTGATAGTAACCTACCCAAGTAGTTTCAGCCAATTCCAATACACAGTTTCCGAGAAATTGATCTCTGTAATCTTCAGCCATTTTCCGTTTTTCTCGAAATCTGTGCATCCATTTATCACAATTTTGCTATGGGAGGTGCATAATGATGATAGGAACATGCTCAGAAAGTTTCATATTTATCCGGTCTATCGTTTAGGAGCAATGGCGAAAACAAGTTTCTGTCCTGTGGAAATTCAACATCAGTAGCTTGAGGGTGCAGATCCGAATGTGGAAACAAATTCCTGTAGCGTGGATCCGACCGGAGGATACCTGCACAAGAAAAACAGCCATGAATCAGCAACCAAGCCATCATGCAACTACAGAAACAAATGCATGCAGCAACCAAAAGGACGCAACAACACGCCAACTTACAGGTATGCGTCTAAACCAGTTCCTTTATCTGCATCAATATGATTTGGAAAGTGCATAAACGAATGAAATGGTGGGATTAAGTCGAGAAGCTAGCAAAGTAACCTGACAGTTCCTGTTCCTGTCTCTAGCGCTCCGCTGGAAATCATGCAGCATGCGTGTACAGTTAACTCACGTAAAATTAAAAAAAAAAAAAAGATAGTGGTGACTGTTTAAACCTCAGTACAATTGATGGCAGTGATTACAGGTAGAAAACATACAGTTCATAAACAACACTGTCATTTGCACGTGGCCATGTACACCTGGCCACTTCACTCCCTCACCACAAATCACGCCGCAATTAAAAATGCTCGGCTGAAAGACCAATTGCTGTTCATTGGCACTTGCAATGTCCTCAACTGAAGTATGCACCCTCTGCTTCCACAAGGTGATTAATCCGTTGTCCTCCACTGAGCTTTTCAGCCTGGTTCAAAATTCTCCAACATATCGGGCTCACTCAAAGGCGCAACGGCGTTCTACAGGAAATGGGGGGGGGTCTTCTACAAGAAGTACGACACAGCCTTCTGGAATAGAGAAACCTGAGCTTTCCTTCGTCAAATTTGGAGTTCCGAGAAAGGTAGGCTCAAAAACACTCTTCCATGCATGATATATTTTGAAAGGTGGTGAATTGAACTATCTGGAGTAGGAGAATTAGAGACAAGTCTGCCTGTAAGTCAAAAATAGTAGTGTGATTGTGTGTTGCATGAAATTTCTCAATTTTTCTACATCAAAATTCCTCTCCACGTTTCCGGTCTAAAATTCTCTTATAAGGAAGGCATATGTAGCTGTGAGAGCCAGCCTGTGGATGAAAATTTTAAAATTTGCATATCCGAATGTGTCCTGAGAAGAAAACTTAGTCTCTGTCCTCTGGCTATAGAAGCAAAACTTTTCCTCTCATAACCAGATAGCTAAAGAATTTTTAATTTCCTTGAGATCTCTTTCTACCAAAAAAGAAAAGAACAAAAGAACAAACTTGGACATGGAATTTTGCAAGTATTAAGGAGGTTTTCTGGAAAAGAGAACCGAAGAACAAACTTGGTCAGGGTCTTTTGCAGGCATGAACGTAATTGTTAAAATAGAGTAAGGTGTCATATCAGAATTTGATGCAGGTGATCCAGGATTGTAAAGGGATGGAAATCTTAAAGTTGGTGGGGGACTTGGAGGATAGAATTAGAGTCTCACATCAAAGGAGAGACATGAAGATTCTGTCACAGATCCAAGCTAGTTTGGAACTGTCTAAATCGAGAAGAGGGGAACAATACTTTGAGAGTGCTTCTAAAAGCAATCAGGCTGGGAATGCAAAAATTGTTTACTGTGACGGATCAGGCTTGGTAGCTGACAACCGGCTACAACTAGAAGGATTAATTGAAACTGCCCAAATTTGTACAAATGAAAGTTTAGCAAACATTGGTGCAACTTAAAATGGACCATAAGACTAATGAGATGAAATAAGTGTAAGGTGGAAATCAGTCATAGGATTGGACCATTCAAGGCATGTAATTAACCGACCAGGAACAGTAGGTTTGTGTCTTGTCATAGTACAATCATACAATTAACAGGTGGGATCTTTTACATGATCAAGAGAAATACAAGGAGCCAAATAAAAGCGAGAGGGGGAGGACAAGGCTGGATACTCAAAGAAATAATGCCGATGAGTTAGTGGAAGTGCTGAAGAAAATAAAGGATGGCAAGGAAGAAGAACACATTGAAAAAGATGAGAAAACCAATGATGAAGAAACACAAGACATTCAGGCAAGGAAAGAACAGAGAGGAAAAGGAGCAAAGACCAAATTGCTGAAGCCTAAAACTTTGGAGGAACAATGGCACAAACACCCTAGAAAAAGCGATTGCAGAATAGAGCAAAGAGGACTGCAAAAGTCCAAACAAGTGAGGGCACAACCAAGGCAACCACACCACAATTAAAAGGCAAGACACCCCCATCCAAGCAGATCGAGACAGTGAAGACATGTTCTATAGGAAGCCAGAAGACAGTTTCTACAGGAAACCAGAAAGCAATTTCTACAGGAAGACATAAAACAGTCAACACAGGACTTTCTACAGGAAGTATGGAAACAGAGGAACAAAAAGGAGAAATTGCCTGAGATTTTAGTGAAGGAGGCAGCAGCTGTGCTGGCTACCCTTAGCACATCTCCAAAGAAAAAAGGGCAGTGAAAGAGGGAGCCTTCCATGTATTTTAAGGCAAGAAGGAGCATGCGGATAAAAACTAGCAGACCCCAACCACAGTCAAAAGAGCCAATTACAATTGTAGACACCCCAGCTACACAAAAGGAAAAGTCTCCCTCAAAGGCATCCATCACCTATGAATGGGGAAGCCCAAAGACATCCACCTAGAGAGAAAGAATGAAAATGTTGGACACAACAACCACTCTATGGGATGCTAAGACTGTTCTACAAAAATGCTAGCTAAGCTAAGAGAGACCGAGCAATTGGAGGAAAAGGCGGCCAAACAATCACAGGAAGAAGGAAAGACAAGGAAACATTTGATGAACAGCAAAGAGAGGACAAGCAGCAGGCTGAGGTTGAGGCGCTAACAAAACTACTACAAGAAAAGGAGCACATGCAGTGCGAAGAAGCAGAGAGAAAATCATGGTTTCATGAACGAGAAGAGGACATCACTTTAGAAGCTTGACATGACAGGGAGGCCACCAGGGCCATCAGAGATGAAGAGATAGATTAGTTTCTCAGAGGATGAGCAACACTTTCAATACGGGGGTGATGATGAGCCCCAAAAATGGATAATTATATGGGCTCATTCAGCCTCCTAATTGTAGGAATTTACAGGGTAAGTTCCTCAAACAGAACACCAAAGGACACCGCTCACAACCAGATCGCAGATCAATACACCAGTATTTTTGACGTGGTTAAAACCCTCAAAGAGGGAAACAGTCCACGGCCTGAGCCAACGCGGCCACTTCAGGCAATTTATTAATAAAAGAATGAAAATTTACATAAGCTTCTCTCATAGACGGATTACCCTACAAATGACCCTCCATGCGCTTTAAATAGAAATCATGGACCAATCGGGTGTCAAGCCACGGATCAAGTGTCGGTAATACCGAGGAGAGAATGAACCGTCGAATCACTACATATCGTGACCGTCGGATTGTAAGTTACAAAATGTGCAAGGTAAAGAAACACACTTTACCTAACTCTATACCTAACTCTATACTAGACCAAGTTGTACTTAACTATTTCCTATGTGTCGGAATATCCTAACATCCCCCCTTAAGAACAACTTGGGATAGGATTGAAGGATTTACAAATATGACACAATAGGAGAAGGAAGGAGGCACTAGAGCCTATCCCCCCTTAGTGACAACTTCCTGAACTCCAACCATAAATCGAAGTTTAGTGAACTTCGCCTCTGTGAGAGCCTTTGTAAAGATGTTGCAACTTGATCATCTGTTGAACAATATTGCACTTCAAGAACATGGTCATGAATGAGCTTTCTGATGAAGTGCATGTGCAGTTCAATGTGTTTGTTGCGCTGATGTTGGACTGGATCTTTGCATAGCTGAATGGCACTTTGATTATCACACCAAAGTGTAGTCGGATGTTGCTGCTGAAAGCCAAACTCTGACAGGATCTGACGAAGCCACAAGGCTTCCTTACTAGCTTCTACGGCACCACGATATTCTGCTTCTGCTGAAGAAAGAGAAATGGCACCTTGTTTCTTGCAAGCCCATGTAATAGGTCCTGAACCAAGAGTGAACACATAACCTGCAGTAGACTTTCGATCATCAGGGTCACCAGCCCAATCGGAATCAGTGAAACCAACCAATAGAGGAGATGCTTCGGCACTGTAATGAATCCCAAACTGAACTGTACCTCGAACATAACGAAGTATTCTTTTAGCTGCTTTCCAATGACTTTCACGTGGGTTTTGCATAAACCTAGCAACAAGGCCAACGGCAAAGGAAAGGTCAGGACAAGTATGGGTTAGATACAAAAGTTTTCCTACAAGTTGACGGTATAGGGTAGCATCAACTTCAGGAGAAGTACAAGTGACTGAAAGTTTGACTCCAGACTGGAAGGGAGAAGGGGCTGGCTTACAGTCTTCCATGTGAAAATGGCATAGAATATCACAGGCATACTTGGACTGGGAAAGGGAAATACCCTCCTTGGATTGCAAGACTTGAAGACCGAGAAAATAATGTAAGTGTCCTAAGTCTGTCATTTCAAATTTCTTTTTAAGGCTGGACTTCACATGGTTTATAAGGTTGGGATCACTACCAGTAAGGATAAGATCATCAACATAAAGAACAAGAATGATAAGAGACTTGCCCACTTTCTTGGTGTAGACAGTATTGTCAGAATGACACCTAGAAAAGCCAGATTCTAAAAGAAAGCTATCCATTTTGGCATACCAAGCTCGAGGAGCTTGCTTGAGACCATAAAGGGATTTCTTAAGCCGACATACAAGGCTGGAGTCTGTTTTTATGAAGCCAATGGGTTGTTCCATGTAGATTTCTTCATGCAAGTCCCCATGCAAGAAGGCAGATTTAACATCCATCTGATGGACTTCCCATTTGAACGAGGCAGCAAGGGAAAGAACAAGGCGGATAGAGTTCATTTTGGCAACAGGGGAGAAGGTTTCAGTGTAGTCAATGCCTTCAACCTGTGAAAAACCTTTAGCAACAAGACGAGCTTTATGTTTATCAACTTTCCCATCTGGTCCATACTTGGTTCTGTAAACCCATTTGCATCTAACAAGTTTTCGTCCCTTTGGTAGAGGAACAAGATCCCATGTATCATTTGCCAATAATGAATGATATTCTTCATTCATAGCTGCTTCCCAATCTGGATGGCCTAAAGCTTCTGCAAAGGTGTCAGGATCATAATTTACTGGAGCTTGAGCCAATAAAGAAGAGGCTCTATCAAACTGAGAACGTGTGCGTCGCTGATCTGTAGGATCACCGACAAGATCACCTGCTGCATCTCGAGTAGCACGAACCCATTTTGGAAGCTGAGGAGCTGAAGGAGGATCCTGAAATGGTGGGGGAGGATTGTCATCCTCACTTTCATCATCTGAAGAAGAAATGTTTTCAAAAGTAGAAGAGATAGGGAGAGGTGGCACATCCGCCAGACTAGGCTCGCAGGCCGATATATTTTCATCAAATTTTACATCTCTTCTAATGATAACATTTTTGGACTTAAATGGAATAAGTCTATAGCCTTTGACATCTTCAGAATATCCAACAAAAGTACATTTTTCACTCTTAGGTTCTAAAGCTTTATGCTTTTCATCTGGAATATGGGCCCACGCTTCACTTCCAAAAACACAAAAGTGACTTACATCTGGTTTGATTGAGCTCCATGCTTCTTCTGGAGTGATATTCTTTAAAGCCTTAGTAGGAGTGTGATTTATTATGTAATTTGCACAGTTAATTGCTTCTGCCCAAAAACTAAGACCAAGTCCTTTAGATTGTAACATACAATTAGCCATTTCCTTTAAGGTGTGATTCTTCCTTTCAGCTACACCATTTTGTTGTGGAGTATATGGAACAGTATGTTGCATTTGAATTCCATTCTTAGTGCAAAAGTTGATGAATGTGTTTTTAACATATTCTCCGCCATTATCAGATCTTAGCTTAAGAATTTGATGTCCAGATTGTTTTTCAACAAAGGCCTTGAAGGCCAAAAATGTGTTAAATACTTCACTCTTGAGTTTTAAGAAGTATACCCAAGTGCATCTGGAGAAATCATCAATGAAAGTTAAGAAATACTTGCAGCCAGAGAATGAAACAACTGGAAGTGGACCACATAAATCACTATGCACAAGCTGTAAAGGGGCTGAGGCGTGCCAAGAGGCACGTTTTTCAAAACTGTCCCGATGATGTTTTCCGAGTACACATCCGGAACAAACACCATCTCTGCAAGATACCATAGGAAGACCTGTCACCATATTTTCTTTACATAGATGCTGAAGGGAGCGATAGTTTAAGTGACCAAATCGCTCATGCCAAAGTTTGCTCACTTCATCGTTATGAGCAACAAATACTGAGGGAAGATTTGATGACCCAAAGTTGTGAAACTTATACAACCTTGTAGAATCATCAGCAATGCTAGTAGCTAAAATCTGTTTAGGATCTCTTAGGTCCTTGATTACAACATCATGAGGTGAAAATTCAACGATTTTACCTTTACCTGAATGAGTTATCTGATATACAGATAGAAGGTTGCAGGATAAGGTTGGAACACATAATACATCATTAAACTGACCATTGTCTAGATGAACAGTTCCAGTCCCTACAACACTAAGAGATCTATCATCACCAACATATATATTTTTGGTGTTACAATCATTTAAAGAAGAAAACATGGCTTTGTTTTTGGCCATGTGATAAGAAGCTCTAGAATCAATGAGCCACTCATGAGAATGAGAAGAAGAAGATACATTTAGTGCATAGCCAGACCGAGATGCTTGACAACCACATGCAGAAAGTGCCATTCCTGAAGATGAAGTTGAAGTTGAAGATTGCTCCAAATGGATGTTATGTTTCTTCATCGCTACTTCCAAGGCTTCCATCTTCTTAAAGCATTTGGATTCTAAGTGGCCATCTCGATTACAAAAGTTGCAATGTCTATCAGTCTTCTTCCATTTGTTTTTATTTGTCTTATCATTTTGTTGAAATGATTTTTCATTTTGAGGCTGAGATTGCTTAGGACCCTTGTTTGGTTTAGGACCATTCTTTTTAGGATATGACTTCTTAGGATTCTTTGAATTTGGTTGCTGCTGGGCGGCTAACGCTTTCTTGGAAGAGTTTCCAAGATTAAGAAGACCAAGGTGTAAGAGTTTTTCTTGTTCTCTTATTAAAGAATCACAAAAGAGTCAAAGGAAGGGGACTTGTAGTCTGTTCCTTGAGAAATGAAGGCTTCTCTTGTAGAATGGAAGGTGGAAACAAACACAGAGTAGGCTGGTCCCAACTTAGTAAGAATGGAATAGATAAGGTTACTATCTTCTTTCTTAACCTTAACACCTTCCAAGAGATATCTAAGGGTCTTGAACTTGGACAAGAAATCTTCAATGCAAGAAAAATTATTAGGGTCCAATGTAAGCAACTCATTTTCAAGTTGATGGGCTCTAAGTTCATTTTTAATCCCAAAAACTTTATTGATTTGTTTCATTGCTTCATCAGGAGTATCAAGTTCTGCAATATGGAATCTAAGATCTGGAGAAATAGACATCCCTATCAATCCACGTGCTTGATCTTGCCTATTTTCCCATTTAGCAGCCTTATCTTCATCCTTCGGTTTCTTTTCTTGGCCTGAGGCTATTCTATAGAGACCTTTACTTCTAAGTAAATCCTCAATGTAGGACAACCATTGGAAGTAGTTGGTGCTGTCAAGGGTAACTTGGTATTGACTTTCCATTTCAACGGAAACTGAAGCCAAAGATGCTGAAACTAAGTCTTCCAATGGATAGATCTTGAAAAATTAGGCTGGTTTAAAAAAAAACGGCTCTGAAAACGGCTTCCGGATGAAGAAGTTATGGCTTTTGAAAAAAAGTTGTTGAAGATGCCGACGAAGTGCGGGAATGTGCGGAAATGAAAAATCCACCCTCACAAAAAGGAGATTTGAACCCAAGACCTCTACTCTCTTAAAATAGCTTTGAACCAATTGAGCTATACAAAAAATTTGAGAGAGAGAGAGAGGGGGGGGTGCTTTGGGTTGCGTGCTTGCTTTGAGAAAGCTCTTTTTCCCTACAAAACAAAAAGCACAAAACCCAACACGGACATGCAAAGAAAACAAACCTTACGGCTCGAAGTTAGCTTTAGCCAAAAAACTAAATATTTTCAAAAATGAACCTTGCGGCTCAAAGTTAGCTTTAGCCATAAACTAAATATTTTCCTCAATGTTTTTGATTTTCCGAGATCACACTAAGGCGCAGGGAAAAGAGCATACGCATGAGAAAAATCCTTCCTTTCTATTTCTGATTTGCCCAGATCGCACAGAGTCGCAGGGCAAAGAGCATACGCAGAAATGAAAGGTATAGATCCGGTAATAAAAAAGGCTAAATAAATCGAAATCGAAATAAACAGAGAGAAAAATAACTGTAAACTGCAAATAAACACTGTATACCTCCAGATCTTAAAAATGACGCAGCTAGGGCTACCGGAAACCTTCGCGTGAAACGAAAGGGGTTCCTCACTGGAACAGATGCTCCCAACACAACAGAGCAGTCGTCTCAACCCGAAAGCAGTCAAAAATAGTAGATCTAGGAAACGACAGACGGATGCAGTTCTATCGGCTTCAGATTTGGATCACCAACGGATGCGGCCCTCAAGTAGCTTTGATACCATGTAGGAATTTACAGGGTAAGTTCCTCAGACAGAACACCAAAGGACACCGCTCACAACCAGATCGCAGATCAATACACCAGTATTTTTGACGTGGTTAAAACCCTCAAAGAGGGAAACAGTCCACGGCCTGAGCCAACGCGGCCACTTCAGGAAATTTATTAATAAAAGAATGAAAATTTACATAAGCTTCTCTCATAGACGGATTACCCTACAAATGACCCTCCATGCGCTTTAAATAGAAATCATGGACCAATCAGTGTCAAGCCACGGATCAAGTGTCGGTAATACCGAGGAGAGAATGAACCGTCGGATCACTACATATCGTGACCGTCGGATTGTAAGTTACAAAATGTACAAGGTAAAGAAACACACTTTACCTAACTCTATACTAGACCAAGTTGTACTTAACTATTTCCAATGTGTTGGAATATCCTAACACTAATTTGAATTAATCCACCATTCTCATTAGTTTATTTCATGTTTTTGATTATATTTATGCTAATAGAGTGAATTGGGCTAGTCATTATGCCAACAAGTCTAATGGGTGCTTTGTGCAGCTTTTTGGTCAATTTTGAGACAAAATCAAAGGTTTTAATGAGCACTTGGCAGCCAAACTCGTGGGAGAACAAGGGAGAGGATTTGTATGAAGGTTTCCCCTTCATTTATGGGCCCTTACCTCGAATTCTCCACCATCAGCTCAGATTTCAAGGGCCACCAAATCGATTATCACAAGCGCAGCCGAGCAAGGGCTAGTAAAGTGGCTGTTAACTACAAGTTTTGGCAGCCGAGTTCCTAAAGTTTAGGAGGGCTGTTGGGGTCCTCAATTTGTATAAATAAGAAGGCTTAGGGCCTCATTTCAGTTAGTCACTTTGTAGGCAGAAGTTAGCTAGTTTGTAGTTCGATTTCAGTCATTCTTTTAGTCATTTTTTAGGTAGTAAGTTAGCTCTGCATTTCAGCACATTTTCAAGTTTTCCTTGTGGAGCGTTTCTGGAATGTAACTATTATTTTGATCAATAAAGATGAATCCAACTTTGCACCAGCTCTAAATATCTCTTAGGAGGCTGTAGCTCTTGGGGTTGGGCCCATCTCAAGTGCGCAATACCTCCTTTGTTTACTTTTATGTGTTTTTGCTGCATTCTTAGAATAAAATCTGCTATTTAGATTTAAATCTTGTTTTGTTATTTAGGTTGCCTTTGATGATAAAAAAAGGATTTTCATGTTCATATTTAGTTGATAGGTTAATAACATGGAAGATCTTCAGAAAAAGGGCCATCAAGCACCTCTGACTTCACCTCTCCCTCAGTGGGATCAGGAGTTGGGATCAAGGTGACCTTGCTGCCACCAAAAACACTGTCTTTGCTTCGCCATGCAATCATTAGTGTTCGATTTTAAATTGCAAAAGTTGGTTACATGTTTAGATTCTTGATTTCTTCATTGCATATTTATTTCATCTGATTTCAGTACAAATAAACTTCTGTTCCATTTATTTGTTGTTATCTAGGTCAGAATAGACTAACGTAACTAGGTCTTTGATTTTCCAAATCCTTGTTTGTTTTGTTTGAAAAACAACTTGCAGAGCACCTGTTATCCTTCTTTATCTTCCCATTCTCCATCAATCCCACTTGCTTCATCCTTTGACTCAAATTCTTTCTTCATGTTCGCCATTTGCTCACTTTGCCCTAAGTCCCATATTTTCTTGCAACATTGCTCCACTCCTCCTTGAACAAATCCAACCATCCTTGCCACTCCTCGGCTCCATTCCCAAAGTCCTGGACCTCCTCACACCCTTATCTCACCTCCATACCCACTCCTTCATCTTTCTTCCTCCATCCATCCTCAAAAATCCCATTTCTGAACATCCTGTAGAAAATTATAGAACATCCTGTAGAAATTTCAGAACATCCTGTAGAACCCCTACAGACTTCTTGTAGAAGCTCACGAACGCAGTTTCTTGATAGCCAAACTTTGTGAAATTCTTTGGAAGGGTGCTAGGGACCCCTTAGGCCCTCTTCGAACCTTCTGAACCTTCTGCAAGCATTTCCTCTTACCAATCCACCTCTGCACAATCAAAAACCAGTTAAAAGCACATGCATGATAGTTCTAACAACATATTCAAAAATACAAGAGGATGTTTTTTTCAGATTTTATTGTATAAGTAGCTTAGATACATGCATTTTACCTTCTTAGAAGTCAATGGCATCTCTTTCAGTAGCTTGCATCCTCTTTCTTGCATCAGTAGGGCTAGCTGGTAAAATTAGTGTTTGCTAGGGTTTATGTCTCCTTTCAGCTTTCCAGTTTCTTTTTGAAAGTAGATTAGCCTTCTTTGAGTTAGCTTTCATCCATCAGTTAAAAAGCTTCTTCTGAGAGCTCATATAAGTTGGCTTAAGCTCCTAGCGGACTTGTGCCAGCTGATCAAGTGACAGCCGCGACAAGAGCTAGTACTTGTGCATACAACACCGTCGCTTCCAAGTTTGTTACGAACTACCGGGTTGATAAAATTAAATAAGGGAGTTCCAGGAGTTGAAGCATTATTGTTGCAATACTGGGGCTCACCATTACTCATACCTTCTACCATACATTTACCATGAAGTATTCGAAGGCCCTTCTCTCCAATATGTCTAAATCGTTGATGCCACACCATGGTCTTCTGTCCAGAGACCACTAGATTTTCTGCTCCACTTTCTAGAACCACAGAACTATTGCACCCATCAATAATAGTGCTACCTTGCAGCTTGTACAGAGTTCCAATCTGAACTCCCTACATTAATACCAGTGCTCCCCGAACCATCTTGCAGGTATCCTTCTCAAACACTGTTTTTACACCTACATCATCCAACTTGCTTACAGAAATTAGATTTCTGGCCAATGCAGGAATATGTAGAACACCCGAAAGTGTTCTAACCCTTCCACCTTGCAACTTCAGCTTTACTTTTCCGTGACTAATGATTCTAGCCTTCCTATCATCCCCTAAGAAGACATCACCACCATCGTATTTCTCATACTCGCAGAACCACTCTCTATGTGGAGTGAAGTGAAAGGATGCACCTGAGTCAATCAACCATGCCTCATGATCTACATGTGTACTTGAAGAACCAAAGTACACATCCCCACCTTCATCTGAGGTGGTTTTCATCTCTTCAGAAGGAGCATCATCACATCCCTTTCCTTTGTCAGGAGCTTTAGATTTACAGTCCCTTTTGTAGTGCCCTTCCTTTCCGCATTTCCAGCACACCAACTTTACAGGTTTTCCTGGAGATTTAGATCTCCCTCTAGATTTAGATCTCCCATTCGATGACTTATTTTTGTTTCTATTCTGGGACCGTCCTCATACAGACAAGGCATCATCATTCTAGCTCTCCATATTTTTCCGTCTCATCTCCTCCGTTAGCAAGGATGAGACTATTTCATCAAACTGCAAGGCAGTAGCATTGCTACCTAGTGCAATAACCAGACTATCCCACGAATCTAGTAGAGAACACAACAAACTAATGCACTTATCTTCATCTAAAATTTTGATATCAACAGATGATAACTGACTTACCACAGTATTAAATTCATTCAGATGCTCTGTCACTAAGTCTCCATATTTCATCCTCAGGTTATACAACTTTTTCCGTAGGCACAATTTATTCACCAAAGACTTAGATTGGTACAAATTCCCTAACTTGTCCCACAAAGCCTTTGTTGTAGCTTCCCCTGATACATTCAACAATACTGAATCTAAGACACATAATCATATTGTGCTCTTTGCCCTCTGATCCAACTTCTTCCATTCTTCATCAGACACTCTTGTTGGTTTAGTACTAAGATCAACCATGATCCACTGATCTTTATCCACCAACAGATCCTCCATCTTGAGTTTCCACAACTCAAAACTCTGACCATCAAAGTTCTCGATCTCTATCTTTCCACTGCTCGCCATCTTGTTTCACTACCAAAATCGATCCCGAAGATCTCCCACTGAACAGTGTCTACCACAGGCCCGAGCAAAATCCCTCAACAACAAAGGCATCCCCTTGAAGCCAAAACAGCTCTGATACCAAATGTAGGTTTTAACCCTGTACAGAAATTACCTGCATATGAATTCTTGAACACAGAAAATAAACAATGCGAGTGCATAACATATAAAACACATATACATAGAGATTTTCCCCTAGATCCCAAAACCGGGACTACCAGCTTGATTTTTCATTATATTCCTTTCAATGTTACAATGCATATTTATACATGTGAAAGAATCCAATACCATGGACCGAAAACCATCGTGTCCAAAACCATGTGCAAAAAATCATGCACAAAACCATAGGTAGGTCCACCCAACCTAACATAGAGTGGGGTTACCTACACCCTCAAACCTCATGTGACTTCCCTCGCTACGCAATCGGCACAACAAAGGGGGGGCTCCTCCCCCCTTCTAACCCCCCGGTTAACTACATGGGCTAGTCGTGGAAAGAATATAACACAACCCAACATAAATGACAAGACCTCTTCTCTTTATATAGGATTCTAACGGGTCACAATATAATCACAACCTACATAACAATAATATTGAAGGGCACAACAATAACAACAAGTGAAATTTTATTGGGAATAATAATAATAATATGGGGACTACATGGGCACAAAAATACAATAATTAGGTTGAACTAATAAAAGTAAGGGGCTACACTAGTAGTATAGGGACCTAACATGCCCCTCCCTTTCAAAAAGGTGTTGTCCTCAATGTTTGAGTAATTCAAGATGCTTCTACATAAAATTCTCATCTTCCCATGTGGAATATTCAGCAATTAATTTCTTCCACTTCCAGAGATACTCTGAAATTGATCGATTTCGTAGTTTTCAAGTTCTTATTTCCGTGACTACTTCAGGTTCCAATATGATTTTTCCTTCCTCGTCAAGTTCTTGCAATATTGTTTGAAATGGGAGCTTGTTACCTATAACCTTCTTCTTCTTCACGTGTCATGGTAGAACTTTCAGGTTGCTTAATATGTGTTTCCATTTTCTTTCTTCGGGTCATCAATTAATGATATTTATGCTTCACTATTCCCTTTGAATCACTTCAAACTAATTTTTCAAACAAAAACTTATGCAAATTGTTTAAAAAATACACACCTTTTTCTCGCTTTGTAGGAGTTCGACATTCAATATGTTGTATCTTTGTAATTCTGGTTCCCCAAGGTTGGATATGTCGTTCTATGGTGGTCCTGTGAGTCCTCTTTCTAACCCCACAAGTCTGATCAAGCTTGGATTCTCCAAGAGAGAGTTATGTCCAATCTCCTACGATGACCTGATTATAGACAAGTTCAGTAGAGAAAACTTGGATGAAGTGCCACGCGTCACTGTTTTGAGCATCAGTAATTAAACTACCTCCCACGAAACTACAGTCTGTCCTATTTATGTGACGTTTTACGAAATTTTAGTCTGATGCTCAGAGAGGACTTTATGACGAATTTCCCAAGTTCACATGTTTGAGATGGAATTCAGGAGCCTGCAAAATCCCTAACTTCCTCAGTTCATATATCCAAAGATATAGCGAGACAAGTTTTGAAATTTGGATATGAGGTTCATCTAGATTTCGAGTCAAATGCATATTAATTTCAGATTCTGAAGCTTTATAGAAAAAATATTATATCAAAAATTCCACGATGACCTGTTTGAAGTAGTGGAACCATAGAATCCAAAGCTTTGATACCAAATGTTATTCAACCAACTCACAAAATAGAAGAATAGATAGATCAACGACTTCAAAATAAGACTCTTTAAGGGGGAAACCTCCTTTACATTATACAAATGAACAATTCTTCGATGATACAAATCACAAGACCTCCTTTCTATATATAGGAGTCTAAAGGATCACAATATAATCAAGGCCTACATAACAATAATATTGTAAGGGCACAATGATAACAATAGTGGGCTTCTATGGAGCACAATAATAATAATATGGGGACTACATGTGCACAACAATATGATAAGGGGGTTGCACTAATAAAAATAAGGGACTACACTAGTAGTATAGAAACCTAAGAAATCTTATAGAAACTAACTATAGCCCTCTGCTGGGTGAATCTGAAAGTGAAGAAAATTCCCCTGAAATCCCTAAAGTAACTCTGCAGTATTCGCCCTTTCAGCCTAAAATTTTACCGAAGCCAGAATCTAGCAATAGTAAGGAAAATTTTGGCTTTCCCTAGCCTACTACTCCACCTAACCCGCCTGCCCCCATCCCCCTCATTAGGAGAATTTTGAGGTCTAAAATGGGCCTCCTAAGAAAAATGTACAACCGAAATAAACTTTATAATAACTAATAGGATGCAAGATGATGATGTCAACCATGGGGATTGATTCACCATTTTTGGAGTGAAAAAGTAAAAAGATTAAAAAATAATAAAATAATAAAACTACTTTTTCAACTCATACTTTCAAATTATCTCCCTACATTTTTACTCATATTTCGAGCGGGAGTACTCTTTCGATGCAAAATTTAATCCTCATCAAAGGAGTACCCATGTCGCATACTTTCGATGGACCCTGCTATGCGAAAAATGAGAAATACATGAAAAAACGTGATTGCAATCATCTTTTTCAGGTATTTCTCATTTTTCATGTAGTAGGATCGATCCAAAGTATGAGACATGGGTACTTCTTGGATAAGGAATCAAATTTTGCATCTAATGAATGTTTCCACTCGAAATTTGAGTAAACCCATAGGGAGATAAGTTGAAAATACGAGTTGAAAAAATAGTTTTTTATTTTTTCCCTCTAAAATTTGATGATGTAATCTAATCTTATTTTATTATTTCCACTATTATTTTATAATTTCCTTAGGAGGCCCATTTTAGACCTCAAAATTCCCCTAATTCCCCCACCCCCTCCCCCTCCCCATCTGAGAAGAACTATGGCCGATGATATTAAGTTGTCAAGGACTGGATCAGAGGATCCAAAGTAGTTTTGGTTTTTATGCGAAGTAGTATGGACAGCGAAGTAGGTCCATGATGAAACGATAAAGAAAGTGCATCTTGTCATGACATTCTGAGATAGAGCACTGACATGGTACATGAAGTATTCAAGCAATAATATCAGATCATCTCTAGACATTAAAAGAGTGTTGGTAAAAGAATTTAAGAAACTGAAGTCCGAGTTGCAGTGCATCACAGAGTTAAAAGAAATCAAGAAGAGACCTACTAAGTCTGTATGGGAAATTGATCAAAGATTAAAGATATTATTAGATTAGGTGAGCTTTGAAATATCTTCACAACAACATAAATAATGGTTCATAGGTGCGCTACTTGCACATATAAGATTGTTTTTGTCGCAAAAGAGGATAGAAACTCAAGCCAAAGCTTTGGAACTTGCAATGAAATTAGAAGCTTTTCCTGTAGGGGATACCAATGAAGGTATGAAGTAGATCTAGAGTCAGCTGGAAAATTTGACTCTTCATATACAAGATATGAAGAAAAGTAAGGAAGTCAGAGAAGAAGTGTGGTGTACAAAGTGTAAATCAGAAGGCCATTCTAAAGAGCAATGCCCTCTCTTCAGAAACTACATGGCTAGTGGAGCACCGAATCCTTTGAATGATGGATCCAGTCAATGGTGCGAGATATATAGAACTAGAGGCGAAATTCACTCTAAATATTGTAATTTATTGCAAAAAATATGTGCCAGCTCCAAAGAATTTATTTTGCAACTTATAAAAATCAGTGGGACACGTGAAAATAAATGTCGAGCTTATGAATTGATGATGGATCGCGATTTTGACACATATAGAATGAAAGTTAAAGAGAAAGGACATGAAGGAAGTGAACAATGCAGTGGTCGATGCGGCTATCAATGACAAGCTCAAGGTGGAAGAGCTGGTCGAGGTCGTGAACATATTATCTGTTAAAACTGCAGCCAAGCAGGTCACTTCGCAAGAGACTATCATAATCCTACAATGACATTTAAGTATTGCAAATAATTTAATCATGTAACTGAAAATTTCCCAATACTTAAGGAAAAAATGAAAGAAAAGAAAAATCAACAACCGACACAGAAAAATCAGATGATGACTATAGAACCAAGAACCGATGAACCTCGCATTAATATTGTAACAAGGAGTGGAGTTGTGACTGGAAATGACAAAGCAGATGGAAAGAAGGAAGTTGAAGCCACATTGGTAAGAAAGACCATGCAAAAATATCCTTCTTTTGATGTTCAGAAGGAAAAGAAATTGTTCATGGAGGCAAGGCGAAGATTTATGGATGTTGTAGCTTCGACCTCTAACACGCAGCCAAAGTAGAAGAATAGTTGCGACATAATATCAGATACAACACAAGATGTGGATCTAGGTATTTTAAAATCTTTCCTAAAAACTTTCATGAAGTTATTAAGAAACTAGAAAGTTGTAGAAGGATTGCAGGAATTGATAGATTATTGTGCTTCTAAAGAGATACCGTGGAGTGAGCCCAATTAAAAATTAAAATCAACATAAGAGAAGGACTAGAAAAGAATTGAGACTGACTACGCAAATTGGAGAATATGACATGCATAAAGTTATTCTAGATTTCAAATCTGATGCCAATGTTTTACCAAAGAAGACCTAGGAATTAATGGGTAAGCCAAGGTTACAATGGTCACCAATTTAGTTGAGAATGGCCAACTAGTAGAAGATCTTACCCTTAGGAAGACTATCTGGTGTGGTAGTAGACATTGAAGGAGTTCGCATTATTGCAGACTTTGAAGTGATAGAAATTGTGGATGAAAATAAACCCTATCCAACATATCTTGGACTGGATTGGGTATTTGATAATTGATGAGCCTCGGTATTGCAACATGAATGATACAACTCCCAAGAGTACCAAATTTAAATATCAACCCAGGGTTCGTACAAACTTAAGAGGTATCAGCACTATATGTGCAGCATACAATGTTTCCTTCCCTTGTTGTCATCATGTAATGGAGTGCATGTACTGAAATCAAATCCTAAACTAATTCGAGAAAATGAACTGCTCGAAACGGAAACCCTAACCTATTATAAGAAATAAAGTACAAGGAAAGAAACATATTTTGGTTGCATAAAAATCATGAACTAAATGTAAAACAAACCTAAATCAACCCTATTTATCACATGTGATGATTTAAACTAACTGAGCATGGAATCTGATCTAGTGAGTATTAACTGTTGCATGCATGTGCTAATTAAGAAATAAAAAGAACTATTTTTCTTTATCTTCTCGTTTTATAAATGCAAATGCTAATCTTTCCTTGTTCTTTGGTAGGGAGATAAGTGTGGAGGAAGACGGGTAGAATGGTTTTGATGCCTTGGAGGTCAAGTAGAGGCCCAATCCTAGCTTAAATGATGATTTTTCTCAATTCGGGCTCAAAATAGGGTACTACATGATGTACTAGTTCCTATAAGATCCCTTGTTTTATTGAAAGAACGGGCCTAAAGCTTAGGAAGTGGTCTAGAAGGTGGAATGGAGCTTGGAAAAGGTGGATAATGTAAGAATAAGGCATGGAGGTGGTGCACGCTACCCAGAACTCAAGCAAGGGCTTCAAGATGGGTGCATTTGCTCAATGGAAATGGAAATTTTTTCTTATAAAACAAGAATTCAGATTGAGATTTTAGTGGATTTTGGGGACATGGGTGGATGAGGCTTGGATGAGGTGAATGATAGGAGGTTTCCCTACAATGTAGAAGATCTTGCAACAACACACATTATTCTCTACATCTATCCAGAAGTTCATCTATATATGGGAAATATTTATTAAATAATTGAAAATTAATAATCTAAAATCCAGAAATTCAAGAACTGGTGAGCTAGTAAATCTATCAAATGCCTAACCTAATCATGTGCAAATGGAATGAGGTAAACTTTGTTATTAACTAGAATTTTTTTTTGTGATCTAATGAAAGTGGAATCAACTTGATTGAAGCTCATTAGCATGCTCTAAAAAATAGCAGAAATTTATTGTTCTTTGCTAGAAAGGAGTTCCAAAAATCTAGATTTGGGAATAAGAAAACTAATCCAAGTAGCTCAATGATTACTATGACCTCCAAATATTTTCCAATGATGAAATGATGCTTGTGATCCTAAAAAAGAACTTACATTAACTATTTAACCTAATCCTACAACAAGAAATCATTAATACTAAATGTAGAAATAGAAAGAAACAAGAACAAGATATGCATGTGAATAAGAAGTGAAAAGAATAAAAACAAATGATACAAAAGGGCTCTGAGGCTCCTGGGATGGCCAAGCCCAAGGAAAATCAGATTCCTGTGGAGGAGAACAAGATTTAGAAGCTGATCATGACACCAATCTTCATTATTTTCATCAATACAATTACATCCCTGCAAGAAAATATAATGGAGCTGCAAAAATATGAGTTATTTCCACAAGAAGACTAATAAAAATCTACCCATAGAAGAAAATTCGACTTGGTACTTATACAAAATTATTAGGAATTATTCCCCATGAAAGGAGGAAGCTTTCCCCACCAAAATCCCTTGATTAGTGGATCTTCATTAAATGGCAGGGAACACATTCCTAGATTTTCTCAATCATTGGAGTTCCACAATCTGTGCCATAATTACATAATATATTGTTGATTTATTATTTAATATTGATCCTTCTATAGTAGAGAGCAAGTCCCTAAATTATCTCCTCTGCCAAATCTTCATAATTTTCCCAATATACTGATAATATTCCACAAAAATAAATAATATCGGGCACAAATATGCAATTATTCATAAACCTTCGTAATGAACATATTAAAGTTCAAAATACATTATTTAATGCAAAAAGAGAGGTTTATGAAGGGTGGTTAGATGGGCCTTCATTTATGTTTAATTTAGAGACATGGGCATTAATTTATGTCTAATTTAGAGGCCCATCAATAATCCAGCTATAATCAACTTAAAGAAAATGCAAATGGTATTTAAAAAGGACAACATGAGAGTCGTTGTTCCATTGGACCCATCAGAAGGGGTGAGATATACAAACCCTATCAGAGATGAGTATTGTGAAAAATATATAGATAATAACCATGAATTAAAAGCCAAAGAAGAGGAATGGATTAACCCCACTGTAGATGGAAAATTGAGTTGGAAACAAGATAGTTCTTGTACCTCAAATTCAGAAGAAGAATCGGAAAATTGGCAGAATAGGCTACACAAAGTGTCTACAAAGCGATGTGCAAGGATCACTAAATCACTTCGTTGTATTTTGAGATATGTAATTTTCCTTATTATGATAGTTTGGGTACTATAAGCACTTTCATTGATGATTATGAAAGAAAAATACTAGAAGAGAAAAGGCTCCTAGCTTCATGTAGACCTGAGATCTACTCCTACTAGATGGTGGCACACACATAAAAGAAATATAGAAGACTGGCAATTGTGTCAAAGATTAATGTGGATCAAGTTTGGGTCAATAGATACAGAAATATAAGTGAATTATGATGGTAAAACTGACCCTAGGGAGCATATTCACTGATGCAGTAAACTCTGGGACGAGATTCCACAACAGGAATGGGTACATGGGTTTATCCACACATTAGAAACCATTCCTATGAATTGGTACCTAGAAACAGAACTGCATCATGGTACTATAAATTGGGCATATTTTGTTGAAGGGTTTATATTAACATTTAGTTTTGAAGATGATTTCCCATGCATAGACTCAGATCTTTAAATAATCGGAGAAAAAATCTTTGGGAAGGCAACTTCATTGACATGGAAGAAACTAGATTGGACTGTGCAGCTAGAACATGCACTAGAATGCTATAACATTATTGTAAAAGAATATTAAGATCCACAAAATATCGACATAACAGAATTAGAAGGACATCACAAAGTCACTGGACCTGAGCCAGAAATACCAGATATAGTGAAGCCAGTAAAGACTAAGAAGGTGAATATAAGGTTAGAAGAGGAGCCAAAGTTTGCAACGATAGGAGACTATTGGGATGAAGATACATCTAGTAAAGTTATAGATCTACTACATGAATACCAGGAGCTATTCCCTACAAAATTTTCAGAAATGAAGGGCATATTAGGGAATCTGGGAGTCATGAGGATTCCCCTTAAACCTAATGCGAAGCTTGTTAAACAAAGACCCTATATATTGAACAGAAAATATAAGGAAAAGGTCAAAGAGGAGCTAGAAAAAATGATAATAGCATGATCATTGAACCTGTGGAAGAATGAGAGTGGTTAAGTCCTATGGTGGCCCAGGAGAAGAAGACTAAAGGAGAAATCAGGATTTGTGTGGATCTAAGAAAATTAAATGATGCATGTGTGCATGATCCCTTCCCTACACCCTTTACAAATGAGGTGTTGGATAATGTAGGAGGACAATAGGCTTATTCATTCATAGATGGATTTTCTAGCTATCATAATACGACATTTGCAACAGAGTGGGGCTCATATCAGTATGTAGTGATGCCTTTTGGGTTGAATAACACCCCTCCTATATTTTCAAGAGTTGTGGTCGCAGCATTCAAGGAGTACATACACCAATTCCTGGAGGTATACTTTGATGATTGGACAGTCATTGGACTAAAGAAAAAACATGTTGCGAGCTTAAGGTTTATGTTGGACATATGTAGGCAACACCAAATCTCACTGAACTTAAAGAAATGTCTATTTGGTGCACCTTTTGGCATATTGTTGGGGCATGTTGTGTGCAAGCAAGGTTTGATGGTGGATCCCACGAAGATAGTTGTTATTGTGAACTTACCTCCACCAAAAGAAATGAGACAGGTGCACACTACATTGGGACACACTGGATACTACAGAAAATCCATAACGGGTATGTGCAGATAACTGTGCCAATGGAGAAACTATTGAAGAAAGATGTGACCTTCCAATGGAATGAAGAATGCTAGAAAAGTCTTGATGTACTGAAAGAGAAGATGGTAACCGCACCTATCTTGGTTTTCGCATGCTGGAATGAGTTTCATGTTCATGTAGATGAATCTTGAATAGCTTTGGGAATAGTATTGGCACATCCTCATGCAGGAGAAATCGATCACCCTATAGCTTTTGCAAGCAGGAAATTGTCTAAGGAAGAGAAGAGCTACATTACCACAGAAAGAGAAGGCCTGGTTATGGTATATGCATTGCATAAATTCAAACATTATTTGCTGGGATCACATTTTAAGATGTTCACAGATCATTATGCTTTAAAATATCGAGTAAATAAGCCTGTCCTAGGAGGGAAAGTTGTAGATGGTTGTTGTTATTTCAGGAGTATGATTTTGAATTTGTTGTTAAACGAGGAAGGTTGAATGTTGGCCCTGACCATCTATAAAGGTTGGAAACAGGGAAAGAAACAATGAGCATTGAAGATAATATTCCCAACACACAGTTGTTTGCAAATCAAGATTGCAGATGATCACTTCAAAATCATTATTCAGATTTTGGCTACAGGAATGGCCCCTGCAGAATACACTGCACAGCAAAAGAAGGATTTGGTGGTAAAGGTAGCTTATTTTTTGTTAATATCGAGACATTTGTATAAGATGGGACTAGATGAAATATTGTGTAGGTATGTCCCCAAACATGAAAGGCAGACTATTTTTACAAAATCTCTTGGAGGTGTAGCTGGTGGACATTATCCAGGGAAGGCTACTGCGCAGAAGGTCTTAAAGGAAGGGTTATGATGTCCCACACTACACAAGGATGCAAAGGAGTATTGTCAAGTATGTGGTGTATGTCAAAGTACTAGGAAGCCATCAAGGAGGGATGAAATTCCATTAGTCCCATAGGTAACATTGCATGCCTTTGACAAATGGGCCATTGATTTCATTGGACCGATAAATCCATCGGGGAAGAAAATAGGTGCGATGTATATAATTACAAAAACTAATTAATGGACAAGATGGGCTGAGGCACAAGCAGTAAAGGATTGTAGTGCAGAAACTGCTGTGAAGTTCATTTTCAAGTATATTTTGTCAGGATTGGGATGTCCAAAGGTTTTGATGAGTGATCAAGGATCACATTTCCTAAATAAGACCATTGAGGCATTGAATGAAGAATTCCAGGTGTATCATCAGAAAAGAATTCCATATCACCCTCAGGAAAATGGTACAGTTGAAGTTTTTAACAAGATTTTGGAAAACAAATTGAGTAAATTATGCAATGTGAACAGAGATGATTGGGGTCTGAGAATTCCAACGGTGTTATGGGCTTATATAAACACATGCAAGACGTTGATAGGTCAAACACCTTTCATAATGGTTTATGGGCAAGAAGTTATGATGCCCATGGAGTATATTGTGCCTAGCTTAAGGATTGCAACCTTTACAGACATGGTCGACCTTGACATAATGAAGGAAAGAATGGAGCAGTTTCTCGTGTTAGAGGAAGAAAGATTTATAGCAGGATTTCATCAGAAGGTGCAGAAAGCGAGAGAAAAAACTTGGCAAAATTGACATATCAAGTAGAATATGTTCCAGGAAGGAAATATTTTCCTTCTTTATGACAGTTTTGCGAAGTTCCTAGGAAAGTATAACATGCATTGGTTGGGCCCCTATATCATCAAGTAGATCATGGATGGAGGCTCAATTCAGTTGGCAAATTTGAATGGAGAATTGATACCAAGGAGGGAGAATGGGAACAGGTTGAAATTGTATAGGGACAACCCTGCCATGGTAGCTTCACTATGACAAGAAATGAGGGCAGTCTTAGTGCCACCTATAGTTGAAATTGGGCACTAGACTATAAACTAGAATGCAAAAAATAGCATTTACATGGGAACATTACTTCGCGAAAGCCAGCAGTATGTCGAGGTTCGTAAGTTCGCCACAATGAAATATGTGTCGAAGTTCTCCAGAAAGATGACAGTTAAAATAGAAACTAGTTGTTGGAGGAGCAGAAAATTGCATTTATGGATATAGGTTGGCAAGGATCTAGGGATAGATATGTAGTTAATAAACATAATTTGAGCAAGATCTAGGACAATGCTAAGGTTAGAAGATCTAGAGTGCTATAAAAGGTCATGTCCTGCCAAGATTTTGTCACTTCAATGTCGGAGAGCTCGAAAACCGCTAAGTATTGAGAAATTGCAGTTGCGCTACTATATGAACACTAAAGAGTTGATTCAACTATTCAAAGAGAAAGGTATACAAGGGGTTATTGAATCCATCGAACCATCTTGTACACCAGCAACATCTCCCATATCGTAGTGAATATCACCAAGGAAGAAGATGACTCTGGAGCAGAGAACCAAGAAGAACTAGGATAAGAAGTCAAAGAAGCTGGTTGAACCACAAACAGAAGCCCAACCTATAAGGGACAGCGAAGAGGAAGCATAACACTATAACATGGAGATAGAGAGCGTAGTGATCCATCCCTCTTGCCACCATAGTTACCAAAAATGAAACCCAACACCAAAAAAGTCAAGGAAAACAAGGATCTAAAGTATGGCACCTTTACACCGCTGCTACTAGAAAATATACCATTGGAGGGAGAATTTCTCGGAAACATCTCGTAGTTGAAGTTTAAGGATTATGACTTCAACGATAAAAAAAAATACCCACTGTTGGCTTAGTGGGGCCTGACCCAGGTTTAGAGTTAAGTTAGCCAAATAAATCTTGGTACTATTGTCCCTTTCGGCAAAAGTCTCTGGAGCGCGGACTGAGGTCTCACACGAAGTAGTATGGGATGGTGCTAGAACCAGGTTTCCACACCCTGTAGATGTCTGATGAGTTCAACTAGTTCACGATTTGACCCTACGCGTAGGTTGCTTCGCGCACTTTCCCGTACCTCACAGCCTGATATACTACCTTCGCGCAGCCCTACCCAGGGGTTGAATGCCACGCTTCTACATTATTACCCAATACCTTACTGGTATTCCAATGTTAGATGATTATCTTATCATACTTGCGTGCTTTGAGTTATACTTAGCAACATAAATCATTCATACAGGTGCGCGTATTAAATAAATAGTATATTTGCAAATCATAACAAACATGCATTAACCCATGTTGGCTTGTATGGGCTCGACCTAGGTTCGAAAGAATTATTTAGCCAAACAAATCTCACAGCTACCGGCCCTTTCGGTAACAGTCTGCAAAGCGCGGGCTGAGGTCTCACTCGAGGTAGCAGGGGAGGGTGCTAGAACCAGGTTTCCGCACCCTGGCAATGTCTTGGATGTGGTTTGCTGTTCTGCAACCTCGTGCTACGGTAGATCCACACATATCGAAATACCCTTATTGAGTTTATTACAGATTGAATCACTTATTACTGGTTTGCTCTAGTTAAAACAGTCTTTAAGCAAACATTTATTACTTTTGGTTACTTCGCGCATCAAGATTAATCCAGTTCACATGTATTCAACCATAGCAAATGCAGAAATCATAATAGTTCATTTATCATAAAAGAGTAAATTCACAACCAACACAAAATTCAGAAGAAACTTATCTTTATTATCAATCTTCAACAATACATCCAGATCCACCCTGCGCACTCAGCTGTAGGGGTCCACGCACACAGCTGCGGACTTTCCAGGCCTCTGTGCACACAGCTACAGAGCCTCTACCTTCTACCTTACTCCCTCAACTCGGACTTATAGACGCTTTCAAGCTATTTCCGTTTAGGACCCTTCACCTTCCATCTTTCCAAAGAACTACTTTCCCTCATAGATCCTTGCGCTATTTATACTTTCCCTTGGCCTGCGATCCCTCCATGGGCTGACTCTATTACTATTTCTTTACATTATTTTTGGGTAGACTACCCTTTGACTCAGCCTACTATAGTTCATGCTCCGGGCTTTCCGTGGAGTCTTTTACCCTAATATTACCTAAAATTCTGGGCTTCGCACCCCATACTCATTCCATGGGGCTTGCGCTACCCAACAGTCCCCCAACATAATCATCGTGACTCGTCTCGAGTCACTTAGCTGGTGTGTCCATCTTTGCGTGAAGGTCGTTTAACAAGTTCTACGCTATGCATGTCTCTTCAACAAATTTTGTGGTGGTCTGTTGTACCAGTGCCACTCGAGTCACTGATGTATCTATGTCCAATGGATTCGCTTGTTCAAAATCACAGACTACCTACATCTGTGCTATCTTGCCCTCCATCATTGTAGAAACAGTAAACGCTTCATCGATCCATGGCTGAATGTGGTCTTTAAGTTCTGCCTCCTTTTGCCGTGCAACATCCATTTGGGCCTTGAGAGCCTACGCTTCCCTCATCTTAGCTAGCCATTACGTGATAGTGACCATTTATGCCTCTTCGCAAGCTGTATCATAGGCCTGCTACAACGTGTGTGCCTCAGCTTCGACGTGCTGAATGGTGGGGTCCTCTTGTAGAGATGTAAGTAGATCAATAGACTGATCCAAAAGTCCTGAATATTCTCGGACCATGCTTCACATGGTTTCCATGCCTTCTTGAATTTCTGCGTGACGGTGTTCATCATCAGGCCGAGGTTGCTGTGCCTAGAGCCGAAGCTCTACAATTTGTAGGGAAAGCTCTCGTGCTTTTGCGGCCTCTTCCCGGACTGTGCAGACTTCTGCATCCATGTGTCGAACCTTGGTCAAAGTTGGAAGATCCTCAGGGATAGCTACCCTCAGAATTGTGCGACATGCTTCTGTGATGGCTTGTTCGACGTTCCTGTAATGCTCGACCCAGACAGTGTGTTGAAGATTGACCTGTTTGATCTCAGCTTTCTGCTTTTATAAAGTGTGGAGGGCACGACCTTCCCTAGTGCGGAGTTCACTAGTGAGCCCCTCCTGTAATTGAAAAATTATGCTACTAGGTAGGGCGGCCAGGTCTAAATCCCAACTACCCTCATCACCAGGTCTTGTAATAGCAGCAGCTAGTAATGTTACAGCATTCGGTGTGGGTGTGCTCATCAGTGGCTCAGTCATACTTGTGTTGTTGGCGAGGTGAATCTTCCCCCGAGATTGTGCCTACAATGTTTCCAACTACTTCCGGATTTCCCCCAACATAGTTGTATGTTCTATAAGTAGAGCAGGCAATGCAAGGCTTGCTATGAATTCATTCTCCACCCATGTTATTACTTTGGACTTTTTCCTGATACTTGGTGGGTCCTCCCGCTGCGACCGTTTGACCTGTTATCCAGGAGCCTGAGTATCTGTCTCCTATGCTGGTTCCAATTCCTCCACTACCAAAGTCTCTTTGGTTCGCGGGTTCTGGGAAACCACTTGTTGCAAAGAGAGCTATTATTCCTGTCGTGCTTTTTCTACTAGATGTTGGAACCACTGTTGTTGTTCCTTCTCCTGTTGTTTGGCAGTGAGTTGGTCTAAGATGGCCTTATCCAAAGCGTGCCATTCGAGAGGTAATTTTCCAAAACCCAATAGATTGCTTCGTCTGTTGCGATGAACGGAAGTGTGGTCCAAGATTGGTTCGGGTTCTTTCTCACTCGGATGTACACATGATGCATGTCAGCTTTAAACTCGGCCATGCTTTGGATATTATTGCAGATTATGGCAGACATGCGTGGTCGACAAGCAATCTGGATCCATATTTGTTTTGCCATGGAAGTCCAAAATGCTCGAATTGCAAAAACCCTTGTCACATCCCTTGTTGAGCATAGCACCATAAACTGTATGGCCTTAGCTAGGTCATCTGTAATGGTAGAGAACTCGCTATCCACTGGCAGCGCGCTTGTTACCAAAAATATTGATAGAAGCAACCAAGCATAATGAAATGTCTTACTTTTGTCCTGTGCTTCTTAGCAGTTGGTCAAGAACTCTGTGCATAAGTGTTATAGACATTTTTGGGCACTGCAACCCCAAGCATACAATGTCCATAAACCAAGGGCTCCTAAGTCCCTAAAGGTGTTGCTCCAACCCCTAAAAGAACAAGGTCAACTGATTACAACATCTCCCAGAAGTTCTCCATGAAAAACTACTTAGAACTGGTCAAAACTGGACCATTTCACCTGCTCCATAGGCAAAGTGCATTGCATCCCACCTAAATACACACAGTAGGTGCATTGCATTTCAAAAAGCCCTTCTATGGGGTGCGATGGGCAAAAAGGGACAAATGGCAGGGTCAATCCACAAGGTGGAGAAGCATGGAATCTTCCAGAAACTTCTCCTGTGACACTTGCCTATCTGAATTCGACCAGGGATGAGTAAGAGATCATCAATCTCCAAGTGGAATCAAGAACTATCAGAGGGAAGACACTAATCAAATCACAAGCTGACTCATCTCCCTTGCAAACATCTATATATGGATCCCTCATCCTAGAGATCCAGAGGCTGGAATTTTGCATCTTGTAAGGAATTGCTGTTGGTTTATTGAGGCAACATCATAGTGTTGGGTGATATAAGCTTTTCATGAGGTGAAGAAGGGCTTACTTGCTGAGAGGATGATGCTGGGTCAGAACAATTGGTTGTAATTCTCTTGGCTCTTTCTTGATTATCAATAAAACTATTCTAGTTTTCCTCCATACACTTGTGTGATTGATGTTTTATGCATTTGTGTGGTTAATATACATCTGATCCTATATTTCTTATGATAATAGATCCATGTTCTCGTATAGTGCTATGCTGCTTTGATTCTACAGGTTCTGTGAAGCTGGGTACAAAAACAAGTAGCAAAGGACTATCAGAAGAGAGAGGAATCGAGCAAGGAACCAAGCGCAGGACAGAGGTTGGTCTCCTTTATTCTTCTCTCATATATCTTTCATAAAGGAAAACGAAAGTAGTTTTAGTTTGTTTGTTTCTAAGGTAGCTACCAGCCTTAGTGGGATTAGTAGTTCTGCATAGACACTATTCCCGGTAACAAAATGGCGACTCCGCTCGGGAGCGAGTAGATTGTTTGTTCATCTACATTTGTTTACTTTATAAACTTACAGACGGACCCTGAAGTCAAGCCAGCTAGCCTTCGAACTGCATTTGATATGCAAGTGCAAAGTAGATCAATGCTGCTTCAATCAATCTCCGGGTTTTGTTTATGAATTAAACAATTGATTTACAAACTTTCTAATTGCCCTCGTGGTGGCTCTAGTAACCTCCTTAGATCTACCCTTGTGATTGATTTACTGATTACCACTTGCTTGGCCTAAATCCCTGAACTGAACTGCAAACTGTGACCCAGAATCCAATCAAAGTCTCGTCCCTAGTCCAGCGCACTGTCTATTCTATGAACTTCAAATGCAGCACACTTCCCGAGTGTAGTAGGTGCGTTGCATTTCAGTTTCACTATGTTATAGGTGCACTGATCAGACAAGGCATTGTTCCTAAATTTTGGTTTCTGTGTTCACTCTTTTCAGATCTATTCAGGAGTTTTGCTTCCTGTAGTCAGTACATCTCTGTTTGAAACCTCTTTCCTTGCTGTTATTCTGCCTCCATTGTGCAAAGAACTGTAAATGTTTTTATGTATTTTTTGAGTCATTTTCAGTTCTCCTTTACAAAGAAGTAACGTAATTGTACTGTCGTTTCCTTATTTGAAAGTGTCGCAAGTGTCGTTTTCAGTCATAGAAGAGAGTCTGATTGCTCTTGATAGTCGATTACCCTGTTACTGTTGTATTTGATCTAAATTAGTAAGTTTTTCTAGTGATGAAAGCAAGTTTTCAATTCCAAATCGCAAAGTGTTGTCATTGTCCTCATTTTGTTTTGAAAAGAAACTTGTTAGTAATTGTCGCTTTGAAAAATAATTTAGATTTGCGCATTAGCTTTCTTTTTACCATTTACACACTAAGAAGGCTGAAAACAAATACATGCATGTGCATTTGCATTTACACTATTTTTTGGTTTGATTTAGGATAGTGCATATAGTGTATGCTCTTTTCTCTTTGTTGAAAGAACGCCATCTCTCTTTCCTTAGTAGCTAGGATTTTCATTTGCAGAAAAGAATATCAAACGACTGTTTATCATCTTAGATTGCATTTTAGGAATTGTACAACTACATCACGTGGTGAACCTGAAAGGAAAATTTCTTAAGAAATATCAACTATAAAATAAATTTAATGAATCTAACAACGCTTTGGAACCTAACACACAACATCTAGAAGTCTAGGCTACAGATGTATTCCGGCGTCGTAAAACCTGGTAACTGTTGTTTTCACTGTTGGTTGGGTGATTCCTCCAATTTGAGACGATAAATGCTAGTACGGACTTGTGCTCCCACATACCGTCGATTATATTTTGGGAGACCAAAATAGGCTTAATCCTTTATCCATAGGAAGCCATGTCTGCCGCCCTATCGATCGCAATGCATTGAACACAACATTCAGGAAGATTGACTGTTGTATCGTAAAAAGTATTCTACAGTTTTACGATTGGTTTGGTAATCCCTCTGTCTAGACTTCCAAAGCAGTCCCTTTCGTTCCTTTTCAAACTCCTTAACAGAAAAGGTCCATCTGAGCACTTGTCACTTCAGGCTCATTAAAAATCGAAGGCGACTAGAGTCATCTTTTGTTTTTTCTTGACTCTTTAAAATTGAAAAAACAAGTTGTGTCAAAGCGTCTAAAATTTATTTTAAACGGAATAATTATCACCTTTCCTACATTGGTCTTGGGTTGAGGAAAATGGAGTCCACCAACCAAGGAATTCCTCTTGGAGGAAATCCTAGTCCCTTCTCCTCTTGGGGAGATGTTGGTGCACCCCACATGGCCACATTGTCACTTCCAGGATTGACAATTGGTTTGCCCGTATGGCTCTTCTCAACCTCCGTCATTCAGAACACCGTGATTCCTAAACAATCAAGTCAGCAACTAAACGATACGAGAGTTACCCCCCAACCCTCTACTTCGTCCAATTCTTCCTCTCCTCCTTCCTCTTCGCTTGATGAAGCTAGTAAATCCAAAAATCAAGTACCTGAGAAGAAGAAGGAAAAGAAGAAGAAAGAGAAGAATAAGAAGGAGCCAAAGGTGAAAAGGGGCAAGCAAGCATCGTCTAACGAAAATCCACACACTACACCGACCAAGCCTAAATCGCCATGTGTCATTTGTAAAGGAGACCACTATCATAGAGATTGTCCTTGCATCCCTCGGATCCTAAGGGACTGGTCTCCTCGTTTGCACAAGGTTGTTGGCCCCATTGTTACCGCAAAATTCACCGTGACTAGACAATGGTCTTTATCATGTCCCTGGCCCTTACACTTGATGCACCAGACTTCTTCCTGAACTTCCAGTGCCTAGTCTTGTTTTAACTTATATATTTCCAAACACAAATTTTGGACCTGCGCTTAGATTTGCTGAACTCCCAACCCTGGTGTTGTGTGTGGAGCATAATTGTTCAGAGGTCTTTGTTTCAGCCGGATGTATACACCAGGAAGTTTTGTACACCCCTCCACGCGGGGGGGGTGCGGGGGCCTGATATTGCACATGTAGTGGGAGTTGTAAGCAGGTACATGAACAATCCAGGAAAGGAACATTGGATGGCAGTGAAATGGATTCTCAGATATTTGAAAGGCACCACAATTCAAGCATTATGCTTTGGTGGTTCAAACATCTCCCTACAAGGATATGTTGATGCAGATATGGAAGGTGACAAAGATAATAGGAGGAGCACTACAGGATATGTATTTACTGTTGGAGGAACAGTTGTCAGTTGGGTTTCAAAAATCCAAAGTGTTGTTGCACTTTCAACAACAGAAGCAGAGTATGTTGCTGCTACAGAGGCTAGTAAAGAAATGATTTGGTTACAAAGGTTTATGGGTGAGTTGGGTAAGGAGCATGATATGGGCACGTTATACAGTGATAGCCAAAGTGCCATTCATCTTAAAAAGAACTCAACATTTCATTCTAGGACTAAACACATACAGCTCAAGTATCATTTCATACGATCAGTGTTGGAAGATGGAGAGTTGAAGCTGGAAAAGATACATACTAGCCAGAATCCTGCAGATATGCTAACAAAAGTTGTAACTAGGGAGAAACTGAGAACATGCTCAGTTTCAATTGGTCTTCAAGGATGACGATGAAGATGAGAAACAGCCAGGTCCAAAGAGGAGTCATTGTCCAGCAAATGAAGCAGAGGTGGAATTGCTACAATCATTCTCCAAGTGGGAGATTGTTGTGTGTGGAGCATGATTGTTCAGAGGTCTTTGTTTTAGCCGGATGTATACCCCAGGAAGTTTTGTACACCCCTCCACGCCGGGGGGTGCGGGGGCCAGTGGTCCCCTAGCGGGGGCTCGGGGGCAGCGCCCCCAAAGCCAAAAATAAATGTAAAATTGCCTTGTAAAAGTATAGTAATTTCTAGTCAATCTGGGTCGTTCATTAGGCAGATGATCTGACAGTAGAACTTATGTTTAGTTTAGGGTTTTTGGCCCTAGAAGGCAACCCCTCTATTTGTATGAGGGTATTGTATTTGAGGCTATGAAAAAATAGATGTGTATTCTGTGACCGAGAAACAGAGAGGTGAGACTGTGAGAGAAAACAGAGGATATTACAGCGGATTTGTTGTAGGTTGTGTCTCTTCATTTTGCTGGATAATAGAAGGGAAGGACTGGCTGTTCGGGGTGGATGTAGCCCAAACTGGGTGAACCACGTATATCTATGTCTCTCTTGTTTTTTACGTTTTCTGTGTTTATATTTCTGCAATATTTTATGTGTTCCATTGCTCCGTAATATATAATTTTCTAACAACTGGTATCAGAGCCAACGGTTTATTTGGATGATAAACTCGCAGGAAAGAAGGGTTCCTGGTTCGAGTGGGAGCAATGGCGAAAGATGGTAAGTTTAGGGTCGAGAAATTTAACGGCCAAAACTTCTCGCTGTGGAAGATGCAGATGGAAGATTATCTGTATCAGAAAGATCTATACCTACCATTGGGCGGAAAAACAAAGATGCCGACGGGTATGAAAGACGAAGAATGGAACCTTCTCGATAGAAAGGCACTCGGAACAATACGGTTGTGCCTTGCTGCGTCAGTCGCCTTCAACATTTCGAAGGAAACCAGGACAGAGGGTTTGATGCAGACGTTGTCGAAACTATATGAAAAACCCTCGGCCTCAAACAAGGTATTTCTTATGAAACGGTTATTTAATATGAATATGTCGGAAGGTGGATCTATTGCAAACCATTTAAATGATTTCAATACAGTTACAAGTCAGTTAAGTTCTGTAGGGGTAAACTTTGATGATGAAGTTAGAGCTCTGTTATTCTTGTGCTCATTACCAGAAAGTTGGAATGGTTTGGTAATGGCCATTAGTAACTCCGTTTCTGGATCTAGTACTTTAAAGTTTGATGATGTTGTCGGTGCTATCCTTAGCGAGGAAATGCGATGGAAAAGTTTCGGTGAGACATCGGGAAATGCTTTGAGTGCAGAGTCTAGAGGAAGAAAAATGGAAAGAGGAAAGAGCTCAGGATATCGCAATAAATCAAGGAAAGGTAGATCCAAGTCTAGATCGGGGATAGTGTGCTGGAAATGTGGAAAGAAAGGACACCTAAAGAAAGACTGTAGATCTTGGAAGGGAAAAGAAGGATATTCATAGCAAGAAAACAATCATGAAGCAAATGTGACAGGTGAGGTGTTACAAGATGCTTTGATTCTTGTTGAGAAGGTAAATCCCCTCTACGGATAGAGGCGATCCCTACTAGCCCAATGGGGGTCTAGCAACAATCACACAATGCTGCCACGCATGTTCCTAGTTACAATTAAACAAGAAGTAAAGAGCACCTACTTGGATTCCTGCGCTGTCGTTGGTCGAAGAGATGTCTCCTTCGCTCCTTCGCTTCAGCTGGTCACCGTCCTCCGCGATCCCCGCGAACGGACACCTGCACACACGAAGAGAAAGCAAACGCAAGCGTGAAATCTAGTAAAAGTAACTATATGCCAGTCAGAAAAGACATAATTCACATTTATCCATTGCATAAACAAACGAGAATGGAACAATAATAGCAGTCATCTATTATTAATCAGAATAGAGAAGAGTACAACCAAATGTCCTGACGTCGGTAAACTTCTCAGGAGGGATCAGTCAGCATGTATTCTCAAGCATTCACCTTTGAGGATGGTTCTCCCAAGACAAACTACTCTCTCTCTCTCACACAAATGTCACAAACAAACTTCCCAAAGCAATCAATCACTTCCACTCCTAACACACCACACCTATAGCAGCAATCTGAGCACTACAAGCTCTGTACAATCCAAGCTAAGTCTAGCTATTTTCTAACCAGCTGCTCATGGTAATGGTGGAAGTTTATATAGGAGAAGGAGTCTCCTAAAAAGGTGGAAGGATGAGCTTATCTTCAAGGGGAGTAGTTGCAAAGGGTCGAACAGACATGCCATAGAAGGGAGTCGACATTCACAAAGCTAACAACCAAGCCTGGAGAGATCTGGAAGGCTGGTTGTTTGAACAAATTCGCCCAAACTGGATCAGCGCGGATTATATGGAGACTGCCGCGCTGTCAGCACATGACAATAACTGAACAAGCCATGTCAGCGCGGAAGGACACGTGAAAGCCGCGCTGTGCGTCATCGCGGAAAAGTGATGTTCTTCCGCGATGGCAGCGCACGAAATAGACTGTGGGGCGCTGGTCATCGCGGTTATTTTAGGAACAGACGCGCTGATGCACAAAACTTTGGAAAAATGGGTTTTTAGCCAGTTCAGGGATCAAACACTTAGTGATTGTGACTTCTTGGACACAGCAGGGTGACTGACAGGAAGGCAGTGATAAATTACTGTGTAACAGATGCCCCCTAAAGCATGAAGACCGGGAGAGTGGGAGGGGTGAAATGCTTTACAACACACGCCGAACTGGAACACCACCCGGAAGTACCGAAAAATCTCTGACAATCATGTACACGCAGTCTAGGCATGGGCGCAGCCATCCAAAAGACATGCAAGACTGGTCTATGGTATGGACGCAGCCACCCAGCTAAAGAGACCATAATAATGATAAGGTATGGTCGCAGCCATCCATGAAGACTCAGGTATGGGCGCAGCCATCCATCAATGAGTCATGTAATGATTATCCACAAAATCGCAACCTGGACCACAGTAAGCAAGGATCCAGGGTCTTGCGCTCCATCTCGACCCGAACAGAGTACAAGTCCACACATGTGAATACAGGGGTTGGAGTCGAACATGTATGAACATCGCCTGATTACCGGTCAATGATGAGAACCGTTAACAGACGCGAGAGGTACCACCAATAATGACAATGGCCCTCAAGGTACTATAGGTACAATCCGTAGCGTGTGAATCAATGAGCTGGTGTCGAACACCCACGGAATCATTCGATCGTAGGTCAATGATGTAAACCTTGCGTCGAACACGAGGAACCTGCCATTGAGGCATGCAGGCTCCAAGGCACCTGGAAGGAGTCTCTAAGTCACTTTCTCGGATAATGAGTTGAAGTCGACGAGAAGTGGCCTTGATCGAAGGTGGGCCATGATGATTCCCACATCAGCGACATGAGACAGAGGTATAATAATTTGTGATGAGATAGCGAACGAGGTTGCTTTGTGGCAGAGGACAACTTCTCTTGAACACATAACGGCACTGTAACGGATTTGGCAGTACTTGACATCAAACGAGCAGCGGGTAGGATGATGACGGCAATGAACAGATGAGAGGTCAAATAGGATGTCCCAAACCCATGGAGGCTAGTGAAAACGGGATGAGATGACCCCACCCAGACACGAAACAGCGGAGTGCCATGTTCAAAAGCGACGTACTGCCGAGACGACTGTAATCAAAGTTCCATTTTCCCCACCTTTGCAGGCAGGTACCCCGATTATTTTTGGGTGACAAGCTTGACGGGGATAGCATATGCTTGAAGAGTGTCATTTCGACGGTGTCCGATGTCATCAAGTGTTTAACGAGCCTGACAAAGGAAAAACTCGGCGTCTTTTCTTATTTAGAGAGTCTGAAAAGAATGCGGAAAAGGAGACTCCAGGGGGGTCCTTTTTCGTACAGTTGTGTCTCTCGAGCCCGAAAAAGTATAAAACTGTGCTCGAAAGAACCGCCCGGTCATTACAACCGAGGAGTACTTTTCATAAATAGTGTCGCCGACCGGAAAAAGTAAAAAAGTGGTCGAAGACACGTCGTTTTAGAGCCAATATCGAGTGCGAAACGACAAACACCCGGCGATCTTTTTGGTTTCACGGTCGGAAAAAGAGCTTAAAAACGACCGCCTTTCGTTCCCTTTAACGAGCTGAAAGGGAGCTCGGCCATCTTCTCTTGTTTAACGTCGGAAAAGAGCTTAGAGACGACACTTTGGGAATCACATGAATCGTGAATGGTCATGACCAAGCTGCGATACCTGTACCTGCACAAGGGCATTACCCGCATAAATCCATTCGATATGCGTAAAAAAAACATGCTTAAAAAACAGAACCAAGGCTAGTTTTATGGCTAAAAATGGTAAAAACCCAAAAAATATGATAATTTAGGAATTTTACTATAAATAGAGGAAGGTAATAAGTCATTTTTACCATTTTACTATTTGGAGTGCGAAGAACGTGGAGAAACCAAAAAGTTGACGGAGCGATTTTCAGCCCATCCGGAGACCATTTTCAGATCTGCTTCCTCCAGGTAGGTTCCCATTCCGTTGCCCTGCATTCTGGTTTATTTGAGGAGTTTTTTAACGGTCGAATAGGCCCAATTGGGCACTTTTTATTTGCATGGGTGCGCCCTCGGTCAGCGCGGAAATTGCCCACGGGGTCGCGCTGATCGAAAAATAGTCAATGTAACCAACTTCGGGTCAGCGCGGAAAAGGCGTGTTCTTCCGCGCTGACCTCGCATTTTTTACAAAGAGCTGCCATTGTCAGCGCGGCTGTTTCTAAAACAGCCGCGCTGGCGCGGAAAAAATTTTGTTTTTGAAAATGAACGTGAATTTTTACCTGGAAGCACTTCTGATCGGTTTTATTATTCATGCAGGACACCATGGCCTTTCAATGGCAAGAGAGAGTTCACGATGTAGAGGATGTGGCTGCTTGGGGAGACGTAAATTGTTGCAACGCCATGCGGGCGTGTGGATTCACGAAATTCTTCCTTACGCCGCGTCTGAGGGCCCAACATGATCTGCTGGAGCTGCTGATCAGGGCATGGAACCCGGTGGACCAAAAATTCACCATCCGCGGTCACGACATCGAGTTTGATCATATGGATATCTTCTTTTTGACTGGGCTGTCGCGCCGAGGTGGGAGGCCCATCTTAGAGGGGCAGCGACCTAGCGGTGGTACCCTGGACGACTTGATGGCCGAGGTTTGCCCAGGGGCGGTAAAGACGCAGAGTGGGAAGTGCTCGATCCCCACAGTGAGAGACATAGTGTTGCGCACCATCCTGTTCATGGTGACCCGGGCAGCGGGCAGCATGGCGAACCATGAGGCGTCCAAGACTCATCTCCTACTAGACCTCGAGTGCCTCGAGCCTACCGTGTTCGACTGGTGCACTGCAGTGTGCAACAATATGAAAAGGCAGTTGAGCAACTGCCGTCGCGGAGAGACGAAGCAGTTCGGGTATGGATCGATCCTGGTCCCGCTCATTCTGGAGCGAGTACCAGCCATGCGGCTGCAGTCTATGGCTGTGGATGCCCCCAGAGATCCTCGAGAGACGAGGGCCACTCGATGGGCTCGGATTATGCCACGTGGGGGTGGCGGCCGACCACATAGCTGGGGGGTATACTTCAGAGACTGGTTGGACCAACAGGAGATCTTCGTACAGGATTGGCCATATGCGGGGATGGATTTCCGCAATGATCCTGACTTGGTGCTGCCTCCGGGTGAACAGTGGGATGATGCAGGTATGACACTTTTTGTCTTTTTGAGTTTTGTATATTTTTTTTTATTTATTATGTACATGTCCTAATAAATGTCTTGTCATGCAGATGTGGGGCCTACTAGACCGATTGGCCTGGCTGTCACGGCACGGAGAGAGGGCCCAGGAGCCGGAGCTTTGGCCTTAGCCCCTCCAGGGGCCAACACACCAGAGGCTGTGGCTCGCAACCTTGAGGGGTTGCTGGAGGGGGTGCCGGATTTCCAGGGGGTTGAGGAGGTCCCTGTGGAGCATCAGATCCACACAGTGGGTGTGGAACCCAGAGTGCACCGCCTTCTGAGGCGGGTGGCACGAGCGGCCGTGTACTACAGAGAGCACCACCCAGCCGATTAGTCACCTAGGTTTTATTTCCACTGTTTATTTTGAGACATTATGACTCGGATGTACTGAGATTTTTGGACACGTACTTCTATTTTTGAGCGCCTCAGTGCGCCACACGATATATATATATATACATACCGGTTTTTGGATGAGTCGTTGTTACATGTGATGATGTGTTATCTTGTGTTATGCGTTTGTTCAGTACAATTTGTGATCTTATGTATGGATTTGCATGACACTTGACTCATGGATTTTATATGTTTAATGCAAGCTTAAAAACACACGTGAAAACTATGCTTGGAATGATTTATTTACATATGCTTATGGTCTTACTATGCTGTTCTTTCCTTCCTTGTATGATGTTTATCTGTTTCGCAAATGTCTGTCTAATACACGATTTGCCAATGCATCAGTCAACGTATTTAATCGTCTCGGAATATGCTGATAAGTAATGTAATCAAAACTTCGTTCTAACAATCTCACACGTAGGTATAACCTTAATATGCGCTGGTCTCTGACGGAATATCGCCTGTTTAGTTGATGGACCACCAACTGGGAGTCCAGGTTCACCACTAGCTCTCGGATGCCGAGGTCAACTGCTTCGGCAAGTAATTCTATTACAGCACTGTACTCGGCAACGTTGTTAGTGGTACGACCTAGGCACACACCCTGCAGGTTTATCAACTCCCCGTGAGGATCGTAGATCACCCACGCTGCCGAAGACAAATTACAAGTACTACGGCAGGCACCATCAGCGAAACCAACATAAGGAGTACGAGACATCTGCGCAGGAAAGAGAAAGCATAATAAGGGGCAAAAACACGCCTTCACACCAAAGCAAAAGAAACTCATGCAGTAAAAACTCAAAAACACACGTATATACAAAGTGACTGTGAGCAGTTATGCATAGTACTTCTTCAGATAGAGCCCATTTCGGGGCTTGTCAAGAGGATTCCCTTCATAATCAATCAACTCATATGCGCCCTTTTGTAAAACACGTTTCACGATGTAGGGGCCTAACCACATGGATTCGAGTTTTCCTGCCCCCAGCTTATCCTTAGCTTGATCGTAGAGCAGTACTAAATCTCCCTCAACAAAGGAACGAGGATGAATATTCTGATCGAAGTGAGCCTTGACTCTCTTCTTCTGCGCTTCAATAGCCAGAGAGGCCAAACGACGAGTCTCGTCTAACCATTCTAGGTAAAGAAGTTGTTCCTCCACCGAAGTGGTGTTGGGAAGCAACTCGACAGCTAATTTTAATGAAGGAATTTCACATTCGACGGGAAGGGTAGCCTCCAGTCCATAGACCAGTTGAAACGGGGTGAAACCGGTGGCATCCTTCACAGAAGTCCGGTAGGCCCACAAGGCTGAGAAAAGCATTAGATGCCAGTTCGACTTGTGCGTATTGACGGTGCGTTGAAGCATGGTGATCAAAACTTTGTTCACAGCTTCAACTTGACCGTTAGATTGAGGATAGTAGGGTGACAAACTATCTTGACGCAAGCCTAACTGGTTCGTTAATTCTGTCATCATATGATTTCGGAAATGCTTTCCATGATCTGTAACGATAGCCTGAGGGACTCCGAAGCGAGTGATGATATGATTGAATAAAAACTGCGCCGCTGTGTGACCGTCTTCGTTTAATGTAGGCATTGCTTCGGCCCACTTGGTGAAATAATCCACGGCAACGATAATGTACCCATGCCCCCCGGCCGAACGAGGGTTACAGGACGTATAATCGATGCCCCATTTGGCAAATGGACCTACGGTTACAACAGGGTGCAGTGGTGCAACAGGTGCACGCATCTTCCGGTGGTAAACCTGGCATTCATGGCATGCGCGTACAGCAAGGATACAATCCTTGAATATAGAAGGCCAGAAATAACCAGCGCGGAGGATCTTTTGAGCGGTAGCGTATCCGGACATGTGGCCGCCACAAGCGCCGGAGTGGCAGTCATTCATGACTCGCTCAGCTTCCTCGAGAGTTAAGCATCGGCGAAGAAGGGAATCGACGCCGAGGCGGTACAGGGTGTCGCCTAAAATGCGATACGGTTGAGCCTGATGACGTATCCGTCGTCGGGCTTCCTTTGATGTATTGGGACGAAACGAAGACGTTTGTAAATATACAATGATGTCCCCGTACCATGGGTCGAGAGTGCTGATGAGAAAGAGTGTTTCATCCGGAATTTGCTCCTCTAAATGAGATGGTGCAGATTGAGATGGTAAGGAACAGAGCAGTTCAGCAAAGACCAGTGATTTCTTGGACTTGGCGGCAGTAAATTCCAAGTCGAACTCTTGGAGGATTACGATCCACTTCGAGTATTTGCCCCCCAGCAACTGACGTGATAAAATATAGGTCATGGGGTTGCAGTCAGAGATCACGGTCGTTGTGCGCAACAGGATGTAATGACGGAAACGTTGGACGGCACATACAGCAGCCAATGCCAACTTTTCGACATATGCATAGCGAGTCTCTGTATCAAGGAGGTTGCGACTAAGATAGTATACAACGTGCTCTGAGCCATCGTCATCATCTTGCACTAAAACCATGCCGATGGTGGTATCGGCAGCGGCCAGATAAAGGGTGTAGTCACGGTGGTAATTTGGAGGTCTTAGGAGCGGAGCTGAGACCAGAAGGTCTTTAAGATGCTCAAAAGATTGCTGAGCGATAGCGTCCCAATGAAAGGGCGTGTCTCGCTTTAGTAATCGCGTGAAACCATTGGCCACCTCGGCATAATTTGGGATGAATCGTCTGAGAAAATTGGCTTTTCCCTGCAAGCTTTGTAATTGCTGTAGAGTGGCAGGGGGAGGAAGATTCACAATGGCCTCGACTTTAAGGGGATCCAAACGGATGCCTTCTCGGGAGACGATAAACCCGAGTAGTCGGCCAGATTCCACGCAGAAGACACACTTATGCGGATTGAGTCGAATACGGTAGTGTCGACAGCGAAGGAAGATTTCGCGTAAATGAGATGGATGGTCTTGACGTTTAGCTGAATGAGCGGGTAGATCATCCAGGTAAGGTTGTACGATGTTTCGGATATCATGAAAAGCATACGACATCGCACGCTGGAAAGTGGCGCCGGCATTTTTAAGACCGAAAGGTAGCTTCTTGTAAGCGAAGGTGCCCCAAGGACAAATGAAAGCAGTCTTGTGCTGGTCTGCGGGGGCTATGTTGATCTGGTTGTAACCAGAAAAGCCGTCCATGAATGAATAAATTTCGCTTCCTGCGCAATCATCGATAAGCTGATCAATAAAAGGCGTAGGAAAGTTATCTTTTGGACAGGCGCGATTGATATCGCGATAGTCAACACAAACCCGAATAGTGCCCTGTTTTTTATTGACAGGAACTATATTAGATACCCATTCCGTGAGGGGAATGGCATAAATGAAACCAGCTCGAAAAAGCTTTTCAACTTCGGCCTTGATGGCTGCAGCCTTTCGAGGGTGCACCGGGCGTAAACGCTGACGAACAGGCTTAGCCCCAGGATAGGTAGGGATTTCGTGCTCCACGATACTGGGGTCAATGCCGGGCATTTCTTCGTAAGACCATGCGAAAACATCACGAAATTCACGAAATAGATCTGTGTAGATTTGAATTTCCTCGGGAGTACATGTGACTCCAATATGAATATTTTCGACAACTCCTGTTTTGACAGAGATGTCGATAGCCAAAGTTTGTGTAATGTTACCCATGTTCCCTTCCGAGGACACTTGATATAACTGGATAGGTGTTTGGAGAGGGATATGTGGGAGACATGAAGCAAACTTTCCGAGACACGTGGCCATTTCCGAATGAGGAGGGAGGAACGAAGAGCGTGGTGGTGATCAAACCAAGGGAGCTCTTCGGGAGACATAGTCTCGATAATAGCCTCGTCGGATGGGAATGATTCTTTCAGGGGGTCCGAGGTGGCCTTCTCTCCCGACCAGGGGAAGGTTTGAGGTGAATCGGGAACGCTGCTCGGAATAGCAGGTCCGGAGGTTGAAGCTGATGCAGCAACTATTTCGATGTAGTTGAGCTCGGCTGGGCTCAACGGCATCATCTCGCCCCATGAGTCTTCTTGATTCACGGGAGGGAGAACCCATGGATCAGAATGCGTCATGATCATGTTAACGGAGGCGAGATTTGGAGGCGGGAGGGGAAAGACTCCCATCAAGGAGGGATCTTTAAATAATCCGGCACCCACACTCTCGAGCGATTTGAAGGTATGCTCCACGAATGGTACATTCCCTTCAGAAGAGGAAGCAAAAAAGGACAGCTGGTCCACCGTGACGATTTTTCCTTGATGGGGAAAGCGAACGACACGAAATAAAGAGGAAGCCACGGCCTGCATGGCATAAGTCCAGCTTCGTCCTAGAAGGAGGTTGTAAGTGAGATTAGCGTCAACGACTTCAACCTCGACTTCTACAGTTTTCCCTTCTAAAGAGATAGGTAAACGCGGGAGGATACCAAGTGGACGAGATTCTCTTCCATCGAACGCCTCTAGGGTGGTGGGAGACTGGCTCAGAGCAGGCGAACCAAGAGCCTTCCAACAAGCAACCGACATGATGCAGGTTGAGGCTCCTTCATCAATGACAGTACGGTGAATCGTCTTGCCTTTGATGAGAACTTGTATAAGGAAGGCCACCTGATGAGGTAATCTCTGCGTGAAACCTTCGAGGTCGAAAGAAATGAGATCCGAATCTGCCGGGTCGATGCCACCAATTGCTGATAGCAGGGACTTCCTCTGGGAGGGGCAGCTCTGGAGGACTTCTAACGCGGACATAGCAGACGGAGCCTGAGCTAAGTCCTCGACAATGCTATAATGCTGTGCGGCACGAGCATTGGGGTTATAAGATGACTTCCTGAGTACACCTTTGGGAGGGGGTCGGGGGATCGTCTCGGTGCTGGGCCGTTCAATGTGAAGAGGGCCAGAACTAGACGCGGGAGCGCTGGAGGGGACCTCCGGCTCCTTCCCGGCTGAAGAGGGATATTCTTTCGTTCGAGTCGTGACGTGGACGGGGATGGTTCCTGCCATGAATACTTGAGAACCGAACGAGGAAGAGGATTAAGAAGGGTCTGCCACCTGATGCGTCTGCTGGGATGGGAAAGGCTCTTTAAGCACGGCGGGGGACCCTGAAGCACCTTTTAAAAGCCGACTAACCTCGGACCGCCTAGGGCAGTCCTTGGTGTAGTGATCCTCCTCGCAAATGAGGCAGGGATACTTAGGCTTCCGCTTGGCTCCGTCCTCGGTGGGAGGTTTAGGAGAATTTTGCTTAGGTTGTCCGGATTTTTCTTTGGCCTTTCCTTTCTTTTTGCCTTTCGAGGATTTGTCTGCCGCGGTGGACTGAACGGCATTTACCTCGGAGGTATTCCCAGGAATAGATGGGCTCTGAGAAGCATTCTCGTTAGAGGCGTTTTGTTTCTGCTTCCCAGAGTTTGCGGTTGATTTCTTACTTGGTGAATTCACGGAGCCAATAACTCCATCCACAGACGGTTTCGGTGGAGCTTTGGTTTGTCCGTGCCTCGGGGCATCTGGCAAATAGTCATACAAAGTACCTGACTGAGAATATACTAAATCAAGGTATTGAGCTCGCGCAATCGCTTGCTCTTCAGTTACACACGCCCCCATTGCAATATCTTTGGCAATTTTAGGAACAAAGGACGTGGTAAACCAGTCGGTCAGGAGTTGATCGGGAATCCAAAATTTAATCAAACGACGGCGCCTTCTCCATTCATGTATATGATCAGAGATGTGCGTTGCCGTGTCCTGTTTTAGAGACGTGAGCAAATGGGTCCCAGTCTCGTACCGAATGGGTAACTGAAAATGAGTAAGAAAGGCCATAGCCAACGAGTTAAAGTCTGAAAACATACCGCGATGAAGTTCGATGTACCATTTTGCGGCTGAACCAGTGAGGGTCCTCTGGAAGAGGCGCAGTCAGATAGAATCATCAAGCCATGAGTTAGATGAGCACCAAAGGTGATAGGTCATTACGTGGGCTTGAGGATCCTCTCCGGCTTTGCCGTCGAACTTTGGACAGTCACCTGGTATTTTGGTCGGAACCGGTGGCCACCATGAGTTATGCAAAATAGGATCGTTTGTTAACTTGGACACATCGGGTAGTTCCAACGTAGCCAAAAATGGTAGCTGCGGGTTGAAGGACATCTGTGGCTGAGGGTTCGAGGCGGTATTAGGGTTCCACCCAGATTGGGGTTGCCCCCACGAACTTTGTCCAGACGGACCTGGCCCAAAAGGACCGGCCGCATAGGAATTTTGTCCCGATGGACCTGGTCCGAAAGGACCTGGCACATAGGGAGTTTGTCCGTAGGAGTTTTGTCCGTGTGCGGACGACTGTCCCTGTGTTTGCCCCCCAGCTCCCCATGAATTAGCAGCTTGCCCGCCAGGTTGACCATATTGATAATTTTGATAGGGAGTGACCTGTGGTCGCTGATAATTTTGGTAAGGAGTATACTGATTTTGCCCCTGGGGTTGCTGGTAGCCATGTGACTGCTGGGTCGCATACGGAGCCTGGTAGGCAGGCTGCGTTTGATATGGAGGTTGATAACCTGTTTGAGTCTGAGGCCCAGAGTATTGTCCTTGAACCGGTTGAGGTTGGACTACACGTCCCGAAGGTTGACTTGGTCGGATTCGAGATGGACCTGGTTGGCCAGCAGGATAGCCTTGCTGAACGCCAGGTTGTCCATGTGCCACCAAGGGCTGTCTTCGCGGAACGGGTGGTCGAATTGGTTGGATAGCTGGTTGACGCTGAGGCTGGCCAGCTTGTCCAGGTTGACGGTGAGGGTAGACCCCGGGTTGATTTGGCTGTATAGACGGTTGGCCCGTTTGTCCCCCACTGTAACCGGGTTGGGAAGAGGGTTGGGCTTGCTGTACGGCAGGCTGCCCTCTTGGGTATATAGGCTGGGCATAGGGTTGCCCCCCTTGCCCAGAAGGATTTGCGTTTCGAGGGGTAGGTGGGCCCTGTTGAACATAGGGTTGTCCACCCTGGCCATAAGGATACCCTTGCTGGACGGCTGGTTGATTTGAGGGATTGTAAACTGAGCCAGTTGGTCCAGAGGGGTGCCCTGGCTGGAAACCAAGCTGGTCTTGAAAAGACGGTTGCTCTGGCTGCCCGGTAGGTTGATTCTGATATGGGTATGGCGGACCTCCCATGTCCATAGGTTGTTCCTGGTAAGGTTGACCTTGAGGATACCCAGATTGATTTGGGTCAGGCGGGCCATATAACGGTTGCCCTTGGGGGGGCTGCACGTAGAATGACGGGTCCTGATTGGGTGGTCCTATGGGCTGCCGAGGAGGGTCTCGGTTTCCAAAGTACTTAGTAGTGTGGTCATACCTGACATTCAAAGATTCCTCGTTCTCTTCGAAAGGGTGACGAGGGAGACCTGAGATTTCCTCAAGGAACTCACCATTTGCATCGAAGAAGAAAACAGGACCATCGTAATCTGGGTCTGTTATAGGTTCCCCATAAGCATCATACGGTCCTGATCCTGGAATGCCTCCAAGAAAAGAACCAGCTTGAGGAACTTCAGACGAGGGAATCGGTACAGCACTGACGACCGGAGTCGAACATGCTACACAAACAGTAGGTTGAGCGGGAACTGAGGTGACGGGCGGGTTGAGTTCTGACGTGAGGGGTGGGAAAAGAGGCTGCGAAACAAAAGGGCCGATCGAGGCAGCGAGAGTAGGATCCCATATAGTGGTAGAAGTTGTTCTAGCATCATACCTATCCCTTAGCGATTGATATCGTGGAGGGAGGGGAGATGAAGACGGGATCGGGGTCTCAATGTCTGTGACCGCGGGTGTCTCGATGTCTGTGACTGCGGGTGTCTCACCCGTGCTGGAAGCTGCCCCCTCCATTGGAGATGACATACCTAAAGGGGTACGGGGGGTTTGGGGGGTATCCCAATCTTCTTCCCAGACGGGATTCCAATCCTCCAAGTAATCTGGGTTGCCTGGGGACCGTACGTTAATAGGCTGGATACTCGGAACAATGGGAAGAGTACCGCCTTCAACTGGTACCTCGGGAGCAACAGAGGATTGAGAACCTTGGTCACTTATACCGGGAGTTGATGGGTCAGCCAGGATGACCAGACCCCTTAGAACTCTTAAAGGAAACTATCGATAAAAGCCTACTCAAAACTATCGCACACAAGACCTAAAAAAAAAAGCAGATGTTATCGTGGCCAAATTAATTTTTAAGACGCAGGGACCAAACTTGACCTTTTCATATTTCAGGAGTCGAGAAAAGGACAAAGATTACTCCAGTCTCCTTCGAATGTTTAATGAGCACGAAGTGACAAGACGCTCACAGGCACCTTTTCGTTTAGGGAGTCTGAAAAGGATCAAAAGTGACTGCTCTGGAACTCTAGGTAGAGGGTGTGCCAAACTCTTCGCAAAACCACAGAATACTTTTTAGGGTACGGGTGGTCAATCTTCGTGAATGCTGTGTTCACTGCATTGCGAATTGTAGGGCGGCCGACTCGGCTTCCTATGGATAAAGGATAAAAGCCTAGTGGGGTCTCCCTATATACTCGACGGTACGTGGGAGCGCAGTCCGTATTAGACCACTATCGAGTCACAGAAGGAGGAATCACCCAACCTAATGTGAAACAACAGTGACTATGTTTTAAGACGCCGGAACACGTCTCTAACCTAGACCTCTAAATATTTGCGTTTAGTTCCAATGCGTTTTTAGATTCATTTGGTTCATTTTATAGTTGATCTTGAGATTAAGTTTCGATTTCAAGCTCTATCGTATGTTCGCTCACAATTACTTAGATGCAATCTATATGCAAAAGAATTTCGTTTCGTTCGATGAATTCTAGCTATGAGAGGGCAAAGAATTTTTTAAACAAAACGAAAACAAACAAACAAGTAGCTAAATGCAACTAAAGCGAGGAAAGGAAACTTTTCTTTTGAAAATGGAAATCAATGAAATGTTCTTTTCCTTCTCGAATTTTAAAATAAGCTACTAATTCATTTTCTTTTAGTGACATAACACACCTAAAGGAATTTGGAGGAACTTGAACACCAAGTAAACTACTTAATGAGAGCACACGAAGTTCCCAAAACACTCAACCAAAGTCTCGAAATCAAAGGGAAACAAGGCAATGCACGAGCTATGTGATCTAAGCTCTGCAAAACAAGCAAGGATTGCAAGCAAGGAGGAAGCGAAAAGAATCACTTGGAAGCACAAACCAATACACTCTAACAATCACTGAAAAAATGCGAAAAGTGAGTCTAGAACGAGCTGGTCAATCAAGCAAACAGGGATCCTTGCGGGAGGCTTGACACACACACGGCCGCTAGATGTCCTAGGGTTCAGAGCGTGAAATCAAATAGAGAAAAGCAAACATCCGACGGACCAGAGTCGCAACCAGTCAATTAGAGACCCAAACACAATCCAGTAATTGCAAAAGTAAGGATGAAAACGTGAACCAAGCAGCTAGAAGGGAAGTTGTTTGCAAACTTAAAACCAAGCAAAACGAAACCCTATGGAGTTGAGCTCCGTAATCAAACGGTTCAAAGTTCAGAGAGTGAAAAACAAGTCATTAGACAAGCGGGGAGAAGAAGGGAAAGTCACAGCAAGAGGTTCAGGAGGTCGATTTGGACAAAAAGAGTTTTTCAGGCTCAGCGCGGGTAGCCTTCAGCAACTTCGCGCTGACAGGGGAAGGCCTTCAGCAACTTTGCGACGTCAGCGCGGAAAGTCAGGGAAAAAGCGCGCTGCCCTAGGACAAACGAGGTCAGCGCGGATATAAGACACACAGACGCGATGACCGAAATCGCAAAGAAGAGGGGGCGCGATGTCAGCGCGGAAGAACACGAATAAAGCGCGCTGCCCTTGAAAACGAGGTCAGCGCGACTGTTAGACGTACAGGCGCGATGAAGAGAAAACCAAAAGAACAGGGCCGCGATGTCAGCGCGACTGTTCCGAAATAAAACGCGCTGGGAGTAAAAAACAAGGAAAGCCAAAACAAAAACTTCCCAAACCAAAGGCAGGAGCTTTTTAATAATAAAGACGCTTTCCAGAAACACCCAGAAAGTTCATAAGCCACAAAAGACAATCCCAAAAACCCACAAAGAGATCAATCAAAGCCAAACACAAAAGTGGACTCAAAAGACAAAAAGGCTGATCCCCAGCGGAGTCGCCAAATTGTTGAGAAGGTAAATCCCCTCTACGGATAGAGGCGATCCCTACTAGCCCAATGGGGGTCTAGCAACAATCACACAATGCTGCCACGCATGTTCCTAGTTACAATTAAACAAGAAGTAAAGAGCACCTACTTGGATTCCTGCGCTGTCGTTGGTCGAAGAGATGTCTCCTTCGCTCCTTCGCTTCAGCTGGTCACCGTCCTCCGCGATCCCCGCGAACGGACACCTGCACACACGAAGAGAAAGCAAACGCAAGCGTGAAATCTAGTAAAAGTAACTATATGCCAGTCAGAAAAGACATAATTCACATTTATCCATTGCATAAACAAACGAGAATGGAACAATAATAGCAGTCATCTATTATTAATCAGAATAGAGAAGAGTACAACCAAATGTCCTGACGTCGGTAAACTTCTCAGGAGGGATCAGTCAGCATGTATTCTCAAGCATTCACCTTTGAGGATGGTTCTCCCAAGACAAACTACTCTCTCTCTCTCACACAAATGTCACAAACAAACTTCCCAAAGCAATCAATCACTTCCACTCCTAACACACCACACCTATAGCAGCAATCTGAGCACTACAAGCTCTGTACAATCCAAGCTAAGTCTAGCTATTTTCTAACCAGCTGCTCATGGTAATGGTGGAAGTTTATATAGGAGAAGGAGTCTCCTAAAAAGGTGGAAGGATGAGCTTATCTTCAAGGGGAGTAGTTGCAAAGGGTCGAACAGACATGCCATAGAAGGGAGTCGACATTCACAAAGCTAACAACCAAGCCTGGAGAGATCTGGAAGGCTGGTTGTTTGAACAAATTCGCCCAAACTGGATCAGCGCGGATTATATGGAGACTGCCGCGCTGTCAGCACATGACAATAACTGAACAAGCCATGTCAGCGCGGAAGGACACGTGAAAGCCGCGCTGTGCGTCATCGCGGAAAAGTGATGTTCTTCCGCGATGGCAGCGCACGAAATAGACTGTGGGGCGCTGGTCATCGCGGTTATTTTAGGAACAGACGCGCTGATGCACAAAACTTTGGAAAAATGGGTTTTTAGCCAGTTCAGGGATCAAACACTTAGTGATTGTGACTTCTTGGACACAGCAGGGTGACTGACAGGAAGGCAGTGATAAATTACTGTGTAACAATTCTTTCTTTCGAAAATATTATTGATTCCTGGGTGGTAGATTCAGGGGCTTCATTCCATGCCACACCTAATAAGAAATACTTTCATGACTATGTTCAAGGAGATTTTGGATAAGTTCGTCTGGGTGATGATAAACCTTGTAAAATCGTTGGAATGGGTAAGGTTCTTGTAAAACAGCAGAATGGAAACCAATGGCTATTAAAGGAGGTAAGGCATGTTCCAGATATAAAGAAAAATTTGATTTCAACAGGGTAGTTAGGCGGTGAAGGTTGTGTGACAACTTTCACTGGTAAAGCTTGGAAGGTCACCAAAGGAGCCCTGGTAATAGCAAAAGGCGAAAAGGTTGGTACATTGTATTTATGCAATGGTATTTCTAACTCTGTTAATGCTTTAACTTCCAAAGGAGCAGATGCAACATTATGGCATCATAGGCTCGGACACATGAGTGAAAAGGGGATGAAGATTCTTCACTCAAGGAATTTGTTGCCAGGTTTGAAGAATGTTGATTTGGACTTCTGTGAGAATTTCATTTATGGAAAACAGAAGAGAGTCAGATTTCTTAGAGTTGGGAAAGAAAAGAAGAATGAAAAATTAGAGCTTGTGCATACAGATGTATGGGGACTTGCTCAGGTATCATCTCTCGGTGGCTCTCGTTATTATGTTACTTTTACTGATGATGCAACTAGAAAAACTTGGATTTATTGTATTAAGAATAAATCTTATGTATTTGATACTTTCAAGAAATGGAAAGCTTTGGTTGAGATTGAGACAGGAAAGAAATTGAAGTGTCTTAGATCAGAAAATGGAGGTGAATATTGCAGCAAAGAGTTTGATAGGTATTGTTCAGAGCACGGAATTCGCAGAGAGAAGACAGTTCCAAGAACACCACAAGAAAATGGTGTGTCAGAAAGGATGAACAGAACAATCATGGAGCGTGCAAGGTGCATGAGATTGCATGCAGGATTGCCTTTACAGTTTTGGGCAGATGCTGTAGATACTGCTGTTTATCTAATAAACAGAGGGCCTTCAAGTTCCTTGGATGGTGGTGTTCCAGAGGAAGCATGGACAGGTAAAAAGGTAAACTACTCTTTTTTAAAGCCTTTTGGTTGTGAGGCCTTTGTCCATATTGATAAAGAAAATAGAACAAAGCTTGAGGCAAAGTCAAAGAAATGTACCTTTATTGGATATGGTGTTAATGATTTTGGTTATCGCTTATATGATTATGAAAATCACAAAATCATTAGGAGCAGAGATGTAATATTCAATGAAAAGGTCTTGTATAAGAATCAGTTGCAGGAAAAGAAGCAAGAAAAAGAAAACAAGGAATACGCAGTTCTTGACGAAATCACTAAAAAAGTAAAGGTGCCTGAAAATAATAATAATCAACAACCACAACAACAACAACCACCACAACAACAACAGGCACCCCAAACACCTGAAAGTGGTGTTAGAAGATCTACCAGGATAAGTAGACCCCCTGAACGATTCTCTCCTTCATTATATTATTTATTGTTGACTGATTCTGGTGAACCCGAATGTTATGAAGAAGCAGTGCAGGTAGAAACCAGGAAGAAGTGGGAGCAAGCCATGAAGGAAGAGATGGACTCTTAGCACATAACTAGACTTGGGACTTAGTCAGGTTGCCTGTAGGTAAAACAACATTACAGAATTAATGGGTTTATAGGCTGAAGGAAGAAGATGGAGGAAAACAGAGGTACAAAGCTAGACTTGTGGTAAAGGGGATTGCACAGAAGAAATGTATTGATTTTGATGAAATATTTTCTCCTGTTGTTAAAATGACTTCAATCAGAACTATTTTAAGTCTAGTAGCAGCTGAAGATTTTGCATCTTGAGCAGTTAGATGTAAAGACAGCCTTTCTCCATGGGGATTTGGAGGAAGAGATATATATGCAGCAGCCCCAAGGATATGAGGTGAAAGGGAAGGAGAAACTAGTGTGCAGGTTGAAGAAGAGCCTGTATGGCTTAAAACAGGCTCCAAGGCAGTGGTATCTAAAATTTGACAAGTTTATGTCTGAATAAGGTTATACTAGATGTCACTCTAATCATTGTGTTTATCTGAAAAAGCAAAATGATGGCAGCTATATTATATTGTTATTGTATGTGGATGACATGCTTGTTGCAGGATCTAACATGCAGGAAATAAATGTACTCAAAAGAAAATTAGCAAATTCATTTGCAAAGAAGGATTTGGGAGCTGCAAAACAAATCCTTGGTATGAGAATCACTAGAGACAGGAAAAATTGCAAATTAACATTGTCTCAGAATGAGTACATACAAAAGGTGTTGAAAATATTTAATATGCACAATGCAAAACCAGTTAGTACACCTTTTGCTAGCCATTTCAAACTTAGTAAGGAAATGTGCCCAAAGACCCAAGAAGACATGGATTATATGTCTAAAGTTCCATATGCATCAGTGGTTGGAAGCTTAATGTATGCAATGGTCTGCACAAGGCCTGATATTGCACATGTAGTGGGAGTTGTAAGCAGGTACATGAACAATCCAGGAAAGGAACATTGGATGGCAGTGAAATTGATTCTCAGATATTTGAAAGGCACCACAAATCAAGCATTATGCTTTGGTGGTTCAAACATCTCCCTACAAGGATATGTTGATGCAGATATGGCAGGTGACAGAGATAACACGAGGAGCACTACAGGATATGTATTTACTGTTGGAGGAACAGTTGTCAGTTGGGTTTCAAAAATCCAAAGTGTTGTTGCACTTTCAACAACAGAAGCAGAGTATGTTGCTGCTACAGAGGCTAGTAAAGAAATGATTTGGTTACAAAGGTTTATGGGTGAGTTGGGTAAGGAGCATGATATGGGCACATTATACAGTGATAGCCAAAGTGCCATTCATCTTGCAAAGAACTCAGCATTTCATTCCAGGACTAAACACAAACAGCTCAAGTATCATTTCATACGATCAGTGTTGGAAGACGGAGAGTTGAAGCTGGAAAAGATACACACTAGCCAGAATCCTGCAGATATGCTAACAAAAGTTGTAACCAAGGAGAAACTGAGAACATGCTCAGTTTCAATTGGTCTTCAAGGATGACGATGACGATGAGAAACAGCCAGTTCCAAAGAGGAGTCATTGTCCAGCAAATGAAGCAGCGGTGGAATTGCTACAATCATTCTCCAAGTGGGAGATTGTTGTGTGTGGAGCATGATTGTTCAGAGGTCTTTGTTTCAGCCGGATGTATACCCCAGGAAGTTTTGTACACCCCTCCACGCGAGGGGGGTTCGGGGAGTCCGGGGGCCAGTGGTCCCCCAGTGGGGAAATAAATGTAAAATTGCCTTGTAAAAGTATAGTAATTTCTAGTCAATCTGGGTCGTTCATTAGGCGGATGATCTGACGGTAGAACTTATGTTTAGTTTAGGGTTTTTTTCCCTAGAAAGCAACCCCTCTATTTGTATGAGGGTATTGTATTTGAGGCTATGAAAAAATATATTTGTATTCTGTGAGTGAGAAACAGAGAGGTGAGACTGTGAGAGAAAACAGAGGATATTACAGCGGATTTGCTGTAGGTTGTGTCTCTTCATTTTGTTGGATAATAGAAAGGAAGGACTGGCTGTTCGGGGTGGACATAGCCCAAACTGGGTGAACCACGTATATTTGTGTCTCTCTTGTTTTGTGCGTTTTCTGTGTTTATATTTCTGCAATATTTTATGTGTTCCATTGCTTCGTAATATATAATTTTCTAACAACTTTCACCGCGACTAGACAATGGTCTTTATCATGTCCCTGGCCCCTACACTTGATGCACCAGACTTCTTCCCGAACTTCCAGTGCCTAGTCTTGTTTTAACTTCTATATTTCCAAACACAAATTTTGGACCTGCGCTTAGGTTTGCTGAACTCCCAACCCTGGGTCCTATACCAGGGTTTTGTGCAGCCACATTACTGCCTCCAGTGGTTTTTCTTGGGTTGAGATCTTCTACTGTGACAAAGCCAATTTCAGATATGGCGTTAGTGATGCGATGAACCAAGCACAGTGTTGTGCATCCATCAGGGTCATGTTGGCTTCGCGAATAGTGCTTTTTAAGCTTTGATCCAGATCCCATGGGGTCTCACTAGGCATCATCGTGATTTCTTTGAATCCTACGACTGACTGCGACTCTGATTTTGGCTGGATGAACTCCTTTTTTAACTCCGTGTGGATGTCTGTTATCCCCACCATTGGGTTGATGCCTGAATACTTCATATACCATGTTAGCGCTCGGTCCTACAGTGTGCTGACTAAGATGGCTTTCTTGATATCATCGTTCATGATCTGTTGCGCATCCCATACTGAATTCAATACAAACCAAAACATTTTTGGATCTTCACTTCCTGCTCCCTTGAATATTGGTAACTGGATGGTGCTCGCCATTACTACCGTCCTGATCCTTCATCGCTCTTTCCTCTAGCGTCCCCACCTTTCACACTAGACACCCCTTAGGCAGATCCCAGTCCTAGCAACGGAACCATTTGTTGGCTTATATGGGCTTGACCCAGGTTCGAAAGAATTATTTAGCCAAACAAATCCCACAGCTACTGGCCCTTTCAGCAACAGCCTGCGAAGCGCGGACTGAGGTCTCACCTAAGGTAGTAGGGGAGGGTGCTGGAACCAAGTTTTCGAACCCTGGCGATGTCTTGGATGTGGTTTGGGGCTCGTGCTCTATTCTTTAGCCTCGTGCTATGTGACATCCACGCAGATCAGAATACCCTTATTGGATTTATTACAGATTGAATCACTTATTACTGGTTTGATCTAGTTAAAACGGTCTTTAAGCAAACATTTATTACTTTTGGTTACTTCATGCATCAAGATTAGTCTAGTTCACATGCATTCAACCATAAAAAATGCAGAAATCATAACAGTCATTTATCATAAAAGAGTAAATTCACAACCAACGCAGAATTTAGAAGAAACTTATCTTTATTATCAATCTTCAACAATACATCCAGATCCACCCTGCGCACTCAGCTGCAGGGGTCCATGCACATAGATGTAGATTTTCTAGGCCTCTTCACACACAGTTGTAGAGCCTCTACCTTCTACCTTACTCCCTTGACTCAGACTTATAGACGCTTTCAAGCTATTGCCTTTTATGACCCATCACCTTCCATCTTTCCAAAGAACTACTTTCCCTCATAGAGCTCCGCTCTATTTCTACTTTCCCTTGGCCCGCGATCCCTCCGGGGGCTAACTCTATTACTATTTCTTTACATTATTTTTGGGCGGACTACCCTTTGACTCAACCTACTATAGTTCGTGCTTCGCACTTTGCGTGGAGTCTTTTACCCTAATATTACCCAAACTTCCAGGCTTCGCACCCCATACTCGTTCCGCGGGGCTTGCGCTACCTAACAACCCAATAATAGATACACAAAATTATGACAAAACTTATCTTTATTAATTTCGTCCTTGGTTATAGACTCGACTCGCCCTGCACATTTAGCTACTAGGGTCTGCGCACTCAGTTGCAGACTACTAGGCCTTTGTGCACTCCACTACAGAGCCTTCTCCTACTCTACGATCGAAAGACACACTTCAACTTATGACTCAGTCACTTGGACTCGTTTCTCTCTTCCATTATCTATCTCCTTTTACACTTAGAGCCTCACTCTATTTATACAATCCCATGGTCCATGGACCATGGGTAAGTCTATCCACGTGACATTACATTACAAAACTAGGGCGGACAACCCTATAACTCTATCATCCTTTCGCACCCCGCACCCGCAATTCACGGAGCTTTACAACAAGATTCGGTCAAAACTTGGGCTTTGAACCCCAAAACATACCTTGGGGGGATTCCATGCCCAATAGGCCCCCCAACACAAACATCATGACTCGCCCTCGAGTCACTCTGTCAGCATGGAAATCTTTGCATGGAGTCCCTCCAACTGTTCTCGAACTGTGCAGAGGTCAGCAATGCACTGAGATGCTGCTTGTTGGATCTATTGCATATGTTGTTTCGAGACCTCTGTGCTCGAACTGCTTCTCTACATCTATACCGATATCTACTGCATATTTTTATAGTCTCACGCATTTTTTCAGATCCTTGGAGCGCGAAGATTGTGCTTCTGCCGACTAGTCAGATAGCCGACCCACCTATGTAGGGCTTCAAGCAGCTGCCATTCACTTTGCCTAGGAAACATTCTCCATTTAGTTTGACTAGCTAGACCACATCTCCGTCTGTGACCTCCTTAACCACGTATGGTCCTATCCAATGCATTTTGAACTTTCCCGATAATTTTTCAAACTTACTGTCATACAACAGCTCTAAGTCATTTACCATGAAGGTGCGCAACTTAATATGGTGATCGTGCCAGGCCTTTTCATGTTGCTTTTGTACTTGCTGATGAAAACCCGCCAAGAACTGTTCCTCCTCAAGTTCTTCCAATTGCGCAAGCCTTTCTTCCAGAGCTTCACAGTCCATCATACCTGTGAGCACTGTTATGTGCAGACTAAGTGTAACATACTCCATCGGCATGACAGCTTCCACGCCATAAACTAATCGGAATGGTGTTTGTCCCGTAAATTTATTGCACGCTGTCCTATAAGCCCATAGTACTGTAGGTATGCGCAGGTCCCAATCGCTTCGTTGCGCATTTCACACTTTGGTTAGTGCAGTCTCTAGTATTTTGTTGAATGCTTATACTGTCCCATTGGCTTGTGGGTGATACAATGTGCTTTTATGATGATACACCTGGAACTCTTCTATGAGTGGACTGATGGTTTTGTTTAGGAAATGTGTACTGCAATCACTCATTAAGATTTTCGGATAGCCAAATCTAGTCAACATGTTTTTAAACAAAAAATTTGCAGCCGTGGAAGTAGTGCAGTCTTTAACCAGTTGCGCTTCCACCCAGTGAGTTAGGTACTCCGTCGCGGTGATGATGTATCGCGCGCCCTTTTTTCCCTGAGGTTTGATAGGTCCTACAAAGTCGATTGCCCACTTTTCCAAGGGCTTCAGTGTCATTTGTGGATTAAATGGCATCGTGTCCCACCACGATGGTTTACCGGTACTTTAACATATATCATAGGCCTTATAGTGTGCTTTTGAATCCTGATGAAGTGTTGGCCACCACAACCCTGCGCGGAGAGTATTTTTTGCGGTCGCTCATCCTGCATAGTGTCCTCCTCCAGTGCCCCCATGTGCTTTCGTGAGGATATAACTTCGTTAAAATTTAGGTACGTACATTCGCAATGTCTCATCATTCCCAATTTTGTATAGGTTCCCCACGATGACAGAAAAATCCATTGTGCGCACCACCAATTCCTTCTTCTGTTGGACGGAGTATTCCTTCGGCATAGTCCCTATTGTCAGAAAGTGAACTATATCTTAGAAGTGTCCATCTGCGACATGCACAGCAAAGAGCTGTGCGTCAGGTAATCCTTCCTTAAAACTAGTAGGTTCCTCACCCGTCTCAATACACGACAAGTAATCCAGTCCTCTATTCAGGCGTTCAGGCATCTAGGATTTACCTTGACCTCAAAGTCATATTCTTAGAACAATAAGAGCCACCTACATATGCGCCCCACCAACATAGGCTTATTGACAAAGTATTTTAGTGTGGAATGGTTTGTATACATCTTGAAATGTCCTCCGAGTAAATGTTGTTGGTATTTTTGGAGCGCGTACACCATAGCCAACCCCTCACATTCAATTGTGCAATAGTTCTTTTCCACTTTGGACAACCTGCGACCTACAAGTGTGATAGGGTGATCTAAGCCCTCTCCACCTTCTTGTGTTAGCACTACTCCCAATGCTATGCATGATGCATCAACATGGAAATGAAACTCCACATCCCATTTTGGGAAGACCAGGATTGGAACAGAGGCCAATTTCCCCTTTAGGACATCCAGGCTCTTCATGCAATCATCATTCCAGTAGAATGTGACATCCTTTTTCAATAGTTTCTCCATCGGCGCGGTGATCTGGGCATAGCTTTTGATGAACTTCCTGTAGTACCCTGTGTGTCCCAAGGTAGTGTGCAACTGTTTAACACTTCTCAATGCTTCCAAATTCAGAATTACTACAATCTTCACGGGGTCTACCATTAGTCCTTGTTTTCAGACCACATGTCCCAGTAGGTTCCCAAAGGGAATAAGGAACATACACTTATTAACCTTCAACACAATCTAGTGTCATTGGCAAGTATCCAGCATCAAGTGTAAGCTTGCTACATGGTGCTTAACCAATCCAAAGATAGTCCAATCATCCAGATAGACCTCCATGAATTTGTGGATATATTCTTTGAAGGCGGCAACAACTATGCGCAGAAAGATGGTTGGCGCATTTTTTAACCCAAATGACATGACAATAAAAGCAGCCCCACTTAGTGGCGAAGGTGGTCTTGCTCCTATCTTCCAGCGCGATTTTGATCTGGTGGTATCCTAAGAACCCATCTGTTACAGGGAAAAGTTTCTACTCAAAACTGCTTATCCCACTAAGGTGTGATAGCTGCCTTAGAAACAAACAAAGTAAAGCTACTTTCGTTTTTCCTTTATGAAGTATAGATAGAGAAGAACAAAGAAGACCAACCTGTGTCTTGCACTAATCTCCTGGTTCGATTCCTCTCTTTCTTGATAGTCTTTCGCTACTTGTTCCCTTGCACGCCCAGCTTCACAAAGTACCTGTAAGATCACAGTAGCATAGCACTATACAAGAACATGGATCTATAATCATAAAAAATTTAGGATCAGATGTAAATTGACCATACAAATGCAACAAACATAAATTACACAAGAGTATGGAGGAAAACTTGAATAGCTTTTATTGATAAACAAGAAAGAGCCAAGGGGAGTTACAACCAGTTCTTTTGACCCAGCATCATCCTCTCAGCAAGGAAGCCCCTCTTCACCTCATACAAAGCTTAGATCACCCAAAAATCTGATGTTTTGTCTCAAGAAACCAACAGCAATTCCTTACAATATGCAAAATTCCAGCCTCTGATCTCTGGGATGAGGGATCCATATATAGATATCTGTAAGGGAGATGAGTCAGCTTGTGATTTGATTAGTGTCTTCCCTCTAATAGTTCTTGCTTCCACTTGGAGATTGATGATCTCTTACTCATCCTTGGTCGAATTCAAAGAGGCAAGTGTCACAGGAGAAGTTTCTGGAAGCTTCCATTGCCTCTCCACTTCGCGGAATGACATTGCCATTTGTCATTTCTCGCCCATCGCACCCCATAGAAGGGCTTTTTGAAATGCAACGCACCCACACAGTGTATTTAGGTGAGATGCAATGCACTTTGCCTATGGAGTAGCTGAAATGATCCTGTTTTGACCAATTCTGAGCAGTTTTTCACGGAGAACTTCTGGGAGAAGCTGTAATCAGTTGACCTTGTTCCTTTAGGGGTTATAACAACACTTTTAGGGACTTAGGAGCCCTTGGTTTATGGACATTTCATGCTTGGGGTTGTAGTGCCCAAAAATGTCTATAACAGTTGCCCCCTAAAGCATGAGGTCGTTAATCTTTTGATGTCGGGTGAAATGCTTTATTATGAGGATCCGAAGTTCTTTCAAGCTGGGAGGAGACCTGTAATAAGATACAATACAATACATTATCTTCATAATATTTTCATGATATAGCTAAGGCGGGCATTCCCATGCTCAGCTTTATAAATTCATTTTCATGTACATAGGACAGACAATCGTCTGAGTGTAGACTGATGATTCTGGTAGAGCCATCATCCCTTTGATTGGATGATTATCTGTCCAGCAATGATGTACATTTGATGTATTTATTTCCCTGAATATATATCGCAGCCCGGATGGATGAAACTAGATCCGGGGTCTTCAATCTCATTCAATCTTCACTCGAAGTACAAGTTGATCCATGTGAGAGATGTTCTAGAGTCGAACATGGAAAGACATTGCCTGATTACCAACCAATGATGTAAGCTGTTAACAGTCGCGAGAGGAATCACCGATAATGATAATGACCCTCAAGGTACTGTAGTACAATTCATGTGGTGTGAGTAAAGGACTTGGTGTCGAACACCACGCAAAATCTTTCAGTCGAAGGTCATTGATGTAAACCTGTCGCCGGAAGTGAGAAACTTGCCATTGAGGCATGCAAGCTTCAAAGTACTGAATGAGGTGTTCCTAGATCAACTTCTTGGATAATGAGCTGATGTCGATAAGAAGCGATCTGTCATAGGAGGGCCTTAATGAATCCCACATCAATGACACGGAACGGAGCAAATGATTTTAATGGAGGTGAAAACAATCTGGTGATATAAGGTTCAGGGTGGCGGTCATGAAAGAATGGAGTGTAAATGTATTGTAGCGGGTGAGACACAGGTGAATTCTCTGAATGAATTCTCTTGAACATATCGGCGACACTGACATGATGGATTGGTAGCATTAACCCCAAATGTGGATGGTGTGATGGGACCATGGCGATGTGACCGGTGAATGAAACAACCCAACCCGACTTGGATGCGGAGTGAAAGTGTCATGTTCAAGAGCGACTTGCTACCAACAAAGTTTCTTCAAGTTTTCTTCCCAACTTTTCCCCAGTCATTGCTGACCAGTACCTCTTTATTTTTGTCAAGCTTGAGGAGGATAACATATGCTTGTTCTATAATTTTCCCTACGGGCAAACCCATCGCTATGTTTTAATGAGCCTAGCGATAGTGAAACTCGTTCTCATCTATAGACAAGTTTGTCGCTATTAAAATTTTAACGAGTTTAACGACAAAGATAACTTAGTCCTTTTCAATTTTAGAGAGTCTGAAAAGGAACGTAAAGGAAACTCCAAAATTCCTTTTTCGTCATCTAATCCCTTAAGTCCGAAAAATTATAAAACAATACAGAAGGGATGAATTTTCGATACTTTTAATGAGCCGAACAAAACAAGCGCTCGATCTTTTTGTGTAATAATACCTCAGGTCCAAAAAGATTAAAATTTAGAGGAGGGATAGCACTTCCAGTCCCTTTAACGAGCTGGAGAGGCCAATGGCTCGGCAATCTTTTCATATTTTACGAGTCAATTGAAAAGAGCTTAAAGGAGACTCGTCTTTTAAGGAACGAGTGATAAAATGGGTAGCAGCTAATTCCAGGTAAGGTTTGGAATTTTCCAGTCACGGCATTGTTACAAGGATGGCTAGTGAGATCACTCTTCGCAGCTATTCCTCAAAAAGGGGTAAACAATCAAATGGAGGTGAATGATCGGCCAATACAGAGTGGAGGTGATGATGAGAACATGACCAAGGTTTTTAAAGGCTGAAATACTACATTCACGATGGTTATTTACTAGGAAATCGGCTCATTTTCTTTATTGAGCTTGAACACTGGGGGGAAACATTTGCTCATGACTTATGTTTATTTTTTAACGATCTTGAACTATGTCCTAAAACTACTCGAAGCGGGTTTATTTTTTAACGAGCTTGAACCCTGCGGTAACACTGCTCATGGCGGGTTTATTTTTTAACGAGCTTGAACCCTGCAGTAACATTGCTCGTGATAAATTTGCATGCCCCCAGCATAATAACGCAAATCTAAAGGAGTTGCATGCCCCCCAAGCTTCATTGCATTCAACTTGGTGGTTGGAATGAAGGTTTACCTTTGAGATTTGGAAAGGGGATTTGTTTCATTTTTTAATGAGGTTGACATAGTAAAAGAACTATCCTCATGATTCCTTGTTTCATTTTTTAACGAGGTCGACACGAGATAAGAACCGTCCTCGGAATCCACCGTATTTACAATATTTGATAGAAAATCAAAAACTGATGGATGATTAAGGTTATTGGAATAATCTTCATTGTAATTCGGGAGATGGGAACGATGCTGGTGATATTCCCATGGTGCCTCTCCTAACATCATTGACTAAATGATTCTTGTGTCTGTAGAATGTACATGCGGCCAAGGATCTGAAGAGGTACCATATTCCTTAGACCTATCTATCCAAACACTCGATGAGCATTGATTTTGGTTTGCCCCCAGGCCAAGAAAATTGATTGCTACAATATTTCTAAAATGGAGATGATCCATGCTAACAAAATGTTTAGGAATCTTCCAAATCCATTAGATATAGAATATTTCATATTGTAGGTTTCCATTTTGGCCACTTCCGCCAGATTACTTGGAGGCAGTAGGGAAAAAGTACCCATTAAGGCAAGGTATTTTAGGAGACCTACTCCAATATTTTGAAGCGAATGATTGCTTCCATGGATCATTGGAATGCTTCCCATAACTTGTGAACTTTTGGGGAGAAATGTTTGTTGGTCGATGATTGTAATTCTTCCTTGGAAGGGAAATGCAATCTTCCTGAAGTAGGTTGACACAACTGCGGCCATGGCATATATCCAGGGCCTGCCCAGTAGGATGTTGTAATCGAGGTTTCCGTCGATTACTTCGACATCTATTTCTATTGTTTTCCCCACAGTTCAACTTGCAAGTTACTTAAAATCCCGTATGGAGTGTATGATCGTCCATCAAATGCTTTTAACGTCATTGACGATCTCGACAAGGGTGGTGAGCCTAAAGTTTTCCAGCAACTCATCGACATAATACATGTAGATGCCCCCTCATCAATAATTGTTCGATGAACAGTTTTGTTGAGGGCTTTCACTTAAATAAGGAAAGCTAGTTGAGCTGGTAACTGAGGGTCATATCCTTTATGATCGAAGGCCACAAGATTGGAATCCATTGGGCCAATCCCACCTATTGCTGATAATAAAGCTTGCTTTTGGGAGGGGCAATTTTGCGGTACCTCAAGTGTCGACATAGTGGATGGCGATTGGGCCAGGTCCTCTATTATATTATAATTCTGTGCTACTTTTGCACGAGGATTAAATGTCGATTTGTGTACTACTCCCTTTGGCGACTTTATCATTGGTTCAGGAATGATGGGTGGCACAACTTTGGTCAAAGTTGTTGTCGAACTACTAGGTTGTTCATTAGCCTTGTTATTCGACAGTTGTGGATTCCTGTAATCTTTATTCCTTGTCAAAGCATCATCTTGTTGCTTTGAGATAGACAACATAAGCACTTGGGATCGGGAAGCATTTTGATTAGCAACCAGTTTGGTTCCCGAGTTTGGAAACGGATCAGTCAATACTGATGAGGTTTTTGAACTCTTAAAGAGTTTCTTAACTTCAGCTTTATGTGGACAATCTCTCGTCCGATGATCCTCATTGCGTATATGACACCCCGTAGGGGGTTTCCTTTGCCCAGAAGGGTTTGCAGAAGCTTTTTCAAGAGATGACTCATCCTGCTTCTTTTTTCTCCCTTTCTTTTTCTTCTTGCCCCCTGGTTGCTTCAGTTGTTTGCCCTTGTCTTTCGACACAGCATTTACCTCCGAGGCGAGAAGTTCTTCATTTGCATTTTGATCAGAAATCTTACGGGCTTTCTTAGATGTAGCCTTTGTCGATTTCGTGTCTGTCGTGCCAATCAAGCCGTCGCCGGCATGAGAGTCATTGTTCGATTTAGGAGGGGGAGGAATGGAAAATTCCGGTCTAGGAGCATCAGGTATTTTATCGTAGAGCATGCCAGACTGAGTATAGATCAAGTCTAGATATTGTGCACGAGCAATAACTTGCTCTTCAGTGACGACTCCTCCCTTTGCCACATCTTCTGTGATAGAAGGTAATAATGACTTAATAAACCATTCAGCTAAAAGCTGATCAGGAACATACGTTTTTACCATTCTACGACGACGTCGCCACTCATGAATATGATCGGATATGTGAGTGGTCGTTGCTTGCGTGAAATTGGTAAGAAGTTCCGTTCCCGTTTCGTACCTTATCGGTAACTGAAAATGTGTTAAAAAGGTTGTGGCTAGGGTACTGAAGTTGTCAAACGAAGCTCTTGGTAATTCGATATACCATTTTGCTGCCAGACCAGTTAACGTCCTCTGAAACAGGCGAAGCCTAATCGAATCATCGTTTAGTGTGTTTGATGAACACCATAGATGAAAGGTCATCACATGATTCAACGGATCTTCACCTGGATTTCCATTAAATTTAGGAATATCTAATGGAAGTTTATGCGGAATCGCTGGCCACCAAGGGGCATAAGCAATTGGATCATTCATCAGCCGGTTTAGATCTGGTAATTCTAGAGTTGCTACAAAGGGCAACTGTTGATTCAGGTTAGGTGAAGCATACCCAGGATAAGATGGAATCGCTTGAGTAGTGGGTCTTTGCATACCAGCATAATGTATTTGATGCTGGCAACTTTGACAAGGTTGATGGGAATAACCATTATAATATGGATGTTGATAACTGCTTTGGAAATGCGGTTGCCCATTACTTACAAAGACTTGTTGCTCAGGTCCTTGATATGATTGCTGGAATGGCGGTTGTTGAGATTGAATCAGCGATGGTTGTTGGACCATTTGTTGTTGCCCAATACTGGATGATTGACCAAGATGAGGAGTCATAGTACTTGTTTGAGCCTGAGTCGCTCCAGATAAGGAGGCACTAACCTGAGGTTGTGATTGAGTTGTTGAGACAAGAGGTTGTTGTATTGCAACCTGAGAAACTTGGGGTTGACATACAACAGGTAGTGCTTGTACTTGCGACGCAGTCACCATATCAGGTATAGAGGGAATATTCGACACAAGGTGGACTGGTTGCATTGAATTTACAACCCTTGGTTGTTGAGGCAGTATTGGTACCCAACCACTGGATGTAATTCCAGTTTGAACTGAACTTTGTTGTAAACTCCCATATGGTTGTTCTCCGGGAGGGAACAATGAAAAGGCATACTGCCCTCCATATGGTGTTTCTAAGGCAGCTATCACACCTTACGATTTGGAAATGAAAAGTGGCTACTCAGAACTACTTATCCCACTAAGGTGTGATAGCTGCCTTAGAAACAAACAAAGTAAAGCTACTTTTGTTTTTCCTTTATGAAGTATAGATAGAGAAGAACAAAGAAGACCAACCTCTGTCTTGCGCTAATCTCCTGGTTTGATTCCTCTCTTTCTTGATAGTCTTTCGCTACTTGTTCCCTTGCATGCCCAGCTTCACAAAGTACCTGTAAGATCACAGTAGCATAGCACTATACAAGAAAATGTATCTATAATCATAAACAATCTAGGATCAGATGTAAATTGACCATACAAATGCAACAAACATAAATTACACAAGAGTATGGAGGAAAACTTGAATAGCTTTTATTGATAAACAAGAAAGAGCCAAGGGGAGTTACAACCAGTTCTTCTGAGCCAACGTCATCCTATCAGCTAGGAAGCCCCTCTTCACCTATACAAAGCTTAGATCACCCAACAATCTGATGTTTTGTCTCAAGAAACCAACAACAATTCCTTACAATATGCAAAATTCCAGCCTCTGGATCTCTTGGATGAGGGATCCATATATAGATATCTATAAGGGAGATGAGTTAGCTTGTGATTTGATTAGTGTCTTCCCTCTGATATTTCTTGCTTCCACTTGGAGATTGATGATCTCTTACTCATCCTTGGTCGAATTCAGAGAGGCAAGTGTCACAGGAGAAGTTTCTGGAAGCTTCCATTGCCTCTCCACCTCGCGGAATGACACTGCCATTTGTCATTTCTCGCCCATCGGACCCCATAGAAGGGTGTTTTGAAATGCAATGCACCCACACAGTGTATTTAGGTTAGATGCAACGCACTCTGCCTATGGAGCAGCTGAAATGATCCTATTTTGACCAATTCTGACCAGTTTTTCATGGAGAACTTTTGGGAGAAACTGTAATCAGCTGACCTTGTTCCTTTAGGGGTTAGAACAACACTTTTAGGGACTTAGGAGCCCTTGGTTTATGGACATTTCATGCTTGGGGTTGTAGTGCCCAAAAATGTCTATAACAGTTGCCCCCCAGCGGAGTCGCCATTTTGTTACAGGGAAAAGTGCCTACTCAGAACTGCTTATCCCACTAAGGTGTGATAGCTGCCTTAGAAACAAACAAAGTAAAGCTACTTTCGTCTTTCCTTTATGAAGTATAGATAGAGAAGAATAAATAAGACCAACCTCTGTCTTGCGCTAATCTCCTAGTTCGATTCCTCTCTTTCTTGATAGTCTTTCGCTACTTGTTCCCTTGCACGCCCAACTTCACAAAGTACCTGTAAGATCACAGTAGCATAGCACTATACAAGAACATGGATCTATAATCATAAACAATATAGGATCAGATGTAAATTGACCATACAAATGCAACAAACATAAATTACACAAGAGTATGGAGGAAAACTTGAATAGCTTTTATTGATAAACAAGAAAGAGCCATGGGGAGTTACAACTAGTTGTTCTGACCCAACATCATCCTCTCATCCTCTCAGCAAGGAAGCCCCTCTTCACCTCATACAAAGCTTAGATCACCCAACAATCTTATGTTTTGTCTCAAGAAACCAACAGCAATTCCTTACAATATGCAAAATTCCAGCCTCTGGATCTCTGGGATGAGGGATCCATATATAGATATCTGTAAGGGAGATGAGTCAGCTTGTGATTTGATTAGTGTCTTCCCTCTGATATTTCTTGCTTCCACTTGGAGATTGATGATCTCTTACTCATCCTTGGTCGAATTTAGAGAGGCAAGTGTCACAGGAGAAGTTTCTGGAAGCTTCCATTGCCTCTCCACCTCGTGGAATGACACTGCCATTTGTCATTTCTCGCCCATCGCACCCCATAGAAGGTATTTTCGACATGCAACGCACCCACACAGTGTATTTAGGTGAGATGCAACGCACTATGCCTATGGAGTAGCTGAAATGATCCTGTTTTGACCAATTCTGAGCAGTTTTTCATGGAGAACTTCTGGGAGAAGCTGTAATCAGCTGACCTTGTTCCTTTAGGGGTTAGAACAACACTTTTAGGGACTTAGGAGCCCTTGGTTTATGGACATTTCATGCTTGGGGTTGTAGTGCCCAAAAATGTCTATAACACCATCGGTGAAAGAATATCCTTCTTATCCACCGACATTTTCTAATACTTCATCCGTGAACGGGGTCGGGAATGGGTCATGTACACAGGCATCATTCAACTTCTTGAGGTCTACACATATTCTTATCTCACCTTTCTTCTTTTTCTCCTGCACTACCATAGGGCTTACCTAGTCAGATTATTCCATCGGTTCGATAATTCTAGCTGCGAGCATTTTGTCTAATTCTACGTGGACCTTTTCCTTGTACTTCGCATTCAAGCGGTAAGGCCTCTGCTTAACTGGCTTCGCGTTGGGTTTTAGGGTGATCTTCATCATCCCTAAATTGCCAACAATCCCCTTTAAGTTTGTAATCTTGGTCGAGAATAAGTCTTGGTACTCGCGGAGTAACTCAACAACCTTATCCACCGTGGCATCATCCCAATAGTCACCGAGCGTTGCATGCATCAGTTCAGCCTCCATCCCAATGTTTACCTGCTTCATTTTTACTACCGCGGTGATGTCAGGATCTTCAATCAATGGTCCTTGAACCTCGTGATAGCCTTCAGTTTCTGGAATGTTAATTTTTCATGCATCTTCATCATCCTCCTCAATATTTACATTGTAACACTCCAACGTGTAGCTCACCTAGGTCGCCCATTCTAGTTGAAGCACTTCCATTGGCTCCTGAGGTATTTTGAAGATAACTGCTTTTACTGCTTGTAGCGCATAATTAACAGTATCCCACCAGCGATCCTCAAACTTGAAGGTTAACAAGAATCCTTCGCGCAATATATCCCATTCGCTTGTTTCATGGCGGAGCTCCTTATTAGTATACCAATTCATGGGTATGATATCTAAGGTATGACAGAACAGGTGCACCCACTCAGGTTGTGGCTCTTCCCCGTAGACCTTGGTCCATTTGATGTGGTGTGCACATGGATCATCTCGTTCGTCATACATGTTTGTTAGCCACATTTGAGGCATCCCAAACTGCATGTGCATCATCCTTCTGCATTCGCACCAGTCCTCAAAACTTGTTTGATGCGTACCCCACCGTCTTGCAAGCGTGGCATGGAATAACCATTTCAAAGCATTGAAACACTGTTGTTCTAGTACTTCTCTTTCAATTTTTTTCAGAAAATCATCCAGCTCGCTCAACCCGTCATACATAGGCAGATCTCTTACCTCTGTTTCCATGTAGCATAGCGGCCTTGTCATCATGTTACACTTGAGTGTGTTTACCTCATGTAACCAGTTCTACATTCATTCTATTTCCTCATCTAAATCTGAGGTGCAGGAGCTTTCGTGTTCCCATGAGAGTTTTCCATCCACTATTGGATTCACCCAGTCCTACTCCTGTGTGGTTATCTTGTAGATACAGTCTAGATCATCGTCGCTATTTGTTATAGATAGATTTGGGCACCGCAACCCCAACCATACATGTCCATAAACCAAGGGATTCTAAGTCCCTAAAAGTGTTGTTTCGCTAATTACATCATCTCCCAGAAGTTCTCCATGAAAAACTACTCAAAACTGGTCAAAGAAGGACCATATATACTGCACAATGCTAAAGGTGCGATGCATCTCACCTGCCACATGAAAAAAGTGCGATGCATACTAGAAAGCCATTCTATAGGGTGTGATGAGCGAGAGCAAACAAATGGCACAAGCAGTTTGCTAGGTGGAAACCTAGAGAATCTTCTAGAAACTGCTCATTTGACACTTGCCTCTCTAAGTTCACCCAGCGATGAGTAAGAGATCTGAAATCTCCATGTGGAACCAAGAACTATCAGTGAAATGACACTAATCAAAATCCCAGAAGCTGACTCACTCTCCTGTAAACATCTATATATGGATCCCTCATCCAAGAGATCCAGAGGCTAGAATTTTGTAATTTGCAAGGAAGTGATGTTGGTTTCTCTTTGAAGACATTGTTGGGTGATCTTGATTTGTACGAAGTGAAGAGGGCTTTCATGCTGGGAGGATGGTGCTGGGTCAGACCAAGTGGTTGTAATCCTCTCTTCTACTACTTCTATCAATAAAGCTATTTGAGTTTTCCTGCATATTCTTGTATATCTATGAATATTGTGTTGATATATGCATTTGTATGGTCAATATATATCTGATCCTATGTTGTTTACAATGATAGATCTCTATGCTTTGATGGTATTATGCTGCTTTGACTCTACAGGTGCTCTTTGAAGCGGGACAAGGAAAGAGTGGCGAGATTCTATCAAAGGGGAAAGGAAACGAGCAAGCAGTCGAGTGAAAGACTGAGGTTGGTACTCTCTGCTTCTTTCTCATCTATCTCTCATAAAGGAAAACTCAAGTTACTTTAGTTTGTTTGTTTCTAAGATAGCTACCCATCTTAGTGGGACTAAGAGTTCTAAATAGAGAGTAGTTTTCCTGATAACAAAATGGTGACTCCACTAGGGAGCGATTAGTTTGATTGCTTGTCTCTATTTGTTTGATTCATAAACCACAGATGGAGCCTGAAGTCAAGCCAACTAGCCTTTAAACTGCATTTGCTATGCAAGTGCAAAGTATATCAACGCTGCTTTAGTCAATCTCCGGGTTTGTTTATGAACTGAACAATTGACTTGAAAACATCCTAAGTGCCCTAGAGGTAGCTCAAGTAACCTCATTAGATTAGCCCTATACTTTGTATTTATTGACTATCGTTAGTTCGGCTTAAATCCCTAAACTAAACTGCAAACTGTGACCAAAAACCAAGTTAAAGTCTCGTTCCTGGTCCGTTGCACCCTCTCCTTCAGGCAAACTGGATGCATTGCACCTCCCATGTGTAGTAGGTGAGATGCATTCCTGTTTCCTTGTGTTACAGTTCCGATGATCAGGTAAGACTGTTTCTGCCTACAAATTTTGGTTTTTCTTCATTTTCTTCAGTTTTATTCAGGAGTTTTGTTGTCTATGATCAGTAGACCATTGTTGAAACCCCCTTCCTTTCCATCATTCAGCCTCCATTGTAAAAATATTTGTGAATGTTTTTATGTATTTTTCGCCATTCACAATTCTCATTTACAAAAGAGTAGCTGAATCAACCTGTCGTCTTTTGATCTGAAAGTGTTGCAAGTGTCATTGTCAGTCAAAGAAAAGAATCCTTCTCTTTTTGATAGTCGATTACACTATTACTCTTGTATTTGATCTGAATTTATAGTATTTCAAGTGTCGAAAGCAGTTTTCAATTCAAAATCGCAAAGTGTCATCTTGCCTTCCTGTCATTTTTTGAAAAGAAAATCGTTAGTATTGTTGCTTGCAAAGAAGAGATAATTCAGATTTGTATTTAGCATTATTTTTGTCATTCACACATTAATAAAGCGGAAAACAAATACATGCACGTGCATTTTCATTTATACTACTTGTTGATTTAGGATAGTGCATCTAATGTGTGCTCTCTGCTCTATGTTGAAAGGATTTCGTTTCTCTTTCCTTAGTAGCTAGGATTTTCATTGCAAAAAGAGCAGTAAACCATTTTTTATCATCTTAGATTGCATAGCTTTGGAACCTAACGCACAACATCTAGAAGTCTAGGCTAGAGATGTATTCCGGTGTCGTAAAGCCTGGTAACTGTCGCTTTCATCATAGGTTGGGTGATTCCTCTTCTCTGAAATGAAAAGTGCCAGTACAGACTTGTGCTCCCACATACTGCCGAGTATATATTGGGAGACCACAATAGGCTATATCCTTTATCCTTAGGAAGCTGTGTCTACCGCCCTATCGATCGCAATGCACTGAACACAGCATTCAGGAAGATTGACTTCCATACTGTAAAAAGTATTCTGCAGTTTTGTGATTGGTTTGGTAATCCCTTTGTCTAGATTTCCATAGAAGTCTCTTTCGTTCCTTTTCAGATTCCTTAAAGGAAAAGGTCCATCTGAGTGCTTGTCACTTTAGGCTCATTAAAAATCGAAGGCGACTAGAGACATCTTTAGCTTTTTCTCGACTCTTAAAAAGTGAAAAAGCAAGTTATGTCAAAGCATATAAAATTCATTTAATATGGAATAACATTTTCCCCTCTTATTTTGAGTTGATCAAATAATCCGCAATCATGGAAGAAAGTCAATCAAAACCCCGTCATTCGTGGAGACTGACGAGTCATCCATCTTTGACTCCAGAAACGAAACCATTCCGGGCCAAGCGGACTCGTTTAACTGGGTCAAAGTCTCCTGGTGTGTTTGAAACTTTTGTTTGAACATCCTCTGGGACTCCAGTTACTCCAATATTTTCTGGTATCCCTGCCTCTACAGAAGAAGTTCCGTAGTTACAAGAGGACATTCGAACTGATCCTAGTGTAACAGTAAACACTTCCATTTCTAAAACAGCTTCATCTAGGGTTGTTTCGGAAGGTGTTACCCCTCCAGCATCTGTCTCTGTAGAATCTATACCTTCTTCGGAACCGGAAATATTTTATGGACCTGACATTCTGCCCCTTCCACCTGGATTGATTGCCATAGAAGAGATTACGGAGGATCTTCCATCTAGTACTCCATCGCATTTTGGAACTAGGATCCACCTATTCCCTTCTACTTCAGAAGTTATAACCCCTTCATACAAGTTCCTGTAGAATCACTAGAAAGTCTTTTGGATAGACTTGATATGTCTAAACAACCATCGACATCTAGGACTGTGTCATCAGATACAGCGATAGCAGAACCTCCTACCATCACTCCGATGATGTTCGCTGGTATACCATCTGTCCTAACTAGCTCTCAACCGCTAGAGGGAGTCCACCCAGGAAATGTTTCGATAGTATTGTTTGTTCCCATTTGTTCGTCTGAAATAATATCTGGAATTTCTTATGTTGAGTCTCAGCAAATTGATCCTTCACAACAGTATCAATTTGGGCAGTCCGGTCTCCAAAGGCCAATATTTCCTGTTAGCACTGGATTACCGCCATATGGGGGGTACTATGCCCTTTCATTGTTCCCTCCGAGAGAACAACCATATGAGAGTTCTCAACCAAATTCGGGTCAAAATAGAATCACATCCAGTGGTTGGATGCCAATACTGCCTCAACAGCCAAGAATTGTATACTCAATGCAATCGAGTCTACCCGTTTTGAATATCCCCACTACACTAACTATTGTGACAGTGTCGCAAGTACAACCATTACCTGTTATATGCCAGCCTCAAGTTTCTTAGGTCCTAATACAATAGCCTCTTGTCTCTATGACATAGCCACAAACGCCGGTTAGTTTCTGCTTAACTAGAGTGACCCGGGCTCAAACGGGTACTATTACCCATCATCTTGGTCAAACATCCAGTATTGGGCAATAGCAAATGGTTTCACAACCATGGATGGTGCAACATCAACAATCACAATTCCAGCAAGTGTACCAAGGACCTGAGCAACAAATCTTTGCAAGTAATGGGCAGTTGTATATTCAAAATGGTTATCATCAATCATCCCAAATTGGTTATGCCCAGCAACCTTATCAAAGTTATTAGCATCAAATGCATTATGCTGGTATGCAAAGACCCACTACTCAGGTGATCCCATCTTATCCTGGGTATGCTTCATTGAACCTGAATCAATAGTTGCCCTTCCTGGCGACTTTAGAATTACTAGATCTAAATCGGCTAATAAATGATCCAATCACTTATGCCCCTTGGTGGCCAGCGATTCCTCATAAACTTCCGTAAGATATTCCTAAATTTAATGGAAATCTGTGTGAATATCCATCGAATCACGTGATGACCTTTCATCTATGGTGTTCCTCCAACACTCTAAATGATGATTCGATTAAGCTTCACCTATTTCAGTGAACGTTAACTAGTCCAGCAGCAAAATGGTACATAGAATTGCCTAGAGTTTCATTTGATAACTTCAGCACCCTTGCCACCACCTTTTCAACCCATTTTCAGTTACCAATAAGGTAAGAAACAGGAACAGAGCTTCTTACCAATTTCAAGAAGACGACGACCACTCACATATCTGATCATATTCATGAGTGGCAACGTCATCGTAGAATGGTAAAAACATATGTTCTTGATCAACTACTAGCTGAATGGTTTATTAAGTCATTATTGCCTTCTATTACAGAAGATGTGGCAAAGGGAGGAGTTGTCACTAAAGAGCAGGTCATTGCTCATGCCCAATATCTAGACTTGATCTATACTTAGTCTGGCACGCTCTATGACAAAATTCCTGATTCTCCAAGACCAGAATTTTCCGTTCCTCCTCCTCCTAAATCAAGAAAAGACTCTCATGTTGGCGATGGCGTGATAGGTACGACGAGCACGAAATCAAAAAAGGCCACATCTAAGAAAGCCCATAAGATTTCTAATCAAAATGAAAATGAAGAACTTTTAGCCTCGGAGATTAATGCCTTGTCAACTGATAAAGGCAAAGAACCGAAGCAACTAGGAGGCAAGAAGAAAGGGAAGAGAAAAAAGAAGAAACAGGATGATTCGTCTCCTGAAAAATCTTCTGCAAACCCTTCTGGGCAAAAGAAACCTACTCAACCATGCCTCATATGCGATGAGGATCATTGGACGAGAGATTGTCCATATAAATATGAAGTTAAGAAATTCTTTAAGAATTCAAAAACCTCAGTAGTATTGATTGATCCATTTCCAAACCCAGGAACCAATCTGGTTGCTAGTGACAATGCTTCCCCATCCCAAGTCCTTATGCTGTCCATTTCAAAACAGCAAAATGATGCTTTGATATCGACAAGGAATAAAGATTACGGGAATCCATAGCTGTCGAACAACAAGGCTACTGATCAACCTAGTAATTTGAAAACAACTTTGACCGAAGTTGTGCCACCCATCATTCCTGAGCTAACGATAAAGCCACCAAAGGGATTTGTACACAAATTGACATTTAATCCTCATGCCAGAGCGGCACAGAATTATAATATAGTAGAGGACCTGGCCCAATCGCCGTCCGCTATGTCGACACTTGAGGTATTGCAAAATTGTCCCTCCCAAAAGCAAGCTCTATTATCAGCAATAGGTGGGATTGACCCAGTGGATTCCAATCTTGTGGCCTTTAATCATAAAGGATATGAACCTCAGTTACCAGCTCAACTCGCTTTCCTCATTCAAGTGAAATCCCTCAACAAAACTATTCATCGAACAATTATTGATGAGGGGGCATCTACATGTATTATGTCAATGAGTTGTTGGAAAACTTTAGGATCACCACCCTTGTCGAGATCGTCAACAACGTTAAAAGCATTCGATGGACAAACATACACTCCATACGGGATTTTGATTAACTTACAAGTTGAACTGGGGGGTAAAACAATAGAAATTGATGTTGAAATTATTGATGGAAACCTCGATTACAACATCCTACTGGGAAGGCCCTGGATTTATGCTATGGCCACCATTGTGTCAACATACTTCAGAAAGATTGCATTTCCCTTCCAAGGAGTAATTACAATCGTCAACCAACAGACATTTCTCCCCAACATTTCACAAGTTACGGGAAGAATTCCAATGATCCACGGAAGCTCTCAGTCGCTTCAAATTATCGGAGTAGTCCTACTAAAAGACCCTACATTGATGGGTACTTTTGCCCTACCGCCTCCAAAAAACTTGGTGGAAGTGGAAATGGTGCGAATCTACAATATGGTATCTTCCATTCAGAAGATGTTCAAACACAATATTAGCATGGATCGTCACCAGGTGTTGCCTCCAAGCCCAATAGAAATATTGTAGCAATCAATGTTCTCGGCATGGGAGGCAAACCCCAATGAACGCTCATCAAGAATTTGGGTAGATAGGTCTAAAGAGTATGGTACCTCTTCAGATCCTTGGTCACATGTACATTCTACAGACGAAGGAATTGTTCAGTCAATGAACATAGAGGGGGCACCATGGGAAGATTACCACCATCATTCCCATCTTCTGGATTACAACGAAGATTACTCCAATGACCTTAATCATCCATCAGTCTTTGATTTTCTATCAAATACTGTAAATACGGTGGATTCCGAGCGAAATCTGTCCAATATTGAAGAAACTATCGCCATAAATATCTCGACCAAACCAGATGTTGTAGAAAATATTCATGTTGGCAAATCTTGTTCTTCTTCAGAACTGGAAGTATATTACGCTCTCTTTCACGAGTTCAGAGATGTCTTTGCATGGTCATATGAAGAAATGCCAGGCATTGACTCGAGCATAGTTGAACACGAAATTAAGATGTATCCAGATGTCAAACCAGTAAGACAATGGCTTCAGCAGGTGCACCCAAAGAAAGTCGCTGCCATCAAGGCAGAAGTTGAAAAACTTCTCCATGCTGGTTTCATTTACCCAGTTCCTTTAACTGATTGGGTATCAAACATTGTTCCTGTGATGAAAAAACAAGGAACAATTAGAGTGTGCATCGATTACAGGGATGTAAATCAAGCTTGTCAAAAGGATAACTACCCTACACCCTTCATCGACTAGATAATTGATGCATGCACCGGATGCAAAATCTTTTCATTTATGGATGGATTTTCTAGGTATAATCAAATAAATATCTGCCCACAAGACCAGTCAAAGACTACATTTATCTGTCCATGTGGCACATTCGCATAGCGTAAGCTACCTTTTGGTTTAAAGAACGGAGGGGGAACTTTTCAGAGAGCAATGAATTATGCCTTCCATGACATCAAGAACATCATTCAACCATACCTTGATGATCTTCCAGCTCACTCGCAAAAGCGGACTGATCATCCGCAGCATTTGAGAGCAATATTTCTATGTTGCCGACACTACAAAATAAGACTCAATCCGCACAAGTGTGTGTTTTGCGTCGATTCTGGTCGTTTACTTGGCTTTGTAGTTTCAAAGGATGCAATCCGTCTCGACCAATGCAAGGTTCAGGAAATCATCGATTTGCCTCCACCTTCAAATTTGCTTCAAATTCAGAAACTCCAAGGGAAAGCAAACTTTCTGAGGATGTTCATTCCAAATTACGCCGAACTTGCTAGAGGTTATACATGTCTTTGAAAAAATAAGTACCCTTCAACTGGGATCAGGTTGTGCAAGCTTCCTTTGATGCTCTAAAGGAATCCCTATTTAAAGAATCATTAATGTACGTTACTGATTATCAAAGAGACTTTAACCTGTATTTGGCTGCAACAGATACGACCATCACAATGGTTTTAGTTCAAGAAGACAATGGAATTGAACATCCTATTTATTATTTAAGTCGAAACTTAAATAATACAGAAAGCAAGTACTCATATGTTGAAAAGCTAGCTCTCGCTGTTGTTCAAGCAATACAGAGATTTCGACACTATATTCTCTTTCAAAAAACTACTGTTTTGTCATATTGCAACCCCATGACTTACATCTTGTCGCGAAAGTTGCTTGGGGGCAAATATTCAAAGTGGATAGCAATTTTGCAAGAGTTTGATCTAGAATTCATAAAATCCAAATCAAAGAAAGCTCTAGTTTTCGCAGAATTACTATGTGATTTCCCATCGTCATCCAACGATTCAACGTCTAAAGCAACAATCGTGGATGAATTTTTGTTTCTGATATTTTCAAGCGATCTGTCGTATGGAGATATAATCATTTATCTCCAAACACAAATGTATAGGTCTAATACCTCTCACTCAGAACAACGACGTATTCGATACCAAGAAAAAGACTACATGATTGTTAGTGATACACTATATCATCATGGTGTCGATACTATTCTACAAAGGTGCCTCACCCATGAGGAGGCCGAAAAAGTCCTAAATGATTGTCATTCAGGCACATGTGGGGGGCACCAATCTGGTTATGCTAGAACACAAAAGATTTTATGAGCAGGATACTTCTGGCCAATAATGTTCAAAGGTTGCATAACCACAGTCAGAAGTTGCCATGCTTCACAAATCTTCGACCACAAAACCAGAATACCACCCATACCTCTGCAGCCAATAGTTGTTGTTGGGTCATTCACCAAATGGGCCATAGATTTCATGCAATGTAACCCCACCTCAGCTGGGGGGCATGGGTATATCATAGTCACAGTTGACTATTTTACGAAATGGGTTGAGGCACTGCCTACATTAAACAACAGCGACGAAATGGCCGCTCTTTTCTTTTTCAATTATGTAGTCACCATGTTCGGCGTTCCACAAGCTATAGTCATAGATCATGGATCACATTTCTGCAATCACATGATGGTTGAATTGGCCGCCAAATTAGGACTATCCCACGATAGCTCTACTCCGTATTATCCACAAGCTAACGGGCAAGTTGAAGCGATCAACAAAGTCCTGAAACGCATGCTACAAAGGATGATTGGAGTCCATAAACGGAGTTGGCACCTAATCCTGTACTCAGCCTTGTCGGCATACCGAACATTTGTGAGAAATGCGACCACGTTTACACCCTTTCAGCTGGTGTATGGCTTGGAAGTGCTCTTACCAGTTCAGTGTGAGATTTCGTCTCTCAAGCTCACAGTTGACCTCCTCCCCGAAACTTCAGAGGAAGAAGCTCATTTCTTAGAATTAATCCAATTGGTTGAAACTTTTCGTGACGTCGCCTTGGCTAACGAAGCGCATAAGAAATGAGTCAAAGCACAATTTGACAAGAATGTCAAACCCCTTGTTTTCTCAGAAGGTGACCTGGTCTTGCTCTATGATCAGGAATCCGATAAATTAGGAGTAGGTAAGTTTCAGTCTTTGTGGATGGGTCCCTATATTGTTAAGTGTGTATTAGCAAAAGAAGCCTATGAGCTAGTATATCATGATGGAATTCCACTGTCGCAACCCTGAAACGGGTTGTACCTTAAGCACTACTATGCTTGACTCAGCATGGTAACCTCTTCTTATGCTTTTGTTACATTTTTGTTTTCATCAAGAGTGATCATTTTGGTTAGGTAATCCACTTTTGCATTATGTTGCATATTTCAAACCCATTGGAATCATTTGTTGGATACGCTGATGGGGCTAGTCGTAGTATGCAGAATCTATCTTCTGCAGCTTGGGCCATCTTTGATCCATGCAGCGAGTTAGTGAGTTTCAGAGGGGTATGTATTGGTCAATCAATAAACAACATCACTGAATATAGTGCATTGATATAGCTTCTCTCTGATGCCATTGTGCATGGCTAGACTCACAGCTCGTTATTCTACAACTTACCGGCACCTATTCCGTTCAGAATCCAACTATATATCACATGTTCCTAAGGGTCAAGATTTTGCAAAGATAGTTCGATTCTATTCAATATCAACATATTTCCAGAAACTTAAACATGTTAACCAATTCATTAGAAAATTATGTGTTAGATAGACATTTGCAACGTTTGTAAAAGAAAAGCATCTTATCAATAACTGCATTAGGATCATATAACTTAACTAAAATAAAACTCTGAAAATCAAAAATATATATATAACTATTTATAGTTTGTACATAGTGTTCTGTGTCCAGGACAAAATCGGTCATATGACCCAAAAACTCAAAATGCAAGGGGGCACCCTAATCTAATGGTGTTCGTGATAACTAGTCACCGCCTGTGCAATCATGCATAAGAGCCTGGTCCATCGGCTCGGCACACCAGTGGTATGGCGCTGTAATCTCAGAGGCAGCTCATCGGTCCTCACATCTGGAATACCAAGGGTGAGACCCTCGATCTGATCCTACAACACTGCAAGGGTCTCGGATACATCCAGGTCGTGAAGAATGGCCCTCCCTACAGCCTCTCCTGCTGGAACGACAGCTGCTCCTCTCAGGTGCGCTGCTGGTCGCACTGGCCCAATATCTGCATAATCACATGAGTTTTGATTAGTCTTGATAAACATTTAAAAAACACAAGAACATTATAAAAACAATAAACAGAGATATGGTCAGATATTTTTACCTATAACACCCCACTACTCGCCAGCCGACAGCACCAAATCTAGGTCACCTCGGAGATCCATCCCAACATATGGATACTTGGCATAAACCATCTATTGACGGTTGAACCACTCAAAGAAAGCATCAGAGAATGAAACCTATGGTTGACTAGCACGTCTAGCGATAAGGTCAACCCATCTTTGCATCCGTGGCTCAGTCGGTGGTGGTAGGCCAAGTGAAATGTATTGTGGTTGCATCAGTGGGATCTTCTCCAAGGTAAAAGCAATCAGAATAGAACCATAGCCAAAGTTCTTGGATCTTCCGTTTTTCACCTTGGTAAGTTGTTCTTTGATAATTGGAAGTACTGCATCACACCATTTGAATACCTTGGGTTCGAGGCATTCCAAGGCGTACTGCATATAAGACCTGTTGGCCAAGTGAAGGGCCACCCTACCAGCCAATCTAGCAAAGGTGAATAAAATAGTCCTCAAAATCCAGTCGGTGACATCTCGGATATTGATCTTACCATCCCTGCTTGGCTGAGATCCTTCCCTATGGTATCGGCAAATATAATCCCTCACAAATTCACCCCCACGTGCAAAACCTGATAGTAAGAGAGGGGCACCACGCCTCGATAAACCGGTCAAAAAGTAGATGTCCTCAACAGTCATGGGGATGGATTTTCCTCTTATATAGAACACTTGGTTGGTAGGATCCCATGCATCGAGGAAATATTGCAACAAGTTGATTTGTTGCCTCATGCTAGATATGTAGAAGAACTTGAGCAATCCACAGTTCCGCAATGCAGTTACCGTACCCAGATCATGTAAGGAAACCATGACCTCTTCTTCATGCTCATGTTCATGCCATGTAATGACCATTTTGCTCTAATGAATCTCTGAAAAACAAACAAGAGAAGAATCAGGGTCCTGATTTGGCAAAAAATAGGAAAAATTTCCATGAAAAATCAGTGCAAAGTTTTCCTACTTGCGCCCATCGCACCCTAGTTGTGTACTGAGTGTGATGCATACATTATAGCTAGTGGCTAGCTTAAGATGCATCGTACCTTTCGATGTACACTAAGTTTGATGGGGGCAGAATGAAATGTTCAAACCCCAAGGGCCCACAAAAGCAGGAAAACATGCTCAAAATTAAAAAAGGAAGGAATTCAATTGAAGAGCTCAGGTTTAGTTCCTACCTGGTCTAGACAGTGCCAAAAATCATCCACAGAATCTCCCGAAATCAGCTGATGAAAATCAAAGGGGAAAACACCTCCAGAGCTACAACAGTCACAACTCCAAATCAAATGGTAAAATAAGGGGTAAAAAACTATTTTTAAGTTACCTTTCATGTAATTTAAGTAGGGTATTGGTTTTTAACTCATTTTTCAGGCATATGTCCTCATTTCTAATCAGTTTGATGGAGCAATTGAATAGGTGGTATGACCATCGAAAGAACCTAGTGTCAACGGTGAACCAAATATCAATGACGATTATCACGCGTAGTTTTACGCGAAGTTCAAGCTCATTAAAAAATAAACCTAGCAATGAGCATATGTTCCACCAGAGTTTAAGCTCATTAAAAAATGAACCCACCTCCGATAAATAACCATTGAGATCGAATTATTATTAGCTCTTGAGCCTTGGTCATTTTCTTACCATCACCTCCACTCTTTTTTAGCCGATCATACGCCTCTATTTGATTGTTTACCCCTTTTGAGGAACAACTACAACGAGTGATCCTATTAGCCACCTTCTTTACACTGTCGTGATTGAAAAGTTCCAAACATTACCTGGAACCAGTTGTTATCTGAAAACATCACTCGTTCCTAAAAAAATGAGTCTCCTTTAACCTCTTTTCATCTGACTCATAAAATATGAAAAGATTGCCGAGCAATTGGCCTCTCCAGCTTGTTAAAGTGATTGGAAGTGCCATCCCTCCTCTAGATTTTAATCCTTTTGTACCTAAGGGATTATTAAACAAAAAGATCGAGCTTTTGTCTTGTTCAGCTTGTTAAAACTATCGAAAAGTCATCCCTTTCACATTGTTTTATACTTTTTTGGACTTAAGGGATTATATTACGAAAAAGGAATATTGGAGTCTCCTTTCCATCTCTTTTTAGACTCTCTAAAATTGAAAAAAACCAAGTTATCCTTGTCGTTAAACTCATTAAAACAATAGCGAAAAACTTGTCCATTCAGACAAGAGTGAGTTTCACTGTCGCTAGGCTCGTTAAAACATAATGACGGGTTTGCCCAAAGGGAAAATTATAGAACAAGCATATGTTATCCTCCTCAAGCTTGACAAAAAGAAAGAGGTACTAGTTAGAAATGACTGGGGAAAATTGGGAAGAAAACTTGAAGAAACTTTATTGGTAGTAGGTCACTCTTGAACATGACACTTTCACTCCATCACCATGATTGAGTCGGTTTGGGTTATTCCATTCACTAGTCATATCACCATTGGTCCACCATACCATCCACTTTTGGGGTTAATGCTACCAATCCATTTCAGTGTCACCGATATGTTCAAGAGAAGTCGCTCAGAGAATTCACCTACCCAACTTGTGTCTCATCCATTGCAATACCTTCACGCTTCATTCTTTCATGACCGCCACCCTGAACCTTGTATCATCAAATCGTTTTCACCTCTACAAAATCATTTGCTCCGTTCCATGTCGTAGATGTGGGATCCATCAATGCCCTCCTACGACGGGTCACTTCTTGTCGACATCAACTCATTATCCAAGAAGCCGACCTAGGAACAACCCTTTCAGTACTTTGAAGCTTGCATGCCTCAATGGAAATTTTCTCACTTCCAGCGACAAGTTTACACTAATGGCCTTTGACTGAAAGATTTTGCGTGGTGTTCGAAATCAACTCATGTATTCACACCACGTGAATTGTATTGCAGTGCCTTGAGGGTCATCATCATCATCGGTGATTCCTCTCGTACCGGTGATGTCCTTCCATGTTCAACATTAGAACATCTTTTCACATAGATCGACTTGTACTTTGGGCGAAGATTGAACGAGTTTCGAAGACCCGGGATCTAGTTTCATCCATCCGGGCTGCAATATATTCAGGAAAATAAAGACATCAAATGTACTTCATTGCTGCACAGATAATCATCCAAACTAAGGGATGATGGCTCTACCAGAATCATCAGTCTGCACACAGATGGTTGTCTATCCTATGTACATGAAAATGAATTTATAAAAGCTGAGAATGGGAATGCCCGCCTCAGCTAGATCATGAAAAATATTATGAAGATAATGTATTGTATTGTATCTTATTACCGGTCACCTTCCAGTTCGAAGAACCTCGGATCCTCATTATAAAGCATTTCACCCAACATCAAAAAGGATTTACGACCTCATACTTTAAGGGGCAACTGTTATGGACAGATTTGGGCACCACAACCCCAACCATACATGTCCATCAACCAAGGGCTTATAAGTCCCTAAAAGTGTTGTTTCATACCCTAAAGGAGCAAGGTCAGCTGATGACATCATCTCCCAGAAGTTCTCCATGAAAAACTACTCAGAACTGTTCAAAGCAAGACCATACAGACTACCCAGTGCTAAAGGTGCGATGCATCTCACCTGCCACATGCAAAAAGCGCGATGCATACTGGAAAGCCCTTCTATAGGGTGCGATGAGCAAGAGCAGACAAATGGCACAAGTAGTTTGCTAGGTGGAAACCCATAAAATCTTCTAGAAACTGCTCATTTGACACTTGCCTCTCTGAGTTCACCCAGATATGAGTAAGAGATCTGAAATCTACATGTGGAACCAAGAACTATCAGTGAAAGGAAACTCATCAAAATCGCAGAAGCTGACTCACTCTCCTGTAAAAATCTATATATGGATCCCTCATCCAAGAGATCCAGAGGCTGGAATTTTGTAATTTGCAAGGAAGTTATGTTGGTTTCTCTTTGAAGACATTGTTGGGTGATGTTGCTTTGTATGAGGTGAAGAGGTCTTTCATGCTAGGAGGATGGCTCTGGGTCAGACCAATTTGTTGCAATCCTCTCTTCTACTACATCTATTAATAAAGCTATTTGAGTTTTCCTCCATATTCTTGTATATCTCTGGATATTGTGTTGATATATGCATTTGTATGGTCAATATATATCTGATCCTATGTTGTTTACAGTGATAGATCTCTATGCTTTTATGGTATTGTTGAGCCTCAACCTTGCACTCATTTACCTGTCCTCCCAACAGCTTTTCCCTATTCACTTCTCTCTTCTGACATCATTTCCTCCATCAACTTGTTCAATTCATTGCATTATATGTCTTTTTAACATGATTTGTTGACTGTGCTAATGATTGACTGTTTGTTTAGAATTTTGGTACATGTTCAGCAATTCCGCAGCTGTTCTGCAATTCCGCAGCTACTCAGCAATTCCGCAGGTGTTCAGAGATTCCGCAGCCTTTTTGTTGTTTGCTATACTCCACGTGTCTTCTCTAGGAACGGGCCACATGGGCACGTTGGTATGGATGTATACATGGTTCGTATGCTATTGGTTGGGCCAAATCAGTCACATATGCCCCCGGTCAACGCAGGAGTACCCACGGTCAAACAGTTAAGTTCCAGATGGTGGCACGGCTCTGCGTGAGCAACTGAGACACGGAACCATAGCTGGCACTTCCTCCACGCCACGAAGACAGCAAGGGACAGGATCTAACCATAGATTTACTCCCCATGATGACCGTTTCCTCCAAACGTGCACGGAGTTGCCTGCGTGTTGCTGCGTAGTTAATTAGTTAAGACTGTAGTTGCTTAGTTTACGCAGAGGACAGTTTGTCCCTGTGCCTATAAATAAAGCGTTTGCCAACGCTTAGAGATTAGCTTTTTGATATTGTAATTGCTGTAATTGTTTTGGTTATCAAACTCTGTTTTAAAGACTATTTCTACAGCACTTTTTGACTGTATTTTGACATGCTGATTTAATATAAGAAGACTGTTTCTGCTCATCTCTGCGTAGCTGATCTTTAACTGGTTGAGTGGATGGAGGGCCCCCATCTACCACAACCTATGTACAGTAGCATTTAACTTTATTTTCCTGCCTTTCTTTGTTTTCATTTTGACATGTACAATAATGTATAGTTTGATTTCTGCAATTTTTCATTTCTTTGAACATGTATAATAATGTACAGTTTGATTTCATGCCTTTACATTTCCAGCACTTTTCAGAACTGATCAGTTTGTTTATGCAGGTGTGTTAGGAGCCTGGGATAGTGTGTTTTTATTTCTTTTTATCACTGATGGTATTTGAAGTTGTCTTGTCTTAGCTGCTGATTTTTACCTTACTTACTTAGTTTCATTGCTAGTTTACTTTATCAAGTTTTTGACAAGTTGCTTACTAACCTTTTGATGGTCTTCTCATCATAATTGACTAACCTTTATTGGACCAAAATATCATTGAGTGGCAGCTTGGTTTGATTAGCTTTTGGACTCATATTACTGATTCCTTCTTAACTGTTTTTCACATGAACAATTTCAGCTAGAGGCAGAATGTTAAGGAAGAATGAAGTGTTATGATTTGTCATTTAAGTTTTGCAGTTAAAGTAGTGTTTTTCACTTTCCATTGAGTTAACATAGATGCTATTTTTGTTCTTATCAGTAGCATAGATAGTGGACTAGTGCCATTAGTCATTTTGTTTAATGCTTTGCTTTCATTTGAAGTTTCAATTCCATTGCAAGTCACTTTTCAAGATTTCAAGAAACATTTAGAAACCACCATATGCACACACACTCACTCATCTGTTTATAAATCCATCACTCCATCTTAGGAAGATAAGTCAAACACAAACTAAAAACGACAAAAAGAACTAGGAAAGGCTGCTTAAGTATATATTGTACACTTCACTTCATCAGCTTACGAGCCCCGGGTTGACAATTTATGATAGCAATTTAGATAACACTAAATTGGCCAAACATTTTGGCGCCGTTGCCGGGGAAGTGAAATTAGGTAGCCAATTCTAAAAAAAAAATTAAGAAAATTTCAAGAAAGGGAAATTGATAACTTCTCAAAGTATGCTCTCCTCTTGCACCTAAAGTGATCTGGAGGATCAGAAAAGAGAAAGTTATTGGTTTAATAGTTTCTTAAGTATGCTCTCTTCTTGCACCTAGAGTGACCTGGAAGATCAGAAAAAGAATTATTAGCCTGACTTGAAGAAAAATAAAAAATGACATGCATAGAGCTAGAGATTCTAGGGGAAGGTTTTTAGCTAGAGCCAAGAGTTCGATTTTTACAAGTCCATCTACTTCAAGGGATAGACAAGAGACACCTCCCTTATCTCCAACTGACACTCCTAGCCCTAGGGTTCCCGGAATTCAAGAAACAGGAGTCGACTCTCCCATACCTTCCATCGATTCTGAAAGAGATCCTTTCCTTCTTTCTCCAGAGAGGCAAATTATAATTGAAGAAGTAGAAACACCTGAAGAAGAAGGAGGGAATCCTTCTCATACACCCTTAGTAGAAGAACCAGAAGACTCTGAAGTCTCTGGGGAAACTACCATGGCAGAGGAAGAAGCACCTGGATTTGGTAGAGGTAGAGGTAGAGGAGGAGGAGGAAACAATGGAGGAGGTAGAGGTAATATTGGAGGAAATAGGGATGGGGATAACTCATTCGGGTTCCCTATAGTCGATGAGGATTCCCGAGCCACCATGAAGAACATCTCACCATCTGTCCTCCCAAACTTTCATGGATCAAGGAATGAGGACCCTGAAACATTCTTATTTGAGTTTGAAGTCGTATGTAGAACTTATGACTATTTGGATGACACTCAAAAACTCAAATTGTTCCCTTCCACATTGAAAGGACAAGCTTTGAAATGGTTCATGGGGTTAGTCACTCAATCCATTAGGTCTTGGAATGATATGAAACAGACATTTTTGGATAGGTACCTGGACTATTGTATGCCCACCAATCACAAGGATGAGGTATTTAAAATGGTACAAAGAGAAGATGAGAATTTGGAGAAATTGATTGAAAGATTTCAGTATAATTTGAAAAGAGCAAAAATGAGTAACTTGGATGAAGAGACCTTGAAAGCCCTATTACTAAAAGCCATTAGAGATGAATGGATAGATCTTTTGAATATGATGGGGAAGGGAGATATATCTCAGCTTCCACTTTCTGATATAGCAGAATTATGTGTCCATCTCTCAAGGGGCAAATCAAAAACTCAAAAAGGGCCTAGAGATCCTTCTCTCCTCAGAGCAAATAAATCTGCAACTGGATCAGTAAGTAGGGCTGAGATCGGCAATATGCTTGATGAATTCAAAACTGACATCTTAGGGAGTCTGAGTGAACAATTAGACACCCTTAAGATCCACAATAAACAGAAAGCAGAAGCCGAGGCCTTGGCCATCTTTTGCCCGAAATTTAGGAAGAAACATGCGTTAAGGGAATGTCCCTTGGAAGCATAAGTTGTGGAAACATGTGTAATTTGCTCAGAAAACCATGAGACCAAGGGTTGTCCTTCAATCCCTGGGCTCAAAGCAGTCTTTCAAGAAGATCCAAATACACTTGAATCTCTCTGTTTTGTTGCAAGGAGACCTTGGCAGGGGCAACAAAATCAAGGGTTTAACAACTCTATGAATTTTCAACCCCAACCAAATTGGAATCCTTGGCAACAACCTTGGCCTCAACCTCAAAATCATTTTCAATCATGGATGCAAAGCATGCAAAATCCTTATGGGAGATTTGCTCAATTCTATCAATATCCTCCATCTTTTCAGAATCAGCAAGCTCCACAACTTCCAAATCAAAGTCAACAACTATCATTACCATTCCCTCAACAACAACAACCTTCTCCACAAAATCAAAATTCTCAACTCTTGCTCCAATCCCAACAAAAGTCAAATCAACTTCCTTCTCAGCCATTGCCAAACCCCAATAATAGGAACCCTCAAAATGCTTACATGATGGAAGGTCAACCATTCCCTACCTATATGATTGTTCCTCTCAATGAAGTACAACTCAGATCAGGTAGAATCTTAGATCAACCTTCTATAAATGTTCAACAACCAAGCATTTCTGAGGAAGAATCTCTTAGAGCTAATAAGGGTTCTGAAGCATCCCTTCAAAACCCAAACACTCAAAAAGAAAAAGAAAAAGAATCAACCCCCGCAACTCCCATAGTTGAGCAACCTACATCTTCATCCACACCTCCTTTTCCTGAAAGGTTACAAATCGACAAAGGAGTGGAAAAGCAAATTTGGTTGCCTGACTATAATTTTCTAGATGAATTGAAGAATGTCTGTATCAAGATCCCCTTGTTACAAGCCATTAAACAAATTCCCATTCTAGCCAAAACAATAAAGGAGTTGAGCCTTAAAAGACCAGGAAGGAAACCAAGAGATACCAGAAGGATCCACCTGGTAGGAAAAATTGTAGACATTATGATGGGAAAGATTACCATGCAGAAATATGTAGATCCCGGTAGTCCAATTGTCAAAACACATATCAATGGGGTAGAAATACCAAATACTTTGATTGATTTAGGGGCTGCTATCAACATTATGAGTAGACAGACCATGGACCAGTTAAAACTTCCTAACCTTCTCTTTACACCTACTTTACTGCAGCTTGCAGATAGATCAATCATTAAACCTGACGGTGTATTGGAAGACATTCCAGTCTCCCTAGACTCTTGGGAATATCCAGTTGATTTTATGATTTTAACTCCCAAGAACAATCTAGGAGGACATCCTCTTATTTTAGGAAGACCTTGGCTGGCCACAGCTGATGCTTTCATAAGTTGTAGGTCTGGGGATATGTATATTTCTGATGGCAATTCAACAAAGAAGTTCAATCTGTATCCTCCAGCGAAAGCAATTACAGAAATAGGACATAATGAGTGGGTTGATGATGAAGATACTATACAACCTGTCTTTACCATTTCTGAGATTAGTGAAGATAGTCAAATTCTGAATACATTAGAAAATTTTGAACCATCTTCAGAATATGACTCTACACAATTTCAGTTGGATTCTGACATAGAGTGTCTATCATCTAGACAAATGTCTCTTTTCTCTATGGAAGAATTTGGTAGTTCTGCCATTGAGATCTTTCCAGGAAAAACATTAAACATTAACAAAAACTTGGAAAAATCCCAACAGGAAGAGCTAACCAAAGTCTTGCAAAGACATTCTACTGCTTTTGCATGGGAGTATACCGACATGAAAGGTATTGACCCTAAGACTTGCATTCATCACATCTACATTGAGGAAAACAGTAGACCAATCAGACAACCTCAAAGAAGGATGAATCCAAATCTTAGGGAGATAGTGAAAGAAGAGCTCCAGAAGTTACTCAATGTAAACTTCATTTACCCTATTTCAGATAGCCAATGGGTTTCTCCCTTGGTTATAGTACCTAAAAAGAATGGTAAATGGAGGGTTTGCATTGATTACATAGAATTAAACAAAGCAACCTTGAAGGATCACTTTCCTTTGCCCTTTATTGATCAAGTATTAGATACTTTAGCAGGTAAAAAGTTTTTCTCATTTTTGGATGGTTTTAGTGGTTACAATCAAATTCAGGTAGCACCTGAAGATCAAGACAAAACCACATTTACTTGTCCTTGGGGAACTTTTGCTTACCGAGTACTTCCTTTTGGATTATGCAATGCACCCGCTACATTTCAAAGGGCTGTACTAGGAATCTTTTCAGATCTAATTCATGATTGTGTAGAGGTCTACATGGATGATTTCACAGTTTATGGTAACACATTTGAAGAAGCATTAGAAAATTTGGAAAAATTCCTAATTAGATGTAAAGAAACAAATCTTTCATTAAGTCATGAAAAGTGTTTTATGATGTTTACTAAAGGAATTGTTTTAGGACATCATATTTCAGGAGATGGAATTAAAGTTGATAGATCCAAAGTTGAAGTCATCTCCAAGTTACCTGTTTCAAATTGCCAGAAAGATGTTAGAAGTTTTCTTGGGTTTACTGGATATTATAGAAGATTTATTGAAAACTTCACTAAGATAGCATCTCCTCTTTTCAAATTACTTACCAAAGACTGTGAGTTCAAATGGGATCCTGAATGTCAGTCTGCCTTTGAAACTTTAAAGACTAGAATATCTGAAGCACCCATTTTGAGAGGGCCAAATTGGAAACTCCCTTTCCACATTTCTACTGATGCTTCAGATACAGCTCTAGGAGCTGTTTTGGGACAAAAGGATTTGGTCCCTTATGCCATTTATTACACCAGTAAAAATTTGACTCCCACTGAGTTAAATTACACTGTGACTGAAAAAGAATTCTTAGCCGTTGTTCATGCAATCAACAAGTTTAGACATTATATAACCGGCTATGAAACTTTTGTCCATACTGATCACTCTGCAATTAGATATCTCATGAACAAACCTATTACTAATGGCAGAGTTACAAGATGGCTTTTACTTTTACAAGAATTCAACATTACTGTGTTAGATAGACCAGGAAAACAAAACACAGTAGATGATTTCTTGTCTAGAATCCAAAACACTAACGAAGATTCTCCTGTAGAGGATAAGTTTCCAGATGAATACTTGTTTGCAGTAACTACCAAGACTCCTTAGTATGCAGATATTGCTAATTATCTAGTTACAGGGAAGCTACCTCTACACTTATATCCTAATGAGAAAAGGAAAATCATTCAGGAGAGTTCACATTATTCTTGGATTTCTAATGAATTGTTCAAAACAGGGCCAGATTGTATGATCAGAAGATGTGTTCGGGAAGATGAAATGCCTGACATCCTTAAGGCATGTCATGATGAACCGTGTGGCAGACACTTTGCTGACAAGAGGACAGCCTATAAAATCCTTTCTTTAGGATATTATTGGCCTTCTCTCTTTAAAGATGCAAAGCAGTATGTTAGAAGGTGTGACAGCTGCCAAAGAGTTGGGAGACCAACTCCTTCAAATGAAATGCCACTACAGCCACAGGTATGCATCGAACCCTTTGAGAATTGGGCTCTAGATTTTGTTGGACCTATTAATCCACCATCTAAGCAAAAGAAGTACATATTGGTTTGCACTGATTATGTTACTAAGTGGGTAGAAGCCAAGGCATTGCTTTCTGCCACTGAAAATTCAGTTGTTCAATTTCTTTTTGAGGATATTTTTACTCGTTTTGGTGTCCCAAGAGAAATTGTGACAGATCAGGGAAGCCAATTTACATCTAAATTGATGGAGAAGCTGATGGAGGAATACAAAATCAAGCACAGAACATCTACTCCATACCATCCGCAATCAAATGGTCAAGTGGAATCTACAAATAAAGTCCTTGAAGGCATTATCACCAAGACTGTTCATCTTCATAGAAGAGATTGGGCGGAAAGGCTTCCTGAAGCCTTATGGGCCTATAGAACTACATGGAGGAACACAACAGGACATTCTCCCTATGAACTTGTTTATGGGAAAGAAGTCCTGCTCCCCATTGAGTTCCAAATCAAGACCTTCAAGATGGCAGTTCAGTTGGGGATGAGCCTATCAGAAGCTCAAAAACACAGAATGGACCAGCTAAATGAGCTAGATGAAATAAGACAAGATGCAATTCTAAGGACCGATCTAGTTCAGCACCAAAGAACTAAATGGCATGATCGACACATCAAAGAAAGAAAGTTTCAGAAGGGAGATTGGGCACTATTGTTTGATTCCAAGTTTAAGGACTTCAAAGGAAAATTTCAAACTCATTGGCTTGGGCCATATGAGATTGATGAAGTCTTTAACAATGGAGCAGTTCGAGTGAAGACCATTGACGAGCTTCAGACTCCTCTCATTGTGAATGGCCATAGATTGAAAGTCTACCACAAGCCACTCTCAAGGGAGGAATTTGTTAAAATATTCCAATAAGATTCTGCAATGAGGCTGGTGGAGAAGAATTCTTCTCCTCCATCAGCCTAGTTTTTGTTCCTTTCAGTCGAAAAAAAAAAAAAAAAAAAAAAGAAAAAAAATCTCTTGTATAAGCCTGAAAACCAATCTTGGATTGGCGGTCTTATGCAGAAAATATGAAGTGAAAATCAAGGTCACCTGACACTTTATATTTTCCAAAAAAAAAATCTCTCTTTCTCTGTCCATCTCATCCATCTCATCCATCTCATCATTTTCATTCCACTTCATTTTCTTCCAGTCCATTCATTCCATCTCATTTTCACCAATAAAGTCCCTCTCAGGACTATTCCATTCAGTCAAGTTGTTTTAATCCTCTTTGTGCAGGCAGAAAAGTGTTGCTGCAATTTCCACAGCTAGGAGCCAATTCCGCAGCTGATATCAAGATTCCGCAGCCAATACACTCTGTTCCTGCAAATAAAACAACTATGTTTTCAAAAAGAAAAAAATCTACAGTCAAAAGCACCAGCATCATTAAAGAGCAAGGACACATAGCATATACAAAGCCAGCAATAAATCAAAGGTTAGGGATCAAAATGCAAATACACGAAGGTATGTTCTAAATTTCTAACTAACAGTTATATCATTTATGTATGGTTTTCGGATTATGGTATGAGGCACTTAATGTAATGATTGACAAGATCCCCATCCACTCCTCATCCATTATTCTGCGTAATCCACCTCACCACCTTCCTAACGGTTCCCTAATTGCTGTTGATTCGAACGTAATACGGCCTGCTCTCTCTCATTAATTCTTCGTACCAGAGTGACGTGTACTATTGTACCACGGCTCTCCAATTAATCATTCCGCAGCCAGGTGTACACAGCCACCTGACGTCCATGGGATTCGGCCGTTTCATCCTTTAACACCCTTCTACACATGCATAACCCCATTTCTATTGCTGTTCACTACCTCGATTCCATCGATTTCACTCTCGGTTTCATTCACTACTCTGTTTCACCGTAAACATACTCTGTTCTATTTTCCTCACCTCTCCGCTCAAAACCCTGACCACCAGTCTCGTAATTGCATCACGGCCATTCTGTTGTAGCCGTAATACCCACTGCTGAGCGTTCTGTTGTAGCCGTAATACCCACTGCTGAGCACTGTTTTTCCCGTATAGCTCTCTCTCCAGTATTCAAACAACGTTGTCAGAGCAGCAAGAGAGTTGGTAACCGAAATGGGCAAGTTATTAAGAGCAGAGCCGGAAGGTTCTAAGTTTCTAGACGGTTACCCACAAACGAAGAATGCCCTGCAGAAGGCCAAGTGGTTAAAATTTATTCAGAAGTTCAAAGGATATCACAAGGAAGTTACCAAGGCCTTTGCTCGGTCGTTTGATGGAAAAACAAATACTGTGGAGATTGGAGACCTACAATTCACTGTCACAGAGAGCAGCTTGGCTCAAGCAACTGCTTTACCTCAGACAGGGGAACGTTGGTTCAAAAATCGAACTGTTGAAGGCCAAGAGTGGAAGAACATGTTGAAAAATCCAGGTATGGATACCACTATCTTCACCAAAGGAATACCTGTAAGTGTCATTAAAAAGGAATGGACTGCCTTACTTTTGCTAGTTCATAAATTTTTAACATGTGAAGGCAGATTTGGTATAATGTATGTTTATCATACAAAGATAATGATGCATTTTATGGGTGAACATACCATCAATCTTCCTTATTTCTTGCTAGCTAGTCTAAGAAAAATGAGTGCCACTGTTCAGAAACACGTGGGAAACATTGAGCCCCACCTATATCACCATGGACTCATTAAAATCTTGATTGAGGAGCAGTTAAAAATTAGAAAGGATACATGGGAGAAATTCCTTGTTAGAAACCATTTTCAAGAGGCAGCAGAAGCCTCTAGTAGCTCTCCTAGGGTGCCAAAAAGAAGTAGAAGAAAAGGGAAAGAAATGGTTACCCAAGAAGAGACTGCTGCCCAAGACACTGTTGTAGAAGCTGAAGAAATTGCCCAAGAAATTGTTACAAAAACTCTTCAAGAAATTGCCCAAGAAACTATTCAAAAGAAAAGAAAAAGGGAAGCAGAACAAAAAGACAAAAGGGGGATAAAGGGAAAGCCATTTTGCAAGAGTCATACCCTTCACCTGAACCCTCAAGTGAAGAAGATACCCAAGCATTAGCTCATAGGCTTGCTCAGCTTCATGAAACTGCCATCTTCAAAAAGAAACAAAAGCAAGAACAGCAAAAGCCAAAGAGTACTAGCCTACAAGTGAGAAGAAGCAGTAGAATTATAGAGAAGAAGAGTGTGACTAAAAAGAAACAGTCCCATTTCATTGATTTGGGCACACCTGAGAAGACTCCAATTCGGCTAGATATTGAGCAAAGTCCTCCAAGAGAAGAAAGTCCTTTCCAGCAAAAGAGAGAAAGCAGTTTTCAAGGATTTGAATTTAGGCCAAGACAAACACCTGACATTGACCCTGTCCAGCAGGAGGCATATGATTATTTGGAAACATTAGAGCAATCTGTTGCTGGTCCTAGCACTGTCTTGCCCCTTGAACAACAGGTTCAATCTCTGAAGCAAGAAGTATTTGAGCTAGAGGTCCTAAACCGCCACATCAAACAGGAAAACAAAGCATTGAAAGAACAGAGAAACGTGGAAAAAATGATCCACGATAACACAATGCTTCATTTGGGTCTTTAGCAAAGAAAGAACAGGAAATTGAAGAGGAAATGCAAGAAATGAAGCAGGGCCTTGGTCAACTTGAAATTCAGGTGCTTGGTTAGGAAACCAAGAACAAATTTGGCAACAGGAAGGAAAAGGAGAAGATTGGATGTCTTTGCAGAGGCATCTGAACATGTGAACTGAAAGATTATGACAAAATTTTGGTTGCATGAGGACATGCAACACCCTCGCAGTGGGGGTATGTTGAGCCTCAACCTTGCACTCATTTACCTGTCCTCCCAATAGCTTTTCCCTATTCACTTCTCTCTTCTGACATCATTTCCTCCATCAACTTGTTCAATTCATTGCATTATATGTATTTTTAACATGATTTGTTGATTGTGCTAATGATTGACTGTTTGTTTAGAATTTTGGTACATGTTCAGCAATTCCGCAGTTGTTCTGCAATTCCGCAGCTACTCAGCAATTCCACAGCTGTTCAGAGATTCCACAGCCTTTTTGTTGTTTGCTATACTCCACGTGTCTTCTCCAGGAATGGGCCACATGGGCACGTTGGTATGGATGTATACATGGTTCGTATGCTATTGGTTGGGCCAAATCAGTCACGTATGCCCCCGGTCAACGCAAGAGTACCCACGGTCAAACAGTTAAGTTCCAGACGGTGGCACAGCTCTACGTGAGCAACTGAGACACGGAACCACAGCTGGCACTTCCTCCACGCCACGAAGACAGCAAGGGACAGGATCTAACCATAGATTTACTCCCCATGATGACCGTTTCCTCCAAACGTGCACGGAGTTGCCTGCGTGTTGCTGCGTAGTTAATTAGTTAAGACTGTAGTTGCTTAGTTTACGCAGAGGACAGTTTGTCCCTGTGCCTATAAATAAAGCGTTTGCCAACGCTTAGAGATTAGCTTTTTGATATTGTAATTGCTGTAATTGTTTTGGTTATCAAACTCTGTTTTAAAGACTGTTTCTACAGCACTTTTTGACTGTATTTTGACATGCTGATTTAATATAAGAAGACTGTTTCTGCTCATCTCTGCGTAGCTGATCTTTAGCTGGTTGAGTGGATGGAGGGCCCCCATCTACCACAACCTATGTACAGTAGCATTTAACTTTATTTTCCTGCCTTTCTTTGTTTTCATTTTCACATGTACAATAATGTATAGTTTGATTTCTGCAGTTTTTCATTTCTTTGAACATGTATAATAATGTACAGTTTGATTTCATGCCTTTACATTTCCAGCACTTTTCAGAACTGATCAGTTTGTTTATGCAGGTGTGTTAGGAGCCTGGGATAGTGTGTTTTTATTTATTTTTATCACTGATGGTATTTGAAGTTGTCTTGTCTTAGCTGCTGATTTTTACCTTACTTACTTAGTTTCATTGCTAGTTTACTTTATCAAGTTTTTGACAAGTTGCTTACTAACCTTTTGATGGTCTTCTCATCATAATTGACTAACCTTTATTGGACCAAAATATCATTGAGTGGCAGCTTGGTTTGATTAGCTTTTGGACTCATATTACTGATTCCTTCTTAACTGTTTTTCACATGAACAATTTCAGCTAGAGGCAGAATGTTAAGGAAGAATGAAGTGTTATGATTTGTCATTTAAGTTTTGCAGTTAAAGTAGTGTTTTTCACTTTCCATTGAGTTAACATAGATGCTATTTTTGTTCTTATCAGTAGCATAGATAGTGGACTAGTGCCATTAGTCATTTTGTTTAATGCTTTGCTTTCATTTGAAGTTTCAATTCCATTGCAAGTCACTTTTCAAGCTTTCAAGAAACATTTAGAAACCACCATATGCACACACACTCACTCATCTGTTTATAAATCCATCACTCCATCTTAGGAAGATAAGTCAAACACAAACTAAAAACGACAAAAAGAACTAGGAAAGGCTGCTTAAGTATATATTGTACACTTCACTTCATCAGCTTACGAGCCCCGGGTTGACAATTTATGACAGCAATTTAGATAACACTAAATTGACCAAACAGGTATTATTTTGCTTTGACTCTACAGGTGCTCTTTGAAGCAGGACAAGTAAGGAAAGAGTTGTGAGACTCTGTCAAAGCGGAAAGGAAACAAGCAAGGAGCCAAGCGAAAGACTGAGGTTGGTACTCTCCACTTCTTTCTCATCTATCTCTCGTAAAGGAAAACACAAGTGACTTTAGTTTGTTTATTTCTACGATAGCTACCCATCTTAGTGGGACTAGTAGTTCTGAATAGACACTAGTTTTCCCAATAACACTATCATAGTCACGCACTGGCTCTATGTAGCACGATCCTTCTGAAAAGTCTAAAGGTACCACTACACGCAGTGACTTTTTCTCACAAATCATCTTGCGCTTCTTTATATTTATCACTCCATTCATGTCAGTGGCCCAGTCTATTCCCAGTAGAGCAGGATAGGGATTGTTTTCATCAAAAATCTCTATCACTTCGAAATCTCCAAGCACGCTCGCACCTTCGATATCTACCATTATTCCCTACAATCTTCCCATATGTAGGATCTTTTGTTGGTTCACCATTCGCAATTAAAAGGGAGACCATTGCAGTGCAGGCCTGCCCATGCGCTCCCATGTCTACTTTGGCAGGACGTTCGCGTCCGATCCTAGATCCAAAATCACTTGATCCATCTCATATTCCGTGATCTATGCGGGCAATATCATCTCTCTTCTTGTTCATGTTGTGTGCTTCCAGAGCTTTCGGACTATGCGCGGTTCACCTAGTGCGGTCCCGGCCATCTTGTGATGAGTTCTTGCAGAACCTTCATAGATTTGTTATCATGCAACAGCTTCATGCATGTCACTAATAATGTAGTGAGCATTGATGGGTCCATTTCTTGTTCTAGTTTTCCTTTACATCCTGAAGTGGAGGCATCCGTGAAGCTCTTCTTAGCTTCCATGAATGTCTCTTTAGTGCACTCTAAATCAAATTTTGATTCCTTTGTTGGAGCCTTGCGAACCTAGGCACTCTCTTTGGGTTGCTTGCCTTTGTCATCTCCTGTCGTGATACCACTTCGGAGCATGATATTTAGATTCGAGTCTTTCTCACGTGGCTCAAACCTGATCATTTACAGGTTCTGAGTCGGGCGAGGTTGGAGTGCTCCTTTATCGCGCAACCTCACTATTAGCCTGGGACAGTCCTCCATCTCATGATCAAACTAGGTACAATATAAGCATGATGGTATCATCGGATTTGTAAAATCATTGGCATAATGCCCCAGTCCTCCACAATTATAACATATCAGTTGTCCAAGACCTCTTCTTGGTCCCATTCCACCTCGACCTCGTCCGCACCCCTGAAATCCGATGCACACCATCCCTGAATTTTGATCGAGGGCCCATGTTTTGGTCTAAACTCTGTAGGTAGGAGTCCAATCCATCATCATTTCATAACTTCTACAGGTGCACTCATCGTGGCCTCTTGACCTGAAGAAATTACAGAACAACTACTGTGAATTCTGCATATACTTCTGTAATAGATGGCAGTTATTTATAGCATGCTTCCCTCCTATTTGAAAAATCATGCACCATAATGCAGGCACCGCACTCGGTCCTACTTGTGCCTGTAGTCTCAATGGCATTGGTCCTCCTCCCACCAAGTAGTTCATGAAGACTAGACAATGGTCCTTGTCATGTCACTGGCCTTTGCATTTTTCGCATCATACGTCCTCGCATGCTTCTAGGTGAGCCGTGTTGTCTTATTTCAAACTCTGCATCTCAAGGCACAAGTTTTTCAACTGCATGTCGATCTGTTGAACTCCCAGGTTAGGATCTTGTATTAGTGTCTCGTGCAGTCTCATTGCGATCTCCAAGGCCTCGGTCTGAGTGGTTAACTTCTATTGTGACAACGTGTTCCTTAGATGCAGCGTTAGTGATGTTACAAACCATGAACGGTGTTTCCCATCCATCAAGGTCATATTGGCTTCATGAATTGTACACTTCAGTCTCTAATCCAGCTCTCACGGGGTCTCGCTTGGAAGCATCATGATTTCCTTAAATCCAATGATCAAATGTCTTTGATTTTGGCCTATGTCGGGCAGATAAATCGTTCTTGCAGACAAGACCGATCTCCCTAGTATCTAATGATATCTAGCGACAAGCAAACCAAACAAATTCTATCTTTCTCTAAATATGCGATTTATAAATAAAGGCTAATAGATGTTTTAGGCCTACCTCAAGTCCAGTGCTAGTTTTTGGAAGCCATGCTCCGTTTGTCCAAATGAGCTCCCTTTTAAAGAACCTGCAAACACAAACAGGCACACATATCAAATAACACCTACATAGCCAATATAATAAACCATATTTATCATGATGATCAAGGAATTCATGAAATAAACCATAGAAGACAATTTATTGAGAAAAATGAATCTGATTGTATTAACTTTAATCAAAGAAGAACTTTACAACCTTGGTGCCTTGATGTTGTACAAGCTCCTCCCAGGGTCCAGCAAGAATCTCCTCTACTTTGACAAGTTTCACTCTCTTCCCAATGAATCCAAAAGGTATGTAATCTCTCCTCTCAAGCTCAAATAGGAAGTCCAAATTCCAACAGAATTTACCCTAAAAAATGTTCAGCTTTCAACCTCCCTAGCAACCAACCCAATGCCTCAATTTATAGTGCAGAGGAAGGAAGTTACTAGGTCCACCTTCAAAGGGATAGAGTCCTCCTTCAAAGGGATAAGCTCCTCTCATCAAGGGGTTAGCTCCTTTAGTTATGGGATGCATGAACCAACTAGGAGCGAACCAACCACGTCAAGATTCCTTCTAGAACCATCCAGAATTAACCCAAAGTGAGTTTTTAAGAATAAACTTATGCCTTTTTGACTTTCACAGAGGTCCGCACCCACTCCTTTAGAGACAGAGCGGGCAGGTCTGCAGGTAACATGACCAAGGGGTGCGAGACCGTAGGTAATGGTAAGAGAAAGTGCAGAACTAGAGTTTTATAGATTTTTAAAGACTTTCTCTCATTTTTAAAGCTTTACATGAAGAGCTGAGGTTTGAGACTTGAAAAGGAGGATAGTATGAGTGGTGATAGACTCACACTGACTGTAGAAAGTCATGGTGACAATATTTTGTGTAACAGATTTCCCCCTAAAGTGTGAAGTCTGTAGTAAATGAGGATTTCATTTATCATCTAAGAAGAGTGAAGTACTTTATCATTTCGAAGATCATCTTGTGGAGATCCTGGTTGGAACTTGTAAAAAACATTCAATACAAAATATATATATGAGATCATATCATCGCTGAGGTAGGCATTCCCATACTCAAATCAAAACTGACTAGAAAACTAACTAAACTTCTCTGATATAGGAATGATCTTGTAATACATCACAAGTATAGACACATGTAGACACAGTATGGATGCAGCCATCTGTTTAAGAATAGTCCACTGTATAATGAATACAAATTTCCTCACAACCTGGATGGTGGAAACTAGATCCAGGGTCTTGATTTCTACTTCCCGAAATAGTACGATTCTATCCATGTGAATGAATGTGTCGAAGTCGAACGTGGAAGAAACCACTTGATTACCAGTCAATGATGTAAATTGTTAACAAGTGTGAGAGAAACCACTAGTAATGTCAATGGTTCTCAAAGTACTCAGTACAAGCCATGAAATGTGAATAGATGTGTTGATGTCGAACATGTCACGGAATTCTTTGATCGAAGGTCAATGATGCAACCTATCGTCGAAGGCGAGAAACCTGGCATTGAGGCACGTAGATCCCAAGGTACTGGCGATTTCTAGATCATCTTTCTAGATAATGAGCTGGAGTCGATAGAAAGTGATCCGTCATAGGCAAGCCCACAACACAAAATCATAGATCAAGTTTGAAGAAATATAGTTGCAAGGACTGACTCAGGAATGGTCAAGATGGATGAGAGATATTTTGCAGATGAATGGTTTATTTGCACTGACCTCTTGAACACATAATGACACTGCAGATGGTTTGGTAATTGACCTAAAGCTAATACCCAGAAACCGGCTAAAGACTTTCAAAATGGTTTGATTAACTGTTAGGAAGAGGATTTCCCAACCCAGGTGAACAAAAGGTGTCGTGTTTGTTGGAAATAATACTGAGAGGGGGGGGTGAATCAGTATTATTAAGTTCTTTTCAATATATCTTCCTTATTTATACTTTGAATTATTCTTCAGATATTGATCGTTACTTTGTATGTCAATACCATAAAATAATGAGCATGAACAAGATAAATAGATAGTCACACCAAGGAACACCAGATATAAGGTGGAAACCCAATGTGGGTGAAAACCACCTACTGCAATATGTCTCTATCTTCTTTCAATTAGAAACTTATTTTACAATGAGTTTGTACTGGTGCAGTCATTTACCAGTACGCAGGCTGCAACCTGCAGAGAGCTACAACTCTCTCTCTCATTTTCAGTTTTTCCTGGAAGGGAGCTACAACCCCCTACTTCGTTCACGTTTCATTAATTTTCAGACTGGATCCAAGAAGATCAAATGATCATAAAGTATAAATGATTCTTCATAAATACCCAAACCTCAGATCAATACATGTTTTCTTTATACAGCAGATCACCCACGCGCCAACCCAAGCACTAGCTATAAATAAATATCTGATCTGGTCACCTTTTAATCAAAGGTTGTATATGCTAGAATCATACCATAATGCAGAGGACATACATGTTATAGAGCACCCAGAGGCTAGACACAAGACAAACCCAATATCCGGACCCAGAGACCTTTAGCGAATCAACAGAAGACGCTATATCAGAGTTAAGGAATGACTGCTACTTCCCTACGGTTGGCTGCTCTCAACTGAACTGCAATACCCCCGAAGCGATGCGGATCTACCGTCCTGCACGCATTCTTCTTGAATTCGGTTCAGTAGATTGCTCCTTGACAGATCATAAGAATGCCGATCTATTCTCCCTTAAGATCTTCAATTCATAATCGATACCTTGCCACCGGATCCCCTTTTTCTTTATATAGTCATGCTTTTGATAATACCATGAATCGAAACCAGAGGATCCGAAACCTGAGGCGCAACTGTTTTGACCAATCTCTTAAGAATAGGCTTAAGCGGGAAAAACTATGAAAATGGTCCCAAAACCACAAATGCGGACTTTTAACATAATGCATCCACACTTAATAATATATCGGGTCCGCTCCTTTCATCGCTATCGGTGATTTGAAGTGGGAGGCTATTATACGATGGGTGAACACCGCGAATGCGATTTAATATGAAATGATTTTAATTCCTTCATCGGGTCCGACCCCTCTTTTCGCAATCAGAGGATTGGGGTGGGCAACCCTTTATGTATTCCGATATACTGTGGATGCGATATTTTTATAAACCATGTTTTGATGCCTTCATCGGGTCCGCTAGATGGGCGAACACCGCGGATGCGATTTAATATGAAATGCTTTTAATTCCTTCATCGGGTCCGACCCCTCTTTTCGCAATCGGAGGATTGGGGTGGGCGACCCTTTATGTATTCCGATATACTGTGGACGCGATATTTTTATAAACCATGTTTTGATGCCTTCATCGGGTCCGCTCGCAATCGGAGGTTTCAACGAAGTCCGACGCGCATATATGCCGAACTGCGGATGCGATATTATTATATATTGCCTTTAATGCTCCCATCGGGTCCACTACCTCTTTATCGCAATCGGCATTCAGGGCTTTTAAGCATCGGACGCGATATTATTATACGTCAAGTTTAATTCCACCATCGGGTCCGCTGAGTTATCGCAATCGGAGGATTTGAGGTGGGCGACCCTTTATGTATTGCGATACTGCGGATGCGATCTTGTTATAAACCATGATTGATGCCTTCATCGGGTCCGCTCCCAATCGGAGGTTTCAACGAAGTCACTTAGCCGGACCCCCGACGCGCATGGATGCGATATTAATATAAACCAATTTTTAATGCCACCATCGGGTCCGTTGCGATATGCCATCGGGTCCATATGTGCCGAAACATATTTAACTTGTGTTGTTTCCGCCAAAAAGGAAAAAGGCCTTTGATTATTGTAAAAGCATATATATATGGGTTTTACGCACCCAACCAACTCCCGATAATATAAATGCATGCATATATGGGTTTTAGGCGCCCAAATACCTCTGATAACATTAATACATGTGTATATGGCCTTTCTTCTCTCCTCTTGGCTCTTCTTGTCCCCATCATGGTGTATATAAGAGAAATGACTGTCTAAGAGAGGGTTGCCATCAAGTTCAACATATGTTCATAATTCCATAATGCCAACAATCTCCCCCTTTGGACTTGATGGCAACAACACCATCCAAAAAGCACTCTCCCCCTTTGACATCAAGGGCAAAGGGCGGATATCTGCTTCTCCTAACTATTTCTCCCCCTGGGAGCTTGCTCCTCCTGATTTTTCCCCTCTGACTTTAGGACAGAAAGTTGAGCTATTCTGGATATATATAAAATAGGAACCGCGCTATACTACCTACATATAATATAATTCAGCATCTTTATTGCCATGGATAGATACAGTTCATTTACCCAACATGTTCCTCCTTCTTTAATACTATAATGCCAACAATGAATTATGCTCCCCCTGAACCTTGTACGTGTACAAGCACCAATTTGAGAACTAACAGCAGGATGATGTGTCGACAACCCCCAGCTTCTGCTTGAGGTATTCAAAAGTCTCCCTGGGCAATGGTTTGGTAAATATATCAGCCACTTGTTCCTTAGAAGAAATGTATTCCAACTTGACCTTTTGTTCAAGCACTTGTTCTCTGAGAAAATGATACTTGATCGGTATGTGCTTGGTTTTTGAATGCATGACTGGGTTCTTTGAAATGTTGATTGCACTTGTATTATCACATAAGATGGGGATAGGTGGAGTACAAGTGATTTGGAAATCCTGTAAAGTCTGCATCATCCAAAGAAGTTGGGTGCAACAAGATGCAGCAACCACATATTCTGCTTCAGCTGTAGATAAAGCAATGGAACTTTGTTTCTTGCTGAACCACGATACTAATCTGGAACCCATAAAGAAAGCACCACCACTTGTGCTTTTCCTGTCATCCACACTTCCAGCCCAATCTGCATCTGTGTAAGCATGAAGTGTGAGATCTGTATCTCTAGGATACCATAAGCCAAAGTTTTGAGTTCCTTGAAGATATTTGAAGATTCTCTTTATTGCCTGAAGATGAGTTTCCTTTGGATTTGCCTGAAATCTTCCAACTATTCCAACTGCATGCATGATGTCTGGTTAGGTACCTGTTAAATAAAGTAGACTTCCAATCATAGATCTGTATTTTGGTTGATGAACTGTAGCCGATTCATCATTCGCACTAAGACTGCATCTTGTAACCATGGGAGTACATACTGGTTTTGAATCTTCCATGCCATACTTCTTCAAAATCTGCTTGAGGTACTCGGTTTGAGACAATAAGATACCATCTTTATTTTGTTGGATTTGCAATCCAAGAAAGTATGTCAGTTCACCTAGCAGGGACATTTCGAATTCTTTCTGCATTACCGAGGCAAAGTTTTGACTCATAGTTTCTTCATTGCTGCCAAAAATAATATCATCTACATACACAACAAGTATTAGCAACTTGTCATTTTCAATTTTTATATAAAGATTGCTATCTGCTGATCCTTTTGAAAAACCTTGTTGATGAAGATATTTGTCCAAACGGTAGTACCAAGCCCTTGGAGCTTGTTTAAGACCATAGAGAGCCTTTTTCAGTCTACATACAAGGTTTGGATCATTCCCAAGAATGAACCCATCTGGCTGCTCAATGTATACTTCTTCTTCTAAATCTCCATTCAGAAAAGTTGATTTCACATCCATTTGAAATACTTTGAATTTTTGAAAGCTTGAGAGAGCAAGGAACATTAGGATAGCTTCAAGTCTAGCAACAGGAGCAAAAGTTTCTTCAAAGTCTATTCCTTCTTGCTGAGCATATCTCTTACAAACCAGTCTTGCCTTGTTTCTAACTACTTCCCCATTTTCATTCAACTTATTTTTGAAGATCCATTTTGTCCCTATCACGTTCTTATCTTTTGGTCTAGGAACTAATTCCCAAGTGTTGTTCTTTTCGATCTGCTCAAGTTCTTCATCCATAGCCTTGACCCAACATTCATCTCTACATGCTTATTTTACATTTTGTGGCTCAGTGGAGGAGAGCAATGCCAAGTAGCTTGAGGCTTCTGCTATTGTTCTTCTTGTTTGTACACCTGCCTCTTTCTGCCCCAAAATCTGAGATTCTGGATGATTCTTTTGAACATGCCTGGATGGAGTCTTTTCTTCTATCCTTATCTATTCCTCTAGAGCCTCTTGAGGTTCTTCTTCTTCATTATCAGTCTGATTTGAAGGGTAGTCTTCATCCTCTTTGATATCTTCATGATTTACTTGCCTAGGAATGTATCCTTTTTCATCAACCACTACATCAATGCTGTCAACAATTCTTCCAAGTCTTTTATTGTAACACTTATATGCTTTGCTATAAGGAGAATAACCAAGGAGAATGCCTTCATCTGCTCTAGGCTCAAGTTTGCCAAGCTGTTCATCAGTATTCTTAATATAGCATTTGCTTCCAAAAATTTTAAAATGCTTTACCGAAGGAGTCTTACCATACCAGAGCTCATGAGGAGTTTGAGTGCTGTTTACTCGGACATTTGTTTTGTTGAGAATAACAACCGCGGCATATGCAGCTTCACCCCAGAAGGTTGCAAGAGTTCCAGATTCATCAAGCATGGCACGGGCCATTTGTTGGACTGTTCTGTTCATCCTTTCCACCACTCCATTTTGCTGAGGAGTCCTTGCTGTAGAGAATTCCCTTTTTATTCCATGCTCTTCACAGAAATCGAAAAATTCATTTGAGGTAAATTCCCCACCTCTGTCAGACCTGAGACACTTAATTTTGTGATCTGATTCATTTTTTACCAAGGCTTTGAAGGATTTGAATTTTTCAAATGCTTCGTCTTTGTGTTTCATAAGTCCTAACCAAACAAACTTGGAGAAGTCGTCAATGAATATTATAAGGTATTCCTCTCCTCGAGGTGTCCTTCTCCTAAATGGACCACATACATCTGTATGAATAAGTTCGAGAGGTTTGCTAGCTGATCCTTCCTTCTCAGGGAAGTTAGTCCTGGTTTGTTTACCAAACTGACATGATTTGCATATTGTATTCTCTGGAATTTTGATATCTATAAGATCACGAACTGCCTGATACTTGCATGCTTTCCTTATTTGTGAAAAAAATAGATGCCCCAACCTCCGGTGCCATAACCAGTGCTCATCATCCTTGCTCATATAGCATTGTTGTTGTCCTTCTTCAAATATGTATAGATTGTTTGGAGTTCTTTTGCCTTTGATCAATGTTTCACCTGTATCAAGATCATGAACACGACATCCATTTGATCTAAATATTACCTCGATTCCTTGATCGCACATCTGACTGTCACTTAGAAGATTATGCTTCAATCCATCAACGTACAAAACATTTCCTGCTTTGACCTTTTCTTTCAATTGAGCAATACCTTTTCCTTTTATGGAAGCAAGAGTATCATTCTCAAATGAAACTTTCTTTCCTTTTTCTAAAGCAGTGTATGATTCAAGTTTTTCTTTATCACCTTTCATATTCTTCGAACATTCGCTGTTGAGGTACCATTGATTTTCCTGTCCTTCTGCATAAAATGCTATCCCACATCTTTCTGGTCGAGGTTCCTTTATTCTCCATGTTTTGGTGCTTGAATCTTGTTCCTTTGTTTGTCGAAACCTACTCCTGCATTCAGAGTCTTCATGACCAAAGTTATTACAAATAGAGCATTCAATTTCATTTTCAAGAGCCGAGAAGTTGTTATAGGTCATTTTTGTAATCCCAGTCATACTTCTTTGCTTTTGAGCTTCTCTAGTCATGATTGTTTTGTAGGCAACACATTGAGCTGCTTTGTGACCGAAGTTATGGCAAGAGAAACATTGGCCATTGAAGAAACTTTTGCGATTATCAAATTTACCAGTCATATGATTGTGATTTCTATTTTCATCCATTCTTGAGGTAAATTGAGAGGATCTTGGCTGATTGTAGCTTTTGTTCGTCCTTAAGGTGAATTGTCCCTGATTTGTCTGGTAGTCTTTGTTTATTCTTGATGAAATTTGTCACTGTTTTACCTGGTGATCTCTGTTTGGCTTTTGCTCATACCTTCTTGCAGCATCGAGATAACTCTTCGAGGTGGATGCTTGAGATGTTTCTCCATTATACCCCAGACCTTTCTTAATTAGAGGAGAGCGCTGTACATTGATGATCTCATCCAGAGTTTCAGATCCTTTAACAAATTTAAGATTGAGAGCCTTTGTTTTCTCAATTTCTTTTCGAAGCCCAACAATTTCACATTCTAACTTTTCAAGAGATTGTTCCTTTTCATCAAGTTGGATTTGCAGAGTCTCAATGATCACATTATTTTCTTCTAAGCATGTCTTGAGTCTAGACATCTCCTCATAATAGCTATCTATATCTAGAGCATCCATGTAATCATCATCTTCAAAAGCCATTAAAAGTTTATAGGGATTACCTCGTTCATCTTCATCGCTATTTGATAGACCATCACTGTCTTCATGGGTATAATAGCTCTTCTTATTTGCATTATGTTTCTTGTTCCATCTAACAAGTTCCTTTCCCTTGTCAATCTTATCCTTATGAGGACATTTGGCAGCATAGTGACCTACTCTTCCACAAGCAAAACATTTGAAGGGTAACTTACCTCTGAATCTGCCAGTACCTCGTTGAAGATTTCTGAAAAAATTTGATTCTTCTTCTTCTTCTAACACATGACTTGATTCAAGGTACTCTCCTTTGCCTGAAGCCTTGAAGGTAGCTTCTCTCCTATCTGAAGGACCTCCTTTTCTCATTTCATAAGCAGTTAGAATTCCTTGCAGCTGTGACATGGTGAGAGTTCGTAGATTCTCCTTTTCTTCTATGGCGGACACTTTAGATTCAAACTTGGTGGACAAGGATCTTAGAACTTTTTCAACCACAATAGCCTCTTTTATTTCTTCACCCAAGTTTTTCATGTAGTTAACAATCTCATCTACCCTAAGGAAATAGTTAGCCACACTTTCATCATTATACATTCTGAGATTCTCATACTGAATCCTGAGGGTTTGAAGTTTAGCACGCTTTACTTGTTCATCTCCTTCGTAGCTCAAGACAATCTTGTCCCATATTTCTTTTGCGGATTTATATTGCATAACCTTTACGAATTCTGATTGAGATAAGCATCCCAACAGAGTATTGACTGCTTTAGCATTTGTTTCATATTTCTTTTTCTCGGCCGGATCTGTAGGAGTAGCTGAAGGAAAAGTGTAGCCTGTCTCTAGGATATCCCAAACTTCCGTACGAAGAGATTGAAGATAGGCAGTAACTCTTACCTTCCAATAATTGAAGTTTGTCCCATCAAAAATCGGTGTCCTGATTGATGCTTCCCTCTCATAGTTGCTCATAATGAACGATCTTCCTTCAAGCAATCAAGCTTCTCTGAAGGACCTGCTCTAATACCAATTGTTGGAAATAATACTGAGAGGGGGGGGGTGAATCAGTATTATTAATTTCTTTTCAATATATCTTCCTTATTTATACTTTGAATTATTCTTCAGATATTGATCGTTACTTTGTATGTCAGTACCATAAAATAATGAGCATGAACAAGATAAATAGATAGTCACACCAAGGAACACCAGATATAAGGTGGAAACCCAATGTGGGTGAAAACCACCTGCTGCAATATGTCTCTATCTTCTTTCAATTAGAAACTTCTTTTACAATGAGTTTGTACTGGTGCAGTCATTTACCAGTACGCAGGCTGCAACCTGCAGAGAGCTACAACTCTCTCTCTCATTTTCAGTTTTTCCTGGAAGGGAGCTACAACCCCCTACTTCGTTCACGTTTCATTAATTTTCAGACTGGATCCAAGAAGATCAAATGATCATAAAGTATAAATGATTCTTCAGAAATACCCAAACCTTAGATCAATACATGTTTTCTTTATACAATAGATCACCCACGCGCCAACCCAAGCACTAGCTATAAATAAATATCTGATCTGGTCACCTTTTAATCAGAGGTTGTATATGCCAGAATCATACCATAATGCAGAGGACATACATGTTACAGAGCACCCAGAGGCTAGACACAAGACAAACCCAATATCCGGACCCAGACATCTTTAGCGAATCAACAGAAGACGCTATATCAGAGTTAAGGAATGACTGCTACTTCCCTGCGGTTGGCTGCTCTCAACTGAACTGCAATACCCCCGAAGCGATGTGGATCTGCCGTCTTGTGTGCATTCTTCTTGAATTCGGTTCAGTAGATTTCTCCTTGACAGATCATAAGAATGCCGATCTATTCTCCCTTAAGATCTTCAATTCATAATCAATACCTTGCCACCGGATCCCCTTTTTCTTTATATAGTCATGCTTTTGATAATACCATGAATCGAAACCAGAGGATCCGAAACCTGAGGCGCAACTGTTTTGACCAATCTCTTAAGAATAGGCTTAAGCGGGAAAAACTATGAAAATGGTCCCAAAACCACAAATGCGGACTTTTAACATAATGCATCCACACTTAATAATATATCGGGTCCGCTCCTTTCATCGCTATCGGCGATTTGAAGTGGGAGGCTATTATAAGATGGGCGAACACCGCGGATGCGATTTAATATGAAATGCTTTTAATTCCTTCATCGGGTCTGACCCCTCTTTTCGCAATCGGAGGATTGGGGTGGGCGACCCTTTATGTATTCCGATATACTGTGGATGCGATATTTTTATAAACCATGTTTCGATGCCTTCATCGGGTCCACTAGATGGGCGAACACTGCGGATGCGATTTAATATGAAATGCTTTTAATTCCTTCATCGGGTCCGACCCCTCTTTTCACAATCGAAGGATTGGGGTGGGCGACCCTTTATGTATTCCGATATACTATGGACGCGATATTTTGATAAACCATGTTTTGATGCCTTCATCGGGTCCGCTTGCAATCGAAGGTTTCAACGAAGTCTGCTGCGCATATATGTCGAACTGCGGATGCGATATTATTATATATTGCCTTTAATGCTCCCATCGGGTCCACTACCTCTTTATCACAATCGGCATTCAGGGCTTTTAAGCATCGGACGCGATATTATTATACGTCAAGTTTAATTCCACCATCGGGTCCGCTGAGTTATCGCAATCGGAGGATTTGAGGTGGGCGACCCTTTATGTATTGCGATACTGCGGATGCGATCTTGTTATAAACCATGATTGATGCCTTCATCGGGTCCGCTCCCAATCGGAGGTTTCAACGAAGTCACTTAGCCGGACCCCCGACGCGCATGGATGTGATATTAATATAAACCAATTTTTAATGCCACCATCGGGTCCGTTGCGATTTGCCATCGGGTCCATATGTGTCGTAACATATTTAACTTGTGTTGTTTCTGCCAAAAAGGAAAAAGGCCTTTGATTATTGGAAAATCATATATATATGGGTTTTACGCACCCAACCAACTCCCGATAATATAAATGCATGCATATATGGGTTTTAGGCGCCCAAATACCTCTGATAACATTAATACATGTGTATATGGCCTTTCTTCTCTCCTCTTGGCTCTTCTTGTCCCCATCATGGTGTATATAAGAGAAATGACCGTCTAAGAGAGGGTTGCCATCAAGTTCAACATATGTTCATAATGCCATAATGCCAACAGTGTTCAAGAGTGGTTAAATGTTTTTCTGAGACACAAAGTATAACAAACAGGTTCATTTTTCTCAATTTTTTTTTATTTTTTGTTTTTAAAACGTCCCAAAATTGATAGTAAAAAGTTTCAAATGCAGATGTAGGTCCACGGCGACTAGCCACTCTCCAGCCTTATGACAGGAAACAGCCAGCTGCAGCAGCACCAACCCCAAGGACAAATCTATAGAGACCCTGGCCGAATTGGAAAACCATCTAGAGCGTTTGACAGCAGACTTTCCAGAGACCAGCATAGATGACATTCCTCTTAGGCTACAGCGCTCTGTGATTGGGGTCCCAGGACCTTTCAGGAGGTTCCTTCATAGGGTGGCCCGTACAGTGGTTTCTTATCGTGATCATCACCAGTGATAGGATGATCGCCTATTGTAGACTCATATGACATTTTTGCTTTTTGTACTATCATTTTGCCAATCATAAGGTGTTTTTCAACCTATGATCGAAGGCGATGTATATTAGACACACTTTTATGCTATGCTATATCACTATTACCGATTATCTTGTAAAACATGTTATGGAATTTTTTTAAATTTACTTGCTTGATTACTGCAAATGTCTACTTAACATTTGAGAAGCAGTTGCATATGCTAATGTATTTAAATATCTTGGAATGTGCTGATATTCAATATAGTCAAATTCACGTTCCAAGAGACGAACTCTCAAAAATAATCTCAATAACAATGGATTTCTAATGGTATACACTCTATTAAGCTGTAACACAATGAGTTCAGAATCTAACCTCACAATCAAACTCTGAATCCCAAATGAGATGGATTCAGATAATAACTCAATCACTGCACTATACTCTGCAATGTTGTTCATTGTTTGACCGAGGCTTACCCCATGCATAGATACCAACTCATCAGAGGGTGAATAAATGACCCAAGCTGCGGAAGAAATGTTCTGTGTATTACAAAAAGCACCATCAGTAAAACCGATGTATGTTTGCAGATACGTCGACATCTGCAATATCAAGAGTAAAATCAAGATAAGTAGGAATAATGACAAAAACACTCTCTAAGCTAAGCACACTTTTTAATCTAAAACACACCAGCTAGAAAGAAAACTATCCTAACTAAAAATCTCCACACCCAGATTTAAGCATAATATCTCTTCAGGTAAAGTCCATTTTCTGGGCTTACCTAAAGAGACCCCTTCAAAGTCTACCAATTCATAGGCCCCTTTTGCCAGCTTTCGCTTAACAACATAAGGACCATGCCACATGGGTACAAATTTTCCAGTGCCTAATTTATCATTTGCTTGATCGTACAGTAAGACTAGGTCTCCTTCTGAAAAATTACGAGGTGTAACATTTCAATCATACTGAACTTTAATACGTTTGGCATGAGTTTCGATTGCTAATGCAGCATCACGTCGATTCTCATCTAGCTGAGCCAAGTAAAACAAACATTTTTCCTCTTCGAAAGTGGCTGGAAGTAATTCTATGGCCATTTGCAATGACAGGATTTCACATTCAATGGGTAACACAGCTTCCAAACCGTAAACTAGATGGGAAGGAGTGAAACCAGTTGATGATTTTACTGAGGTTCGATACGCCCAAAGCGCTGAAAATAGAATGTTATGCCAATTCGACCTATGAATCCCAATGATTCGTCGGATCATGATGACTAGAAATTTGTTGATGGCTTCAGCCAGACCATTAGCCTATGGATAATATGGAGTTGAACTATCATGACGTAGGCCAAGTTGGTATGTTAGCTCAGTCATCATAATATTTTGAAAATGGCGCCCATGATCAATAATAATCACTTGTGGAACACCAAACTTAGCAATTATATGATTTAAAATGAAAATCACAGCAGTTTTGCTGTCTGCCTCAAATGTAGGCATCGCGTCGGCCCACTTGGTAAAATAAAGTACCGCAAGGATGATATACGCATGCCCCCCGACCAAGTGAGGGTTACATGTAATAAAATCGATACCCCATTTTGCAAAGGGACCGATGGCAATTATAGGGTGGAGAGGAGCAGGTGGAACACGCATCTTTCAATCAAAAATTTGGTAGTTGTGGCATTTTCGGACCGCGTTAATACAGTCTTTAAACAGAGACGGCCAGAAATAGCCAGCGCGCAATATCTTTTGGGCTATGTCAAACCCAGACATATGACCGCCACATGCTCCAGAGTGACAGTCATTTAGAACCCTTTTAGCTTCCTCATGAATTAAACAATGTCGAAAAACAAAGTCCGCCCCACGACGATAAAGTGTATCCCCAATAATTTTGAATTGTTGGGATTGGAATCATATTTTTTGACACACTGATCTTGAAATTTCAGGCCAAAAGGATTGGGTTTGGAGATAAACTATGATGCCTCCATACCAGGGATCTAAAGTGCTGATTAGAAACAAGGATTCATCCACAATGGGCTCTTCTGCCACAGTTTCAGTGTCAACACGCGGGAAGTCACACATCAACTCCGCAAAAACTAAATATTTCTTTGACTTAGATTTTTCAAAGTCCAAGTCAAACTCCTACAGGATCACAATCCATTTGGAGTACTTGCCCCCTAGCAATTGTTTGGTCAAAATATAGATCATAGGGTTGCAATCGGAAATTACAGTAGTTTTGCGTAGTAATATGTAATGACGAAAACATTGGACATCTTGAATAGCTTCCAGGGCCAATTTCTCCACATGTGAATATTTTAGCTCAATTGGATTCAAAGTGCAACTAAGGTAATATATCACATGTTCACTACCGAATTCATGTTCCTGAACTAGTACCATTCCGATGGTGGAACGAGAGGCAGCGAGATATAAGAAGTAGTACTTGGTGTAGTTGGGAGGATGCAATAACGATGCATGGGTCAACGCATGTTTTAGTGCATCAAAAGATTTGTCAGCTATCTCATCCCAAAAGAATGTAGTATTATGTTTCAACAACTGGGTAAAACCCTTTGTGATCTCGGCGTAGTTAGGAATGAATCGACATAAAAAGTTTGCTTTCCCTTGCAAACATTGGAGTTGGCGAAGACTCGAAGGAGGAGGCAATTTGACAATAGCTTCAACCTTCGAGGGATCAACGTGAATGCCGACTTTCGAAAAAACGAACCCCAGTAACCAACCCGTTTCTATACAGAAAACGAAACCAGAGATTCTGGGTTCGATCCCCAGTGGAGTCGCCATTTTGTCAGGTGGATAAATCGTTCTTGCGGATAAGATCGATCTCCCTAGTATCTAATGATATCTAGCGACAAGCAAACCAAATAAATTCTATCTTTCTCTAAATATGTGATTTATAAATAAAAGCTAATAGATGTTTTAGGCTTACCTCGAGTCCAGTGCTAGTTTGTGAAAGCCACGCTCCATTTGTCCAAATAAGCTCCCTTTTAAAGAACCTGCAAACACAAATAGGCACACATATCAAATAACACCTGCATAGCCAATATAATAAACCATATTTATCATGATGATCAAGGAATTCATGAAATAAACCATAGAAAACAATTTATTGAGAAAAATGAATCTGATTATATTAACTTTAATCAAAGAAGAACTTTACAACCTTGGTGCCTTGATGTTGTACAAGCTCCTCCCAGGGTCTAGCAAGAATCTCCTCTACTTTGACAAGTTTCACTCTCTTCCCAATGAAGCCAAAAGGTATGTAATCTCTCTTCTCAAGCTCAAATAGGAAGTCCAAATTCCAACAGAATTTACCCTAAAAAATGTTCAGCTTTCAACCTCCCTAGCAACCAGCCTAATGCCTCAATTTATAGTGCAGAGGAGGGAAGTTACTAGGTCCACCTTCAAAGGGATAGAGTCCTCCTTCAAAGGGATAAGCTCCTCTCATCAAGGGGTTAGCTCCTTTAGTTATGGGATGCATGAACCACCTAGGAGCAAACCAACCACGTCAAGATTCCTTCTATAAGCGTCCATTATTAACCCAAAGTGAGTTTTTAAGAATAAACTTGCGCCTTTTTGACTTTCATAGGGGTCCGCACCCACTCCTTTAGAGACAGAGCGGGCAGGTCCGTAGGTAACATGACCAAGGGGTGCGGGACCGTAGGTAATGGTAAGAGAAAGTGTGGAACTAGAGTTTTATAGATTTTCAAAGACTTTCTCTCATTTTTAAAGCTTGACATGAAGAGCTGAGGTTTGAGACTTGCAAAGGAGGACAGTATGAGTGGTGATAGACTCACACTGACTGTAGAAAGTCATGGTGATAATATTTTGTGTAACAGCCTGCTAAATTCTTTGTTTAGCACTGCTTGAATATCCGCGATCCCTGCATTCGGATTGTCATTGGAATGCTTAATGTATAAATTCAGTGTGCAATCCTACAGAGCATTGTCCAACATTTCTTTCTTTATATTGTCATCCGTGACTCCCTGTGCTTTCCATACAGCCCTTACCACGAACCAAAACAAGTCTGGGTATTCATTCCCTACTCCTTTCAACACTGGCAACTTTATCGCACTTGCCATATTGAACTTTGGTGGTGGCAGAGGTGGTGTGGGTGAAGACGGGGGTGAAGATTGTGAAACTAGTGGTGGTGTAGGTGGGGGTGGTATGCGCAGAATTCACTATTTTATCAAACTGATCGCACTTCTTGGTGAAACCTTCGCGAGCTCTTCCTCGCTTTCTCGCGAAGGTGAAATCAAGGGGCTAGTTTCTAGTTCTACGCTACCTTCGTTTCTGTAGATCCTCCCACTTTGCATAGCCGCAAACATCAATTTATTCACATAACCTTCTTTTCACACAGTAGCATTTTAATCCAAGTATTCAAAGATTTAACGTACTTACCTCACGGTCCTTTAAGGAAGCATCATTCCACCTCGCTATAGTTGACTGAAGTATCTACCGCGAACTTGGTGATAAATCCACCTATAATTCGATCAAGCCAGTGATCCAAAGTGTGTGCGATCTTATCTTTCGATGCTTCTAGTTTGTGCACCAACTATGGAGTCCACATAATAGGTTTGTCGAGCTTACACCTTCCCTGACTATCTGCTAGCTTCGCGATCCACTCGTACAACTTAGAGGGGAAGGATGAAAAGAAAATTTCGTGGATTTCTATATATAAGTAGCAATCTAACCACTCTTCCTTTGGTAATCGTGGATTCTTGTTTTCCTGCACCGCGAACACATGAATCTTTCTGTCCAACCACTCTTCAATCCTTTCTTTGTTGGATTCTAGTGATACGACATCAAACATCTCTATGCAGATCCGGTCCTGGCAATGGAACCATTTGCTGGCTTAGTGGGACCTAACCCAAGTTTAGAGTTAAGTTAGCCAAACAAATCCTGGAACTACTGGCCCTTTCGGCAATAGTCCATGGAGCGCGAACTGAGGTCTCACCCGATGTAGTATGGGAGGGTGCTAGAACTAGGTTTCCACACCTTGGAGATGTCTGATTAGTTCAACTGGTTCGCGGTTTGACCTTGCGTGCAGGTTGCTTTGCACACTTTCCCGTACCTCGCACACTAATATACTGCCTTCGCGCAGCCCTACCTAGGTGCTAAACGTCACGCTTCTGCATTATTACCCAAGACCTTACTGGTACTCCAATGTTAGTTGATTTTCTTATCCTACTTGAATGCTTTGAGTTATACTTAACAACATAAATCATTCATATAGGTGCGTGTAGTAAATAAACAATATATTTGCAAATCATAACAAACATGCATTAACCCAAGAACAGATACAGAGAATTATGACAAAACTTCTCTTTATTAATTCCTTCCTCGGTGACAGACTCAACTCGCCCTACGCACTCAGTTGTAGGGTTCCACGCACTCAGTTGTGGACTACTAGGCCTCTACGCACTCAGCTGTAGAGCCTTCTCCTACTCTACGACCCAAGGACACACTTCGACTTACGACTCAGTCACTTAGACTCGTTTTTCTCTTCCATTATCTATCCCCTTTTACACTTAGAGCCTCGCTCTATTTATACAATCCCATGGTCCGCGGACCATGGGTAGGTATATCCAGCCGACATTACATTACAAAACTAGGGCGGAAAACCCTGTGACTCTATCATACTTTCGCACCCCGCGCCCGTAATTCGCAGAGCTTTACAACAAGATTCGGTCAAAACTTGGGCTTTGAACCCCAAAACATGCCTTGGGGGGATTCCATGCCCAACACCAACAGTTCGCACCAAGAAGATACCTAAAACAACTTCATTACCCAAAAAGTGGAGTAACGATATTGGAACCACATCAGTGGGAGAAAGGATTCGAGTGATTAGGATTATTGAACATGTTGAATGTGTTGCACTTTGGTAGAAGTAGACCAAACACAGCCTACGTCAGAAAATTTCTTGTGCTACTGAACGACAAATGCCTCTGGATGGGAAAGAGGATCCCCATTGACAAAATGTTGATATGGTGAATTACCAGATTGCCATATAAGGGAGGAGACCCCACTGAAGAGTTCACGGGTAAAGATTAGGATAGAACAATAACGCAGAACATGAAGGACAAATTCGGCTTGGTCAAGAAGAATCGGGGCTACAATATAAATTCCATCAGTGACCAATGATTACGCTTCATTGTGCATATCTTAGCTGGGAATATTATGAAGAAATGCAGAGCCAATGAATTCCCAGCAATATTTGTGGCCTTAGCTACACCTTGCAATAATGGGGTCCAGTACAATTGGGTTGGATACTTATGTAGAGAATTATTATAATATTTTCTTGAAGCCCAGGAGGAGGGTAAGACTGTTCACTATGCATGGCTCATATTGATCATAACATTGCTGACATGGAAAGAGTTGAAGGATACACAATTTCCTTTGGTAGAAGAAAATGTATGTGAAGGCATGTGGTATGCCTCACTCTAGTATACCAAACAAGCATCACGAGCTTAGGAGAAGGTGATATTCTTTGTTTTGTATCACATCGACTTACACATGGTGGTAAATTAGTACCCGAGATTATCACCAATCTTGTAATAGAAATATAAGTCTGCTGTGAAGTTAAAAATAGACTTTCATGGGATTTATATACAAGCTTTCAAGGATGAAATGAAGACATGGCACCCTCTATCATACTTGGTCACTAACAATGATCTTATGACATTGATACAATAGTTTCCCACAGAATGGTTCACTATGAAAGAGAAGGATGCATGAGGCAGTGATATAGAAGAAGAAACTTCGCATCATGCACAACCAAGTGGAAAAGATAAAGACAAGGATGAACATGAGATAGAATAGGAGTAGGAGCATGACGAATAGGAACCTAAAGAGCATAGAGAGACAAAAAAGAGAAGAGGAAGAAGCAGAGTGGAAATTCACTAGAGATTAGAAATAAGAAGAGAGCAGATAAATCCAAGGGTGCAGAGCTACTGGTCTTTTTTGAGGGGGACCTAGATGAAATTGGGGATAAAATCCAAGAATTTACAACTGAGTCGTCGAACATAATAGAGGATTGCTATGGTGCACTCTTGACAGGTGTTGAGCATAGTATTGTAGAGTTGAATATTTTGGTGCAAACATCCAGACCAACAATGCAAATAAACCAAGTACTCCACCCAGAAAGGCTAATAGAAACAAAATTTGGGATGAGGATAATGCAGATACCTACCAGAGCTCTGTAGCTAGACTCTACCAAACTAAAGCAGCAGGAAAAAGGTTTGGTTCATGTCAATATGAACATGGTAGTGTTTCCCATTCCAATATTACATGAGTTGCACCAAGGCATCATACATGAGTTAAAGGAGTGAGAACAATGCACAACATAGTTAAATATACATGTAGAATAAGAGCGCGTTGTGTTGAAGAAACAGTTGGACTAGGACATCAAAGACAACGAACAAGCAGAGCTACAGCGACAAAGGTTGAAATAAGTGGTCGAGGCCACTTGCAGGGAAGTTCCAGAAATAGAGGTCCATGAGGAGGAATTGGTAGAACATAGGATCCCAAAGCTTGGCCTTGCAGTCAAGGAATCAAAGAAGAAGATCATGGATGTGCAGTTTGAGTATGAAATCAAGATCCATGAGCTGAAAATGAAGCTGCAGCCAGCCACGCCACCGGAAGTGTGCAAGAAGATGGAGATCAACCTAAAGACTGTAGTGAAAGGAATCTTCGAGATAGTGGCAGAATGTGGGATAGTATTAGATGGGACAATGTAGATTTGGACTTCACTACAAGAAGATCCAAATGTACAAAATATAGAAGATCACATCATGCAGAAGTAGAAGAAACTAGAGGAAATACGGGCAACTATGAAGACACTGCCAGTCTCACAAAAGCTTTCCAGAATCAGTGAACCAAGGCACTTCAGAAGAAGACATAAGAACTCATAAGGAAAAACAAATTTTGATGGGGAGTGTTTAACCATGGTAGGATGAGGCTCTCTAGTTGTTGCAGGAAGTAGATGGGAAGATCCAGGAGCTTTGAAAAAAGGAAGAAGCAGTGTTGCAGAAGACTGTTGGACTAGTGATAGAGGCACCACTGGAAGAAGTGTGAAGATATGAGAAGCAAGTAGCAGAGATACTACAGGAGTATAATGTTACCTACAACAACATTACAACAAATATTCAAGGCAAATCATCTGAGTGACTTGGGATGATTCACATGTGAGCGTTGGGGGCCTGTTGGGCACAACCCAACATGGTCCAATTTTTGGTCAAAAATCTAAATTTTGGGGAGCAGAGTATGCGGTATCGTGGAACTATATACCACACAATGTCTTAGGGGCTTCGGGGTGGATCAAAGCCCCTTCTTTTTGTAATGGGTTTTGGGCAATAGTTGCTTGTTTTTAGGAGAACCATGGTATATGGACCATGGTATTTTTTATGTAATTAGTATATAAAGAGAAAATATGTAAGTCAAAGTGATATGTGTAATAAGATAGTAGCAAGTGAATACCTCTATCTATTTTTGGGTCTTGAAGGAAAGGCTCTGCAACTAAGTGCACGGAGGACTAAAGTATACAGCCGAGTGCACATACACCTACAGCTGGGTACATAGGTCGAAACGATTGTACTATGTTTCAAAGAATTAATATAAATAAGTACAGTTTCGATGGACATATCTTATGTATGATTATTATGTATCTTTGCTTTCTCTTTAGTATTTTGGTTATATTCTACTTCCACGCAGTATTTTTTAAGTTGTTTATGGCATGGTTAAGTAGATGATTCAAGTACTTTGAAGTAAAGAATAAAGTATTAAGTGAAAATAAAGTAAAACACCACATTGTAGCATCCCTCAAGGCAACAAAATCCTAGTTCTGCAACCTCCCATAGTCACTTCGGGTAAGACTGAGATATGCTTGCAGGTCGCTTTTGAAAGGGCCAGTGATTTAGGGATTCGTCAGTGCGCAGTAAAATGCCCAAGCCAAGCCAACATGGAGTTACTGCCAATTGGTATGTGGACCAACCGCACGCCTCTCTTTCCACATTCATGACTCTCACCAAAGCTTTCTTGTCATACTTCGAGCTACATCTTTGATATGACACCAGTATCGAACTCTTCACCTCTTTTCATCAAAATTTTGCCACCCGCCTATCTGACCATGTTCAAAAATGGCACAGAAGGAGGATCATGTGTAGGGCCCTTGAATTTGAACACTGTGTCTATATGGAATGGTTCCTTTGAATGCTTTTGGCCCCCATAGTTAAGGATGTCACCTCCCACTTTCCTCAGTTAGATGAAGAAGTGTCTAGATAGCTTTGAAATATGACCTGATCTATGCATAGTTAGGTTATGTTTATACTATACTTCCCAATCTGCCTCAACCTCGTGCTGCTAATGCACTAGGGACATCTCATGTCAATGACAGTATCGTTGGATCTATCTCACACCCTCAACCTCCCATGAGTTATGGTCAACCCTAGGGGGAACTAGTTTCATTTACCCTATCCCCTTCATGATCCTTTGCATGTCAACTCTTACCAAGGTACAAGCACGCCATATGCATATCCCCATCCACATCATTTGATGCTAGAGCCAGTTTTTTCTCCACCTAATTACCCAAATGTTGTCAAGAATCCTCACTATCCTTATGCACCTTCTAATGCTTTAGCCCCTCCGGCACTAGCGCCTCAACCTTCCTTACGTCCTCCACCTCTACCACAACAACAACCACCTCCTCAAGCTCAAGTATATTCCCAACAAAGTAAAACCAATCCCCTCAACCCCAAGAGAAGTAATAAGGGGAAGGGTAACTACAAATAGCCATCTCAAGGTGACTAAAGCAATAGAGGTCCACCACCTAATGTCCCTAAGGGTGACCAGCCTAATCCCGTAACCCAATAACGCAGTGACAACCCAAACAAAACGAGGCTCTTCAAATGAACAAACCTTGTGCCTGTTGTGGTCTATTCATCCATTATACAAATGAATGTTCCCTTTTACCTAAGATGTGTCGAACATGAGAAGCTCAAGCAGCTACTTCTAGAGGACCTCAGCCCATTGCTCCAACTCCTCCCACTCCTACTTCATTAAAACCAGTTATGCTTATAATCCTTTTCCCCATTAAGGATATGTAGCTTCCCAAACCATAGAGGGTAATGCATTGACTCAGCCTTAACAATCTAGCCAGAACAGTTACCAAACGTTGGGACGAGGTCCCCTCGCTCAATTTTGTTAAAATATTGTAATTCTCTGCATTTTGAGTGGAGCGTGAGTAGCGCAGGTCAAATAGGAGTCAAGGGGTTTTAGGAAAGTCAAAACTCCTTATATTTTGGTATTGTTTTGAGATCCACCAATGGTTTGTGGACCATGGTATTGTAATAGAGAAGGATATATAAAGGGATGTCTTAGCAAGTCTAAGGCAACTAACTCGATGTTATGATATGATTTTGGGTCTGTAATTGTAGATATTTCTGTGTTTTGGGAGAAGGGGAAGGCTCCTGCAGCTGAGTGTGAAAATACCTTGGTAAGTTCGCAGCTGAGTGCGATGGCCCTCGTAGTTGTGTGTGCAGTGTCTGGAAAAGTTGTAGAGGAATATCTGAGGTAATAGAAATATATTAAAGCAAATCTATGTCTCTTTTTATGCATTGTGTATTTTATGTATTTATCTGTATTTTACCTTAATTACTCTGTGAAGATCCAGATCAACTGTTAGATGTTATTTTATGTATGATTAGATAGTTACGTGAATATTATAACTTTCTTTAACTGAAAATCATCTAAGTTTCATGAATAAGGGTTCGCGAAGGTTAGATCTGAACTAAAACTGCAGAAATCACCTTAAACCACATCACGTAGCCTTCTGGATGCAGAAGCTTGGTTCTAGCATCCCCCAATACTGCCTTGGTTGAGACTGCAACTTGTGCTATGCAGGTTGTTTCTGAAAGGGCAGTAGTGTAGGGCCTTTTTGGTTAGCACAACTAACTCTAGCCTGGGTCCAAGCCCCCTCAAACCAACAAATGGTTCTGTTTCAATGACCGGGATCTATCTACAGGTTGTGTGATGTCGCATAATTGGATACCAACTAAGAAGGAAATTGAAAAGTGGATAGATCAAAAGTTGCATGAGTTTGCAGGCTAGGAGAATAGGAATCCACACTTATCAAAATAAAATTGGTTACAAAGGTATCTTTACACAGAATTACATGAAGTTTTCTTTTCATCGTTCCCCTGCGAGTTGTATGAGTGGTTGTCCAAATTAGCGGATAGTGAACCTACTCATAACTGCGACGATCCTATTGTGTGGACTCCAGAACTTGTCAAATGCCTTGAAAGATCTGATTATAAGGTTGTGAGGGTTGTTGATTACGGGATTCATAGTATCTTGGACAGTTTTGTCACTGAATTTGCAATAGATACATCTATGTCCTATAGTGAAGTCGAATGATGATTCTTCAAGGGACTGAGAGGTAAGTACTTGAAATCACTAAAGACCTGGATTAAAATGATTTTATGCGAAAATAAGGTTATTCCTTTTCCTTAATGTTTAAAAGGGGTATGACTAGATCTATGAGATGTAAAAATCGATTGAAAGTAGATCAATACAAATTTATCAAAAGTAGATATAGTCCCTTATTGGGAAAGTCTGTAAGTGAAGAAGAGCGAAGTAGCCCTAGTACGCCTAGAGGTGCGGTGCAGACTATAGATCAGGGTACTTATAGAATTCAACATTCAACCACTCCACCTCCACATCCACCTCATACACCTACACCTCCACCTCCACCTCCATCTCCACATTTTCTATTCAGTATGGAAAATACGATAAAAATGCTTGTGTTCAGGGGTCAGGGATCAGAGGATCCTAAACAGTTTTGGTTCATCGCAGAAGCTGTGTGGAAAGAACAACAGATCAATGATGATGATATCAATAAAGAAGAGATGGTTATAGTGCTACAGGGCAAGGCGCTCACCTAGTATATTAGATACAACATGACTAACCTCGCTCCCTCATTGTCTAATACAAAGGATGCACTGAACGTGGAATTTACAAAGCCGAAGTCAAAAGCACAGTGTGTGACTAAGATCAAGGAGATTAAGCAAAAGGTTAATGAATCTACATGGGATATAGATCAATGACTAAAGTTTTTACTAAGTCAAGATAACCTTCATATCTCAGATGAATAACATAGGGACTGGTACATATTTTCGGTATTACCTCACTTAAGGTTACCATTATTTCAGTAGAATATTGGGTCTCAAGCTGAAGCATGGGAAATCGTGATGAAGATAGAAGCTTCACCAATCCAGGATACGAATGTAGGAGTTCAATAGATCTATGCACAACTAGCAAGCCTACATATGAATTTGTTGGACTTGAAGAAGGGAAAGGACGTTATTACAGAGACACATTCTAAAGTTTGGTGCACAAAATGCAAGGCTGAAGGTCATCATAAGAATCATTGCCTTGTGGTTCACAACCTTGATTATATTCTTTGATACCCCATCTACCCTTGCCACTGCTAGCTTAGCTCGCTTGATTCTCAGGTCCCAATCCATGAAAAGAATGTCTTTGTGTGTCTCCTCAATCTCAGGGAGATTGACTTTCTTTCCACTTTCTGTTTCCTACCATTCAATGAACTCTAAGATTTTGGTGTTCAGATCAGTAAACTCGGTTCTTTGTTCGATCCCCCTATCTGTTAGCTGGTCGCTAGTGTCACATGGAATCTGTCAGGGGTGCGGACACGACTGACCTTCCTAGAAGTCTAAGACATTCTAATGACAAACAAGACAAAATGGAGTGATCTTTCTCTAAATACACCTTTTACAACATGAAAACTAAAAGTGTTTAGGCTTACCTTATTCCAAAACGCTGTTGTTGAAGTCCGTTCTTGACGATCCGGATGAGCTCCTCCTTCAAGTCAATTCCTGCAACCACAAACAATCAAACAATTACCAAGCACTTGCATTTCATATAATAAAACATATATTCAACATGCAGACCAAGGAACACATGAAATAACTCATTAACACAAGCTATTGAGAAAAATAAACCAGTTTGTATTAATAACGAAACAAAGAAACTCTTACAACCTGGCCTTGGTGTTGTGCAAGTTCCTCCCAGGGTCCATCAAGGGTTTTCCTCTACTTTGACAAAGCTCACCCTCTCCCAAGTAGAATCAAGTGAAGACAATCTCTCCTCACAAAGGCTCTAATGGAAGACCTAAATCCTGCAGCATTTACCCAAAGAAAATGTATAGCTCCAACCTCTTCTCCTTCTGGCTCAATGCCTTTATTTATAGTGTTGTAAAGAGGTTATTCAGGTCCACTATCAATGGGATCATCCCCCTCTTTGGGTGGGATAGCTCCCTTATTGATGGGATAAGTTCCCTCTTAATAGAGATACATGAACCAACTGGAGGCGCATCCATTTCATCAAACCGACCTCTAGAATGTTCTAGAAGTAACCACAAGTAACTTTTTCAAGATAAAACTCGCGCATTTTGCCTTTTACAGAGGGACGCACCTGTCCCTTAACATACAGAGCGTCCATGGTCGCAGATTTTGTGAACATGGTCAGCGTCCCCGCAGGTAAGGCTAGAGAGAACCTGCGACCCCAGAGATAAACATAGTTTTCACAAGACTTTCTCTCTTCTTTGAGTTTGAGATGGATAACAGAGGCATGAGACTTGCCTAAGAGGGTAGCATGACTATTGATTTGAGCCATACTAACTGTAAGTAGTCAAGGTGACATTTTTTAGTGTAACAGATTGCCCCCTAAAGTGCGAAGCCTGGAATAGAGTAGGGTTTTGTAATTCTAGGAAGGGTGAAGCGCTTTATCATTTCAAGGATTGTCTTGTGGATGGCCTGGTTGGAACCTGCAATTTTCAACACAAAATACATGGATAAGATTATATCATCACTGAGGTAGGCATTCCCATACTCAGATTCAAAACTTTAACTAATGGACTAACTATTCTGATACAGGAATGATCTTGCAGTACATCATTTTTATAGACTTTTGTAGACACAGGATGGACGCAGCCATCTGTTTATGATTAGTCTACATAGATAATGAATACAAAACTCCTCGCAGCCTGGATGGTAGAAACTAGATCCAGGGTCTTCACTTCTACTTCCCGAATTGGTACGATTCTAGCCATGTGATTAAATGATTCGATGTCGAACATGTTAGAAACCACTTGATTACCAGTCGATGATGCAAACTGTTAACAAGCGTGAGAGAAACCACCAGTAATGTCAATGGTCCTCAAAGTACCAAGCACAACCCGTGAAATGTGAATAGATGTTTTGATGTCGAACACTTCACGGAATCCTTTGATCGAAAGTCAATGATGTAAACTGACGTCAAAGGCGAGAAACCTGCCATTGATGCATGCAGACTTCAAGGTACTGTCGATTCCTAAGTCATCTTTCTAGATAATGTGTCGATGTCGATAGAAAGCGACCCGTTGCAAGCAAGCCCACAACACGAAATCATTGTTCAAGTTGAAGAAATGTTGCTGTAAGGACTGACTCAGGAATGGTCAAATGGATGACAAGTATTTTGCAGATGAAAGTTTTTCTTGCAGACCTCTTGAACACATAACGACACAACAGATGGCTTGGTGATGAATAACTCAAAGTTAATCCCCGGAACCCGGTTAAAGACTTTCAAAGTGGTTTGGTCAACTGTGAGGTAAAAGATTTCCCAACCCAGGTGAATGAAAAGTGTCGTGTTCAAGAGCGGTAATAAAGTTTCTTCTGAGACAAAAGGTGACAAACAGGTTCATTCTTCTCTCTTTTCCCCCACCATTTCTGGCAAGTACCTCTTTATTTTTAACAAGCTTGAGGAGGATAACATATGCTTGATTATAAGCTCATCCTTCGGACGAGTCCAACCTAGTTTAAATTCGAACCCTAGGAAGGAGTGGTTCGTTCCTGTTTGTAATTGAACAGGTCCTTTACTGTAAAAGTTTAACGAGCCCAGTATAGGAGAAACTCAGCGTTTTTCAATTTTAGAGAGTCTGAAAAAACTTAAGGAAACTCCACGTTGAACTTTTTCGTAAATTTGTGCCCCTCAAGCCCGAAAAAGTATAAAATAATACCTGGGGGAACCGCTTGATCTTGCGACCAAGGAGTACTTTCATAATAGTGTCGTTGACCTGAAAAGTAAAAGGCGATCAAGGACACGTCGTTTTATTTCCTTATCGAGTTTGAAACGACAAAAACCCGGCAATCTTTTCCTGATTTTGCGGTCAGAAAAGAGCTAAAAGGGGACCGTCTTTTAATTCCATTTTAACGAGTGTAAAAGAAACGCTCGGCAATCTTTTCATGTTTTAAGAGTCTGAAAAGGGCTTAAAAGAGAACTCCAAGGTTTCACTTTTTCGTAAGTTTTAACGAGTTCGAAAAAGGGATAAAAATGTACTCATGGTTTTCATTTTTTCGTAAGTTTTAATGAGTTCGAAAAAATGATAAAAATGTACTCATATGACCGACTTTCAATTTAATTTACGAGCAGGAAAAGACGGAAAGAACTTGGCGTTTTCATTTGTTTTACGAGAATGAAAGATAGCAAAATAATCTCGGTATTTTCATGAGTTTAACGAGTCCTGAAAATAACTGAAATTGACTCGAGATAGGTTTCGTTTTTTCAAAAGCTTGAAACAGGGAAAAACTATGCTTCAAAGTAGTTTCATTTTTACACAAGCTTGAAACAGAGATAAAACTGTGCTTGATGCCCCCTACGCATAACTGCTAGAGCGCATGCCCCCCAGCTTCATTTCATTCAATTGGTTGGATGAAATGAAGGTTCAAGTACGAGATCGTTTGAAAGACTCGACCTAAAACTGTAAGAAAATTATGCAAAAAACTGAAATAACTAACCTAAACACTTAACATTTATGAGATCTAGCCAATCTCTCGACTCAAGTAGAGGAGGATTTGTTTCATTTTTTAACGAGCTTGACACAGGAAAAGAACTATGCTCGAATTCGGTTTCATGTTTACGCAAGCTTGAAACGAAAAACTATGCTTGTTATAAGTTCACATGCCCCCAGCATAATGACGCAAAACGAGGTACATTCCCCCCAAGCTTCATTGCATTCAATGAGGTGGATGGAATGAAGGTTTACTTTCAAAATCTTAGAAAGACTTGCGGGAGTTGTTTCATTTTTTAGTGAGCTTGACACAAGACAAGGAACTATGCTCGGAACTACTCTCTACAATCTACCTAACAAGAAACTCTACTCTAAAAACCTTGATTTATTTTTTTTTTTAACGAGCTTGACACAAGACAAGGAACTATGCTCTAAAATCCTTGATTCATTTTTTAACGAGCTTGACACAAGACAAGGAACTATGCTCAAAAAGTTCGCATGCCCCCAGGATAATGATGCAAAGCGAGGTACATGCCCCCCAGGCTTCATTGCATTCAACCGGCTAGATGAAATGAAGGTTTACTTTCAATATTTAACTTGAAAAGGGAGTTGTTTCATTTTTAAGGAGGTTGACACAAGAAAAGAACTATCCTCATACCTGATTCATTTTTTAACGAGGTTGACTCAGTAACAGGAACTGTCCTCAAAATCCTACTTTCTACAATCTACATAGCCTAAAATCTAGCTGATTCATTTTTTAATGAGGTTGACTCAGTAAAAGAACTATCCTCATACTAGCCTGTTTCATTTTTTAACGAGGTTGGCACAGGAAAAGGAACTGTCCTCGAACACACTGATTCATTTTTTAACGAGGTTGACACAGTAAAAGGAACTTTCCTCGCTAATCCTACTTTCCTATATAACCTACTATGTACCTGATTCATTTTTTAATGAGGTTGACTCAGTAACAGGAACTTTCCTCATAACATCCAATTTCATTTTTTAACGAGGTTGAGAGAGGAACAAACTATCCTCGTGTTCACTGATCATGGCTTCCAACTGGAAGAAAGACATGTCAATGGACACACCTTGATCATGGCTTCCAAGAGGTCTTCATCAGAAGGAAGAATAGTCTTTTGGAAGGAAGACACGTCAAGGGACTCAAAAGGGATAAGAACATCGTGTTCAAATAATCCCATAGAGTTTTCCATGTCAATTACCGGATCTAAATCAAAGGAAGATGAGCAAACAACGGGAGGCTCACTTACATCGGTAGCTGAAAACATGGGACCAGTTGCCACATAATTAACCCGTGGCGGGTAGATACCACTTGAGAATCAAGAACATTTAGGGTTGTCATATTATTGGTAGTTGAGACAAGACTAGGGAACGAAAGCTGGTCTACAGTCACAATACTTCCATTGTGAGGGAAAGACATCACGCGAAAGAGTGTCGATACGACAGCTTTCATTGCATAAACATAGTCTCGCCCAAGGAGTAAATTGAAATCCAAGGGACCTCGAACTACCATAAGATCAATACAGACAGTTTTACCTTCCAAGGTAATAGAGAACTTAGGAAGGATCCCTAAAGGTTCACTAATGGTTCTGTTAAAAGCTTTCAGATTCTGCGTAATAGGCGCAAGCTGAGGGGAACCCAAAGCTTTCCAAACAGTTGAGGATAAAATACTAACAGAAGCACCTTCATCTACCTGAGTACGATGTATGTCCCTACCACCAGCCTTGACAATGATTTGGAAAGGCATGGAGGAAGGAAGACGAGGTTCTGTCAGTCTATTCCAATTAAAGGAAAAGACCTCAGTACTTGGAGGGGGTTCTGTAGAAACAGGTGAAATGCCCCCCGGCATAGAAGAATCCGATGTAACAAGAAGAACATCAGCGGTATGAAATTTACTCTCGAAAAGGAGAGTGTGATCGACCGAATGTGAAATTGAATCGACCACTTGATCAACTAATGGATCATCAACCTGAGTGACATGAGTTTCACTCTCCAATGGGAGAGTGTGATCGACTGTACTTGAATTTAGATCAATCACTCCGTCAGTTGACGGTAGGTTGGGAGAAAGTTTACGGTAACCAGTTGGAAATTCTTGCTGTGGAACAGTAAGGTTTTCCAACAATGTTGAGGCTTCATCCATGTGAGGGCAAATGTGAGTTTGATGACTCCCTTTGCATAACTTACAAGGAAACCTAACTTTACCCTTTTTCCCAGGAACCTGACTATCACTGGTTGATGGATCAACGGAAAGTTGATGAGATTTTTCTGACCATACTTCCAAGACCTTTGGAATACCAGGACAATTGACAAGGAAGTGGTCACCCTTACAAAGCCTGCAAGGGTATTTGGGTTTACGATGCATGTCGGAATTTTCCTCAACACAACTAACACTTACAGCCATGGTTGGTTGGTTGACTTCTTTCTTATCTTGCTTCTTCTTCCTCTTCTTCTTCTTCCCTTTCTTCTTCTTCTTAGCCTCCTGGTTACTAACATCAAGGCTTTTACCAGGCGAAGAGGAAGAAATGGAGGAAGAAAAATTAGGCGAAGAAGGTAAAGGGTCAACAGAAGGTTGGTGATGTTGAGATGGTGAACTCTGTTGAGGTGAAGCATTCGGTTGAGATGGAACAATTGGAGTATTTTGGGCCAACGAAGTTGAAAATAACCATATCGGTAAACCTATTGTAAATCTAGGTAATGACAAAGTAGCCATATAAGGAGGACCAACATTTCCAAAGTAAGGAAAAGTACTAGGATTCTCATTAGGAGGGGTTCCTAGGTTGATAAATTCCGGAACATTTGCCATTATATTCAACTTCAGTGAATTTTATTAACAATTTAAAACTAAAATTAACAATTCACAATTCACACTTAACAACTAAAATTCACAATTCACACCTATGGTCTCTAAAAGTAAAAACAAACAAATTAACACGCGCTATCAAATCTAGGAGACAAACCACACACAAACAGTAAGCTCTCCGGACCGAAAACACTAGTTGGTGATGAAGCCCAACCTCGCAGAATTCAGTACAGAAATGGCGGGTGGAACAGTTACCCCGGCAACCTGCTTAATGAATAGACCGGCACAAGTTCCTCCACTTTAACCGTCTCGAAGTGAAGTGAACCCCCCGGAAAATCCAAGTGAGTATAACCGACGTCTGCTCCAGGTACAGTGGGACCTTCCCTCCACCATCACCTCGGTAGAACCCTAAATATTATGGTCACTAAGGTCACCAACAGTAACAAATACACCTGGGGGAACAGTCTAAACTCCGACAGCACGCAAGGGCAGAGTAGCAAGCTCAATCCCCTTACCGACTCCTTGACAACAATCCAAGGTTTACCGATAAGTGACCCCTGGCTCCTCGACAATGGTTAATCCGAGGTTTACCATTTGTAATACGTACTGTCTGGCGTCGTTCCCAACGAGGGGGGAATGATCCCCTCACTGGTTCGGACACGAGCTCGTGCTTCTCCTTTAAGAGGAGCTTTCCCAGAGTGCAATTGAAACAATTGGATTTATTCTACTCAAGATAAACTATCTGTTTGGTTTTGTTGTCTTGGAGAGTTAAGTACTCACCTACTCCAAGACACTAGCCTAAGCTATGTTGGTGCTTCAGAGCCCTAGAAATGTAAAAATTACTAGATGAATTTTAATTAAGCGCTGTGTTATTAAGGCTGTTTTTACTCAAATGGGTAAATGGATATGAAACCAATGGTGTTATGACCCGACTCAACTGAATGCAATCGAATATGATAATGTGATCTTTTCAATTCGATGAATCCTATCTAAAGTAAGGAGAGAGTTTCCATTCACTTCCAACAATGCAAAAAATTGATCACTAAGAGAAAATATAACAAATCCTCTAATGCACTAATTTTATCAAGAAAAACTAATGCAAATCAATTCCAAACCATTTTTTATTTATTTTTTATTTTGTGTAAATTCAAACCAAAGAAAACTGATCTAAATCTATGATTGATTTTTCAGAATGTAAACTATGCAATTGTAATCTAAGCACAATTCACTTGAAAAGTATGCAAATGTAATCTATGCACATTTTTCATTCATATTCTGAAAATGAGAATTCTAATTATGCAAATGTGATCTATGCAAGAGAATTCTCAAACACAAGACGATTCTAATGTGATCTAAGAACCAATCAAGTGCAAGTTGAGAAAACTGGGTGAGAGTTCCAAAGATCAAAACATAAAAACACTCAAAGGCGATTAACACTCATACACAATTTAGCCCCCCCGGGCGAATGAGGGGGAAATTTTTTTGCAAAAACAAAAGCAAAAAGATGCAAAATTGTGAAAAGACTGAGACAAACCTCCAAGTAATGATCAAAGGAAATCAAATCAAGAATTTCTCAAGAAAGAGACTCAAAACACCCAATTGATGAAAGCTAAGAGCAGGAACAAGCTTAGGTGAAGATTCTGGACAAGGGACTAATGAATCTGGGCAGAAAAAACTAAGAAAAAACAAAATCTAAAAGCAATTAAAGCAAAAATGGAGTTTTCCTAAATTTTTACAGGAAGACGCAGGCAACCCGTTAGAACAGGCGCGGGCCCGCTCTGTGCAAACGGCAAAAGTGCGTCCAGGGACGCACTGTGCAGCACTCAGAGGGTGCGTCCGTCTGAAAAACTCAAGAAAAACCAAAATAAAACTAATCCTAAGCTAACCCACCCAGAGACAGAATCACAGAGCCAAAACCAGAAAAATAAACCAATTTTCTCAAAGCAAAGTTCACATAAAGGAAAAGACTTTTCTCATCAATGGAATCTATCCCCAGCGGAGTCGCCAATTTGTCACACGGAATCTGTCAGGGGTGCGGACACGACTGACCTTCCTAGAAGTCTAAGACATTCTAATGACAAACAAGACAAAATGGAGTGATCTTTCTCTAAATACACCTTTTACAACATGAAAACTACAAGTGTTTAGGCTTACCTTATTCCAAAACGTTGTTGTTGAAGTCCGTTCTTGACGATCCGGATGAGCTCCTCCTTCAAGTCAATTCCTGCAACCACAAACAATCAAACAATTACCAAGCACTTGCATTTCATATAATAAAACATATATTCAACATGCAGACCAAGGAACACATGAAATAACTCATTAACACAAGCTATTGAGAAAAATAAACCAGTTTGTATTAATAACGAAACAAAGAAACTCTTACAACCTGGCCTTGGTGTTGTGCAAGTTCCTCCCAGGGTCCATCAAGGGTTTTCCTCTACTTTGACAAAGCTCACCCTCTCCCAAGTAGAATCAAGTGAAGACAATCTCTCCTCACAAAGGCTCTAATGGAAGACCTAAATCCTGCAGCATTTACCCAAAGAAAATGTATAGCTCCAACCTCTTCTCCTTCTGGCTCAATGCCTTTATTTATAGTGCTGTAAAGAGGTTATTCAGGTCCACTATCAATGGGATCATCCCCCTCTTTGGGTGGGATAGCTCCCTTATTGATGGGATAAGTTCCCTCTTAATAGAGATACATGAACCAACTGGAGGCGCATCCATTTCATCAAACCGACCTCTAGAATGTTCTAGAAGTAACCACAAGTAACTTTTTCAAGATAAAACTCGCGCATTTTGCCTTTTACAGAGGGACGCACCTGTCCCTTAACATACAGAGCATCCATGGACGCAGATTTTGTGAACATGGTCAGCGTCCCCGCAGGTAAGGCTAGAGAGAACCTGCGACCCCAGAGATAAACATAGTTTTCACAAGACTTTCTCTCTTCTTTGAGTTTGAGATGGATAACAGAGGCATGAGACTTGCCTAAGAGGGTAGCATGACTGTTGATTTGAGCCATACTAACTGTAAGTAGTCAAGGTGACATTTTTTAGTGTAACAGCTAGTGATCAAATAATGAGTAATCTATGACATATTTTTGCAGAAGTGTTCTTGTTGTTTCATCAGGAGGGAATTCAGTTCCAATGCCTCTTTAACGAACTCCTCGGTGGTAGGAACTTCCTTATATATTTCCATCGCTTGCTACAATTTTTGGAGTTGCATGTTTTTGGCCGATATATCAGCTTCATGGATTATCTTCAGGACCTTCATGCTTTATTTCAATTGGGAAAGTGGCTTAGCTGCTTGCCTTTTCACACTTTCTTTATCTGTTTCGTTCTGTTGCTCGAGATGTGAAATCCTCTCCTCCTTTTCACTGAACAAAGTAGAGACTTTAGTAGCTTTTTTCCATGGTGGCCGTTGCATATGCTCCCATGAACTGTGACAATATAGTCAAGTTCTCAACTGGGTTGAAAGGAATGTCCCTCCAAACTATGTACATTGGTTCATTTCCAGGTGGGATCTCGGGTGTTTCTACCCTTTTCTTTTTCCTCTGTATTCTTACTATAGCCTTGTGGAGTAGGCTATAGCGAACATCAAGTGGAGGGATTTTAGTAAGTTTCAAGATGATATCTGATGTGGGAAAAGTAGGGATAATCTCAGTTTGCTGGGATGTTGTTGCCTGCTCATCCATAAACTTGGAATGCTCATCCATAGAGTTGGACTCTGTATTCTCCTAAATATGCAGAGGAGTTTGGCACTCTATTGTTTCTTGGGTATCTATAATTTTGGGAGTGTCTTAGAGTATTTGATTAAACTGATCCCACTTCTGCTCCAAACTATCGATTTTGACTTCTGAACTGATTTCTTTAGGTGGGGTGCTCATAACCTATTTCTCAGCTGACTTCCTGTTGGACTCTACTATACTATCTGTGTCTTTGGCCTTCCCTGTATCTGGTGTTTTCTTAGTATTCACCTGAGATTCTATGCGAGAACTAGGTCCTTCACTGTTAATAGTCACACTAGGTGTAGGCTTATCTTCGATCTTCAACAAGTGCATTGGGATTACTTCGAGCCTTTCATTTATGAATTCCCAAAAATTTTCAAAATCTTCAAGACTCAAGTTGGCTATAGCCCATTCGAATTCTTGTTCGAAGGATTCAACCGACTGTGACATGTCTTCAAAATTGCTATCTTCATGGTTGTATGGCTTGAGCTTTACCACAATAGTGATGTTATATGCTACCTTTTCTAGATCAAATTGCCTTTTTGGCAAAGTATGAAGCCTGAGGGCTTCCATGCTTACTGACTCCTTAATCACATGATTAAAATTTGCTAAAGAAAAAGAACCGCACTTGACAGGAAAAGAGGGCCATAATAACTTCTTGCTTTCTTTGAGAACTTTAGTTAGGCCTTTTCCCACGGTCTGGTGGGCGATTTCCCTTGCCAACAATTTATCAGAAACATACAAAGGAAGGACATGTGGGTGGCTGTGCTACTAAACCCTAATGTAGGTAAACCATTATTCAATAACATATTTTCCCACAGTTAGAAGGCCTGTAGTGGCTTCTTGGGAAAAACCGGGGGCTTTCTTATTTAAACTTATTTGATGCAGGTGAATCGAATCGGATCCATAAACGACTGTCATAGAACCGTGACTAAAACAACTCGAGCAAATGCTTGAAGAATCCAAAACAGTAATCGAAAACACCCTGAACCAGTGACCATGGCAGCCAGCGTGGAACGACAAGGACCCCAGTCAAAGCGCGCTGACCGAGGCCCATGGAGACTGCGCAGGAGGTCAAAATAGCCCCTGGGAGCCCCAGAATGGGAAAAGGAGTTGGTTTTCGATGCGCGTTAGTGCTAAAACGCATCGCTGGGAAAACAAGGCCAAAATGGTAGGGCTTAAGCACTCGGTCACATCGGGGAGCCAGAGGACTGCGGGCGGAAAAATTAAAAAGCGCCAATGTACGATGGTGGGACGTTTGATCAGGATGCCCTTGAGCGTTAAGAGGTTTTAGAGAAAGCAGAGCGATCACAATCAGTGATTGACGCGTGGCAGCTGAGGAGAGAGAAAAACCGCTACGATCGCGCGTTATCGGTTGAGCAAGTCAACTATGCTCGATGCGCGAATGACGTTGGATCTGGAGGAGCCCAGATCGGATTGTTGATATTGCGCCCAATAGATAGAGTGGAATTGACAGGGGATAAAGCCACGATTTAAGAGGATTTGGAATCCGTTAACCACCACGGTGGAGGAAGCAACAAATCGGCAAGCGGGCTAGTACAGTTTTGATGGAGACACGTGGCTACTTCCTGAGCGTTATGCTGAAGCCAAACAGGGAATTCCAAGCACATAGGTGACAGGCGAATCAATGCAGGAAGAAGAGGAAACGAATAGGCCGAGGATCGAATGACTAAAGCCATGAATGGAGGTAGTCGAATGGGGGATTAGAGATCAGAAGGGAGATTCAGATCGAAGAGTCCAAGTGACCAATAGAGACAGTGAAAAGTGAACCCTGAGAGGAGGATTGAGCACAGAGAGCAGTAAAGCCAAGCAGAGGAGATAGAGGGCTGAGCTGACCACAGGCAGCATCGAGCACCAGAGAGCTTGAAGAATCAAGCCTTCCCATATAGGAATCTGTCCGGATTGAGCATCACAGTTGGCTCTTTCCACTGTAGACCGAGGGTCACAGAGCTGGTAGGAGAACAAGAGTCTGTGTACTCCAAGTGGCTTGGGGAATCCAAGAACCACCCTGCCAAGCAAAATTTGCTTTAGGAGAACTCATATTGAGTCCCTGTATTTTAATTTCTCTACTCAAAGACATAATAAAACAAGGCCACCACTGTAGCTGGACCAGAGACGTAGACCTGGAGAATAGGTGAACTCCTTATTAAAAATTGCTTGTGTCTTTGTGTCTGCTTACTGCATTTCTCTGTTGTCTTTCCATTTAAAATGTCTGTGTATTGGCAATCTAATCGATCCGTTGTTTCAATAACACAGAACACACACCAGCACATGAGTCTGTAATACCTTTTGTTTAATAAATCTTAACTGTGGTCACTCATAGGGTGATTATGAGATCAAGTGGTATCAGAGCTGTAGGCTGTAAGGTTAGACAAGCTTGTGTTGGTTTAGCTGTGAATGATCACTAGATCAAAGCTCAAATTAGGATAAGGAGAATTGGTGGAAACTAATCCCAAAATTGGGAGAGTCTATTCTCGAAAGACAATGTCAGAAGAAGGTTCTGTAGGGCCAAACCCTCAATTCCTAGAAAGTTTCCTAGCTATAAAGTCCATGGTGGAAGAAATGTATAGGGACTTTAGAAAGCATAAGGGTGAGGATTCATCAGGCTCTAAGCAAGATAAACAGAAAAATGAACGTTATTCCCATGACCACTACAAAGGGAAGGGAAAAGAAGGAAGCTTCCCTACACCTCCTAGTAGCCCTGTGCATAATAGGAAATCATCTTTGATTAAGTTAGATGTTAAATTTTATTTTCATGTATATGATGGAGAGTTGTGTTATCACTTAGAACTAAAATTGATACATGCAACTTTCCATCCTAGCCCGATGATGAAGGTCAGTGTTAGTTTAATTTGGTTTTAATTTTTTCCCTTAGAATCTGGAGTTTTGATGAGTTTTTTGAGTCAAGTTATTCTCAGCTCCCATTGGTTCCCCTCCATCTACCATTGTTCCATAGCCACCGGTTATCTTATGTCAGTCACCGTGTCTTGTTGTAATTTCGCAGCGCAATGCCAATTAGGCAGTTTCGCAGCGCAATCGTAGTTAGGCAGTTTCGCAGCGTATCATGATTAGGCAGTTTCGCAGCGCATCATTAAAATTTTAAACTGACAGCGTTGCGAAATCATGAATTCGTACTTCCGCAGCGAATCTTTCCCGAAATGTCAAGTCTGTTAGGTGAGTCATAGGCCATGTCTTCTCATGTCAGCTCATGTACCCCTCTTATCACGTTTCACCACTCATTGCCACTATCACCACCACTAGATCTGTTGATACGCACGAATTATCATTCCCAAGAAAGACAACCGTGCATAAACCTTAATGATGGCCGTAAGTCTTGCATGAGTGAAAAATCTGCAAGGTTACATCTTGAAAGGTTTTAAACGGAAAAATTCAAAATTCAAGCGAGGCTGATAATCAAGCGAGGCTGAATTCAAATAGAAGCCGAATCACAATTCCAACCGGAGCTGGTAGTCATTGTTTGTGAAGATCTGAAAGAATCAATGGAGAAAAAAGAGCACAGATCCGGTAAACCTCTAAGGACTGAACCTGAAGGCCTGGATATAACGCTGAGAAATGAAGAGGTGAAGAAAGCATTTAAAAATGCCGGGTGCTGGAAGTTTTGCAAAAAGTTACAAGGAGGGCACGCACAGGTAACTAAGGAATTTGCACTTAACTTCACAGGTTTGAATTCAAAGGTAGCCATGTTAGAATTGCAGGTTTCGCCAGAAGTGATATCCACTGTAACAGAGATCCCACGAGGAAAAGAGGAATGGTTTAAAAATTTCAAATTTGACATGAATCCTTGCAAGGAGTTTTTGAAGGATGATTATGTAAATGAGGATTTAAGTAAGGTAGTGCCCAGGAATTATGTCAAAGAACATTATGCTCACTTACTCACCTGCATACAGAAATATCTGACTTGTGAAGGAAGGTATAACAAGGTTTATTCTTACCATTTCAAACTCCTTTTGCACTTCACCGGGAAGGTCTCCATAGATTTACCGTTTTATCTATTTCGTAGTTTGAGTAAGATGTGTGATAAGGTACAGCTGAGGAAAGAGGATTGTGAAACCTCTTTGTTTCATCATGGTTTGATTAAACTACTGGTTTTAGATGGGCTCCAAAAGATAGACAGAGATTGGAACTCATTCATTTTTATGGCTGGATTCAAAAGCCAGACTGGCCTCACTCCACCACCTGCTAGAGATTTTACAATAGCTGAGCTCCAAACAGAAGCAAGAGCTAAAAGAGTTTCTAAGTCACAAGTAAGAAAACAAGTGAAGCCACTTATCATCCAAGATCAACCTCAGCAATCAACTAAGGAAAAGGCTCAGGGTAAAAAGACTGTACCTGAAACAAGCACATCTGAAGCAGTCTCAAGGGTAAGAACAAGAAGTCAAATAAATAAGGAAAAAGGTAAAGCTATAGCAGTTGAAGAAAGTCCAGTGTCCAAGGCAAGTTTAAATGATTTATTGCAGGCTATTGAATTTGAGCAGTCTATACCAGTTCAAATCGAATTGATGCAGTCAGAACAAGAAAGCACCAAGAAATCCAAGGCCTCAAAAAGGCTTAGATTTGATGTGCCAGCTGAAGAGTTCGTTTTTAAACCTAGAAGACCTATGACAAGGAGATTCCAGCAAGTACAGGAAGCACTGCCAAGAACAGAGGAAACAGGGGAAGAGACACAAAAAGACACGGGCAAAACAGTCATTGCATCTCAAGAAGATAATATAGCAGCCATACAGAGACAATTGGAATCAGCTAAATATGAGATTTCCAAATTAAAGAAAGCCGCTAGAAAACATGCAGCTATACATGCAAAGTATTATAAAACTTTATGGGAAGGGAATGCTGCTGTAGAAGCTCAGTTGAATTCAGTGGTAGATGGCCATTCACAATTTCACACATGGACAGTACCAGCAATCAAAGAAGCCAAGTACATCAGAAGGATCAATATGCAACTGAGAGCTGGGAATAAGGCTATGAAGAAACAAATTGAAGATCTGAAGGCACAGCTAAGTCAGCTACCTGCTAAATGAGTTTTCATGTCAAGTAAGATTTTGTTTTAAAATTTTGACAAATTCGCTTGATTTTATCTTCCTGAGGAAATATAAATCCCTATTCGACATGTGGAAAGTCTAAAGAAGTTTTTGGCAATCAAGTACTCGGCTAATAAAGGTCTCGGGTTAAAAGCAAGCTGTTTTAAATAATTCAGCAGTTTCGTAGCGCGCTACGAAACTGCTGTAGGTGATGATTTTAACGCAAATCAAGCAGTTTTGAATTATAAGCGGGAATTTTGAAAGGGAAACATCTAAAAGGCATACAAGGCATCATCTGAAGCTATCCAACAGTTAACCAGGTCAAGACACGTGGAGATAATATGCATTCGAATCCAACTTTAGATTTTTGTCATAAAGGAAGCATATTTCATAGTTATCACACTTCAGGATATGTGAAACAGTTACAGTTTGCAAAAATTTTGGCTTTCACGTATGCAAACGGTGGACAGCACATCAAAGACGTGGCAGTTTGCTCCATTTTGGGGTAATTAAAAGATAAAGGATATACTTCGTTGGATCCGGACATGTTAAGGCAAACTAAAGACCGATACACAGGGACAGTTTCATATGTTTCAGGGTATTGGAAAGGATGTGTCATTAAACATCAAACATGGAGCTTTGAACATCCATTACAGCCAAACTAAAGGGGAGCAGATGTCAAAGAACAAGGATCATTGTAATTAAAGCCATCATGCATGTAATATGGAGTTAGAGTCATAGTTGATTCAGATCTCTAAAAAAACTCCAGTCAACACCTTGTTGTATTTATTAGTTAGTTAAAAGGTTAATAGGTGTCATTAGAAGTAGTTTTCGAATTCCCCTCATGCTGGAGGAGGAATCTCGATCAGTTAGAATAAGAGTTCTATATATAGCTGAAACAACAATGTAATGAGGGTTGGAAAATTTTATGATACAGCTTGTATTTGGCTTATGTAAAGACTCATTTCAGTAATATAATTTTGACTTTACTTCTCAGGATTCATGAGGGATTTCTATTGTTCAGAATATGTGATCTTGTTCTTTCCATAATTTTTACAGTGGTATAGATGTATAATCACTCAGAACTCACTGAATGTGCTCTGATTTCCTGTATGCATTTATAAACTGTGGTCCTATATGAGTTATGTTCTGAATATCTAAATGTTGAGTGCCCTGACTTCTATGTAAGGTTGAGTTCACTGTTATATTGAGGTGTTGTTGACTCCATAACCCCAATGGATAGATGCTTAATGTTTTTCCAACATTCATATTTTCACAGTTGTTCTATAAGAGTTAGCCATCTTAGCTTTAATCAAAATCATTAATCCTTTAAGAGAGAGCCCTCTCAGGTTGAGGAGGCTAAGCCTCAGCCTAAAGTAGGTTGAAATAGTTACTTGAAGTCTTCCTGGTCTGTAGCCTTCCAGGGCCTGATTTTGAGATAACAAGTTGAATGCTGAAAAGTTGGACAACTGGATAAGACAAATTGATGTGTATTGCAGGGTGCAGAACATAGACTCAGACAAGAGTAAGATTCAGCTGGAAAGCCTACGCCTAGGAGGAACTACCTTGGTTTGGTGGGAAGGCAGAACCCAAGCTAATGTGAAGAAGCATGGTAAGACCATCTCTGTCTGGAGTGACTTTGTTTCTACCATTAGAAAGCAATTCTATCCATTGGCCTACATGCAACAAGCCATGATGATTTGGCAAACTCTTCGGCAGTTGAACGGGCAAAGTGTACAAGGGTATACTCAAGAGTTCCGAAAGAGAGCATTGATGTTAGGTATTTCATTAGACTCACCAGAAACTCTTTTGAAGTACATTGGGGGTCTACACAGCTACATGAGGCACACTATCCTCATGTTTAATCCCACTAGTACAGATGAGGTATTTGTACAAGCTACTCATCTAGAACCAAGAGGAAAGAATGGAAATCCAGAAGTTGGGGGACAATCCCAACCCACTGTAAGTAAAGGGAAGGAGAAAAGAAAGCAGAAATGGAAAGCAAGGAAGGCCAACACTGCATAAAAACGCAAAGCTTCATGCACTCACTGTAAAAAGGAGGGGCATGATGATGAGAATTTTTGGATTCTACATCCAGAGCTGAGACCTAAGAAGTCCGAGGGCAAGAAGAAGACAACTGCTGCAGTTATTCAGAAAGATTTGGGGTCAGACTCGGGAGATGAAAAAATCATAGCAGCCATAGGTATAAAAGGTAAGAATTCTGAATCATCTACTAGTAATTCTGCTCAATCTATTATTGATGAGAAACATGAGAGAAAAATGCGTGAGATTTTCCATATTCGAGTTGTTTCCAAATATCAAAAGATTGATACTTTGTTTGATAGCAGCTCACAAGTAAATCTGATTTCTGAAGCGATTGTAAAGAAATTGGGATTAGCAACTACACCTCATAAGAATCCATACCAATTAGGATGGTTGAATGATAAAGCACAACTACAAGTGACTAGACAATGCAAACTCAAGTTTTCTTTTGGGTCAGCATTTGTAGATGAGCTTGAGTTAGATGTAATTCCTTTAGATATATGTGGAATTGTTTTAGGAAGTCCTTACTTGTATGATAGAAAGGATATTTTCTATAGAGCTGAGAACAAGTATCTACTTGTTAAAGATGGAATCGAATACTTTGTAAGAGCTCATAAGCTCAAGAATAATTATACTCTCATAAACTTAGGACAGATGAAAAGAATGATAAATTCATGCAAACAATTCTTACTAATGGTTGTAGAAGAAAAGAAAACTGATAAAACTGATGTATTTGAGGTCTGTAATTCTGATCAACAAGCTGATATAGAAAAGATTGTTTCAGAGTATGATGTCTTGTTTCAAGAGCCTCAAGGTCTGCCACCCAAAAAGGAAATAGTACATGATATTATTTTGCAACAAGATGTTCCTTTGCCTAACATTGGGATGTATAGGTTATCTGCTTTAGAGAATGCTGAAATCAAGAAGCAGGTGCAAGAGTTGCTCGAGAAAGGGTTCATCAGGCCTAGCACATCACCATGTGGGTCACCAATTGTTTTGGTGAGAAAGAAAGATGGCTCTTGGAGAATGTGCATTGATTACGGAGCACTGAATAAAATAACGATAAAAAATCGTGATCCCCTTCCTCGCATAGATGATCTTTTAGATCAATTGAAGCAAGCTGTTTATTTCACCAAGCTGGATTTGCACAGTGGATACCATCAGGTCAGAGTTGCAGAGCAAGATGGATGGAAAACTGCTTTCAAAACAAAGCAGGGATTGTATGAATGGCTGGTTATGCCTTTTGGCTTGACCAATTCCCCTGCTACTTTCATGAGATTAATGAATGATGTACTCAGACCTTTTCTTGATGATTTCGTTATTGTGTATCTGGATGACATTCTGATTTTTAGTAAAACGTGGGAAGAAAATTTAAAGCATGTTAAGCAGACATTAGATGTTTTTAAAAGAGAAAAACTTTATGTTAAACTCTCAAAATGTGAATTTGGCAAAACCTCTCTAAATTATTTGGGTCATGTAGTAGGGGGAGGTGAATTGAAAATAGATCCCTCTAAAGTGGTAGTCATTGTAAACTGGCCTAAACCAAAGTCTGTTATAGAAGTGATAAGCTTCTTAGAAGTAGCACAGTATTCGAGGAAGTTCATTTCAAACTTTTCCTCAATTGCAGCTCCCTTACATGCTTTGACAGGATTGAACAAGGTGTTTCAGTGGGAAGGCAAACAGCAGAAATCCTTCGACACCTTGAAAGATAAAATTAGTACAGCACTTGTACTAGCACTGCTAGATCTACAAAGACCATTTGAGATACAAACTGATGCCAGTGACTATGCCATGGGAGCAGTGTTGACACAGCACGGTAAACCCATATGTTATCATTCTGAGACTTTTAATCCTGTAGTAGTTAACTATCCTACCTATGATAAAGAATTGTATGCATTAGTTCAGAGTGTGAAAATGTGGAAACATTATTTAATGGGCAAAGAAACAGTAATACATACTGATCATCAACCACTTCAATATCTACACTCCCAAACTAAGTTGCAACAATCAAGACATTACAGATGGATGGGTTTTCTACAACAGTTTCATTTAGTCATCAGATATAAAAATGGCATACATAACAAAGATGTAGACATGTTATCTAGACCCATTCTAACTGCATCTACCATCCTTAAGCATAATTCTGTGCTACATGAAAGCTACATAGAGCAGTATGCTTAGGACGTGGACTTTAAAGATGTATATGCAACTTTGAGTCAAGGCAGAGAGTAGAAGAATTGGACTGTCATGTGAAGGACTGACTCTTATATCATTGTGGGAAACTCTACATTCCACAAACTGAGAGAGCAAAGATAATTAGGGAAGCACACACTTCTCTGATATTAGGTCACTTTGTGATAAGTAAAACAGTTGCACAGTTGCAAAGGTTCTATTATTGGCCAAAAATGAATGAGACAGTTTCTAGATATTTAAAGGGATGTGCTATGTGTGCTAAAAGCAAGCCGAGCAACAGAAAACTAGGCTTGTACACTCCATTGCCTATTCCCTCTCACCCTTGGGAGAGCCTTTCCATGGATTTTGTTGGAGGACTGCCTAAGTATAGGAAAGGTCATGATTATCTATATGTTATTGTGGATAGGTTCAGCAAAATGTGTATTTTGATACCGTGTAGAAAACAGGTTACAGCTGAACAAACTGCAAAATTATTCTTTGAACATGTATGGGTTCCTTTTGGATTACCCGCTTCTATTATATATGATCGAGACACGCGATTTATGGGGAAGTTTTGGTCCAGTTTGTGGGAACTAATGGACACCAAATTTAAGAAAAGCACAACTTTTCACCCACAAACAGATGGCCAGACAGAAGTAGTAAACAGGACAGTGATCCAGTTACTGAGAGGATATTGTAGCAAACATCCTAATCTTTGGGATGAGCACTTGTGCTATGTGCAACATGCTTACAATAGAGCCAAACACTCTTCTACACAGAGATCTCCTTTTGAGACCTGCTTTGGTTTCATACCAAGGTCTCCCTTGGATTTTGTCTTTGGTAAAGATACCTGGCATGGTTGATGGATGTAGTGATGTGGACAAAGCAAGTAGGTTCATTGAACAGATCCAGGAGATCCACCAGGCAGTACAGGAACATCTAGAAAAGAGCCAGGCCAAGTACAAGGCTAGGCATGATAAGCATCGGATGGAGCATAGTTTTCAAGTTGGAGACCAAGTCTGGCTGTATATCAGCAAGGATAGGATGCAAGGTGAAGGTAAGAAGCTAAAACCTATCAGGTATGGACCCTTCAGGATACTTGATAATATTGGTGAAAATTCTTTTCGCCTTGATCTGCCAGCTTACATGCACATCTACTTAGTCGTGAACGCAGATTGCTTGAGATTGTTTGAACCTTCAATGATTGAGGACCCTGAAGAGCAGAGTCAATTTCCTTCTGTTGATAATCTACTGCCAAAATATCTTAATGAGCTGCAGGAAGATATAGTGCTGGACAGAAAGGTAAGGACGACGCATAGTGGACAGGTGAAATACCTCAGAATTGGGTTTGAAGGTTCGAAGCTGAGCAATGCGAAGTGGATTGAGATTAGACAAGTGAGACAGCGATTTCCTCACTTAGTCAATGCTTAAAAGGAAACCAACTTTCGGTGGTCCAAAAGCTTTTCATTTGGGAGGCCATGATCCGAATCGGATCCATAAATGATTGTCATAGAACCGTGACTAAAACAGGTCGAGCAAATCCTTGAATAATCCAAAACAGTAATCAAAAACACCTTGAACCAGTGGCCATGGCATCCGGCATGGAACGACGAGGACCCCGGTCAAAGCGCGCTGATCGAGGCCCATGGAGACTGTGCAGGAGGTTAAAATAACCCCTAGGAGCCTCGGAATGGGAAAAGGAGCTGGTTTTCGATGCGCATCGCTGGGCAAACAAGGACAAAATGGTAGGTCTTAAGTACTCGGTCACATCAGGGAGCCAGAGGACCGCCGGCGGAGAAAGGAAAAAGCGCCAATGTATGACGGTGGGACCCACAACCTGGAAACCGACGGTTTGATCCGGACAACCTTGAACAGTAAGAGGTTTTCGAGAAAGCGGAGCGATCACAATCAGCAATCGACACGTGGCAATGGAGGAGAGATAAAAACTACCGTGATCGCTTGTTATCGGTTGAGAAAGTCAATCGTGCTCAACGTGCAAATGACATTGGATCTGGAGGAGCCCAGATCGAATGGCTGAGATTGCGCCCGATAGACAAAATGGAATTGACAGGGGATAAAGCCACGATTTAAGAGGATTTGGAATCCGTTGACTGCCACGGTGGAGGAAGCAACAAATCAGCAAGCGGGCTGGTGCAATTTCTATGGAGACACGTGGCTACTTCCTGAGCATTATACTGACGCCGAACAGGGAATTCCAAGCGCACAGGTGACAGGCGAATAGACACAGGAAGAAGAGGAAACGAACAGGCTGAGGATCGAATGACTAAAGCCATGAATGGAGGCAGTCAAATGGGGGATTAGAGATCAGAAGGGAGATTCAGATCGAAGAGTCGAAGTGACCAAGAGAGATAGTGAACAGTGAACCCTGAGAGGAGGATTGAGCATAGAGAGCAGTAAAGCCAAGCAGAGGAGACAGAGGGTTGAGCTGATCACAGGCAGCATCGAGCACCAAAGAGCTTGAAGAATCAAGCCTTCCCATAGAGGAATCTGTCTGGATTGAGCATCACAGTTGGCTCTTTCCACTATAGACCAAGGGTCACAGACCTGGTAGGAGAACAAGAGTCTGTGTACTCCAAGTGGCTTGGGGAATCCAAGAGCCACCCTGCCAAGCAAAATCTGCTTCAGGAGAACTCATATTGAGTCCCTGTATTTTAATTTCTCTACTCAAAGACATAATAAAACAAGGCCACCAGTGAAGCTGGACCGGAGACGTAGACTTGGAGAATATGTTGAACTCCTTATTAAAAATTGCTTGTGTCTTTGTGTCTGCTTACTGCATTTCTCTGTTGTCTTTCCATTTAAAATGTTTGTGTATTGGCAATCTAATCGATCCGTTGTTTCAATAACATAGAACACACACCAGCACATGTGTCTGTAATACCTTTTGTTTAATAAATCTTAATTGAGGTCACTCATAGGGTGATTATCAGATCAACAGGGGAAAAATAACAAAATGACATATTTTATACAAATGGGGTATTTAATGGGATTCCCATATTTTCTTATGACTGATATGGATAGGGTAGGGGTCCTGCAAGGTCCATTTCCAACCGATGGTCGGAAATGTAATGCAGAAATAGATGGCATCCATAATGTAGGCACTAAAATAGAACAGAGGATGGTTCTCTCGAGAGGAGGATCTCTTCTATCGATATTCGGTAATGATGGTGGCTAGGTTATCAGATAGGATGGTGGCCTAATTCAGGATGTGGGAATTAACTCAGACATCAATCAGAGGAATCCATTCTATGGAAAACATAGTATTATTGGGTAACCCATATAGTCTACGTAACATAATAGCTGCATCATTGTAGGGGTTTGCCAAAGAGGCTATAGCATACATACCCAATTTTTAAAATTTGAATTTGTTCTCCAATACTCTCTAGCCTTGAATTAGCTTGAAGGGCTCTTGGTTCTTATTTGCAAAGTTGGCCACGTAATTCCCTGTTCGGCGTCAATATAATGCTCAGGAAGTAGCCATGTGTCTCCATAGAAATTGCACCAGCCCGCTTGCCGATTTGTTGCTTCCTCCACCGTGGTGGTCAACGGAGTCCAAATCCTCTTAATCATGGCTTTATCCCCTGTCAATTCCGTTTTGTCAATCGGGCGCAATCTCAGCCATTCGATCTGGGCTCCTTTAGATCCAATGTCATTCGCACGTTAAGCACGATTGACTTTCTCAACCAATAACACGCGATCACGGCAGTTTTTCTCTCTCCTCCATTGCCATGTGTCGATTGTTGATTGTGATCGCTCCGCTTTCTCCAAAACCTCTTACTGTTCAAGGGCGTCCGGATCAAACCGCCGGTTTCCAGGTTGTGGGTCCCACCGTCATACATTGGCGCTTTTTCCTTTCTCTGCCCGCGGTCCTCTGGCTCCCTGATGTGATCGAGTACTTAAGCCCTACCATTTTGGCCTTGTTTGCCCAGTGATGTGCATCAAAAACTAGCTCCTTTTCCCATTCCGGGGCTCCCAGGGTGTTACAGGGAAAAGTGTCTATTTAGAACTGCTCTATCCCACTAAGGTGTGACAGCTGCCTTAGAAACAAACAGAGAAAAACTACTTTTGTATTTCCTTTATGAATTATAGATAGAGAGGAATAGAAAGAACCAACCTGTGTCTTGCGCTAATCCTTTAATCCGATCCCTCTCTTCTTTGACAGTCTCCAGCTACGTGCTCCCTTACTTGCCCAGATTCACAAAGTACCTGTAAGATCACAGAAAAAGAACACTATACAAAGACATGGATCTATATTCATAAACAACTTAGGATCAGATTTAAGTTAACCATACAAGTGTAACAAGCATCAATGATACAAAAGCATGGAGGAAAAACTCAAATAGTTTTTATTGATAAAAAAGAAAAGATCCGGGAGGAGTTACAACCAGTGATTCCTGACCCAGCATCAACCTCCCAGCAAAGAAGCCCCTCTTCACCTCAAACAAAGCATAGATCACCCAATACTCTGATGTTTGTCTCAAAAAACCAACAGCAATTCCTTACAATATGCAAAATTCCAGCCTCTGGATCTCTGGGATGAGGGATCCATATATAGATATCTGTAAGGAGGATGAGTCAGCTTGTGATTTGATTAGTGTCTTCTCTCTGTCAGTTCTTGCTTCCACTTGGAGACTGAAGGCCTCTTACTCATCCTTGGTCGAATTCAGTGAGGCAAGTGTCATAGGAGAAGATTGTGGAAGCTTCCCTTGTCTCTCCACCTCGCGGAATGACACTGCCATTTGTCATTTCTCACCCATCGCACCCCACAAAAGGGAATTTTGAAATGCAACGCACCCTCACAGCGTATTTAGGTGCAATGCAACGCACCTAGCCAGTGGAGCAGCTGAAATGATCTTGTTTTGACTTATTCTGAGCAGTTTCTGGTGGAGAACTTCTGGGAGAAGCTGTAATCTGTTGACCTTGTTCCTTTAGGGGTTAGAACAACACTTTTAGGGACTTAGGAGCCCTTGGTTTATGGAAATTTCATGCTTGGAGTTGTAAGGCACAAAAATGTCTATAACACAGGGGCTATTTTAACCTCCTGCACAGTCTCCATGGGCCTCGGTCAGCGCGCTTTGACTGGGGTCCTCGTCGTTCCACGCCGGATGCCATGGCCACTGGTTCAAGGTGTTTTTGATTACTGTTTTGGATTCTTCAAGGATTTGCTCGACCTGTTTTAGTCACGGTTCTATGACAATCGTTTATGGATCCGATTTGGATCATGGACTCCCAACTGAAAAGCTTTTGGACCACCGAAAGTTGGTTTCCTTTTAAGCATTGACTAAGTGAGGAAATCAATGTCTCACTTGTCTAATCTCAATCCACTTCGCATTGCTCAGCTTCGAACCTTCAAGCCCAATTCTGAGGTATTCCACCTGTCCACTATGCGTCGTCCTTACCTTTCTGTCCAGCACTATATCTTCCTGTAGCTCATTAAGATATTTTGGCAGTAGATCATCAACAAAAGGAAATTGACTCTGCTCTTCAGGGTCCTCAATCATTGAAGGTTCAAACAATCTCAAGCAATCTGCGTTCACGACTAAGTAGATGTGCATGTAAGCTGGCAGATTAAGGCGAAAAGCATTTTCACCAATCTTATCAAGTATACTGAAGGGTCCATACCTGATAGGTTTTAGCTTCTTACCTTCACCTTGCATCCTGTCCTTGTTGATATACAGCCAGACTTGGTCTCCAACTTCAAAACAATGCTCCATCCGATGCTTATCATGCCTAGCCTTGTACTTGGCCTGGCTCTTTTCTAGATGTTCCTGTACTTCCTGGTGGATCTCCTGGATCTGTTCAATGAACCTACTTGCTTTGTCCACATCACTACATCCATCAACCATGGTATCTTTACCAAAGACAAAATCCAAGGAGACCTTGGTATGAAACCAAAGCAGGTCTCAAAAGGAGATCTTTGTGCAGAAGAGTGTTTGGCTCTATTGTAAGCATGTTGCACATAGCACAAGTGCTCATCCCAAACATTAGGATGTTTGCTGCAATATCCTCTCAGTAACTGGATCACTGTCCTGTTTACTACTTCTGTCTGGCCATCTGTTTGTGGGTGAAAAGTTGTGCTTTTCTTAAATTTGGTGTCCATTAGTTCCCACAGACTGGACCAAAACTTCCCCATAAATTGCGTGTCTCGATCAGATATAATAGAAGCGGGTAATCCAAAAGGAACCCATACATGTTCAAAGAATAACTTTGCAGTTTGTTCAACTGTAACCTATTTTCTACAGGGTATAAAAATACACATTTTGCTGAACCTATCCACAATAACATATAGATAATCATGACCTTTCCTATACTTAGGCAGTCCTCCAACAAAATCCATGGAAATGCTCTCCCAAGGGTGAGAGGGAACGGGCAATGGAGTGTACAAGCCTAATTTTCTGTTGCTCGGCTTGCTTTTAGCACACATAGCACATCCCTTTACATATCTAGAAACTGTCTCATTCATTTTTGGCCAATAATATAACCTTTGCAACTGTGCAATTGTTTTACTTATCACAAAGTGACCTAATATCATAGAAGTGTGTGCTTCCCTAATTATCTTTGCTCTCTCAGTTTGTGGAATGTAGAGTTTCCCACAATGATATAAGAGTCAGTCCTTCACATGACAGTCCAATTCTTCTACTCTCTGCCTTGACTAAAAGTTGCATATACATCTTTAAAGTCCACGTCCTAAGCATACTGCTCTATGTAGCTTTCATGTAGCACAGAATTATGCTTAAGGATGGTAGATGCATTTAGAATGGGTCTAGATAACATGTCTACAACCTTGTTATGTATGCCATTTTTGTATCTGATGACTAAATGAAACTGTTGTAGAAAACCCATCCATCTGTAATGTCTTGATTGTTGCAACTTAGTTTGGGAGTGTAGATATTGAAGTGGTTGATGATCAGTATGTATTACTGTTTCTTTTCCCATTAAATAATGTTTCCACTTTTTCACACTCTGAACTAATGCATACAATTCTTTATCATAGGTAGGATAGTTAACTACTACAGGATTAAAATTCTCAGAATGATAACATATGGGTTTACCGTGCTGTGTCAACACTGCTCCCATGGCATAGTCACTGGCATCAGTTTGTATCTCAAGTGGTCTTTGTAGATCTAGCAGTGCTAGTACAAGTGTTGTACTAATTTTATCTTTCAAGCTGTCGAAGGCTTTCTGCTGTTTGCCTTCCCACTGAAACACCTTGTTCAATCCTGTCAAAGCATGTAAGGGAGCTACAATTGAGGAAAAGTTTGAAATGAACTTCCTCGAATACTATGCTACTTCTAAGAAGCTTCTCACTTCTATAACAGACTTTGGTTTAGGCCAGTTTACAATGACAGCCACTTTAGAGGAATCTATTTTCAATTCACCTCCCCCTACTACATGACCCAAATAATTTAGAGAGGTTTTGCCAAATTCACATTTTGAGAGTTTAACATAAAGTTTTTCTCTTTTAAAAACATCTAATGTCTGCTTAACATGCTTTAAATGTTATTCCCACATTTTACTAAAAATCATAATGTCATCCAGATACACAATAAAAAAATCATCAAGAAAAGGTCTGAGTACATCATTCATTAATCTCATGAAAGTAGCAGGGGATTGGTCAAGCCAAAAGGCATAACCGGCCATTCATACAATCCCTGCTTTGTTTTGAAAGCAGTCTTCCATCCACCTTGCTCTGCAACTCTGACCTGATGGTATCCACTGTGCAAATCCAGCTTGGTGAAATAAACAGCTTGCTTCAATTGATCTAAAAGATCATCTATGCGAGGAAGGGGATCACGATTTTTTATCGTTATTTTATTCAGTGCTCCATAATCAATGCACATTCTCCACGAGCCATCTTTCTTTCTCACCAAAACGATTGGTGACCCACATGGTGATGTGCTAGGCCTGATGAACCCTTTCTCGAGCAACTCCTACACCTGCTTCTTGATTTCATCATTCTCTAAAGCAGATAACCTATACATCCCAATGTTAGGCAAAGGAACATCTTGTTGCAAAATAATATCATGTACTATTTCCTTTTTGGGTGGCAGATGTTGAGGCTCTTAAAACAAGACATCATACTCTGAAACAATCTTTTCTATATCAGCTTGCTGATCAGAATTACAGCCCTCAAATACATCAGTTTTATCAGTTTTGTTTTCTTCTACAACCATTAGTAAGAACTATTTGCATGAATTTATCATTCTTTTCATCTGTCCTGAGTTTATGAGAGTATAATTATTCTTGAGCTTATGAGCTCTTACAAAGTATTCGATTCCATCTTTAACAAGTAGATACTTGTTCTCAGCTCTATAGAAAATAGCTTTTCTATCATACAAGTAAGGACTTCCTAAAACAATTCCACATATATCTAAAGGAATTACATCTAACTCAAGCTCATCTACAAATGTTGACCCAAAAGAAAACTTGAGTTTGCATTGTCTAGTCACTTGTAGTTGTGCTTTATCATTCAACCATCCTAATTAGTATGGCTTCTTATGAGGTGTAGTTGCTAATCCTAATTTCTTTCTAATCGCTTCAGAAATCAGATTTACTTGTGAGCTACTATCAAACAAAGTATCAATCTTTTGATATTTGGAAACAACTCGAATATGGAAAATCTCACGCATTTTTCTCTCATGTTTCTCATCAATAATATATTGAGCAGAATTACTAGTAGATGCTTCAGAATTCTTACCTTTTATACCTATGGCTGCTATGATTTTTTCATCTCCCGAGTCTGACTCCAAATCTTTCTGAATAACTACAGCAGTTGTCTTCTTCTTGCCCTCGGACTTCTTAGGTCTCAGCTCTGGATGCAGAATCCAAAAATTCTCATCATCATGCCCCTCCTTTTTACAGTGAGTGCATGAAGCTTTGCGTTTTTATGCAGTGTTGGCCTTCCTTGCTTTCCATTTCTGCTTTCTTTTCTCCTTGCCTTTACTTACAATGGGTTGGGATGGTCCCCCAACTTCTGGATTTCCATTCTTTCCTCTTGGTTCTAGATGAGTAGCTTGTACAAATACCTCATCTGTACTAGTGGGATTAAACATGAGGATAGTGTGCCTCATGTAGCTGTGTAGACCCCCAATGTACTTCAAAAGAGTTTCTGGTGAGTCTAATGAAATACCTAACATCAATGCTCTCTTTTGGAACTCTTGCGTATACCCTTGTACACTTTGCCCCTTCAACTGCCGAAGAGTTTGCCAACTCATCATGGCTTGTTGCATGTAGGCCAATGGATAGAATTGCTTTCTAATGGTAGAAACAAAGTCACTCCAGACAGATATGGTCTTACCATGCTTCTTCACATTAGCTTTGGTTCTGCCTTCCCACCAAACCAAGGTAGTGCCTCCTAGGCGTAGGCTTGCCAGCTCAATCTTACTCTTGTCTGAGTCTATGTTCTGCACCCTGCAATACACATCAATTTGTCTTATCCAATTGTCCAACTTTTCAGCATTCAACTCTCCATCATATACATGAAAATCAAATTTAACATCTAACTTAATCAAAGATGCTTTCCTATTATGCACAGGGCTACTAGGAGGTGTAGGGAAGCTTCCTTCTTTTCCCTTCCCTTTGGAGTGGTCATGGGAATAACGTTCATTTTTCTGTTTATCTTGCTTAGAGCCTGATGAATCCTCACCCTTATGCTTTCTAAAGTCCCTATACATTTCTTCCACCATGGACTTTATAGCTAGCAAACTTTCTAGGAATTGAGGGTCTGGCCCCACAGAACCTTCTTCTGACATTGTCTTTCGAGAATAGACTCTCCCAATTTCGGGATTAGTTTCCACCAATTCTCCTTCTTCTAATTTGAGCTTTGATCTAGTGATCATTCACAGCTAAACCAACACAAGCTTGTCTAACCTTACAGCCTAGAGCTCTGATACCACTTGATCTCATAATCACCCTATGAGTGACCACAGTTAAGATTTATTAAACAAAAGGTATTACAGACTCAGGTGCTGGTGTGTGTTCTGTGTTATTGAAACAACAGATCGATTATATTGCCAATACATAGACATTTTAAATGGAAAGATAGCAAAGAAATGCAGTAAGCAGACATAAAGACACAAGAAATTTTTAATAAGGAGTTCACCTATTCTCCAGGTCTACGTCTCCGGTCCAGCTACAGTGGTGGCCTTGTTTTATTATGTCTTTGAGTAGAGAAATTAAAATACAAGGACTCAATATGAGTTCTCCTAAAGCAAATTTTGCTTGGCAGGGTGGTTCTTGGATTCCCCAAGCCACTTGGAGTACACAGACTCTTGTTCTCCTACCAGCTCTGTGACCCTCGGTCTACAGTGGAAAGAGCCAACTATGTTGCTCAATCCGGATAGATTCCTCTATGGGAAGGCTTGATTCTTCAAGCTCTCTGGTGCTCGATGTTGCCTGTGGTCAGCTCAGCCCTCTATCTCCTCTGCTTGGCTTTACTGCTCTTTGTGCTCAGTCCTCCTCTCAGGGTTCACTGTTCACTGTCTCTATTGGTCACTTGGACTCTTCGATCTCAATCTCCTTTCTGATCTCTAATCCCCCATTCTACTACCTCCATTCATGGCTTTAGTCATTCGATCCTCGGCATGTTTGTTTCCTCTTCTTCCTGCATTGATTCGCCTGTCACCTATGTGCTTGGAATTCCTTGTTCGGCGTCAGCATAACGCTCAGGAAGTAGCCACGTGTCTCCATCGAAACTGTACCACCCCGCTTGCCGATTTGTTGCTTCCTCCACCATGGTGGTTAACGGATTCCAAATCCTCTTAAATCGTGGCTTTATCCCCTGTCAATTCCACTCTATCTATTGGGCACAATATCAACCATCTGATCTTCGCTCCTACAGATCCAACGTCATTCGCGCATCGAGCATGGTTGACTTGCTCAACCGATAACGCGCGATCGTAGCAGTTTTTCTCTCTCCTCAGCTGCCACGGGTCAATCACTGATTGTGATCGCTCCGCTTTCTCTAAAACCTCTTAACGTTCAAGGGCATCCTGATCAAACTGCCAGTTTCTAGGTCGTGGGTCCCACCATTGTACATTGGCGCTTTTTCCTTTTTCTGCCCGCAATCCTCTGGCTCCCCGATGTGACCGAGTGTTTAAGCCCTACCATTTTGGCCCTATTTGCCCAGCGATGCGTGTTAGCGCTAACGCGCATCGAAAACCAACTCCTTTTCCCATTCCGGCACTCCCAGGGTCTATTTTGACCTCCTGCGCAGTCTCCATGGGCCTCGGTCAGTGCGCTTTGACTAGGGCCCTTTTCATTCCACGCCGGCTGCCATGGTCACTGGTTCAGGGTGTTTTCAATTACTGTTTTGGATTCTTCAAGCATTTGCTCGAGTTGTTTTAGTCACGGTTCTATGACAGTCGTTTATGGATCCGATTCGGTTCACCTACATCAAATGATTTTAAATAAGAAAGCCCCCGGTTTTTCCCAAGAAGCCACTACAGGCCTTCTAACTGTGGGAAAATATGTTATTGAATAATGGTTCATCTACATTAGGGTTCTTAGTAGCACAGCCACCCACATGTCCTTCCTTTGTATGTTTCTAATAAATTGTTGGCAAGGGAAATCGCCCACCAGACCGTGGGAAAAGGCCTAACTAAAGTTCTCAAAGAAAGCAAGAAGTTATTATGGCCCTCTTTTCCTGTCAAGTGTGGTTCTTTTTCTTTAGCAAATTTTAATCATGTGATTAAGGAGTCAGTAAGCATGGAAGCCCTCAGGCTTCATACTTTGCCAAAAAGGCAATTTGATCTAGAAAAGGTAGCATATAACTTCACTATTGTGGTAAAGCTCAAGCCATACAACCATGAAGATAGCAATTTTGAAGACATGTTACAGTCGGTTGAATCCTTCGAACAAGAATTCGAATGGGCTATAGCCAACTTGAGTCTTGAAGATTTTGAAATTTTTTGGGAATTCATAAATGAAAGGCTCGAAGTAATCCCAATGCACTTGTTGAAGATCGAAGATAAGCCTACACCTAGTGTGACTATTAACAGTGAAGGACCTAGTTCTCGCATAGAATCTCAGGTGAATACTAAGAAAACACCATATACAAGGAAGGCCAAAGACACAGATAGTATAGTAGAGTCCAGCAGGAAGTCAGCTGAGAAATAGGTTATGAGCACCCCACCTAAAGAAATCAGTTCAGAAGTCAAAAGCAGTAGTTTGGAGCAGAAGTGGGATCAGTTTAATAAAATACTCTAAGACACTCCCAAAATTATAGATACCCAAGAAACAATAGAGTGCAAAAATCCTCTGCATATTTAGGAGAATAAAAAGTCCAACTCTATGGATGAGCATTCCAAGTTTATGGATGAGCAGGCAACAACATCCCAGCAAACTGAGATTATCCCTACTTTTCCCACATCAGAGATCATCTTGAAAATTACTAAAATCCCTCCACTTGATTTTCTCTATAGCCTACTCCACAAGGCTATAGTAAGAATACAGAGGAAAAAGAAAAGGGTAGAAACACCCGAGATCCCACCTGGAAATGAACCAATGAACATAGTTTGGAGGGACATTCCTTTCAACCCAGTTGAGAACTTGACTAGATTGTCACAGTTCATGGGAGCATATGCAACGGCCACCATGGAAAAAAGCTACTGAAGTCTCTACTTTGTTCAGAGAAAAGGAGGAGAGGATTTCACATCTCGAGCAACAGAACGAAACAGATAAAGAAAGTGTGAAAAGGCAAGCAGCTAAGCCACTTTCCCAATTGAAATAAAGCATGAAGGTCCTGAAGATAATCCATGAAGCTGATATATCGGCCAAAAACATGCAACTCCAAGAATTGTAGCAAGCCATGGAAATATATAAGGAAGTTCCTACCACCGAGGAGTTCGTTAAAGAGGCACTAGAACTGAATTCGCTCCTGATGAAACAACAAGAACACTTCTGCAAAAATATGTCACACATTACTCATTATTTGATCACTAGCGACCAGCTGACAGATAAGGTGATCGAACAAAGAACCGAGTTTACTGATCTGAACACCAAAATCTTAGAGTTCATTGAATGGTAGGAAACAGAAAATGGAAAGAAAGTCAATCTCCCTGAGATTGAGGAGACACACAAAGACATTCTTTTCATGGATTGGGACGTGAGAATCAAGCGAGCTAAGCTAGCAGTGGTAAGGGTAGATGGGGTATCAAAGAATATAATCAAGGTTGTGAAACACACCCTATTTTTCACCAACCTGGTAAAGGAAGGCAATCTAAAAGAAATGCCTGATTTAGGTGCTTTGCATAAAAGCTGGCAGGAAAATGTAGAGACTCAAAGGAAAGCAATCACAAAATTAACCAAGACTGACTAGGATTCATATTAGTAATACCTCGTCAATCCGCACAATCAAATCATGACCCTTAACTATTCACTTCATACAACTCACTGGATGATGCCACCTCTCACCGATGCGATTTTCACAGGACAGCTCAAGACACATTTTGGGGAACCTCCTCAACTCAAAACAATAACCAATATATGCAATTTGAAGGACAAGCTGGTAGACAACAAATCATCATCTTAGCCTATGATCATCAAGCCACTGTTTATTTTTAGAGTTGGTTGACTAGTTAGGAGGAAGGTTGTTTGAAACCTCCTCAAATTTTTGTATAATCTATTTTTGCACATTAGTTAGAATAGTATTTATACCTTTCTCATGCATTTAGAGAAGGGTCCATAATTTTATCAAAAACATTTGCAAAGAATTCACTTTTGTAAGTTTATGAATTCTTTGGTGAAATTATGGAACATGATCGTTTCTTTGAGATATCAGACTACTTTCCTTTTTTGATGCACTATCGTGTTCTTGGGAGATAATTTGATTTGAAGAAAGGATTTGATCCATGTCATTAGTCAAATAAGCAGAACTTTGCACATATGGTACTATTATTTTGTATGATTGATTATGTTTTTGTTTAATTAGTGACAACACTTTACTTTCATGAATTGCATGTGAGATTTATCCTTTTTGTTAAGCATTAATTGCACTATTGTATGATGCCTAGCTGAAATTGTTGATTTTCATATGTAACTCATTATATATGCAATATATTTTATAAATTTCTTTAACTAACTATTGCGTCAAAGAAATTATCTTTATACGTTGTAATCTCTATTTATGCGTGATTGATCTTTATTATCACATGTTAAATAGATATCTTTGTAGATCGCATACCACATAGAAATACCTGGGTTTATATTAGAATAAGTTAGTTAGAGATTTGCATGATAGAATAGGTCATTTAGATTATCATTATTCTATTGCAATCACTCGTGAACCACCCACCCTCATCTTAAAACCCACACTGGGAAACTTGTCCCATTATCCCCAGTTGAAGCCACCACTTTAAACGGAAAAGGAGTTGTCTTAAGGTCCGGACCGGGTGGTTATCCCCCATGTTAGGGTAGCAGAATTCTGAGGCCGCAACATTTTGGCGCTAGAAGGAGGGCCATCCAACTATGAATGGCATATAAACCTAAAGATCAATCGAAAAACATTCATAAGAGTCAAAAATCCTCCACAACTTCTACACCTTCTAGATCTCATTTAGAATCTCCTGATCATAAATCTGAAGTTATAGAAACATCTCCCTTGTCTCCCGAAGTAATAAGACAACCACCTTCCCCAGATTACACTCCCGAGTCTCCTGAAGTCCATTCTTTGATACATAAATTGGAACAGATATACATTTCTACTAAGAAACCAGAGAGGCTTGAAGTTTCTATTGGATTGTTGGGGCCTGACCCAGGTTCGGAGGTGATTTAGCCAAAAGAATCGCGGTACTACTGGCCCTTTCAGCAACAGTCCGTGGAGCGTGGATTGAGGTCTCACTCGAAGTAGTATGGGAGGGTGCTATAACCAGGTTTCCACACCCTGGAGATGTCTGATGAGTTCAAGTGGTCCACGGTTCGACCCTATGTGCACGTCACTACGTGCACTTACCCGTACCTCGCAACTTGAGATGTTGCCTTTGTGTAACCCTACTAGGGGGTTGAGCGTTGTTATTACCTGAGTCCTTACTGGTATTCCACTATTAGTTGATTAACTTAGCCTACTTGCATGCGTTAAGTTATACTTAGCAATATAAATCATTCATACAAGTGCGCACAGTAAATAAACAGTGTATTCGCAATTGATATCAAATAGGTAATAACTCAAGAACAGATACACAGAATTTGGATAAAAATTCTCTTTATTCTCTTCTTTGGTTACAGACTCGACTTCACCCTGCGCACTCAGTTGCAGGGGTCCGTGCACTCAGCTGCGGACTACTAGGCCTCTGCACACTCAGTTGTAGAGCCTTCTCCTACTCTACGACCCAAGACACACTTAGAAACTTAGACTCTTACTCTTCACTTCTACTTTCCCATCTATTACCTCGCTAATTTTACACTTAGAGCCTCTCTCTTCTTATAAAATCCCATGCTCTGCGGACCATGGGTAGGCCGACATTACATCCAAAACTAGGGCAGACAACCCTATGACTCTAACATACTTTCGCGCCTACAATTTGCAGGGCTTTACAACATCATTCGGTCAAAACATGGGCTTTGAGCCCCAAAACATGCCCTGGGGGATTCCATACCCAATAGGACCCCAACACAAACATCGTGACTCACCCTCGAGTCACTGTGTTAGCACGACGATATTGGCATAGAGTTCCTCCAACTGTCCTCGAACTGTGTTGATGTTGGTAGCGCACTAAGCCGCTACTTGCTGAATTTGTTGCATCCTCTGTTATGAGACCTCCGTGTTTGTGGTGCTTTTCTTCATTAACACGTGCATCCCCCATATGTGCGCGAGCTTTCCTTCAACCTTTGTCGTGATAGTGAAAGCCTCGTCGATCCACGGTTGGATGTGCACTTTGATAACTGCCTCCTTATGTTGCACCGTGTCCACCTACTCCTTTAGTGCCTTAGCTTGCTGCATCCTCGCAAGCCACTGAGTGAGGAGTATTGTCTGCACATTTCCTCTGACACTATGGTATTGCTGCTGGAGTTCTTGCGCCTCTGCCTCCAGGCGCTAGATGTTGGGGTCCTCCTGCAGATTTGTGAGGACCTCAAGTGCTTGATCAAAAAAAAGTGGTACAATCTTGCACTACACTTCCAAGTTCTTCCAATCCCGCTGCAATAGCACTAGTGGACTATTCTCGGACCTCTGGGTGAGTGGAAGGTTGCACCTTTAACCGCAGCTTGGCGATCTGAAGATTCAGCTCCAGCTGAACCTTGGTCACTTTTCTCTAGCCTCGTGGACTCCGATTGCCAATTTTTGGATCCGTACCTCTACTGGTAGATCTACTGGGATGGCCAGCTCTGGGATGCATCGACAAGTGTCATCTACCACCTACACCAACTGTTGGTTTTGTGACACCAATTCGTTGCGCTGTAGACTGAGTTGTTCCATGTTTATCTTTTGTTCACTGAGAACTTGGATCGCGCGGCTCTCCCTAGTGCACAACTCTGCTCTTATCCCATCCTATAGCAGATACAGTGTCTCTCGCGGAAGGGCAGCCAAATTAAGGCCAAGGCCTTTGATCATGTTAACCACAAATCTGTTGATCTCATTCGCTGCTACTAGGGCCCCTTCTGGTAACACTATTATGTTCTTGATCCATGCGTGCAAAATCTGCTCTGCTGCCAAGGATCCTACTGCGAGGTGGGCCAAAAAGGTACCCACCTGAGGGGGTCGCACCTGTAACTCCTATAGCTGTGCCCTGAGGGCCCCAACATAGTCTGGTAATCCTGCAAAAAATCCTGAAGGGCCCCATTAGTGACATCGCAAACCGTCTCGCTAATGTCATGGAGGTCACCTGCAGTTAAGGTGATCGGGTCAATGGCCAACTTCGAGGCCTTGATCTTCTTCCTCAGTCCTGATCTCTCTACCATGTGTGGGCACTTCAACTGTGTGGACGTGGTCCCTATGTCTGCACTCCCTTCTGATGTTTTTGCTTCCTCTGCCTCCTACCCCTATGAGGACATTTCTTGGTCCTCATCCACCTTCGTTGTTGCTTCTTCTGCCGCCTGTGCTGCTTCTGCAGCCTTTTTTTGCTCAACAGCTTTCTGTGTCGCTTCCCATGCTGCCCTTTCCTTAGCTGCTGCTATTTGCTTCCACCTTTTTTTGGCCAATTATGTGAAGTGCAACTTAGCATTGTCCTTCTTCTTCTGCGCTGCTGCCTTCTCAAGTTCTGCCAGATATGGGGTACGCCATTCGGGAGACCATGTCTCCAAGACAGTAAAAATAGAGTCGTCAGTGGCTAAAAAAGGTAACTTCATCCACTAATTCGCCGGATCCTTACATGTCCTAATAAAAGTGTTGTGCATACTGGCTTTAAATTCTACAAAACTCTGCAGACTGTTGTACACCATCGTCGACAGGCGCGGCCTCTGATTGATCCACATTCAGATGCTCATCTCCATGAGCATCCAAAAGATTTTGGTGTCGCGTATCCGTTTCACGTCCTTTGTGGCCCAAAGCGAAGTGTACTTCGCGACCTCCGATAATTCTTTGTCAATGCTGGGGAATTGACTGTCTTCCAGCAATTTCCTTGCTACGAGCATTATGGATAACAATAACCACGCGTAGTGGAAGATTTTACGCTGCTCCTTGGCATCGCGAAAATTCTTCAAAAATTCCTCGCAGAGAAATTTGAACCAGTTGAACAGGACCCCCTTCACGCACTACTCATCTAGTGCGACCACCGGCACTAGTACCTCATCGGCGCAACACTTACTCATAACTTTGCTGACTAGGATTTGGGTTTCAATGCATACCCATTTGTCCTTGATACTAGAGATGGCATAGCCTCTCTTCTTCTTCTCCAACTTGTATTTTTTCTTCATGGCTTCTGCAAGGGCCAAATCACTGCCTTTTCCTTCGGCTATGGTTGCGGGGTCCTTTCCTTTGCAGGGGAACCGAGAAATGTGGTGGATTAGGTTAGACATGATGGGGATAGGCTCCTCCAGCCATAGATACCCATCATGCACCAGGTAGAGCAGCTGCCTGATGATGAAAATGGTGATGGTTGCATGATGGAAATGTGGTACCCATAGTAAGTGCAACAACCTAGCCTTTTCCAGACCGCGCAGCCACTTCCGCGGCTCTAACGTTGTCACCACCCCATCAGTGTTCTGCTTCATGAGATTCCTGGTCTTTAGGTGAGGGAACTTCTCGCAGTCATCGAGGTCCCCATCTTCAAACTTCATGGTTGGCACGTGGCCTAGGTGCGTGCCTTCAAACACTATGCCATCTGGGAGGAGTGGGGGCTGGAGTGAACTCTTGGTTTCATCCAGGTCCTTCGACACTTTGGTCTTCCCTTTCCACAGAGGGACATATGCGAGAAATTTTTTTCTAGAGCGTGTAGGTTGAATATCCTCCTCCATATCTTTGTCTTCTTCTGCTGTCATGGTCAGGACCTGCAAATCTTCTTCTTCCTCATTTGTGTCGATCATGACAGCTTTCCCTTTTTCTACCATTTATAACTTGTTGCGTAGTGGGTTCCTTGGGGACACACATATAGGGGGCATTGCTTGTTTATCTCTCTTTGGCCTCGGCTTTCACGGTGATTTGGGGATTTCTGCCACAAACTTGGCGCCTTCTGGAACATCCTCCACCATTGGGGTCTATGCGGCCTCACCGATGGTTACGTCTTCAATTCCCAAACCATCCTTAGTTACTGTCATCATATCTAGGCTGTATTCTGTCACTCACGAACTTATGGGTCAATTATCTCTCGGCTCTCAATGCTCAATGCTCTACGCAATCACTCAATTCTCAAATGACCAAGTGTTTTTTGTTAGGTAGCCCTTTGTGTTTTATAGCACCTTTTGAATTCGAATTCTATCATTCCCCAAATTCTAGTCCATTAATGCTTTCTTGGTGACAAATTTTCCCAAATCTTTCCCATAAATCGCGTCTTAAATGCCCACCACCCGCTCCATTTGGCCTCAAGTCACACATCCCATCATGAATAGTGACTTCAATTGTGACTTTCTGGCCAATCCACGTGGCAACGCAGCCCTTCGTGCACAGACACGGACCCTGTGACGCTTTGCTTTTGCGTGTATCCCTAATATCACGCAGCTCCCAGGTAGAATAGTTTATAGTCCCATGCTTCCTTTCAATTGCTTGGAGTGCTAAGACTGTCCTTCCCGCGACTAGTTAAGTGGTCGCACCACCCATGTGGGGCTCCATCATGTCTTCCACCATGGTTCGTGGAGAATCCCCACCTTCCATCACGCACTCTACTATTTGCATTGTGCTACCCTAGTCACTACGTTTGGTGATATGCGGTCCAAGCCAATGCAGCAGACTAACCAGTTCACGACGATAGTTCTCCAACTTGTCAGTCTGATCGTATGCACCTTGCCTTACCATCCTCAGTTTTTTGATGAGAAATGCTTCCTTTATTTCATCTTCCAGGTTCTGGACCTCTGCATCCATTAAAGCACATTTTCTTCCTTAATCGTACCCTTTCTTTTTCAAGTTCGTAAAGTCTAAACATTCCCCGTCATATTTCTTCCTCAAGTCTAATGTGTGCTGTTTCTTGCGGCTGTGTGATTCCTTTGTTCCGGGCTTCATGGATCGTTGCATCTATAGGTGCTGCTATGTGCAGACTAGGCTTCACATGCTCCATAGGGATTACAGCCCCTACTTCATACTCTAGCTTTGAAAGTGCTCACGCAGTCAGGGTTTTACACATGGTCCTATAAGCCCATAGAACCGCTAGTATGCACAGGTCCCAATCAATGCATTTCACATGGTTGCCCGTGTTCAGCACTTCACACACCTTATCAAAGGCTTTCCTGTAGATAATTTTTGGCACACTTGGTCTTATCATACTTTGTCGTTCGCCCCTCGTCGTGCCCGCTCCTGCTTGTTGTTCATGTTTTCTAGTGTGAGGGTAGTGTGTGTTCATGTAGATTGCGTACCATACACCTGTACCCATCTAGAGGTGGGTGTGCAAGCTGTTTCATCCATCATACCTGGCTTCCATCTACAGCTGAGTTTTCTGAACCATATAAACATCACCCTTCTACATTGCACCAGTCCTCAAAATGTTGTTGGTGCATACCCCACCACCTTGCCGACATAGCGTGCAGTGCCCATTTCAGAGCATCGAACCGATGATGTTCTGGCACCTCACTTTCAAATTTGTTCAGGAATTCATCCATCGTTGTTAGCCCATGATACATAGGCAGATCCCTTACCTCTGTTGTCACGCAGCGCAGTGATCTTACCATCATGCTGCAATTGAGCGTGGTTACCTCGTGTAACCGGTTCTGCCATCGTTCTATTTCTTTGTCCAAATTTGATGTGCAGGAGCTTTCGTGCTCCCATGAAATCCTTCCATCCACTGTAGGATTCACCCAATCCTATTCCCGAGCGGTTATCTTGTAGATACAGTCTAGATCGGTGTCGCTCTTGTCGTCACGCACTAGCTCTATGTAGTGCGATCCTTTTGCAAGGTCTAAAGGTACCACTACGTGTAGTGACTTTTCTCAAAAATCATCTTGTGCTTCTTTAGATTTATCACTCCATTCATATCAGTGGCCCAATCTATTCATAGTAGAGTGGGATATGGATTGATGTCATCGACAATCTCTATCACTTGAAAATCTGCAAGCGCGCTCACATGTTCAATATCTACCATTATTCCCTGCAATCTTCCCATAGGTAGGATCTTTTCCTGGTTTGCCATTCGCAATTGAATAGGAGACCATGCGAGCCTTCCCATTCACTCCCATATCTGCTTTGGTAGTATGTTCACATCTAATCCTAAATCTAGAATCACTTGATCCATTTCATATTTCACAATTTTCACAGTCAATCTCATCTCCCTTCCTGTTCGCGTTGTGTGCTTCCCAAGCTTTCGAACTACGGGAAGTTCCCATAATCTAGCACATCTAGTGATGAGTTCCCACAGTCCCTTCACAGCCTTACTTCCATGCAGCAGCTTCATGCATGTCTCTAGAAAGGTAGTAAGCATTAATGGGTCCATATCTAGTTCTAGTTTGTCCTTACTACCTGAAGTGGAGGCCTCTGTGAAGCTCTTCTTAGCTTCCATGAATGTCTCCTTCACATGCTCCAAATCGAACTCTGGTTCCTTTGTTAGAGCCTTGCGAACCCAAGCACTCTCTTTGGGTTGCTTGCCCTTGTCATCTCCTACCGTGATACTGCTTCGAAGCATAATTTTTACATTTGGGTCCTCTTGATGCAGATCAGACCTCATCCTTTGTAGGTTCTGAGTCGGGGGAGGCTGAAGTGTTCCTTTATCGCAAAACCTCGCTATTAGCATGGGATAGTCCTTCCTCTCATGATCAAACTGGGTACAATATAAACATGATTCTCTTGTCGGATTTGTACAATCGCGAGCATAATGCCCTAGCCCTCTGTAATTATAACAAATCAGCTGTCCGTGACCCCTTCCTAGTCCCATTCCACCTTGACCTCATCCACGCCCCTGAAACCCAGTGCGTGTCATCCCTGCATTTTGATCGAGGGCTTGCATTTTGGTCTGAACTCTGTAGGTAGGAGTTTGATCCATCATCAGTTCATAAAATCTATAGGTATGCTCATCATGGCCTACTGACCTGCAAAACTTACTGAACAACTATTCGGACGTCTGCGTATACTTTTGTAATAGGTGACAGTTATCTGTAGCATGCTTCCCTCCTATCTGATAAATCATGCACGATAATGCAGGCATCATGGTTGGCCCTACTTGTGCCTCTGGTCTTGGTGGTATTGGCCCTCCTCCCACTAGGTAGCTCGCGAAGACTAGACAATGGTCATTGTCATGCCCCTGGCCCTTGCATTTTATGCACCATATCTCCTCGTGTGCTTCTGGGTGAGTTTTCCTGTCCTGTTTCAAACTCTGGATTTCCAAACACAAATTTTTCGGTTGCGCATGGATTTGTTGGGCTCCCAGGCTAGGATCTTATATTGCGGTCTCGTTCAGTCTCATTGCAATCACCAAAGCTTCGGCTTGGGTGGATAATTTTTGTCGCAACAGTGCTATCCTTAGATGTGGCGTTAGTGACACTACAAAACATGCATGGTGCTGGCCATCCATCAGGGTCATGTTGTCTTCGCAAATCATACCCTTCAGTCTCTGATCCAACTCCCAAGGGGTCTCACCTAGAAGCATTGTGATTTCCTTAAACCCGATAATCGACTGTGTCTCCTATTTTGGCCTGCTAAATTCCCTGTTCAGCACAGCGTAGATATCTGCGACTCCTGCATTTGGATTGTCATTAGAATGCTTGATGTACCACGTTAGTGCACGATCCTGCAATGTGCTTACCAGCATTTCCTTCTTTATGTTTTCATCCACGACTCCTTATGCTTTCCATAAAGCCTTTACCATGAACCAAAATTGGTCCGGAACTTCGTTCCGGAGATGGGGGTGAAGATGGTGAAACTGGTGGCGGTGTAGGTGGAGGTGGTATGTGCAGAATTCATTGGCTTATCAGACTGATCACACTTCTTGGTGAAACTTTCATGAGCTCTTCCTCGCTTTCTCGCCGAGGCGAAATCAAGGGGCTAGTTTCTATCTCCACGCTACCTTCATTTCTATAGATCCTCCCACTTTGCGTAGCCCCAGGTATCACTTTATTTGCATAACCTTCTTTTCACATAGTAGCATTTTAATTCCAAGTGTTCAAATATTTAATGTACTTACCTCGCGGTCCTTTGAGGAAGCACCGTTCCACCTCGTTGTAGCTGACTGACGTGTCTACCATGAATTCGGTGATAAACCCTCCTATAATTCGATCGAGCCAATGGTCCACAGCGCACGTGATCTTATCATCTGATTCTTCTAGTCTGCACACCAACTCTGTAGTCCACACAATAGGTTTTTCAAGTCTACACCTTCCCTTACTGTCTTCTAGCTTCACGATCCACTCATACAACTCAGAGGGGAAGGATTCAAAGAAACTTTTGTGGATTTCCATATATAAGTAGTGCTCTAACCATTGTTCCTTTGATACTCGCGGATTCTTGTTTTCCTGTGCCACGAACTCGTGAATTTTTCGATCCAACCACCCTTCAATTTCTTTCTTTGTCAGATTCCAGTGACATGACATCAGATATCCCTTATGCAAATCCCGGTCCCAGCAAAGGAACCATTTTTTGGCTTGTTGGGACCTGACCCAGGTTCAGAGGTGATTTAGCTAAACAAATCCCAGTACTAATGGCCCTTCTGGCAACAGTTCGCAGAGCGTGGACTGCGGTCTCACCCGAAGTAGTATGGGAGGGTTCTAGAACCAGGTTTCTGCACCCTAGAGATGTCTAATGAGCTCAAGTGGTCACAGTTCGACCCTGCACGCACGTCGCTATGCACACTTACCCGTACCTCATAGCCTGAGATGTTATTTTCGCACAGCCCTACTCGGGGGCCAAACACTATTATTAACCGAGTCCTTACTTGTATTCCACTGTTAGTTGATTAACTTAGCCTACTTTCATGTGTTAAGTTATACTTAGCAATATAAATGATTCATACAAGTGTGCACAGTAAATAAATAGTATATTTGCAATTGATATCAAACAGGTAATAACTCAAGAACAAATACACAGAATTTGGATAAAACTTCTCTTTATTATTCTCTTCTTCGGTTACAAACGTGACTCCGCCCTGCGCACTCAGCTGTAGGGGTCTGCACACTCAGCTGCGGACTACTAGGCCTCTGCGCACTCAGCTGCAGAGCATTCTCCTACTTTATGACCCAAGACACACTTAGACACTTAGACTCTTACTCTTCACTTCTACTATCCCATCTATTACTTCGCTACTTTTACACTTAGAGCCTTGTTCTTTTTATACAATCCCATGGTCCGCAGATAATGGGTAGGCCGACATTACATCCAAAACTAGGGCAGACAACCCTATGACTCTAACATACTTCCACGCCCACAATTCTCGGGGCTTTACAACATCATTCAGTCAAAACATGGGCTTTGAACTCCAAAACATGCCTTGGGGGATTCCATGCCCAACAGTTTCTCAAGAAAGTGTTACTTCCTTATTACAACAAACTGGTGTATTAACTAGATTGCAAAATGAAAGGCTTGGAGTAACCCGTTTTGAGTTCCCCATCCCTCCATGATGTAGGAAATTTACCTCACTAAGATCTAAATCGTATACTAGCAAGATCACATCACCTTTCCATCCATTCACTTCCCCATTCACTTCTACTCAATCCACAACTTCGCAACTATCCACTTTTCCAATTATTACTGCCACTAGTAGTACTAATCCAGTAGTAAGTACTTTGCCATCTATACCTACTTATGGACCGACCTTCCCATCTTCTTAGTCTCCAACTCAAGTTATGGCCAATCAACCAGCTCAACCTTGGACAAACCTTGGTGCTATCCTGGTTGCAAATCCAAATGAACTCCCAACAAACCTAGAAAAATGGCTACCGAAGTACAACCAACCCCGATGATGGTCTTTTGGTCGAAGAACATCTAAATAACTTTATGTTAGACATGAATCTTAATGGAGTTGCACCTGAAGATGTTGTAACGAGACTGTTCCCTTATACCTTCCAAGGATCTGCTGGATCTTGGTATTTTTCCCTTCCAGCAGGTTCAATTAGGGGCTGGGATAATTTTCAATAGGTATTTCTTGCAAAATTTGGTGATGATAGGACCATAGCATCCTTGATCAATGACCTTTCTAAGTTAAAATCTAAGTCAGATGAAAGGATGAAAGACTTCAACTCCAAATTTAACAAATTGCTAAATAAAATCCCAGCTGCCTCAAAACTTGCAATAGATGTACAAATAGAATGGTACATATCATCTCTTCCTTCTAATATTATGATTTTTGTAGATAGAACCAATAAGGCTACCCTTGTAGAAAACATGAAAGAATCCCTGTCTGTAGAAAGAAGGATTATAGCTTTGGAAAAGATATCACAAACAAATGAGAGGAAGTCAAAGAAGGTAACATTTAAGGATGATTCTAAAAAGAAATCTTTAAAGGACCCTTTTGATCTTGAAGGCCTTTAGAAAGTGTTAAAAAAGATGTCTAATGAAATGGTCGAAATCAAGAAACAGGTCGCAGAATCCTCTCCTCCCAAGAATCCTTTTTGCTCATTTGAAATGAATCCTTCTTCTGCATCACAACCCCCAAGCACCATTTCAAATGTTGAGTCTAATCAAGAAGTAGAAGAAGACTCACCAGCCGAAGAGGAAGCCGAAATGGAAGAAGAAGATGAATTAAATGGAATGTTGGATTTGATCCTCCCAACTGAAGAAGAGGCACAAACTATGTTAATGACTACAAGAAGTAAAACCTCTCCTGACATGTCTATGACAAATCAGAAACAAAAAACTGCTATTCCTGTAAAGCAGAAAACAGTAAGAAATAAATCTAATACTAGTCAAACCGATCCTATTCCTCTAGATCCTCCAAATACTTCCAAAACATTGGTAATCTTAGACACAGTGGAATACAATATAGTCGAAGACATGAAAAATAGTAGAGAAAACATTTCATTGCATGAACTCACTAAAATTAAGCAACAACAAAAAATTTTATTAAGAGAGTTAAAAGTAGTTCCTGTATCCCCTCTACCATCTGTTGTATTTACCCAAGATGCCTGCGATATCGGAAAACCACCATCATCTTCCAACAAAGTAGATCCTTCAGATTTAGTGCTAATCATTGATAGATATATTTCTCATATTCCTCCATTTCAACATAAATGTTCATAATTGCCTTGTTGATTCAGGAGCCTCTTCAAATATTATGCCAAGATCTGTGTGCACCAAATTGAATATTACACCTCGAAAATCTGCAGTACACATAGTTCAATTAGACAGGACAAAAGTAGAGCTACTTGGAGAAATAACATCAATTTCAATATGGATTTCCTCTAATCCAAAAGTTTCCCAAATAGTTGATATTTTAGTGGCTGATATCCCTAAATTTTATGGTTTAATCTTAAGTAGGGATTGGTCTGAAAAGTTTCATGGTTACTTTGCAACTGATTGGTCTCACATGTGGTTGCCACATAATGGTAAACCAAACCAAATCAGGGTAGACCGAGAAAAATTCATGAAATATATAGTCATTGACCCTCAGGGAAGCAATGAACCTGTTGCCTTCACCAATGACATCATTGGAAATTACTTAGCTGAGTCATTTTTGGGATCCTTTAATGCTCAGAGGTCTCCCTTTCCAGATAATGCCATAGTGTCTCAAATAGAAAAAAATTCACAAACAAATTCTTCTAAGTGTGTAAATTTAGTAGATAAAATTTCAAATAATTCTTTGTTTTGGACTCTAAATTTTGACAATTCTAAATCTGAAGATGGTGCAGGCGTAGGATGCATTTTGATCAATCCCCAAGGAGAGAAGACTATGTTAGCCTACAGACTTGAATTTCAGTGCACCAACAATATCACTGAATATGAAGCATTCATTTAAGGACTATATAAAGCCATTGGCCTTAATGTCAAATATCTGCAAGTCTATGGTGATTCTGAAATAATTGTGAAGCAGGTAAGAAATACAATTCATTGTGTCTCTCGGCACCTTAAACATTATCAATCATTAGCCCATAATATGATTTCTCACTTCTCTGCTTTTAAAATTTTTTTAGTTCCTAGACTGCAAAACACAAGTGCTAACTTACTTGCTAATGTGGCATCCAAGCTTATACCCTCAGAAGATTTCAGTCCAAATAGATTTTCAATAGAGTTAATATTTAGGACATCTATTCCCGATAATGTAACAAATTGGAGAGTATTCAATAACGATGCAGATATAGTTAATTTCCTTACATCAGAAGGGTCGTATGAGGAATAGACCATAGATGAACAAGAGAATGATCTACAAATTAGAAATGATCAGAATCAAAACCCAATCCCAACGTCTATAGTTAAGATGGAATATCTCTATGATTGAAAGGATAGATTCAAGAAAGTTACTAACTCCAAAACTCAAAGTTCTACTTTGAGATTTGAAGTAGTAAACTTAGGGTCAACCGAAAAACCTCAAAATGTCAACCTAGGTCTTGGCCTATCATTAGAAGAAATAATATCATTCATTAGGTTGTTGAAAACATGCAAAAGTGTCTTTTCCTGGGATTACGTGTTGGAAATAATACTGAGAGGGGGGGTGAATCAATATTATCAAGTCAAATATTCCTTTTTCAAAATCAAATGATGTACGCTACTTCAGTTAATTAAACCCGCGTATATACGCAATTATGCAGAAGGAAACCCGCGTATATAATGCAAACTTTTAATTTACTTTATCTTTCTGATGTTGATTGTTAATCTGTGATTCAGAAGCAAATAACCAGTAACCAGAAACAGTAAAATAGAGCAGGAAGACAATCACACACAAGAACACAAGATATAAGGTGGAAACCCAATGTGGGTGAAAACTACCTGCTGCAATTCGTCTCTATCTTCTCTTTAATTAGAAACTTCTTTTTACAATTGTACGGGTGCAGTCCTTTACCAGTACGCAGGCTGCAACCTGCAGAGAGCTACAACCCTCTCTCGTTTTCCAGCTTCTCCTTGAAGGGAGCTACAACCCCCTTAGCTCTTGCACTAGCCAAGATACTAGTACGTAGGTGCTGGCCTACAGAAGGCTACAACCTTCTTTCAGGGACCATGTTTCATAAATTTTTAGACTGGATCCACAAATAACATCAATCAAGCATCAAGAATTTCTGCATCAACCAATCACCTTTTTACCAATCAAAACTGAATCAACATAAACACTTCTCTGACGACTGTACCCAGATCATAGTAACAATAACCACACACCAAATCTGAACCCAAAATACTGCAGCAATAAACAGAAGCAGCAAGATCACAACTCAAAATATATACGCTACTTTAATAGCCCGAAACCTGCGTGCATACGCGTCTACGTATGGAACAACCTGCGTATATGTTGTTTTCCTTTACTGAACTGGTGTATATACACACCTTCGCTTCACTGAACCTACGTATAGATCTATAAAGGATAATTAGCTCTTTCAGATATAAATAACCCAGATTGTCAGTTTTATAGATCAAGCAAGCACCACAAATAACAGATCAAAATCATACAAAGATACTATCATTCAAGCTTAAATATTATGATCCATCAATAGAACTTATCCTTCTCTTTGCGCTAAGCTTCCTCCTTCATTCAGATCCAGATCTGCACCATAACCCAATTACCAGTTTTCCAGATCTAGCACTTTATCAGATATTCAATTATAATTCAGATGATCCTTTGCCAAGTGATCTCCTTCCTCTTTTATAGTCTTAGGCCTTCCACAATACCACGGTCCAAAATCGTAATAAACCAATATCACGGACCCAATACCTAGGATCAACACTTCTGATGAGGTACCATGGTCCAAAACCATAAGTTCAAATACCAAGGACTAACTACCACAGACCAAAGGTAAGTTGTCCAACATATACGCGCTTTTGCTTGCATGAAAGTGCGTGTATACGCATACGTGCCTTTGAAATGACTAACCCGCGTGTATACGCATCTTCTTCTAGATGAACCTGCGTATATGTCTTTTCCTTCATTCTGAAAGCCTGAACTGAGATCTGTTACCAAAGAGAGTTGCCATCAAGGACAACACCTGTGCCATAGCTCCAATCCTGTGCCATAATGCCAACAATCTCCCCCTTTGGACTTGATGGCAACCCAAAATCTTCAAAGTCATTCTCCCCCTTTGACATCAAGGGTAAAGGGTTGTGCTCCCCCTGAGATCATGCTGAAAATTCTACCCTGTTGTGCTGACCATGCTCCCCCTAACTGTAGGCAAGATCTGAAAAAGATGTTCTTCAAGAAGAACCATGACTTATACATCATAAAAAACCTTCCTATCACCAAAGACTCAATACATACATCCATCACCCAACCAAGTGGGGATCATCCACCCAACCAAGTGGGGATACATCAGAAATCTACATATGACAACCAAGTTCATTACATGTTCATCCCAGGCATAGTGGGGAAACCAAAATAGGCCGTTACATGACCTTGACACCATAAAAGAGGCACCACAAAATAGATACATAACATAGAGACGAAATATCTAGAACAAGACTTATGAAAGTCACCAATAACTGATAGCAGTAGCATCTGTCAATCACCATTCAGATCAGCAACCAAGATTTCCTTATGTTCTCCCTCTGCCTCTGTTCCACTTGAAACCAACAACAGCTGTGAACTAGAACCAAAGGCCAAAAAATGCATTATTAGAAGATTATCTGCTCCCCCTGAACCTGTGCCAGATGGTCTCTGTCAGACCCATATCAGACTCTCTTCATCTAGAGTCCATCCTTGCTGATTTTCTTCAGAACTCCATATACACGACTGCACCTGCATAAATCAGCGTATGTACGCGGATCTTCCTCATTCAACTCGCGTACACCCATTTTTCTCTGAAACAGACAAGTTTTAATAGCAAGATGATGCATCAACTACTCCCAGCTTCTGTCTGAGGTATTCAAATGTCTATCTGGGCAGTGGTTTGGTGAGAATATCAGCAACTTGTTCCTTAGAAGGAACATACTCCAATTTGACCTTTTGTTCCAACACTTGTTCCCGGAGAAAGTGATACTTGATCGGTATGTGCTTGGTATTTGAATGCATGACTGGGTTCTTTGAAATGCTGATTGCACTTGTATTATCACATAAGATGGAGATAGGTGGTGTACAAGTGATTTGAAAATCTTGCAAGGTCTGCATCATCCAAAGAAGTTGAGTGCAGCAAGATGCAGCAGCCACATATTCCGCTTCAGCTGTAGATAAAGCAATCGAACTCTATTTCTTGCTGAACCAAGATACTAATCTGGAACCCATAAAGAATGCACCACCACTTGTGCTCTTCCTGTCATCCACGCTTCCGGCCCAATCTGCATCTGTGTAATCATGAAGTGTGAGATCTGTATCTCTAGGATACCATAATCCATAGTTTTGAGTTCCTTGAAGGTACTTGAAGATTCTCTTGACTGCCGGAAGATGAGTTTCCTTTCGATTTTCCTGAAATCTTCCAACTATTCCCACTGCATGCATGATGTCTGGTCGGGTACCTGTCAAATAAAGTAGACTTCCAATCATAGATCTGTAGGTTGGTTGATGCACTGCTACTGATTCATCATTTTCACTGAGGCTGCATCCTGTGACCATGGGGGTACATACTGGTTTTGCATCATCCATGCCATATTTCTTCAAAATCTGCTTGAGATACTTGGTTTGAGACAAGAAGATACCGCCTTCATTTTTTTGGATTTGCAAACCAAGAAAATATGTCAGTTCTCCAAGCAAAGACATTTCGAATTCTTTTTGCATCACTAAGGCAAAGCTTTGACTCATAGCTTCTTCATTGCTGCCAAAGATAATATCATCTACATACACAACAAGTATTAGCAATTTGTCATTTTCAATTTTTATGTAAAGATTGCTATCTGTTGATCCCTTTGAAAAACCTTGTTGATGAAGATATTTGTCCAAACGGTAGTACCAAGCCCTTGGAGCCTGTTTAAGACCATAGAGAGCCGTTTTTAGTCTAAATACAAGATTTGGATCATTCCCAAGGATGAAACCATCTGGCTGCTCAATGTACACTTCTTCTTCTAAGTCCCCATTCAGAAAAGCTGATTTCACGTCCATTTGAAAAACTTTGAACTTCTGAAAGCTTGAGAGAGCAAGGAACATTCGGATGGCCTCAAGTCTGGAAACAGGAGCAAAAGTTTCTTCAAAGTCTATTCCTTCTTGTTGAGCATACCCTTTACACACAAGTCTGGCCTTGTTTCTAATTACTTCCCCATTTTCATTCAACTTATTTTTGAAGATCCATTTTGTCCCTATGACATTCTTATCTTTTGGTCTAGGAACCAACTCCCAAGTGTTGTTCTTTTCGATCTTCTCAATTTCTTCATCCATCGCCTTAACCCAGCATTCATCTTTGCATGCCTCTCTTACATTTTGTGGTTCAGTGGAGGAGAGCAATGCCAAATAGCTTGAGGCTTCTGCAATTGTTCTTCTTGTTTGTACACCTGCTTCTTTCTGCCCCAAAATCTGAGATTCTGGATGATTCTTCAGAACGTACCTAGATGGAGTCTTCTCTTCTATCCTTATTTTCTCCTCAGGTGCCTCTTGAGGTTCTTCTTCATCATCTGTCTGATTTGGAGAGTAGCCTTCATCCTCTTCGATATTTTCATGACTTACTTGCCTAGGGATGTATCCTTTTTCATCAACCACTACATCAATGCTGTCAAAAATTATTCCAAGTCTTTTATTGTAACACTTATATGCTTTGATGTGGGGAGAATAACCAAGGAGAATGCCTTCATCTGCTCTAGGTTCAAGTTTTCCAAGCTATTCATCAGTATTCTTAATATAGCATTTGCTCCCAAAAATTTTGAAAAGATTTATCGAAGGAGTCTCACCATACCAGAGCTCATGAGGAGTTTGAGTGTTGTTCACTCTGACATTTGTTTTGTTGAGAATAACAACCGCAATGAATGCAGCTTCACCCTAGAAGGTTGCGGGAGTCCCAGTCTCATCAAGCATAGCACGAGCCATTTGTTGGACTGTTCTGTTCATCCTTTCCACCACTCCATTTTGCTGAGGAGTCCTGGCTGTAGAGAATTCCCTTCTTATTCCATGTTCTTCACAGAAATCGAAAAATTCATTTGAGGTAAACTCCCCACCTCTGTCGGACCTGAGGTACTTAATTTTGTGATCTGATTCGTTTTTAGCCAAGGCTTTGAAAGATTTGAATTTTTCGAATGCTTCGTCCTTGTGCTTCATAAGTCCCAACCAAACCATCCTAGAGAAATCGTCAATGAATAATATAAAGTATTCTTCTCCTCGAGGTGACCTTGTCCTAAATGGACCACATACATCTATATGGACTAGTTCAAGAGGCCTGCTGGCTGGTCCTTCCTTCTCGGGGAAGTTAGTTCTGGTTTGCTTACCAAACTGACATGATTTGCATATGGTGTTGTCTGGAATTTTGATATCTGGAAGACCACGAACTACCTGGTATTTGCATGCTTTCCTTATTTGTGAAAGGCTTAGATGCCCCAACCTCCGGTGCCATAACCAGTGTTCATCATCCTTGCTCAAATAGCATTGTTGTTGTCCTTCTTCAAATATGTATAGATTATTTGGAGTTCTTCTGCCTTTGATCATTGTTTTTCCTGTATCAAGATCACGAACGCTACATCCATTGGATCAAAATATTACCTCGGTTCCTTGATCGCACATCTGACTGACACTCAGTAGATTATGCTTCAAGCCATCAACATACAAAACATTTCCAGCTTTGACCTTTTCTTTCAACTGAGCAGTGCCTTTTCCTTTTATGGCTGCCGGGGTATCATTTCCAAAAGAAACTTTCTTACCCTTTTCTAAAGTAGTATATGATTCAAGTTTTTCTTTATCACCTGTCATATGCTTCAAACATCTGTTGTCGATGTACCATAGATTTTCTTGTCCTTCTGCATAAAAAGCTATCCCACATCTTTCTGGTTGTGGTTCCTTTATTCTCCATGTCCGGGTGCTTGAGGCTTGTTCCTTTGTCTGCCGAAACCTACTCCTGCATTCAGAATCTTCATGACCGAAGTTATTACAAATAGAACATTCAATTTCATTTTCAAGGGCCAAAAAGTTGTTATAGGTCCTTTTCGTAATCCCGGTCATACTTCTTTGTTTTTGAGCTTCTCTAGTCATGATTGTCTTATAGGCAACACATTGAGCTGCTTTGTGACCAAAGTTATGGCAAGAGAAACATTGGCCTTTGAAGAAACTTCTGCGATTATCAAATCTAACAGCCAAATGATTGTAATTTCTATTGTCATCCATTCTTGAAGCAAATTGAGAAGTTTTTACCTGTGGCTGGTTGTAGCTTTTGTTCACCCTTAAGATGGATTTCCCCTGGTTTACCTGGTAGTCTCTGTTTGTTCTTGATGTAATTCGTCCATGCTTTACCTGATGATCTCCATTGGGCTTTTGCTCATTCCTCCTTGCTGCATCAAGATAACTCTTTGAGGTGGATGCTTGAGATGTTTCTCCATTATAACCCAGACCTGTCTTGATTAGTGGAGAACGTTGTACATTGATAATATCATCCAGAGTTTCAGATCCTTTAACAAATTTAAGATTAAGAGCCTTTGTTTTCTCAATTTCTTTTCTAAGGCCAACAATTTCACATTCTAACTTCTCAAGAAATTTTTCTTTTTCATCAAGTTGAAATTGCAGAGTATCAATGATCACATTCTTTTCTTCTAAACATGTCTTGAGTTTAGAAATCTCTTCATAAAAGCTGTCCACATCTATAGCATCCAAGTAATCATCATCTTCAAAAGCCATTAAAAGTTTATAGTCATTACCTCGTTCATCTTCATCACTATTTGATAGCCCATCATTGTCTTCATGAGTGTAGTAGCTTTTCTTATTTGCATTCTGTTTCTTGTTCCATCTAACAGGTTCCTTCCCTTTGTCAATCTTATCCTTGTGAGGACATTTGGTAGCATAGTGACCGACTCTTCCACATGCAAATCATTTGAAAGGTAACTTACCTCGGAACCGTCCAGTACCCCGTTGAAGATTTCTGACAAAATTTGATTCTTCTTCTTCTTCCGACATGTGTCCTGACTCATAGTACTCTCCTTTGCCTGAAGCCTTGAAGGCAACTTCTCTCCTGTCTGATGGACCTCCTTTCCTCATTTCATAAGCAGTTAGAATTCCGTGCAACTATGACATTTTAAGGCTTTGTAGATTCTCTTTTTCTTCTATTACAGAAACTTTAGATTCAAACCTAGGGGACAAAGATCTTAGAACTTTTTCAACCACAACAGCCTCTTTGATTTCTTCACCCAAATTTTTCATACAATTAACAATCTCATCTACACAAAGAAAATAGTTAGCCACACTTTCATCATTATACATCCTGAGATTTTCATACTGAATCCTGAGGGTTCGAAGTTTTTCTCGTTTTACCTGATCATCTCCTTCATAGCTCAGAACAATCTTGTCCCATATCTCTTTTGCGGATTTAAACTGCATTACCTTGACAAATTTTGATTGAGATAAGCATCCTAATAGAGTATTGATCGCCTTTGCATTTGTTTCATATTTCTTTTTCTCAGCCGGATCTGTAGGAGTTGCTGATGGAAAAGTATACCCTGTATCTATGATATCCCAAACTTCTGTACCAAGAGATTGAAGATAGGCAGTAACTCTTACCTTCCAATAAATGAAGTTTTTCCCATCAAAAATTGGTGGCCTGATTGATGCTTTCGTCTCGTAGTTGCTCATGATGAACGATCTTCCTTCAAGCGATCAAGCTTCTTCTAAAGGACCTGCTCTGATACCAATTGTTGGAAATAATACTGAGAGGGGGGGTGAATCAGTATTATCAAGTCAAATATTCCTTTTTCAAAATCAAATGATGTACGCTACTTCAGTTAATTAAACCCACGTATATACGCAATTATGCAGAAGAAAACCAGCGTATATAATGAAAACTTGTAATTTACTTTATCTTTCTGATGTTGATTGTTAATCTGTGATTCAGAAGCAAATAACCAGTAACCAAAAATAGTAAAACAGAGCAGGAAGACAATTGCACACAAGAACACAAGATATAAGGTGGAAGCCCAATGTGGGTGAAAGCCACCTGCTGCAATTCATCTCTATCTTCTCTTTAATTAGAAACTTCTTTTTACAATTGTACTAGTGCAGTCCTTTACCAGTACGCAGGCTGCAACCTGCAGAGAGCTACAACCCTCTCTCATTTTCCAGCTTCTCCTGGAAGGGAGCTACAACCCCCTTAGCTCTTGCACTAGCCAAGATACTAGTACGTAGGTGCTGGCCTACATAAGGCTACAACCTTCTTTCAGGGACCACATTTCATAAATTTTCAGACTGGATCCACAAATAACATCAATCAAGCATTAAGAATTTCTGCATCAACCAATCACCTTTTCACCAATCAAAACTGAATCAACATAAACACTTCTCTGACGACTATACCCAGATCACAGTAACAGTAACCACACACCAAATCTGAACCCAAAACACTGCAGCAATAAACAAAAGTAGCAAGATCACAACTCAAAATATATACGCTACTTTAATAGCTTGAAACCTGCGTGCATACACGTCTGCGTATGGAAAAACCTCCATATATGCTGTTTTCCTTTACTGAACCGGCGTATATACGCACCTTCACTTCACTGAACCTGCATACAGATCTATAAAGGATAATTCGCTCTTTCAGATATAAATAACCCAAATTATCAGTTTTATAGATCAAGCAAGCACCACAAATAACAGATCAAAATCATACAAAGATACTATCATTCAAGCTTAAAGATTATGATCCATCAATAGAACTTATCCTTCTCTTTGCGCTAAGGTTCCTCCTTCATTCAGATCCAGATCTGCACCATAACCCAATTACCAGTTTTCCAGATCTATCACTTTATCAGATATTCAATTATAATTCAGATGATCCTTTGCCAAATGATCTCCTTCCTCTTTTATAGTCTTAGGCCTTCCACAATACCACGGTCCAAAACCGTAATAAACCAATATCATGGACCCAATACCTGGGATCAACACTTCTGACGAGGTACCATGGTCCAAAACCATAGGTTCAAATACCAAGGACTAACTACCATGGACCAAAGGTAAGTTGTCCAACATATACGCGCTTTTCCTTGCATGAAAGTGCGTGTATACGCATACGCGCCTTTGAAACGACTAACCCGCGTGTATACGCATCTTCGTCTAGATGAACCTACATATATGTCTTTTCCTTCATTTTGAAAGCCTGAACTGAGATTTGTTACCAAAGAGAGTTGCCATCAAGGACAACACCTGTGCCATAGCTCCAATCCTATGCCATAATGCCAACATTACGCAGATCTAAAAACCGATGATACCTCTGTGATTCAACATACCATACCTATGACTTTGAATGGAAATCTAGTTCAATAAAAGCTTTGTAGAATTCACCCAAACCTTGAGAGTCAAATCAAATCCGAATTGAACAAGCTTCTGAAAGCCAAAATAATCTTCCTTGTTAGACACTCTAAGTGGGTATCAAATATGGTGCCTGTAAGGAAAAAGAATGGTGATATTAGGATTTGTATTGATTTTAGGAACCTGAATAAAGCTTGTCAAAAAGATAACTTTCCTTTGCCTACCATGGAGCAGATATTGCAATCAGTTGCAGGTTCCGAATTAATGTCTTTTCTAGATGGATTCTCAGGATATAATCAAATTCTTGTGCATCCAGATGACAGATTAAAAACAACATTTAGGACCAAGTGGGGAACATACGCCTATCAAAAGATGCCTTTCAGACTCATTAACGTAGGTGCTACATTTCAACATGCTATGGATATTGCTTTTAAAGGTATGATTAATAAATCAGTTGTTATTTACTTAGATGACATCACAATCTATTCTAAGGATAGGAACGATCATTTAAGTGACCTAAAGCACATTTTTGAAAGATGCAAGAAATATGGCATTTCCTTAAATCCAAAAAAATCTTATTTTTCTTTACCAGAAGGCAAACTCCTTGGGTTTATAGTGTCCAAAAAAGGGATTTACATTGATCTCGATAGAGTCCAAGAGATTGAAAAGATTCCTCTCCCACATAACAAAAATACTATGCAATCGTTCCTAGGCCAAATTAATTTTGTAAAAATATTTGTTCCAGATTTTTCACAGATCGTCTTACCCCTTCAGACAATGATACGAAAAAACATAGTTTTCAAATGGGGCAAACATGAAAGGGAGTCATTTGAGTTGATTAAAAAATCCATTATTAATGCTCCTTCACTGACAACTCCCGAATTTCTCAAACCTTTTGTATTATATACTTTTTCATCCAATACATCATATGCAACAGTTTTAACACAACTGAACGATGAAAATATCGAGGCACCCATCTCTTTTTTCAGATCTAACTTGCAAGGTGCCGAATTAAATTATTCAACTATCAAGAAACAAGCATTTTCTGTTTTCAAAACCTTGAAATATTTCAGACATTCTTCTCAAAGCCCATACAATGATAGTAGTACCCTACCCTGCAGTAAGACAATTATTAATCCAAAGAGAAGTAGGGGAGAAAAGAGCCAATTGGGTTACTGCGCTTCAAGAATATGATGTAGAAATCCGGCCAGCTAAAATTGTTAGGGGCCAAGGTTTTTGTAGGATGTTAACAGGAGCTTCCCAGTTATCAGTAGAAGAAGATCAAGGTAATGAAGTGCAAATATCAGAGGTAATCCTCAATGATACACAATCACAATATGCTGATTTGAAATTTTATTTGAAGAATGAATATGCTCCTATGCATCTTAATTATAAAACAAAGTGTGCCTTAAGGTTGAAATCAAATCAGTATGAATTAGTCAATGATGTATTGTTTAGAAAAAATTATGATTCAGTATTGCTAAGATGCTTGGAGAAACCTGAAGTTGAAAAGGTCATGCAGGAATTACATGATGGACCAGCTGGAGGACATTTCGGAGGAAATACCACAGCTCACAAAATCCTGCATGCAGGATATTATTGGCCAACAATAATTAAGGATGCACATGAATATGAATGAAAGTGTAAAACTTGTCAAACCACAATCGGAAGAGAAAGGAAGCTAGCATTCCCTTTACAACCAGTAAACATCCAACAACCATTCGAACAATGGGAATTAGACATAATTGGTGAGATTGTTCCTAACTATTCCAAATAGCACAGATTCATCCTTAGGGCTACTGATTATTTTACAAAATGGGTAGAAGTTATCCCCCTAAATATAGCTAATACAGAAAGCATTACGGACTTCATTGATCAGTACATAATTACCAGGTTTGGCTTACCCTCAACTTTAATGTTCGATAATGCATCTTACTTTTCTGGAAATGCAATGGTAGAATTTTCACTAAAGTGAGGTTTTAAATTAAAATATTCATCCAAATATTATCCACAAGGCAATGAATTAGCAGAATCAATGAACAAAAAGCTCATCAGAATTATCAAGAGGACTATTGACCAAAATCATAGGAATGGGCACAAAGCATTGACATTTGCTCTATGGGTAGACAAAATTACACAAAAGGCCTCTATCTGTTCTTCTCCTTTTTCTTTATTTTATGGAAAAGAATTTGTTCTCCCCACAAACATAGAAATCCCATGTCTTGCCCTAGCACAATTCATCGATGAAAATCCTTCTTCTTCTCTCCAAGCTAGATAGTTTCAGATTCTTAAGCTTGAAGAAGAACAAGAAAAGGCCAAAGCAACCCACTTCCATCATCAACAATTAGTCAAAGCCTCTTTTGATACTGTTAGGTTCCTATAATAATAGGATTCATAATTTTGAATTGCCTATGGTTAGTCTTGTAATATTGTACATGCTTTTTCTTTTTGCAAAATGTTTTCCATATTAAAAAATTAAAAAATGTAAAGAGGGTATGTCCTAAAAGAATAATCAAAGCACAAAAAGAAAGACAAAAGTGAAAAAAAGTGAAAAATATGAACCCCAAAAAGAAATAAACAAATCATGAAAGTATGCAAATTTAAATGCCACTACTTTTCACTTTACTATGCAAAATAAGATTGTGTGCAGCTTGTTAGAAATGCCACAATCCATGATGGTCAAACAATTTAATCTTGACTCATTCATGTTTTAAATTTTATGTTGATAGATAGAGAATAAATATCTGTCCAAATTGTTTAACCTTGGAAGATCAGTAGTCAGGTAGAGAATAAAAATGTGCTCATCAACTTAATCTAAGCCATTGGAAGTTATAAGATTAGAATTAGATAGTTTGCTTGTCAAAAGGAAAGGAAATAAAGGGTCTACAAGCTCAAATGCACCCAATAAAGTGAAGAAAAAATGTTAGGATAAATAAAGGGTAGCTAGAATAAAGGTTGTAAATATCCAAGGTTTCTTAGTTAAAAGCGCATTTATCACGCTTAATCCTATGTTTCATGTAAAGGAGAATTTATGAGAGTGAAAAGATATTCACAAGCTTGTTTGATTAATTTCCCCTCATTTCCTTTCACCCCCACATACATACTTACTAATTTCCCCATTATCCCCTCATTTCTTATTAAATACCCTTTTTCCCATCATTTTGACCCTTAACCCTTGGTTTCACACATTCCCCTGGGAATTTCCCTGCAAAAATCATCCCCCTACCAAAAAACCCCTTTTCCCTAGTGTGAAACCCATTCCCCATTGAAAATATTACCATCCCCTTTATTAATTTCCCTATTTCCCTTCAAACCCCATAAAAACCCCCTAATCCTAAGTCCCCCCCCCCCCCTCATTTTTTAATTAACTCCCCGAAATTATATTTTCCCGATAAACCCATTTAACCCACCAACTCTTGGTGTGGTTAAAAACCCCCATCATAATAACCCCTGGTCCCACTCCATTAACCCCCCGCTTATATCTAATCCTGACTATATTTATTAATTAACTACAATTATTTGTAATTAACCCCCTGGGCCCCACAAATCTCAGTCCCGATTCCCTCCGTGCATATTGACCACGTGACAGTCGTCCGATCTCCCACCCCTAGATCTGACGGTGCGCATCCATATCACACACGATCACTGTCCAATCGTTACCAGCCCAAGAGCACGCGAGATTCACAGTTTTTCCTGGGCACTATTCTGCTACATTGCAGCCCCATGCTAGATCGCATGCTCTCAAGGAAATACCACCTGCTCTTAAGGAAATACCGCCTGCCCTCCAAAATCTATGAGATGGCCCATGAAACCACCTCCCCGCTAAGACCAAAAACCATCCACTGTTCATTTGTAAATTCCACACCAAATTGTAATCGTTGCCAGTTAAAAGGCTGAGAAGCCCCATTTCACCCTTTTCGCTCGTTTTCACTGTGAATGCTGCTCAAGCTTTTCTGTGACACCCTGAGCCTCTACGACCAAAATTGGCAGTTTTCTACCCCCCAAAGAAGCTCCGAATACCCAATTTGAGCATCCAGTTCACAGCTAAAGCCACTGTACCCTCTACAACCACCATTCAAACCAGTTTGCAAGCCATACCACCAAATTCTAGGTATTCTTGAGAAAAACTAGAACGGCCCTCTCAATTTGAAAACGTACAGTCAATTAAAAGCTTAATTAATTGAAATTAATTAAAATTTCCCTAAATTGAAGAGTATTTCAATTCAATACCCGAAGCCCTTGTCTTTACAAACTGTAATTACCCTTCGTTGTACCAAAGCTTCCAAAACCTTACATCTGCAGAAACCACAAAGCCTAATCCCTATCCGTAAACTTAGTCATGGCTTCCCAGACCTCTCTGGATGTGAGGTCCGTGTCAACCCCTCACCTGGACATCAACCATTTGGCACTAGCAGATAAGGATTTCCAAATAAATGATACTGCCTCACCAGCCTACCATCTAAAGCTCCACTGCTGGAGTAAGGACAGATTCCTGATCTATACCGATGACATCCATCTGTGGGAATCCAATTTACCCAAGTATTTGTTCCCAGAATTGCACTCATTCCCTGATATCATACACTTTTGTCAAACCTACTATATCCCTAGCCAAAGAGCTATTATTGCCCCTAATCAGCGGTTGTTGTTCACAATCACTCAAGAGTCTATCAAACAAATGCTGCAAGTCCAACCTAGCCCTAATGAGACCCCATTATCCATTGGAGGCCTATTGGACCTATATATCATGCTAGACCTGGCTAATATAAGATAAATCTTCCAGACTTTCATCATAGAAGACCACCATATTCCCACAGACAGTCCACCTTATGCTGCCACCATTTTTCCAGAGACAGGCAGACATATAATCACCATACTCTCTTGCATCCTAGGATATACCATAGATGAGCATGTGGATGAGTTTATCGTGGCCTTCTTGTCCATTTTTACCCCAAGCAAGCCTCCTGTTGTCATATACAACTATGCTCAATTCATTACAGACAAGATGCATGAATAGTTCACCATACTGCCAACTGAAAGAGTTTTCAAGTACTCTTCAGTGTTATTTCACATGTTTTTATATTATCAAGTAGATAAATTCCCTGTCAACATCCAGAAGTTGGATACCAAGGGAAAAGAGAGATCAGTTGTTTACTGGACACCCTTGATCCAGAAATACTCCACAACATTCACATATAAGGACTTCATTGACTCATTTGTCCACCCAGTCATGAACATGCTGACCAGTACCCCTCAACCTAGAATCAACCAAGAAATAAAAAGGGTGTTACAGTTGGCTAAGAACAACAAGTGTTGTGTGTGGAGCATGATTGTTCAGAGGTCTTTGTTTCAGCCGGATGTATACCCCAGGAAGTTTTGTACACCCCTCCACGCGGGGGGGGGGGGGAGGGGGGGGGGGTGCGGGGGGACTTGTCCCCCCCGCAGGGGTCCGGGGGGGCTGATCCCCCCCGGCTGGGGGGTCCGGGGGCCAGCGGTCCCCCGGCGGGGGCTCGGGGGCAGCGCCCCCGAAGCCAAAAATAAATGTAAAATTGCCTTGTAAAAGTATAGTAATTTCTAGTCAATCTGGGTCGTTCATTAGGCGGATGATATGACGGTAGAACTTATGTTTAGTTTAGGGTTTTTTTCCCTAGAAGGCAACCCCTCTCTTTGTATGAGGGCATTGTATTGGAGGCTAAGATATAGATGTGTATTCTGTGAGCGAGAAATAGAGAGGTGAGACTGTGAGAGAAAACAGAGGATATTACAGCGGATTTGTTGTAGGTTGTGTCTCTTCATTTTGCTGGATAATATAAAGGAAGGACTGGCTATTCAGGGTGGATGTAGCCCAAACTGGGTGAACCACGTATATCTGTGTCTCTCTTGTTTTGTGTGTTTTCTGTGTTTATATTTCTACAATATTTTATGTGTTCCATTGCTCCGTAATATATAGTTTTCTAACAACTGGTATCAGAACCAAAGGTCTATTTGGCTGATAAACTCACAGGAAAGAAGGGTTCCTGGTTCGAGTGGGAGCAATGGCAGAAGATGGTAAGTTTAGGGTCGAGAAATTTAACGGCCAAAACTTCTCGCTGTGGAAGATGCAGATGGAAGACTATCTGTATCAGAAAGATCTATACCTACCATTGGGCGGAAAAACAAAGATGCCGACGGGTATGAAAGACGAAGAATGGAACCTTCTCAATAGAAAGGCACTCGAAACAATACGGTTGTGCCTTGCTGTGTCAGTCGCCTTCAACATTTCGAAGGAAACCACGACAGAGGGTTTGATGTAGATGTTGTCGAAACTATATGAAAAACCCTCGGCCTCAAACAAGGTATTTCTTATGAAACGGTTATTTAATATGAATATGTTGGAAGGTGGATCTGTTGCAAACCATTTAAATGATTTTAATACAGTTACAAGTCAGTTAAGTTCTGTAGGGGTAAACTTTGATGATGAAGTTAGAGCTTTGTTATTCTTGTGCTCATTACCAGAAAGTTGGAATGGTTTGGTAATGGCCATTAGTAACTCCGTTTCTGGATCTAGTACTTTAAAGTTTGATGATGTTGTCGGTGCTATCCTTAGCGAGGAAATGTGACGAAAAAGCTCTGGTGAGACATCAGGAAATGCTTTGAGTGTAGAGTCTAGAGGAAGAAAAATGGAAAGAGGAAAGAGCTCAGGATATCGAAGTAAATCAAGGAAAGGCAAATCCAAGTCCAGATCGGGATAGTGTGCTGGAAATGTGGAAAGAAAGGACACCTAAAGAAAGACTGTAGATCTCAAAAGGGAAAAGAAGGAGATGCACAGCAAGAAAACAATCATGAAGCAAATGTGACATGTGAGGTGTTACAAGATGCTTTGATTCTTTCTTTCGAAAATATTACTGATTCTTGGGTGGTAGATTCAGGGGCTTCATTCCATGCCACACTTGATAAGAAATACTTTCATGACTATGTTCAAGGAGACTTTGGACAAGTTCGTCTAGGTGATGATAAACCCTGTAAAATCGTTGGAATGGGTAAGGTTCTTGTAAAACAGCAGAATGGAAACCAATGGCTATTAAAGGAGGTAAGGCATGTTCCAGATCTAAAGAAAAATCTGATTTCAACAGGGTAGTTAGGCGGTGAAGGTTGTGTGACAACTTTCACAGATAAAGCTTGGAAGGTCACCAAAGGAGCCCTGGTAATAGCAAAAGGCAAAAAGGTCGGTACATTGTATTTATGCAATGGTATTTCTAACTCTGTTAATGCTTTAACTTCCAAAGGAGCAGATGCAGCATTATGGCATCATAGGCTCAGACACATGAGTGAAAAGGGGATGAAGATTCTTCACTCAAGGAATTCGTTGCTGGGTTTGAAGAATGTTGATTTGGACTTCTGTGAGAACTGCATTTATGGAAAATAGAAGAGAGTCAAATTTCTCAGAGTTGGGAAAGAAAAGAAGAACGAAAAATTAGAGCTTGTGCATACAGACGTATGGGGACCTGCTCAGGTATCATCTCTCAGTGGCTCTCGTTATTATGTTACCTTTATTGATGATGCAACTAGAAAAACTTGGATTTATTGTATAAGAATAAATCTGATGTATTTGATACTTTCAAGAAATGAAAAGCTTTGGTTGAGATTGAGACAGGAAAGAAATTGAAGTGTCTTAGATCAGACAATGGAGGTGAATATTGCAGCAAAGAGTTTGATAGGTACTGTTCAGAACATGGAATTCGCAGAGAGAAAAGAGTTCCAAGATGTTACAGGGAAAAGTATCTATTTAGAACTGCTCTATCCCACTAAGGTGTGACAGCTGCCTTAGAAACAAACAGAGAAAAGCTACTTATGTTTTTCCTTTATGAATTATAGATAGAGAGGAATAGAAAGACTAACCTCTGTCTTGTGCTAATCATTTGATTCGATCCCTCTCTTCTTCGATAGTCCACAGCTACCTGCTCCCTTGCACGCCCAGATTCACAAAGTACTTGTAAGATCACAGAAGCGTAGCACTATACAAAGACATGGATCTACACTCATAAACAACTTAGGATCAAATTTAAATTGACCATACAAAAGTAACAAGCATCAATGATACAAAAGCATGGAGGAAAACTCAAATAGCTTTTATTGATAAACAAGAAAAGATCTAGGAGGAGTTACAACCAGTTGTTTTGACCCAGCATCATCCTCCCAACAAAGAAGCCCCTCTTCACCTCAAACAAAGCTTAGATCACCCAACAATCTGATGTTTCTCCCTAGAAACCAACAGCGATTCCTTACAATATGAAAAATTCCAGCCTCTGGATCTCTGGGATGAGGGATCCATATATAGATATCTGTAAGGGGGATGAGTCAGCTTGTGATTTGATTAGTGTCTTCTCTCTGTCAGTTCTTGCATCCACTTGGAGACTGAGGGCCTCTTACTCATCCTTGGTCGAATTCAGTGAGGCAAGTGTCACAGGAGAAGATTTTGGAAGCTTCCATTGCCTCTCCACCTCACGAAATGACACTGCCATTTTTCATTTCTCGCCCATCGCACCCCACAGAAGGGACTTTTGAAATGCAACGCACCCTCACAGTGTATTTAGGTGAGATGCAACGCACTTAGCCAATGGAGCAGCTGCAATGATCCTGTTTTGACCAATTCTGAGCAGTTTCTGGTGGAAAACTTCTGGGAGAAGCTGTAATCTGTTGACCTTGTTCCTTTAGGGGTTAGAACAACACTTTTAGGGACTTAGGAGCCCTTGGTTTATGGACATTTCATGCTTGGAGTTGTAGGGCACAAAAATGTCTATAACAGTTTCCCCCTAAAGTATGGGCCGTTAACCTTTTGGTGTCGGGTGAAATGCTTTATTATGAGGATCCGAAGTTATTTCAATGCTGGGAGGAGACCTGTAATAAGATATAATACAATACATTATCTTCATAATATTTTCATGATCTAGCTGAGTCGGGCATTCCCATGTTCAGCTTTATAAATTCATTTTCATGTACATAGGACAGACAATCGTCTGAGTGTAGACTGATGATTCTGATAGAGCCATCATCCTTTTGGTAGGATGATTATCTGTGCTGCAATGATGTACACTTAATGCTTTTATTTCCCTTAATATATATCGCAGCCCAGATGGATGAAACTAGATCTGGGGTCTTCAATCTCGTCTGATCTTCACTCGAAGTACAAGTCAATCCATGTGAGAAATGTTCTGAAGTCGAACATGGAAAGACATCGCTTGATTACCAGTCAAAGATGTAAACTGTTAACAAGCGCAAGAGGAATCACCGATAATGATAATGACCCTCAAGGTACTGCAGTACAATTCACGTGGTGTGAATAATGGACTTGGCGTCAAACACCACACAAAATCTTTCGGTCGAAGGCCATTGATGTAAACCTGTCGCCGAAAGTGAGAAACTTGCCATTGAGGCATGCAAGCTTCAAAGTACTGAATGGGGTGTTCCTAGATCAAATTCTTGGATAATGAGCTGATGTCGACAAGAAGTGACCTGTCACAGGAGGGCCTTAATGAATCCCACATCAGTGACACGGAACGGAGCAAATGATTTTAATGGAGGTGAAAACGATCTGGTGATATAAGGTTCAGGGTGGCGATCATGAAGGAATGGAGTATAATGTATGGTAGTGGGTGAGACACAGGTGAATTCTCTGAATGACTTCTCTTGAACATATCGGTGACACTGATGTGATGGATTGGTAGCATTAACCCCAAATGTGGATGGTATGGCGTGACCATGGTGATGTGAGCGGTGAATGAAACAACCCAACCCAACTCGGACATGGAGTGGAAGTGTCATGTTCAAGAGCAACTTGCGACCAATAAAGTTTCTTTGAGTTTTCTTCCCAATTTTCCCCAGTCATTGCTGACCAGTACCTCTTTATTTTTGTCAAGATTGAGGAGGATAACATATGCTTGTTCTATAATTTGCCCTTCGGGCAAACCCATCACTATGTTTTAACGAGCCTAGCGATAGTGAAACTCGTTCTCGTCTATAGACAAGTTTGTCGCTATTAATATTTTTAACGAGTTTAACGACAAAGATAACTCGGTCCTTTTCAATTTTAGAGAGTCTGAAAAGGAACGTAAAGGTAACTCCAAAATTCCTTTTTCATCATCTAATCCCTTAAGTCCGAAAAAAGTATAAAACAATACAGAAGGGATGAATTTTCGATACTTTTAACGAGCCGAACAAAACAAGCGCTCGATATTTTTGTGTAATAATCCCTCAGATCCAAAAAGATTAAAATCTAGAGGAGGGATAGCACTTCCTGTCCCTTTAACGAGCTGGAGAGGCCAATGGCTCGACAATCTTTTCATATTTTACAAGTCAGTTGAAAAGAGCTTAAAGGAGACTCGTCTTTTGAGGAACGAGTGATAAAATGGGTAGCAGCTGATTCCAGGTAAGGTTTGGAATTTTCCAATCACGGCAGTGTCACAAGGATGGCTAGTGAAATCACTCTTCGCAGTTGTTCCTCAAAATGGGTAAACAATCAAATGGAGGTGAATGATCGGCCAATGAAAAAGTGGAGGTGACGGTGCAAACACAACCAAGGCTTTAATGGCTGAAGTATTACATTCACGATGGTTATTTACTGGGGAATAGTTCATTTTTTAATGAGCTTAAACGCGGGTGGAAACATTTGCTCATGTCTTATGTTTATTTTTTAGCGAGCTTGAACTATGTGCTAAACTGCTCGATTAAATGGTCCCTTTTTGATTTTACCATAGATAGCTCTGTTTCTTTCAAAGATTGTACTGTATTTTCAACTACTTCATTAAACTAGTCAGAAATGAACAATATATGCTTGAAAACGAGTTAGAACACCAATATTTTACTTTGAACTATGTAAAAAGTAATGAAAAAGTGTTTTTACCTCTCATTTTACCATTTCATTTGAACTTTGGTTTGTTGGAGCTTTGGAGGTGCTTTCCCTCCTTGATTTTCATCAGCTGATTTCGGGAGATTCTGTGGACGATTCTCGGCGCCGTCTGGACCAGGTAGGAGCTAAACCTGAGCTCTTTCATTTCATGGTTTCCATTTTGCATTTTGAGCCTGATTCCTAGCTTCTCTGAGCCCCTGGGGTTTGAAAAGCTCGTTCTGCCTTCAGTGCACCCTCTGTGTATCGAAAGGTGCGTTGAATGTTGGCCATTCTAAAGGCCATCTGACATGCAACGCACCCAGAGTACTGCTGCAGGTGCGACGGGCACAGAGAAGGAATTCTTTGCACAATTTTTGATGGAAATTTTGCCTGTTTCTTACCAAAATCAGGATCTAACTCTTCTCTTGTTTGTTTTTCAGAGATCTTTGGAGCAAGATGACCATTACATGGCGAGAACGTGAGCATGAAGAAGAGGACATGCTTGCCCTACATGATCCAGTTACAGTAAACGCATTGCGGAACTATGGCTTGCTGAAGTTTTCCCACATTTCTAGCATGAGACAACAGATCAACTTACTGCAGTATTTTCTCGATGCTTGGGATCCTACCAACCAGGTTTTCCAGATCAGGGGCAAATCTATCCCTTTGACTGTAGTAGACATCTATTTCTTGACTGGCTTGTCGAGGCGGGGTGCCCCCATCTCTTTGTCAGGTTCGGCCCGAGGAGGTGACTCGGTGAGAGATTATGTTCACCGGTACTGCAGAGAAGGATCTCAGCCGAGTAAAGATGGCAAGATCATCATCCGTGATGTCACTGACAGGTCCCTTAGGACTATCCTGTTTACTTTTGGTAGGATGGCCGGTGGTGCGGCTCTTCATGTAGCCAACCGATCTTATATGTAGTATGCCTTGGAATGCCTCCAACCGAAGGTGTTCAACTGGTGCGACGCAGTACTTCTTGTGATGAAAGAATAGTTAACCAAGATAAAGAGCGGGAGGTTGAAGAACTTTGTGTATGGTTCTATTTTGACCACCTTTGCCTTGGAGAAGATACCACTGATGCAGCCGCAGTACATTGCACTCGATTTACCTTCTCCTACTGAACCACGTATGCAGAGATGGGTTGACCATATGTCTAGGTATGCTGGCCAGTCTCAGATTTCATTTTCTGATACCTTCTTCAGGTGGTTTGATTGTCAGGAGATGGTTTATTCCGAGTATCCATAAGCTGGCATGGACTTCCGGGGTGATCCAGGTTTGGTACTGCCAGATGGCGAACAGTGGGGTGCCATTGGTAAAATTTTTGACCATATTCTTGTTTATCGTTTTTTGTTTATAATGTCCTTGTGCTTTATTCTATCAAGACTTTAATCAAACTCATGTGTACATGCAGATGTTGGTCTTGTTTGTCCAGCAGTTCGCCTGAGAGTACCAGCTACTGCCCCAGCAGGAGAGGCTGTCGGAAGGGCTATCCTTCGTGACCTCGACATGGCCGAGACTCTCACAGCATTACAGGAGCAGGTTGAGGGCCTCACTCTTGGTATTCCAGATGTGAGGACTGACGAGCTACCTTTGAGGTTACAGCGGCATACTACTGGTGTGCCCAGACGATGGACTCGTCTCTTACGCATGATCGCACAGGCTGTGACTTGCTATCACGAGCATCATTAGACTAGGGTGCCCCCTAGAATTTTGAGTTTTTTGGTCATTTGACCGATTTTGTCTTGGTTACAGAACATTATGTGTAAACCATAAACAGTTATATATATTTTTTATTTTCGGAGTTTTATTTTGGTTAAGTTACATGATCCAAATGTAAACATTGATGGTATGTTTCTTTTTATAAATGTTGTAAATGTCTATCTAACACATAATTTGCTAATGAGTCAGTTAATGTGTTTAAGTTTCTAGAAATGTGTTGATATTGAATAAAATCAAATTGTCTTTCCAAAATCTTTACCCTTAGGAACATGTGATAAAGAGCTGGGTTTCGGACGGAATAGATACCAATGAGTTGTAGTATTACGAGTTGTGAGTCTAGCTTGAAAATTAGTCGGCGTATACCATGTGTGATGGCATCAGAGAGAAGTTCTATCAACGCGCTATATTCAGCGATGTTATTTGTTGATCGACCAATACATATCCCTCTGAAACTTACTAACTCGCCGCTTGGATAAAAAATAGCCCAGGCTGCGGAAGATAGGTTCCGCAAACTACGACTCGCTCCGTCGGAATATCCAACACATGACTCCAATAGGTTTGACATCTGCAAAAAATGTAAAAAGTGGATTACTTGACCAAAATAAACACTTTAGCGAAAACAAAAACATAACAAAATCATACAGGTTACCATTACGCATAGTAACGCTTGAGGTACAACCCATTACGAGGTTGCGCCAGTGGAATTCCGTCATAATCCATTAACTCGTAGGCTCCTTTTGCTAACAGTCGTTTAACAATATAGGGGCCCATCCATAAAGACTTAAATTTACCTGCTCCCAATTTGTCGGATTCTTGGTTGTAAAGTAAGACCAAGTCACCTTCTGAGAAGACACGGGGTTTGACATTTTTGTCGAACTGCGCCTTGACTCGCTTCTTATGGGCTTCGTTAGCCAAAGCGGCATCACAACGGGTTTCATCCAATTGGATTAATTCCAAGAAACGGGCTTCTTCTTCTGAAGTTCCGGGGAGGAGATCAATTGCGAGTTTAAGAGATGAGATTTCACACTGGATTGGTAAGACTGCTTCCAGGCCATATACCAGTTGGAAAGGTGTAAACCCGATTGCATTCCTTACCGATGGTCGGTAAGCCCACAAAGCTGAGTACAGGATTAGGTGCCATCTTCTTTTGTGAACTCCAATCATCCTTTGCAGCATGCGCTTTAGGACCTTGTTGATTGCTTCAACTTGTCCGTTGGCTTGTGGATAGTATGGAGTAGAGCTGTCGTGAGACAACCCTAGTTTGTCAGCTAATTCGACCATCATGTGATTGCGAAAATGCGATCCATGATCTGTGACTATAGCCTGCGGCACGCCGAATCTGGCGACTACATGATTGAAAAAGAAGAGGGCAACTGTTTCACCAGTATTATCTAATGTAGGCATCGCCTCGGCCCATTTGGTAAAATAGTCAACTGCGACTATGATATACCCATGCCCCCCGGTCGAGGTGGGGTTACATGTCATGAAATCGATGCCCCATTTGGCGAATGGCCCAACAGCAACTATTGGCTACAGAGGTGCGGGTGGTCTTCTGGTTTTGCTATCGAAAATTTGACAAGCATGGCATCTTCTGACTACGGTTATGCAATCTTTGAACATTGTTGGCCAGAAGTATCCTGCTCGTAAGATTTTTTGCGTTGTAGCATATCCAGATTGATGCCCCCCACACGCGCCTGAATGACAATCATTCAGGACTTTTTCAGCCTCCTCATGGGTGAGGCACCTTCTCAGAACTGTATCGATACCACGACGGTAAAGTGTATCACCGACGATCATGTAGTCTTTTGCTTGGTATCGAATACGTTTTTGTTCGGAGTGGGAGGTGTTTGGCCTATATTTTTGGGTTTGGAGATAAATGATTATATCCCCATACCACTCATTGCTTGTAGATATCAGAAACAAATTTTCGTCCACGATTGTTTCTTCGGATGTTTCATCGTTGGACGACGATGGGAGATCGCACAATAATTCTGCGAAAACTAGAGCTTTCTTTGACTTGGATTTTACAAATTCCAGATCAAACTCTTGTAGGATTGCTATCCATTTTGAATATTTTCCCCCCAGCAACTATCGCGACAATATATAAGTCATGGGGTTGCAATCTGACAGAATGGTAGTTTTCCGAAAGAGGACATAGTTTCGAAATCTCTATATCGCTTGAACAGCTACAAGTGCTAGCTTTTCAACGTAAGAATATTTGCTTTCTGTATCATTTAAGTTTTTACTTAAATAATATATAGGATGTTCAATTCCATCGACTTCTTGAACTAAAACCATTGCGATGGTCGTATCTGCTACAGCCAGATACAGGTTAAAATCTTTTTGATAATCAGGAGCGTACATTAATGATGCTTTCATTAGGGATTCTTTTAAAGCATCAAAGGAAGCTTGCGCAACCTGATCCCAAACAAATGGTACTTCCTTTTTCAAAAGACATGTATAACCTTTAGCAAGTTCGACGTAATTTGGAATGAACCTCCTCAGAAAGTTTGCTTTCCCTTGGAGTTTCTGAATTTGAAGCAAATTCGAAAGGTGGAGGAAAATTTAAGATTTCCTGGACCTTACATGGGTCGAGACGAATCCCGTCCTTGGAGACTACAAAGCCAAGTAAATGACCAGAACTGACGCAAAATACACATTTGTGTGGATTGAGTCGTATCTTGTAGTGTCGGCAACGTAGAAATATCGCTCTTAAATGTTGCGGATGATCAGTCCGCTTTCGCAAATGATCCGGAAGGTCGTCGAGGTACGGTTGAATGATGTTTTTGATGTCATGGAAGGCATAATTCATTTCCCTCTGAAACGTCACCCCTGCGTTCTTTAAACCAAAGGGTAATTTTCGATATGCGAATGTGCCCCACGAACAAATAAATGCAGTCTTTGACTGGTCCTGTGGGCGGATATTTATTTGATTATACCCAGAGAATCCATCCATCAATGAAAAGATTTCGCATCTGGCGCATTCATCAATTATCTGGTCAATTAAGGGTGTAGGGTAGTTGTCTTTTGGACAAGCTTGATTTACATCGCTATAATTGACGCACACTCTAATTGTTCCTTATTTTTACATAAGAGGGACAATATTCGATACCCAATCGGTTAGAGGAACCGGGTAGATGAAACCAGCATGGAGAAGTTTTTCAACTTCTGCCTTAATGGCAGCGGCTTTCTTGGGGTGCACCTGCCTTAGCCGTTGTTGTACTGGTTTGACATCTGGATACATCTTAATTTCGTGTTCAACGATACTCGAGTCAATGCCTGGCATTTCACTGTATGACCAGGCAAAGACATCTATGAATTCGTGAAAAAGAGCGTTATATATTTCCAGTTCTGAAGGAGAACAACATTTGCCAACATAAATCTTCTCTACAACATCTGTTTTGGTCGAGATATTTATGGCGATAGTCTCTTCAATATTAGACAAGTTTCACTTGGAATCCACCGTGTTTACAGTATTTGATAGGAAATCAAAGACTGAAGGATGATAAAGGTCATCTTGAGTTTCTTCTCCACAATCCGGAAGAAGGGAACGATGGTGGGAATCATTCCATGGTGCTCCTTCAATTACCATTGATTGGACAATTCCTTCGTCGGTGACATGCACTTGCGACCAAGGATCTGAAGGGGTACCATATTCTTTAGACCTATCTATCCAAACGCTTGATGAGCGTTGATTTGGGTTTGCCTCCCATGCTAGGAAAATTGATTGCTACAATATTTCTGTTGGGCTTGGGGGCAAAACCATTGCATGATCCATGTCGATATCGTTTTCTGATATCTTTTTAGAAGATATCATGTTGCAGGTTCCTATCGATGCTACTTCTGCCAGGTTGATTGGAGGTGGAAGGGTGAAAGTTCCCATTAGTATAGGATCTTTTAATAGGCCTACTCCGATATTTTGAAGCGAATGGGGGCTTCCATGGATCATGGGAATGCTTCCTGTAACTTGAGAACCATTGGGGAGGAAGTTTTGTTGATCGACGATTGTAATCCCTCCTTGAAAGGGAAATGAAATCTTCCTAAAATAGGTCGACACAACAGCCACCATAGCATATATCCATGGCCTTCCTAGTAGGATGTTGTAATCAAGATTTTCGTCGGTTACTTCAACATCTATTTCTACCGTTTTCCCTCCTAGTTCAACTTTCAAGTTACTTAGAATACCATATGGGGTATATGTCCTTCCGTCGAATGCTTTTAATGTCATCAAAGATCGCGACAAGGTTGGAGATCCCAAAGTTTTCCAGCAACTCATCGACATAATGCATGTAGATGCCCCCTCATCAATAATCGTTTGATGAACAGTTTTGTTGAGGGCTTTCACTTGGACAAGGAAAGATAGTTGAGCTGGTAATTGAGGATCGTATCCTTTATGGTCAAAGGATACTAGATTGGAATCCTTTGGGTCTATCCCACCAATGGCTGATAATAAAGCCTACCTTTGGGATGGGCAATTCTGTAGTACTTCAAGAGTCGACATATCGGATGGCGATTGGACCAAATCTTCCACTATATTATAATGTTGTGCCGCTCTAGCGCGGGGATTAAACGTCGACTTCTGTACTACTCCCTTTGGCGGCTTTATCGTCAATTCAGGAATGGTGGGTGGCGCAACTTCTGTTGAAGTTGTTGTCGAACTACTAGGTTAATCTTTATCCTTGTTGTTCGACAGCTATGGATTCCCATAATCTTTGTTCCTTGTCGATATCAAAGCATAATTTTGTTGTTTCAAAGCCGACAACATTAGCACTTGACACCGGGAAGCATCTTCACTCTCAACCAGATTTGTTCCTGGATTTGGAAACGGATCAGTTAATACTGCGGAGGTTTTTGAATTCTTGAAGAATTTTTTAACCTCAGCTCTGTGTGGACAATCTGCGGTCCGATGATCCTCATCGCATATAAAGCATGGATTTTTTGGTTTCCTATCTCCAGGAGGGTTTGAAGAAGATTTTTCAGGTGATGATTCCTCCTGTTTCTTCTTCTTCCCTTTGCCTTTCTTCTTGCTCCCTGGTTTTTTGGTTTCTTTGCCTTTATTTGTCGATACGGCATTTACTTCCGAAGCAAGAAGTTCATCTTTTGCATTTTGACTTGAAATCTTACGGGCCTTTTTGGATGTAGCCTTTGTCGATTTCGTGTTTGCCAATCACGCCATCGCCGGCATGAGAGTCATTGTTCGATTTAGGAGGAGGAGGAATTGATAATTCTGGTCTAGGGGCGCATGTATTTTATCGTAGAGCGTGCCAGACTGAGTGTAAATCAAGTCCAGGTATTGTGCACGAGCGATAACTTGCTCTTCTATTACGACTCCCCCCTTTGCCACATCTTCCGTGATGGAAGGCAGTAATGACTTGATAAACCATTCAGCTAAGAGCTGATCGGGGACATACATTTTTACCATTCTACGACGACGTTGCCACTCATGTATATGATCAGATATGTGAGTGGTCGTTGTCTGCTTGAAGTTGGTAAGAAGTTATGTTCCCGTTTCGTACCTTATTGGTAACTGAAAAATGGGTTAAAAAGGTTGTGGCTAAGGTACTGAAGTTGTCGAACGAAGCTCTACGCAATTCGATGTACCATTTTGCCGCCGGACCCGTTAAAGTCATCTGAAAGAGGCGAAGTCTTATCGAATCATCATTTAGGGTGTTTGATGAACACCATAGATGAAAGGTCATCACGTGATTCAATGGATCTTCACCCGGATTTCCATTAAATTTAGGGATATATGATGGAAGTTTATGCAGAATCGTTGGCCACCAAGGGGCGTAAGCGATTGGATCGTTTGTTAACCGATTTAAATCAGGTAACTCTAAAGTTGCCACAAAGGGTAACTGCTGATTCAGGTTAGGTGAAGCATACCCAGGATAAGATGGGATTGCCTGAGCAGTTGGTCTTTGCATACCGGCATAATGCATTTGATGCTGGTATGTTTGGTAAGGTTGGTGGGCATGACCATTGTAAAATGGTTGATTTTGACCGTTTTGAATGTACGGTTGTCCACTATTAGCAAAGATTTGTTGCTCAGAACCTTGGTATACTTGCTGGAATTGCGGTTGTTGGTATTGTACTAGCCATGGTTGTGAAGCCATGTGCTGTTGACTGATACTAACAGTTTGACCAAGATGAGGGGTAATTGTACCAGTCTGAACCTGTGTCATTCCACTAGTCGGCGATTGTGGTTGAGTCGCAGGGTCAAGGGGCTATTTCATTACAACCTGAGAAACCTGAGGTTGGCATACAACAGGCATCGCTTGGACTTGCGACACCATCACAATAGCTGGCGTAGTTGGGATATTTTACATAGGTAAGCATTGTTGCATTGAGTATACAACTCTTGGTTGTTGAGGTAGTATAGGTACCCAACCGCTTGACGTAATTCCAGTATAACCTGAATGTGGTTGTGAACTCCCGTATGGATATCCTCCCGGAGGGGATAATGAAAGGTATACTACCCTCCATACGGTGGTAATCCAGAACTCAAGGGAATTGTTTGCCCTTGGGGGCAGGACTACCCAAATTGACCTCCAAATGGATCAACTTGTTGAGACTCAACATAAGAGTTTCCGGATATTATTCCGGATGAACAAACAGGAACAGACCATACTGTCGAAATAGCCCCCGAGTGGACTCCTTTTAGCGGTTGAGAGCTAGTTGGGACAGATGGTATACCGGCGAACATTGTCGGAGTCATAGCAGGGAGTTCTGTCGTCGCTGTGTCAGACGACACAGTCCTAGATGTTGACGGTTGTTCAGACATTTGTAGTCTATCCAAAAGATTACCTAGCGATTCTACAGGAGCTTCCGCTGGTGGTAGACTAACATCTGATGAAGAAGGATATAGAGTGACCCTGACTCCAAATTGCGTTGGAGTACTTGTTTGAGGATCTTCTACAATTTCTTCTATGGCAATCAGACCAGGTGGAAGGTGTTGTGGCCACCAACAACCCCCCTCTTTGTTTGGTATTAGCAATAACAACAAGCAAATGGGGACCCTTAATAAAAATCCAAAAAAACATTTTATCAAAAAAATTTGTATTTTAACTCCCTAAAGCTGTATCGCATCGCGAGAAGAGAGTGAAACGTTTTCCTATGCGCATAATAAGTTGCGAATAAGCGACGCGAAATTCATCGTATCGCATATATTATGAAGCACTCTTAAATGAAAAACTTAAAGAATCTCTGACAGCCGATATGCGACGTCGCATATCGCAACATCGCATAAGCAGCACACAATGATTGGATGAATAAGCGCGATTCGCGATCTGCGATGTTGCGATCTGCGATATTGCGATCTGCGATGTTGCGATCTGCGATGAATGCGATCATCAATTCCTGTGATGACACATATTGACGACGTGATCCTCGATACTGCGATGCGAGTTGTAGAAATCACCCATCGCAAAATTTTCTCAGCACAGTATTCAAGGAAAGCTGTCTGTAGACCAAAATTGGGCGCGCGCCTTAAAAAGAAATTAATGATTGTACGCCAAAGTATCCAAGAAGGATTGTGTTGTGTTTTTCGAAGAGTCAGTTCATTATGGGTGTCATGATTATGCATTCGTTAGAGCTTAAAGCTTTCATGTCAATCTTTTCATCATTACTCTTTTCCTTTGCATAAACTGTAAGACAGCAAATAACATAAAGCAATGTGTAGGAAACATCTAAGGAAAAGGGGAAAGCGTCAATGCTCGGAGAACAGAGAAGAGATGCCTTCACAAACGGATGCCACATGCAATAGGACCACAGATTCCAGAGTATCACTCAACAGATACTGATGTCAATAGGCCATCCAAAACTCAGAGTCAAAGGCGCACAAAAGCAGCATGTTTACAAAAGATCCTGAAGCTTAGACTGGGTAAAGCAAAAAGAAAAAGGCGCTAAAGAAGGAAAACGCACCAGAAAAGCCCGGAACAAAGAACGAAGGCAGTTTTCGATGCAGAAAATTGTTCAGAGAGCAAAATCCCTAACTTATTCAGTCATTCGCAAGGCCAGAAACCGAAATAGCAAAAGCAGAATCATTTGAGAGAAATTTGTGTTATTACCAAGTATACACACAGTGAATACACCAAGCCAGAAGAAGATTTTCGAAAATATCTTCTAATTTACCAGAAAGTGGTGCCAGCACTTGTTATTTCTATTTTTGTAGCTCAAATGAAAGGAGAAGACGACCAGCCGACTCTTCCCAGGCGAATGTTGCATGCTTACAACACTAAGGAGCAAATACAGAAACGGTTAGGAATTAGATTCAATTTTTAGAAATAATTTTGCTTTAGTAGAAGGTCGGTCATTTAAAACCGTGTCCTAAATTTATGTAATTAAGATTAATTAGTTAGCAGTATTTAAACCCTTCTCAGGCATTTGGAGAAGGGTCCAGAAATTTGTCAAAAAACTTGTCCTCAAAACATGCACTTTTGCACCCTCGGAGGGGGTTTTTGATGAATGGTTGGATCAAGATTTATCAATGTTTGCATTTGATATATGCTACTAATGTTGCACTTTTGTACTCTTAGTAGATGTTAGAAAAAGTAGAGATAAATCGTTGTCGCTTGAAGCTTATGAGTGGAACCAGTCATAAATGGTACTTTTATCTCTTGACCATTTCTGCTTATATTCTTAAAGTGATATAAAGTTTTCATTTGTTTATATGTTAATGCATGAATGTGTGGGTTACCATTTGGCACTTCTGTACGGTGGAGTCATTTATTTGTGTTTGATATATGAATAACTTATTATGCGATATGCTGTTCACAACTGTTTTGCTTAACTTTTTATGCAGAGTGGTTTATCTTAATTAATTTCTATTCTTATGATAGCTGAATGATCTTTATTACCAGTTATTGTTCGAAATCTCTTTAGATCGCATAATAGAAGAAATACACCCCGGGTTAGCGTAGATTAGATGTGTTGTTTTTCATTAGATTACAATAGCATAGAGTTAGTTTAGAAGTTTGAATTAAATTAGCTTTAAGTACTCCTAGATCAGCATCATCCAACTCTACACACACACATACCCCTTAGATTGGGAAACTGGACCCATTATCCCCAGTCAGACCCGCTATACCAAACGGATAAGGAGCTGCCAACCAAGGTCTGGACCAGGTGGGTATCCCCCTTGTTGTCGACCCGATTTTTGGGGCTTCAACATATTTGGTGCTGGAAGGAGGGCCCGAACTATGAATGGCACCTAAATCAAAATCTAAATACCATTCTGAGAGTAAATCGCCCTCATCAACTCCCCCGACTTCCCAAGTACGTTTAAATCCAGAGTTAGAAGTCGCTCGAGTATCAACCGCTACTACATACCCTAATATTTCAGACCAATTTACCATTGAACCCCCTGAAGTTCAAACTCTAATTCGCAAACTCCAGGGATTTTCTATTTTTACACAGAGGTCTGATAAATCTCAAAGCAGCGTGACTTCGCAGTACAATCCTGCTCATCCCCTGACCAGATTAAAGAGTGAAAAATTTGGCATCCAGCCAACTGAATTTCCTCTCCCCACCAGGAAAAGAGCAAGGAAAACACCACCAGAGTCTGACAGTGAGACTCTTTCATCTACGTCGTCCATTTCAACTCCCTCACCGCGAAGTCAGCCACCCACATCTTCATTCCAAACCACTCATCCATCTTCCACAACCCCTCCTCTTCAATCATCAAAGATCATAATATCTTCATCTTCCCAGCCTCAGGGATCATCCTCTGCACTTTCATTTACTAGCAGCTCAACGATGGCCCAGTCTCCATGGAACAATCCTGGGGCAGTTCTAATGCCTCCACCCCTGAGCCAAATACCGGCCCATCCTGAGAAATGGCTACCCAAATTCAATCCAGAAGCAGGCATGCTAGCTGAAGAACATATTAATAATTTCATGCTTTCTGTCAATCTCAACGGAGTTACCAACGAGGATGCTGTTGTCCGGCTTTTTCCCTATACAATGCAAGGAACAGCCGGGTCATGGTACTTTTCATTACCTTCCGGGTCTATCACAAGTTGGGACATTTTTCAAAGTCAATTCCTTACCAAGTTTGGTGATGACAGATCAACGACGACGTTAATCAATGACCTATCCAATCTTAAAGCCGAGGCTAGAGAACCCATCAAAGATTTCAATTTACGGTTCAATAAAATCCTCAACAAAATTCCCGCTGCTTCCCAACCCAGCGAAGAAGTAAGATGTGAATGGTATATTATGGCCTTACCATCAAACTTGGCAATCTTCGTGGATAGGGCAAATAACACAACCTTAGTTGAAAACTTGACAGAGGCGATAGCAGTAGAGAAACGCGTAGTAGCCCTGGAAAAAAGATCTGCGATAGAGGAACGCAAATCTAAGAAAGTCTCCTTCAAGGAGGACCCCAAGAAGAAACAAACGAAAGACCCTTTCGATTTGGAAGGATTACAAAAAGTGTTAAAAACCATGTCCAATGAGATGATTGACATAAAAAAACAAGTAGCAAAAACTTCTTCAAAAAAGCCCTACAGAGCTTTTAAAAGAAGTCCTTCAATGGATGTGAAACCACCCAACGCTATCTCAAACGTCGAATCCGAAGAAGAGGAAGAAGAAGAGAATACCACTGAAGGGCAGAGCGATGACGAAGAAGTTGTGGAACTACAAGGAATGTGGGATTTCATCCTCCCGCAAGAAGAATATCAAGAAGCATTTCCGGTTAGCACACGAAGCAAAAATCAACTTGATCCTCCCCAAACTACCCCTAAGCAGAAGGGCGCAAGCCCTGCAGCAAAAGATAAAGTCGCAACAAAGAAAATGACCGCTAAAGCGAATCAGTCTAGCCCAGTCCAATTAGATCAAACACCTCCATCAAGAACACTGATTGTGTCGGATGAAATGGAGTACAATATTATTGATGACATGAAAAAGACTAGGGCTAATATCACTCTTTATGAATTGAGCAAATTGAAACATCAACAGAAGATAATGATGAAAGAATTACATGTCGTGCCTACTACATCTTTGCCTACAGCTGTAGCTTCCCACAACATGGGAAGACCTCCAACCAACACGATCAATAAGGTTGATCCAAATGACATCGCCTTGATTGGAGGAAGATCAAGGTCTCACACTCCCCCTTTTCTTCTCACTTATGAAATTTTCAATAAAAATGTGCACAATTTTTTGGTAGATTCTGGTGCTTCAACGAATATTTTACCCAGATCAATATGTGCCAAGTTGAATGTTCAACCACAAAAATCCACAGTGCGCATAGTTCAGCTTGATCGATCCCAAGTCGAAGTGATTGGTGAACTTAATCAAGTGACCATAAGATTGTCGTCTAACCCGAAGGTATGTCAGGTTATTGACATTCTAGTAGCTGATATCCCAGAATTCTATGGCTTGATTCTTAGCAGGGATTGGTCTGAAAAACTCCATGGATACTTCTCAACCGACTGGTCGCACATGTGGTTACCCTACAATGGTAAACCGAATCAAATAAAGGTTGAACGAGAGTTACACCAGAAGTACATAGTAACGGAATTGGAGGGAGAAAATGAAGCAATAGCATACAACAGCAGTATCATAGGCAATTACTCGGTAGATTCTTTCCTCAGCAATTTCAATGCTCATACCTCACCTTACTTAGAAAATTCAGTTTTGTCCCAAGTCGAAAATTTTTCCCAAACTGATAATTCAAAGTGTGTTAATTTTTTAGATAAACCTGTAAATACATCTTTATTTTGGAAATTATATTTTGATGGCTCTAAATCTAACGAGGGAGCAGGAGCAGGATGTGTTCTGATTAGCCCAGAGGGAAATAAGACCATGCTTACGTGCAGACTTGAATTCGATTGCACAAACAATACAGCGGAATACGAGGCCTTGGTACAAGGCCTATACAAAGCAATCAGGTTGAACGTTAAGTACCTTCAAGTCTTCGGAGACTCTGAGATTGTCGTCAATGTTGAGATTGCAACAAGATGATGGAGCTTAGTGAAAAGAGTCGCCTTCACTAAGTGGGCCCGCAGGCTATTTTTGGCGCAAGTCTATTTTTAGACTATGTCTATTTTTAGACATATGGATCATGTCTATGTTTATGGATGATTGATCAAGTTGGGAAAATAGATGGACTTCTATTTTTGATGAAAGTGTGAGTGATCACAGTGTGAGTGATCAAGTCTATTTTTAGACTGGCTGTCAAAAATAGAAAAGTCAAATATTATTATCTCACAATAATATTTGGACTATAAACTTAATCTTATTCTCTTGGAGCACTTCAGTTTGAGCTACGGAAGTGGCACATGCAGCTGTCAGAAGGAAATTCGTTTTTCTTATGAGTCAGTTGAGTTGTTGCATGCATGACTTCAGTTAGAACTCAAGTGAGTTGAGTTTAGTGGACTGGAGGTACAGTTGATGGAGTTGTGTTCAGTTTAACTTAGTTAAACTGGTTGTAGTTAGTCTAACTGCAGATAGACTAATGATGAGTTGTTAAACTAATTATTAACTCATAATACAACTAAAGAATACATCAGTTAACTCAGTTGCATGTCAGTGCATGTTCAGTTCAACAGGGACAGGTGGTAGAGAATCAGATTGCTATCAGTTGTGACTATAGTTGTGCACCAGATCTTGCACAATCAAAGGATTGAGTATGCCAATGAGTTTGCTCACGTATTTGGACCGCATTTTAGCCTTTGCTCACGTCCACAAAGAGTGAGTGACTATTTTGCAGGTGAAAATCGAGTTTGGGAAGCAATTCTCATCAGTTTTCAGAGCAGGTATTGAGCAGTGGAGGCAGGCAAGCAGTGGAAGAGATTTGGAGATCAGATCTGAGTTGTATTGTGTGTAACAGAGGTGGAGATACTTGTGAGAAGTATTATGCTGTGTAATGTTACATGACTCAATCATTAATATACAGATAGTGTGGGGTTTTTAGCGAGATGCTTTCCCCGTGATACATACTGTGTTAATGTGTGAATGCTCTTGATGTTTTATTGTTATTGATGCTGCTATATTCTTGATCAACGTAGAGGAGCTTATGTATTGTGTATGTTTTCCGCATTAGTACATGATCAGGATAATCTCCATTGAATATGTGTTAAATTATTCAAAATTTCTACATGGTATCAGAGCTAGATAATTGTAGAAAAATTTCTACATGGTATCAGAGCAGCTTGATTTGTAGAAGAGATTTTTACAGGATATCAAGCGAGGGTTGATCGGAAGCAGTTGAGTTGGTTGCTGGTGGAAATTCGAATTTGCAGCAGTGTTGTTGAAAATGTCTTTCAACGGATTGCAAATGTTATTCCAAAGCAAGAGCGACCTGGTGCTCAAGGATAAACTCAGTAACAATAAAGGTGAGAATGGATCTTCATCAAAGGTATCTGATGAAGAGAATTGTGCTTTGGCTGCCAAAGCAAAGAAGGGGAAGAACGAGAAAGCTTCTCAGTCTGGTGCGAAAGGCAAGAAACAGGATATGTCCAAGGTGAAGTGTTTTCACTGTCACCAGCATGGACACTATGCCACAAATTGTCCGCAGAAGAAGAAGAACAAGCAAGCTGCTGGATCTGCAGGGGGAGAGGCTTTAGCTTCTCAGTTTGAGCTTGATTTTTCATTGATCGCATGCTTGGTTTCAAGTGTGATGGGATCAGTGTGGTTCCTGGACAGTGGTGCGTCTTTTCACATGACGGGAGATAGAGATTTGTTCTCTGATCTGGAGGACAAAGATCTTGGAGTGCACATCGAGATGGGCGATGATGGTAGATACAGTGCAACCGGTATCGGTACCATTTCCTTTGAGAGGGAGTCTGGTAAACCCTTTGTATTGAAGGAAGTCATGCATGTTCCAGGATTGAAGAAGAATCTCATCTCAGTGGCGATGTTAGAAGACAAGGGGTATTATGTTGTTTTCAGCGAGGGAAAGGCCTTCCTGCGCAGCAAGACAACTGGTGAGACCCGGAAGATAGGGATTCGAGTGAGGAACCTTTATCAGTTGCATGTAGATGGATGTGCAGCAATGGCAGGCAAGGCAGAAGGAATGGTGAGCCGGGATGATGGCGAGTTGTGGCACAGGAGATTGGGTCACCTTCACCATGGAGCCTTGAAGATACTACAGCAGATCACTACAGGGCTTCCTAAAGGCACACTTGCGTAGTCAGATCAATGCAAGGGGTGTACTTTGGGGAAGTTTGTGAAAGCCACCTTTCACGAGAAGGATAGTCGTGCCACGACGATCCTTGAGAGAATTCACACAGACGTGTGTGGACCTTTCTCAGTTGCTTCGACAGCAAAACACAGGTATTATGTGATTTTTGTTGATGATTTCTCTCATAAGTGTTGTATCTTCTTCATGCAGAAGAAGAGCGAGACATATTCAAAGTTCTGTGAATTCAAAGCACTGGTCGAGAAGGAGCCGGGAAGAAGGTGAAGGCTCTTAGGAGCGATAATGGTGGTGAATACATCTCGGACGAGTTCAAGGATTTCTACAAGGCAAAAGGGATTCGTAGAGAGCTCATAGCTCCCCATAACCCACAGCAGAACGGGGTAGCTGAGCGGAAGAACAGAACGATTGTGGGTGCTGCACGGGCAATGTTGCATGATCAGGGCCTACCCCTTCACTTGTGGGCGGAAGCATGCAATACAGCAGTTTATGTGCAGAACCGTTGTCCTCATAGGATACTTGGCATGAGTACACCCGAGGAGGCTTATTCTGGTAAGAAGCCTGATCTTTCTCATTTGAGGATTTTTGGTGCTAAAGTTTACATGCATGTGACGAAGGATGCCAGAAAGAAGTTGGAACCGACTGCAGAGGTTGGGATATTTGTGGGGTACACTGATATACCCCACAACTATCGTGTGTATTTGCCAGATAGTGGTAAAACTGTTGTGCGACGGGATATAAAATTTCAGGAGGAGAAAGCCATGAAGTGTTCGCTTGAGAGGGAGCTACACTTGCATGCAGATGAGGAGCTATTAGTTCCTAAGGATGAGCTTCAGGACGTGGATCAGCCACAGGACGAGGTTCATGGAGTGGAAGAGACCACTCATGCAGTGCCAACCATCAGAGGGCGAAAGCGCTTGATAGAAGCTGAGCGACTGGCTCAAGATGCAGAGAAAGTTGTAGGACCACCTACAGCCCAACGCAGGCAGAGACAGTCACCTGATCGGTACACTGGATACATGGCTCTTATGAGCAAGTGTGTTGTGACTGAGCCATCCTCTTTCGAGGAAGCTGTGGAGGATCCCGCATGGGTAGACGCCATGGTGGAAGAGTATGATTCTATTGTCAGAAACAGTGCATGGGAGATTGTTCCTAGACCGGAAGGGAAATCAGTGGTAGGTTCGAGATGGATCTACAAAGTTAAGCAGGCAGCTGACGGGAGTGTGGAGAAGTACAAGGCAAGATTTGTTGCCCGAGGCTTTTCGCAGATTGAGGGGATCAATTATGAGGAGACCTTTGCACCTGTCGCAAGGTATTCTTCCATACGGACGATTCTTGCTCTCTCAGCGCAGATGGGATGGCACATTCATCAGATGGATGTGAAGACTGCGTTCCTCAACGGAGTCATTGAGGAGGAGGTGTACATTGAGCAACCCGAAGGCTTTGAAGTCTTCAGCAGCGAGTCGCATGTGTGCAGGCTCAAGAGAGCGCTGTATGGGTTGAAGCAAGCACCACGTGCTTGGTACACACGGATAGACAGCTATTTCACAGGACTTGGATTCTCCAAGAGCGAGGCGGATCCAAACCTATACCAGATTGTGGTGGAGGGTAAGTTGCTTATCATTGTACTGTATGTTGATGATTTGATTCTAACGGGTGATGAGCTGTTGATACTGTCATGCAAGAAGGATCTTGCTACAGAGTTTGAGATGAAGGATTTGGGCCTCCTTCACTATTTCCTAGGATTGGAAATATGGCAGCGCAATGGTGGACTGTTTGTTTCTCAGGGCAAGTATGCTCGGGAGATACTGGAGAAGTTCAACATGCATGGCTGCAAGCCTGTTGATACTCCTCTTCCTGGAGGTTGGAGGAAGGAGGATGCCACTTCGGGAGAAGAAGTGGATGCCACTGTTTATCGACAGTTGGTGGGGTCGCTGATGTATTTGGTCAATACACGACCTGATATATGCTATGCAGTTAACCAGCTTTCACAAGCTATGGTTAAGCCTACCAAGCTCTTCTGGAAGGCGGGCAAGCATGTATTGCGCTACTTGAGAGGCACATCGGGATATGGTTTGTGGTACGGACAGGAGGATGAGGTGAAGCTATGTGGCTTCACGGATGCAGATTGGGCAGGGAGCCCAACAGACAGAAAGAGCACATCAGGAGGGGTCTTCAGTATCGGATCGACAGCAGTTTCTTGGTACAGCAGGAAGCAGAGATCCGTGGCACTCAGTTCAGCGGAGGCCGAGTATATGGCAGCAAGTTTGGCTGCATGCGAGGCTATATGGATGAGGAAGATCCTGGTTGGTTTGTTCGGTTCTCATTTGGATCCTACTGTGATTTACTGTGATAACCAGAGTTGCATTAAACTCTCGGCTAATCCTGTATTTCATGATAGATCTAAACATATTGACATCAGGTACCATCATATCAGAGATTGTGTGCAGCGGAGGATCATGTTACTTTCGTACATTCCAACGGAGGATCAGGATGCTGATATTCTGACGAAGGCTCTCACCAGGAGCAAATTCGAGTACCACCGAGGCAGGATAGGGGTTGCTGATAATCCATATCTTGTCGAGAGGGAGTGTTGAGATTGCAACAAGATGATGGAGCTTAGTGAAAAGAGTCGCCTTCACTAAGTGGGCCCGCAGGCTATTTTTGGCGCAAGTCTATTTTTAGACTATGTCTATTTTTAGACATATGGATCATGTCTATGTTTATGGATGATTGATCAAGTTGGGAAAATAGATGGACTTCTATTTTTTATGAAAGTGTGAGTGATCACAGTGTGAGTGATCAAGTCTATTTTTAGACTGGCTGTCAAAAATAGAAAAGTCAAATATTATTATCTCACAATAATATTTGGACTATAAACTTAATCTTATTCTCTTGGAGCACTTCAGTTTGAGCTACGGAAGTGGCACATGCAGCTGTCAGAAGGAAATTCGTTTTTCTTATGAGTCAGTTGAGTTGTTGCATGCATGACTTCAGTTAGAACTCAAGTGAGTTGAGTTTAGTGGACTGGAGGTACAGTTGATGGAGTTGTGTTCAGTTTAACTTAGTTAAACTGGTTGTAGTTAGTCTAACTGCAGATAGACTAATGATGAGTTGTTAAACTAATTATTAACTCATAATACAACTAAAGAATACATCAGTTAACTCAGTTGCATGTCAGTGCATGTTCAGTTCAACAGGGACAGGTGGTAGAGAATCAGATTGCTAACAGTTGTGACTATAGTTGTGCACCAGATCTTGCACAATCAAAGGATTGAGTATGCCAATGAGTTTGCTCACGTATTTGGCCCGCATTTTAGCCTTTGCTCACGTCCACAAAGAGTGAGTGACTATTTTGCAGGTGAAAATCGAGTTTGGGAAGCAATTCTCATCAGTTTTCAGAGCAGGTACTGAGCAGTGGAGGCAGGCAAGCAGTGGAAGAGATTTGGAGATCAGATCTGAGCTGTATTGTGTGTAACAGAGGTGGAGATACTTGTGAGAAGTATTATGCTGTGTAATGTTACATGACTCAATCATTAATATACAGATAGTGTGGGGTTTTTAGCGAGATGCTTTCCCCGTGATACATACTGTGTTAATGTGTGAATGCTCTTGATGTTTTATTGTTATTGATGCTGCTATATTCTTGATCAACGTAGAGGAGCTTATGTATTGTGTATGTTTTCCGCATTAGTACATGATCAGGATAATCTCCATTGAATATGTGTTAAATTATTCAAAATTTCTACAGTCAAACAGGTACGTAACACCATACATTGCCTATCAGGTCATTTGAAACACTATCAATCTTTAGTACAAGATCTGACTGCACATTTCATAGCATTCAATATTTCGTCAATCCCAAGACTCCAAAATGTGAGCGCAGACCTATTAGCTAACGTAGCCTCTAGACTTATTCCCTCCGAAGATTTTAGTCCAGATAGATTCTCAATAGAATTAATCTTTAGACCGTCCATCCCTGACAACATTACAAACTAGAGAGTATTCAATGACAATCCTGACATTGTAAATTTCCTCACTTCTGAAGGATCCTACTCCAATCAAATAATTGACGAAGACCATCATGATCGACAAATACAACAAAATAGCACTGATAATGCTATAACTAAATCGGTGGTTAAGTTAGAAGACTTGTATGATTTGAAAAGTCGGTTTAAAAGGTCTACCAATTCTAAGCTCTACAGTTCAACTCTGAACTACGAATTAGTAAACCTAGGAACCGATGATAAACCACAAAACGTTAATCTAGGCCACAGCCTAGCCCCTGAAGAAAAACTAGTGTATATCCGTCTTTTGAGACAATACAAAAATGTTTTTGCCTGGAATTACGATGAGCTGAAGACATACGACACTTCTATCATTCAACATACTATCCCTATGATTGACAATGAAAAACCTATCCAACAGAAACTCAGAAAAATCCACCCCAATTTAGAAAATCAGATAAAAACTGAGCTAAATAAGTTATTAAGAGCCAGAATAATTTTCCCCGTCAGACATTCCAAATGGGTCTCCAATATGGTACCCGTTAGAAAGAAAAACGGAGATATTAGAATCTGTATCGATTTTCGGAATCTCAACAAAGCCTGTCAAAAAGACAATTTTCCCCTACCACCTATGGAGCAGATATTACAGGCAGTAGCAGGCTCCGAATTAATGTCTTTTTTGGATGGATTTTCAGGATACAATCAAGTGTTGGTACATCCCGATGATCAGTTAAAAACCACATTCCGAACTAAATGGGGCACATACGCATATCGGAAGATGCCATTTGGTTTGATCAATGTCAGCGCTACATTTCAGAGAGCCATGGACCTCGCATTCAAGGGTTTAGTCAATAAATCTGTAGTGATTTACCTAGATGATATAACAGTGTACTCCAAGAAGCGAAGCGACCATCTCAAAGACTTGAAACAAATCTTTCAACGATGTTTAAGGTATGGGATTTCACTTAACCCAAAGAAATCTTTTTTCGCATTAATTGAAGTAAAACTTCTAGGATTCATAGTGTCAAAATCTGGTATTCACATTGAGCCTGACAGAATCAAAGAAATTTATGGAATATCCATACCTCATAACAAAAAAGCCATGCAATATTTCCTTGGTCAAATCAATTTTGTGAAGAGATTTGTCCCAGATTTTTCACGGATTGTTTCTCCTTTGCAAAACATGATTAAAAAGAATTCAAATTTTAAATGGGGTCAAGATGAGCATGAAGCATTCAACCTGATCAAACAAGCTATCATTAACGCTCCATCTTTAGCAACCCCAAATTTTTCAGAATCTTTTATCTTATACACATTTGCCTCAAAGAAATCATATGCCGCGATTCTAACTCAAGCAAATCAAGAGAAAGCGGAAGCTCCAATTGCATTTTTTAGCTCGAATTTACAAGGTGCTAAACTCAACTATTCAGACGTGGAGAAACAGGCATACGCTGTTTTCAAAGCGATCAAATATTTCAGACCTTTCTTACTTAAAGCCCATACTAAGGTCATAGTACCGTTTCCAGTGGTAAGAAACCTTCTAATACAGAAGGATGTGGGTGAGAAAAGAGCAAATTGGATCACCGCTTTACAAGAATACGATCTTGAGATCAAACCAGCAAGCATTGTAAGAGGTCAAGGCTTCTGCAAAATGTTGGCTGGAGCATCGCAAATTCCTGAGAATTCATCTGAAGAGGTACATACGTATGAGGTAAGCCTAAACAATGCAGAATCATTATATGCTGACACCATTTATTATCTTAAGAACGGGTATGCTCCATCACACCTGGATCACACCAAGAAAAGAGCTCTGAGATTGAAAGCTAAACAATACCAGCTCATAAATGATGTTCTGTTTAAAAGGAATTATGATTCTGTGCTTCTCAAGTGTCTTGAGAAAACTGAAGCCGAAAAGGTTTTGCAGGAACTCCATGATGGACCAGCAGGCAGACACTATGCTGGAGATGCTACTGTACATAAAATCTTACGTGCAGGATATTATTGGCCCACGCTGTTCAGAGACTCACACAATTACGTGAGGAAATGCCAAGTCTGCCAGACTGCTGCAAGGAGACAAAAGAAACCGTCCATGCCACTACAGCCGGTAAACATCGAGCAACCATTCAGTCAGTGGGACTTGAACATAATAGGTGAGATCGTTCCTCACTCTTCTAAGCAGCATAGGTACATCCTCACAGCAACATATTATTTTACTAAATGGGTAGAAGCAGTTCCTCTCAAGACAGCTAATTCTGAAAACATTATTGAATTCATAGATCAATTTATAATCACTAGGTTTGGATTGCCAACGGCCTTAATGTTTGATAATGCCTCATACTTTTATGGAAATACAATGACTGAGTTTGCACTTAAAAGAGGGTTCAAACTGAAATATTCGGCCAACTACTATCCGCAAGGTAATGGATTGGCTGAATCGACAAATAAAAACTTGATCAGGATTATTAAAAGAATAGTTGACCAGAACCAAAAGAATTGGCACAAAGCGTTGGTAAATGCTTTATGGGAAGATAGAATAACGAAGAAAGATTCAATCGGCACTTCTCCCTTTAATTTAGTTTATGGGAAAGAAGTGGTTCTTCCAACTCACTTAGTCATCCCCTCTTTGTCTTTAGTACAACACATCGATGAGGTATCTACTTCCTCCATACAACTAAGACAAATGGAAATAATTAAATTAGAAGAACGACGAGAACAAGCTAAGAAAACCCATGCTCATCACCAAGCGCTGATAAAATCCTCTTTTGACTCAACCATAATGACCAGAAAGAATTTTTAGATGGGAGATTTAGTTTTGAAATGGGATAAGGCTCATGAAGAAAAGGGCAAACATACAAAATTTCAGAAGATGTGGCTTGGTCCTTTTCAGATTGTAGAAGTCATAGGCCCATCAACGTTTGTGTTGCAGGATTTAGCAGGTCGAAGGGATTCTTTGCCTGTTAATGGACAGATCCTTAAAATATATTTTCCATAGAAGATCACTCTTCTATTTTGTAGGATAGTGTTAGTTTTTATTTGTTTTTTTTTCTTTCTTATAAATAAAACCAGTTGTAGAGGGTTACTAAAGGGGTTCATGAAAAAGACACCAATTCTCTATCAGATTTTGAGCTTTTTTGCTTGTACAAGTAGCAAAAAATTTTCGAAAAATCCGATCTTTATTATTGACAGGTAGAGTTAACTTTAGCCTAGATATGATACTAGTTTCAACTTCAAAAAATTTGATGAAAGCAATTGTTTTATATCAACAAAATGAAAGGTATCAATAATAAAATAAATATTCTCTATAAAACTGTTGTTTTCAAACTCTATTATTGTCGTCCAGAGCTTTCTTAAGGAAAAACAATGACTTCCTCCCTGCTAAAGGAAATCGCAGCATTCAGAGGAACAATCCGAGAAAACACTGTATCTCAAAGAATAAGAGGTCTCATCACGAGCTGGCTTATCATGATCACAGATATTATAACTTGCTGACTTTGCCAATACTGTCCACCAAAACAGGGCAACGACTCAAGATTGTTGCAATCAAAAGACAATGGGTCTCATCACGAGCCAGCTTGTTCAGCAAAAGTGTAAATCAAGTGAATGACTGTGTCATAATTTGGCCACCAAACCAAGACATTGTTCTTTAGAGAATAAAAAAGGGAAAAGTGTAAAAAGGGGTTTTTCTCTGAAAAGTTGTAAGTAGCCTTAAGCATGATAAAGGATCATTGTTGGGTAACAGGTAACCCTGTCGAGGCTATGGACGCTTGAGGGTAGCAAAGGCTCTACCTACGACAAATGGGCATATTTTAAAAGCCAGCACGCAGAGAAGACCTTATTTTATCTTTAAAAAGACCAAGTAATGTCTGGTGTGAATACAAGGACTAAGCCTGAGGAAACAAACAATTGGAATATGAAAAGGTTGAGACAAAATGTCATTGATAGGATAAGGCGTAATGTACTCTATCTGTCCATAACAAAATTTAGACGTATGAAAATTTTTCTGCTTTGGAAGTTAAAATTCAATAGAAAAGCAGAGATAACTGGTTCTTCACAGTGAATCGCCATTGTTGTGGCCACCAACAACCCCCCTCTTTGTTTGGTATTAGCAATAACACCAAGCAAATGGGGACCCTTAATAAAAATCCAAAAAAACATTTTATCAAAAAAATTTGTATTTTAACTCCCTAAAGTTGTATCGCATTGCGAGAAGAGAGTGAAACGTTTTCCTATGCGCATAATAAGCTGCGAAGAAGCGACGCGAAATTCATCGCATCGCATATATTATGAAGCACTCTTAAATGAAAAACTTAAGGAATCTCCGACGGCCGATATGCGACGTCGCATATCGCAACATCGCATAAGCAGCACACAATGATTGGATGACTAAGCGCGATTCGCGATTTGCGATGTTGCGATCTGCGATATTGCGATCTGCGATGAATGCGATCATCAATTCCTGTGATGACACATCTTGACGACACGATCCTCGATACTACGATGCGAGTCGCATAAATCACCCATCGCAAAATTTCCTCGGCACAGTATTCAAGGAAAGTTGTCTGTAGACCAAAATTGGGCGCGCGCCTTAAAAAGAAATTAATGATTGTATGCCAAAGTATCCAAGAAGGATTGTGTTGTGTTTTTCGAAGAGTCAGTTCATTATGGGTTTCATGATTATGCATTCGTTAGAGCTTAAAGCTTTCATGTCAATCTTTTCATCATTACTCTTTTCCTTTGCGTAAACTGTAAGACAGCAAATAACATAAAGCAATGTGTAGGAAACATCTAAGGAAAAGGGGAAAGCGTCAATGCTCGGAGAACAGAGAAGAGATGCCTTCACAAACGGATGCCACATGCAACAGGACCACAGATTCCAGAGTATCACTCAACAGATACTGATGTCAATAGGCCATCCAAAACTCAGAGTCAAAGGCGCACAAAAGCAGCATGTTTACAAAAGATCCTGAAGCTTAGACTGGGTAAAGCAAAAAGAAAAAGGCGCTAAAGAAGGAAAACGCACCAGAAAAGCCTGGAACAAAGAACGGAGGCAGTTTTCGATGCAGAAAATTGTTCAGAGAGCAAAATCCCTAACTTATTCAGTCATTCGCAAGGCCGGAAACCGAAATAGCAAAAGCAGAATCATTTGAGAGAAATTTGGGTTATTACCAAGTATACACACAGTGAATACACCAAGCCAGAAGAAGATTTTCGAAAATATCTTCTAATTTACCAGAAAGTGGTGCCAGCGCTTGTTATTTCTATTTTCGTAGCTCAAACGAAAGGAGAAGACGACCAGCCGACTCTTCCCAGGCGAATGTTGCATGCTTACAACACTAAGGAGCAAATACAGAAACGGTTAGGAATTAGATTCAATTTTTAGAAATAATTTTGCTTTAGTAGAAGGGCGGTCATTTAAAACCGTGTCCTAAATTTATGTAATTAAGATTAATTAGTTAGCAATATTTAAACCCTTCTCAGGCATTTGGAGAAGGGTCCAGAAATTTGTCAAAAAACTTGTCCTCAAAACATGCACTTTTGCACCCTCGGAGGGGGTTTTTGATGAATGGTTGGATCGAGATTTATCAATGTTTGCATTTGATATCTGCTACTGATGTTGCACTTTTGTACTCTTAGTAGATGTTAGAACAAGTAGAGATAAATCGTTGTTGCTTGAAGCTTATGAGTGGAACCAGTCATAAATGGTACTTTTATCTCTTGACCATTTCTGCTTATATTCTTAAAGTGATATACAGTTTTCAGTTGTTTATATGTTAATGCATGAATGTGTGGGTTACCATTTGGCACTTCTGTACGGTGGAGTCATTTATTTGTGTTTGATATATGAATAACTTATTATGCGATATGTTGTTCACAACTGTTTTTCTTAACTTTTTATGCAGAGTGGTTTATCTTAATTGATTTCTATTCTTATGATAGTTGAATGATCTTTATTACCAGTTATTGTTCGAAATCTCTTTAGATTGCATAATAGAAGAAATACACCCCGGGTTAGCGTAGATTAGATGTGTTGTTTTTCATTAGATTACAATAGCATAGAGTTAGTTTAGAAGTTTGAATTAAATTAGCTTTAAGTACTCCTAGATCAGCATCATCCAACTCTACACACACACACACACCCCTTAGATTGGGAAACTGGTCCCATTATCCCTAGTTGGACCCGCTATACCAAACGGATAAGGAGCTGCCAACCAAGGTCCGGACCGGGTGGGTATCCCCCTTGTTGTCGACCCGATTTTCGGGGCTTCAACAGAAGGGGAAGACCGTCAAGTCCGTAGAATATTTCTGGTGCCGAAGAAGGTGTGAAATCGACAGCAACAAATGTTTGAAGAGCAAGACTCTCCGAACCGGTTGTAGATGGAACTGGTTCGGTAACACAAGTGTTTACTCTGAGACTAGGATCAGTATCACTGTCCTTCTGTGGCTGCTGAACTTCTTCTGTAGAGGCAGGGATTCCAGAAATGTTTGGAGTAACCGGAGTCTCTGATTTCGTTGGAACACTTGCTCTAACTTTAATAGGAGATTTGGAACCGGTTAAACGAGTTCTCTTTGTCCGTACTAGCTTCGATTCTGGAGACAAAGACGGTTGACTCGTAAGCCTCCGTGAACAACGGGGTTTCAATTGACTTTCTTCCACGATTGCGGATTACTCGATCAACTAAAATAAAGGGGAAGTATGTTTCCAAATTAAATGAATTTTAGACGCTTTAACACAACTTGTTTTTTCAGTTTTTAAGAGTCGAGAAAAGACAAAAGATGACTCTAGTCTCCTTCGATTTTTAATGAGCCTGAAGTGACAAGTGCTCAGAAGGACCTTTTCCGTTAAGGAGTCTGAAAAGGAACGAAAGGGACTGCTCTGGAAGTCTAGGTAGAGGGAGTACCAAACCAATCGCAAAACTGCAGAATACTTTTTACGGTACGGCAGTCAATCTTCCCGAATGCTGTGTTCAGTGCATTGCGATCGATAGGGCGGCAGACACGGCTTCCTATGGATAAAGGATTTAAGCCTACAGGGGTCTCCCAAAATATACTCGACGGTACGTGGGAGCACAAGTCCGTACTGGCACTTATCGTCTCAAAGTGGAGGAATCACCCAACCATCAGTGAGAACAACAGTTACCAGGCTTTACGACGCCGGAATACGTCTCTAGCCTAGACCTCTAAATGTTGTGCGTTAAGTTCCAAAGCGTTGTTAGATTCATTGAATTTATTTTAAGTTGATCTTGCTTATGAAGTTTGCCTTTCGGGTTCACCACGAGATGTAGATGTAATTCCTAAAATGCAATCTAAAGATGATAAACAAGCTTTTTATCTCTTTTGTGCAATGAAAATCCTAGCTACTAGGGAAAGGAAAGACAGAATCTTTTCACAAAGAGCAAAGAGCACACTGTAAATGCACTTTCCTAAATCAAGCCAAACAGACTGTCTATATGCAAATGCACATGCATGTATTTGTTTTTTACTTTCTTAGTATATGGATGCTAAAAAGAAAGTTGATGTACAAATCTGAAATTCTTTTCAAGCGACAAATATAAACAAGCTTCTTTTCGAAATCAAAAATAGAGATGATTACGACACCTTACGATTTTGAAATGAATACTTGTTTTTGACACTAGAAAATTACAAATTCAGACCAAAGGCAATAGTAACAGGATAATCGACCATCAACAGCAATCAAACTTTCTCCTACAACCGAAATCGACACTTGCGACAGATTCAAATCAAAGGACGACAGTACGACTATGTTACTTTTGCAAAGGAGAACTGTAAATGACTAAACAAACACACAAAAACATCTACAATTCTTTTGTACAAAGGAGGCAGAATAACAGCAAGGAAAAGGAGTTTCAGACAAACATATACTGATCACAGGCAGCAAAATTCAGGAATAGAACTGGAAAGGATGATCCACAGAAGCCACAACTGCACAGAGCTAGTCTGATCAGTGCACCTGTAACACAGAGAATCTGAAATGCAGCGCAGGTTGTCCACTCGGGAAGTGCGCTGAAATTCAGAATCTCTGAACAGTACCTGCGCTGGGCCAGAAACGAGACTCTGTTCGGGTTCCGGGTCACAGTTTGCAGTTCAGTTCTTAGTTTTTGGCCGAGTAAAAAGCAATCAGTAATGCAACAATCAGGGGTAGATCTAAGGAGGATCTAAGAGCTATCACAAGGGCAATCAGATAGTTTGTGAATTAGTTGTTTAAATCATAAACAGATCCAGTAGATGGATTGAAGTAGCAATTATCTACTTTGCATTCGTTATGGCAAATGCAGTTCGAATGCTACTTGTAAGTTTATGAAACAAACAGCAAAGAATGATAAGCAAACAAACTAATTAATCCCCAGCGGAGTCACCATTTTGTTACAGGGAAAAGTGTCTATTTAGAACTGCTCTATCCCACTAAGGTGTGACAGCTGCCTTAGAAACAAACAGAGAAAAGCTACTTATGTTTTTCCTTTATGAATTATAGATAGAGAGGAATAGAAAGACTAACCTCTGTCTTGCGCTAATCCTTTGATTCGATCCCTCTCTTCTTCAATAGTCCACAGCTACCTGCTCCCTTGCACACCCAGCTTCACAAAGTACCTGTAAGATCACAGAAGCGTAGCACTATACAAAGACATGGATCTATGTTCATAAACAACTTAGGATCAGATTTAAATTGACCATACAAATGTAACAAGCATCAATGATACAAAAGCATGGAGGAAAACTCAAATAGCTTTTATTGATAAACAAGAAAAGATCCAGGAGGAGTTACAACCAGTTGTTCTGACCCAGCATCAACCTCCCAGCAAAGAAGCCCCTCTTCACCTCAAACAAAGCTTAGATCACCCAACAATCTGATGTTTGTCTCTAGAAACCAACAGCAATTCCTTACAATATGCAAAATTCCAGCCTCTGGATCTCTGGGATGAGGGATCCATATATAGATATCTGTAAGGGGGATGAGTCAGCTTGTGATTTGATTAGTGTCTTCTCTCTGTTAGTTCTTGCTTCCACTTGGAGACTGAGGGCCTCTTACTCATCCTTGGTCGAATTCAGTGAGGCAAGTGTCACAGGAGAAGATTCTGGAAGCTTCCATTGCCTCTCCACCTCGCGGAATGACACTGACATTTTTCATTTCTCGCCCATCGCACCCCACAGAAGGGACTTTTGAAATGAAACGCACCCTCACAGTGTATTTAGGTGAGATGCAACGCACTTGGCCAATGGAGCAGCTGCAATGATCCTGTTTTGACCAATTCTGAGCAGTTTCTAGTGGAGAACTTCTGGGAGAAGCTGTAATCTGTTGACCTTGTTCCTTTAGGGATTAGAACAACACTTTTAGGGACTTAGGAGCCGTTGGTTTATGGAAATTTCATTCTTGGAGTTGTAGGGCACAAAAATGTCTATAACACAAGAACACCACAAGAAAATGGTGTGTCAGAAAGGATGAACAGAACAATCATGGAGTGTGCAAGGTGCATGAGATTGCATGCAGGATTGCCTTTACAGTTTTGGGTAGATGCTGTAGATACTGCTGTTTATCTAATAAACAGAGGGCCTTCAAGTTCCTTGGATGGTGGTGTTCCGGAGGAAGCATGGACAGGTAAAAAGGTAAACTACTCTTTTTTAAAGCCTTTTGGTTGTGAGGCCTTTGTCCATATTGATAAAGAAAATAGAACAAAGCTTGAGGCAAAGTCAAAGAAATGTACCTTTATTGGATATGGTGTTAATGATTTTTGTTATCGCTTATATGATTATGAAAATCACAAAATCATTAGGAGCAGAGATGTAATATTCAATGAAAAGTTTTTGTATAAGAATCAGTTGCAGGAAAAGAAGAAAGAAAACGAAAACAAGGAATATGCAGTTCTTGATGACATCACTGAAAAGGTAAAGGTGCCTGAAAATAATAATAATCAACAACAGCAACCACTACAACAGCAACAGACACCCCAAACACTTAAAAGTAGTGTTAGAAGATCTACCAGGATAAGTAGATCCACTGAACGATACTCTCCTTCATTATATTATTTATTGTTGACTGATTTTGGTGAACCCGAATGTTATGAAGAAGCAATGCAGGTTGAAAGCAGGAAGAAGTGGGAGGTAGCCATGGAAGAAGAGATGGACTCCTTAATGCATAACTAGACTTGGGATTTAGTCAAGTTGCCTGCAGGAAAAACTACATTGAAGAATAAATGGGTTTACATGCTGAAGGAAGAAGATGGAGGAAAACAGAGGTACAAAGCTAGACTTGTGGTGAAGGGGTTTGCACAGAAGAAAGGTATTGATTTTGATGAAATATTTTCTCCTATTGTTAAAATGACTTCAATCAGAACTATTTTAAGTCTTGTAGCAGCTGAAGATTTGCATCTTGAGCAGTTAGATGTAAAGACAGCCTTTCTCCATGGGGATTTGGAGGAAGAGATATATATGCGGCAGCCACAAGGATATGAGGTGAAAGGGAAGGAGAAACTAGTGTGCAGGTTGAAGAAGAGCTTGTATGGCTTAAAACAGGCTCCAAGGCAGTGGTATCTAAAATTTGACAAGTTTATGTCTGAACAAGGTTATACTAGATGTCACTCTGATCATTGTGTTTATCTGAAAAAGCAAAATGATGGCAGCTATATTATATTGTTATTGTATGTGGATGACATGCTTGTTGCAGGATCTAACATGCAGGAAATAAATGTACTCAAAAGAAAATTGGCAAATTCATTTGCAATGAAGGATTTGGGAGCTGCAAAACAAATCCTTGGTATGAGAATAACTAGAGAGGAAAAATCGCAAATTAACATTGTCTCAGAATGAGTACATACAAAAGGTGTTGAAAAGATTTAATATGCAAAATGCAAAACCAGTTAGTACACCTTTTGCTAGCCATTTCAAACTTAGCAAGGAAATGTGCCCAAAGACCCAAGAAGACATGGATTATATGTCTAAAGTTCCATATGCATCAGCAGTTGGAAGCTTAATGTATGCAATGGTCTGCACAAGGCCTGATATTGCACATGCAGTGGGAGTTGTAAGCAGGTACATGAACAATCCAAGAAAGGAACATTGGATGGCAGTGAAATGGATTCTCAGATATTTGAAAGGTACCACAAATCAAGCATTATGCTTTGGTGGTTCAAACATTTCTCTACAGGGATATGTTGATGCAGATATGGCAGGTGACAGAGATAACAGGAGGAGCACTACAGGATATGTATTTACTGTTGGAGGAACAGCTGTCAGTTGGGTTTCAAAAATCCAAAGTGTTGTTGCACTTTCAACAATAGAAGCAGAGTATGTTGCTGCTACAGAGGCTAGTAAAGAAATGATTTGGTTACAAAGGTTTATGGGTGAATTGGGTAAGGAGCATGATATGGGCACGTTATACAATGATAGCCAAAGTGCCATTCATCTTGCAAAGAACTCAGCATTTCATTCCAGGACTAAACACATACAGCTCAAGTACCATTTCATACAATCAATGTTGGAAGATGGAGAGTTGAAGCTGGAAAAGATACACACTAGCCAGAATCCTGCAGATATGCTAACAAAAGTTGTAACCAGGGAGAAACTGAGAATATGCTCAGTTTCAGTTGGTCTTCATGGATGACGATGAAGATGAGAAACAACCAGGTCCAAAGAGGAGTCATTGTCCAGCAAATGGAGCAGCAATGGAGTTGCTACAATCATTCTCCAAGTGGGAGATTGTTGTGTGTGGAGCATGATTGTTCAGAGGTCTTTGTTTCAGCCGGATGTATACCCCAGGAAGTTTTGTACACCCCTCCATGCGGGGGGGTGCAAGGGGGACTTGTCCCCCCCGCGGGGGTCCGGGGGGGCCGATCCCCCCCCGGCTGGGGGGTCCGGGGGCCAGCGGTCCCCCGGCGGGGGCTCGGGGGCAGCACCCCCGAAGCCAAAAATAAATGTAAAATTGCCTTGTAAAAGTATAGTAATTTCTAGTCAATCTGGGCTGTTCATTAGGCGGATGATCTGACGGTAGAACTTATGTTTAGTTTAGGGTTTTTTTCCCTAGAAGGCAACCCCTCTCTTTGTATGAGGGCATTGTATTGGAGGCTGAGATATAGATGTGTATTCTGTGAGCGAGAAATAGAGAGGTGAGACTGTGAGAGAAAACAGAGGATATTACAGCGGATTTGCTGTAGGTTGTGTCTCTTCATTTTGCTGGATAATAGAAAGGAAGGACTGGCTGTTCGGGGTGGACGTAGCCCAAACTGGGTGAACCACGTATATCTGTGTCTCTCTTGTTTTGTGTGTTTTCTGTGTTTATATTTCTGCAATATTTTATGTGTTCCATTGCTCCGTAATATATAATTTTCTAACAACAAGGTGGGAGACTGGTATCTATACCAGAATCACACTGAAATCAGAGTTTATGGATGCCAACTAACCCCTTATAAGTTGCCCAAATACCTCCCTATGAGGAAATTTACACTGGATTATTTTAGGAAAATCATCAATTCAGATGAAGTCAACTTCCTAGCTGCTGGGAAGAAAACCCAGTTTAAAATAAGAAACCAATTGGGCCCCTTCATTTGCAATAACAGAGAGGTTGGAGCAAAGGCTGACAAGATATTGTAACAGATGAAATTTAGAAATAGCTTCATGTGGCAGTATGACCCTCATGGGCTCATAAACAAGTTGAGACTCAAGGTCAAATTGGGACCTTTCATCCACCATCCAAAACCTAATATTGAGTAGTTTTCCAAGTGGTTGGAAAATACATTGATTGACATGGATAGCACAATAGTGGATGTTGAAAACACACTAATTGATGTTGAAAATAAAATTGACCAGAGTTCTTTCCTGCAGGTTCTAGAACTAGGGGAACTAATGAGTAATCCTCCTGTTTTACAGACCCCATCCAATGAGGATAGGAATCCAAAAACAAACAGGGAGGAGGGTTCTAGTTCTTCCATGGAGACCACAGATGAGTACTTTGAACTCAGAAAAAGGCCCAAGTTGAATCCTATGTCTGAACAGGAAGAAAACATTGAATCAGTGGAAATCACTGACATTGAAACAATGGGTCAAAGAAGCAAAGACACAGCTGCTTTAGGAGAGACACAACAACCATCAACCTCCAACACTCAAATGATTGAGAGACAGCTAAGTGTTGAGGTTTCCTCCTTCACTAGGCCAACAGATAAAGAAAAGGACATTAAAGACAGGTACAAGGAGATAAAGATGAGGAATGAGAAGTTAAAGGCTGAGACATATGCCTAATACTTCAAGCACACACCAACCAACTAGAGCAGGTTGATGTCAGCTTTTGACATCAAAGCAGGAAAGATGCAGGTCTCATTCATGCAGCCAATTGTCCAGTAGCCAAAGACCTTAGCTAATTACAGAAAAACCGATTTTGAGGTATTGGCCAAGGATGTTCATCCCATTAACTAGATAGAGTTTCATAAGCAGGCTAGAGAGATGATTTACTCCACCCTAACAGGAAAGGCCATGGATGAACACAGGATACAGGGTTCACTGGACAACATCACAGCCCAATACAAATTGGAGAAGGCCTCCTCACAGGCCAAAGAGAACAAGATCAAGTCACTAGAGGACTTGGTCATTGAGTTGGGCCATGATTTGAGTGACATTAAGGCTATTGAGAAGTTGATCAAGAAGAAGAATGAGGATATAGCAGCTCTCAAGCAACAACTAAAGCTACCTCATTTAGAACACCCACAAACAAAACAATCCTTGGAGAGCCAAACCAATCATGAAGAGATAATGGACCTGGTGCTACAACTGAATGATCAGCTAAAGGAGATGGAAAAATAATTGGATAGCTTGATTCATCAAAAACATGCTAGTCTTCAGGATGCCCCTACCACTGTCATTCCAACATTTACTACTGTAGTGCCTTCCACTTGGGCAGCATCTTTAGCTCCCACAACTCCAATGGCCACATCACTACCAGCATCTACACCATCTACATCAGCAACAGGGTCTACAGGAGATGAGGCAAGCATATTGGTCAAGGCAATGGAAGACATGTCCATTTAGACCAATGAAATGAACAAGCTTAAGGAGAAGGTGACCAGTCTGGAAACTGACTACAAGCTTGCCCAAATCATGCACAAGGAAGAAGTGCAGAAAGAAACTAGGATGAATGAAAGAATAAAAAGCCTAAAGAAGGAACTGACATTGAAGGAACCCCTTGGTCAGGCTAAAGAACAATTGTGGGCCAATATCATTGACTATGTCAATGATATTTGGCCATCCATCCAAGTTATTTTTGAGCAGATTGATTTGATAAAACAGGCTACAAAAGCCATACAGAGAGTAAAGGCAAAACTTGGAGACATGCCAGAGGAAGCTGCAAGGATCATTCAATTCCTCAATTCCTAGAACAAGTATGAGCTACAGGAATTAGAGATACCTGACAGAATAGGTACAATTTTGGAAGTGAAAAGGGTCCTCACCAAGAGGAATTTAATGTTAAACCTGGAAGACAAGTTCCAAACCATGCAACTAGCCATTGACAGATTCATGGTCAAATTTGAAATTTTGAGGCAGAAAGGTTTACCGAATCCCTTGGTAATAAATGATAAGTTGATGACACAGGAGGAATACAATAGAAAAATCAGAGAAGTAGCCAAAGATCAAGTGAATACTTCATCCATGAAGGGCATACCTACTGGCAAGGTCTTGTACCAAACTTTTGAGAATTTGTTTTACCTCCAGCATGAGGTAAAACACCTTTTTGTGAATAAGCCTACTTTTGCCAAGTATACAGAGGCCGATGAGATTTACAGGAAGATGTTGAATATCCAATTACTAGATGCTGAAACATGGGAGAAATTAAATGACTTACTATAGAAAGTCAAAAGGTGAAAATGTACAGTAAGAGTAAAAAGGCACAGTAAAAGGATAATGATAGGTCAGCCAGGTCAAAGTGTATCAGTTGAAAGGTCAGAGTAAATAGAACATCCAGCATGAAGACTAAACAGTAAAGCAGAGATTAAAAGGCAAAATATCAAAGATTCAAGACATCACAACCTAATAAACAGGGATAGAAAACAACAATTCAATAGTTGTCTCTATCTTCTTGCATGACGATTTTTCTTTCTCCTAGAGTAGTTCCCAAGGCAGTTTGGGATATTTTGTAAATTATTTTTGTATAAATACTTCATAAATTGAAGTATTGAGGGAGGATTGCTATACATTTGTAAAGTTATTTTGATCATAAACCTGAGGGTTAGTGTACCAATTTTCAAGTCAGCAGACTAGACCAGGTAATAAAGAGATTGCATTACATGATTCATGTGTAGAGCTATTACAGTGAAGTATTTTCTTTGTCAATTTGTTATTCTCTTATGTTTTTCACAAACTTAAATGTTATCTAAAGTTGAATGAATTAACTGGAGGTTTATCTCAAAATTTGTTTAAGTACACTCTGTTTTCCACAGTTAATCATTTACATGTTTTCTTCTGATATCTGAATCTGAGAATCCTTAATTGCTCTCCCATCCCAGTTGACCTCTTTCATTTTCTTCATAATTCGACATAAGGAACCTATTGAAGGATCGAAAATTGTTGCCTCAACAAGGGGAGTAACCACCAAGTCCGGACCTTGGGACAACTCCTTTTGCGTTTGGAATAGTGGCTCCGACTGGGGATGATGGGACCAATTTCCCAATCTATTTTTATGCTTTTGCTAACGGGATGATGTTTTGAGACTTTTGGGGTAATACTTAGCCTCAAACTAATCTAATTTAACTAATAATCACGTGCAGTTTGTCATAATCAAAAATATTTATCTAACTGTAACTATCTGGGATTAACATGATATATGCGGTCTAAAATTATGTCCGAAAGAAATTGATAATAAATATCATTCAATTACGATAAGAAGTGAATCCGTTTAACAATGATCGTTTCATATAAAAATTTAGCTGAAACAATATGAGAGATATATCGCATAAAATTCATTCATGGATTTAGTCATAAACTATAAATCATCATCATACAATAGTGAAATAATGGCAATCAAAAGTTCAAACTTTCATACATAAATAACTTGAAGATAATGTATTGCTTGACGCATAAGTAAAAAGAATTAAGAGATAAAAGTACCATTTATAATACATTCTACTCATGTGCTCCAGCAATATTGATCTACTTTCAAATCATCCGACATCATCTAAGAGTACAGAAGTGCAATTTCAGTAGAACATGTCAAATTCAAGTAGAAAATAAATCATGTTCCATTAATTTCACCAGAACTTCCTCAACGGGTCAAAAGTGCATGTTCTGAAGAATGTTTCTGATAAAATTTTGGTACCCCTCTCTAAATGCATGAGAGGGGTTTAAATACTAACTTATGAAACTAAAAATAGATTATTACAAAAAAAATTGAGGAGCTTTAAATGACCTGCCTCAATTTAAGCAAAATAAAACAAAAATAGAGATGTGCATAATGACTAATCCTGCATTCGATCTTTCAGATCGAAAATATCTAGCATGGTCTTGAGGAGTGTAGGTTGGCTGACTTTGGCTTTCAGTTGTCCTATAAACATGACATTGATGAGCACTGGCACCATTTTCTCGGTAGAAACAATTAAGAATCTCAGGGTCATCCACTGGCTGTGCGGTTTTACCAAATATTGCCAATATGCCACCCAGTTTAACTTGGTCACTTTCCTAATTGCTTCTGCTCTTTCTTCTACCACCTATTTCCATTGTAATTCAAGTTGTTTTTCATTTGGAAGGAAACCAGGGGTAGTCTCTGCCACAAGATTAGCACTATGCAAATTTTCATTTACACTTTCAATGACCTTGTTAGTCACTACTGCTGCATCCTTTGTTGCCTATTATGCCTCTTTGAGCCGAGAACCCCAACTTGCAAATAAGGTCTCCTTATGTGATTCATCCAGTTTGGGCATGTTGGCTCTTCTCCCATTTTCAAAATTTTGCCAAGTTATGAAATCTGAAACCTGTTTAAGAATTTCATCATATTCAAGTCGCATTTCCACAACTTGTCTTATTAATTTGTCACTTATTTCGCAGTGAGAGTTCCACTGTGAGATTTTTTGGCATAGCAATTATTTTTGGTGTGTGAGCTGGGAGTTGAGACCGACTACTTCGGTGACAAACTGATCAATCTTTGGGTCATCCTTATGCAGATCCATTATGCTCTATATCTGTGCCTCCTTATCTACCAAGTTTCTTTGATTTTCTATTTGCATTTGTTGGAACTCCTGTTGTAGCTTAGCCAATTATATTTTAGCTTGTTGGTTGGTTTTGGCTTGCTATAACTATTGTTCGAGTCAAAAAATTTGTCTCCTTTTTCTTTAAGCAATAGTTGTACCTCTGTTTCTTTGTCAATGGTTGTCATAGCATATACACCTGCGAACTGCGAGAGCCTGGTGAGGTTGGCCGATGGCTCAGTGGATGAGTCTTTCCAAAGGACATCCATCGGCTCATTGTCTTGAGTGGTAGTAGTTGTGGATTCCAATTTTCTTTTCTTTCTCTATCTCTTAACAACGGCCTTGTGCTGTGGGTTGTAAAATACATCAAGAGGGGGAATTTCTTCTATTCTCTATAATTGCTTTAGCTAAATTATCAGACAAGATTTGTGCCCAATCTATTGTTGTTGCATTAACGGCTGCATCTATTAAGGGTAACCATTCTGAGCAGAATTTGTTACTGTTGGGTTTGCCAAATAGTGTACATAGCATAACTAAAGAAAAACGGAAAGGGGAAAAAACGGATGCAATGGCGTACATACGCTTTTTTGTCTTTCTTGATTATTTCATTATTATTTGACCAATTCTTTGTGCAATCCACTAGGTCTTCATTTTCTTTGACGAATTTCTCAACAAATTGTCTTTTGTAGGTAAGTTGTGGCTCCGGTAGGTGGTACATAAGCCATAGGTTATTTGGAGTGAAATATCCTATAACTTCCTGGCCTCCTATTTTGAATTCTCTGTTAGATATATCAGCGTCGTCACTGATCCACTTGACCATGTCCATATATGGGATTATTTTTGGTTGTGCAGCTATTCGGTGCAAAAATGAGCATGCAAGCTTAGTTATGGAAGGATAAGAGGAATCACACCCATTAACTGTAATCATTGTCTCAAGAATCCTTGGTTGTTCTTCCTCCAGTAACTGATACATAGCCTCCCATGTAGATGTCTCCGCTTCCTTATTACATGTAGTATCTGTGAACAGAGGAGTCATTTCTAACTTCTCAGAGGCGATTGATTTCCCTTTCTTCACCATTGCTTTTAGCGTCCTGTTCTACGTCTTTTTCCTAAAAGTTTCAAGAGGAACAGTTTATCAGATAAAAATGATACTGAACGTAGAAATGAATCGACGAAGAAAACCAGTAAAGGTGATAAAGGTGTTTTATTTGAAATCACGTAAGAAGATATCAAATCACTCTAAATGGCCTTTCACACATAAATGCAGTTACTTCTTCATAAATGCCCACTAATGATCCGTTATCCTTTAACTTGAATGTCCATAAATATTCACAACGTAGATCGGGAAACAATCTCCTAGGGTGGTGAGCCTTCAAACTACGATAATAGTGATTTTGTGATTTGCAAAGAAATATCGCAGATCGCTATATTGCATAATTTGTTTTTGTTTAACTTACCATTTTTTGAGTTTGTGCGAAATGCGAGATGCGAGAAACAAGCGTCATCACTTGTCGAGCTTCTTTTTAACGAATAATGGACCTCCGCATGTGTTGGTGGAAATATTAAGAGGTGGGTCCAAGTTGAGATCGCATTTCACAATATTAGCATATAATAGGTTGAGGCTTGTGTCATATGATTGAAATGCGATGCGAGAAGGCTATTATACCATCGCAATTTTGTAGATCGCAATCTCGCAGATCGCAATACTTCAGGGTAACCTCTTAAGAGAAGTCTTTTATAAACAGTGATGTTGCGATGCGAGACTTTAGCTTTTTAAAGAAGCTTTAAGGACTTTCTAACATTATGACCATTTTTCGAATATATATTTGCTTTTTTTATTGTTTCATCATAGATCATGGTGGGTTAGAAAGGTATCGTTTGTGATGCATTTCATGCTAAATATGAAAAAGTATCATTTTAATGGTTTTATAGGTTTTGTTTGATATCTTGATTTATTCTAAAAATAAAAGAAATACCTACATGCTAGGATTGATTTTTTGGGTATATACATTTTTTGAAAGGGTCCCCATTTATTAAAGTAATATTTTACTACTAACGTTAATAAATGGGGGGGTTGTTGACAAGCACAACAGAAACCTTAATTTCTCTTTGGATCCGATTGAAAACCACTTCACCATCTAGCCTTGAGATCTGAAGTAACTCTACTATCTTGCCCTATAGACATTGTTTTTAGAACTTGATCCAAATCCATTTGTCTGACATTTGACCCCATAGCCGAATGGTAAAAGACACCCCTATTTCATCTATGTGATCCCACCACCAAATCTAAATCAAAACCCAAACACAATCATAACTAGACTAAATCAAATAACTAAACAAAGTTAAATAAAAAATAGAGAGCCCTCTTTGAGATTGGAAAGGCTAGATCCTAATCTTCAAAGTTGGTTTGTGGTTACCTCTAATCATTTCTTTCTCCAACACTCAAGAGAAATATTGGAGTGCTAACATATTAATGACCATATTGGGGACTTCGATCCTCAGTGTAATAAAACTTTAAGGAAACCTTAAATTTTATCTTGTGCCCCTTAAGGTCATTTTAAGAGTGTTGTTAAAAAGTTTCATAAAAACAATTAAAAGTTAAAAAATTGGCTCCCAAGAAGACTCACTATACTAGGGAAAATCCAGATCCAAACCTTGTTGCCATAGTTGACGACCCAGATAGGATTTTAAGAAAACCAAAAAAGGTAGAAACTCGAGCAAGTAGTAGCTAGTTAGTTAAAGCCAATTCACTCCCCGAGGAATTATCAAGTTTAGAGGAAATTCCATTTGATTTGTCATTTGATCTCTCATTGTTTAGAACTAAATCAGAGAATGTAATTCATGAAATTGTGTTAGACCCTAATTTTATTCAATTCATTGAGTCAAAAAAGGTGCCTATACATCCAGATTTAGATAAATTTGTGTTGGATACTTTTGACAAGTTAGAAACCTTAACCTCCACATTGATAAGCCATATAGATGATGCTTACCTTCAACAATCAGTTGAACTAGTTGCCCTCACTACTGTTGCCTCTAAAATTTATGCACAATCTTCAAATACTATAAATACACCTTCATTTACTACCACCCCATCAATTGTATCCACCATAGTCCATTCCTCTAAACCATTCGTTCATCAGCTTCCTATCCAACCAAACTCCTCATCCTCACCTAGTTCATCTCCATCTATTTCAAGCCCTACCTCAAGTACCAAAACTTTAACCCCTAGTCAAGCCAGAATCTCAACCATGGCAGACCGATATGCACCTTTGGTTTTGCCAGCACAACTCCATGCCATGCCCCAATATTATCAAAGAAAAATATTTTTGTTTGACGCTACTGGTCAGTATACTGCCCAACGTCATGTGAACAAAATGACTGACTATTTTGAGTTGCATGAGATTGATGAATCTGATGTCCAAATGATGTTGTTTGCCCAAACATTAACTGGGGATGTTAAGAAATGGTTCAAAAGCTTCACCTACTAATCATATTGCAGACTTAGCTTCTTTTCGTAGATTGTTTATTGATAGATGGTAGAGAAAGAAAAACCCTCTGCAAATTCTTTCTGAATATGATAACCTTAGAATAGCTTCTAATGAGTTAGTTCAAGATTATTGTACTAGGTTGAATAACATCTACAATGCAATCCCTGCTAATCTTAAGCCTCCACCAGACCTAGCATTCATCAAATTCCCTAATGGTTTTGACATTGATATGTCACACCAGTTGAGGGAAAGAAACCCTGAAACATTGGAACAAATGCAAAGTAATCTTATCAGTGTAGAAGCCAATCTATTAGCTAAGAAAGCTAGAATGAGAAATGAAAAGAGAGTTGTCATTAAAGAAGAAATTTCCACTTCTGACAGTAAAATAGATAGTTTAGAAAATAGTGTAGAGAGAATAATGGATAGATTAGAAAACATAGAAAGAAAAACTCAATGGGAGAATCAACATCAACCCCCAATAAGAAACCCCAACTTCAGGAAGAATCCTAACACTAGAAAGAATGCAATACCAGATCAGCAAATTAGGCCACCCTTCCAGGAAAACTATGCTAAGGGTTCACAAAGCCATGAAGGAGAGGATGACGCCCAGATAAACTTATTAGGAATAAAAAATGAAGATGTTGTTTTTCTTACTCATGAGGAACAGGAATTGTACATGCTGCAACAATTTCAATTAGAATCTGGGGAGTCCTTCAACTCTAAATAAGGCTATGAATTTTCCATATATTAGGTTCACAAACAATATAGCTTTAAGAAGTAAAAATAACAATGAAACTCTCACTAAGAGATCAATCCAGATCCAAAAAAAAAAGATAACAAAAGCTCTTGTAACCAAAATCTTGCAAATCTTCCCTAGGGGAACTCAAGTGACTTTTAGCCCAAAAATTGTAGATATAACTTCATCTAAAACTCAAACTGAAATAATTACTCAAAACATTCCAAATAAGAGAATTGAAAATAAAATTGCTGAAACACAGACCGAAGAGCCTAATACTGAAAAAGAAGATAAAAATACATAGACCACATTCACTAAAGAAGATCTCATCCAATCAATCAAAACTCAATTGCCTTTCAACATTAAAACTGAGATAGAAAAATTGAAAATATCAGTCCCTCTGATTGAGCTAGTGAAAAATGAATCCTATAGATCACAGATTACTCAAACATTGAATATAGGTGAAGGGGAAGATGCTGTCAATTTTAATGATGATCAGCCTGAGTTATAGTTTGGCCCTAAAGTAAATGGCACCCATCAGCAAGGGGGTATCCCTCATTTCTACATTAGTTTGAACATTTATGACAAAATATTATATAATGCTATGTTAGACTCAGGGGCATCCCATAACTTAGTGCCAAAGGAAATCATGGAGAGACTAAACTTAGATATCACCAGACCATATAAGGACTTATTTTCCTTTGACTCTAGCTAAGTTAAAAGCCTTGGCCTGATCAAGGATTTGTGTGTGACTCTAGTCCAGTGCCCAGCAAAGAGTATTGTGATGGACATAGTAGTTGCTGACATCCCACCCAAATATGGAATGTTGTTATCTCACTCATGGGGAGAAAAATTGTAGGGATCTTTACAATTAGATATGTCATATGCCACCATCTCTATTTTTGGTCAACAAAGAAAACTTTATAGAGAGACCTTGATGAAATACATGGTGAGCAGTGCAGAAAAACCACAGAATTTCCCTATATACTCCATGAATTTTGATATGGACTCTTTCATCTTGTACAATTCAGATCATGACAAAAAGGAAATCATAGTTGTAGAACAGAAATACAAAACACCTGACAGTGAAAACATTTTTCATGAATCACTATGGCATTTGGATTTTGATGGATCTGTGAATAGACTAGGAGCAGGTACAAGAGTGTGGATTCAAAATATGGAGAATAATCATTCTTAAGGTCATGAAATTAGGTTAAATTTTAAATGCACAAATAACATGGCAGAATATGAAGCTCTAATCGTAAGATTACAAATGGTTAGAAAACTTGGAGCCAAGAGAGTTTCTATACTAGGAGACTCAGAATTGATTTTTAAACAAATCAAAGGTGAATACTTTGTAAATAATCCCAGACTGAGCCAATATAGAGATATTGTTCTAGATTTGATCAAAGAACTTCTGGAAACAGACTTTTCTGCCATTCCTAGGAAACAGAATATGCAAGCCCATAGTCTGGCCACTTTTGCTAGTACCTAGAAACTGCCTTTTCAGCCCAACCACTAGTACACTGTAGAAGTGAGACATAGGCCTGTCATACTTGACAATTTGAAATATTGGCAGATTTTCTCACATGATTCTCAAATTTATGACTTCATGAATGCTGAAGATGAGTTTCAGAATCCTAATATTGATACATATTGTACAGTAGACAATGACATAGATAGTGGGGCAGAAGTAAATATTTTAGATATAGGTAAACCCACTAATTTCACTAAACTAGAAGTAGATAACTTAGAAAATGTAGAAATAGAAGAAATAATGAATGATGATCCTGAAATTCTAAATCTTCAAAATAATTTTTTGCCTCAGGGATTAGTCCCCTTAGAAGATTTGTTTGATTCGAATGATGTAGCTAGGAAACCAAAAATGGAGCCTTTAAGATCAGATATAGAAGAATGTAACATAGGAACTGAAGAAAAACATAAACTCATTAAATTATCAAAAGCCTTACCTCCTGATGAAAAGTTTAAATACATAAATTTGTTTAAAGAGTTTCAAGATATATTTGCATGGAGTTATGAAGACCTAAAGTCTTATGAGACCAACATAATTCAACACAAGTTACCTATCAAAGAAGATCATAAACCTTTTAAATAGAAACTTAGGAGAATTAATCCAGTTCGTATGCCATCTATTGAGAAGGAAGTAAAGATAATGTATGATGCCCAAATTATAGCTCCCATTAGATATTCAGATTGGGTCTCAAACTTAGTCACTACTAAGAAGAAGACAAGAGAAATCAGACTTTGTGTTGATTTTAGAAATCTGAACAAGGTCTCATTGAAAGGCAAGTATCCTCTCCCAAAAATGGACCATATTCTTCAGAGAGTAGTAGGTTCATCCATAATTTCATTGCTTGATGGATTTTTTGGATATAACCAAATCTTAGTTCAACCAGAGGACCAAGCAAAAACTGCATTTACTATTCCTTGGGGTACTTTCATGTATTTGAAAATGCCTTTTGGATTAATGAATGCAGGAGCAACATTTCAAATAGCTATGGATATAGATTTTTCTAAAGAGATCCATGACTTCCTAGTTGTTTACCAAGATGACATCACATTCTTTTCTAAACCTGATAATGAACATCTAGATCACCTAAGAAGAGTTTTCATTAAATCCAGAAAATTTGGGATTTCCTTAAATCCCAAAAAGACACTCTTTGGTCTAGAAGAAGGTAAAATCTTAGGACATATAATATCCAAAGATGGAATTATAATAGATCCTACTAGAATAGAGGCAATCTTTACCATCACCCATCCTAAAAACATCAAAGAATTACAATCATTTTTAGGCAAAATAAATTTTCTTAGGAGATTCATTTCAAATTTAGCAGAATTGATTAGAGAACTAAATAACATGTTAATAAAAGATTCGGCACTTAAATGGACAGTGGAAGCTAAACAACCTTTTGAGGCCATCAAACAAGCCCTTACCAAAACTCCAATCGTTATACATCCTATATTTCAAAAATATTTTATAATTTTTTCTTTTTCTTCAGAACATACTATTGCAGTAGTCTTTTTGCAAAAGAATGATCAGGGATATGAACAACCCATTGCATTTTTCAGTAAATCTTTAAAGGATGCAACACTAAAATACAGCATAATGGAAAAACAAGCATTAGCTTTAGTGAAAGTTATTAAAGATTTTAGAGTAAACGTCTTGTATTCTCACATCATTGCTTATGTTCCAAATTCAGTAGTAAAGGACATTTTGACACAACATGGGCCTGAAGGGAAGAGAGGAAAATGGATTGCCACTATTACGGAATATGACATAGAAATAAAGCCTACTAAACTTATAAAAGGCCAAGGTTTAGCAAAACTCACGGCTGAATCGAACTGTTAGGACCTAGATATAAATTTCATTGGTGCCCTTGATGATCAGGAAGAGATGGTGACTCCATAGATCAGTGAACCTTTTACAGATTCACCTTGGTATGCAGATATCATATTTTTCTTACTAAACCTACAAGCTCCTCCTGGTTTATCTAGAACTAAAGCTAAATTTTTGAAAATGAAATCAATGAGATATTGTATCATAGATAATGCTCTATTTTGGAATGAAAAATGTGTTATTCTATTAAATTGTTTATTGAAAAATGAATCTGATAAAATTATGCAAGAATTTCATGCAGGAAATTGTGGAGGACACTTGTATTGGAAGACTACTGCTGACAAAATTCAGAGGGTTGGTTTTTACTGGCGCACTATTTTTGAAAATGTTAAGAAACATGTGACCTCATGTCATAAATGTAAGATATTTGAGAGAAAAAAAAAGCTTTTACCTTTACCTCTCAAACTCATCTCCACAGAAATTCCATTTCAACAATGGGGTTTAGACTTCATTGGAGAAATTCACCCAGCCTCCTTAGGCTAGCATAAATGGATTTTGAAAGCCACTGATTATTTTACCAAATGGATAGAAGCCTTCCCTTCTAGACAAGCTACATACTCTATCATTATCTCCTTCCTTGAAAATAGTATTTTGTCAATATTTGGATGCCCCCAAAAGCTCATTACTGATAATGCAGCTGCTTTTAAATCCAAGAAAATGGTAGACTTTTGTAACAAATACCACATCACCCTTAGCCACTCCACTGCCTATTACCCTCAAGGTAATGGACTTGCAGAATCCTCTAACAAAATCCTTGCCAATATCATTGAGAAATTACTAGAAGATAACAAAAAGACATGGAACAAAAAGTTTGTCAATGCCTTATGGGCAAACAGACTAACTACCAAAAAGTCTATTGGTACATCTCGCTATCAGCTAGTATATGGAATGGATGATGCTTTTCCATCCTCTTTAGGAGTGCCAGTGATGAAGATCATCCAGGAGTTGTAGGTAGAACCAAATGATATCCAGAGGAGGATAAATCAAACAATACACTTGTAGCAGACCAGAGAAGAAGTCTATGTAAAATCACAAGTAATCCAAGATAAAATCAAAAACATTTTTGATAAAAAGACTAAAGCTGATGATTTTTACATAGGTGAAAAAGTACTTAGATGGTATTCTAGAAGAGAATACAAGGGCAAACATGGAAAATGTTATGAAACCAGCTCAAGAAAAGATAGAAAAGATAGATCAACGCCTTAGAATTCAGCCTCTTCGAGGGGGCAACCTCCTTTACATTACATAAATGAACAATTCTTGGATGATAGAAATGACAAAACCTCCTTTCTATATATAGGAGTCTAAGGAGTCACAATATAATCCAGCCGACCTAACAATAATAATATGAAGCCACAAAAATAACAATAGAGGGATTCTATGGGGCACAGTAATAACAATAACGGAGCAATAGGGGCACAACAATATTAATAAGGGGTATAACTACAATAGTAATGGGGTAATCACTAGTATTATAGGGACCCAACATGCCCCTCTCCTTCAAAAAAGTGTTGTCCTCAACGCTTGAGTAGTTCTGGATACTTCTGCATAAAATTCTCATCCTCCCATGTGGAATCTTCAGCGGATAACTTCTTCCACTTGATAAGATACTCTGAAATTGATCGATTTCGTAGCTGTCGAGTTCTTGTTTCTATGACTGCTTCCGATTCCAATATAATTTTTCCTTCCTCGTCAAGTTCTGGCAATATTGTTTGAACTGGGATCTTGTCGCCTATAGCCTTCTTTAAACATGAAACATGGAAAACTGGGTGCAATCGAGAAGTTGCAGGAAGCTCCAATTTGTATGCCATAGTACCAATCTTTTGCAACACCTTGTACGGACCATAATACTTTGGTGATAATTTATTATCCTTCTTAGCTTGCTTGAGGGACATTTGCTTATATGGTTGTAGCCATAGGAATACCCAATCACCTACATCAAAACTTCTTTCACTGTGATGTTGATCTGCCTGTTGTTTCATTCTATTCTGTGCCAACACGAGGTTATCCTTTAAGAGTTGGAGGACTTGTTGTTGATGTTCGATGTGATGTTCCACTGCCTGAACCTTAGAATTTTCTCTTAAATATGATGTGATGGATGGTGGTTGATACCCATAAAGTGCCATAAATGGGGTCATTTTTGTTGCTGTATGGAAGGAAGTGTTATACCACCATTCAGCCAAAGGCAACCATTTGACCCATTGTGTCTGTTTATCAGATACAAAGCAACGAAGATATCCTTCCAAACATTTGTTTACTATCTCAGTTTGCCCATCAGATTGAGGATGATAAGATGAGCTATGAGCTAACTGAGTACCAAGACAAGAAAATAATTTTGTCCAAAAATTTCCAGTGAAAATGGGATCTCTGTCACTTACAATAATCTTTGGGTTTCCATGTAGCTTTTGAATTGTTTCCATAAATGCAGTATAAACTGTACTGGCTTTAAATGGATGTGATAATGCACAAAAGTGTGCATACTTGGTAAGTCTGTCAACTACCACCATGATGACACTCTTTCCCTCAGACTTTGGTAAACCTGTGATAAAATCCATTGAAACATCCTCCCAACGTTGGCTTGGAATGGATAAAGGTTGTAATAGACCTATTTTGTTGGCAAACCAAACATTCCGCCACAAACTTTTGAATATCTGATTTAAGGCCATCCCAAAAAAATTCCTTCTTAACCCTGTGGTAAGTTTTTAAAAATCCTGAGTGCCCTCCTAAGGGGGAAGTGTGCAATTCCATAAGAATCTTTTGTTTTAGCTGGTAATTCTTATAGAGGTATAACCGATCTTTGTACCATAACGAATCATTTTGCCAGCTAAATGTATCAGACATATTGGAATCTTGTTGTAACTTTCGAATAAGTGCCCACACTTCTTCGTCATTCTTCCATTCCTCCCTTGCTTCGTTTATCCAATCTGGTTGGATAATAGAAATGGCGTAGAACAATGCTTCCACATCCTCATCCTTTCTTGAGAGTGCATCTGCCACCACATTTTGCTTCCCTTTTTTGTAGATGATTTCAAAGTCATAACCCAACATCTTTGTGACCCACTTTTGTTGCTCTTCAGAGGATAATCTTTGTTCTAAAAAGTATTTAAGGCTATCATGATCCGTTTTTACCTTGAAGTGTCTTCCCATTAGGTAGGGTCACCATTTCTTAAGTGCATGGAGTATTGCCAACATTTCCTTCTCATAAATAGCTTTGTGTAAAAACTTTCCCTTGATTTGACGACTTTCAAAAGCAATGGGTCTTTCACCTTGCATTAAAACAGCACCAATTCCATTTCCTGAAGCATCACATTCCACAATAAAGGTTTTTGTGAAGTCCGGTGTAGCTAAGACCGGTGCTTGGCACATTGCCTCTTTAAGATGTTCGAATGCCTTTGTTGCTTCTGGGGTCCATGAAAATGCATCTTTCTTCAATAATGTTGTTAGAGGTGTTGCTATTCTCCCATAATTCTTAACAAACTTGCGATAATACCCTGTCAACCCAAGAAATCCTCACAGATGCTTTATGGATGTGGGAATTTTCCATTCCTTAATGGCTTTAATTTTGCTAGGGTCTACCTTAACTCCTGTTATCACTCAGGTTGTCCTTAAGCTCCGGAAAAGGATACGGCCGAGGTAACCACAGACCAACTTTGGACTGCAGGTTCTATCCAACCTGCAATCAGAGAGGGCTCTCTCTTTATGATTTAGCTTTGTTGAAAAGGATTTTAGGCTAGGTTTTGGGTTCAGAGGGTTTTGTTTTGATTTTGGTGGGAAAATTGATGTTTTCAGACAGAGAGGCAAGGCATAGTCTGGAAGTTTCAAACCATTGGGCGTGGAGTTGAGGAGGAGAACTGCTGGTGCATTTCTTCGGTCACAAGAGAGGGAAAATGGAGCAAGATAGCTGAGCATGAAACAATATCTCAGGTTTAAATGATGGGAAGAATGCTAAGTAATGAGAGGCAGTTAAGAATCTCTCAATCAGCTTAACAGATGGGGGTAACAGAGATCTACCTAGGGGCAGTAAAGAATCCCTAGATAATTGGCGAACACAGATGAATCGGGGTAAACATGAGCCAGGAGGAATTCATATTCATAACCAATTCAATCAGAGGAAAACATAAAGAAATAGCAGAAATTGAGCATAGAGTGTATTTAAACAAATTCTAAGCTATTCTTTCTTTTTGCTATTTAGATAGTGGTAAACATTAAACAGAGGTAAGATGCACTTATTGCTTCAGGCTGCAGCACAAGAATTCCATCTTCATATCTCCAAAAACATTCATTTACAACAGACAGTTTGCTCTCCAAGCTTTCAGCAATCTTTGATTATAGAAAAAACTCAAGTATACAATGCGAGTCTCTAGTGAAAATTCTCAATTTTCCAACCCTTGAAACAATGTAGAGGGCGGTATATATAGGAAAAAACTCTCTACAACTGCTTTTATTACAACTTGACCTAAACAGGTCTTGAAGAAAGATGATTACTTAACCTAATCCTATCCAGGAATAAATGCAAAAAATATCTCGGGCTGCGCTCAGGGCTGCCGTATCAAAACTGAGTAAATGATGTAGTCCTTGGCGGCTTGGTGCAGTGTTTTCTGCAATAAATGTGTATGAGTTTCCACTTTTTTGTTGTCTGTCTGCATTTAAAGCTTTAACTATGATTTGAGGGCAAGGATGGGCTTACGCCTCTTGATTTGACTTTCTGGGGGGCTCATCAATGTTCAGGTGCTTCGAGCCCCTAAAAAAATCTTCGGCTGATACTCTTTGGCTCTTCTTCTTCCTCTGATACTCTTTGGCAATAAACTGATGTTGTTCTGACGTGCTGTGGGTCTAATCACAAATTAATGGCCGTTGTTCGGCCTCTGTTTCCTTCAAAACTATTCTCTGCTCCTCTCGGCAAGCTTCGCAAAGAAAAATGGTTCATTCGGCGCCTTTCGGGCTTCCTGGGGGCTGCAAAACGAAAATATTCCCTGAAGATTCCCCATTCTGGCCCAAAAAATCTAGCGATGAGCGATTTGGCGCAAATCGCTCATCAAAAACTGCCTCAGAAACTGATTCCGGGGCTCCGAAGTGCGATTTTTGCTCCTTCGCGCCAAAAAGTGCTGATGATGTCAGCATGACAGGACGTTGTACGGTGGGTGACGTCAGCGATGACATCAGCATGATGACGTGGTGGGATGACATCAGCGGGTGACGTCATCATGTACGGATGGTGACGTGGCATGTACAGTGGCAGGGTACGGTGGCAGGAGGCCACGTGGCTGGTGACTCGGCGGTACGGTGGCAGGGGGGTGACGCGGCAGGTGACGTGGGGCTTACGTCACAGGGGAGGGCGGTAAGCGGTTTTGGGCGCACCGCCTTAGCGCCTGGGCGGTTTTGGGGGAGGGGCTCCGCCACACCCCAGAGCTTGACGCGTGGCGGGAGTACGACGGGTAATACCGTCCATCTCCCGGACGCTAAGCTTCGGGCAGTTGGCACGCGAAAAGGCCCGCCCACCGTAGATCTAGGACGGGCCAGATCTAACGGCTGGCATGGCGGACAAAAAAACGGAGGGTTAGGGCAGGGGAATATACAGGGAATATCCTGTTTTTAATACGGCGTGGCGGTAGGGTTTGAAACTTAGGTTTAGTCGGTTTTATGGGTTTAAAATGAGCGCGGTTAAAGTATTTACAGTTGGGGCTTAGGGATAAGGGGTAAATCATGGTTTTTTGCGCGCGGGTTTAATGATTTATGCACAGAACTTTGGTTTAGGGGCGGAAAGAGGGTTTTTTTTTTAAGGTTTAGGGCTAGGGGAGAGGTTATTAATCTGGCCAGGTGTTAGATTAATCCCTGCTTGGACACGGATGGGCTAAAAGCAGCCCCAGATGGACTGTTCTTTCCCTGACTTAGAAAGAATATGGCTATATTGCCAGGGGGGATATTTACATAGGGGAATTTTATATACAAAGTTTAATAGGGGAAAGGGGAAAACTCATAGGGAGTTATATGATACTGTTAGTAGTTAATATGAAGGTGATCAGCAAGCGCTAAGGTCAGGGACCTTAGGCTATTTTGGGGAAAAGACCTTGAAAAGAAATAAAATCCTTGAGTGAAGCAGATCTTCACCAAGGCAACTGATATGGATGATGATGAAACTAAGAGGAATCAAGCAGATCTTGACCTCTTTGGGAAGTTAGTAAGTGATTTAGGGAATTAGAAGAAAGGGGAGTTAGTGATGTCCACCTTTGAGCTCTTGTGAATGCAAAACTGTCTGTACTGTGATCTGTAAAGATATAACACTTCAAAACACAAAATTTATCATAAATCACCATTCTGCAACCTCATAACTACCTACCTGGCCTACTCATCTAACATTTTTTCTTCTTTTTGGTTTGGGTGCACTTAGAATTGCAGACCCAGATTTACAATTTTTCTTTTGAATGTTTCCTATCTAAATCTGCACTTATTTCTGCCAGGGCCCAGATTAAACAGTTGGGTCCCTTTGATTCTCTACCTATCTACAAATCTGCCAAGATTAAACTGTTTGGACAGATATCATTCTCTAAATTCTAAAACAGGAAATTGAAACCTAGGGAGACCAAGATTAAATTGTTTGGACCTCCCTTAAATGAAAACTCTTCAAAAACTGGAACTACCCATCAAAAATGGACTACAGCCGTGCATTTGGACTAAGCATACTTCATGGCACCTCGTGGAAATATGGAACACTGCAGCTTGCAAAGTATGACATATTTGGCATGTAAAAATGTCAATCATGAAAGATGATACCCTGTTGCAACAGGAGGCTAACAGTGGCTCCACTTGGGGATGGCCTTCCCTTGTGGAAGGCCAAGAACAGCAGGTCAAATTGCCTTGTTTTTCAACTGCTTCTGCACTTTAAAAAACATTTCCTTTTGGCTGGATGCTTTATTGTATATATATGGAAGTGCATTTGATGAGCTTAGGGTCTTCACTTCGGGCATCCACTGCATCAAGCTGCTATACAAACAGAAAACTCAAATCCTACCTACCTACTCTAATCAACACTTATTTGCTGGCTAGGTAAAATGAAACATTTAATTCCTCATCCGAGGAGTACTCATGTTTCATACTTTCGATGGACCTTGATACACGAAAAATGATAAATACATGAAAAACATTATTGCAATCATGTTTTTTCATGTATTTCTCATTTTTCATGTAACAATAATGTTTTTCATGTATTTATCATTTTTCGTGTAGAAAGGTCCATAAAAAGTATGCAAACTGGGTACTCCTTGGATGATGAATTAAATTTTGCATCCAACAATGGCTCCCGCTTGAAACTTGAGTAAAATCGTAGGGAGATAGGTTGAAAATACGAATTGGAAAAGTAATTTTTTCTTTTTTTCCCTCTAAAATTTGACGATGTAACCTAATTTTACTTTATTATTTCCATTATTATTTTATAATATTCCTTAGGATGCCCATTTTAGACCTCAATATTTCTCTAATGAGATTCTTAAGAGATTTGGGATGGAATAATGTGCTATTATATGCACACCTATGATTATAAGTTGCAAGTTGAGTAAGGACAACGAAACCCCTATAGTAGATACAACTCTCTACAGATCAATTATTGGAGGAATTTTATATATGACAGCTTCATGACCAAACATCATGAAAGAAATAGGAATGGTGGCAAGATTCCATTGAGCCCCTAAGGAATCACAAATGCAAGCAATGAAAAGAATATTCAAATATCTAAAGGGATTCTTGATTTTGGACTATGGTACCCTAAGAGCACAAATATTACCTTGACAACATATACTAATGCAACCTTGGTAGGAGGCATTAATGACCAAAATAACGGCAGTGGAATGCATTCTTCTTAGGAGAATGTCGTGTATCTTGGCTAATCATGAAGCAATAATCTATATCTCTTTCCATAGTTGAAGCGGAGTATATAGCAATAACAAATTGTTGTACATAAATCCTATGGATGAAGGAAGAATTAAAGGGTGTTAAAATAAAAACAAATTAGCATATCACCATCTACTATGAAAATACTAGTGCCATCAGTCTCTAAAACAATCTAATCATGCATTCAAAGAAAAAACATATTCCAATCAAATATCACTTTCTTTGAGAATAGGTTGCAGAGAAGAACACGAAATAGAGTATGTCAACCCTAAGGAATATATTGCAGATGTATTCAAAAAACCCCTACTTCGAGAAGCATTTGAATATCTTCATCAAAATGTGGAGGTCATTTCACTTGCATCCAAATAAGGTATCCCTTTTCTTTTTAATTCAAAGTGGGAGAACACAAAGACAGGCGGAGTAAAATCATGACAAGGGAAGTAGCACGATCATATGGGGAGCAAAACCATGACAGGGGGAGAAACATGATGTCAGGGAGAGTAACTATGAGGATATTTTTTCCATCAATAATAAAGGGGGGTATTTCTGAATAAATAATTTGTTATTTGTGTCAAAGGGTGTCTTTATGAATATAAAAATCACATAGGATTAAAGAGGAATTTAAGCCCTTTCCAACGAATATTTACATGCCTCCTAACTCCTCCTCATTGAAGATAAATTGAATTTACAATTTGAAAAACACCTATTCCTTTTATCTTTGTTAAGTTGACCTACATAAGTACAATTCAAACCCCCCTCCTCAACAATAGTGATGGTTCAGTGTGATCAAAATTGTACTAATACAAGTCATTCCTCCTCCATTCAGCCACCAACTCGTCCAAGCAGGAACACAAAAAAAGTCAGTCTGAGGGAAAAGGTTAATGGTTCATATCTCATGAACCTTGAAAGTGATTGAAGGTAGACTTATTGGGTTGTCTTCTTGGTCTTGGTTAAAGGTTCTTGAAGGGTATTTTTAATCAGTTTTTGAAGCATTGGTTGACCCATCCTTATAGATAAAATTCAACGTTATTATATATATTTTTGCCTCTTTAATTATGGACAAAACTTGACCCTGTGGTAAAATTGTAGAACTCGGCACTGTGGTAAAATTACAGACTTTGACCCTCTCTATAATAGACTTCAACCTTGTTTTAAGTTGAAAACTTAGCCTATGGAAGAGACTATTTCAGGCCTATAATTTTGGCCTCATTTGGATAGACTTTGGTGACTTTGAAAATAGATTTATGGAGAACTTCCTATAGCTAAATCTCAAGCCTCTTTGAAACAATTGTGTAGCAAACTTTGGAGTAACTCTTAAAGAACCTTTTGAATATCTATTGGAGATCTTGAAAGATATTTGTTGAGTAGACTTGTACACATTTTCTAAATTAGACTTAAATAAAATCATTGAGCATATTAGAAGATATTGTTGAGCATGCTTTGGAGGCATCTTTGTGCAAGTTTTGTAATCCTTCTCGAAGACTTTCTAGAGTAAAATCTTGAGAAAGATTTGAACCGGACTTCTTGGAATATCTTCGAGATCATTTGTAGGAGCCATGGAAGCTTTTGTTGAAACAACTTTTGGAAGCCTTTGTTGAAACATACTTGAAGCATTCTTAGAGCGGGATTAAGAAGACCTTGTAGATCACTTTTGATGTGTATTTGGAACTGATTTTGGAGACATCTCGCATAATTTTATTTTGAATTCTATTTGGAAAGGTTGGAGCCTAGGAGGATTGGAGTCCTCATTTTGACCAAGTTGGTGCTTAGTTTTGTTGTGAGGATTGGAGTCACCATTTTTTCCAAGTTGGTGCTTGGATTGTTTTGAGGATTGGAGTCCTCATTCAAGGTTGGAGCCTTGAAGGAGTCAGATATTGTTTTTCAACAAGTTGGAGCTTTATTTTTTGTAAATGAGGATTGGGGTCCTCACTATCTTTATTAATAAAATTATTTTTTGTTCTATTCATTGTGTTCTGGTTTAACTTGTGATAAAAATATTCACTGGCATAATATAGCAATTGAAATAAACGTTGATTTACCCCCCTCTCAGTACTTATAATAGATGGTAAGGATTTAACTGTCATAAAATATTTTAGGATATTCTTAGTAGTATACACAAATCAAAGGTTGAGATATATCTTCAAAGTAGTTACTTCCTTTTTCCCTTTTATTAAATTCATTAATTGAAAATAATGCTATATCAACAAGTGTCATATGAAATGAATTATGGTTTTTGAGGTATGTGGTATTGATAAGCCATGATATTGCCCCATTGTATAATAACAAAATCTATTTAGAGATTAAGAATCTCCATACTAAAGTGAGGATGAATCTTAGTTAAGAATTTTATTACATGTTTTTTTAAATGTGTACATGTTTAAATTATATATTAACTTTTTTATAATTAATAATAATAATAATAATAGTCCCAACTCAATCAATGATCTCCATGAAAATGAAGTATTGTCAGCAAGAAATCGAAGGTTCAATTCTCTCGGATGTAACCCTATCTACAAAGAGGAGGATAGGTTCTAGACCCCAGAGGTTATAATGGTAGTGGCCTGAATCAACAATGTGTCACGAGAGTAAAACACTGATCTAATTGTTGAAATTTTATCAATGTTAAATGAATCATGAAATAATATTTTCAATACTTATCATGAATTGATGTCTATCAACATTTATTAGCTCTTGGTAAAAGAGGTAAAGGGAAAGATGGTTTTAGGAGGCATCATTCAACTACTGACCACCTTGTCACTCTTTGGACCATTACTGAGGAGTGTCGCAATGGTAAAATTGATCCCTTTTGTTGTTTTGTTGACTTTAGAAAATATTTTGACATTATTCCTCGGGATAAGCTATGGCAAAAGCTCGATGAGATAATGTTTCCTCTCGAGCTAAGGGTTGTTGTAACTAGGTTATACAATAATGTTATTGCCAGGCTTAAAACCACTAAGGGTTGGTTAGAGGATATTAAATTTAACAATGGGGTTAATCAAGGATACCCCTACCCCCTACACCTTTTGGCATTTACATTGATAGGCTAGAAGAGTGTTTAGAAGCTGCAAGATGCGATGAACCTAATATCGCTAGTATAGCCATTACTCTTCTCCTTTACATTGAAAATATCATTCTTCTTGCTAGAAGCACCAATGATCTCGACAATCAGCTTAGAATCATCCAGGATTACTGCTCCAAGATGGGTATGACCATTAATACTGACAAGACTAAAGTCATGATAATTAAGTCAAAAAGGATGAACTATGATAATTTTATTTATGATAGAAATTAATTGGAGAAGGTCCCCTCATCCAAATATTTAGGTATTGACATTCACCATCAGCTCAACCGGGACTATAGCATTGAGAAAATGATTATAGGAGGTTGGAAAGCTTCGTATGAGTTTGAAAACAATTGCAACTCAACTGATCTTTGTGTATGGAGTAAAAGGAAGTTCCTCTTCGAGGCTCTCGTCACCCTTGTTATTTTATATGGACATGAGATTTGGGGCTGCAATATATCTAGAGAATCGTGGAGAAAGATTGAGATGACCCAAAAGAAATTTATAACTAACAACCTAAAGATTAAAGGAAATACTCCCTAGCGTATTCTCTTGATTGAAGTGAGCCTCTCCCCCATTGAAAGCATGGTTGTGTTTAGGTATCTGATGTACAAGAAGAAGTTGTACAACATGGAAGCCAAGAGGCTCCCCAAAAATGCTTCTATTTCTAGCGAAAACCCCCACCTCTGGCTCAAGAAAGGTTGGCATAAGGATGCCCAGTCCTGGCTTGACCATTAGGGGTTAAAGGAGGAGCTCATATTGAAGAATAAGGATGATATTCAAAACACTATTACTTCCAAATTTAAGGATAAGTTGTGGGATGATAACAAGTTAGAGGAAAAAAGGAAGCTAGTATATCATAAGGAGGTGACCAACCCCACTCTTGCTAAACATAATTATCTTTCTATCTTGACCAATACTAAGAAGAAAATCAACATTGCAAAGATAAGAACTAATTATCGTGAGCTTCGAAGTGAAACCGGGCGTTGGAATATTCCCAAAACACCTTGGGATGAAATAATTTGCTCCCTTTGTGATACTAAGAGAGTTGAAGATGAAAAACACTTTCTCCTGGATTTCCCATCCCTTACTCACATCCGTTCCCATTTTAAAAACATTTGCCGCACTACCAACCTTCTTGACTTGTTAAGTCAACAAAATTACAGTGATCTCGAAACACTTCTCTCCCTTCTTTTTTATCATAGAAATAAACTATTAAAGAGCCCCAGTTAATCACTTACTTTCTTAAGGTCTGATAGACCATATTGGTCTTTGTGGACATTAACCACCACCACCATCATCATCATCATTTTTATTTCAAAACTTTTAATTTCTTTATTAGATATTTACATCATATAAAATTGTCCAACATTTTTTAAAATATTTTATTTTTTTATTTTTTAAAGTTTTAAACTCTTCATTACATATGTATAGTGTCTAACATTTTGTTAAATAATATATTATTTTTATTTTTAAAATTTTTAAACTCCTTGATACATATTTACATTATATAATATTTTCTTCTAATAATAATAATAATTTGAAATAAACTTGTTATTTACTATGATTTTTTTAATTTTATCAATGTGAGATGAATCATGAAATACGTTTTTTTCAATGTTTATCATAAATTTGCATTATCAATGTTTAGCTTACTTTATAATTAAATTAGATATTACTTGTATTTCAAAAACTTTTAAATTATTCATTAAATATTTACATAATACAATATTGTCCAATATTTTTTTTAAATAATGTATATATATATATATATATATATATTATTTTATTTTAACTCATGCAGAGTAAATAAAAAACCACCACTCAGAAATAACAAATCTTGTTTCAAGGAACAACAATGTGAAATTAAGAAACAACAGCTACATGGCGAAGGAAACAACAATTGAAAAAAGATGTAATAAACTATATCATTATTAGAAATATACGATATAATCAAAACTCGAAATAACTACGAACCATTCAAGTGAAAAAAGTAGCAATTAGTCAGAAAGTAACAACAAATGATCAAAATATTCTATTTTACATATTCGAGACACCACCTCGTCCAGGGGAGCGGGCCCAACTGCCTAGGAGTCCGTGTGTCTTAAAGAAGACTCAAATCAACTTGCGAATAACATAGATGGAATTTAATTGATAGCTCCTTTCATTAAAAATATATCAGAGAAACATTTACACTCATAATATAGTTCTTATCTCTACCTTAAATTCAACCATTGTCCATCATTGAGTCAGAGGCAACTTCCTCTGTTTATATTACAAAGGATAATTACAATAAAGTGTTATAAGATAAAGAACGTCGTGAGAATCAGGGATTCTCAGGGTGTTCTTTCTAACAAGAAAGTCCTTTGTCTTTGATGGACAAGATAAAATATATATGGCTGAAACCAATGCCTTATTGTAGGAAAAACTCCGGCTTAGATCTTGTCTTTTAGTCAAAAAGAAAGTCCTTTGTCTTTGATGGACAAGATAAAAAATATATGGCTGAAACCAATGCCTTATTGTAGGAAAAACTCCTGCTTAGATCTTGTCTTTTAGTCAAAAATCATTCTAGATGCAATTATTCTGTGTCAATCTTAAAAATCCCTATTTATGACAAAGACTCGTTTCACAAGTTGTTAGCTTAATTATAGATACAATGACCTCATTTTTTCCATCATGACATAATTTCATAAATAGATAAGTTTCACCAAAGTCTGAGTTATGTAAAGAAAAAAGATATAAATGTGGACCAGAAAGAGTAACAAAATGATATAAGAAATAAAGAATTAAATGGGAGAAATGAGATAATTATATAGCCAAACAAGGGAGATGAACTATGGAAACATATATGGTTTTGGAAATATGCCCCTCTCATGTCGCAGGAGGAGAGGCTTAGATATAATTCAAATATCTCAAGGTCGGTTATATGGTTGTGGGCTTAGGAAAATCATGATGTTGTGAAAAGATATGCTTTTGAGGAGGTGAAAATGGGAGTAATCGCATTGTTTTGGGACAATGCCCGGTGGAAACTTCCTTCTTAGTGTGGGAGGGAAGACCTTCAAACTCTAAAAGAGTTTACAATTAGTTTGGGAGTTGTGAGGGTTATGGATTATTCGAAAATATGGTAGGATTCAACACTATGGAAATTCCAAGAACACTGACCTCCATTGTTCGAAGAGTTTCCATGAGAAAGTCGAAAGCATGAATCAATGGAAAGAAAGATAATGATTTCGAAAGACCTGGATAAACTGTGATGGGGCTTGAAACCTATTAGCATGTTCACCCTAAAAGAAGCATATTCCATTTTTGCAGGTCATACAAACCCAAAGAAAGTATCAATTTGCAAAAGATCTGGTATGGAATATACTAACCCAAAGTATCATTTTTTTTTTAATGATTGGTGGGGAGGCATAGAATACCCACCTAGGATCGTATCAGAAAGAAAGGTTTTGAAGGCCATTCCATTTTATTTCTTTGTAATATGATGGAAGATATAATGGAGCATTTGCTTAACTCTTACTTGTTTGTTGACGAAGTATGGTCTATTCTTTCATTTGTTTTTGGAAAAGACAGTCGGAATAAATTGAATTTAGTGTCATCTCTAGCTCAATAGAACTCATTTTTGTTTGGAAATCCTATTGTTAATAGGGCCTGGATCATGGCAGGATGTTTTATTCTTTGGAATTTGTGGAAGGAGAGAAATGCCAGAATATTTAAGTATAAAAGAAGGACTGTAGAAATTATTAAAGATGTGATCACACAAAACATAAGAGAAACATTATCAACAGTCTCCTTATTAGTGGACAATTGGAAGGTAGATATTGTTGAGGCATATATTCTGAAGAAATTAGAGCTAGAATAGAAGAGGAGCTTCCTCCAAAATAAATCGTTCAAGGATCCAAATACTAAATCACAAATTTTTTTCTCTCCTCCTACGAGAGGTTTAATAAAACTAAATTGTTATGGGGCATCGAAGGGAAACCCTGAGATTGCTAGCTTTGAAGGTGTATTCAGGGATTGTAATTCTTAAACTTTGAGCATATTCGCACAGAGTTGTGGATTGACTAGTAATATCATGAAAGATTTTTTGGCATTGGAAAAAGGTATTTAGATATCCATTCGCAAGGGTTATCGATTATTACATGTTGGCAGTGATTCCCACATTTCTATTCACTGTGTCCAACAACTTATAAATGGAAAACCCTAAGTAAATTAGTAAAAAGTTGGAGGTTGGAGTGTATTGGAAGCATTCATGGGTTATTCAGAAATTTGGAATATGTAATAGTCCTTCACTCTAAGAGATTGGAAAACAGGGTTGTTGATTTCATGGAGAATTTGGGTTGTCAATCTCAAGATATCGATTTGGATGTGATTTTTCCTCTTCCTTCTCAATTGGAAGGAATAAAGTCTCATTAGTGTTTACTGGAGAAAGATAGGGTAGTCACTGATGGGGGTGTTATTGATAATGTGATGGATTTGTAGGAGGTTGTGCCCTCCGTTATCGGGAAAACTAGTGTCCATTCAGAGCTGTTAGTCCCACTAAGACGGGTAGCTATCTTAAAAACAAACAAACTAAAGTTACTTGTGTTTTCCTTTATGAGAGATAGATGAGAGAGAGGCAGAGAGTACCAACCTCAGTCTTTCGCTAGTCTCTTCGCTTGTTTCCTCTCTCCCTTGATAGAGCTTTCGCCACTCCTTTCTCACTTGTCCCGCTTCAGAGAACACCTGTAGAGTCAAGGTAGCAAAATACCATCAAAGCATAGAAATCTATAACCATAAACAATTTAGGATCAGATGTACATTAACCATATAAATGCATATACAAATACAAGATTCAGAGATATACAAGAATATGGAGGAAAACTCAAATAGCTTTATTGATAGAAGTAGTAGAAGAGAGGATTACAACCAAGCTGTCTAATCCAGCATCATCCTCCCAGCATGAAAGCCCTCTTCACCTCATACAAAGCAAGATCACCCAACAATACAATGTCTTCAAAGAGAAACCAACAACACTTCCTTACAAATTACAAAATTCCAACCTTTGGATCTCTAGGATGAGGGATCCATATATAGATGTTTGCAAGAGAGTGAGTCAACTTCTAGGATTTTGATTAGTGTCATTTCGCTGATAGTTCTTGGTTCCACTTGGAGATTTCATGATCTCATACTCATCCCTGGGCGAATTCAGAGAGGCAAGTGTCATATGAGCAGTTTGTAGAAGATTCTTTGAGTTTCCACCTAGCAAACTGCTTCTTCCATTTGTCTGCTCTCTCTCATCGCACCCTATAGACGGGCTTTTCAGTATGCATTGCACCCCCGTGTGTAACAGGTGAGATGCATCGCACCCTCAACATGGAACAGTCAGTATGGTCCGGCTTTGACTATTTCTGAGCAATTTTTCAGGGAGAACTTCTAGGAAATGATGTAATCAACTAACCTTGTTCCTTTAGGGTATGAAACAACACTTTTAGGGGTTTAGAAACCTTTGGTTTATGGACGTATGTGATTGGGGTTGCAGTGCCCAAATATGTCTATAATAGTTTCCCCCTAAAGCATGAGGTTGTAAATCTTCTAATGTCGGGTAAAATGATTTACTATGAGGATCCGAGGTTTTTTGAACTTGAAGGTGTCCTGTAATAAGATACAATACAATACATTATCTTCATAATATTTTCATGATCTAGCTGAGGCGAGCATTCCCATGCTCAGCTTTATAAATTCATTTTCATGTACATAGGATAGACAATCGTCTATGTGGCAGACTTATGATTCTGATAGAGCCATCATCCTTTAGCTTGGATGATTATCTTTGCAGCAATGATGTACATTTGATGTTTTTATTTTCCTGAATATATCGCAGCCCGGATGGATGAAACTAGATCCGGGGTCTTCAAACTCGTTCAATCTTCGCCCGAAGTACAAGTCGATCCATGTGAAAAGATGTTCTGATGTTGAACATGGAAAGACATCGCCTGATTACCAGCCAATGATGTAAGTTGTTAACAGGCGCGAGAGGAATCACCGATAATGATAATGACCCTCAAGGTACTGTAGTACAATTCACGTGGTGTGAATACATGAGTCGATGTCGAACACCACGCAAAATATTTCGGTCGAAGGCCATTGATGTAAACCTGTCGCTGGAAGTGAGAAACTTGCCATTGAGGCATGCAAGCTTCAAAGTACTGAAAGGGTTGTTCCTAAGTCAACTTCTTGGATAATGAGTTGATGTCGACAAGAAGTGACCCGTCATAGGATGGCCTTAATGAAACCCACATCTACGACACAGAACGGAGCAAATGATTTTTGTGGAGGTGAAAACAATCTGATGATACAAGGTTCAGGGTGGCGGTCATGAAAGAATGGAGCGTTAAGGTATTGCAGCGGATGAGGCGTTAGCTAGGTTGGTGAATTCTCTGAGCAACTTCTCTTGAACATATCGGCAACACTTGAAATGGATTGGTAGCATTAACCCCATAAATGGATGGTACAGAGGACCAATGGTGATATGACCGGTGAACAGAATAACCCAACTCGACTCAATCATGGTGATGGAGTGAAAGTGTCATGTTCAAGAGCGACCTACTACCAATGAAGTTATTCAAGTTTTCTTCCCTTTTTCCCCAGTCATTTCTGACCAGTGCCTCTTTATTTTTGTCAAGCTTGAGGAGGATAACATATGCTTGTTCTATAATTTTCCCTTCGGGCAAACCTGTCACTATGTTTTAACGAGCCTAGCGATAGTGAAACTCGCTCTTGTCTGCATGGACAAGTTTGTCGCTATTGTTTTAACGAGTTTAACGACAAAGATAACTCGGTCCTTTTCAATTTTAGAGAGTCTAAAAAGAGACGGAAAGGCAACTCCAGTATTCCTTTTTCGTAATATAATCCCTTAAGTCCGAAAAAGTATAAAATAATACGAAAGGGATGACTTTTCGATAGTTTTAACGAGCCGAACAAGACAAGCGCTCGATATTTTTGTGTAATGATCCCTCAGGTCCAAAAGGATTAAAATCTAGAGGAGGGATGGCACTTCCGATCACTTTAACGAGCTGGAGAGGCCAATTGCTCGGCAATATTTTCATATTTTATGAGTCAGATGAAAAGAGCTTAAAGGAGACTCGTTTTTTGAGGAACAAGTGATGTTTTCAGATAGCAGTTGGTTCCAGGTAAGGTTTGGAACTTTTCAATCACGACGGTGTAAAGAAGATGGCTAATAGAATCACTCGTCGTAGCTGTTCCTCAAAAGGGTAAACAATCAAATGGAGGCGTATGATCGGCTAAAAAAGAGTGGAGGTGATGGCAAGAACATGACCAAGGTTCAAAAGTTGATAATTATGCAATCGCAAAGATTATTTACCAAAGGTTGGTTCATTTTTTAATGAGCTTAAACTCTGGGGGAAAATTTTCTCATTGCTAGGTTTATTTTTTAACTAGCTTGAACTTCGTGTAAAACTGCTCGTTTTCTTTTTTATGTAAGCTAGAGGAATGACCAAACTATAAATCTAAAAAGAAAAAAACGCTAAAAAGCTAAACAATGAAATTGGTCATTTTTGCTTGTATAAAAAGGTTTGCATGCCCCCATATGGAAGCTTACTGTGGTTAAGCAGGATGATCTTCTGTCAAAACTTAGACAAAATACTACCTGCACTTTGTCCGCAAAATAGACAAAGGTGAAAGGTCACCTGGACTGATCACATAACTTACAGGGAAACTTATCACTATAGCTGGGTTTGTCTGCAAAATAGACAAGGGTGCATGCCCCCTAAGCTTTGCTACATTCACCAGACTACTCGCGGTAATTAAGTGGATGGAAAGAAGGTTCCTTTATGAGATCAAGTGAAAGACCCGACTTGGAATTTTGCTCAGCCTTGTTTCATTTTTTAATGAGCTTGACACAAGACAAGGAATTATGCTCAGATCCTTGGTTTCATTTTTTAACGAGGTTGACACCAGTGAATGAACTATCCTCTAGCGACCTTTGATCACAACTCATAAGGGGTGAAGGAAAGATCTGGTTCCAGTGCCCCCAATACATAATGTACAACATCATCGAATTGATCATCAGATGATGTAGGTATGGTAGGGCTCGGAGGCAATACCTCACAATGATCCACATTATCAAAATGGTTAGAGTTCTTATTGATCTTTGATGATGTAGAAGATATCATATGATAGGTTTCCACTGTGGCCACTTCCGCCAGATTACTCGGAGGCGGAAGGGCAAAAGTACCCATTAAGGAAGGGTCTTTTAGGAGACCTGCTCCAATATTTTGAAGCGATTGATAACATCCATGGATCAACGGAATGCTTCCAGTAACTTGTGAACTATTGGGGAGGAAGGTCAGTTGGTCAATGATTGTAATTCCACCTTGAAATGGAAATGCAATCTTTCTAAAATATGTTCACACAACAGCAGCCATAGCATAAATCCAGGGCCTTCCTAGTAGGATATTGTAATGAAGGTTTCCATCGATGATCTCGAATTCAATTTCTACTGTCTTGCCCCCCAGTTCGACTTGCAAGTTATTTAATATCCTATACGGCATGTATGTTCTTCCATCGAATGTTTTTAATGTCGTTGATGATCGTGACAAGGGTGGAGAGCCTAAAGTTTTCCAGCAACTCATTGACATAATACAGGTAGATGCCCCCTCATCAATGATTGTTTGATGAATAGTTTTGTTGAGGGCTTTTACCTGTATAAGGAAAGGGAGTTGGGCCGGTAACTGAGGTTCGTATCCTTTATGATTAAAGGCCACTAGATTGGAATCCGCTGGATCAATCCCACCTATCGTTGATAACAAAGCCTCCTTTTGGGAGGGGCAATTCTACAGTACTTCAAGTGTCAACATAGCAAATGGCAATTGGGCCAGATCCTTTACTATATTATAATTCTATGCTGCTTGAGCACAAGGATTAAACATCGATTTATGTACAGGAATGATTGGTGGAACAACTTCTGGCAAAGTTGTTTTCGAACTACCCGGTTGATCTGTAGCCTTGCCGTTCGACGACTGTGGATTTCCATAATATTTATTCCTTGTTGATATCAAAGCATAATTTTTTTTTTTGAGATGGATAACATAAGCACTTGGGATGGGGAAGCACGATTACTAGCAACAAGGTTTGTTTCTAGGCTCGAGAACAGATTAGTCAACACCGCTGGGGTATTTGAATTTTTAAAAAATTTCATAACCTTAGCTTTATGTGGACAATCTTTCGTGAAATGCTCATCGTCGCATATGTAACATGGATAACGAGGTTTCTTTTGCCTAGTAGGGTTTTCAGAAGATTTTTCAGGAGGTGAATTTTCCTATTTCTTCTTATTATTTTTCCCTTTCTTCTTGCCCCCTGGTTGCTTAGGATTTTTGCCCTTGTTGGTTGACACGGCATTAATCTCCGAGGCAAGAGGTTCTTCATCTACTTTTTGACTAGAAACTACACGGGCTTTTTTCGATGTAGCCTTTGTGGTTTTCATGCTTGTGGTACCGATCATGCCATCATCGACATGAGAGTCCTTGTTTGATTTAGGAGGGGAGGAACGGAAAATTCTGGTCTAGGAGCATCAGGAATTTTCTCGTAGAGTGTGCCAGACTGAGTATAGATCAAGTCTAAATATTGTGCATGAGCAATGACTTGCTCTTTAGTGACAACTCCTCCTTTAGCCACATCCTCTGTAATAGAGGGTAACAATGACTTAATAAACCATTCAGCTAGCAGCTGATCAGGAACATATGTTTTTACCATTCGACGACAACGCCGCCACTCATGAATATGATCATATATGTGATTGGTTGTCGTCTGCTTAAAATTGGTAAGAAGCTCCGTTCCTATTTCATACCTTATTGGTAACTGAAAATGGGTTAAAAAGGTGGTGGCAAGGGTGTTGAAGTTATTGAATGAAGCTCTAGGCAATTCAATGTACCACTTCGCTACCGGACCAGTTAGCGTTCACTAAAAAAGGCGAAGCCTAATCGAATCATCATTGAGAGTTTTGGACGAACACCACAGATGAAAGATCATCACATGATTCGACGAATCTTCACCTGGATTTCCATTGAATTTAGGAATATCTTACGGAAGTTTATGAGGAATCACTAGCCACCAAGGGGCGTAAGCAATTGGATCTTTGTTAGCTGATTCAGATCTGGTAATTCTAAAGTTGCAACGAAAGGCAACTATTGATTCAGGTTTGGCGAAGCATACCCAAGATAAGATGGGATTGCCTGAGCAGTGGGTCTTTGCATACCAGCATAATGTATTTGATGCTGATAACTTTGATAAGGTTGATGGGCATAACCATTATGATATGATTGATGGTGACCATTTTGAATATATGGTTGCCCATTACTCGCAAAGATTTGTTGCTCAGGTCCTCGGTAAGCTTGCTGGAATTGCGGTTGTTGATATTGCACCAGCCATGGTTGTGAAGCCATTTGTTGTTGTCCAATACTGGATGTTTGACCAAGATGAGGGGTGATAGTACCTGTTTGAGCCTGAGTCGCTTCAGTTAAGGAGCCACTAATCGGTGATTGTGGTTGAGTCATGGAGACAAGAGGCTATTGTATTACGACCTGAGAGACTTGAGGTTGACATACAACAAGCAGTGCTTGTACTTGCGACACCGTCACAATAGCTGGTGTAGTGGGGATATTCGACATAGGTTGATTTGGTTGTATTGAATATACAACTCTTGGTTGTTGAGGCAGTATTAGCACCTAAATACTGGATGCAATTCCAGCTTGACCCAAATTCTGTTGTGAACTCTCATATGGTTGTTCTCCCGGAGGGAACAAGGAAAAGGCATACTGCCCCCCATATGGTGGCAATCCAGTGTTCAAAGGGAAAATTGGTCTTTGTAGATTGGAGTGCCCGAATTGATACTCTTCTGAAGAATCAATTTGCTGAGACTCAACATAAGAAATTCCAGATAATATTCGGAATGAACAAACAGGAACAGACCATACTGTCGAAACAGTCCCTGGGTGGACTCCATCTAGCGGTTGAGAGATAGTTGGGATAGATGGTATACCAGCGAACATTGTTGGAGTAGTGGCGGGAGGTTCTATTGCTGCTGTATCAGAGGACACAATCCTAGATGTCGATGGTTGTTCAGACATATCTAGTCTATCTAAAAGACTTCCTAGCGATTCTACAGGAACTTGAGATGAAGGGTGACTAACTTCTATATCAGAAGGATATAGGTGGATCCCAGTTCCAAAATGCAATGGTGTACTAGATGGAAGATCCTCCACAATCTCTTCTATAGCAATCAATGTAGGTGGAAGAGGTAGACCATTAGGTCTGTAAAATATTTCTGGTGCCAAAGAAGGTACACACTCTTTAGCGACAGATGTTGGAGGGTTAACACCTTCCGAATCAGTTCGAGATGGAACTGGTTCAGGAATAGAAGTGTTTACCATTACACTGGGATCAGTTCTAATGTCCTCTTGTAACTGTGGAACTTCTCCTGTAGAGGCAGGGATACCAGAAATAGTTGGAGTAACTAGAGTCTCTAAGGATGTTTAAACACAAGTTTCAAATAAACCAGGAGACTTTGGCCCAGTTAAACGAGATAGCTTGGCATGGAATGGTTTCGTTTCTGGAGTCAAAGATGGTTGACTCGTTAATCTCCATGAACGATGGGGTTTTGATTGAATTTCTTCCACAATTGCAAATTACTTGATCAACTCAAAAATAAAAAGGGGAAAAAATTATTTCGAATTAAATGAATTTAATGACGCTTTGACACAACTTTCTTTTTCAATTTTTAAGAGTCAATAAAAAGTTAAAGATGACTCTAGTCGCCTTCGATTTTTAATGAGCCTGAAGTGACAAGTGCTCAGATGGACCTTTTCTTTTAAGGAGTCTGAAAAGGAACGAAAGTGACTTCTCTGGAAATCTAGACAGGGGGATTACCAAATCAATCGCAAAACTGCAGAATACGTTTTATGGTACGACAGACAATCTCCTAAATGTTGTGTTTAGTGCATTGCGATCAACAGGGTGGCAGACACTGCTTCCTAAGGATAAAGGATATAGCCTATTGTGTTCTCCCAATATATACTCGATGATACGTGGGAGAACAAGTCCGTACTGGCAATTGTCGTATCAAAGAGGAGGAATCACCAAACCTACGATGAAAACGATAGTTACCAAGCTTTACGACGCCAGAATACGTCTCTAGCCTAGACTTCTAAATGTTGTGCGTTAGGTTCCAAAGTGTTTTTATGTTCATTGAGGTTTATTTTACAGTTGATCTTTCTTAAGAAGTTTTCCTTTAAGGTTCACCGCGTGATGTAGATATACAATTCCTAAATGTGCAATCTAAGATGATAAACAATCATTTACTTTCTTTCAGCAATGAAAATCCTAGCTACTAGGGAAAGAGAAATGAAATTCTTTCAACATAGAGCAGAGAGGACACACTAGATGCACTTTTCCCAAATCAATTACTGCGTGCAGTCTAAATGCAAATGCACATGCATGTATTTGTTTTTCAGTTTCCTTACTGTGAGAATGACAAAAAGAAAACTAAGTACAGATCTGAACTATCTTCTTTCAAAACGACAGTACTAACAATTTTCTCTTCAAAAAAACGAAAGGAAGACTAAGGCGACACTTTGCGATTTCGAATTTAGAACTACTTTTGACACTTGAAATACTAATAATTTCAAATCAAATACAATGGCAAAAGTGTAACCGACTATCTAAAAGAGGAAGACTTTACGAAACTCTTTTCTTGACTGAAAATGACACTTGTGACACTTTCAAATCAAAAGACGATAGTTCGATTAAGCTACTATTTGCAAAATAGAACTGTAAATGATCAAAAATACATAAAAAACAATCACAATTATTTATCAATGGAGGTTGAATAATTCAAAGGAAGAAGGTTTCAACAGTGATATACTGATCATAGACAGCAAAACTACTGAATAAAGCTAAAGATAATGAAGAAAAAACCAAAATCTGGAAGCAAAAACAGTCTTACTCAATCATTGTACCTGTAACACAGGAAAATAGGGATGCATCTCACCTGCAACACATGGGAGGTACGATGCATCCAGATTGCCAATGAGAGATAGTGCAACGGTCCAGGGACGAGACTGAGCTTGGTTTTCACTCACAATTTACAGCTAAGTTCAGACATTTAAGATGAGCTAATGATTGTCAATAAACACAAAGTATAGGGGCTGATATAATAAGGTTATTTGAGCTACCACTAGGGCACTTAGGATGTTTGCAAGTCAAATGTTCAGTTCATAAACCAACCCGGAGATTGACTGAAGCAACGTTGATCTACTTTGCAGTTGCATAGCAAAAGCAGTTCGAAGGCTAGCTAGCTTAACTTTAGGCTCCGTCTGTGGTTTATAAAGAAAACAACAGTAACAAAACAAACAAACTATTCGTTCCCTAGCGGAGTCTCCATTTTGTTATCGAGAAAACTAGTGTCCATTCAAAGCTGCTAGTCCCACTACGACGGGTAGCTATTTTAGAAACAAACAAACTAAAGTTACTTGTGTTTTCCTTTATGAGAGATAGATGAGAGAGAAGCAGAGAGTACCAACCTCAGTCTTTCACTAGTCTCCTCGCTTGTTTCCTCTCTCCCTTGATAGATCTTTCGCCACTCCTTTCTCACTTGTCCCGCTTCAGAGAACACCTGTAGAGTCAAGGTAGCAAAATACCATCAAAGCATAGAGATCTATAACCATAAACAATGTAGGATCAGATGTACATTAACCATATAAATTCATATACAAATACAAGATTCAAAGATATACAAGCATATGGAGGAAAACTCAAATAGCTATATTGATAGAAATAGTAGAAGAGAGGATTACAACCAGGTTGTCTGATCCAGCATCATCCTCCCAGCATGAAAGCCCTCTTCACCTCATACAAAGTAAGATCACCCAAAAATACAATGTCTTCAAAGAGAAACCAACAACACTTCCTTACAAATTACAAAATTCCAACCTTTGGATCTTTAGGATGAGGGATCCATATATAGATGTTTGCAGGAGAGTGAGTCAGCTTCTGGGATTTTGATTAGTGTCATTTCACTAATAGTTCTTGGCTCCACTTGGATATTTCATGATCTCTTACTCATCCCTGGGCGAATTCAGAGAGGAAAGTGTCATATGAGCAGTTTGTAGAAGATTCTTTAAGTTTCCACCTAGCAAACTGCTTCTGCCATTTGTCTGCTCTCGCTCATCGCACCCTACAAAAGGGATTTTCAGTATGCATTGCATCCCCCGTGTGTAACAGGTGAGATGCATCGCACCCTCAGCATGGAGTAGTTTGTATGGTCCAGCTTTGACCAGTTCTGAGCAATTTTTCAGGGAGAACTTCTGGGAAATGATGTAATCAGCTGACCTTGTTCCTTTAGGATATGAAACAAAACTTTTAGGGGTTTAGAAGCCCTTGTTCTATGGACATATGTGATTGGGGTTGCAGTGCCCAAATATGTCTATAACACCCTCCACCTCCCAAGTGTATTGTTTATTTAAGGTTTGCAAGTCATCACAGGCACCATCATGTGGAAGCATGCAAGGTTATAGGTGTAGTTATTTTCTTTAAATGAAATTTCCTATGTTGGTTTTGGAGTCTAAAGGGGCAAGCGAGAGTGGAGGTGAGCGTAGGCCATCGACCTCCATTTGTTGGTTTATAGTCACTTTGATGGTTTACAGTTTATCCTGGTATGGAGATTCGTTGTTGAAGAGTTGTACTGGTGTTAGTATTTGCATTCAAGGGTGAGGCCTAAGTATTAATATTCTGCTGATGAGAAAGATATTACATGTTTCTTATGTAATTTTCCAGTTTTTGGTCTTGTGTCATTGGTTTAGTTCGTCATCTCAATATCTATGTCCACTTGTAATTTCATGGTTAGTTCTCCTACCTCTGGTCGTGTGTAATGGTTGTCGAGTGATTCAAATTCCTAACCTTTGTAAGGTCTTGAATTATAAAGAGTTTGCTACTTTGAGTAAGAGAAAATATTCTTGTTGATATACTATTAAATTTTTCAGGGTCTTTTACTAGATGGTGGCACTACTCTAAAAGTTCTTTGCATCTACATTTTTGTGTTATGTTAGAGCATAGGTGAGTCTTACTTTTTTTTAGGGAATTATAAATCCTTATGTGTCATGGTTTTGTGTTGCAGAAAGAGATAATTTGTGGCTTTTGAACCATTAGTTTGACGATTGGGTGATCTGACATAGTGGTTTTCACGTCTGGTTATCAAGGTCTTATGTCTAGTCATTATTCTTATTTTCTATAGGACATATTTCAGCAGTTGTCCCAAGTTTTTGTTCTCTACAATTTTGATTCCTCCTAGATAGATAATGAGTAGCAGGTGTGGTGGAGAAAGTAATTCTACTCTAGGGCATAAGAGGGTTCACCATTTTACATATGATTTAGTTGCTACTTTCTTTAATGCAATCCCTCTAGAGGTGAAGAAAGAAATTCAAGTGTTTGCGAGTCAAGATGGAGGGGCCTGCCCATACCATTTAGATTCTGAATTAATTGGCGAAGATTCTAAGTGGGTTCCTGATCCTGAAAAATCTAGGAGTAGGAAGCTACATTTTTTTAACTCTCTTACTTTACATCATTAAATGTCAACCCTATTATGGTTGGTCTTCAAAGACAAGTAGGTGGAAGATTATAACGTCTTCTCCTCACTGGAGGACATTAAATGAAGGATCTATAATCAAAGCTTTTGTTTGGATAATATGGATTCTTGTTTGGCCCATGTAAGGGGATTTCTTGCGAGTGGATTTTCCATTGGAGACCTCATGAATCCTTTGGGTTCCAGTGCTCAAGTGCCGACTACAATTTCTTCTTCATACCATGACTAGAGATGGTGGGTTATCATGCTTTTTCAATCTATTTTGGTTCGTCTCTAACGTGAACAACACAGTATGGCTTCTTGGTTGGGTTCCTCATTTTATTTTCGCTCAGGCATAAGCTATTTATGAACATTGTTCTAGTTGGTGTTATGGTTAGTAATGTGGAGAGTTGTTTCTTTGTTTTTGTTTTCTTCATATGATTGTGGATTAGTTGGTATTAGACATGGCTTTGTGCATTTTTATGGATGTCTCTTTATTCCTATTGTTTCTCTAGGTTCTAAATTTGGAAGGTGATGATATGCTCGGTAGTTGGTCTTATATGTGGCTCTATGCACATAATGGTGACTTCTTATTTGACATTCCCACCATGGGGATCTTTGTTTTTGTGGTTCTTTGGGTTTTGAACTTGAACTGTGATGATATGTTCTCTAGGAGGTGTGTTTTGCATTAGTTCGATGAGTCTTGATCTTATCTAGAAATTATGCTTTATTATGATGAAATCAATTATTGGAGAGGGGAAATATGCTCTATGGCCTCTTAACTCTATGGTTTAAAAGCTTTATGATCAGTGAAGAGATATTTTTGTGGACCTAGTTTCAAATTGTCCTGTATGTATCTATTGTGGAAATGGCTTGTGTTAGGGTTGTGGCATTATGATTTGATGAACTAGATTGAGCATTTTGCATTGTGGTTTTGTTGAAATTGGGTTTCAGGGATATTTTAGTTTCTAGTATGAATTGCTAGTTGGAATTTGAAATTAAAGCTATATAACCTTTTTTTATTGAGGTACAAGCGCCTTAATTCACAAGAAAAAATAAAAAAATATACAATTGTATGTTTTCCTTTCATATATCTTTTTTAAATTTATAACTATTAACTTTATTTAACCTATTTATATTATTATGATTAAGTAATATATATAATATGTTTTAGTTGGTATTTCAAAAACATTTGGTAAGTTAAAAATGACTTTTAACAACACTAAATCCATTTTAACTCAAGGTTTATCAAACATAAACAATGATTATATTTTTCAAGGTGCAATCCTATTTTAGAGTGCACAATTGAGGAAATGTTTGCACCTTGAGAGATTTGATCCCTCTCAACACTTAATATATATGAAGTTAAGATGGATCTAGGATGGTTTTATTCATGAGCATGGTCATATAGAGTTTGTACATAATAAACATTATGTATATGTCTAAGGTTAATATGATTATATGAAATTTACTCACTTTTCTCAATTTAAAGTATAGAGAGTATTATTAAAAACAAGCAATGTTGATTTTTTTCTTCATTTTTTAGTTGATACAATTTGTAGATGATCAAAATTATGTATATGTATATGTTTGAGATGAATCCAATTATTATAAATTTAATTAGCTATCACAATTAGTTGAGAACATAGAGAGTATTAGTCAAAAGTATACTTTAAGAGTTATATCAAGAATATATTGAATAGAAATATAATAACAATGTTGAATGATGAAAAATATACACTGAAATCAATACATGTACATTAAAATCAACACATGTGAATTTCTATTTCTCTTCAATGCCAATTTCAATTTCAATGTCAATTTCAATTTCAAATTTATGTTAAACATATTGTTTTTTAATATATATGTTAAATTTTTAGATGTGTTCATTTCAATGTACATATCGATTTTTATTTATATTCAGTATATATGTTATTGTTGATTTCATTGTACATGTTAAATTCTAATATATTGATTTCATTGTATTTGTCAATTTCAATTTCAATATCAATTTATATTCAATGCCAATCTATAGTTCTATTTGAATATCTTTTCAATTTCTATTGCATTGATTTCAATGTACATGCCAATATCTATTTTCTTCAATTTCTAAGGCATTTATTTTAGTATACAAATCCATTTATATATCTAATTTGAGTTGTCTTTAGTGCGACTTTTGGACTTTCTTGTGTCGGAATTCAGCAGAAACTTTTGAGGTGAAATCTTGATTTGTGTTATTTAAACTAATTTTGTGACTGTATATATGGATTCAACACCCTGAAAGACCCCTAGGGTACTTCGATTGTGCAGGGGTTACCCATCAAACTTGTGATTTCAATCAATTCCTGTCAGATTTTAGAGAAATTAGACCAAAAAAACCCTCCAAAAAAGCTTCCAAAAAGTCTCACTGAAGACAACTCGTATTTAATATATATATATATATATATATATATATATATATAATTGTCAATTTAACTTTACACATCAAGTTCTAATACATTTATTTCAGTGTACATGTAAATTTTTATATCAATTTAAATGTCAAATTACATTTATATTTCTAATTCTATTCAATTATTAGCTCATTAATTTCAATATAAATATTAAATTTTAAATGTGTTGATATCAATGTATATGCCAACTTTTAATGCATTTATTTCAATATACATATCAATTTATATTTATATTTAAATATATGACACATTAATTTTAGAATACATATTAGTATATATTTTTAATTTAGTATACTATATATATAATTGTTTATATCAATGTATATGTCATTTTCAATACATAGATTTTAGTATATATATATTAATTTCAATTTCATTTTTATTTATATTTTAATTCTAATTTCTATTTTTATTTTTATCTTTATTACACATTATAAATAGAATAGAAATTTGTTTACTTATTCATAAATCTCTTCCAACAATAAGATAAAAAAGAACCATAAAATATATTGCAATAGTCATGGTCTACGTTGCTATTTTATTTATCTTCTAGCATTGATCTACATTACTTTGAACTAAGGGAAATGTTTTTTAAAACATGTTTGATACAAATTACAAGCAATTGATCATTTAAATTTGAATTAGGGTATCCCATGACATAAAAACTTGAGTCTGTTACCAACTTAATGATTTGAATTTGAATTTGAAATAGGGTATCCCATGATATAAAAGCTTTAGAGTGTGTTACCAACTTAATGATGCATCCATATCATGCGAACAATGAATATGGTGTTAGGTTGAAAAGACAAATCATGAGCCTTTTAATTATGCCATTTATAATTATGTATGCGGATGTGTTTTTCTATGGGTTGGTTTGTTTTTTTTGTTTTTTCTTTAACGTAACGTAATATTATGTTATGTATTTTAATGTGACAATATTTCACAATGAAGATGGTGTTAGGTTGAAAAGACAAATCACATGAGCCTTTTAATTATGCCATTTATAATTATGTATGTGGATGTGTTTTTCTATGGGTTGGTTTTTTTTTTTTTTTTTTAATGTTATGTGTTTTAATACGATAATATTTTGTAAAAAAAAATTAGCACATTCATATCTCACTCATATAATAGGCTATAAAAAAACTTTGTCACAGCAATATCTTATTCATATTAAACTATAGACAGTCTCAATACAATAATCACAAATATATATATATATAAATATATAAGTTATAAATGTTGATTTTTTTTAATTATCTATTATCGATATTAATTATATTGATAAAGATGATGATGGTTAATGTCTCTCTATGAGACTTGAAAAATGTTAGATAATACTTAGAATTCTCTAGAAGTATATTTTATGCCAAAAACATTAAGAAAAATTAAATTTATTTCTATGCTTGAGATCATCATAGTCTTGTTGATTTTAAAAAAATGGTAATATAATAAATATTTTGAAATTTAGATTTAATGTGAATAGATGATAAATAATGTAAAACAAACTAATTTTTATCTTCAACTCTCACAAATATAACTTTTTTTTTATCTAATAAATTTAAGAAAAAAATATTAATATTTTAACAAAATTAATTTCTTCCACTAAAAATAATTAAATTAATCACCTTTTTATAATATTATAATTTCCTTTTCACTCTCTATTCCATTAACAAAGTATTTTCACCCTCAAATTTGAATGCTGCTCCCACTACTTCAATATCGAATCATGGCCTTGTCTGACACCTTGACCCGTTGAGAATGTGACATCCTATTAAAGATAATGACAAAAAAGAAATTTGTGATTATGGGATGGGACGCCTACGCTTTTTGCTCTCCCATTTCAGTATGAAAACACGCGCACGTAGGTGAATCAAAGGAATCAATATCATAATCATAACGTAAACAGAAAAACATTAAATTTTATATTTAAAAAGAACAATTTAAATAACAAACCATTATATTATTATTATTATCATATTAAATACAAAACATTATAATATCATTATTTTTTCTTCCCTATTCCAAACAATAATACCACCACTTTTGATTTCTCGTGTTTTAACATCATTCCCCTATTGTGATGGTACTTTTCGAGTGCAGGTTCAAATCCTTAATGAGAGGAAATGGACACTTTAATAGTTGAAGAAAAAGTGTGTAACCCAAATATTCCAAAGCAACTTATTTTGTGCAAAATATTATGGTTAACATATGAATGTGGGCCATGTCTATGGACAACCTATTGTTAATTCATACCATTGATTGCAGGAAGCAACCCCAACGAATTGTAAATGAGAAGTATATATATATATATTAAATTCTCCATATTTAAAGCAACGGTTCAGGTTTTTCAGAAATGAAAAGTAAAAAAATGCGGTGGCTTTTTTTAATTTTTAAAGATTTAGATGCACGCATTTGTGAAGATAGCGATGGGCAATTATAGTTTCAGCGACTTGTTAAAGTGGATTCGTTAACTGGCTTAAAATTGATCTATATTAATAAAAAAATTATCGAATAAGTTTGACAATGCCATGCATTTGCATGAAATGAAAATTCTTATTTAACTGGATCGCACAAGGGTTTTAAAATATTGTAGTTAAAGTTCTATCAATCCAGATTCCACATAAAACTCAACCATTCTAAATCAAAATATTTCCCACCTTTCCAACTAAAATCCCCTTTTATTATTGATTGAAATTCCACTTTGACACCTTTGTGTCGCTATCAGCGTAACTTTATTGATTTTAGGAAGTTTTGCCACCTTTGTATGGAAATCAGTGTGACTTTATTGATATTATGAAGAATAAAGTAACTAATCATTTTATTATGCAAAAATTTAAAATTATTTAAATAATCTAATATTAAAAACAATAAATACAGTGATAAAATTTTGTTTAATTAAAAAAAATAAAAATATTTCTATTTCTATTTCTAAAAATATATTTTCAAACTAATAAAAACTTAAAAAACCTCGAAACAATTAATTTATATAAATTAAATAATTCAAACCTATCGTACCAATAATTTATAACTAAATAAACCTCAAAACAGTTAATTTATATAACTTAAATAATTAAAACCTATCGTACCAATAATTTATAAGTAAATTTTCAATGTTTAAAGTAAGTTTCAAAAATATAAATTCGTTGTACCTTTATCTAAGACCCTCGAGACAATAATACACCCATGCGAGAATATCCGTGCCCACTCGTGAATGTATCGTAATTTGGAACAATGAGAAAACCAAAAATAATAATATTTAATTATATGTATATTTTTGGAGATGTTTTTAGTGAAATGTTTTTGGAAAAAAAAAATTTGGATTTTTCTGGTTTAATTTTTCTAAAATTTGGTAGGAATTCATTCAAATCACAAGTTTGATAGATAAACCTTGCACAATAAAGTACTCTAAAATTTTCAGGTGCTGAATCCATATATAGAGTCAAAAAAACTAGTTTAAATAACACAAATCAAAATTTCCCTGCAATTTTTTGAGCTTAATTCCGACACCAAAAATTCCAAAAAATCACATTAAAAACAACTTAATTTCCTTTGTATCTTTCTTTAAACGTATATCACAATCAGCCATTCAAGTTGGCCGTGTTGGGAGTATGACGCAAGTTGATCCACTACTACGTGAATCATCGAAGTTCATATAAAGTGAAGACCCATGGTCATTACCAACACATTTTATTTATTCCGAGCGGCCAGGGTGGTGGACTAAAAAGGGAGGGAATGTGATCTCTCTCGAACTTGCCAACATTTTTTAATCATATTGGATGAACATATTCTTTCTTACTTGCTGGTCTCGTTTATGGTGTATTTTAATTGCTAAGGGTATAGATTTTTTATTTATTTATTTTTTTAATATTTGAGTAATTGGTCTGATTTCAGGTTAATGTATATTTCAATTGCTACACTGAATTATATTTGTCGAAAACTTGACCTATGGGTAAACTAGAGAGATTTGAATTGGAATCTCTTGAAACCTAATACTTTATTATGAGTACCATTACCAATTGAGATGTTCTCAAGGGCTTTCATCTAGAGTAATGTTGGAGTAACACATGTTTATACGAATATGAACCATTAATGAAATTAGTTTTGTAATCAATTTTTATTTTTTCATTACTATTTTTTTTTTGGAATAAAATAGATAAATAAAATGTAGTTGTTAAGTTTTAATTAAATAACAGGGAAGTATTCATAAATAATTAATGAAATTACTTTTTTTAATTAATTTTTATTTTTTTATTATTATTTTTTTCGAATAGAATATAAATAAAATGATGCAATTGTTAAGTTTTAATTCAAATAAAAGGGAAATTTCACATTTAAGAGTTTTTTTATAAGATAAGCAGTTGATATTGAATTTTTATAGAAATAAATTTTTTTTTTTTTAAATACAAAGATTTTAGAGATTTGGTTTTAATTAGGTTGATTTCTCTATTTTTATTTAGTTTTTTATATTTCATTTATTGTTTTATTATGTTTCTTTTCATATTTCATTTATTGTTTTATTATGTTTCTTTTTATATTTCATTTATTGTTTTATTATGTTTCTTTTCATGACTATTACTTGATAAAAAATGGAAAGACAAATTAGAATGAAATTTACACCTCATAGGTGAGACCAACTACACGTGGAGACTGCCCAAGCAGTACTGCTCTATTACATTGATCATAAAATCAAAAATAAATAAGATTACATTCAATTTAGGGAGATCAAAACTATCTCCTAAAAAATAGGAACTAAGTCTAAACTAAGACACACACACAACCGTGAAACAAACTTTCTCCATTAATTTCAACTCTCCCCCTTAATGGAGAAAGGATTCACTTGCACACCTAACATCTCCCTAAACAATTCAAATTTGATCTTCCCAAGAGGCTTGGTGAAGATATCAACTGCATTTTCACAGGTGTTACAATATTCAAGAAAAATCTCTTTGGACTGAACCTTTTCTCTAACAAAATGAAATTGAGTATCTATATGTTTTGTGTTTTTATGAAAAACAAGATTATTTTCCAACTTGATTGAACTTTGGTTGTCGCATTTAATTATCGTAGCATCCTTTTGTTCTTCTCCTACATCATGAAGAAGTCTTCTCAACCAAATTGTTTCACAAGTGGCTGCACATACAACTTGATACTCTGCTTCTGCTGATGATAAAGATACAATACTCTGCTTTTTACTACTCCAAGAAATGACCTCGGACCCAATATTGAAAGCATACCTAGTTATAGATCTTCTATCATCCAGATTTCCAACCCAATCTGAATCTGAATAGCCTGTTAGTTTAACATCAAAAGAATCAGTATATTTAATGCCAAAATTTATGGTTCCTTGAAGATACCTTAGGACACCTTTTGTTGCCATCCAATGATTTTCAAGAGGTTTTGTCATAAATTGACTCAACACACTGACTGAATATGCTAAGTTGAGTCTAGTTGTAGTCAAATAATCAAACTTCCAACTAGTTGTCTGTACAGTGTAGCATCCACCTCTTTAGAACCATCATCACTTTGAAATTTAACATTCTGTTGTATAGGTACTGAAGCAACTTTACATTGATCCATTCTGAATTTCTTCAACAATTCCTTGACATACTTTCCTTGAGTAGCAAAATTATGGACAGTATCCATATAGACTTCAAGACCAAAACAATAATGCAGTTCTCTAGGGTCATTCATTTCAAATACCTATGACATCTACACTTTAATTTCTTCAACCAATTCATCAAAATTTCCAGTAACAATTAAATCATCAACATATAAGGAAATCAACACAATCTTCCCCTTTGAATCAAATATGGTATACAAATTTGGATCATTTTTACTTCTCTTATAACCATGTTGTAAGAAGAAAGAGTCTATTTTCTCATACCAAGATTTGGGAGCCTGTTTCAGCCCATACAATCCTTTTTTAATTTACAAACCAAGTGTTCCTGCCCCTTTTTAATGAACCCTTCAGGTTGTGTTAAATATACTTCTTCCTTCAAATCTCCATTTAGAAAAGCATATTTTACATCTAGCTGGTGTAAACTCCAATGGTACTTTGTAGCTAGAGCTATTAACATCCTAATAGTATTTAACTTAGCTACAGGAGCAAAAGTCTCCTCATAATCAATTCCTTCTTTCTGTGAGTACCCTTTGGCCACCAATCTAGCTTTATATTTGTCTACACTACCATCTTCTTTGAACTTAGGTTTATATAGCCATTTACAACCTATGGGCTCTTTTCCTTTTGGCAGTTCAACTAATTCCCAGGTTTTATTTTTAATTATGGACTCATACTCTTCTTTCATAGCTAACCTCCATTCATCATATTGATTTGCTTCATTATAATTCATGGGCTCAACAACATTTAAAATACTATTCATAAGAGCATAATCTTTTTACCTTGCAAGTAAGTGAGCTTGTTGTCCTAATCTCCTTAGTAGCGGACTTGCCTCAATTATGTCCTATGTGATTTCTTTCTCACCTTTGAATGGACTTCAACTGTTGAATGTATCCACATCACTAGATTCCTCTTTCTGTTATTGCTACTGTTGTAAATGACTACCTTTGGCTTCATCATTGTTGTCATCAATCACTAAAGGTATGTGCTGCTCCTAACAACTTCTGTCCTTATTCCCTTCATCAACCTATTCATGGAAGATAACATCTCTACTCGCAAATACCTTGTGAGTAGATGGATTAAACATCTTATATGCTTTGAAATCATAACAGTACCCTACAAATATGCATTTTATAGCTTTAGCATCCAATTTCTTCCTATTTTCCTTAGGAATGTGTGCAAAAGCTCTAGAATCAAATACTCTCAAGTGATGGATTGCAAGTTTAAAACCATACAAAGCCTCAAATGGAGTCTTGAGATCAAGACACCTAGTTGGAATTTTTTTCTTTAAGTAAACTGCATTACTAATTGCTTCTGCCCAAAAACCGTCAGATAGGTTCTTACCTTTAATCATGCTACATGCACACTCCACCAGTCTTGTTCTTTCTTTTTGCAACCCCATTATATTGTGGAGTGTGGGGTATTGTAAACTGTTGTGCTATTCCATGATCTCTGCAATATTTGATGAAGTTTCCAAGCCTATATTCTCCCCCTTGATCTAAGCGGAGGATTTTAATGACCTTCCTTGTCTGCTTTTCAACCATATTTCTAAATTATTTAAAGTACTCGAAAGCATCACTTTTCCTTCTAAGAAAGTATACCTATGTATACCTTATGTAGTCATCAATAAATAACAAGAAATAGTAAGCTCCACCTAAGGACCTTGTCTGCATAGGTCCACAAATATCAATATGCACAAGTTCAAGTATATCTTTCTTTATCCTATTTAAGTTAGAGGGGAATTCATCCCTGTGCATTTTTCCAAGTGCAAAACCTTCACAATCAATATGTTCATTTCTTAAAATAGGAATTCCATCAACCATACCTTGTTTCTACAGCAACAATAAGTCATGAAGGTTGATGTGACCAAACCTTTGATGCCAAAGATTCTCTATTGTCATAGTCGTTGAAGTTAAAGCTTGATGTGGCATGCTTGTAACATTCAACTTATATAGGCCTCCAACTCTTACTCCTGATGCAACCGACTTTTGATGATCCAGAAAATCCTTTACAACACAGTAAGTTTTGAAAAATTCTACCTTTAAATTCTGATCTGTAATCATGGAGACAAAGATCAAATTCTTTTTAATACCAGGCACATACATGACATTCTGGATGCACCTGATATTACCACTAGGCAATATCACAGGGATATCTCCATACCCTTTAATCTAATATGCTCTGTCATCTCCCAAGTAGATGTTAGCACCATTGTTGGTCTCCTTAAAATTTTCATACCAGTGTTTATTACATGTCATATGAGTGGATGCTCTAGAATCCACAAACCAAGTTCCAACCTCATCGGTCTCAGCAGAAAGAGCAGCATTAGAATCAACTAATTTAAGATCATGATTCAGACCTTCGCTGACAAAATGCATTGTATGCCTCTTGTGTTTATGTCTGTTTTCATCATTCTTTTTTTTATAACAGTCTCTAGCAATATGACCAGTTCTGCCACAATAAAAACACTTAATTCCTAAATCATTTTTAGTGGATGACATACCTTGAAATGGATTTTTTTGAGATGGACCACCGCTTTTATGTCCTCCTCCTGGTTTCCCTTTGAAGAACTTTTTCTTTGCCACCAATGCCAGATCTGCATTTTGAGGCTTCAGATTCTTACGTCTCTCTTCTTCCTGCATCAAAATCCATGTCAACTCTTCAAAGGTGGGAGATTTCTCCCTTATTGCAAGCCCTGTAATGAACATTTGATAATCCTTTATCATGCCATTTAAGGTAATTGTGATGAGATCAATGTTGGAAACTTTCTTCTCTATGTCGCCTAACTTGTCTCTCTCAGTTCTTAAATTCGTGAGATGAATGCAACAATGGATTCATTCTCTTCCATTCTAATGGAGAGAATATTACTCTTTAGAAACAACATACGATTTTTATTTTTCATTTCATACAAATCCTTGAGTGTCACCCAAATCTCATTGGTAGTTTTACAATATCGAATATGAGGGATTATGATGCCTTTTACTGAAATCTTCAACAACACCTTCGATTTATTTTCCCTCTTTTCCCAATATTGAACTAATGCGGTTGTGGCACCACTGGTTGCAATCGGCTTTGCTTCATCTCCGTTTTCAATTGTCCATGCACTAGAACCCTCGAGCAATGTCTGCAACTTGAACTTCTAGTTGGCGTAATTTGACCCATCGAGCTTATTGCTCTCATTAAGGTATGTCTCTGCAATGTGATTATTCATTGTGACAAAACAATTTCAACAGTGCCCTGTTTTTAATTCACGAGCACCACCAGTAGCTTGTCTGATCAATAGATCCACGACTCCAATAACAGATCCATTGGTCCAATCTACAGATCTAGTAATCCAGCAACTGATCTACAAATCCAACACCAGATCCTCCAACAATCGATCTATGGATCTAACACCAGATCCTCCAACAGTCGATCTACGGATCCACCTCCAAATCATCCAACAATCAATCTACGAATCTAACTCCAAATCCTCCAACAACTGCTCTATGGATCCACCTCCAGATCCTCCAATAATCGATCTAAGGATTTAATTCCAGATCCTCCAACAACTCCAGATCTAGGTGCTACGGATCCAACTCCAGACAAATGACCTTCAATATACAAAAAAATGTTGGACAAGACCACCAACACAGGTACATCTGGTCTCAGGCTGCCTCTAACATGCAAAAAACACCAGCGCCAGTTCGCCTTGCTGCAAGTCACGCTGAAGAAAATCCCTATGATTTTTCTCTATTAGTGTTGGGGTAGCACTAACCATCAACATTGATCAACACACTTTCCCTATGTACTGCCAACACTGATCAACACGACCTCTCTTTGTTGGGGGCGCACTGATCAGGTTTATTCAAAAAAATCAGTGCTTTGCCACACAAAAAAATTGTACCAGCATACCTCTCACATGCAATCTTCAATTTGAGCCTGTCCTTAAGAAATTCCTCTTGCGATCCTCTGTTGCCTCCAATAAGAACTTCACCTGCACTCTGATACCATGTTAAAAAATGGAAAGACAAATTAGAATAAAAACTTGCAAATGAAACTTGTAGCTCATAGGTGAGATGAGCTACACTTGGAGATTGCCCAAGTAGTACCACTCTATTCCATTGATCATAAAATCAGAAATAAATAAGATTACATTCAATTTAGGGAGATCAAAACTATCTCCTAGAAAATAGGAACTAACTCTAAACTAAGACACACACACAACTGTGAAACAAACTTTCTCCATTAATTTCAACTCTACTTGTGATGTTCAAAATACCAACATTGTTAGAGGTATGGTTGTCCTGAGTGTTTTGCTCCAATTCTAGGTACTTGACTTTGTCTTTAAGTTCATTGATCATGTTTTTATCCTCCTCTAGCTCCTCTCTGTTGCTTTATTTCCCAACATCAAGAACAAATTTTCACTTTGTCTTTTCCAATTAGGTTTTCATCTTAATAAATTGTCTTTGAGTGGCCTTTGCTAAACATTAATCCTTTGGGATTATTATGTATTATATTAGATAGATTAGATTATTAGCTTTTATTTTAGTTAAATAAGTTATCAATACCAAACTATCTCATATCTGTCTCATATCAATATATATGTAATCTTTTCATTTTCAAGATATAGTTTATCATTTGTGGAGTTTGTTTACTCACCTATGTAAATTAGTATCAGAGTGGTTGAAATTTTAAAACTCCATGTTTTGAGAATTATGTGCCAGATTTAAAAATAAATAAAAATGCGCAAAGGCCATTGCACCCCTACAAGGAAGAAAATGGAATGAACTGTATCCCTTCATGAGAGAACGATCGATGAGATGCTTAACTTTCGAATTTTACATCCATTGCATTCCCTTTTGTTGGCAACTATAATGACAATGCACATAGCCTAGATAAAAAAAAAAAGACGATGACAAGAAAAAATGTCGCAACAGTAAGTAAGATGAAGGAGATTACGTGGAAGTCGTGCATGAAAGAGATTACGTGGAAATCCATGTGTGACCCTATGTGTGTGAGCGGGCCAGGATATTAGTTCATTGATTTGTCAATTCATTGGTTTCCTTCGGATTGTTGTTGGTCGCCACTGAACAGAACTCCACTGGTTGAGGTAGTTGGTGGTCGTTGAACATAACTCACCAGTTGTTGCCTCCACCCAACGAATAAAACTTGTGTTTATTAACATATAAAATTTATGTTTGGTTCATTTTTCCCCCTGCATAACATTTCACCGTTTGATGTGAGATTCATAATTTATTCTAATTCAGAAGACATTGAATGTTTTCATTAAAATATTTTTGAACAACAAGAATAAATTGCTTTTGCCAAGAAAATTGGAGGAATTTTGTGCAGTCATGCAAATCTTAAAAGGTTAATTTATGATGTTAGTTTTGACTGTGAGATATCTCTACAAACATGAATTCATTAGTTTCTTTAGTAGGTGAGAACACTATCATGAATGGTTTCGAAAGATTAAAAACACACTTATTTTTAATGATTTATGGGAAGGCATCTGTGAAGGAAAGAAAAACAGAGATGACAAAGATATTGAACCTGAACCACCTGATGAAGAGAAACAACTTGTAATTTGACATACTAAGGATTAAAAGGCTTATTATTTGATTTCTGCTTCAGTAACAGAAGAGATAAGCAGATAAATTCTTTCTAATAAAACAACATATGAAACATTAAAAAATTAAAATATCTTTATGATTCTCATTGATAATTGGAGTTTATACGGTTACTGTTGAATTTTTTTAATTTGGAGACGAAATATAATGACCCCATGAAGATGGCTTCAAAAATAAAAAATATTTTCCATGATATTGAATCCACTGGCATAAAAGTAGATCTACAACTTACTGCTTTCATAAAGTTCTTCAGCCTACCTATTCACATTACTTGGAATCTCTCCAAGCTAGTGGACAATTGAAGGACATCGACTTTGATAAACTAGTAAGAAAATTTGATGAAAGAGAGAAGGCCTTTGGGAAGAAAGAGTCACTTCCCAATTCCAATGTTGAAATTTTGTGCCTTGCTCAAAAAGAACACAAATCTCAAGGCGAGTCTGTCAGAAGTGGCAAGAATAACAAAGGTAGTGGTAGGAGAAATTTTAGAGGTAGGGGGGGTAATAATAATCAAGGTGATATGAAATAAGGTGAAAATCAACCAAATAATTTCCAGTATGATAAACAAAATGATAAACAATATTAATGGTGTTTTTGTAGGGTCATAAAGTGTTATGACAAGCCTATTCTTCAAGAAGAGCAACCAACATAGCGAATTCAACAACCACTACGAAGATCAACATGCATCAAAACATTTCTACAAAAATATGATGAATTTGACACAGGGAGCTCTTCTAAACAAAATAAAGGAGAGAACACGTCAAGCTCAGGAAATTGAGACTTCAATTTTTCTGTAATTAGTGAACCTAATTCTTTTAAAGAAGTTACAAATTGTGATTAATGGAAAGATGCATTGAAAAAAGAGTATGATGCTACAATAAAAAATGGCACTTGGAGGTTATTGGATCCTTCTGGTTGTGTCAAACCTATTGGTTGTAAATGGGTTTATAAAATTATATATAAGGTAGATGGTTTGCTTGATAAATACAAAACCATACTTGTAGCAAAATGGTATGTTCAAAAGGAAGGTGTCAATTACACAGAGACTTTTGATCCTACAGCTAAATGGGGCACTATTAGAACTTTGTTTTCTCTTGCAGCCCAAAAAGGATGGAAGATACACCATATGGGTGTAAAAAAAATAATTGAAAGGTGATTTGAAGGAAGATGTTTATATGTTTCAGCCATAGGGTTTTGTTGTTAAAGGAAAATAACAAAAGGTATGCAAATTGCTAAAATCTTTGTATGCCCTAAAACAAGCATCTCGTGCATGGTATGAAAATCTAACTGAACATCTTCTTAAGTTAGTTATAAGATTTTTGACCTAGATTATGCAACTCTTTTTGTTAAAATGATTGGAAAGTCAATTGTATATCTAGTTGTTTGTGTTGATGATTTAATGATTATAGGGAACAATGATGATTACATATCACTGGTTAAAAAGGAGTTACAAAAGGTTTTTGACATGACAGATTTGGGTTTGTTGCATTATTATTTTGGAATTGAAGTTGATAAAAAACCCAAGCATATTTTCATTTTTTAGAAAAAAGTATATTGGACAGTTATTGAACAAATTTGGAATGCAAGATTGTAACCCTATTTCTACTCTAATGGAGTAGAATTTGAAGTTTACTTCAAATGAAGGAAGAATTTTTTAAGATCCAAAAAAGTATAGACAACTTGTTGGAAATTTAAATTTTCTTACTACTCATTGTTCTAATGTAGCTTTTTCTATAGGGATACGTTCCAATTTTATGCATCAGCCTTGTGAAGGTCATTGGATTGCAGCAAAATAAGTGCTCAAATATTTAAAAGACACTCAATTACATGGCATAAAATATTCCAGAGTTTTAGACTTTTATCTCACCGGTTATTCTTATTCTGATTTTGCTGGAGATAAAGAGCATGGGATGTCTACTTATGGTTATTTTCTAAATCTTGGGTCAGTAACTATCACATGGAGATCACGAAAGAAATTTGTTCTTGCTAATTAAACTACTGAAGTGAATATGTTGCAGTAGCTCAAGCTGCAAAAGAGATAATTTGGCTTCAGAAAATACTTGAAGATTTGCAGGAGAAACAAAATACTTCAACTCCTTTACTCATTGACAAATATTATGCAATTCAATTGGCCAAGAATCCAAAGTTTCATGCAAGCACATCAACACCAAATATCATTTTATTCGACATTATGTAGAGGCCAAAGTTATTCAATTGACACATTGCTCAACTTCAGAGAAAATTGCAGATATTTTAACCAAAGCATTGGGGTGTGAAAAGTTTGAAAAAATCAGATTATTACTTGGCATGTCAGATGTCCCTTCAGTTTAAGGGGGGAATGTTAAACATTAATCCTTCAGGATTATTATGTATTATATTAGATAGATTAGATGATTAATTTTTATTCCGGTTAAACAAGTTATCGAGATCAAATTGTCTCATATCCGTCTCATATGAATATATATGTAATATTTTCCTTTTCATAATATAGTTTATCATTGGAGTTTGTTCACTCCCCTATGAAAACCTTTAAATTCCTTGAACAATTGTATTCCCAATCGTTTTTCCAGCTCGCACATCTTCCTATTGCTATGTTTTTCTCCTCTTCTAACTACTTTCTATTTCTTTATTTCCCAACATCAAGAACACAATTTCCCTTTATGTTTCTCCAATTAGTTTTTCATCCCAATAAATTACCTTTGTGGCTATTAAATTCGTTGCACAATTCTATTCCCAATCATTTTTCCAGGTTTTCCATCTTCCTATTGCTAGAGTCAAAGTTACTTGGCTATTATTGTTGTGTCATTCATACCTCTAGATTGAATCTAGGAGTAGGGTTCTCACCTAATGCACATCTACTTGGATGGTCATGAATATCCATTTCATATTTTTCAAAGATACATTTTAGGAATAAATAAATCAATCAAAAGAAAACAAATCCATCTCAAATTGGTTCAAACAAATATTGTTGTTATGCCCAATGCAGACCTTAGGAAATCCACTAAAAGCTTATAAATGATGACTAATAGACAACATGCATTAGAGGAAATTTTAGCTTAAAAGTGCCCATGAAATTTTCACATAATTTCCATGTCATAATATGTAAACTAATCAAAATCCTTTAAATTTAAAAAGAGATACATGTCTTAAATAATTTTAAATTGTTTAATTTGGGTATCCGTGAAATATTTTATTATTAGTTTGGGTATCAGTGAAATATTTTATTATTTATTTAGGTATTTCGTGAAATATTTTATTAATATTAGCTAACTATCTTACCCATATGAATTAGAATATCAAAAAATTTATTAATACAATGTATCTGCTTAATTATTCTAAGACTGAAGTGGAAATTTAAGCATAGACCTTTATATCCTTACTTTCCCAGATTGCTGATTGTTTTTCATCATCAGACGGTTCTAGTGCATTACCTGCTTTTCCTTCACAAACTTCATCCCACAGTTCAATAAAAATAAGTGTATTTTTTATTTTTTTGTATCACACCTCGTAATTTTCCTTTCCAGAAAGGAGAACGCTAACTAAAGATACCAAAGAATTCATTTTTTAGATAAAATTAGTAGTCAAACTTGTGATTATACTGAACTCTTTTTGAAAAATATTCCTTTCATGTTTTGTCCTGGCACAAAATTTACTACAGACCAATAATAATTAACTCTAAAGTAAACATATCAAAATACAACCAACCTGACGAATATTGACGGTGTCCCACACAACAAGACGAGAATATCTGGCGAATTCCTTGCAACCACAATCAATGACTGGTCATAGGCATAAATCATGTACGAAATCAACTGTCATAAACCAACGGAAATCAATGTTGAGGAACCAACAGTAAAAAATACAACTGACAAAAATAAACAATGTGTATTAACGTGATGAGTGGTCCTAGGAGATTATTTATCGCACAAGTCTGCATAAATCAACGGTATCGACATCACTTCCTAACATCCGACGGTAACTGACATCACTTCACCTACCGAGTTTTAACATTAACTTTGTTTCCAGGTGGCAGTTTGACAAAATCGTTCAACACAAAAATGACGGTTGTGATTCAATACGGGGGAACTCAACGAATTTTGAATACCACCAGTGTGTGGTGTTGGGGTGGTTTCCAAAACTACTAAACCTGTGCACGTCCCACGTTCTCTATCAGATCCCACTTCGAATCAACTCGAGGTCCCATGCACTCTGCCAGGATTATTAACTCTACAACCTCTCCATTAATGAAGTTCAAATCAAGCACAATCACTTCAAGGCTCTTCAAAAACTTGCACTCTGATACCACTGTTGTAAGTGCTTGGAGAGCTTCATGATGAAAAGATAGTATTAGGTGATACATTTTATTAATCAAAAGGATATATTTATACAAATAAACTTGAAGGGAGATAGTTATGTATTTAAGACCTCGATATCAATTTTTTTATTTTTTTTGGTTGGGGAGTTTAGAAACAATGACTTTCACATAATGATGATTTTTTACTTTAAATTATGCGGTTGCAACTCCTTGTTATAGTGGTGGCAATTTCCTTTCTTCTTTGTTCCAGTTGCGGCAACTCCCCTATTTCCTTGTTGCGGCAACTTCCCTGTAATGGTGGCAACTAGCCTATAGCTTATTACTAACGCTTTACTAGTATGGTGTCAATTTATACACCATATTTACACAAATAAATTAATTAGAAAAATTCCTTTTAAATTGGAAAATTAATTATTTTAAATTTTAATCAAATATCTTTAATTATTTTTTATTTTATAGCGTATAAACTAAAAATTAAAAGCAACACACTCTATCCTATTCTCCTTATAGAAGTGGGTCTTTCCCCTATCGAGAGCCTAGCTATGACTAGGCTTCTGTTGTACAAGCACAAACTCAATAACATAGGAGAGCATAGACTTCCTAAGCTAGCTTTAAATTCCAGCCAAAACCACCTAAGTCTCAAATGAGGTTGGTATAAAGACACGAGGGCTTGGTTAAACCATTGGGAGATTGACGAGAATGTTGCATTGAAAAACATTAATAACATTAAAAATATTGTTACTTCTTAGTTCAAAGAAAAAATGTGGTGTGAGGAAGATTTAGCAGCTAAAAAAAAATTAAGATATTATAAGGAGGTCATCAACCCCACCCTAGAAGATCAAAAGTATCTCTCTGTTTTATATAGCTCAAAGAAGAAAATTAATATAGCCAAGATTAGAATGAACTCTCATGAGCTCCATAGTGAAACGGGTTGTTGGGAAGTTCCTAAAACACCATGGATGGAAAGGTTCTACCATCTTTGTGAGAATACGAACATCGAGGATGAAAATCACTTCCTCTTAGAGTGCCCCGCATACAACCACATTAGATCTTAGTTTCAAAATCTTTGTTGCAATACTGACCTTCCTAGCCTTTTACGTTGTCAAAATTACAGTGAGCTCGGGAGGCTTCTCTCCAAGCTTTTTGAGCATAGGAATAAAATCTTAAATCAAACTAAATAATTCGTTTCTTTAGGTCCGATAGACCAAAGTTTGGTCTCAGTGGACGTTAACCATCATCATCATCATCATCATAATTTTATTATTTTAAAATTTAATCAATAATAGCTTACTTTTGATTAGAACGGCTCTTATTTAATGCACTCTTGATCATTCTATTAAATAATACATTTAAACATAATTACGTCGTAAGGCGTTCCCCTCTGAAACCAACTCTCCTTTGAGGTTACGTTTCCATTTGTGAGTGCTTGATTTAGTTGTTAGACGATTAAAATTGTTTGAGCCATCGGATTGATTCCACCGAAACGTTATAAGAATCGCAACTGGTAGATCTCCATTGTTGAGTTGAGAGTTTGGTAACAATTTATAGAAGACGGTTCAACTATCTGGACTCTGTAATGTCGATCAAAGCGGCGGCTTCGCCACAACATCAACTGCTTCCTTCCCTGAGCACTTGCTCGAACGTATCGGTCCCAATCTTGCTCAAGTCCTCGTCTGTGTTTCACGGCAAACGCAGAGGTTTCAAGTTCAATTCTCTGCGATGTCAATCCTTGCAATCCACGGCTATTTCGAAGGACCTCTCGACGCAGGCGGGGAATGGATTCCTAGAGCCGAATGTTATTGAGCGCAATGTGGTTCGTCTGGGGTTGCCAAGCAAGGGTCAAATGGCACCATGTAGGCGGGCAATGGGTATTGTGGGTCTCCTCTATGGAATTTGGGTTTCTGAGATTAACAGTCCATACTTGAGGTGGGGTGTGAAAATCCCATAACTTCAAGTCATAGAGCTATTGGCTCTGAGCACCATGGATCCCTTAATTATGAAAAGTATGGAGGCAAAGTTAGACAAACTACCCAGCAAAGAGAAAATTTTCAGGCTCCTGATCTGCGCAAAGCATTCCAAGTAAGTATGCTTTTCTACCCTTGGTACAGACTCCAGAGTAGAACATTGGAGATCCTCAAATTCAAATTTCAATCCCAATGATTTAAGTATTATTTACTGACCCGAATAGAGAGAATTTCATACTAAACCCACCGCAGTAAATTTTACTTGAAGAAAATGCTGACCCTCCGACTGCTCTGTCTCTTTATATTGATATGGGAATCCCAATTTCTCTCACCTATTAATCTTGATATGCATGCAGACTTTATTCAAAGGCAAATCATTTAGAGAGTTTACCAGTGGAGCTTTTTCCAGGGCCATGGCTAAAACTGCAGTGGGTCCTTTGGAAACTATCTGGTAACTTTTCTTCATTCATTCTTCGTTTTATTCAAAGACAAGATGAAATGTTTTTAATCTTTTTATTGGAAATTTCAAGTTGCATTATGCAGACAGCATGGTCCTTACTCTATAAAGTCCAAGATCCTACTGGAATTTACTGCTTAGTAATGGGCAAAATGGAAAGAAAAACTCTTTTCTTTTTTTCAATATCTATTATTCTTAGTATCCATTTGGGGGTTGGGGGTGATGGGAGGAGGGTTCGGTTCTAGACATTTTTTTCTTCCTGTTCTTACTGTTTTTTAGGTCTTGCGCTTCCTGAAATTTATAAAGCCTTTTGTCTCTTATTCATTCCGATTGGTCTGAAATCCCATAGGGTTTGCGTCTCCCCAGGATGCAGAATGGTTAAGTTGGCTCACTAGTGAAAGAAATCAATTTTTGCTACTCGAGTCAGTTCTGGAACATATATATTATTTGAGAGCGCAGTATCCTGCTTTAGTGCCTTTGTTCAGTTGATTAGGGGGGTGAAGAGAACGGGGAGGTTGAAGACAAGAGAATATGCAACCACATTTAGTTCCCCTGCCTCTTTTGAATAGATGTGAGATATTCCAATTGCGATTAATCAAAGTAGTTGCAATTAAGAGTACAAAGGGATTATCGTCACTGTTATAGATAACATTCAATCCAAAAATACGAAAAGAGGGAGAAGATAGTAGACAATGTTTCTGAATATTATGTTCATTGGTAAATGGGAATTTCTAATTGCAAATGTCTATTCTTAAAGGAGAGGGGTGAAGGAAGGCATGGTTATGTCAGCTCACTGTTGAGGTCAGTTGGTGAACTTGTTCACGTCAATCAGGTAGAGATCAAACCTCTCGTTTTTGAGGATAGTGTTCCTCCATCATCTGGTCCACCAAATGAGGGAATTTCTTTTGAGACTTGAGTTGGTCTTCAAGAAACCACTTGCTAGTTCAATGGAGTTGTCCTTGTCTTCAAATCTAGTGTATTTATTGCATTTTGTTCTTGGTTCATTCTCCCTGACTTGTAGAATGGTGTCTTTCTCGAAAGGTTGATACATCTAACATTGATGGTTCAAAACAATTAGTTTATCCACACTGAACAAAATGGAAGAATGACTATGTATTGTGATAGATCCAATTTGAAGGCACTTTTACCACTTTGCTTCAGAATTTGAAATAGTCCATATTAGTTTGTTTTCAATTTAAAATTCTATCCCTTCATCCATTCTTTTCCTTTGGCTTAATATTGTGGTTGACTCGTTGCTTATCAAGAGATTCATTATACTTCTGAGTCTTCTGCAATGCCCACTTCCACCCATCGATGCATTTTGTTGATATGCTTGATGAACTTTTTAGCTTGTCATTGAGTAACTTTCTTTTGTTGTTTCTACCATCTAGCCAAAGTACTTTCTACTCTGGAATCTCATGCATGCCTCAAAGCTAAAAGGACAATTTATTAGTGGAGCAATGGATCAGTCTATTCTATGCTAAAAATATAAGAATTGATCATCTTATATCGTCAAATGTTGATGGCTGTACATTCTTAGCAATCACACTACAGTCGTATAAGGTCCTATTGGCCACTTATATTTTTTCATGTGTTGGAATTTAGAATATGAAGGCTGTGCCCCTTTTCAAATTGGTGTTTATTAATGGCCGTAATGCATTTCCAAAGATGTCATAGAATTTTGTTGTTTCTGTCATATTCAGTGGGTGTTAGTAGTTTGAAATTCACTCAAACATGCTTGAAAAATAGATGTGCAGTTTGTTGCCTTAGTATGGTCTTCGTACATTGCCAAAGTGTAGTTGATTTTCTTCCAGGCATTTGGCCCCATGATATAGTGTTATTGACATGGGATTAGATACATGTCTACTAATATAATAGCTCTTTTGTAATTGCCTCCTTTTAAACTTGATTAGAAATTTTTAACATTCCCATGAAATGACTCACTATGTTTGAGAGTGTTTCCAACCTCATCAGACTTCATATGGAGAAAATAGAATTTCATAACCCATTCAAAATTTAGCAGACTTAACAGTTTTCGGGATTTTAGGATCAACGGGATTGTGGCATTTCATTAGATTATATCATGTATGAGGATAGGTGATTGGCATTTAATCAAGAGCACCAAGCCCTATATGTATCCCAGTGTTTGGTGTTGATTGTTGAACCCCTTTGCCATGGCCTTAGCAAAAGTGTACCCTTCACTCAAGTCAAAATCATTGATCACGCACGTTAAGCTTTCTCTACCATATTATAAGGCTTGGATTAAGACGTTTGATCAAAATTGGGCAGTGTTGACTAATATCCCTAGAGAATTGAACTAGACAAGAGGAGAGGAATCTAGATTCTAGATGGTTGATTCTTAAATAATTAATCATTGATGTACAATGGATGCCATATTTATCTTGATTTATGTACAAATATGCATGTTTTCATATCTTCTACAACTAATTTGGCATTTTGGATGTTTTTTTAATATAAATGCAAATATATAATATATACACACACACACACAAGACGCTTCGCTTCTGACGATTTTTGGAAAATAACACTTCCGACGCTTTGCTTCGAAAAAACAGACCCGATTCATCCCTGCTTTGAGCAACATTGCTCAAGGGCAAACCATTAACCTAATGCACTTCCTTTGGCTAAGCTACTGCTATGACATGGGCATATTTTGGTCAAAATCACCCAGACTTTCACCTTGCCCAGTCTGCTTCCTGCCATTGGAGAAGTTGAGGCCTGGTGCATGGTTTGACATACATCCATTGTTCAACATCAAAATCTGCTAATGCAATTTAATATAATACATTTAAAAAATACATGATATATTGTAGACTAGGATGAGTACGTTAGGATTAGAAAGCAAATGTATCAGGTACCCATCATAACCAGATCCTCCTTTAGTTGAAATTGCACTTTATCCTAGTTGCCCTGTCCCCTATAGAGTGAAAGAGCAGCCTCCTTGTCCATAATTTGAGGCACATTTGGTAATTTGATTTTAGTACTGCTGCTGCTGTTTCTTTCTGTTATTGCCCTATTCTGAAACTATCAATCACACTTACTTCAACAGGGGTGCTTGAACATTATTAGTAGTGTCCGGACTCGTGCCATCATCTCAAGTCATTTTTATGTCATGTATAATCGCTTTTCATGTGATGAGCCTTAGCAAATTTAGAGATTCCTGATTATGATCATGTCTGGTGGGTAAATAATTGCAAATAATGACTATTTTGTGTCTTATGCGCTAATACCCTCATTCTGCCAACCAAAGTTTTCACGGTGTGCACTCTCAAAAGTTCTGCTTGTTTTTACATAAGTTAGCAGATTGATTGCTCTGCTTGAGACAATAACTGTTAAGATTGAGCCTATATTTCAGAAGTTAAAAATCAAATTAAGTTACAGTTTTTGTTCCCAATTTTGATGGGAGGCTTTTCATATGGCGTATATTTATATCACTTATTTTTATGTCAACTCATGATGGATAGTAGGTTGAATCTATGGATTGTCAAGTCTATGGCTAGCTCTGGCTAGTGGAGCTTAAGATGCATGTCATTTTACTGTACACTGTTTAAAGCTTTGTAGTTATTTGATTTTTAAGGTGTACCTCTTTGCATCCAATGTACAATGCTGCAGGTTTTCAGTTTTGTTTAATTTGTTTGCTTTGCTTTGATGCAAGTAAATTGTAATTTATAATTAGATCACTCACGACTTTAAAAATTTGCCAAAAATCACCAGTTCAAATTGAACATCCTTAAATTTGCTAGATCCAGAGTACTTGGAGCACTAACTTATCATATGTATGCAGCTTATGGAGGATTTTCTTTGTTAACCTATGTTTTAATTTAGGATGTCTTGAAGCATGCAACATAAGTGGTTCTGAGCACTTCTATAATCTTCATTTACAGTCAAAATGGCAAACAGAAGTTGGCAAGTGTTGCAAGAGTCAAATTCTTTTTATTATTTCTTTTATGAGATTCTGGCATTGTATCGTTTTTATTTTTATCTAATAGCCATTTTATTCTAATTCATTGGTGCTCATTTTTCATGGGCCTTAGATGTTACCAAGAATATAGATGTCCTATTGCTGTTAATGAAGTCTTCATGCCTTCACAAAACTTTGTGCATTTATGGAACTTCCTGGAAATCCATATCCCAAAGCTCCCAGAATTTCCCTAATGGAGTATACATGGCAAACATCCAAAAGGAATCCCTTGAGCAAACAAATATAAAAGGATAAGTCAAAGTTTTCCAGGCTTGAGTAAGAGACAAGCCCAGAGTTCTCCAATTGCCAGACCGAGTACAACTCTGAGATTGATACAAGTGATGTTAAGCTTGATACTTATTTTGGTTTTTCAAAACAAAGAGTATGCTTAAATATTTGAATTCCAAATTCTATTTTCAGGTATTGTTCTAGATTCAGGAGATGGTGTCACTCATGTTGTTCCCATCTATGAAGGCTATGCCCTCCCACATGCAATCTATAGAGTGGACCTTGCAGGTAGAGACTTAACTAATGCACTATGCAATATCCTGACTGAGAGAGGTTACTCCTTCACTACAACAACAAAACGAGAAATAGTTCGAGACATAAAGGAAAAATTGGGATATGTTGCAATGGATTATGAAAAGGAGCTAGAACTGGAAAAGACCTCTACTGCATTGGAAAAGACTTATGAGCTTCCAGATGGCCAAGTGATTACAATTGGCTCTGAAAGATTTAGGTGTCCAGAGATTTTATTCCAGCCTGCTCACATTGGGATGGAAGCTCCGGGGGTACATGAAACTACTTACAGCTCTATCATGAAATGTGATGTGGATATCCGAAAGGACTTGTATGGTAACATAGTTTTGAGCGGGGGATCCACTATGTTTCTAGGCATGGCTGATTGGATGAACCAAGTGATCACAGCACTTGCTCCAAGTAGCATGAGGATCAAGGTGGTTGCTCCTCCAGAGAGAAAATACAGTGTCTGGATTGGAGGCTCCATCCTGGCTTCTCTCAGCACATTCCAACAGGTAGTCCTGCCCACCACATTCTTGAAATCAGAAATATCAACTCAACCATATTTCAACACTTGATCATGAGACTCCAGAAAATAGGCTTTATTTAATTGCCAATTATTTTCATTAGTATCCTTCATGCTTATAAAAAGTATGTTATTGTTTTGAGATCTGAAAACACCTCCCAGGTATTGTTTCTAATAGGGGAAGAAATTTACAACCACACATTTTTAAGTTCCTTAAGAAACATACTTGAGGAGCTGCATCACAAAGCACAGACTTCCTTAGACTCTTGTGTCAGGTCTGACCTATAGTTTTTCCACCAATTATCACCAAGGACTTGCACTCTGCCTCATCTCCTTGAAACTCCCTTTGCAAAAAGAAAGCTCCCGAAAGGTCTTATCTAAGCAGAGCTCTGGTCTTAGAAGGACTATACCAGGTTGGTGTTAAAGGGTCTTTCCTGAGCTTTCCAAAAATAAACTTCCCTTTGCCAAAAGAAAGGTCCCTTTGGAATAATGGATCATGAGACTCCAGAAAATAGGCTTTATTTAATTGCCAATTATTTTCATTAGTATCCTTCATGCTTATAAAAAGTATGTTATTGTTTTGAGATCTGAAAACACCTCCCAGGTATTGTTTCTAATAGGGGAAGAAATTTACAACCACACATTTTTAAGTTCCTTAAGAAACATACTTGAGGAGCTGCATCACAAAGCACAGACTTCCTTAGACTCTTGTGTCAGGTCTGACCTATAGTTTTTCCACCAATTATCACCAAGGACTTGCACTCTACCTCATCTCCTTGAAACTCCCTTTGAAAAAAGAAAGCTCCCGAAAGGTCTTATTTAAGCAGAGCTCTGGTCTTAGAAGGACTATACCAGGTTGGTGTTAAAGGGTCTTACCTGAGCTTTCCAAAAATAAACTTCCCTTTGCCAAAAGAAAGGTCCTGAAAGGTCCTATGTAAGTAGAACTTCAGGTCCTGAAAGGTTTTATATAAGTAGAGCTTCAATCATAGAAGCTCAGCCCTTAGTAGAGCTCTGGTCTGCCTGCTAAGTCATGTCCCAAAAAGACCTTACCAGGTCTTACTTGAGCATGGCAAAGAGTTAGTACTAAATGGTCTGAGCTAGAATGTTCGATTGAGAACAAGTTGATGTATCCAACTCTGGTATAACTTGATTGACATAAAAAATGTAAGAGGGTAGTCCAGACTCCAAACTGATAATAGAACCTATGTGAATGGCTTGATGCTAGTCATGAACCAATTCCTTTGGCTACAAGTATTCTTTGATTTTATTAATTTAGACAGTGGAACTAGTCTAATAGAAAAAATGAAACCCTAACCTTAGCAATTTCATTCTAATACCAGTTGGACCCAACTCTACTCGAAGATATCTCTGGCTAAGGAACTATAACTTTTGTTGTTTATATTAACCGATACTAAGGTTCTAACATCAAATAACATCATTCTGATTATTTCATATTTGGTTCATTGATTCATCAAATACAAGCATGTTTGTGACTAATTTCATTGTTGGTTTGAATAGATGTGGGTAACACGAGCAGAATATGACAAATGTGGCCCATCAATTGTTCACAGGAAATGCTTTTAGTCCATCCTGTAGTTTCCAGTAGAGAGTTCATTGTTTCCTGAATCTTGTCGAGTAGTTGTTATTGTCGAGTAGTAGTTATTTTGTGAGAAAATGGTTTGTTGACTCCAGGTTTGTAAAAGTATGGTTGAGGATATTGATTTCGGATTAACTACATACAGCTCAGAGACAACTAGATTTCTACAATATGTATGTTTTGGGTTGATCATTATGGTTTGGCAATTATGTAGGAAGGAAAATGGGTTGTCTATTTGTTATTTCTTTCGAGATGCTTATAACTATTACTTATATTGATGCTTATAACTATTACTTATATTGAACGAATAATATAATGTTCTTTTTGTCTCCTAAAATGTGCTTGGCTGTATGAATTGGTCACTCCATATTAACTTATAGAATTTCAATTCTCATTCTTGGTTGCTTGAATTGGTTACATGTATATTAACTTACAAAATTTCAATTTTCATGAAACAAGTTTTCTTGCCAATACCAAGGCATAATATATGTTGAATTGGTTACATATATATTAACTTACAAAATTTCAATTTTCGTGAAACAAGTTTTCTTGCCAATACAAAGGCATAATTAATGTTACTTGGGAGTGGGAGCGACATTTTCAGAAGCTCTCGGTTTGGGAGCGAATCCCAGAGCAATTTAAAAAAAAAAAAAAAAATATATATATATATATATATATATATATATTATATTTTTTAATTTTTGATATATATATATATATATATATATATATATATATATATATATATATGTCAACAAAAACATGTAGAATGATGAATTAGATATAAAAAACATAAAAAAACATAGATTGATCATTGAACCATATCACATCAATTATCTAGAAGTTATAATCTTCATCAACCATGTCCACAAGTTAGTAACATACATATTACAACTGCAACATATTGAGTCTCATGAATCATGATTCATCAAATTCAATCTTAAAGTTTCAACTTCAAGCTTTCAAAATTGAAAATTCAATATATAACATTTATCATCATTGATCACCAAAGTTGTACTTGTAAGCTAAGTTTAACCATTACAAGAAATAATATCTTAGATATTTCTAAGTTCTAACTTCTAATTGTTAACATGAAATGAAATGTTATAAAATGAAACATGAATAATGAAATGAAACAACTTTAATCTTTCACGAAGCATCATATTCATAATTCACAATCATTACCAATGAGTTATAATTGCCAACTTCAAACTTCAAATTTTCATTGTCACAGTCATATATTGTTTACAAAAAATATCATTATGATATGAAAGAGTCAAGAGTCAAGATTCAAGGACTCAAGACTCAATAGTTATGAAAACTAATAGAAATTAGAAAAGACAAGTAAACTGTAAATCTACATGTGGCCCTTGCCACAAGAGTCTCTAGGAGTATAAGCAGGTCGTGGTGGTCTTCTAGGAGTCTCCCGCACAGACCGACGACCAGAACTAGAAGGCACATGCCCTCCACGTGAGGGTGTAGATGGAGGTGGTGACAACAAAGGAACAAGACTCAGAACTCAAGCACTGCTACTGGATGGTGGAGGTGGCATGGCTGCTACAACTACTTCATCTTCATCCCTTATAAGTTCCTCTTCCAGTTCTTCAAGATGTATAGTGCCATCCTCCAAATTGTCTTCCTTTGGGTGGTTGTCCCAAATTTTATATGTGGGATCCTCATAAGCCCGATCACAGTAATGACTCAACAACCTCAAGTTGTAGTGCACATAAACCAAGCTTTCTGCCCGGTTTTCATTGAGTCTGTTTCTTTTCACATTATGTATGAAGCTGTAGGTGCTCCAACACCTCTCTGTAGAAGAAGTATTTACAACCTGTGATAGGACTTTTTTTTCCAATTTTGGCAAAAGTCCCTGGCCGCCATATGTTTCCCACCATGTGAGAGAATCAAATCTGTCTCTGTCTTCCATTGCATGGAAGTTACCAAACAAACCAGTGCCACTGAAGTATTTGCCTATTTCAAGGCGCACAGCTGCACATTCCTCCCTGTCAGGTATCAACTTTTCTAATGCTTGCAAATGTCCATTAGTTACCTCTGCATCTAAATGGGGTTTGGTCCTAATCCCACCCCCTAGTGCAGGTTGGCCCAACCAAGATGTAGAGTAGTATTTTGGTGTAAGGATATATGCCAAGCAATGTAGTGGAAGATTAAGTCTATTCCATCGTTCACACACACAATCGTGAATCAGTTTGTACAAGTCGGCATCTCTGTTATGAACAATATCTTTTATTTTCCCCAACATGGTATCCATCTACTCATACACCTCGCAAATCATTGGTTTATCTGTATCTGCAAACTGAATCATGTGATAAATGGGCTTGGTGAAATCCAATACTTGCCTCACACTTGTCCAAAACTGACCATCAAGAGCGGCCTCCTCCACCAGTTCAAAACCTCGCCTGTCAGCTGCATTTGTAGCCCTTTCCTTTAATACCTGCCAATGTGGACTTGATACCATGCTAGCTAATGACTCTCTTACCTTCAAAAGGCGTCTGAAGGTGAGGTAATAGCTACCAAATCTGGTCTTCGCAATCTTCAACAACTCCAATCTTGAGTGACTGCAGAAAAGGTCATGGGTATTGCTATGATTTGTAATAAATTTTATCATTTGTTTGCCTTTCTTGTACAAATCACCAATCCATTTGTATTGTGCATTTTTGTTCTTGACAATATCATGCATCAAAAGGTTCAATGTGTGAACCAAACATCTAGACCAAAATATGTTGGGGTATTTATCCTCAATAATTGCTCCCGCTGTCTTACAATGAGGAGCATTACCAGTGATGACTTGGATGACGTTGTATGGTCCAATACGGTCAATTGTTTCAAGTAATGATTCTGCAATGTTGATGGCGGTCTTGAACTTGTCTGAGTAATCATGTGCAGTTAGAAAGATGGCACCACTAACGGACACAGCAAGAACACTTATCAATGGCTTGCCTTTTACATTTGTCCATCCATCAAATACAATGGACACCCCATGGTTAGTCCAAGAACTTGTCATTCTATTCAAAGAATGTGATATTTTTGCTTTTTCATGATCAAGTCCAATGGTTCTTGCCTTGTCATACTGAGGGCTGTTATATCCTTTAGGGGCATCATTTATGGCAAAAACCATTTCGTGCCAATAAGGTGAGCGAAGAACATTGAATGGTATCCCACATGTATAGAGAAACCTTTAAACCTTTGAATCCACATCATTCCTACACCCCTCATCAAGGAAATCTGATATGGTTCTATGCCTTAAAGCTGATGACCATATGCCTCCATATCCACTGCCTTGGGAGGATGCTGAAGGAGTTCTTTGTGCTTGTGATTGTGAGCTTGGTTCAAAGAAACCCCTTGATTTTAGATTTGTATTGGGCTTCCTCCTCTTCCCTTATGTATTTGGCTCTATCTGCTGCTGACACAGCTGCACAAGTTTTGATTCCTATTTGTTTATCTCCATCCCATGGTCTTTTCCCGCAGAGGTGTTTTCTGGCACGGGTGTATGAACCTATGTAATTATTGTTGCAATGGGGGCAATGAAATTCAGTGGTTCCACCCCCTTTCCCTGCTTCAGGCATGTTAACATATTTCCACAATGGGGTTTGGTCTTGTTTAGATTTTTGAGAGTCATGTTCACCCTCCTCCAGCTCCTCCTCACCGGGGTTTTCATCAAATCCACTTTCTCCAACTTCTTCATCCCCCTCTTCATTTTGGCCCCTCCATTTCCTACTCTCCAGCACCATAATAACCATAAAAGGGACCAAGAAGAGGAAAATGCCAAGAAATATAGCCAGGTCCATGATGTTTGATATTTGTAGGCTTTTGAATCTGCAAAATTTAATGGGAATGGGAATGGGAATATGAATGAGAAAATTAATTTAATTTATTTAGATTATTTAATTTAATTTATTTAGATTCATGATGTTTTTACTAAATAAACTAAACTAAATTACTACCTAACTAAGGTTTAAAATACTAAATTATTAAGTTACTAACCTCCTTGCAGGCTTGCTCCTTGCTCCTCGGCGCTCGCTCCTCGCTTCTCCTCACTCCTTTGCTCAGTCTCCTTTGCTCTCCTCAACTCATTCAAGTGACAATGAAATATTTTTTTGCCCCCCAAGTCGTTTTAAATTTTTTTATTTATTTATTTATTTTATTTTATTTTATTATTATTATTATTTTTTTTAATGTCCGCGGAAATTTTTTCGCGTGAGTCACTCCCGAAGAAAAAATTAAAAGCTCGGGAGCGATCGCTCCTTGATCGCTCCCAAGCTTGAATTTTCGCTCCAGGAGCGACGGGAGCGACGCTCCCGAATTCACTCCCGATTTTGGCAGGGAGCGGAAACTTTTTTATCGGGAGTGCGCTCCCGACCCGCTCCCACCCGGAGCGCGGATTGGGAGCGGGTTTGAAGGGGTGGGGCGAGTGCTCCCCCGCAACTATGGGCACAATATATGTTTATATTAATAGCAAATGCATATATGTATATGTTTCAACACTTTTTTAGCACAATATTAGGAAACATATAATTCCTTTCATGCTTAATATGGAGTTAAAAAATGAAAGTGAAAAAAATATTTCAACGAAATTATAAATAAAGTATTTTAATATTCATTTTAACTAAAATAATGTTATATCAACTTTGTACATAGAGAGAGAGTTTTTATTCCACTCACAATTAGATTTCTGCACATGGGGTTTTGGAAAAGGTATTATTTACAAAAATATATTTCAATGTGAATCATAAATACAATATTTTAATGTCTACCTTAAATAAAATATTTGAATATCACCATGATGGGGGTGGATGAGGGGCATTATGAGGGGCACGAAGGCACACCTCATATCCTCCTCGAGAACTGAATCAAGGTACATATGGCATGTGTGACGCATGCGACCACAATATGGATGTTCCACGATGGCTAGTGTTAAATCTATATGTACGAGGGTAGGTGGAGGGAAGTTGTTAGTGAGTATGGGCATGCGTTTGTGCAGGCCACCAACCTGTGCAAACTTTTTCGATTGTGGCTTTCAGGGATATAAGTGATGTTTGTAAGTGAGATTGTTCTTGGCACTCTATAAGAGGTTGTCAAAGTCTAATATGGGACCCTGGAGAGGATTGTAGCTGGAAACTCCATTGTGACAGGCTTAGCAAGGAAAGTGTGAGGAGATTGCATAATTGGTTTATGAGAGCAAAGATATTGTTCTGGTGCTTGTCTCTAGTCATCCAGGAAAGTCCATAAAACAGATTTCTCCGTCTCTATAGTGTCATTGTATATTGTGTTTGGAAGGAGGTGATTAATAGTCATGGTCATGGTTGTATTCAGAAAATCAGGGTCAATTTAACATTGTTATTTGAAGTTTATTTCTCCTTCATTTTATGATCTTGGGCTTCTTCTCAATTTTCCCATCTACATAACCCACTCTTCCTCTATGCTTATTCAGGTTAATTTAATTTTTGCAAGTGGATATTGCATCTTCAGTAGCCATTTTGCGAAATTATCTCAAATGTACCTTCAACATTATTATTTGTGTCCTCATAGGGTGATCAAAAGCCTATTTTCCAAGCCTTTATATTGTTATTTTTCGTGGTAATAAATGTTGACTAAATGATCTTGAACATTGTAAATATATCATTATGAAACATTATAATGTTGTGCAGAGATTGCATTGATTTTACAAGACACTTCAAGCTACTAGTTCATTTTCTATTGGCTTGCCTTACGGCGTTTTGTTTGCAACATCAGGTGCAAATGCTAGTTTAATTAGTTCCCACTTGGTTGTAAAATGTTGTACAATTTTATTTTGAATTTTAAAAATTATTTTATACCATAGAGTGATTCAAAATCAAATTTTGGATATCATCAACATATTTTTTTAAGATATAATGTTTGAATTCCAAGAACACATTGAACTCTTGTTTTCTAAACTAAAATCTACCAAGTTTTGATGAATTCTACTTTTGTGTTTCAACACATTAAATGCCTATATACCATATATGTGAGATTGATAGATATTTATCTTATTTTTGGAAAATATGGCATGGTAAATGTAAAATATTTTTTCCACAATTTAAAATCTTGATTGAAATGTTATTTTGGCTCTTATTTATAGCTTTTTGAAAATTGCAAATTGAATGTAATTTTCATTATCAGACTCTAAACCCAATAGGTATTTAAAAACTCAGGTTTATGAATTCCTACCAATGGAACAATTTGAAGTTTACAGGTAATGAACACTATCCACCTACCTCTGAAAGGGATCATGCAACCACAACTTCAAAGCTCTAATTTTCTTTTACACCCTGTGAAAATTAATATGCAAATCATAGGTTGCATTAAAAGAATTATAACTACATGAAATCAAGGAATGAGAGGGGTCTTACATATTTAAAGACCTATTATTATCACTATTTAAAGAATCAACAAAATTTTAACAAGAAATAAATAATTTTAATAAAATTGGAAATGATATTTTGAATTTCAAAAATATTATTATTATTATTATTACTATTTAAGTAAATATAAAATATAAATTCAATCATTTCATTTAACTTTAATTGATCACACTACTACGTTTCAATCATCCATAAGCCCATTCATTAATGGAGCCCTTTCAAGAGAGCATTTATTTGGTAAAGATATCCACTTTGTCCTTGTGGTTCAAGCCTTTGAAATGTGAACCAAACCAATTATATGATTTAAAAATTGGCACAATCTATAGATGTATTTGAAAGTATTTAAGACCTTTGCATCAATTATTATTATTATTACTATTTTGGAGTTTTGAACCAGTGACTTTTACATAATGGTGATTTTTTAATTTAATTTATGTGGTTGTAACTCCTTGTTTTAGTGGTGACAACTCCCTTGTTTCCTTGTTAGAAAGTGTAGCAAGAAAGACTCAATTTGACTTTAGCTTTAGTCAAATTGAGTAAATAGAATTTCCACATCAGTAGGACAACTTGGAGGCAGTTAACTAGTGTGACATGGCTCTTGTCACTTTGTTAGCTCAGTAAGTTCGAGTTATTGGACTTGGAGTTCAGTCATGCATGTGTTGATTGCTAAATTATAGCAATATAGTTAAGATATTTTCAGTTGTACACAGTTAACTGACCTCTAACTATTGATAGAGTTAATTGAAGGCCAGTTGTTCAGTGAGACAATAGTCTAACTCAAAGATCTGTCAATTAACTGATCAATCAACCCAAATAGCTCATGCATGCATCAAATTTGAATTCCTCAGCTGGTGTGGAGGAATTAAGGCTAATGTAAAATTATTTGTATACTAGTGGAGTGTACAAAATTATGCATGCAAGCAGTTGATCAATCCTTGGGAATTGCGGAAGAAAATAAGAGGAAATTCCTATCTTTTAGGAGCTAATTTCCTTAAGGATTGCGCAAGGAAATAGGAGGTTAGAGGAGGCAGAATTTGGGCTAAGTGTTGGCTAGAGGCTTGCATTCAGCAAAGAGAACAATTTTACCTTTGTAAGTTGTGCTCAGAGCTGGAGCAAGCAATTGTAATAGTTTCTCTATTCAACTGATTAATGCAAAAAGGCTTGAGGGGTTTTTCCCATTTGGGTTCCCCTAGAAATCACTGGGTACTTTTGATTTTGCTTGTTGCATGTCTATGCATGTTGTTCTAAATTGTGATTTTCATTCCGTAGATTAGTAGAGTAGAATTTGTCTCTTGTTTTCAGTTCGAAACCTTGAACAATTACAATTTCTATCAAATTTCTACATGGTATCAAAGCCCTGAAATCACATTAGAACCAGTATTTCAAAATTTTCCCTTAGGAATTTCAACTTTATAGCTTCAGTGTAGCAAATTTCTTCATATTATAGAGAATTTCTTTCAACAGATTGAGATTAGAGTATGTGTTGGAGGGAAGTTTGAATTTTTGAGCTTGGAATAGATTTAGGATCATCACAAGTGCCCTAGGAGCAACATTCTGGAGTAGCCAAAATCATGACAAGTGGGAGTCATTAAAGTCCTCATGTATAGTGATCATTGAAAAACTAATAAGTTGTTAGGAGGTAGAGTTGATGGAGCCCTAGTTTAGGGCATATCCAAAAGACCCTATGTACAAACTTGTTAATGAAGCTAGAAGGTTTCTAGTGGGAAGAGCAGTGAGCCAATGTTTAGTGACACAAAAAGGAGTTGTGATCATTGATATTTTCATATTGATGAGTAGATATATTTCCCACAAGGAGAACAAGACTCAGAGGGAGTCTAGTTTCAAAGGGATACACCCTATGGATGTTAGTACTTTATGATCTGGGGAGATAAGAATCATTATTACAATAGTTGCAGCAATAGAGAAATAACAACAGTAGTATGAGTAGATCAAATTTCACCATGCATACAGCTATACCTCTAAGAGTGAGGTGGGGCGATGTCGAGCCTTAACCCCAGAATTGCAAAGAATTAGGCGGGATCCATAGGAGAGCAGTTACAGTATACTTTCCTCATGGATAATTACCTTGCTATAGGGGCTCATTGTCTTCAGTAGCAGAAGGATCAGTGTCATTTAGTGCAGTCAGATGGTGAGGATATCATAGGAGTTTTGATAGCAGTGAAAGAGGCACAAAAAATAATCAACATCAGTGAAGTCTTCCTAATAGATAGTTGCATAGACACAATTTATTCAGTATTTTTGGATGCTTCTTAGTTGGAGTTATTGCAGTAGCAACAACAATAGTGAGAGATAGTGCTACAGTACATTCCAAAGGTGTTGGATAGAGGTGGTGCAAAACCAATTTCTTGCTAAGAGGGAGTGTTATAAAGTGTATCAAGAAAGGCTCAATTTGACTTTACCCTTAGTCAAATTGAGTAAACCGAATTCCCAAATCAACGGGACAACTTAGAGGCAGTTAATGAGTGTGACATGGCTCTTGTCACTCAGTTAGCTATGTAAATCCGAGTTAGTGGGATTGGAGTTCAGTCATGCATGTGTTGATTGCTAAATTATAGCAATCTAGTTCAATTATTTTCAGTTGTACTCAGTTAACTGATATCTAACTATTGATAGTCAGTTGAAGGTCAGTTATGCAGTGAAACAACAATCCAACTCAAAGATTTATCAATTAACTAATCAATCAACCCAAAATAGCTCATGCATGTATGGAATTTAAATTCTAAGTCTAATGTAAAATTATTTGTATACTAGTGGAGTGTACAAAATTATGCATACAGGAAGTTGATCGATCCTTGGGTATTGCGCAAGCAAATAGGAGGAAATTCCTATATTTTAGGAGCTAATTTCCTCAAGGATTGCACAAGGAAATAAGAGGTTGGAGGAGGAAAAATTTGGGCTAAGTGTTGGCCACAGACGCTCATTTAGCAAAGAGAATAGTTTTACCTTTGCAGGTTGTGCTCAGAGTTGGAGCAAGCAATTGTAATAGTTTCTCTATTCAATTGATTAATGCAAAAAGGCTTAAGGGGTTTTCCCAGTTGGGTTCCCCTAGAAATCATTGTGTACCTGTGATTTTTCTTGTTACATGTCTATGCATGTTGTTCTAAATTGTGATTTCCATTCCACAAAATAGTAGAGTAGAATTTGTGTCTCTTGTTTTCAGTTCAAAAACTTGAGCAGTTACAATTTCTATCAAATTTCTACATTCCTTGTTACACATGCGGTAACTCCTTTGTAATGGTGGCATCTCAATTGTAGCTTGTTACTAAAGCTTTATTAGTTTGGTGTCAACTTCTACACCATATTCACATGTAAATAAGTTAATTAGAAAATTTTCTTTTAAATTGGAAAATTAATTATTTTAAGTTATTAATCAAATTTATTTAACTATTTTTTGTTTGATTTATTTTTATTATTTCAAAATTTAATCAATAATAATTTTAATTTTGATTAGAACAACTCTTATTTAATGCATTATTGATCATTAATAGATTTCATCATAATTTATGCTTGTTGTGATATGAGATTAATTTAGGTGACAAGTTAATTTATCAGAGTTTTCTCACTTAAATTTAATTGGCTTTGACTTGGTTGTAAAATGTTGTACAATTTTATTTTGAATTTTAAAATTTGATTTATGCCATAAAGTGATTCAAAATCAAATTTTGGATATAATCAATTTTTTTTTTAAGATATAACTTGGAAATAACACTTACTTTAGCAAATAGGTAGATTTGGTTTGTTGAATAGTTGGGCTGTGGAGATATTTTCTTAACAACCAATCTCTTAGTTTAGAAATTATTTGGATCTCATTATCATCTTAAATGCTTGATGTAATTGTGTCATTGGTGTGTAATAAAAAAAAATAATTTGTGTGTGCGCATCTTTGTTCTTTCTAGGTATCAGAGTTAGTAGCTCTAGGAGTAAGGGAGAGCCCAGGAAAATGTGAGAGTGAAGTTGATCCGGCGTTGGGCAACACAATTGAGTTGCATTATTTTCCGACTAGGCTTTCGATAGTCTTAACAGATCATGTCAATGTTGATTGAATCCTATAGATCACGCCGAAGTTTACTGTGGTGTGTGTGGAGGAGGCGTAGACCTCACCGCATGTTGAGGAGCGTGAAACCATCTAGTGAAAATGTTTGAAGGATTTACAATTGTTCAATTCTGGTGGTATCGTCGTGAACTTCATTCTTTCTTAAGCGGACACCCTCAACGAAATTTGGTGCAACATTGCAGATGCAGGTTACTTCAACCATGAACGAGGAATAAATTTCTAGCGTGTCTTTTCACGTATGTGGTTGCTCACAGGGACAACAATGGGGTGAGGAGTACGAGGGGAGGTAACTCTGCGGAAGACAAGTTAATTTGTGAATTTTGGTGCCTATTCCTGTCGTAATAATAGATGCGCAAGGGGTGGTCGTTACCCAATCAAGATCTTGGAAATCGAAATGTGTGTTGCCGACAGTGGGCTTTGTTGCTTTACCTATTGTTGCTTCATTTTTTAACTTAACGTTTGTTCGAATTCAAGGAGAGGACCGAACCTGATATGCCCTCCCACCAATTCTATTTGGGAATCTATATGACACACCATTTTTTATTACCTGTCGATGCTTCTTTTGGTTGGCTCTAGCACGAATGCTTGAAGACTCTATACAACAATTGTTATTGAGAATTGAAACCAGTCGTCGAACCTGCCACCCTGGAAATACCAAGACAATGTCAAGCAAGTCAAGTGCCTACGTGCGGGTTGGAATGAGAGGGTAACAATCATTAAGTAGTGCTTTATTTTTAAATATGGAGCAAATAGTTTTGGAAAAATTCAATCGCTCAAACTTTTGTAACAGGAAGGTGAAGGTCCAAATGAATATAATGCATAAACACTTATGGAGTGTAGTAAAAGGACTAGAACTAGCATAACTAATTGAATGTAAGGAAAGGGAAGAGAGAGCTAAGTCTATTACATCACTGTCAAATTCCTAACTTCACCTTATAGACTTAGAAAAATGTTCTACATAAATATGGGAACAATTAAGTAAGATATTTGAGGGAAAAGTTGTGAATTCAAAATTCTCTTTGAAATTGCAGTGATTCAAACTCAAAATGTATGACGGGTATCATTGTCTACACACATAAATGATCTAACATTAGGCATAAGGCAGCTGGAGGAAATTGGGGCAAAAATAGAAAAATTATGATAACACTATTTTCACCTTAAGTCAATTTTCCTCTCAATCACTAGATGAAATCATTGCAACACTCCTAGCAGAAGAGAAGAGGGTGAAATAAGGGGATGTAGAGGACAATTCACATGTTAATATGGCATTATTCTCAAAGGGTAGAGTAAATAAAAACAAGAACTTAGTGGAATGTTTTCATTGCGAAGACATGGACACACAACATTCAATTGTAAAACTTGTGCCAGAGATATCTTAAATGGTAAATGTGGAATGTTTTTAATGCTGAAGACATGGACACACAACATTCAATTGTAAAACTTGTGCCAGAGATATCTTAAATGGTAAATTAAAAGAATTAGCTAACATAGCTACTTTTGAAGACTTTCAAGGCCAACCTTGAAGACTTCTCATATTGTGACAACAATGATGAATTCAATACAGGGCCTCTTATACTTTTCTAAAATAACTATCAGTTATAGCATTAGTTATATGTTATCTATGTGTGTATGTAAGTGTATAAAAAGGTTAGTTGTATGATTTACTACTGGATAAGCTCAGTACATAGACAACTTACCTATATAACTAGAAGTATGTATTTCGATGCATACTACTAGAATGGAAGCATGTCCACAGAGATATTCAGTATCTAGGCTATTCTTCGTGGTAGTCAAGAAGCATCAATTGTACAAAGTTTGTTAATGATGGTAAGAGACATTGATGTTTCAAATAGAGGTCAAGTGGTAGCTCGTGTGGTGGTGAAGAAAGAGTTGTCTACAAGATCCCAGAGTGGATGTAATTATTGATGAAGACCATATTAGACAAATATGAATTTATATGTAATTTGTGATTTATGTAATAATGTATGTGTTAAGGGGGAACTTGGAAATAACACTTACTTTAACAAATAGGTAGGTTTGGTGCCCCCATCTTTTGTGTGCCCCCATCTTTGTTCTTCTTTCTATATAATGTTTGAATTACAAGAAGAATCTTTAATTTATTTTTTATCTTGATTCATATTTCATTGATTTAGCTTTGATCTCGTTAGGCTTGCACTCATCACTGTTAGGCATGCACTCATCGCCATAATTGGTTTTCCACCAAATTGGAATTTTTGTCCTTTTTTTATTGTTTTAGCTTTTATGCAGGTCAAGTCTTTGAAAAGTGAACGAAAGAAAATATATGAATCAAACAAATAATTTAAAAATTGGATGCAACTCCTTGTTCTAGTGGTAGCAACTCCCGGGCAACTCCCGTGTGAGTTACTAAAACCCCTATAACGGTGGCAACTCCCCTATGGGTTATTAAAACTGAGTATTGTATTTTTGTTGAGATCTATGTTTAACATGTTGCAAATTATATTGTTGTTGTGAGGTTTTTGATATCTATTTATAAGTTGGTAGTCATAGCCCTCTTTCTTTCACCATAGGCTTCTCTAGTTATTCACTTTCTCATAGTTTGGTAACTGAACTTAGCGTATCAAAGTGATTTATTCAAATACAAACAAAAATCTATAAAAAAAAATATGGTTATATGTTTAAAATATTTGAAAATTTTAGGTGATTTTATAAATTCTTTTATAAAACTATACACATACACAAACTCTTAAAAATATGCCAAATTTTTTACATGAAACTTAATTGATGATAGGGAAACAAGTTGAGCATTGTCATGTGTGAGCTTCTAGTACCTTAGGTATTGTTGTACATAGAAATGGTTACCTTAATAGTACATAAAATATTTATTGTTATTATCACTCAATAGTACAAAAAACATTTACTATTATTATAGCTCCACTCTAAATCTGAAAATTTCAAATTATATTTCTCTTATCATGACTTTAAGTTACAATCCCATAAATTATTCAAATTTAAAGCAGAAAAATAATTTTTACAAATCAAACTATGGAAATAAAACAAATACAACAAATATTTCGAAATTTACATGATCAGAAAACAAGTGGCAAAAGAGAAAGATAGAAGGGCATTGAAACAGAGCTGGTCTTCATTGTCAGAGTAGAGACCACTGCCTACAAATATGGGGCCTCTTATAATTATCATAACAACTACCAAAAGAGTGTCAGACATGTAGTGCTCTGTGCCTATGATTCTTTCACACATTCACAAAAAAACTATCACTCCTGGCAGATACCATAAATTTCAAAGGTTAAAGTTCGGGGATTCGATACGAATACCATATTATTCGTCCAAATTCGATTCGTTTCTCAGGTCTAATTGATAAAGGTTACATTTTACCTGGACGGACGATTGTTCATTCAATAAGAACAATCAACAACACTAGTATGGCCCACGATAAAGGTTACACAGTTTACACACGGGGATTGTTCATTCAATAAGAACAATCAACAAAATTATCATAGCCCACGGATAAGGAAAGAACATTAAAAAGCACAGTGAAATGGGAAATTTACAAGTTTAAAAATCACTCTGAAATGGTAAAGGTTAAAAATCATAGTGAATTGGGAAAGTTTATCAATTTATTACTTAAGAGTTTAGAAAACAGGAAAAGAAAGAATCTGTTACACTCTGAAGAATTTGTGGGAGGTAATTTTAAAAGGAGTGGTTAATTTTTTAGGTTATTATATATTTTTTAAATGTGTTTGTATATATTATTATGAATATTTGAAATAAATAAACGTTTAAATTAGGAAAGTATTTTAAATGTAAATTTTGAAAGATATAAAAGTTTTGAAAGTATTTTGAATGTAAATTTTAAAAAATATAAAAATTTTGAAGTGAAGTGTGATTTTTAATTTAAAATAAATTTGGAAAAAAAAAAATAATATTGCTTTTATAAAAATAAAAAATATTAGAATGAATTTTTATTCAAATTTTTAAGCTATTGAAAATTCAAACTTAATAACTATAACATCACGAAACATATCTAAATTATCAGGAAAATAAGATATTTCAAAGGTTTGTTCTCACTGTTAATCTAAAATTTGAAAACATGAAATAATAATAACATCATCATCATGCATGGCAACATCAAACATGGTGTGTACCATCAATTACAACGAGACCATGACGAAAACGGACACCAGGAGGAGCATTGTTGGAGAAACATACGTTGCTGGAGGAGATGAAGTGGGCCCATTGGACAAGCCGGAGAATGATCACCGATTTTAAAAAAAAAAAACCTAGGAAGATAAAGTCAAAATCGTCGAATCTTTGGACTACGCCTAAATAAAATACGCATAACCCATGAAAATGGAAAAAGCCATAAATAAAATAGCCATAAACCATGAAAATGGGAAAGGCCATAAATACATAGCCATGAACCGTGAAAATGAAAAAGGCCGGTTAAAAATGGAAATGTAAACTATTTCCAAAGGCCATAAAATAAATGGGTTTTTTATTTCCTTTTGTAGCATAGCAGCTGTTAGTTCCACGTCCACTTTTCCTCGTCATTGCGAACCCCGAGATTCGACGCATGTGGGAATGGATTGTACCAAACATAGCGGACCCGCTCAGGCTCCGGCATGCTAACACAACTAATTAATATTTCGGTCGTGGAGCAAGAAAGTCGAAAATAATGCAGAGCAACAGCTTTTGCGTGGGTTGACAGCGACATGGTACCTGTACTGGTTGGTTGTTGGAGTGGATTACCATTTTCTGTGTAGTGAATGAGACGCGTACACTCTGAGTGTGCATGTGACTCTGTGTCCTCTTTCAAATATACGGAGCAGAGACACAGTGTACAGTGTACAGTCCTATATTTAATGGCCGAGCAGAAAGTGGAAGTGTTAGATCTCATTTTATTTGAAAATTAAAAGCAGCATCTACAGCAAAGGTCATATGGAATTTAAAGGTGCAAAGCTGGACGTCCGGACTCAGTATTTCAGGTTGCACATCAAATCTCCCACCAAACTTTTGATATTTAAGAGCCTCGTGCATGTGTTGGCATCTCTGCCCGCGTCTGCCACCGGTACGTCCGAGACCAATGATCGACGTACGGTTTGAGTTTGACGATCAAAGTACTCGCAGTCAAATGGCCTTTTTTTTTTGCTTTTTTCCGAGTGAATCATATAATTTTGGTCGCCCTTTTGATTTTTTTTTAATAGAGTACTCTAACAGCCCACGTTGTTACAGAAAACCAATAGAAATTTTTATATAATTTTGAGAAAATGCAGTAGATTTTTTTGAAAATTTAGGTTATATTTGTTAAGTTTTAAGGTTTTAGTGTTTTGAGAAAATGTAGTAGAAATTTTTGAAATTTAGATTATATCAGTTAAGTTTTAATGTTTTAGTGTTTCAAAGGTTTTTTCCAGTGTTGAATTTATTTTTGTTATTAGAAAATTTATATTAAGATTTATTGAAAAAAAATTTGGGAGATTTTAGAAAGAAATTTTTCAATAAATTTGATTATAAAAATATTTAAATTAGTTTTTGACAGTGGAAATAGATTAAACACCATCAAAAATCTCTAAATTAAATTCAAACTCTATTAATTAAACAAATTAAATTTATAATTTAAAAAATATATATTAATTTTTTGACCAAATTAATTATAAAAAAAAAAATAAACAAACAAGTTTGTAAAAAAATCATTTAATTTATTAATTGAACTACGTTATCAAAGACAATTAAATTGAGCCTCATCTATCCTACTATGCAATTTTTAGTAGTTACATTGTAATGTGGATATTTGTGACCCTTGACCTTGTTAGACATTTTGGAGGCTAAATGTTAAAAAAAATAGAGTTAAAATTTTTTTGACTTTTGAAACCAATTTCGGAAGTCATTGTGGTCTATATTTCATATTATGAGTAGAAAGTGGTTATAGGTTATAGGGGATAACATTGAAAAGTTACGCAATCGGTGGTTGTGGTTGCTCACGTTGAAGTTACGACTACCTTTTCTCCAATCTTTCATGAAGGTTAGATTCCTTAATTGCCTTCTTAATTCTTTTATGGCTTTGGAAATGGGTTGGAATGGGTTGCAGTTGTTGGCGATTCTTATTTCCGTCACAATTCGTTAATTAATGCCCCCTGACATGCGGGGCATTAAGGAAATATAAAGCGAGTTGTTTTTTTTCACCTCCAGTTTTTTCAGCTCGTGTTATATTTCCCTAATGCCCCCGCATGTCAGGGGGCATTAATTAAAAAATTGTGGCGGAAATAGGAATCGCCGCAGTTGTTTATTCATGTTAAGATTATTATTTTATTATTGTCGGAAAGGTCCATGAGAGTAATTTGTTTTTCTTTATTTAAATTGCTCTTCGGTGCCTTGGCTTTCCTCATTATGATAGCACATTCTTGTTTTATCACTTCTTTATCCTTGAAGAATGGTTTTAAATTTCCCTCCAGTATGTTACACATAATGCTTTCTATTAGAATATTTTGGGCAATGGCACATACCAAACTTTTGTTCCGAAGATAAGTGTCCTGGGGTTTTTTAGAGTACTGAATCCATATATAGTAAAAAAAACCATTAAATAACACAAATTAAGATTTCACTTCAAATTTTTTGACCAAATTCAAACACCGGAAAGTCCAAAAAATTACATTAAAGACAACTCTGATTTGAAATATCAACAAATTCTGTATACTACTGTTAAAAAAAATTGAACTCTATTTATAAAAACAAACCATATAAAAATATAATTTTATTATTCTCTTCCCATTTTTTTATTATTTTATATTTTAATTATTATTTTTTTAATTATTTATATATTGTAAATATTTTTAAATTATTTATATTTTCCAAGTTTAAATATGAATATTATTACCATCGGTATCTATAATATAGAAATCTTTCTTCATAAAAATCATTATTTATTTTAATATAAAAAAAATGGGATAACTCGTTTAAGCATTTGTCTGGTGAGGGAAGATATTCATTATGATGTACATAGTTGTTAGTTATGGTGTAGTATTTGTTTGGTGAGGGAAGCTATTCATTATGATGTACATAGTTGTTAGGTATAGTTTTTTCTATTATTAATAAGTTATTTTTTACTACACCATTTTTATCTTTGAGAATATAGACTCTACAAAGGATATGGGTAAAAATGGGAAAATGTTTTGAGGTTTTTTTTTTTTTAATTATTTTTTTAATAAAAAAAATTTAAAATTTAATTTTTTTAATATAATTTTAGTGTTGGATGACAATTTCATTTAAAAATATAATTGATAATTAGAAATGAAAAAATTAAAACAAGGATTAGAATTGGAATATATATTGAGAGAGATGGGTTATCTTAGGTGGTTGGGTGGAATGGTTGTTATGTTTCCTACCTAGTTTCAAATCCCTAATGATCTTATGAACTATAATAACTTGATAAATATTGTTGTAATGACTAGTACCTATGAATATTGTTGTATTGACTTGAGCCTTATGAACTCTTCTCAGTATACCTATCCTAATAAGGCTTCTCACAATTTTCTTTATATATATATATATATATATATATAATGTTTTCTTCTTTAAATATATATATAATGTCCACTGAGTATACCTGCCCAATAAAGCTTCTCACAATTATATATATATATATATATATATATATATATATATATATATATATATATATATATAATTATAATTATAATTATATTAATGTAAACCATAATTATATTAAAATAAAAATACTAAATACACTTCTCTAATAAAAAATTAGAAACATAGAGCTGAAAAAAATAACGTAAAACTATTACAAGATGATTTTCTTAAACAACCTTTTGAAAATAAAATCCTATACTCCCAACTAAACTAAATATATTATTTAAAAATACTCCAAACTAAATTAAATATATTATTTAAAAATGAACATAATACACTTTCAAAATCTGTATGCTCTTAAAAAATAATAAGAAACCACATAACTTTTTATAATAATAATAATAATAATAATAATAAATTGGTATTAGTGTTACCTTTATGTAAAAAAAAAATTGGTATTAGTGTTACCTTCATTAACCTCTTTCTCAATGCCTCCGACTCAAAAATTCAATTTACAACTATAACAAAAGCATAATCCATTTAACATTTCTCATTAACCTCTTTGTCAATGCCTCCGACTCATAAATTCAATTTACAAATATAACAAAACCATAATCCACTTAACATTTCTAATTCCACATGTTGGAAACTGCCAACGTGTTTTATTTTTACTACTTCATGTATACTTTCAAAGTTTATTGAAAATATGTAAAATAACTACCTTAACCATGATTAAAAAGAAAATGTAATAAAATTATAACATAAGTAACTTAACATAGATTAAAAAACCCCAACGGTTTGAGCATCTTCTAAAATCATCAACTACAACTGGTATATGACATATCCTTTATAATATGAAATGGTGCAGATACTTAATTAGCAAAAGAATAAATGATTTTGGATAGTTTTGTCATATTGTTTATAAAAATTTAAATGCCCATTTTTAAACTCATTTAACACTAACACTATCACTATGGGAGCTCTATTTCATTTATAGAAAGGGACTTCAATATTATTCGTCAAAAAGACTTCTCTATTTTATTTAATATATTATATTAAACCGTGGGAGTGTTGTTAAGTTATGGTATGTTCTATGCTTATAACAGTTTACTTTTTTTTCTTATTATATTCCACCGATTAGCAATCACATGTACATAAAGTAAAGTGCAGATAGAACATTAAACGACCGACAGAAAACAAGCCAAGACAAGAGACACAAGATGTGGCGGCTAGCCAGGGACACCCCACAATGTGTGGGGAAACCCTTTGATCAAATCTTCTTTTATCTTCAATAATTCAGCAGAGAGAAATAGTACAATAAATCTGATTCATATCAGCAGTAGCAAACCCTAGATCAGCAGCATCAGCATTAGCGGCTTCATTATCAAACTAGGGCAGACCATATCTCACAAACCGACCGTCGGATTGACTTCATTCCACCACCAAAAGTTTTGGCTTCCAGAGGAGGTTCAGATGAACCTACAGCGCAGTTCAGATGAGGAGATCTTCTAGGCCATGCAAGTCAATCTTTACTTCTGCAGTTGCAGCTTCAGTTTCAGCAGTTTCCGGCTTCAAACTAGGGCAGTCAATATCTTGCAAACCGTTCATCGGATTGACTTCATTCCACCACCAAAAGTTGCAGCTTTAAAAGGAGGTTCAGATGAACCTACAGTGCAGTTCCAAAGAGGAGATCTTCTAGGCCACGCAAGTCAATCTTTACTTCAACAGTTGCAGCTTCAGTTTCAGCAGTTTCCGGCTTCAAATGTGTGAGAGAGAGAGAGACCCATTTCAGCGCAGAAGAGAAGAGACTCATATCTGCGCAGTAGAGAGAGAGAGATGTGATGAGATGAGTGAGTCCAAATGAAGAAAAGTCATCTTATATTTATACACAACGTTGGTGGGTGAATAAATGCGACTGTTGGGCTTCTGAGCCTACATGAGTTGTAGGTCGGCGTGATAATAATTCCATAATCAAAATAAATTCATATCTCCATGAATACTTATCGGAATTGGATGATCTTTATATCAATCCTACACCTCTCGACGAGAGGAATCTAATAAAAATATTATTAGCCATGAATAAAATGACCCACATGAAGTTTTGCCCTGGTTGCCAATTTTAACACTTCCTCTCAACCATGGAGAACTTCATCTGCAATCTGTCTATCAGTCGTTACTATTCATCCATCAAATGCACCGCCTTGTACAGCCTGACCCTTGCCCTGCTCTGCTCTATTTTGCCTATTCTGCTTTGTCATGTTCTGCCCTTCACTGGTCTGTACTGTTTTGTTCTGTTCTGCTTTGCTCTTGCATTGTTCTGTTCTACTCTGCTTTTGTCTGAATTATGAAGAAGAAGAAATGACCGAGGATGTATCATACTGACTCAAAGTCAGTCTCAGAGTATGTACCACTGGTCCCAGACCAGTCTCAACCAACCCAAAGTCAGCGTCATAGTGAGTACAACTCCTACCACTGGTCCCAAACCAGTATCATTGATCCCAGATCAATGGAGGTCATCCTAGCGTAGGGAGTACGGTAGTTACAACGATGCGTCCATCGGTACTACTATGGTCCCTAACTTCATTTCCCTGCTCATTGATCAAATGAGAGGTACTTCCCATGAGTCCCAGACTGCATGGGTAGGATGCCTCGACAGGAGAACTAATCAATCCTGTCCTCACAAGAGAACACATCAATCCTGCTACAATCGCCATGGAGAACACATCAATCCAAGCCACCATGGAGAACACATCTATCCAGGCCTCACAGGAGAACACATCAATCTTGCTACAATCGCCATGGAGAACACATCAATCCATGCATCACAGGAGAACACATCAATCCTACTACAATCGCCATGGAGAACACATCAATCCAAGCCTCACAGGAGAACTAATCATCCTGCTACACAGGAGAGCGAATCATCCTGTTCCACAAGAGAGCGAATCATCTTGTCCCACAAGAGAGCGAATCATCTCGTTCCACAAGAGAGCGAATCATCTTGTTCCACAAGAGAGCGAATCATATTGTTCCACAAGAGAGCGAATCATCTTGTTCCATTGCGCACCACCAGGGGAGGGTGAGTCACCCTGTGGTCGTATGTTGCTCCAGTAAGAACCACAAGCCCTCAGAGCTCCCAGAGCTCAATGTATGCAACATGCAAGACCCTTGTACAAGGGTTTCTTGATGACTCCAATTCGTTTGGGAAAATCACAAATTAGATCTTTCCTCAGGGCTTTGACAAGGTGTATCAACCTGTACATCATCTTAATGCGATGGAGCCTCCTTGCTCATAAACTTACCATATCCCAGATGATGTCTATCTGTTGGAGCAATCAACGAATACAGGATTCCTCAATAATTGAATCCCACCTCTGGTTGTTATAGAGAATCACAATGGTATCCAATGTAAATCCAAACAGCTCACTGAAGAGCTTTCGCAACCAGACTGCCTCACACGAGGTCATGCTAGCAATAGTATATCCTACTTCAACGGTGCTCAAAGTCACCGACTTCTGCTTCCTGCTCATCCAGGATATTGAAGCAGATCCCAAGGTGAAACAGCACTCGTAAGTGCTCTTACGATCCACCACACTGCCTGCCCAATCAGCATCAGTATATCCAAGTAGTCTCACATCTTCGACAGTGTATCTTAACCCATTGTTCCACGAAGATATCTCAGAAGATTCAATCCAGTGAGGCTCAACCAAATATGAGCTCACAATGTTAACTGCAAAACATATGTTCGGATGGAGGTTCACCAAGAATATCAATGCGAATGAGTTTATGAAACTCAGAGGCATTTCCCAAATCTGGTCCGACATCACTACCATATAACTTTTAAAAGTTAAGATCCTCGAGGTAGTCATAGGCTTGCAGTCCATCATACCAAATCTTTCCAATATCTTTACCACATATTTTGCTTGAGATAGGAAAATTTCCCTTGGCTTCTGCCACACTTCAAGTCCTTGGTCCTTCATTTCAAATTCAGAAGCCATCTCCCTCTTACATTTGTGAATGAGAGGGTTTGCACCTGTTAGAAAGAGGTCATCCACATACAACACCAGTATGAGAAGCTTGTCATCTTCAACCTTAAAGTAAAGGTTAGGATCAGCTTCATTCCTAGTGAATCCCAGCTTCATCAAGTAGCTATCGATCCTCTCATACCATGCTCGGGGTGCTTGCTTCAGCCCATAGAGAGCCTTCTTCAACCTGCATACATGAGATTTTCAATCATAAATCTCAAATCCTTCGTGTTGCTCCACGTAGGCCTCTTCTTTGATCAAACCGTGCAAGAACGCAGTCTTGACATCCATCTGATGTAGGTTCCATCCTTGTGAAGTCACAAGGGCTATGATCAAGCGGATGGTCGTATATCTGGCAACAGGTGCAAATATCATAGTCTATACCTCCCTTCTGGGATAAACCATGAGCAACAAAATGAACCTTATACTTTTCCATACTTCCATTTGCTGCATGCTTTATCTTGTAAAGCCATTTTGAAGTAACAATTGTCTTGTCCAGGGTCTGGGAACTACTTCCCAGACATCATTCTCCATAATAGACTCATATTCTATGGTCATAGCATCCTTCCATAGTTAATGCTTGATGACATCTGAGACTGATGAAGGTTTATTTTGTATGATCGTGCTCATGATGGTCAGGTATCCCTGATACTTGTTAAGTTTCTTACTTTGATGGAAGGTTCCTCAGGGTGCAGCATGTCCTTCAGCATCATCAAGTATCCCCCTAATCCATGAAGGCCTCTTCCTAGAAGAGGAAGGCTCATGTGGAGGAGGATCAATCGGATCCATGGGTTCTTCTACATTAGACATTGATTCATCAACCTTTTCTTTCGGTTCCCTGCTGGCGGCTTCTTGAGAGCTCCTCAAAGTTGGAAGATTGTTCACCTTGCTGAGAGCCATATCTTCGTCAAAGGTGACATCATGAGTAATTACGACTTCCCTTTGATCGGCTACATAGATTCTATAGCCTTTACTATTTTCACCATAGCCCACAAAAATTCCTTTCTTTCCAGATGCACCCAATTTATTTCTTTTCTCTTTCGGCACATGAAAATATATAGGGCTTCCAAAAATTCTGAAATGAGAAACATCAGGTTTCTTACCAGTGAACTTTTCTTCAGGAGTCTTGGAACCCAATGCTTGATGAGGGCATCAAATTTTGTACATATACGGCAGTGATTGTAGTTTCAGCCCATAGAAACTTTGGAAGTCTTTGATCATGTAGCATGGCCCGGATAGCTTCCATCATCGTGTGGTTCTTCCTTCCCACCACACCATTTTGCTCAGGAGTATGTGGTGTAGTAGTCTCCCTCTTAATGCCAACCTCAGGTATGCCTGAGTGAACCAACTGTAATATATCGGAGGTCTTGCTTTGGCTTGAGGGGAATGGTCCCCTTTTGAGCTTTCCTTTGGCACATCCCGGACATACACCTTCTTTCTCTACTTGGAATTTGGGCATCCCTGTTACCATCTGTCTTACATTGGGTAGAGCTTTGTAATGAAGGTGGGCAAACCTCCGATGCCAAAGTTCGGACTAAAGAGTTGTGTCACAAGACATGACATTTAGCGGACTTCCATTGACCTGATATAATGAATCAACACTAAACCCAAGAGTAAAGGCATCTTTAACATTATTTTTCCATATACATACCTTGCCATTGCTGAAGGTTACCTTGTAGCCTCTGTCTTCCATTGCCGAGATGGACACTAGGTTCTTTTTGAGGTCAGGTGCATTTAATACATCCTGGACTTTCTAGCCTTCTTGAATGGTTGTCCTCTTCCTCGATTCCCAGCTGTCCTCTTACCTTTGCTATTAAATTTTCCATCCCTTTGATTTGCCATCAGAGGGATTTTGATCATCGTCACGGTGAGAGTCCTTTCTATCAAGGCATTCCCTTGCATAGTGACCTGCTTTATTGCAAATGAAACATCGTCCTTTTCTTCCACCCTTAAATCCAGCCTTTCTTTTCGATTTAGACCCATAATTATTTCTTTTCTTAGCATGAGAAGAAAAAGCAGCAGGAGGACCTTTAGGCAAGGGCATTTCCTGCTCTTCTACCCTTGTTTGTTCTTGAATGCATCTAGCCATTAATTCCTCGAAACTAGGAATTACATTATTGTTCAGAAGAGTAGTCCTGAACACATACCATTCAGATGGTAATCCTCTGAGAGTTGTGAGTGCCATTTCACTGTCAGTAATGGTTTCCCCAATAGATAGGATATCGTTCTTGATCTCGGTGATTCTTAAGAAGTATGCTTGCATACTTTCATCTTTACCCTTCTTGATTTCCCTCAACTTATTTCTAAGAAACAAAACTTGATTTGCATCATTAACTTTAAATAAACTCACCATTCTGTCGTAGATTTCCTTGGAGGTGTCTAGATCAGAGATGTAGGCCACCAAGCGCTTGTTGATAGAGTCCCGGATGATCTTCTTTGTTTTGACTTCTCCATTTTTCCATTTGTTCTAGGCAGCAGCAGATGCATTTGATGAAGGCTCAACAATATTGCCTCTTACATGGTCCAGCACTCCTTGATATTCAAGGGTTAGATCGATAGACATCTTCCATCTGTGATAGTCAGCTTTCTCACGGAGCTTGTCTTCGGCAGGAAAGAGTGTTGAGGACCCCATAGTTCTTTTAGGATAGCCTTGCCAATCTTCTCTTCAATGATTGCTCTTGCTCTTGCTCGGGCTTTGTCTTCACCTCAGCTCTGATACCATGTTAAGTTATGGTATGTTCTATGCTTATAACAGTTTACTTCTTTTTCTTATTATATTCCACTGATTAGCAATCACATGTACATAAATTAAAGTGCAGATATAACATTAAACGATCGACAGAAAACAAGCCAAGACAAGAGACACAAGATGTGGCGGCTAGCCAGGGACAAACCCCACAATGTGTGGGGAAACCCTTTGATCAAATCTTCTTTTATATTCAATAATTCAGCAGAGAGAAATAGTACAATAAATCTGATTCATATCAGCAGTAGCAAACCCTAGATCAACAGCATCAACATTAGCGGCTTCATTATCAAACTAGGGCAGACCATATCTCACAAACCGACCGTCGGATTGACTTCATTCCACCACCAAAAGTTTTGGCTTCCAGAGGAGGTTCAAATGAACCTACAGCGCAGTTCAGATGAGGAGATCTTCTAGGCCACGTAATTCAATCTTTACTTCTGCAGTTGCAGCTTCAGTTTGAGCAGTTTCCGGCTTCAAACTAGGGCAGTCGATATCTTGCAAACCGTTCATCGGATTGACTTCATTCCACCACCAAAAGTTGTGGCTTTCAAAGGAGGTTCAGATGAACCTACAGCGCAGTTCCAAAGAGGAGATCTTCTAGACCACGCAAGTCAATCTTTACTTCTGTAGTTGCAGCGTCAGTTTCAGCAGTTTCCAGCTTCAAATGTGTGAGAGAGAGAGACCCATTTCAGCGCAGAAGAGAAGAGACTCATATCTGCGCAGTAGAGAGAGAGAGATGTGATGAGATGAGTGAGTCCAAATGAGGAAAAGTCCTCTTATATTTATACACAACGTTGGTGGGTGAATAGATGCGACTGTTGGGCTTCTGATCCTACATGAGTTGTAGGTCGGCTTGATAATAATTCCATAATCAAAATAAATTCATATCTCCATGAATACTTATCGGAATTGGATGATCTTTATATCAATCCTACACCTCTCGACGAGAGGAATCTAATAAAAATATTATTAGCCATGAATAAGATGACCCACATGAATTTTTTCCCTGGTTGCCAATTTTAACAAGTGCCCTGCTTCAAATGGTCCTGAAAGACTCCCTTATCCATCTCTTTTATTCAAATTTATGTTTGTTTTGAATTTCAAATCAAACCTGACAAGAGAGATTAATAGAAAAGGGGAATGCTAAGCCTCCATTTATTGTCCAAATTAAAGCCTTACACATTGCCTACAAAACCAATTCCAACCAGAGCTCCTTCTCATCTACTCCTAGTCTTTGTAGGTATTTCCAATCAGTGCTAGAGTACCCATTCCTTAATAAAACAAATCATATGTTTTGTTTCTTTTCTTTTTCAGATTCGATCATTTCTTAAACCTTAAACTAACTGTTGATTGTTATTAGTGTTGGAATATGGATATATGATCATATTATTAAATGTAATAATCATATTATTATTGGAAATTCCCTCATAGGAGGCAAAGACACATACACATAGTAAGAAGAATTAGTGTATGAAAAGTACTAATTAAAGATATAAAATTTAATATATTTTTTAATATTCAATTATATATATATATATATATATATATATATATATATATATATATATATATATATATATATATATATATATATATATATATCTGTGTGTGTGTGGGGGAAAACCTATTATTTGTTAAGATAAAAGATGATATTAAAGAAAGTATGTCACTTCTTTTTCCAAAGTAATTATATTTTCATGAATAGGCAATTAGAAACAAAATGGTTATTTAATTTGTTTCTTTAATACTAATTAATGGATATTTTATTTTAATTGGTTTATTTCACTTTGAATATTTTAGGCTAGATATTTTGTTGAGAATGCAACAAGATGATGGAGCTTAGTGGAAAGAAGTCGCCTTCACTAAGTGGGCTCGCAGGCTATTTTTGGCGCAAAGTCTATTTTTAGACATATGGATCATGGTCTATGAGTTGCAAGATGTTATTTGTGGATGATTGGTCATGTTGGTAAAAATAGATGCACTTCTATTTTTAGACATATGGGCGGAGTCTATTTTTAGAATGCTGGGCTAAAAATAGAACAGTTGAATATTATTAGCTCTTTATAATATTTGGACTATAAACATTATCTTATCCTCTTGGAGCATTTAAATTTGAGCTACAAATGTGGCACATGCAATTGCCAGAAGGAAATACACTTTTCTTATGGGTCAGTTGAACTATTGCATGATGGACTTCAGTTAGAACTCAAGTGATTGAGTTTGGTGGAGTTGATTGAGGAGTTGATGGAGTTGTGTTCAGTTTGACTTGGTTGAACTAGTTGTATTTAGTCTAACTACAGAATACACTAACGATGAGTGATGTGAATTAATTGTTAATTAATTCACTAATTATTAACTCATAAAGCAACTAAAGAATACATCAGTTAACTCAGTGCATGGACAGTTTAGTGGAGACAGGTGTTAAAGGTTGAGATTGCTATCAGTTGTGACTATAGTTGTGCATGAGATTTGCATAATCAATGGGATTGAGTAATGCCAATGAGGATTGCGTGGTTCAGCCAAGAAATACGAGTTTGCTTCAGCCATTCATCATGATTTCTCTTGCAGATTGCGCAGTGGAGGCAGGCAAACAGTGGAGGAGATTTGAGGCTTCAAATCTGAGCTAGTTTGTGTGTAACAGGTGGAGATAGTGCTGGATACTTGAGAGGAGTATTGTACTATGTATTGTTATATGTTCTCTATCATTATAATATACAGATAGTGTGGGGTTTCAAGCTGTATGATTTCCCCGGGTTACAATCTGTGTTAATGTGTGCATGCAATTGATGTTTCATTGATTTTAATGCTGCTAAATTGATGATCAACGTAGAGGAGATTATGTATTGTGCATGTATTCCGTAATAGTGTATAATTGGGATAATCTCTGTGAATAAGTGTCATATTATTCAAAATTTCTACATGGTATCGAAGCCAAGTTGATCATCAGATCTATTATTCAGAAAGTGATTACATTTTATTTCTTTAGTCAGAGTCTGTAATTGGGCCCAGTAGCCTCTGGATTCATCCTTCTTTTGGAAGGTGAGATATCCGGTAAGAGCCCATACAGTCAATCTCTGTACGAGAAATACTTTTTTCTCACGAATTTTAGATCAGAAGCGGTTGAGTTTTGAGTTGGTGGAATTCGAATTTGCAACAGTGTTTTCTTGGTGTCAAAGTTGAAATGTCTTTCAACGGATTGCGATTGGAGTATGCTTTTGAAGGAAGCTCGAACTATATTGCATGGAAATACAGGATGGAGGCGGTGTTAGATGACAATGGGTTGAAGGATTTCATAGAGGCTGAAGTCCCAAAGCCTACTAATGCTGCTCACATTGAGGTTTGGCAAAAGAAGACAACAAAGTGTCGAAGGATTCTGTTGGAGGGCGTGAAGGATCACATTGTATCCAGCCTGCATGGAAAGGCTTCTCCATACTTGATGTGGAAAGCGTTGACATATTTATTCCAAAGCAAGAGCGACTAGAGGAAGTTGGCGCTCAAGGATAAACTCATAAACGTTAAGTGTGAGAATGGAGACAGTATGCCCAGGTATCTCACGAAGTTCACCCAATGCTGGGATGAGCTGGGAAGTGTGGGGGTGACTGTAGATGATGAGGACTTGGTGAGCTTGGCTCTCCTTTGTCTTCCGAAGAGTTGGCATTCGTATCAGGACTCTGTCAATGGTCGGGAGAAATTGACAGGATGGGAGAGACTCTGGTCAGATCTTGTGCAGGAGGAGATCAGACGGAGCACCAGAGACAGTTCTTCATGCATGCATGATGAGGAGAACTGTGCCTTAGCGAGCAAGGTGAAGAAGGGGAAGGAGAAGGGTTCTCTTTCTGAATCCAGTTCTTCCAATGATGGGAAGAAGGTTGACAAGTTGAAGGTGAGATTCTTTCATTGTCATGAGTTGGGCCATTATGCTAGTAATTTCCCAAAGAAGAAATCCAAGAAGGGATTCGAGGAAGGATCTGAAGGTGAGGCACTTGCTTCACAATTTGAGTTGGATTTCACACTCTTCGCATGTATGGTTTCATCCATAGTGGGAAGTGGTTGGTTTCTTGACAGTGGAGCTTCTTTCCACATGACTGGTGACAAAAGGTTGTTCAGTAATTTGGAGGTGAAAGATCTCCAGATACTCATAGTGATGGGTAATGATGAGAAGTATAGTGTCTCGGGTGTAGGCACGATTATTTTTCAGAGGGAGCATGGAGCTCGCCTTACCTTGACCGATGTCAAGTATGTACCAGGACTAAAGAGAAACTTTGTGTCGATCGCGATGCTGGAAGACAGAGGCTGTGATGTAGTCTTCAGTAAGGGAAAGGTTTTCCTTACACACATCATCACTAGACAGGTGAAGCAAATTGGTTCACGAGTCAAGAACCTGTATGCTCTTGAGGTTCAAGATGCATGCAAAGCCTTCAGCAGTGAGGCAACTGATGGAGACTTGGTGGTTGAGAGGGAGCGTATATTACCTCTCAACATGCAGAGCCAGAAGAAGTCTCAGACGATTGTGGAGGAGCCACGATTGGTGCAGCAGCTTCAGGAGGTTGTGGAGCAGCCACAACAAGGGAAGCTGAGAGGAGATCGAGTAGAGACATCTACTCATGCAGAGACCTCTAGTAGGGGGAAACTTCGAGCCAGGTGGACTGAGGGATCACATGCAGCCATACCTCCAGGCAGGAGGTGGGGCAATATAGAGTGATCGTCCCAAGGAGGAGGGGTAGGATCCTTGAGGTACCCAACCTCTTGGATGAGACCTTGCTACGGGAGCCTCGATGTGGAGTAGCAGGAACTGACTGATTGGGTAGAGACAGATGCAGATGGAGCAGCAGATAGAGCAACAGTGTAGGGAATCCCAGGATAGCACATAGCTAGTAGGCTGCAGCAAATGCGAGAGGCACAAGTGTTTTGCACAGTGCTAGGTGGCACAGAGAAGTGTGCAATGGTGCGAGATGCATGGAGATGTTTCAGTAGCGCATATGTCAGAGAGGGAGCACTTGTCAGCAGCAGGTAGAGCTTCAGCATCAGAGTATGTTCCTAGCCCAACAGAGTGGTCAGTTGGGAGTGTTTTTGTTCCAAGTGTTGTTGGAGCAAGTGGACCGGGCAAATGTGTTGCATGCAGAACATTCTAGAGTTGCAGGATAGGGGTTGCAGATAATCCATATCTTGTTGAGAGGGAGTGTTGAGAATGCAACAAGATGATGGAGCTTAGTGGAAAGAAGTCACCTTCACTAAGTGGGCCTGCAGGCTATTTTTGGCGCAAAGTCTATTTTTAGACTATGTCTATTTTTATACATATGGATCATGGTCTATGAGTTGCAGGATGCTATTTATGGATGATTGGTCATGTTGGTAAAAATAGATGGAATTCTATTTTTAGACATATGGGCGGAGTTTATTTTTAGACTGCCAGGCTAAAAATAGAACAGTCAAATATTATTAGCTCTTAATAATATTTGGACTATAAACATTATCTTATCCTCTTGGAGCACTTCAGTTTGAGCTACAGATGTGGCACATGCAACTGCCAGAAGGAAATACGCTTTTCTTATGGGTCAGTTGAGCTATTGCATGATGGACTTCAGTTAGAACTCAAGTGATTGAGTTTGGTGGAGTTGATGGAGTTGTGTTCAGTTTGACTTGGTTGAACTAGTTGTATTTAGTCTAACTGCAGAATACACTAGTGATGAGTGATGTGAATTAATTTCTAATTAATTCACTAATTATTAACTCATAAAGCAACTAAAGAATACATCAGTTAACTCAGTGCATGGACATTTCAGTGGAGACAGGTGTTAGAGGTTGAGATTGCTATCAGTTGTGACTATAGTTGTGCATGAGATTTGCATAATCAATGGGATTGGGTAATGCCAATGAGGATTGCGTGGTTCAGCCAAGAAATACGAGTTTGATTCAGCCATTCATCATGATTTCTCTTGCAAATTGCGCAGTGGAGGCAGGCAAACAGTGGAGGAGATTTGAGGCTTCAGATCTGAGCTAGTTTGTGTGTAACAGGTGGAGATAGTGCTGGATACTTGAGAGGAGTATTGTACTATGTATTGTTACATGTTCTCTATCATTATAATATACAGATAGTGTGGGGTTTTCAGCTGTATGCTTTCCTCGGGTTAGTGTTAATGTGTGCATGCAATTGATGTTTCATTGATTTTAATGCTGCTAAATTGATGATCAACATAGAGGAGATTATGTATTGTGCATGTATTCTGCAATAGTGTATAATTGGGATAATCTCTGTGAATAAGTGTCATATTATTCAAAATTTCTACATATTTTAGGAGTAGGTTAATAAGTGATAAATTTGCTTTTATATTTGTTTTTGTGTCATGCCCAAGGTTAGAATTTGAAGCACACCATGTTCGATTTAGAATACCTTTTGTTAAGTCAATGTTTTTTTGTGTACATGATGTGTAGTGTTAATGGTGACCTTTGAAAATAACATTCCTCAACTTGAATGTAAGACATTTAATGTGGTCATATTTTACTTTCATGAATCTCTCTTGAACTATGATAATGGAGGTTGGCATGACTACTTAGTAGTATGCTCCTAAGGACTACGAACCTTTTTAGATCTTTCTTGAATAGTCTCTCGGGATTTTAACTTATAAGAAAGAGGGCCCCTCATAGAGAGGGGAAAGAAGATCTTAGAAATTCATATGACAAGTTAGTTTATGTTCAACAAAATAGGGTATTTGTACATAGGGTGAACACCCTTAAGCAACCACTCACATTAGCAAATCAAATATTAATATACCAGTTTATTATGTGGTTAAAACCCTCAAAGAGGGAAACAATCTACAACCCCAACCAATGCAACCACTTGAGACAATATATTAATGCAAAGGAAAAATATAACACATAAGAGTTTTTGAGAATCAATCTTCAAAAAATGACCCTCTATACTCTTTAAATAAAGATCATGGACCTATCAAGTGTTATGTTATATATTAATATAGTTGTTAATATCAAAGAGAATATGGATTGATGCATCAATTTATATCTAGAACATATTGTGACCATTGGATTACATAACTACAAATGCATACTAAAGAAGCACACTTCATCAGTGGATATTGAATGCACCTCATTAGTAGATAAGGATGAAAATTCATAAGAAATTGGTCTTAAACTTTGTGATTATCTGGGGACTCGTAATCTCACATATCACTCCTCAATCACAAGGGTGAATAATTATACCAATAAGACAAGTTGAACTAGTGCATAAACTAGTATAATCTTCAATCTAAAGCTTTTGAACTGAACTTCAATGAAGATATGTCCAAAAAACCACAAATATAGATGATGAGTGGTTCATTTGAAATGAAATTCAAGAGCATAATTTATAGAAGTGAGCATCTGGCATGTTTGAACATACACTCATTACTTGATCATTTTCCAAGTAATTTGACTAGAAGAAGCTAATATATTATGTTGATTGGTGAATGAATAGGACACTTTTATGTTATTAGTGAATATATATGACCAATGGAGTTATCTCTAAATTTAGAAATAATTAGGTGTTGAACAACATCCAATTGTATAGTTGAAAATAAATCAAATGATTCTATATTCCATGCTAGATCTTCCCAAATATGTTGATTTGATGAAGTGAATTGAATCGAGTAATAGATATCCTATTAAAGAGACCAATGGCTATTATAGAATTCCAAAATTCTAATTGAATTTTAATACATAGGACTTTGAAACTTGAAGCTTGATTATCATCATTGACACTGCCCCTATTAGGTGTAAGGATATAATATTGTTGAAGGGATCCAATCTTGAGATTTTGGGTTCTTATGGTTATTCAATGTATCTTCGGGTTTCGTTGGTAGACCACTAACCAATTTTGACTTGATTAATGTGGTGTTCTTGGTTGATCACTAACATTTCTATTTCATTATGTACACCTTCATAGATATGTAGAGAGTACCATTCCCTTAACTCATGTTTTAATTCAAAAGGCATGCAAAATTGGGCCCTAATGATCTCCAAAATATCCAATTGGAATAAGTTTTTTAAATCCTTTTTATTTTATGATTTCTCCATGCAAATGTGACTTTACCTATATGTGAATTGGATGGAAAAAAAATTGCCACTTCTTGACTTGTTGATTCCATCACCAAGGACTTATCTAACACTAATGAATTTTTTTCTTTTTAGCTTTCCTCCTCTTTTTATATTTGTCTAAATGCTGATTAGTATTTCCACATTGAACACAAGGATGGAGATCAAATCATCGATTCTCCATCTGACCAACTCGATGAAAATATTGGCATTTAACATTATGATGTTGAACTGCAATAAGTGAAATGGAATCTCCTTGAAGGAATCCCACACTATACAAGTGAATTGGTCTAGAGTATTTAGGAATACCAAAGGAAACCTCCATATCCAAATCTTCTTTTGTATTTTTTGCTGCAAATTTATTCCATTGTTTAATAAAAGTATTGGAAATATTATTCTAAATGTGTTGCTTAAAAGTATATGGAATTTGATTTGTTGCATGTTGCTACTGTTGGGTCTCCAAAATTTCATCCACTTTAACCTTCATTTCCATCATTTAACCCTCATTCTATAACTCTATAGCCCCATAATCCTACATTAAGTAACCACTTTCATAATTGTATGGGTTTATCATTATTATTTTCCGAATCATTGATTTTAAGTATTTTAGATGAATTTGTGATTAAATATTAGGAAATTAACATGTTTTCATATACATCGAAAAGTGATTTGAGTTTTGTGATATTGTAGGCCTACTTGGAGATTATAGAAGGGTCCTACTTGGCCACCCAACCACAAATTCGAATTTCAAATTCCAACTCATGAATATTTGTGGAATAATTGTAGAAGATGTGGATCATTAACTATGCACATTCCAAGACGAAGAATCATGAATGAGAGAATTTTGAGAGGATTTGTATCTTACATTTTTTGGGGATTGGTTGTAACCACGTGAGATAAATGTGGATTTAGGAGAGATTTAAGGATCTGTATTTATTGAATATTTATCCTTAATTTTTGTATAAATAGGAGTGCAACCTTCATACAAAGGGTTGTTAAGTAGCTAGTGGTTAAGTGTTAGTGTGAGTGTTAGTTTCTAGTTGGAGGTTCCAAGTTCCATCCAAGATGTGATTTGTAAAGTGAGGAGAGAGAATTCTTGTAATATTTTGTAAAACATTTTATGAAATACATACTGCCACTTTGATCTCCACAATGTGATGATAGTTGTTCAATGTGCTTACTGAGGAATGGAGGGCCCCATCAACCTCAGTTTGCACACCTTTGTACATATTGGTAACATAGTGTAGTTGTTTTATTTAATTTATTTTCATCAAGTGTGTTTTCATTTTATGCAAGTTTGGTTTTCCTTTCAGCAAGTGTGATTTCATTTCATCATGTGTGAGTGTGATTTCAATTCAGCAAGTGTGATTTCAATTATGCAAGTGTGATTTCCTTTATGCAAGTGTGATTTCAATTTCTTTATGTTTAGTATGATTTGGATTAGATTCATTTAACTTGTTTGGTAATTATTTTTAACTACAATAGTTTAGTATATTCTAATAAATAACCACCTAGTACATATAGTATAGGTATACCTCATCAGTTCTACAAACCCAAGGTTGAAAATTAATGATAGGGATTTAACTTAAAATTAAATCACCCAACAACTACACCAAAGACAAATTTTGTCAGTGAACCATAAAAATTTAGGTTCATGTATAATGTTAGCCTCATTTGAATATTCAGATGTAGCTATATTACTATGTTGATCTTGTGTTGACTGTTAATTAGAATCTATAAGTTGAAATTAATCGACATCGAATTCGAATAAGGTATAGTTATGAAAAATACTAGTTTAAAATATTGTAGAAGTTATTGATTCTTGAGTTGTAAGTCATCAAGTTGAAGTTATGAATTCATCTCAAGACATTCAAGTTTGGCTAGTGAAACTTGCAAACAAGTTAGATTAGATTGAATATTTCCTTTGCGGATCATGGTTTTGTTGTACTGAACAATGAGTATTAGAGTGTTCAACAACTCTAGTAATTCTTACTTTGAGCCATTTGAAAAGTTTGAATGAGGCCTCCTTGTGTAGATAGGTGAGAAAAGTGTGATTGGTTTGACAAAAAAGAGGGCTTCTTACAAACCCGCCCTTTGACAATAAGACCCAACAATTTAGACTTAGAAGGTGGAGTGTATTGAGTTCAAATGAGAATGCACCCAACAATTTTAATGTGATTCAATTTAATTTTGATTTGGCACATACAAAAAAAGGCCTATTGCAAGTACCCAATGTTGAACTAATGTTGAGCAAGAAGTAAAATTTATGTAAATAAGAATTAAATGTTGATATATATTTGTCATTATAAATAAATGTGGTCAATAACTTGAATCTATCAATACTATTTACATTTTCTTTTTTGGCAATAATTATATGTGCTTGAATTTCATTAAGTTTCCTTCGATTGTAGAGGTTTAATTAATCCTTAAATGCTTGTGCTTGCAATATGAAGTGATGGCTAGGCATGAAAAACATCATGGTTGTAATGGCATTTAAGTACACACAATGCTATTAATCCCTTTACGAAAATTCTACATTGGATAAAAGTTTTAAGGCCAATAATAATGATTACCAAGATATTACAATTAATCCCCCTTAAACATGCACCCATTTAGATAGATTTGATAGACATTTAAAGAGGATCATACCTTTTACAACATCTGAATATCCAAATCCCAAACTTGGAAAGATACAATGCCTCCCCACTTAAGTTTAGAAAATATGTGGATCTCCTATGCATGTTTTCATCAAAAAAATCCTCCCTAAAGAGATTTTTACAAATGCCTCAAATTAAATTGAGACATAAAGTCTTTTACTTAAATGAAAGACATATTTCTAATAAAACTCATGTGTGTGTGTGAGAGAGAGAGAGAGATTCTTCTATCAAAGCAAGTAATTTTGGCAAAATTTTACTAATAAATACAAATATGTGCATTAAAATTAATCTTGTATGAAATATACACACTCTATGCAAACACATGATAAAAAACCATACCAACTAAACTTTTAAGATCAACTTACTTCTTCATTGATTTGATTATTTTGTGGATGGTTGAATAGGAGATAAAAACTTAGCAGAAAAGTATTAAACCATTCTCAACATATGTATTTATCTTGTGATCTCAATTTATAGTACATGTATTTGACCAACCTTAGATCTAGATCCCACTAACAAGTTATTAGTGGATAATGACAAAACCTAATCAATAATTAAAGATAACAACTCATAAGAGGGTGGTCTTAGACTTTGAAATTGTTCAAGGACTCACAATTTGATAAGGATAAACACCAAAGAGTGGTAATCTTTTGTTTAATAATGAAGATGGGTAAAATGTAGAAAAATAGTATAATATAGAGTTAGAGATAAATACTAATCATTTCTTTGAAATGCAAGTTGAAGAAAAGAAAACACCACTCTTTAAGGTGGATAAAGAAGATAAAAATCTCAAAAGGATAGTAGTTACAACTAAAACTCCATCTAAAACAATAAAAGGAAATGAATGAATCAATCAACTTTAACTGCAATAAATAATTCGAACACCTTTCAAATCCTAGACTTCCAATTTATCCCTTAAATCAAGATCATTCGATTTTTTATTCACCATCTGTCATTATGGGCCTTTCTCAAAAGATGTGACATGAGATTAAAAGTAGAAAAGAAAACATGAGAGGATAAAGACTTTTTTTTTTTAAGTAATTTTCGTTAAAACAACAACAAAATTGTATACTAATATGTAATATTTATAAAACTAATTGCACAACAAAACTCTAATTGTATTCTATTAAAGATCATATATAAATATGACAAGTATTGGTTTGAGATAGAGATTCTATCTTAACCATACAATCAACTAGTTGAGAAAATATCTCAACCAAACACCAAAGTAGGAATTATATTAGTTGGAATAAATCTCTAAAATCCAACTAATTAAAAATCACGCAACAATTACATTTAATGATGAAGAACATAAATCAATATGCACAAGACAAGTAGGAGTTAAATCTCCAAGTCCCTCCTTTAATGAGTACTTGTCTTTGATCTTCTTGTTTGCAAATTCTTCATTAGTTTCCTTAGAACATATTCAAAATTGCATAGATCATTCTCCATCAAGTTGTCTCATAACCCTCATAAAGGTGTATTCAACAAACGATATTCCTGAGTTCCACTCTCTAACTCCCGAATCACAGATCTCCTGAAGTCAATTACTCAATAGCGTCCCAAGTTGTCGTATAACCTCATGAGAAGACCACTCCCAAGTCTCCAACAAATGAGGGATCCTTCCCTAGATCCACAACTGTCAAACTATCTAGACAACCATCCATATTGAGTTTTACACCACTTGATCTCTTGAAATAGTTACTTCAGACACAATAAATCACGTGTTTACAACAAATGAGATACCAGTCATTATATGGACGAGTTCCCATCTACCGATATACATGGGTGCCAACCATTGTACTCACTAGTTGTATAGGAAATTTGTCTAGATACGGAATGTATCTAGAGTCAGTTGTATAACATGACCAGTTTATATGATTTTGGAAATTCTTCACCATGTACATTTATTCGACAAACAAGTGATAAATAAATCTTTCTACTAAAAACAATTGAACTATGCAGCAAAATAACTACTCCATTTTATTTGGTTTCCTATGGTAACATTGGGCACCTATCTTGTCTATTTGAATTTGGTCCACTCCCTGGGCATCGCAAACATGTTCAAATGATCCCAGATATTGAATGTTGTTTCATTAGAAACAATCTAGATGCTTTAGCTCACATGATCCCATTGCTATGAAATTTAGCTCATCAAGCCTACGATGCCACGATCCCATCTCTGAACTTCACAGTTCAACATCCTCTTAAATTCAATGTGGGCGGTGGGTTCTAAATTTGGTGACATGCAGGAAATTGTAGAGCCCAACAATTAGATTTCTTATGCTCATAGGTAACAACAATTAGACCAAATTCTACAGGTCCAATAATATAACAACACAACATGTTTCCAGTTTGATTATTGCAGATGGAATCGATCCATAACAACAAACGGTTGGAGTTGTGGCCACTAATCCCACATTATGGTGGCCCACCAACAATGGCTGAGCATATTTCATAAATGGTGGTGATCTCCTTATAGTTCCCAATTTTTTTGGATGCGATAAGAGGGTTGAACATCGATTCGTAAACCTAGAGGTCTGCAATTCCATGTGGCTTCTTCCTGACCCGATGCTCATTTATTTAGTCCTGAAAAATCGGCTAACACAACAACAGCCACATGCTACATGTGACATCTAATCCAAACACAAAATTACTGGCATACAAGACTATGATATCTCTCTCTCGAGCGCAAATACTTTTTTTTTTTTGTTTCAGTATGAAAAAAGCAATCTATATATATCCAAGTATATTCAGTACATAATGTATTAGATGGTGCCAGCATGCCATCATATATCTTCAGATGCAGTCATATCAAGTCTGTCTCTATTTGAAAACACAAAAATATATAGTATACAATCTAGATTTATGTCTATGTACCCAGTGGTATTAACATATGAAAACAGTTGCAATCATATATCTGAACTGTTCTAATTAGAAAACAGTTAGGTATCTAATATGTGGAAGTTTTTTATGCACAAAAACAAAGAAAAATTATAAACAGTGTCACAAAAACCACTAAAAAAACCATAAAAAACAACATATGTACTCCTCCAGAAAATTTGATGCTATCTAGGTAAAGGAAGCACCCCGACGTCTACAATGTTATCTCCCAGCTTGATTTCTATGTGCATCCCATCCAAAACATCTTGTAGCCCCCTCTTAGACAGTCGATCAACATTTTGATTGAAGTCCCATCCAATATGCAAAATCGTTGAGTCTCTAAAAGAGGCCCAAAGATTCTCGATTTGACTGAGTGAGCCATGGAGCAATGGTTGGCTAACTTTTGTGCAACCCTTAACATGGTCAATAATAATCCTTGAGTCCCCAAATATGTGAATAGAAGGGATGTTAAGATAGCTAGAGAACCAGAGAAGGCCCCATAGAGCCATCGCTTCAACCCTCATATTCGTGCCTCTGCCAGCTCCCCAGTGAACCCAAAATTCCTGCTCCTGTGATATAGCAATCCAGAAACCATAGCCACATCTGTTCCTTTGTGCCACCCCATAAAAAAAACCAGTCGGGTACTCCATCCTAGGGCCAGTCTGTTTGTGAATGATCTTCTTAGGCCCTGTGTCATGTTGTTTACCAATAGAATACCATTTAATAATGTGATCCAACACATGCATAACATTACCTCTGTAATTTTCAAAAATGATTTTGTTACGCCATCTCCAAATCTCCCAGAAGAGAATAAGGGGGATGTTCCGCCATGTGGAATTTTGATTACTCCACCAACTCAAACAAGCAATAATGTTGTCATATTGGTTATAGGGAAAACCAATAGAACCAGCAAGATTGCTCCAAACCTGTGCAGTCATAGAGAATTTTAGAAAAATATGGAAATTGTTCTCCTCTGCTTTCATGCATAGGACACAAATACCTGGCCCATGCCAATTCCTCTTCTGGAGGTTCTCCCAAGTTATATTTTTATTCTTCCAAACCAACCAAAGAAAAAGAATGATCTTAATTGGGATTTTAGATTTTCAAAATTTGTAGAACCAACATACCTTTGTGTGTTGTACTTCCTGGCGATAGATTGTGGAATATATACCAGTGACCACAATGCTCGGGCCCTCCTTCATCTTGCCTATCTAGGCAATCTTGTCCCTCTCTTCCTCATGACAAATTCCTAAAATCTTCTTGCCAGTTCTAATCTGTTCCCACTCCCGCGCCATATGCTTGTCCAAGCCCAGTTCCCACGCCCATTTCCAAATAGGACATTGAACCTGCCATTCCGAAATGACCTGGCACCAAAAGAAGATCCCACAGCTATTTATACAATGTATCAAACCATCTGATATACGACTGTCATCTTCAGTGCCCAGTATGTGATCCATTCCAATAATAATCTGGTGTCCAGAACCCAGTTTCCAAGCAAGATTCTGCAAAAAACATTTACTATTTTTTATGACGCTGAGCCAAATGGCCGAGCCCGATGCAATCCCAATACGCCCTCTGTGCATCCAGATAGGAAAATCATGGTCCTTTTGATACTTATGTCTTAATATCATGCCCCAAATTATGTTCCCAAATAACCCCCTCCATAATGATTTCTGCAGTAACGCGAGCCAAATCTCCTCAGATTCAATATCCCCCAGCCACCCATTCGCTTAGGAAGAGAGATATGGTCCAACTTGACTAGATAGAGTTTGTTATTGTTAGTCATACCGGACTAGATGTATTTGGCCATAATCTGATTGAGACTCTTAATAATGGTGAGAGGGAGATGATATAGATGTGCCCAATATACTCCCAACTGTGTGATCACCGCATGGGTCAATGTGATGCGGCCCCCCAAAGATAAACATCTGAATTCCCACCCCGATTTTTTTTATAGAAACAGTCCACAAGCCATATCCAATTGTTTACCTTATAACTACAGGGCTTAATATGATAGCAAAGATATTTCATGCCCCTCGACAATAATTCAGAATCCACCCCAAATAGTCTATGTATATATGTAATAACCTCCATATCGCATATGTCATGTAATACGATAGACTTTTGAAGATTCATGAACAATCCAGTAGCATTCCCAAACTTTGTAAATATATGAAAAAGTGTCAGCCATGCATACCTATTGAGCATCCCCATGATGAGAACATCATCAACAAAAAAACTATGTGAAATTCTGATGTCTCTTCCCAATTGCAGTGCATGAAACCGTCCCTCTGCCACCGCTTTTTTTATATGTAATCTCAGACCATCCATTTCCAATATGAATAATAGAGGAGATAGTGAACATCCTTGTCTGAGTCCCCTCCCTGCCTTCAATAAATTTGTAGGATACCCATTAATAACAACAACATAATTAACATTTGACACATGCCATAATCCACTCGGCAAATCTGGCTTGGACACCAATTTTATGAAGTACCAACCATAGGTAACCCCAGTCAAGGCAGTCATAGGCCTTCTGTAAGTCAACCTTCATAATAGAAGCATTTAATTTTTTAGAATGGATTGACTGCGTGCATTCCTGGGCAATCGCCACAGCATCATGAATTTGTCTATTTTGCAGGAAGTCGAACTGCTCAGGGGATATATACTTAGAAAGAGTATGCTTAATCTTGTTAGCAATAGTTTTTGAGATAATATTATAGATAAGATTACAAAGTGAAATGGGTCTATAATCCAAGAAAGAGTTAGAAGGAGTCCTTTTTGGAATGACAACAATATATGTAGAATTTATATGTGGGTGTATATATCCCTTGGTCCACGATTCCTCCACCATGTCAAGAAGATCCTACTTAAAAATGTCAAAGAAATGTGTAAAAAGTTCCACCGTCCACCCATCTGGTCCCAGACTCTTGTCCCCCTTAAAATATTTAAGCACCCCCAGGATTTCCTCCTCCGAGACAACTTTATATAGATCCGAGTTTGCATCCTCATCGAACATGGAGGGATATAATTCCACCCCCCAAATTTGGTCCTCAGCACTGTCCAAATCCCTATGATGGTAGGCCTTATGAAAATGAAGAACATCGGCTCTACAAATGTCCTTATGCATATGATCCTGCTTACTGGCAGCATCAGTGATCTCCCATATGGAGTTGATCTTTCTCCTGTGATTGGAAAATCTATGAAAAAATTTAGTATTCATGTCCCCTTCCCGAATCCATATGGCCCTACTCTTTAGGCACCAAGTAGACTCTTTAATAAGTAGTATATGTTTCTTTTTAAGTTCCAGGGCATGAATACGATTCCTGATAGCAACAGGGAGATTATGCACAAGCATATGTGGGCGAATGGCATCTAGTTCCCTCAAAATGTCAAGTAACTCTTTGTTCATTTGACTTCGTTTTCTCTTCTCCCATGCTTTTACATCCACCCTAAGAGCTTGAAGTTTATCCAGTATATGCATCATGGGGGAAGTGTCCCGAACCCTGACTCGATTCCAGACTTCCCGCACAAGATTGTTAAAATCCGGGTCTTCCAACCACACACAATTAAACTTAAAAGGCATCCCACATCTGAGATCCCCCCTCCTCCAATGTAGGATAATGGGCTGATGGTTTGAGATATAATTACTCACCACCTCTGATTGGACAATCCCAAGTCTCTCAACTAACTATTCATGTAAGAGGAAGTGATCCAGCCTCTTTGTGACATATCCATCCCCCGATCTACCATTGTCCCAAGTTGGAACAATCATAGAAGGGCATATATCAACAAAGTTGTAATCGATAATAATATCTTTGATCTGATCAGCCATAGCATCAACCTTTTTGGACCTCCCCCATACCTCATCTAGACCAATTGTACAGTTCAAATCCCCTGCAATGACAAGAGACACAAGTCCCAGAATCTCTAATGCTATCAGGTTATCCCATAAAACAACCCGATCTCTGTATGGGGCATATACATTTAAAATATGAATTCGACCCTTTAAACCACGGATATGACTAGCAAGGAAGATGCCAACAAAACATGAAATAACCTTAACTTTAAACCACCGAGGCTCCCATAGAGCCACCAGTCCCCCCGAGAGACCAACAACATTAGTGGCAGCCATATGCCAATCCAGAAGCATCTTCCTAAAATAGATTATCACTTTCGGAACTGCATGCATAGTTTCCTGTAGAAGGATGATATATGGACGAAGTGAAAAGAATAGTTCCTTGAGGGCCAGATATTTAGGGGAAACCCCTAGACCTCGGATATTCAATGAAAGGATGAAAGTCATGTTAACTTAGGTGCGGGTTTCTATGCTCTAAGGGCCCGAGGAGAGGTAGTAGCAGTGATACGAACATCAATGAGAGAATGTGCATCAGATGGACTAAAGGGGAGAGGTTGAGAGCATCCTCTGAAATATCCGTTATCCTGGTTGTGTTTTCAATGAACATTGATATTGCCCGCCGAAGAAGGACTAATGCAAGGGGACAATGAGCTAGGTGGCTTGTGGACAGTAAGAGTTTGAAGATCCATAGTCTTCTTCTAGAAGAGGAAGTCAAGATCACTATCCACAGAATTAGTAGGGGAATAAAGGGGCAAAATAGGCAACGTAGGACAAGTTCTAGACCCCGGGGATGGATGTGAGACACGTGAAGGTGACGGAACAGGGACATACATAATATGTGAGGAGGAGGGCGCGTCATATGACGTTGGAGGGGGAGGTACATTACTCAGTTGAGGTGGGTCGACACGGGGAGGGGGTGTAATCCTATCCAGTGGGGGTGGTGAGGTGTCATCAACTGAGGGAACACCAGACCCTTCAAAAGTCCAGGGGGATGAAGGAACATTGATAGGGGCAGAATCATTTAGAATCGCAGACAGATAAACAATGGGATGTACAAGATGAGAGAAAGTCAGAGTACCTGATGACCGTTGTGCATCACGCCTATGAATAGTCACCCCATTTTTGTTACGAGGAATATCAAATTTTTCATCATCCTTCTCCGACGCACTGTAGCAATGCCGCCTATGTGCCATATGCTTGCCACCCAATCGATGAGGACAGTGCGCCAAAAGATGTCCGGTATGATGGTAGTTTAGACATCGGAAATGAACCCCCCATAAATCCACCCGTTGGACCAGATGGGTGTCCCCCCATTGTAATTCAATGTGGTCTGAAAACCCACCTCTACACTCCTTTTCGATCAAAATCCATGCAACTCGCTTATCTTGTGCACCCAAACACCATGGATCGACATAAACAAACTTCCCAATAGCGTTTCCAATGTCCATAAAAAATTGTCGAGTCTAGAATTCAATGGGAAATCCCGGAAGTTTAACCCAAATCAATTTGTTTTGTGGTGTTTCCTTCAAAGGATTAAAGCCTATATACCAAGAATGCAAAGCCAGAAAACTCCTCCCTTTAATCCAAGGAATATCCTTGATTTTCAATAAGTCCTCCTGGCTGAGGAAATGGAAGTTGTACCATCTGCTTAACAATCTCACCACCGTAGGCATGTAGCCCAACAATGACTTCCATTTAGTGTCAACCCAATGCCTCATATCAGCTTCACTCAGATCAACGAAATGCCACTTACCAACAAGCGCCTGCTTCTACAGGCTGGTAACACAGTCGATCAACACATCATGACCAAAAACCAGTGCAGGCGCCAGGGTGGTAATTTTGATGGATCTTTGTTGACGTCGGGATCGCCGTCTGTTTTCTACGTGATATACCCCATGCAAACCAGGAGCCGCATGAACACCATCTGGCATGTGCATCGGGTCTTGTATCAAGTGCCAAGTGTCCAGGACGTTTGGGATCCCCATTTGCTTTGACTAAGAAAATAACCCATAATTTGATTCAGCATCCAACATGGCACGAATTAAGGCCCCATGTGTTGATGTGTCCGACTCCAACAAATCCATAATATCATAGAGTGGAAAAGGACAAGTGATACGGAAGATGAGGCAAAGAAATGAAAATAGTCTTAATAAACTGTCAGGGAGGTAGATCATAATTAGGAGAAGCCATCAGGAAATCTCTGCCAAGAATATCTAGGATCGGCAGAGCACTCATCACGAAGTATAGGACCCATGGAGAATAAGACCCACATACCGCCAAAAGAGAGGAACCGCTGTCAGATATCAATCCAAAAGGAGAAAGTACCGAAAGTATGGGAATAAAAAGAACAGTTCCTGAACAAGGGCATGTGAACGAGAATCCCAATCCAAATAGTCAAAATATGAATGTCAAAGAGTTATAATGAGATGTAGACCCAAGTCATCTCAATGAGAAATTTCTAGATCACCACCACCTGAAAATTCAAAAACCACCGGAAATATAGTTCCCTAGCACTGGAAAATCGAACCACCCTAGATTAGGATCCTGAGGAGAGCCCACCCAGAGATACAACATCCAACCAGAGCCGATGAGGAGGAGAATGATCTATGCGCCTTCACAACAGCAACAACAACAACACCCCAGACAAGTCCACCACCTATTGCAAACCCGAAAACCAAAATCCTTGCAAGGCCTAGAAATGATGAAAGAATTTACCCACCGATTCCAGAGAGGAAGAAAACTATTGGGACGTATGCAAGATCCCTCCCCCTGGGAAAATTGTGGACATATAAGATTAAGGATCTCAGTCCAGATAGGCATTTGGACGTCGAAGGGGGGGAGGGATGTCAGTCTGAAATATATAGTTAAGAATGTATATCGCAATACAAAAAATAATCAGAATATGAAGGATTTCCGATTAGATAAAAAAGAGAAGATCATTCAGGTGCAAAGAGCGCATTCTATATGCGACCTGAGAAAGGAAATCTACATGAAAACTCCCACGAGCATCCCAAACATCCAAGGATGTGAATCAGTGCAGATAGGGCCAAAAATAGTAAAACAGAAAGAATGTGCCACAGACCCATCATGTGCAATAACATAGTAAGAGGATGTTCTAGAATCAAACAGTGCCGCCACCCCAGGAGTGTAAAAAAATCTCGAAGACAACGGCCCCAGATAACACAAGCTTAAGCAAATGGAGACATAAAAAACTATGGCATGCCAGTCCAAACAAGCACGACGCAAAGATCAGAAAGAAAAACGAACTAACTAAAGCGAACCTGTAACCACATAGCCCAGTTACAAAAATCTAGAGCACCCTATAGTCACTGCCCCATCACAATGCAACCCCTCATCCATATAGACAAGAATACCTCGGCTTCAAAGGGTTAACTACGCCAGAGAGATTTGCTCCTCCTGTCTACAGATCTTAGTTTACCCTGCAAATTCAAATTTCAAAGCAGATTTGCAGTCAACAATTAGATTGGAATTTAACATTAGATTATTAATGAACACTGTGGCATGTGGTATGATGAGAACCCCGTAGCATCCATAGCCTCAAATTCGTCTTCCCTCTTGGAATTTCTCTGTCAATTAGCTACATCTAATATTATTGTTGTAGGCTAGTGAAATCTAATACACGGAACTTGCATTGGGAAGCTGACTGGAACATAGACCGATTGTTTCTCAAGGCTTTTGATAACAACAAATAACCCACACAACATACCAAAAGTTTTAGCATAGTAAAAATAACTCACACCGAAAATTACTATATACAAAATAATTTATCTTAACACACTTTTATCTAATTATATAGCAAATACCTCTCATTATCATGGGTCCTCCTTTAAGGTAGTTACCCACATAGCCATTGGCTCTGATACCAATTTAGAAAACCAATTGCACACCAAAATTCTAATTGTATTCTATTAAAGATCACATATAAATACAACAAGTAGTAGTTCAAGATAGAAATTCTATATTAACCATACAATCAACTAGTTGAGAAAATATCTCAACCAAACACCAAAGTAGGACCTATATTAGTTGGACTAAATCTATCAAATCCAACTAATTAACAATCACACAACAATTACATTTAATGATGAAGAACATCAATCAATATGCACAAAACAAGTAGGAGTTAAATCACCAAGTGTAATGTTAACATGTACTTTATAAGAATGATCATCTCACAAAATATTACTCTTTTCTTTATTATAAAAAACAAGTTGTGATTGATTAATAAAACATAAAACATATAATTATGCTTCTTATATATTTTAATTTATTTTTAATCAAAATATCATTTTTTTTCCTGAATATTTATAGATATAAAAAGAAATAGAAATTATATATATATATATATATATATTGATTGGAATTAGGTTTCTGTAATTGAAATTTAATTAGCAATAATTATTAAATGGATAGTAGAAATTTAACCCGCATAAAATATTCTAGAATCTTCTTAGTAATATACACAAATCTAATGTGGAGTACTTGTGTCTTTTTTGCTTTTTATTAGGGTTCATTAATTTAAAAAATATCATATAAATAATTGTCAAATTAAATGAGTTATGGTTTTTTTTGGGTATGTGGTATTGATAAGCCATGAAATTGGTCCATGATATTATAACAAAACCTATTTGTGAGGGTGAATATTCATGGTTAATAATTTTATTATTTATATATTTTTAAAATGTATATACGTTTAACTTAAATATTAATTATTTGTATCATTACAAATAATTATTATTATTTTAAATAAAGCTATAATTTAGTTAATTCTTTTGAAATTTTTTATTATTTTATTTTAGTAATTTAAGATATGAAGGAGTACTTTAATTTTGATTTTATTTTTTTAGTAGAAAAGACAACATTCTTTCGTAAAGATAAAGATGTTACATCTCCAGAGTTCTTAGACACTTACAACATTTTGAAGTAAGCTACAACAGATACCAAATTAATTACAAGGCCAAAACATGGTCGGAAACCCAACTATATAAAACAAAAACTAGGGAAAGCATCTCATGAGACCAACAAGATGGGTAGCAAAAGCCCAGGACCAATAGAAAATAAAACAAAGCATCTAAAGATTTTTTGCCACATGAAGCAATCAAGAAAGAAAACCTTCCATCACACAAAAACAAAGGATCTAGAGCTAGTGACTGATCCCTGATCAAGGCATTTGAACCTGATCTGTCCAGGCATAACAAAGGTCACCCTCTTGGAAAGCAGGTCCGCCTGAGAATTCAGCTCGAAAGATGTGATAGAAATTAATGGAGCGGAATCCTGCCTTCATAACTTGGATTTGTAGAAGTTAGTGGGATAGGGACGACACAACAAGAAAGTGCTCTCCCTTGATCCAATCAATGGTCACTTTCAAATCCCCTGCCACTACAATCTTGCACAAGGCACAGTTAAGGATGCCCCATAGGGCCAAAGCCTCTACTTTAGTATCACAACCCATCCCCTTAGACCAAAAGGACTGGTAAGTTTGGGAAGGGAAAAAGGATATCCATGCCCCGCATCCACGCTCCCCACCAATTGATGCATCATCGAAAAAACCAATGGGGTAGACATTATCAAGGGACTTATGTGCCCAATGATAGCTGATGCCACTGGCTTTATAAGGGCCAATCTCCATGAAATAGTCCACAATTTGGACAGTATCAACATACAAATTTGGGGATAGATTTTCAAAAATAGATTTGTTCCTGCAACACCAAATTCCCTAGAAAATGCATAGAGGGAGAGTTCTAAATTCCAATTATCTGGTAGGCTAGCTCTGTAAGCAATCTATGATGGACTGTCTATCCAAAAGTTGGCTAATCTTGAGGAAGGAAGTTACATTCTCCCAGACAGCTAGAGAAAAGGGACATTCCAGGAACAAATGAGCAACATCTTCTAAATCAGATCTACAGAGGTAGCAGATACTTGGGCTCTGAAAGCCTCTCTTGACCAGGTTATCCCAAGTAAGGATGCGGTTGCGCACCAAGAGCCAAACAAAGCATTTTGGCTTTTGCAGGAGCCGCCCACGTCCACATATGGACCAACCAAATGTCCAAGGGGTCCATCAAGGGCCAAGTAGAGATATAATTGTATGCAGCCTTTGTGGAGATGTCTCCCCCCTAAGAGAGACCTCCCCAAGTGAGCTTGTCCTCCTTATCACAAAGGTTGATTCCAGCCTATATGAGGTGAGAGCGAAAGGTTTCCCACTCGAAGAATAAGGCTGGCTCCAAATCTAACTCATCAGCACGCAACCACTGGGTTGTGGGATAGCCGCCAAGAGTATTTTAACGCTTATTATGAATTGATGACTATCAACATTTGCCAGCTATTCATTTTTTATGGCTATGCACTTAAATAATTTGATGACTTAATTTAAGAGATTAAATCGAGTGAATACTATTAAACCCCGCTCGATTGAAGAGGGTACTTTCTTTTCTCAAAATGAAGGAAAGTATTCAAAGAGTTACCGCAAATCTATATATTCCATGAGATGTAGATCGATTGGTATGTGTGTGGTTTAGTCTCCACTAGGTCATAAATTCAAATTTCATGGGATAGATAAAGACTGGAAATCACTTTTAAAAAATTAAACTATCCCAAAAACTCCCACGGTCCATAGTCCACACAACTTCACACAACTTCACACAATTTTAGTAATAATATCCTACACAACCTAAACTTAACTTAATTTATATATATATATATAAAATCGACTCAATAGAACTTTGGAGCGGAGAGATAAGTCTTCACTCTACCACGCTTCAACTCAACCCAACACGGATTTAACTTGACGTTCTTTTTCCTTTTCCCTCTATTACTTGCAAGTTGCTATCCACCAACCACTTATCCGTCACGAAGTCGCTGTCCACTCACCTACAGAATGACATATATATATAGCTCATCTTACTTATCACTTCTCTTGATATGCAGATTGGCGTATCAATCGTGTCTCCATCTCAGGGATGATAGGACGAGGTCACTGCGCCTTGCGAGACTCGTGAGTCATGACAACGACTAAAGGCAACAGCTAAAGGTAATGCCGGTAGCCGGTTATAGAGAATTGACATATGTCCAGTCAATAGTAGAGCACTCCAGATATTCCAAGCATCCGCCTTAACGTATTAATAATATTTCCGCGATAAAAGACTTAACTTTTTAGGGAAATATGATGTTCACACCCTTCTTATCCCCACAAAAAAAAGAGTTGATTGAGATATTTTTTATTAACATTTACATAAATTAACTGTATTAATAAAGATGTCTATTTTCAACTTAAAAAGGTAATATATATGTGTAAATTTTAATTTTGTAAAAATGCATGGATTATTAAATTTAATGTAAGTAATAAATTTAAATTTGTTTTTATAATATCATTAAGGTATAAATTAAAATGTAATAAGTATATGATTTAATAAATTGATATAGAGGATTGATGTATGTTAAGATTTATATGTTTTTTTTGAAATACTTTTTTTTTCTTACCATAATAAAAATTTATAATCAACTTAAGAAGATATTTTGGAATGGTAATCATCGTATTATTTTATTTTATTTATACGTTACATATAATAGTTTTCAACTATGTTGTATTTTTCAAAAACTTGTTAATATTTTTAATGAGTAAGTTTGTTAAACGCAAGCTATCTGAGATTTTCATGTTGTGTTAAAAGAGATAGGGTTATAAAATTTGAGATAGTTTAAAAACAAAGTTTAGAATATGAAAATGTCAAAATTATATTAATGTAGAAGTCAATTTGCATGTGTATGTAATAAATCAATCCTTATTTTGGTGTTGAGATAGCGAGGAGGAAGGCTTGGTTTTGAGTGGTCTTTAACCACCCAACATGTGTCTTTTTGTGGTGCAATCAAAACAAAATCTATCATTTCAAATATTTCACTTCATATATTTAATTTGGACGAAGAATTTTGAATTCTTTTTATTATTTAATTATATAATAATGTTAATTATTAGCAAGAGTTTAAAGTCACTAATTTATATCAATGTTAATTATTAGAATTCAAATTTTAGTATAACATTTATTTTTAGTATTTAATATGTTTCTATGATTTTAGTTGTATGATCATGTTACTTACTGTCAAGTGTTTAAGGAAGGTTTTTAACTATAGGAAATTGTGAGATTAATTTATGTTTTTTAGTTTTTTTTAATTTGATTTGAATATTATGTTAATTATTAGAATGACATTTTGGGTTTATATTACTAATTTGCAATGAAATTTCTAATATTTACTGATTTTGAGGATATCGAGATGTTTTGAGATTTAACATGAAATCAAAGATTGATAGAGTTGTAGTGAGTTACGTGGATATGCATGCATCTACGTTGAGATAGATCTTAGTAAGGGTTTTTTGGGTAAAATATTTCTTAAATGGAAAATTTTCAAAATGATCTTCTAGGATATTTACAAGTTAACTTGTTCCTATGCTCATACTCATCCTCTTAAGAAAAAAGGAACTAAATCAAAACCATAAAGATGATGAGTTGAGTTTATATATTGATCTTGATCAAAATAAGGTAATCTAGGACTACAAGTGCCTATTTGGGAATCACTCATTTTTTAGGGAATATAGCAAAAGAAATTGATAGAAGGCTTTCCTCCTTGATTCCGCCTTGATTAAGGGGAGGGGGGTTATGCTTCTCTAGGTGAAACAAAATGAGATCTTTAATTCATATACAAAGCTAGTTTCTTATAAGAATTATGATCTCCAAATTTATGACTTATACTCATATATTTTGACTCTTCAAAGGAACGATAATAATTTAAAAATGAGGAGAAAAAATGAAAGAATGTGGATTAATTTTATGAAAGGTAAGAAATGACATGTAAATTAGTAATTGTATTTTAATCTTAGATGCGTAGTATGAATTGTAGTATCATGTATTAGTTGTATCATGCATACTTTCAGTATATGAAGAATGTGATTTATGTTATAGTAAAATAGAAATGATTGTTATTCCTCTTTATGGGAAAAAAAAAACTAATCATAAAACATTATAGAGAAATATACTTCAAAACTCACAATATGAGAAAAAACCACAAAAGGTACATTGCACTAACCATACTAATGTCTCTTAAAAAAAAATTAAATATAATCAAGATGCTCAAATTTCTAATGTGTAGATTTATCTCAACTTCACATTTATTATGCATCCAAAGCAATAGAAAAGTAACTAAATAAGTTTATTGATATAATAATACAATTTTTATTAGGATTTTTAATAAAAGTACTTTGACTTCTAAAAATTCATAAAGTGATTATGAGAAAAGAAAAATGTAATCTAAACATTTTATTTTTTTTTGTGGTTTTTCTTTTTTAAAATTTATGTATATTTTCAATTGCAATTAATTATGTCTAAAATATAGTTAGAATTTGTTAAAATTACATATGTAAATAGTTGAATCTATACAATAAAAGTGCCCTATTTTTTTTTAAGTGGAATATATTTATGTATTAAAAAAATGCATTTTAATCATTAAAACATTATGATCTCATTTTACTATTAAAAACCCAAAACATAAAATATTTTTTTTTTTACTTGGTATTAGATTTCCTCTCTTTTTTATTAGATGACTTCCTTTTTATCTTAAACTTACATATATATGTATAATTTCTCAAATTTTGTTTTATATGATTTTTGTATGTGGTAATCTGAAAAAATATTATATATATATATATATATATATATATATATATATATATATATATATATATATATATATATATACACACACACACATATTAGGAATTTAAAAAAGTGAGAAAATGAATGGTGTATGTGTACAAAAAAAACAAAAAAAAAACACCCAAAGACTAAATTACAAAACCAAAATAATTTTCTTAAAAAGAAATACTTGAATAAAGAAGAAGAAATTCACTTTATTGCTTGAGGAAAAAACTATACAACATTCTAATTTATAGTCACAAATGAAACTTCTAGCGATGGCTAGAAGAAAAGTGTTACAATGCAATAGATTAAATCACTATGTAAGCTTAACAAGTTCCAATGTTTGTTTATTGGGAATCCAACACCCCACATAAGCGAAATGTGGGGAGGAACAAGGGATGAAACAAATAATTGGTCTTGGAAACAAGGCCTTCTAAGGCACCCATGCATAACCTCTCATAAACAGAGAAAAGGAGAACAAAATCGTAGGAAAAAACTCCTCCCCAAAACAAAGTACAAAAGAAAAAAAGGAGGTAGGAGGAGATGAAGGAAGGGGGACTCACGATGACCCTCCAAGGACAACTTCCTTCATGTCAAGCATTAGTCATAGAGGAATAAAGCTAGGTACTACCAAATATTTTGTGAAGATATCTTCAACTTGCTCTTGAGTACGCACATATTCTAGGCTAAGAATACCATCTCGAATAAATTGGCAAATTAAATGCATATGGATCTCAATATGTTTGGTCCTTTAATGTTGCATTGGATTTCTGTAAATATGAATTACACTTTGATTATCACACCATTCAATAATAAGATGATCCCATTAAATGTTGAACTTAATCAATAACTGATGCAACCAAAGAAATTCTTGACTAGGGAGGATTGTAGTTTGGTACTCAACGCCTACCATAGATAATGCAATCATTGATTGTTTCTTGTAGAACCAAGCACTATGAGAAAATTTAGACATAAAACAAAACCATAGGTGGAATTTCCATCATCAACTGATCTAGTTTAATCAAAATCTATGAAACCAACAAGCTCAAGAGTATCAACAATATATTGATTTCCAAAACTTGAAGTTCCCTAAATATATCTCAGAATGTGCTTTGTTACTTTATAGTGACTCTCATGAGGATCTTGAGAGAATCAAGAGACCAACCCTATTTCATAAGCAATGTCAGGTTAGGTGTAAGTCAAGTAGAGTAGACTCGTAACTAGTTGTTAATACAAGGTAGGATCCACCTGTGGTGGGGTGCAATTGGTGGTAAGAGTAACACTTGACTGAAAAGGAGTAGGTGTAAGCTTAAGACTATTCATGCCAAAGAACTAAAGTAAATCAAGGGCATATATTTTATGTAACATGATGATCCCTTCTGAAGACTAGTGAACCTGAAGTCTAAGAAAGTAATGAATAAAGCCAAGGTTGGTCATATCGAACTGTCCCATCAATTCTTCCTTAGCACTTTGAATCATAGATCAAGAACTTGTGAGGACCAAATCATCGACGTACAAAAAAAAACACTATGTTAACTAAGGTTTTGTATTACTGACATTGTTGTAAAAACATATAAATAAGACCTCCATTTATAACAATGGAGAAGGCATAGTGTCCGCTAAAGATAGCTATGGCAACTGGGTAGATAAGAATTTTCGCATGATCTTACAACTCACAACACTAATCTCATTGAAAAATACCAACACTAACACCCCCCCTTAAGTGAAATGGAAAGAGTAAACATAGAGAAAAATTGGGTCCTAATAACAATGCCTAATAAGGTACCAAGTACAAACTCTCATAAGCAGAGAAAAGTAGAAAAACTATAGGAAAAAAATCTATTCCAAAAGAGAGAAAGATGATAGTGATCAGATAAGCATGGAGCTAAAACTATACGTCCCATAGTGATCCACTAAAAGATAATAACGAAAGCTCGCTCCAATCAAGAAGTACCAAACTATGAATAATACAGCCAAGAAACCTCAAAGAACTTACATGATACCTAAAATTGAAGATGATGCAAAGGCATAAGAAAGGAAAACACTGACAACTTCCTCATAGATACTTCAAAGAAATTAACCACTAGTAAGAATCAAGACAAAGGCTTGAAATAGAATCAACACCATTAACCAACAAACGAATAATAAGCCTTGTAAGTATGACAAACTTGACTAAAAAAAAACAATAAAACACTCATGAAGATGTTTGAACACTATCAACAACACACTAATAAAAACCAAAAAATAACAACAAAACAATGACAATAATATTTTTTATCATCTAAAATTTTCCCTACAAAGGTTTCATGAGTATATCTCCTTCCTATTAAATTATAAATTACCTTTTACAATAATAATGCTTAATTTTTCCCCGTATGCGGGAGATTAATGGAGACGGCACAACGAGGATCATTCGGGCGGGCAAGTGGTATGGCCACATGGCCTCCCACACTGCTAACGAGATTCCCATCACCAGAATTTATGGCAATTTAATGAAGCCTGAAAGCCAAAAATTAATGGAGGGAGAGAGCCGAGGCCACCTACTTCTGGTTTTGGACCTTAAGATGGAGAATAATCTGCATCCCCCCACTGCTCTGCCTCCTCTCGCCTGCAATTGCCTTCCCGCAGCAGCACAACCGAGCTCCAGAACAACCACGGGGAGAAGATGTCAACTTCTCTGCTGCATTGAGTTAATTGACGATGCCCATTTCTCTCATAACCCGCTCTGCTGTTACAAAATTGTTGTTCCAACCCTCAATTCTGCCTCAGGCACTCGTATTCCTCACTCCCCTGTCTTCTCAAGCCACTCCACCCCATCTCCAGCTCCTCCAAGCACCCAGCGAACTGATATTCACCCAGCCAATATGCCCCGCCTCAGGCACAGAATGAGAAGCCGCAGGGGTAGTAGTCGAGGGAGAGAAATCCACCCTCCCTCACTGTCCCCGTCTGACTCGGCTCAAGCGGATTCCTCCTCGCCTTCGAACGCGGCTCAAAGCAGGGGTCGCTTTCCCATCACCCGCAATGGAAGAGGGCAGGCCCAGAGAGTTGGCCAAAGGCATATGGCGGAAACCCAGCACCCTCAATCTGACTATGAGCTAACGATGAACCCCTCTCACTCCACCCAATTCCAATTCAGATGCACCCTGGACTGCCCCTGTATCATCGCCACCATCTTTGTTGCCTTCAGGGAGGAGCCACAACGCAATTTAGTCCCAGCTAGCATCATTCCGAATAGGATGGGCGACAACAGGCGGAACAACTCGCAGGGTGACGCTCGGAACAGGACGGACACGGCTCACTCCAACCCAGAAGCACTGAACAGGATGAGTAACACCCCAGGTGGTAATGGGAAGGAGGCAGATGGGACGAACAATCCAGATGGCGAAGAGCAGCGGGACGCCACGACCAGTGGCCAGCAGCAAGCCGACGATGACCCATATGCTTACGGGTGTCTCATCGTGGAGGAAACCCCGCCACCTGCTGACACCTAGCAGGCTTCGTTTCTTTTCCAGGTTCCTAGTCATCAGGTCTTCTTTGGTCTTCTTAGTGGTTTTAATTTGTGGTTGCTGTTAAGTGGGGTCTTTTTTGGTTTTTTGTTTTGTTGGAAATCTCTCAAACATGGACATTATAAGCTGGTTTCCCCTGCGTGGGCAACTCACACCTTCTTTGGACTAGTTTCCCCTCGTGGGCAGTCTTTTTTTTCCAGTCACTGTTTGCTAACACTTAGTAAATTCTCTGAGACAGGTTCTGCAGAGGCCGGTGCCTCCATGTAACACTATTTTTGTATCTTTAATAGAATCAATCTTATTCAAAATAAATAAATAAATAATGCTTAATTTTTTTAAGTAGCTTTGATGGATGTCATATCCATGTCCATTCATTCAAAATAAATTTATAGGTTTGTTATTCATTTCTACTTGAAATGTAGTTGTGCAACTATATTTAGTTTTATTTAAAGAGAGATTTTAGTAAGGTAAGTTAATTTCTTAAATATCAAATAAATAATTTGATTTATAAAATAAATATCTAAAATCCATGAGATGATATAAAGTAATTTATATAGATTAAAATATTAAATTGAATAAAATATGAAATATGATATAATAAATTTTGATAAATAAAATATAATATTAATTTAAATTCATCTTAATTTTCTCAATTGTATGTAGTTTGGATTATTAAGATAAATGTTATTATTTTTTCTACGTAGGTTTAATTTATATGTGTGATATATTGACCTCATAATGAGTATATTCTTTTAATGACTTTGAGTCTTGTTGTTTAAGAGCCTTTTGAAGACTAAAACATGTATATTTGCCATATGAAATATAAAGATTATATTTTTAAGGAAAAACTAATCCATCTTAACTTTAGGTATATCATTTATCAAGAGGGATAGAGTCCCTCGAGGTCGAAACTTTTTTTAATTAATTTTTTTTGAGGAAATGTTATATTTGATTCTTCGTAGCACATGAGAGATTTAAAATTAAGAAGGATTTGCTATCTATATATATATAACATTGATATTGAAATTATTTACTTAGAGTGGACATTGTAATATTTTTTAAATATCATGTGTCAAGAAATAATGCATATCCTTTATATTAGGAAGCAGAAAAAACCTAAGAGTGGAATACACAAATTAATTCTCTCTCTCTCTCTATATATAACAAATAATTAAATAATTTATATTTTTTAATATATTTTAAAAATTTCACGTGTCACAAAAAAAAGTTACATATCTCCCTCATATTGGGTTGTAAAAAGCATCTTTTAATGCAATAAACCTTTAAGCTTTATAGACACCAAAATGCATCCACGCTATAATAAAGACAAAAGCGTATAAAAACCCCTTAAGTTATGGTAACACTATTAAATATTCCTTACAAAAAGAATCACTATGCAAACCATACGTGATACAAGAACCAACATCAGATATATCTCTAATACAATGATAATAATGTGTATTTATATTTTCTCATGAGTATTTAAATATTTATGTCAAGTAACCCTTATTATCATACTATTTCTCCTCACTAGCTAGTTGGTTTATTTATTACTCATCAACTGTCAAATGGGCTTGTTCCATGAGTATGGCCACATCACATTCATTATCCACTTGGGTACCTCATTATGTACATCATAGATGATGACACAATGCAAGTGATTGTATACTTATATCATTGACTAGTCCCAATGGTTATTAGGTCACGTCCCTTAATTAGGTCATATCTTGTATACAGGATACATGTGTCCTTTGATCTATTATTATTGATTTTTATATATTTTTGTTCATTACATTGTTTACTCTTTCAAAATATTTCATCCTCGAAGCATAAAAATGTTATGTCTATGTTTTAGCTTGTCATGTCTTCCCGTGATTCTTCATTCTTCGATTCGTCATTGTTGAGGCCATAACAAAGTATGATCTTCTAAATTTTAAGAAGGGTTGTCAAATTATGATAGTGCGAAACCTCCTTAATTCAATCTTCTATGGATTTGTATGACACCAACTTATCTTTTGAAACCAAATTGTACTATAATCAACATTATTCAAAATATAGTTTGGATATTGTCTTTGTTCCGAACCATGTTGATATAACGATTGATTAAAATATTGATTTTTACAATTAGGATGTCAATAAGGTGTCTCTGTAACCTGATCTTCCCTTCTCATACTTTTGACAATTTCTTTATTTCAATGCGGTTAGTCATTGTTTATTTATCAATCAATAATCCCTTATTGGTAAGTTTCTTTAACATTTCTTTTTTCACGTACTTCTTTTCATCTCTTGACTTATTAATATATGCAATCAAGTTTTGACTATGCTTTTTTACAAGATAAGAATTTCTTTCTCTTCACTAGCAATAACCTCTTAACCTTCTTTTTATATATTTTGTATCGACTTTTGACTATCTTGAAGGACAATCTTTGAGATATTTTTAAAGCTTTTGGTGAGGGCACTTATGAGCATGGCTTCATGATAATGTCATATTGGCACAATGAGATGCTACTCCCTCCACCCGGTTCCAAATCCTACAGGGAACATATTTGGCCCATTGAAATAAGGCTCAAGGAGTATTCTCCCCCATTCTCGTGGAGTCTTGGCTCTTGCTAAGTCATAGCAAATCTAGCTTACAGGTTGCTAGATATACTCTTGTTGTTATAGTGGCAGCCGCTACGTTTGATCCTAGGCTCACCCAAATTACTCCAATGAATTATCAATTTAACATGGTAAAACAAAATGAAAATAGAAATCCTCTGTATTCCGATATAAAAATATCCAATTTTAGTTAGATTGAACAAAAAATTATATCAACCTCTATTATAAACAAAGATGTAACATTTGATTAAGATATGCGTTTACAACCAACACTATAAGTTGTTAAATTTATATTGAACACTAACAAGTGTAATATGCAACATTGATGCTTATTACCGGCCTCTTATGTAAAAAAGTAATTGATAACAGAAGTTATTGTTAATTATTAAAGCTTTTGATTTGCAAGCTTCCATTTTGTAGGTGACATTATAATAGTTTAGATCTTCTTCAACTTTTGAATTTAGGTTTCTACTTTAGAATATTAAAACAAAATTTCAAAATATTAAAACAAATAGAATTGTTAAAGTTTTTAAGTAGGAAGATTTTTATAGTTGAATTCACAAAGTTAAGATTCAAAAGTGTTTAGTTAAAACAATGAAATCTCTATTTTACATTAAAATCATTTATAACAAAATTTTCCACAACAAATGGCATCGATTCCCTTTTGTTTGCTCTCTATATTCTTAAATAATTAATGCATCTACAAATACTTATAAGTATTTATCTTGCATTATTTGACAACTTGATATTTCAAGGCTTTATATGTCTCTTATAGAAGTTGCCCATAAAATCAAGCTAGCTATTAAAGGTAGGTAAAAATGTTTGAAAGAAAAATATTTTTTATCATAAAATCAAGGTAGATATTAAAGGTAGGTAAAAATGTTTGAAAGAAAAACATTATATAATATTAAAGGAACACATAATTAATTATAAAAAAACATGTTGACTTATGGGCATACTAAAGAGCTATAAATATTTATAATGGAGGGGACATTGTTTTTTCTTATTAATACATTATATTATTTTGAAATATGTTGTTAGTAAATGAATAGATACATTTTAGGCATTTTATATTTTTATGAAAAAACAATTGAAAAATATTTGTAAGTATTATGAGACTTTAAATTATTAGATTAGATAGATAATAAATGTAAAATTGAGACTATAATATCAGTTCCAATTAGAAATCAATTTATGAAGGTAAAAAATAACTCTGATGATTTTTTTCTTCCTCCCTCCCTCTCTCTCTCTCTCTCTCACACACACACACACACATAATTCAACTCAAATATTGATCTTCAATCTAAAAAAGTTGTATTAATGTATGAAAAGACTCAAATGCAACAAGGGTTTAGAGGAAGAACTTAGAATGCATTTTCAAAAAGCATCTCTATATTGATATAGGAAGTGATAGAATATCATAAATATGTTTGTTGGATTTTTTAGTAGTTGTTGCAATAGTATTGGAGTCCTAGTAATAAGACTTAAAAGAGATTTTGTTAAAGATTTCCCATTATAATTTAAGAATATTTTGTTCAAGCAATGACATAATAATTTTATATGTTTTTTTTTTTTTAAGTAGATTATATAAGCTTTTTGAGCATAGGAATAAAATCTTAAATCAAAATAGATAATTTGTTTATATAGGTCCGATAGACCATTATTTGGTCTCAGCGGTCGTTAACCATCATCATCATCATCATCATCATAAGTCAATATTATATATAAAGGTAAATTTATATATAAAGTGATTTTACATTTAAAATATAAAAAATATACAATAAACTATTTTCGAAAGCTACAAATTAATTAAAAGTGAAACATGAGTTTGACATACTTACCTAGAAATGAAATTTTCATAAATATTGAGATTTGATGTGTGTATTGTTTTTCATAAATATTGAGATTTGATGTGTATACTATTATGACACTTAGTGACATATATATATATATATATATATATATATATATATATATATATATATATATATATAGAGCCTTAGATAACACTAGACCTAGAAAGAAGGGAGGCTTGGAGGGATGAAGGCGATCGGAGGCAGCAGGAGTCGACCTGAGGTCACCTAGGCCTTCGGCCTAGGTAGCTGCAGTACAGGTTCTAGGTAGGCTTTTGGCAGAAAGCGGCAGCAACGGTACGGGGAGCGACAAACGGTGGTCAATCCGAGGCGTTGGTCGCTTAAGGGTTTTATTTTGGAAGGGCCGTTAAGGTAAATCTGGAGGTTATCTGCGAAACGGCGAGGTTAAAACATCAAACCGGAGAGGCAGCGGAGGGTTTCTCTTTAGAAGGGCTGTTAAGGGTTAATCGGAAGGTTATCTGTGAAACGGCGAGGTTAATCATCATTCCGGAGAGGCAGCGGCTACTTACTGTTTTGGGGAAACCGGCGTTCCACGTTCCGAAGCGGCGTCGACAGTAACAGCTACGGGCTGCTAGCGGTGTCAGGTATTGGGCCTTTCACTGTCTTTTTTCACCATGGTAAAACCTGTCGAATCTGTTGACCTAGAACCGGCCCCGGAGGATTTACTATCAGTTTGGGGGAAAGATGTAACTGCCCAAAACTTGGTCAAGTTTTTCGGGTCAGATGGCAGTCATGCAGCAGTGGAGCCGGCTGTGGAAGGCGTGTGGAACATCAAGAGGAAAAATGAGCAGCTAGAGGTTAAGGCGGGCGTGGATGGGTCGTGCCTCAAAGGAGGGAAGGATATCCTTTCACCGATTCTCCCGGAGAAAAGCCTGCACCATGATTCAGTCGGTTTCCATGGCAGCAAGCTTAGACCTCTCACAGGTCCAGCCAGGTTATCAGGAGGGCTCGAGGACATTATAAACTTCCCGTCCAAGCAAGGTATCTGGAGATCGGTTGGTGGGGTTTCGAAGTCAGGGAATGCTGGAATAGACGGGAGTAATCGGCATACAGAGATTAGACGCTCTCCCTTAAAACAAGCTCCCAATCCCAGTCTAAGTCTAGAAGGGCTTCTCACTGAGGGAAGCGAGGCGGTAAGGTCCGGGAAGGTGGGGAAACCTCAAATCAGCGGAAGGGAAACAGGGATTCCGGGGCATGGGGCAGCTGAGAAGGTGTTTTTGGACGCCGGTCGTCAGCCTGCTCGGGGAGGAACAGCGAGTCAAGTCCCTGTAGATAACAGGGTGGGTCTTCAGGAGACTCAAGGAAATGCAACCCCTAATCTCTTAGGAGGGGATGTAGATCGTGGACAGGATAAGACTGAGGCAAATCGAAAGAAGGATTTTTCCTTAAAGAAGAAGACTATTGGAGGCAACCTGGTCCTTGGCATGGATGTCCAAGTTCAGGATGCTCTGACAGTGGCGGAATGCACCCTTGTAGGTCGAACCAGAGGGAAGGCCCTATCTGGCAAGTCTTTGAATCAGTGGGCGGAGACCCAATGGAAAGAATCCTTGGCAAATTCTTTCAGAGTGGCTCTGTTAGTGAAGGGCTGGTTCATGGTCAGTTTTGATAAGAAAGAAGATGCAGATTGGGTAGCTGAGAGGAACTGGGCTATTGGAAATCACCCGATCATGTTTCAGATGTGGTCGCCGAATTTTGATGCAAAAAGGGAGAAGGCGGACGAGTTCCCAGTATGGGTCAGAGCACCTGGTCTCCCTCCGTTCCTGTGGGTGGAATCAGTTTTTAAATCCATAGGAAATTTGTTGGGAACTTATCTTGAAGCTGATATGTCGTTCCTTCACTCCTACGAAAGAACAATGGCACGGATCTTAGTTCGATTGAATCCTAAGGATGGGTTAGCAGAGTCTATAAACCTTGAGTACGGAGAATATGTTTTTGAGCAGCCTCTGGACTATGAGCACCTTCCCTTTCGGTGCTACAGGTGCCACGAATATGGGCATTTGGCAAAGGATTGCCCTCTGGGTAATCGCAGAAGAAGGCCGCAGAAACAAGGTGAGCAGAGGGAGAAAAAGATGAGGAAGGAAAAGGACTTCGTGGCTAAGGACCCCCTGAAGGATGTGGCTATGGAGGAGAGGATTAGCGGGAAAGAGGCTTCGGTCAGAGAGGATATTAATCATATGCCCGAAGAGACAAAGGCCCAAGAGTCCCCGGTGAAGGATGCCAAGGAGCCGCCTGCTGAAGATCCCGACACTGTAATGGAGGAACCTATTGGGATGCCTCATGATCATTGCAATGTTTCTTTTTTCCCTGATCATACTGAAAATACTATAAACGAAGAATTAATCTCATGTAGGAATGTTGATCAGTTATCTGTTGAAAATCTTATTGATGCCATTCCCTCCATCGATCTGAATCGCGAAGATGTATCTCAAAATAACCAAATCCCGGTTCTCCCCAATCAGTGTTGTCATTATAATCTGAGATCTCTGGATAAAAGACAGGGTAAATCTATAGAGTCCCCTGATCCGATTGGTGGATTAGGCCCTTGCTCTTCCCAAGCTTCCAAAAGAAAGGGTAGGGGTAGGAAATCGAATCTGTCAAAAGCACAGGTCAAAGCGAAGTTTGATGTAGCTGATGGGAAGCAAATGTCCATTACTGGGGCGCTTAGAGCAGCAAATCCCCCGGACCTGGTTGTAAAATGATCCTTTTGTCCTGGAATTGTAGGGGTTTAGCCAGTAAACCCAAAAAACTGGCTTTAAAAGAGTTAGTTGCTCGATACAATCCGGATATCCTTTTTTTACAAGAGACCCTTGGTAGGAGTTTAGAGGTGGAAACTATGCTCAGGTCCTCATTCCCAGAATGGGTTTTTCATGCCATAGATGCTGAAGGACACTCGGGGGGTTTGGCTATTGGTGTCAGAGATGGTAGGATGATGATCAATAGCCTCTGGGGAATGGACCATGTTCTGGGCATGGAGGTCTCTTCTCCTGATATTGGTTTTTCTTTTTTGATTCTAAATATCTATGGGCCATGTCAGGGCCGAGAATATTTCTGGAATAACCTTTTCTCTAAAACCCTTTTAAAAGACAGGAGTGTTATCTTGGGAGGAGACCTAAATTTCTCTATTGGGTCCGCGGAAGCCTGGGGTCCCTCAGCCAGGGAAGATCCGCTATCGGATTTTTTTACAAATGCTCTCCTCTCACATAATTTGATAGATGTTAATCCAATCAAAGTCAAGCCTACATGGAGGAATAGAAGAGTGGCAAAGCGGTTGGACCGTTTTCTCATAAGCGAAGATTTGATAAACAACATCCCTATGTTCAGGCAGTGGGTTGGTGAAGGGGGGAATTCTGATCATTTTCCCATCTTAATGGAGTTTCAAAAGCCTCCCTCTAAACCAGCTTCTCCTTTCAAATTTAATGCCGCCTGGTTGCAGGAGGAATCTTTCAACATCCTCTTCAGGGATACTTGGAGACACCCGGGCAGCTCTCCGTCAGAAAGCAAAGGGGCCCATTTCTGGGATAATTTAAAAAGGCTCAAAAAAGCTACCATAGAATGGGCCAAAGCTAGGAAGGTGTCTCAGAATGAGGCGCTTTCCTCAATAGATGCTGAATTACGAGATCTCGAGGAGCCTGAGGCTGGCGGGTATGAAAACCAGGATTCAAAAGACAAGATCCTGATGTTAGAAAAACAAAGAAGTAAGATCCTTCTCGAGAGGGAAGAGGAGTGGAGGCAAAAAAGCAGGGCTATATGGCTGAAAGCTGGTGATGAGAACACAAAGTTTTTTCATAACTATGCAAAGGGCCGGAAAAATGCAAACACCATTTGGAAGCTAAGGGATCAAGATGGAAGAGAAGCCTCTTCTTTTGAGGACCTTTCCAGAATGGGAAAGGCCCATTTCCAAAACCTTTTTACAGCTCAAGGAGGGATTACTCTAGCAGAAGTTATCAGAACTGCCCAATGTTTTCCCAGGTTTGTTGAAGAGGAAGAAGCTGAAAGTTTAATGGATGTCGTGACAAAGGAAGAAGTTGAGCATATTGTTAAATCCATGGCAAAAGATAAAAGTCCAGGTCCAGACGGGTGGACAATAGAACTCTTCAATCATTTCTTCGATTCAATTGGTGATGAGCTAACTGATGTCGTGGAAGAATCAAGAAGGAAGGGTGAGATTCTCCCCCCTTTCAATGCTACTTTTATTGCCCTCATCCCAAAAAAGGAGGACCCTGACACTTTTGAAGACTTCAGGCCAATCTCCCTCTGCAACTGTGTCTACAAAATCATAGCAAAAATTATAGCTGTGCGCTTGAAGCCGGTCCTGTCAAAAAATATCTCAAGTGAACAATTTGGGTTCTTGGATGGAAGGCAGATTCACGAAGCCATAGGGGTAGCCCAGGAGACGATTCATAGCATCAGACAGACAATCAAGAAAGGGGCTGTGATCAAAATAGATCTATCGAAAGCATACGATAGGATCTGCTGGACTTACCTCCGGATGTTGTTGACCCATCTTGGTTTCAAGCTGGATTTTATCAATTGGATAATGGGATGTGTAACCAGTGTAAGTTTTGCAGTTCTAATCAATGGGGCAGCGTCTCCCTTCTTCAAAGGACAAAGGGGCCTGAGGCAAGGATGTCCCCTATCCCCTCTGCTTTTTCTCCTAGTGGCAGAGGGTCTTAGCAGGCTGATTATGGAAGCAAGAAGAACAGGTTTGATTAAAGGTTTGGAAGTAGCTGTAAATTTGTTCATTTCACATCTCCTTTTTGTAGACGATATTTTACTTTTTACTAATGGGAGCCTGAATGAAGTGAAGGAACTAAAGAATATCCTGGATCTGTTCATGAAAGCCACATGAATGCAAATCAACCACAGGAAATCTCACCTTATTATGGAAGGTTTCAGCAGGAATGAAAGCTCCCAGATCACAGCTATTTTGCCTTTTGAAATTTACAACATGGAGTCTCCTTTCAAGTATTTGGGATTCTGGCTGAAGCCAAATTCTTATAAGAAGCAAGACTGGAACTGGCTGGTGGCCAAAATTGAAGCTAAGATTGCCCATTGGAGTTTCAAGTGGTTATCTAGAGCTGGAAGGTTGACCCTGGTAAACTCTGTGCTGCAGGCCATGCCAGTTTTTTGGGCAGCTTTGACCTGGATACCAAAAGGGACACTCCATAAGATAAAGAAGATCTGCAGCAGGTTTCTTTGGTCAGGGGCAAAGGAGGACTCGGTTCTTCCATGGGTAGCCTGGGATAAGATTGCCAGGCCAAAAGAATGGGGCGGCTGGGGTATAAAGAATCTTAATGATTTCAGTTACTCCTTGGCAGCTAAATCTGGCTGGAGGCTCATATCCTCTGAGAACCTTTGGACAAGAGTAGTAAAGCGTAAGTATATAGATCCAATGCCTCTGGAAAATTGGATCCGTGACCCAAACAAAAAAGGGAGGAATGTTTCAGTGATATGGAAAGCTACCACTGAAGCTTTTAGAGTCATAGAACAAGGGCTGTCATGGCAGGTGGGCAGTGGTGAAAATGTAAGAATAGGCAGGGACCCTTGGGTGGGCTGCAATGATCATTTTGCCTTATCTCCGGGTCTCATTAGACATCTGGATTCCAAAGGCATTTTTCATTTGCATCAGATAGAGAAAATAGGTCACTCCTCCATATGGGGGCAAGCTTGGAAATCTGGAGAAGAACTCGATCTCAACCCATTATGGTGGGATGAGTGGCAGATTTTTATTCAAGAACTGTCAAGATCCAACGTAAGGATAAAAGATAGACCTGACCAGCTGGTCTGGGCCCATGCTGACTCAGGCTCTTATTCCCCGAAAGCAGGATACAGTTTTCTAATGACGAAGAAGGGATGGGAAGAACCTGCTTGGTGGGCAAAATCTCTATGGAAGCTTAAATGTCCAAAAAAATCCAGATTGTTTTTTTGGTGCGTGCTGAAGAAGAAGGTCCCATCCTGGGACATCCTCCAAGCTAGATTTAAGCAAGGTCCTGGTAGATGTCCGTTGTGCAAAAGTGACTCTGAGACCATTCTCCACCTGTTCCTGTGTTGCCCCTTCACTAAAAAGGTGTGGGAAGAGGTACAGGTCTTGTTAAAGAAGCAGATTAGATGGGAGGGGGGCTCCATTATGGCTGCATGGGAACAATGGTGGAATCAGAACTCAGAGGGGAACTGGAGGAACCTCCCGCCCATCATCTCCTGGGGCGTTTGGATAGCCAGGAACAGAAACATATTTCAGGATATTTCTCTCCCAGCTGAAGTTATAGCCATTCAAAGCACAACCATCTTTTTAAGTATCCCTGAGCAGGAGGAATCAAGAAAAAAGTCCCAGAGCAGGGAAGAACAAATTAGACCAAACATCCCGTGGGCCTACTTTGATGGGGCTTCTCAAAACAACACAGCAGGGGCAGGCATAATCATTCATTTAAATGACTCTCATTCTTTATCGGCTTCGGTGGGCATTGGAACCGGTTCAAACAATTTCGCTGAACTGTCAGCCCTTAAGTTGCTCCTCTGTTGGCTTATTCACAGACACATCTTCGCAATTCAGATCTTTGGGGACTCTTTAAATGTTGTTAAATGGGTTAATGGAAACAGTAGATGTCAAAATTATATGCTGAGGCCTCTCCTTGAAGAAATTATGATTTTAAAACAGTCTTTTAATGCCTTTTCAATTGAACACATATACAGGGATCGGAATGAAATCGCGGATAAATTATCTAAAGATGCTCTGCAGCAAGCTTTGGGCATTTGGAAAGTGACTGAAAAGCTTCATGATCAGATACAGGAGTCAGTTCTGCCTCCCTATGTTTAAATTTTGTTTACTGTTTTGTTATATCAGTCCTTCTTCGGGCACAGGCGCATGTATACCCACTCCTGTGCATTGAACACTGATGTTATTATGCTGATACTTTTACTCTTTTCACTGCCCAAGTGTTTCGGGCGTTTTTAATTGTTTTTAGTGGGCTGTTTTTCCTCTCATGGAGGCCCACGGGATCAAAACAGTCGGAACAGCGTCTTGGTGCTTGTTACAGGCCGAGACTTTGTTGTGATGTTTGCTTTTTGCAAAAGGGATAGACCTGTTCTCATCAACAGGGGATCTGGACGTTTTGATGTCTTTGGATAGTTTCAGAGAAGAGCATCTTTTCTCTGGGTCAGCTGAGGGAGCTTCCTCACTGCAACTGAATGCTTTGCATCTGCTTGTAACTTTTTATCTATTTTATATATAAAAAGTTCGCTTTTTTCTCCGGAAAAAATCTATATATATATATATATAGTTTTTAAATATTTTCTTATTTTTGACAAATTCTATTTACAATCCAATAAGCCAATAAGAAAATAAAATTTAAATTTCAAAAATTATTTTTAATTTTCAAAATATTCAATTTAATAATTTTTTTTCAAAACTTTAATAAATTTTATAATTTTTTTTTTCAAAATTAATTGAAAATCAAACTATTTTAATTATATAATAATTACACTATAACCTAAAAATATCTTCTAAAATTAATACTTAATTGAAACAAATCTAAATTATTAATTTTCTTTCTAATTCACATTAATGACAAAACAGTTTTTTGTTTTTTAATTAAATACTCCTTATAAATATAAATAACCCAAACCAAAAATAATTAGAAACAAAATATTTAATTTTTACTTATTTATTAAATAAAAATAACATCCATTTTCAAATTAATAATCCTTGTATATATTGATAACCTAAGCCAAAAATCATTAGAAAGAAAATATTTATTTTTAATTATACTAAATAAAAATAACATCCATTTTTAAATTATAACTTTTCCCATTATAGCTTAGCTTTTAAAAAAACCTTTTACCGTTGATTCCATTAAAATAATTTTTACAGTAAGTTGTCAATTAAAAATCTTTGGTAGGGTATTTCACAGTTAGGTATCAGTGAACTAAAAACAAGTTTTTCTGTGAAAGATGGCATCATAGTTTACTTCACGATTCAACCTTCACTCGGTACTTTAACCCTTCGGTGGACAAAGAGCCCATTAACGACAGTACACCAACGATAATTTTATCTTCTGTACACACGGTGGCCCTCATTTCGCAGTGGTTACAACGACAATTTCTTAACCACGTGTCAATTTCTTATATCTAATATGCGTTGTGTATATGTTTTGGAGTTTTTCGTGCAAAATAAATTTTGGCCAATTGTGATATTTTGCTATTTGTTATTATATATATATATATTTTGAGTTTTATGTAAATTTATTTGAGGTTTACCATTCAAATTTGTGATTTTAATATATTTATATTTAATTTTAGATAATTTCAACTTTAAAATATGTTTAAAAATTCTTAAACATATAACATATATACTATGACTTTCTACTAATTTAAATGAAATTCTATAATTCTATATTAAAATTTGTGAAAGACTTTTTTTTTAAGAGGGTTGTGCTTTTAAAATTTCCAATTAATTTTAGAAATTTATTTTTCAAAGTAGTAGTTTAATTAACCGGAATTTTAAACTTTTTTGGATAGATTTTTTTGTTGCTTGAAATTTAGTTTGAAATTATTGAGAAAATTATGAATAAACACTCGAAGTGTATTTTAAATTCCAAATTTATTTCTACATTAAAATACAACAATTTAAATAATAGAAAATTACAATCTCACGAAATATCATCCTAATAAAAATTCACTCGAAAAAATAAAAAATTGCCTCATTAAAATATTTATTTTTTCAAATTGTAATAAAAACTTCAATGTGATTATAAACCTTTTACCCTTGAATGGCCGAAGCACAGACCTGAGAAAAAACATGATATAATGATTTAGCAAAAGTTGGATTAAACAAAGTTTGAAAAGGTTATGGCGACAGGTCTGAGTAAGAAGTAATTATAATAAAGAATGGAATACAAAGTTTGTTTCCTAAATATATCATGAATAAGTTTGGTTCATATATTATTTATCTAAAATAAATAGAATAACATAAAATAATCTATATTTATTAAAATATTATATTGAATAAAATAGGAGAGATTATATCTTAGTTTCATGTGATAATGTATTTAGAACATTAATCTAGTTAAAATGGTTCAGAGACTATGTTTTTTTTTAGGTAATAGTTGTTTTATTTATTTATTATCATTTATTGATGTTTATATATTATAGATTTGTGTTTATTATAGGTAATTTTATATAGGCGTTGTCTAGCAAGGCCAGTATTTTGTTTGGATGGCGAAATTCTCGTCAATATCTGGTGAAAAAAAATTCAAGAAATTTAATCCTGGGACTATTTGAATCATTTTTTTGATGGTGGAAATAGATTCAACACCATTAAGAATCTTTGGGGCACCCAAAATCCTGAAGTTTGACAATTGTATCTTGGATTTCCAAATTTTTCTGTCAGATTCTCAAAATTGTGTCGAAATTTCCATTATTATCTAGGCGAAATTCTGGCCTCGTTAGACGAAGACATAAATATATGGTAGGAGGATGTGATGAAGGGGTAGTCATATATAAAGAGAATCACTCAATGATTATGTAAACAGGAGGAAAACGATGGTCATCATTATGTTTCATGACATTTTATATGTTGCCAATACAACTCAAGTGAAAGTAAAAAAAATGAATTAGATAATATCAATAAGCCACAATAAAAAATGAAAAAGAAAAAAAGATGATGCCCACATATACAGGGGTTGTGTTTGATGTTCATTGTTTTTTAAAATGTTAAGTTTCTCCATCTCAAATGACTAAGTAACCTATTTATGTGATTTTAACACATTCATTTTGCCTATAAACATTCCATGACAATGCTTTCATGCTTTGAATTGACAACTTTAATAACACCTCCTAGGCAAGGCAAAGGACCTCCACTTTAATGACTAAGTTATTATGATAAAGATGAATGAAGGAAATATAATGTGTTATTATCCATATTAATACATTCAAATAAAATCATTTCATAAATATAATTACTTAGAATTTAAGGTATAACTCTAAAAATTTTGAAATTAATGAATATCATAAGTAGCATTTCAAGTGAACTATTTTAATAAAAAGTGGCACTGCATGCTAGAAATCAAAATTCAAATATTACATAATGCATGCTTGAAAATAAATCTGCACTTCATCAACCTCTCTATTAATTTATGTGCTTTTTAAATTTTATCTATAAATATTATTAAATATGCAACAAACATATCTTCTATGTTGATTTTGAAGGTTGTTTACTATAAGCTTAGATCGATATGACATGATTTTCTTTGGAGGGGTTCTAATAAAGCTAAGAGGTGGTCGTTAGTGGCTTGGGAGACATTTGTCAAACCAAAGTTGTCTGGAGGGTTGGGTTTACATGATCCAAAAATGATGACTGTGATGTTTGGTGTGAAGTTATGGTGGCGATGGGTGATGGCAGGAAATGAACTTTGGAAGCAAATCTGGTTGTGGAAACATGCTCCTTTGTAGACCCAAGAGGATAGACTATGCCATTATTCGATCATCATTGGTTCGATCTTACGGAACTGCGCATAGGAAAATAGAACAATTGTCAGAAAAAATGCTTTTTGGGAAATTAAATCAAGTAGTTTGACTTTGTTTTGGGACGAGGTATGGAAAAAAATACTCTGTTTAAGTGACACAAACACTTTTTGAAACTTACAATTATTTTTAACTAATTTGGGTGGAGAGAGGGTTTGTGATTCTTGGAAGCCAATGGTTGCTTCTACGTTTTGGAGAATTTGGAAGGGTAAGTAGGTTTGAACAACTTCATTGCAGGATTTATCATAGGAAACTTTTCAACAACAAGGAGGATTGATCAAATTCATTGCAGAATTTACCGTAGGAAACTTTTCAACAAGAATTGGGGGATCAGAGGATTAAATGGCCTCAAAGGTGTGATATACTGAGATGGGGTAGACTTCTAATTGATTGTTTTACCCTGAAAGAAACCTACACAATTTATTTCAAAGCATTTTTCCCTAGAAAAGGATGTCATTTGGACTAAGATTTGGTTTGGTGTATATTGGCCAAAAATCACCATTTGTAGTGCCCCGCTCTAGTTGACTAATAGTGATATGACAATAACATTTATTTAGCCCTAAGACCCACACTTTATTCTTTGAGGACCCCAGGTTGAGGATCTGGACACATGACTCTATTATTAGTGGTTGTGATATTAGTGATTGTGATGTTTATGTATGTTCTCCATTGATATTATGATGAAGATAGCATTAATGGTTATGTATGTTATCTATTAGTATTATGATTATTGTAGCATTAATGGTTATGCATGTTCTCTATTGATATTATGATGATTGTGGCATAAATGGTTATTTTTGTTCTCTATTTGAATTTATGATGATGATAGCAGTAAAGGATATGTATGCTCTCTATTGGTATCAAGATGATGATAACTTTGATGGATAGGTATGTTTTCTATTGATGTTATGATGTTGATAGCTTTAATAGATATGTATGTTTCCATTGATGTTATGATGATGATAGCCATGATGGATGTGTCCCTTATGTTACCTACTTGCATTAGTTCTAGTTCACAATAAACAATGATGCGAAGGACCAGGTGATGGTAATGATGCTATTATGACAATGAGTAACACTAAGAAACCTTGTTATTGATGATTATTGAGTACGACAGGAAACCCCCAGAGGCACTCGCATATGACGAGTTGATGACACCTGGTTTGATGAAAATTTATATTATTTTATCTTTGAAATTCTAAGTCAATTTTGAAACCTGCTATATATGTATATCTATATTCTGATGATATGTTAGTGGTTGCATGCACAAATTAGTTGCTTGGCCGAATGACTCACATATGGGTGATGGGATTGTACAATTGGAAAAAACTGCATGGGAGGGGTGGGATAGTGTCCCTGATCTCACCCACTAGCACTCTCACCGTGACTTGGGCTAGAAAGGTTGAAACATCTTCGCCTTGAAGATCACGATGTCATGAGGGAAGGTCCCAATATTGGGTTGCTCATGAGGATTTTACCGGGGGGCATGCATCAAGGTAGATTCCTTGATCCCTGACACCATTAGTCTCACTATATCAGGCAACATAAGAGATGATAGTGGTTTCTGTTGTTGCACCTATAATTTCCCCTCGTATCCACTAAATGCTTGAAGGGAAAGTGGCGTGACACCCTTGGAACTTCAAGGGAATTTATTGAAGGGCATGACCAACTTGGCACCCTTGGATTCATTAAAAATAAATAAATTAATAAATATAATCAAGATATGAAAACCAGGTAAATTCACATCAAGGGTAAATGATGTTAGAAACCGAGGTAATTAAATCAAGAATAAAACTCGGGTTAAGAGGATCCTAGGAAGAAATAAAATATTTTACCTTAAAAACTTTACCTTTCCCATGTTGGAAAATATTAGGTAGATAATGTAGTTTAATTAGGTAAAAAGGGGAAAGAGGGACATAAATGTAAGGATAAATATTAATCCTAAAATAGTTAAACCTAATTAAGAGAAGAGAATGGTGAATTAAAATAAGATTAATAAATTTAATTTTAGAGAAATTTAGAGAAACTCCATGTGGCAACAACCAACAAAAGAATATCCATCTAAGAGATAACTTGAGTTAAATTAGGGAGTAGATAGGAGATCAAATCTTGACTTATCAATTGAATTTAGTATTGAACACAAATTAAGGAGTAAAAAGGGGGATCAAGAGACAACTAGGAGATGAAATAGGAATCTTGTTGAGGTGAGGAAAAATATTAGTTTTAAATTAAAATTTAAGTAAATAATTTTGGAGACCCTTGATGAGAGAGTGACACATGGGTGGGTGAATAATCAAAATATTGAAATATCAAAAATAATTAATTATGCATAAAATGGCAAGTGTCACCTATGAGGACTCCTATAAAAGAAGGGGAAGGCCATGGGAGAAGGGAATTTTTCTTTACCCAATTGTTGGATGGATGAGACTATGTCAGAGTAGTGACTACGAGCTATAGTGAGTTTGGTGAGGTAGAGGACTTTAGAGAGGCGACTCTTAAGCCAAAGAGTGCTCTCCTCTACCAGCTAATACATTCCGCCATTGTACAACCCCATTGTAGCTCGGGGGTCTGTTAGCTTTGTGGCGTTTCGCCCAAAATGGATCCAAAACACTCCCAAAGTCTCCAAAGTTGGCGTAAAATCATGCAAATGGAACCAAATATGCTCCAAAACACTCCCTAAGTCTTCAAAAGTGCTTAAGATCATCCCAAGATCAAAACAAGCAAGGGAGGAGAGCCCTTGGAAGGGCAGAAATGCACTATCGGGAGGCTAAAACACTTCAAAATCAGTCAAAAACCATTATCGCAGGACTCAAGAACACACAACTGCTGTTAGATCTGGCCGATCAACAGCCCAGATGTAAGTGGCTAATTGCATCGGTGGCGGCCATCGGAAGCAGTCGGAGTAGAGTCGCGATGAGATAGGGCTGAGCGATATGCCGATCACCGATATCGGCAATTTCGCTATCGACGGGGAGCATATGCCATAGTATATGAAGGACCCCGGGAGTGAGCGACGCGTGATTGCGATTTATCGCATTGCTAGATCGCTATCGACAGAAACCATGGGCGGGCCCTATGTGCAGGCATATGTGCGACTCGACGACCGGACCTAACGACATTATAAATATTTTCTCATAACATTTTAGGTCCGCGCCAAAGCCTTGTTTTAATGCATTTTTTGTGTATTTCGTTATACAACGAAATACAAAGGAACCTTGGGGCAGCACCGATTGTGATGAAGCCCGAACCCGAAAGGGTCCGGGAATGGAAATACATAATTTTTGAAGTCCACCAAGGCCGATTTTTTCATGGTTTTCAGTGTTTTTCACGTATTTCCAAATATAAGGAAAATACACAGGAGCAGGCCTTTTGCAATTTGCGATGGTGATAAGGGCGGACCCGATAGAACACGAAGCCATATTTAAGGACCTTTCGAGGTCCGAAAAGGACAGAGAGGGGCGGGAATTCTCAACATTGTTGGGTTTTTTGTTTAAAACAGAAATATATGTTGTTTTCAACAGAGGTCCACACTAGGGCAGCGCTGTTCTGCTTTAACAGAAAGCATACATTGTTAAAACATAAAAAGAGCCACAGTACACGCAACTCCTCCCCAAATTGACATAGAGGCTGAGAATAGATAGCGCAACGCAGCCACAACAACAACTGATCATGGAGCATCAATAGTCCTACCAGCACAGCCAAAATATCTGAATATAGTTACTTTGTTGTCAGAAGAATAATCCTCCAAGCCCATGCTTGCCTAGTTAGGGCATCAAACGATTAAAGGGACAGAGAGGATAGATTAAGACTTTGAGCCTCAGTAGGCTTAGAATCATTGTAAAAGGCCTATAAAAGGCTAAAAACTAAATGTAATAAGGGTTCAAACTTCTGGAGATTGTAGAGACTTTGCTACTCAAGTGTCTCATCTTTATTCATTAGTAATTCAAGCTTCTTTTGTAGTTATATGTTCAATATTCCATTTTCTCTTCTGTTCTAAGCTTGCACTTGAACAGTTTTTTCATGTTTTCTTTTGTGTCTAAAGCCAGATAACTATCATCTTATCTCTACTTTGATGAATTAGATTTACAAGCTTCTTTACTGCCTGTAGCCAACCATTCATATGTGGTCATATATGCATCTGTCGGTACAGGAAGTATTCTCTTTTGCTGCCTGTAGCTAGCCATTCATTTATGTTTATGTAAGCATTTTCTGGTATGGTCAGTATTCTCCATCCATTCATTGCATCTACAAAATATTGAGCATTAGTGGTCTAAAGCCTTGTAAGCTGACGGTGTTCATGCATATCTTGAGTTTAAACATAGTTGAAATGGTTATTTGGCTTGATCTATACCATCATTTATTCCAATAGTTCAGAGAACAATATTGAAGATTATATGTTACCAAGCATATCCAATCTACAACCTAGGAGATTTTCTTGGTGTGTTAACATAATTGGCGTCATTGCCGGGGAGAGGAAACTGAAGCTCAACTTCCCTGGGAAACGACACAGATCCAACTTTGATGATAGACAAAGTCTGGGCACATTTTTGGTTGTAATAATCTATCTGGTGACTCTACTGGAGGCCAAACCTCTTGGCGACTCCACTTCATAGTTCTGGCTCAGTTTGTGAGGCGTACTCGGAGAAATCCTCAGAAAATACAAGCTGACCTAGTACTTGACCTTGAAAAAATCATCAAAGAGAGAAAGGTATTGCCAAAAGGAGCATCGGGTTTAGGTAAACCTATACAATCTTCTATATCTCTTCAAGAAAGGCTTGTAATAGAACAAATACATGTTGAGAGTATAGCATCTAATACTAGCAGCAAAGAAAAACTCATAGAGATTCATAAAGCTCCTTATTCTTTAGGTTTTCCTTTTGTTGTATGCCCTAAGGAAACCTCACCTCCTATCCATCATACGCCTTTAGTCCTGTCAGTCACTCCTCAACCCTCTATCATTCAGACTACCAATACTCTTTTAGCTACCACAGCTATGGTAGGTCCACAAGCACCTACCAAAATGGAAAGAATCATAGCTGCTAGGTATGGACCTCTAATACTGCCCACTCCTTTGAATGCTATGCCTACTAGAGAGTATCAGAAGTATATGCCTAAGTTCACTGGGACTGAAGGTGTTTCAGCTGAAGAACATCTTGAGTCATTCTATAGCTATGCTGATAACCTGGACATTAGTGAAGATGATGTCTGGATGAGAGTCTTTGTCCAAAGCCTAGATGGAGAGGCTAGAAAATGGTTTAGAGAACTAACCCCAGAATTTATAGCAGATATTGAGGCCTTAGATGATGCATTCGTAAAGCATTGGGGGGATAAGAAGGATCTTCTTTACTACCACACTGAGTTTGGGAACCTACTAAGGGAAAATGGTGAGCTACTGTTTGATTTTAATAAGAGATTTAACCGCATGTACAACAAGATACTAGCTGAAGTAAAACCCACCACTACCTCTGCTAGACTCATCTATGCCAGTGCCTTTGATTCTAACTTCTGTTTACTGTTGAGGGAGAGGCGATGTGCTTCTTTCACTGATATGCAAGAAGTAGCCCTGGAAGTAGAATCAAACATCATGGCTGCAGAAAAGCTCAAAGGTAATGCTGATAGAAGGAGACAAAGGGGCAAGCCTTCATCATCTTCAGATCCCAAGATTGATAAAATGACCAAGATGATAGAGTCATTAGCCTCTGAAGTTTCCAAATTAAAGGTTGAGCAACACTCTGGGATAGGAAGGGTTCCTAATACCTTTGTTCGTAGAGATCCAAATCCATATAGAAGACCTAATAAGCAGTTGCAGATTTTGCAAAGAAGAAAAGAGGCCAATGAAGACCAAAGGGTGAAGACCCCTCTTCAAAATGTAGTCATGGAGGAAGAGCACTTTGAAGAGGATGATGAGATCCATTGTATGGAAGACAAAGGTAGCGCCACCTTTTTAACCAAAGTTGCCTATGAGAAGTCATTATTCAATGACCAGATCAGCCAAGAATGGGATGGTGAAGCTGTTCTACAAACTGAAGATCAACACCAATATAATCTGAGGTATATGATGAATAATGTCAAAGAAACTCCTATTCATAAAGCTGTTGTCCCTACAGAACAACAAGCTAATAAGCGGAAGCAACCAACAGTTGATCCTATCATCCTCAAATCTCCAGCCATAGAGGTAAGGGGCCTTGACAAGTCCCCTTCTTCTTTCAATTTTCAATTAGAAATTCAGAAGGCAAGAATACCTATGCCTCTGATTGAACCAGTGAAGAATGAGTCCTTCAAGACATCTATCCTTGAGGCTCTTGAGCCTAATGCCATCCAAGCTTCCACTAACTATGTAAATCTGCAAGATGACCAACAAGCTATTATCCTCAGCCCAATGATTGAAAATTGGGAAGACAACTCCCCATCATTCTATGTTTCTCTGTTTATTCATGATAAAATACTTCACAATTGCCTTCTAGACACTGGATCTAGCCATAATCCCATGCCCAAGGTTATCATGGATAAGCTCGATCTTGACATTACCAAGCCTTATCAATTGGCCTCTACGCAGCTTAAAAAACCAGTTTTCCAGATCATAGAGGAAGAAGGCCCATAGATTTGGGACATGTTCTTTGATGGGGCTTTCTCTAAGGAAGTTGCAGGAACAGGTGAAGTCCTTGTGTCCCCCACACAAGAATGCATTGATTCATCTTTTATATTAACTTTTCAGGTCACAAATGACAGAGCTGAGTATGGAGCAGACCTTATCATTCAACAGGTGTACAAAACCTTCCAAGCAAAACATCCAAGGCTAAAAGCATACAGAGATGAGGTGAAATATAGACCATCTCTGCCTGATAATGTCAAATGCTGGAATTTTTTTGAAGTAGAGGATCAAATCAATAGGCTTTTGCAAGTCTTTGATGAATCAACTGATATGCACATTGACCAAGAGAAAGAAACCTTTGATAGAAAGGTAAAAAGGGTCAATTTTCAGTTTGGTGACTGTTTTCTCAAAAGGAATGCATCAAAGGAAGGAGGAGATGTTTTTGATGGCCCATTCAATGGGCTGTTCTTCGAACTTTATTTCAGTTAAGGCTTTCAAGCCTTGGTATTGTAAATATGTTGTTTTCAAGTTTTTATTTCATGCTAAATAGACTCCATGCCCAATGCAACACTAGGAGGAAGATTTGATCTGTTTTTTACAGTAAAAGCATTGTTTTGTAGTTCTTGAAACTTCACAGGGAGGCTTTCATCCCCAGAAAGAGCCAATGTTAGCTTTGTTGGAATTTGGCCCAAAAATGGATCCAAAACACTCCCAAAGTCTCCAAAGTTTGCTTAAAATCATGCAAATGGATCCAAATATGCTCCAAAACACTCCCTAAGTCTTCAAAAGTGCTTAAGATCACCACAAGATCGAAACAAGTGAGGGAGGAGAGCCCTTGGAAGGGTAGAAATGCATTATCGGGAGGCTAAAACACTTCAAAATCAGTCAAAAACCCTTATCACAAGCTTAAAATGCAAGAAGAAATAACTATCGTTAGATCTAGCCGATCAATGGCCCAGATCTAAGCAGCTAATCACATCGGCAGCGGCCATCAGAAGCATCTGGGGTAGAGTCGTCATGAGATAGGACCGAGTGATATGCCGATCACTGATATTGGAGATATCGCTATCGGCAAGGAGCATATGCCATATTATATGAAGGACTCAGGGAGTGAGCGACGCGCGATTACGATTTATCGCATCGCTAGATCACTATCATTGGAAACCATGGGTAGGGCCTATGCACAAGCATATGTGTGAACCGATGACCGGACTCGATGACATTATAAATAGTTCTCATAACATTTCAGGTTCGCGTGAAAACCTTGTTTTAATGCATTTTTCTTGTATTTCGTTATAGAATTATAAAGGAACCTTGTGGCAGCGCCGATCGCGATGAATCCCGGACCTAAAATGGTTTGGGAAGGGAAATACATAATTTTTGAAGTTCACCAAGGCCGATTTTTTCATGGTTTTCAGTGTTTTTCACGTATTTCCAAATATAAGGAAAATACACAGGAGCAGGCATTTTGCGATTTGCAATGGTGACAAGGGCAAACCCGATAAAACACAAATCCATGTTTAAGAACCTTTTGAGGTCCAAAAAGGATAGAGAGCAGCGGGAATTCTCAGCGTTGCTGTGTTTTCTGTTTAAAACAGAAATATACATTGTTTTCAACAGAGGTCCACAATAGGGAAGCATTGTTTTGGTTTAACAGAAGGCATTCATTGTTAAAACATAGAAAGAGCCACAGCACGTGTAGCTCCTTCCCAAACCAACATAGAGGCCAAGAATAGATAGCGCAACATAGCCACATTAACGACTGATCATGGAGCATCAACGGTCCTGCCAGCGTAGCCAAAATATCTGAATGCAATTACTCTGCTGTTAGAAGAATAATCCTCCAAGCCCATGGTTTCCTAGTTAGGGCATCAAACAGTTAAAGGGACAGAGAGGATAGATTAAGACTTCGAGCCTTAGTAGGCTCATAATCATTGTAAAAGGCCTATAAAAGGCTGAAAGTTAAATGTAATAAGGGTTCAAACTTCTGGAGATTGTAGAGACTTTGCTACTCAAGCGTCTCATCTTCATTCATTAGTAATACAAGCTTCTTTTGCTGTTATATGTTCAATATTCCATTTTCTCTTCTGTTCTAAGCTTGCACTTGAACAATTTGTTCATGTTTTCTTTTATGTCTAAGGCCAGATAATTGTCATCTTATCTCTTCTTTGATGAATTAGATTTGTAAGCTTCTTTACTGCCTGTAGCTAGCCATTCATATGTGATCATATATGCATTTGTCGGTACAGGCAGTATTCTCTTTTGCTGCCCGTAGCTAGCCTTTCATTTATGTTTATGTATGCATATGTCGGTATGGTTAGTATTCTCCATCCATTCATTGAATCTACAAACTATTGAGCATTAGTGGTCTAAAGCCTTGTAAGATGAGGGTGTTCATGCATGTCTTGAGTTTAAACATAGTTGAAATGGTTATCTGGCTTGATCCAAACCATCATTTATTCCAATAGTTTAGAGAACAATATTGAAGATTATATGTTACCAGGCATATCCGATCTACAACCTAGGAGAGTTTCTTGGAGTGTTAACATAATTGGCGTTGTTGCCGAGGAGAGGAAATTGAAGCTCAGCTTCCCTGCGAAATGACACAGATCCAGCTTTGATGATAGACAAAGTCTGGGCACATTTTTGGTTGTAATCATCTATCTGGCGACTCTACTAGAGGCCAAACCTCTTGGCGACTCCACTTCATAGTTCTGGCTCTGTTTGCGAGGCATACTCGGAGAAATCCTCAGAAGCTACACGCTGACCCAGTACCTAACCCTGAAAAAATCATCAAAGAGGGAAAGGTATTGCAGAAAGAAGCATCAGGTTCAGGTAAACCTAAACAATCTTCTATTATATCTCTTCAAGAAAGGCTTGTAATAGAACAAATACATGTCGAGAGTATGGCATCTAATACTAGCAGCGAAGAAAAAATCTTAGAGATTCATAAATCTCCTTATTCTTTAGGTTTTCCTTTTGTTGTATGTCCAAAGGAAACCTCACCTCCTATCCATCATACGCCTTTATTCCTATCAGTCACTCCTCAAACCTCTATCATTTATACTGCCAGTACTCTTTTAGCCACCACAACTATGGTAGGTCCACAAGCACCTACCAAAATGGAAAGAATCATAGCTGCTAGGTATGGACCTCTAATACTACCCACTCCTTTGAATTTTATGCCTACCGGAGAATATTAGAAGTATATGCCTAAGTTCATAGGGACTAAAGGTGTTTCAGCTGAAGAACATCTTGAGTCATTCTATAGCTATGCTGATAACTTGGACATTAGTGAAGATGATGTCTAGATGAGAGTCTTTGTCCAAAGCCTAGATGGAGAGGCTAGAAAATGGTTCAGAGAACTAACCCCAACATCTATAGTAGATATTGAGGCCTTAGATGATGCATTCATAAAGCAGTGGGGGGATAAGAAGGATCTCCTTTACTACCACACTGAGTTTGGGAACTTATAGAGGGAAAATGGAGAGCTACTGTTTGATTTTAATAAGAGATTTAACCATATGTACAACAGGATACCAGCTGAAGTAAAACCCACCACTACCTCTGCTAAACTCATCTATGCCAGTGCCTTTGATTCTGACTTTTGTTTACTGTTGAGGGAGAGGTGATATGCTTCTTTCACTGATATGCAAGATGCAGCCCTAGAAGTAGAATCAAACATCATGGCCGCAGAAAAGCTCAAAGGTAATGATGATAGAAGGAGACAGAGGGGCGAGTCTTCATCATCTTTAGATCCCAAGATCGATAAAATGGCCAAGATGATAGAGTCATTAGCCTCTAAAGTTTCCAAATTAAAGGTTGAGTAGCACTCTGGGACAAGAAGGGTTCCTAATACCTTTGTTCGTAGAGATCCAAATCCATATAGAAGACCTAATGAGTAGTTGCAGATTTTGCAAAGAAGCAAAGAGGCCAATGAAGACCAAAGGGTGAAGACCCCTCTTCAAAATGTAGTCATGGAGGAAGAGCACTTTGAAGAGGATGATGAGATCCATTGTATGGAAGACAAAGGAAACACCACCTTTTTAACCAAAGTTGCTTATGAGAAGTCATTATTCAATGACTAGATCAGCCAAGAATGGTATGGTGAAGCTGTTCTACAAATTGAAGATCACCACCAATATAATATGAGGTATATGATGAATAATGTCAAAGAAACTTCTGTTCATAAAGTTGTTGTCCCTGTAGAACAACAAGCTAATAAGTAGAAGCAACCAGCAGTTGATCCTATCATCCTCAAAGCTCCACTTATAGAGGTAAGAGGCCTTCACAAGTCCCCTTCTTCTTTCAGTTTTCAATCAGAAATTCAGAAGGCAAGAATACCTATGCCTCTGATTGAACCAGTTAAGAATGAGTCCTTCAAGACATCTATCCTTGAGGCTCTTGAGCCTAATTCCATCCAAGCTTCCACTGACTATGTAAATCTGCAAGATGACCAACCAGGTTTTATTCTCAGCCTAATGATTGAAAATTGTGAAGACAGCTCCACATCATTCTATGTTTCTATGTCTATTCATGATAAAATCCATCACAATTTCCTTCTGGACACTGGAGCCAGCCATAATCCAATGCTCAAGGCTATCATGGATAAGCTCGGTCTTGACATTACCAAACCTTATCAGTTGGCCTCTACGCAGCTTAAAAAACCAGTTTACCAGATCACAGAGGAAGAAGGCCCACAGATTTGGGACATGTTCTTTGATGGGGCTTGCTCTAAGGAAGCTACAGGAACAGGTGAAGTCCTTGTGTCCCCCACACAAGAATGCATTGATTCTTCTTTTATATTAACTTTTCAAGTCACAAATGAATAATGACTTCCAAGCAAAACATCCAAGGCTGAAAGCATACAAAGATGAGGTGAAATATAGACCATCTCTGCCTGATAATGTCAAATTCTAGAAAGTTTTCGAAGTAGAGGATCAAATCAATATGCTTTTGCAAGTCTTTGATGAATTGGCTGATATGCACATTGACCAAGGGAAAGAAACCTTTCATAGAAAGGTAAAAAGGGTCAGTTTTCAGTTTGATGACTTTTTTCTAAAGAGGAATGCATCAAAGGAAGGAGGAGATGTTTTGGATGGCCCATTCAATGGGCTATTCTTCGAACTTTATTTCAGTTAAGGCTTTCAAGCCTCGGTATTGTAAATATGTTGTTTTCAAGTTTTTATTTCATGCTAAATAGACTCAATGCCCAATGCAACACTAGGAGGAAGATTTGATCTGTTTATTATAGGAAAGGCATTGTTCTATAGTTCTTGAAACCTCACAGGGAGGCTTTCATCCCTAGAAGAAGCCAGTGTTAGCTTTGTTGGCATTTGGCCCAAAAATGGATCCAAAACACTCCCAAAGTCTTCAAAGTTTGCTTAAAATCATGCAAATGGATCCAAATATGCTCCAAAACACTCCCTAAGTCTTCAAAAGTGCTTAAGATCATCCCAAGATCAAAACAAGCAAGGGAGGAGAGCCCTTGGAAGGGCAGAAATGCACTATCGGGAGGCTAAAACACTTCAAAATCAGTCAAAAACCCTTATCGCAGGCTTAAAACTCAAGAACACACAGCTGTCATTAGATCTAGTGGATCAAAGACCTAGATCTAAGTAGCTAATCGCATCGGCGGCGGCCATCGGAAGCAGTCAGAGTAGAGTCGAGATGAGATAGGGCCGAGTGATATGCCGATCACCGATATCACTATCGGCGGGGAGCATATGCCATATTATATGAAGGACCCGGGGAGTGAGCGACATGTGATTTCAATTTATCACATTGCTAGATCACTATTGGTGAAAACCATGGGCAGGGCCTATGCACAGGCATATGTGCGACCCGACGACCGGATCCGACAACATTATAAATAATTCCTCATAACATTTTAGGTCCGCGCCAAAGCCTTGTTTTAATGCATTTTTCGTGTATTTCATTATACAAAAAAATACAAAGGAACCTTGGGGCAGCGTCGATTGTGATGAAACCCAGACCCGAAAGGGTCTGGGAAGGGAAATTCATAATTTTGAAGTCCGCCAAGGCCAATTTTTTCATGGTTTTCAGTGTTTTTCACGTATTTCCAAATATAAGGAAAATACATAGGAGCATGCCTTTTGCGATTTGCGATGGCGACAAGGGCGGACCCAATAGAACACAAATCCATGTTTAATGACCTTTTGAGGTCCGAAAAGGACAGAGAGGGGTGGTAATTCTCAACGTTGCTATGTTTTTTGTTTAAAATAGAAATATACATTTTTTTCAACAGACGTCCACACTAGCGCAGCGCTGTTCTGCTTTAATAGAAATCATACATTGTTAAAACATAGAAAGAGCCACAACATGCTTAGCTCCTCCCCAAACTGACATAGAGGCCGAGAATAGACAGTGCAACACAGCCACATCAACAAGTAATCATGTAGCATCAACAGTCCTGCCAGCGCAGCCAAAATATCTGAATATAGTTACTCTGCTGTCAGAAGAATAATCCTCCAAGCCCATGCTTGCCTAGTCATGGCATCAAATGGTTAAAGGGACAGAGAGGATAGATTAAGACTTTGAGCCTTAGTAGGCTCAGAATCATTGTAAAAGGCCTATAAAAGGCTAAAAGTTAAATGTAATAAGGGTTCAAACTTCTGGAGACTGTAGAGACTTTGCTACTCAAGCGTCTCATCTTCATTCATTAGTAATACAAGCTTATTTTGCTATTATATGTTCAATATTTCATTTTCTCTTCTGTTCTAAGCTTGCACTTGAACAGTTTGTTCATGTTTTCTTTTTCGTCTAAGGCCAGATAACTGTCATCTTATCTCTGCTTTGATGAATCAGATTTGCAAGCTTCTTTACTGCCTGTAGCTAGCCATTCATAAGTGGTCATATATGCATCTGCTGGTACAAGCAGTATTCTCTTTTGTTGCCTGTAGCTAGCCATTCATTTATGTTTATGTATGCATCTGCTGGTATGGTCAGTATTCTCCATCCATTCATTGAATCTACAAACTATTGAGCATTAGCTTTCGAAAGCCTTGTAAGCTAAGGGTGTTCATGCATGTCTTGAGTTTAAACATAGTTGAAATGGTTATTTGGCTTGATCCATACCATCATTTATTCCAATAGTTTAGAGAACAATATTGAAGATTCTATGTTACCAGGCATCTCCGATCTACAAATTAGGAGAGTTTCTTAGAGTGTTAACAGGGTCTGCGGGGAAGGAGAGAACCCAAGGAGTAGGTTGGAAGGTCAATCTGTGGGTCATTGCATTTGGATTAAGCACATCAACATTCACAGTTGGAGGCGACAGACAACAAAGGAGGGCAATAGCGGTGAGTCAAGTTGGAATCTCATCTCCTGGTGAACGGTACCTATGTTGTTACAATATTCTTTTGTATGACTTCATTATGGTTTTAGTTAATAACATGTAAATTAGATGGTGTGTTCAATGACGTCAAATTCAGAAAAGTTTCATATAATTCCTAATAATTTTTGAATTCCCAAAGATATTTTCTTATGGTTGTATTTTAGTACTCTAAAAAAAAAAATTGTATAGGGTTGGTCCCTACACTTTGTATCAGAGCCATGTTGAAACCTTGAGACCTATGGGCCCATGCATGCATGACTAAGTTTTGTTGACTTATTAACAATCTTGCTTTTGAGTTCTTGTTGTTGATTTTCATTTTATATACCTCGACCCACTTCCATTTAACTGGTTGTCATTGTTAACGAGATGGAATTTTTGGAGATAATTACATGAGTTAAGATTAGTTATTAGTTTGAGTTGTTCAAAAAAATAAATTCATCTATCAGTCAAGTGTCAGTAATGTGAGTGTTATGTGTCTAGCTATCCTTGGTGAGTTTGAGTGTGTCAGTAATGTGTGTATTATATGTCCGTGACTCTATCTATATATTTGTGAGCCTTTCATTCTTACTTCTTTATGTCTGGATAGAAAGAAAAGGTGTAGGGTTCATTTTATCTTATGTATAATACAATCCCTTTGGTCTCCAGTGCCATATATATGCTGTGATTTATGTTTATTGCTCAAAACTTAGAAGGGTATGCGTAATCGTATCCGATGCGAATCTGTGTACGCTTTTGAGGGTTTACAGATTAGGTCATGGTATGTTAGAATGGGTTGTATTTATTTTAACAACCATTAAAAGGGTTTAACCAATACGCTTTGTGTTTGATAAAAATCACAGATATAATTTCCCTAGACTTGTAATTGCTTTTTGTGGCTCTATGGTGTAACCCCATATTCAATACAATTAGGGATTTATTAGCGATTTTTAAAGGATTTTGGAATGTCGTTCTCTCTTCAATGAAAGAACTCTTCTCCTTCCGGTTTTTTCAAAGTGGTGGTATACTTCGTAGGCATCTCACCTCACTAGGGAATGAATTTTCCGTATTGTTGTATATCCCTTGCCATTTGAGATTATTATAGAGATATTTCTTGTCGGAACCTTGGCCTTGCTTTAGGGATCTGTAGATTTTAGCTAAAGTTACCCCAGTTTATGTCTGTTAATTTATTTTCTATTGGAATGCTTCGAGAAACATGCTCTCAACAAAGAGTAGGCTTCCATCAACTTAGGTATTAGGTCTGAGGGGGAACTATTCCATTAAAAAAAAATTGTTTTCTCGAGATTTACACGCTGAATCATCCTTATAAAGTTCAGAACTTGCAGGTAGAGTAGATTCCAGCAAGAATATGGGTTGGTTAATGCTCCATAGATGTAAGTAATGGACCAACATTCTGTTGGTTTGTCTGTAAAAGTTTCAATAGGCTGACCAAGTGATTATCATTGTTTGTACTTTTTAGATGTTATCAGCAAGAATTTACAATTTCAAATCCTTTTTCCTTAACTGTTGTATTGACAACATGTACTTCATTTCCAAGATGGATGTGCCCATCAATTTCCAAGAAGGTTGTTATTTTGTTGTTGTTGCTGGAACTTAATCTTATCTTCTCTTTTATTTTGAATCAGAAAGTACTAAAAAAGGGTGCTTTCCAAAATTATTTCATAAACTTCAACTTTTAATCATTCTCTGAATTATTAGCCAGACATACTCTGTACTGGAACCTTACAGAGTATCACTTTCCCCATGAATCTTCTAACCTACTCATCTATTTGTTTGATTTCATAAACATGTTGTCAGAGTAATTAAGCATTATTCCAGAAAATTGCATATTTACTTGTATCATTCTACCCAATATCTACAAGTCTCCTAATTGTAATATCTGTAGAAACCTTTCGATGGGAATAGGTGACTGGTGTAAATTTGCTTGCTTGGAGGTGATTGAGCATGCATTGTTGCCTTACATGATCACCTCGGTCCATTAATATTTTGGGAACATCAAAAAGAGGATGGAAGATATTTTGTTATAATGCTTACCTGAAATTATTTTCAAGGTTATTTCATTACTTAGGTTTAAGACCAATTAACCCTCACTATGTTTGCAGACATTTATAAAAATTTTCGAAGGGTTTCTTAAGGATTTTGAGGGATACTTCCATTACAATTTCGACTTTTCTCCAAGCATAGATTTTGCGAACTTCTTTAAAGCATTTTGCTTGGGGTTTTGTCATTTCTAGTCCACTAAAATTATCTTGGAAAGGCCGTATGCTTGATTGAACTTTTTTCATCATTTGGCAGGGGTTTGGTGTCAAAGTTTTGGCTTAATTTTCTTTTTGTTGTTGTTGTTTATTCCTCTAAGGAGCCCTAAGCCTGGCAGTTCGATTTTTATTTTTGGCTAGGCCGCAGGGATTTAGGAATTGTTTTTGCTACAATTTTTCAATTAACCTTTTTGTGGTCTTGCCATAGATTCTACGTCATTTTGCAAAGTTTTAATTTTCATTGATTTTTTTTTTGAAAATTTTGTAGAGAATCTACTTTGATTGAAATTTCATCCATCCACTTTGAAAGAGCCGAGGAGGTCTTATTTGCAGGCTTATTTCTGTCTTGTTGTAAGCATTAAGTTTGCCTCTATCACCTGGTGTGAAACACCTCTAAGGCCATAAGTGTTTGGTTAATTACCAAGATTGTAAACCCATTAAAGCTACTATTAATTTCCCTCAAAATTTTAATTTAGCTCAGATCTGAAGTGTGATATCTTGTGAGGCTCCATCCTAGGGTCCTCTAACAAAACTACATCTCTCTAATTTTAAATACAATAAAATGAGAAATAAATTATTTCTAACAAAACATTTAATCGATGATAATTTACCATTTAAAATTTATTTCCCACAATTAAATAGTAAGAATTTCATTTCAATCACTTACATGAGTAATCTATAAACAAAGGAATACATGTTTTGATAGACTGGTTGAGATGCCCCTAAGCTCTTGATGCTGTTGGGATGCTGCTCTTGACTATCGACTGAATTTACCTCCCAAACAACTAGGAAGTATTTCCTAGCCTAGGAAACGTCCACAGGTTCCCTAGCCCTCCGAGCCCAAGTCCAACCAGATGTAGTGTGTCCAAGATAAACAATACTCACCTTCTCTCCCTTCTCTCTTCTCCATCTTCCTCTCAAAACAAATCCTCCAAAACCACAACCAAACCAAAATCCAAAACCAAGACCAAAAGATCCCTTCTCCTCCCATCATCCATCCCCTTTTATGCCTCCTTCTCTTCTCCACTCAACCACCTATCATTAATGTCATAACTACCCCCTCATCTTTACATTTGACTTATCTTTTCCCAAGTAAATTTGAGAGGAAATTTTGGGGATGAGATATGAATATTTAATTTGGTAATTAATTGGAGAGGACCATGTCTTCTCCCAAGTAAATTTGAGAGGACATTTTGGGGATGAGATATGAATATATAATTTGGTAATTATTTGGAGAGGACCATATCTTCTCCCAAGTAAATTTGAGAGGCATTTTGGGGATGTGGATATTTAAATTGGAATAAATGGAAGGAAACCATATCCTATCAAAATTTAAATCTGAGGAGGTAAGTTGGGAATTGAATAATAACAAAATTTATAAATTTACAGTTTCACCAATGTAGGTATGTACCAATATTTCTTGATAATTATAAGTCAATATTTTAAGGTAATTTAAACACTAGTAAAATTTGCATGATAAGATTAAGTAGGGCATTACATACACTCCTCCTTCAGAAAACTTCGTCCTGAAGTTAGAGTGTAAAAGATACAAGGAGTTCGAAGCAGTTTGGCAATAAGGCATAACAAAATAGAGAGAGAGTTATAGTAGTAAAATTTGATAAGTCAGACAATGACATCACATCCCATCAAGAGTCTCCAACTAATCTATATCCTCCTATCCTTCCTGACCTACTTCTGTTCCCACCCTATCCATCCTCTGTTGCTATATATGGTGGCATCGGCTATACCAATCTAACCACTGATAAAACCAATATGGCAGAAGTGTCGACTATATCGACCTAACTTCCCCAGTAGGCAACTGGCAATCATCATCACACGTCTAGGGGAGCGTGTCCACCACTGCCCTCCCATGATTCCAGGTTTGGAGGTTACATGATGGGAAATACCTCCACCCCTCCTCACAACTAGGGTTAATGCCCTAATATGGACCACACTACAACATTGGTTGGATACTTGTCATCGAATAATCCAGTTAGGTAGTCTTGCCACCTGTCATTTACATTTTACCCATGTCATAAGAGTGCATATCAAGTGGATACCAAATGTAATAGAACAATGTACATCATACCTTTCCTTATTGGATGTCTCGACCTTCCCCAATGGAAGAGTAGATCTTGGTTATCATATAGTTCTTTCCAATCTGCAGATTAGTTCTCATCCATGCATATATATAACAACAAAATAGATATAGATACATGATTTTAAACATCATATTATTAAGTCTAGTATCCACGTATCAATTTTGTAGTTCATACTGGAAATAAATCTTACATTAGATAAATCATAATTTCACTAAGTCATTCAAGAGATAAATCATATCCACTTAAGCCATACATGAAACAACAATAACTCTGATAAGTCATGTACTAGATAAATCATAACCAAGTAAGTCATACATTGAACATTTCAATCATCAATACCTAATTCATCTAATGATTTACATAAGTAGTTTCACATGTCCAACTAAATGCATCAATATTACATAGCGTTCATAAATAAATAACATGGAATTGCAAAATAAAGCCTTAGCATAGGTAGCTATCTAATTCAAAATGGACATCATAAATGGTCAAAAGTGAGGGGTAATTGTGACATATAGTCTTTGCATCCTCTTGGGTAGCAGATCTTGGGTTAGACTTGTCCCATTGTATCTTAACTTGGTCCACCAAGTGATGCCTGAACTATCAAACCCTATGTTACGATGTCTTTTATGTTTGACACTTCCTTCAGCCTCTCTAAGTAGTATGGAATTCAGGTCATCCTAAATTTGTATTTAACGAATATTTTGCATCGTCCGTATTTCAAGTATTTTATTACCTGCTTTTGTACTCTATCACTTTATGCTTACGATGTTTGTATTCCAAACAAAATTTATGGTCATATCATTGCCCAGGCACCTAACTATGTGTTGCTTTTAAATTTCAATATTAAACCATTCAAATTGTTTCACCATTTCTTTATCCATGCATGATAGCGTGATGAATAGAGGTCTTGGGGAAATTGGATGCTAATGTTATTGGCAAGACATGTACAGTCGATGACTCTGTAGGTTGGCCTAGTACCAACAACCTCACTCTTGCCTTCAAGTTGAGAGCAAGGCCGATTTCTTTATAAGAAAAGAAATAATTAGCAGAAGGAATCTGAACTAGTAACAGGCCCAATATATAATTATAGCACTCATTTACAGTCATGGCCATTCTTTGCATATTTATAACCATGAATTAGAACTCAGAATGCCACAATTAGTTGCAGATTTTCCATGGATGACAACATGTGTGAGTTGCCTCATCTGGCCAAAATATGCTTACTTGACAACCACATTGTCCAAACTAAAGTTGTAAACAAAATAAAACAGTTGCACACACCTACCAGGTGCTCTTCGGACTGTTACATCAACCAAAAATAGGCAACCAAGTCCAAGAAGAAAACATATGTGCATTTTGTAAACCTTTTAAGTGCTCATACCATTCATGCTAATACTTTTTATGATCCATAGGTTTCAATACACATACTTATATCAGTGTTCTAAGCAATGAAAATATTTGACATTTTTTTTTTTGTTTTTGTGTAAATCAGAAGTTTATATTATAGCACAAAATATAGTACAAAAAATCTGCAAAGGCAGATCGAGAAGCACTGACAGACTAGAAACCAAAACGCATCAACTGCTCAGAGAGTTCAAAAAGAAACGGCTCAGCGCACACCGCGCAGGGTGGCCCGAACTAGGAGCTGATGCCTGTTTACCCAACACTATCAAAACTTGACAATACATAACAACAACATTAAGAAACAAAGGCCGAAGCATGGAAAGAGAAGAGGAAAACAGTGAAGGGGACGACACTAAATGAACTTGCCCATGCGACTAATTGTATCCAGACCAACCTCCCGAACATGTTTGTCCACTTTGGCTTGCAGGGCTTCGATTGGCTCGTTCTCCTGCACTTCTGTCGTGGTCTGCTGCTGATTCATGGGTACTGGGTTCACGGTGTCCCTCAGGATCCTGATAAGCAAAGTAAGCTTTTTGTTAACTGTTTCAACAGCCTCGTGCACAGTTGTGATTCTGCGGTCCAACGAACTGTTGTAATCGATGATTTTGGCCATTTGGGCCTCCGTCAGGTTCACCTCATTCACTACTTGCTGTTTTTCTTTCTCGATAGACTCCAGGGCTTTAGCAATGAGAGTCTTGATGCGCCAACTCTCTGCTTTCGTTCTGACAAACTGCGTTGCTCTCTTCGAAGGAGTGCCCGGGTCCTTCATCCAGTCAACCTCTTCCGCAATATCCTCCTCCGTTCGCCCAGCTTCCTCTTGTTTAGCCTTGGCTTCCAGCTCGGCTACTTTGCGTTTGTTCTTGCTTGCCGTTCTGGTCTCATACCCTCTCTTCGCAGCTTGTAGCTCCTGATTCGCAGCATAGCAACGACAACTCCCCGCGTCCATAGCTAACTCTCTATGCTCGTCCCAGCTGATGCAGTTGCCGATGAGGGAGACGTGCTCAGCTCTATTTTGAAACACTATGGAAAAAACAGGGTATCTACTCTCTGATATATAGTGCATTCCCTTGTAGTTCCTCATGAAGCCTGTCTTAATCCAGCGAGTAGTTGGAGTACTGTTGTAATAAATTCGGTTGAAGTACGTACAGGCCGAGCCGCTCCAAGCCGAATGAACTTGATTGTAGCTGATCTTAATCCATATTGAGTTGTGCCATGTGTCCTGTACTTCTGAGCTGTTGATATGGTAATTTGTGTTGTTTGATCTTTCCTGATTACCAACAAATCTGGCCTCCTTGTGCCATGACTCGGGCCAACCCGCTCCTCTCGAAATCATCATAAATGTTGCTGATGCTTTCCCATACGGAACCGTCCCAGGTGTCTCATCTCCTATACTACTGATGCGGTATACTCTGTGGCGTGATCTGTTATGATCATTCGTCTGGCTGGCCTGCCGCCGCCGAGAGTTCCACCGCCAAAATTGTCCTCTCATCCAACTCCCGTGGATATTATTGCTGTCGTGGCCGGTTTCTTCAAACCTCCGGTGCCGTAACCCGAAACCGTTATCGGCTAGGCTTGATCGGCTTCGGTTAAGTCCTTCTCTGCCAGCTGTGCGCATGTCGCTTTGAGAATTGGGCAGTCCACCTCCTGCCAACAACTGTCCCAGACTTTGTCCTGGTTGTCCACACCATGGTTTGCCAAGTGGTCTGCCAACCCGTTCGCTTTCCTTCTGACTGTTTGGAACACTAAACCTCTCATTCCTGCTATCAGCTCCGCTATGTTCTCAGTGACCTTAGCCAACCTCCAATGTTTGGTAGCTTTACTGGCCCTGGTACCTGCTTGTATGCGTTTAGCCGTCGTGATTGCCAAAGAGGAATCCCCTTCTACTATTACATTGCCTCTTCGAATTGTCCTTAGGATTCTCAGACCTTGTTCGAGCGCAGCAAACTCCATTTCATTGTTTGTGCTTTCACCAAGCGCCCTACAGTAGATATGTAAAATTTCTCCGGCCTGATTTCGAATTACGCCTCCGATGCCTGCTGTGCCGGGGTTGCCCCTCGAGGCCCCGTCAAAATTCAGTTTTAGGCCTCCCTCCGGCGGACATTGCCATCTGATGGTTTGCGAGGAAGGTTGTAACCTGTTTCCCAAATTCGGTTGATTGCTGGATGCCTCCAAATGAAAGCTCTTCAGGATGCGTAAGTCCTGAGCCGACGGTTTTTCATTCGGTTCTTCTTTGCATTTTGTCTGAATGAGCTGTTGGATGTTAATTAAAATTGAATCTTTGGCAAATTCTATATTTCTGATTTCCTCTTGAAATATCCTTCGATTACGCTCCTTCCATATCGTCCATAATATGAATCCTGGGACACATTTCCATATGCTGTCAACTCTACGAATGTGAGAAAAGTTTTTCCTCCAATTAATGATAGTTCCATGAATGGATTCTCTGTCACGGTCGGAGGCGCCTAGCAATCCTTCCATCCAGTGCCAAAGCTGGTTAGCCCACTCACAAGAATTGAAAAGGTGATTCATGGTTTCCGCTGCGTCCGTGCACATTGGGCACCTTGAGGGTCCCCTGAAGCCTTTTTTAAGTAGGTTTTCCCAGGTCAGTGTTTTCTTTTGCATAAGAAGCCATAAGAAGGTTCTGATTTTCGGCCAGGAAAGGCTGTCCCATACCTTGTCGGACCAGGGCACAATTTCAGGCTGCTCTTCCTTTTCTATGATACTCCTGGCTTCTTTCAGGGAAAAATCTCCGTTGCCATTCGGACCCCATCTCAGCTTATCATTCTCTCCGGCTATCCGAATTTTCCTTTTGAGAATTTTCTGATTTAGAATCTGAATAATTTCCTGAGTGTTTTCGTTATTGCTTGAATTGAAAACCATCCACTCCCTCCATTCCGGGTCTCTACTGATTGGGTTCCAGTATTGATTGACTCTGTATTTGCCCTCATTTTGATTTATTTGCTTCAGGGGTAAAAGCTGTGGGGATTCCAGTTTAGGGGATTGCTGCCATGCATCCTCCCAGAAAAGAGCTTGAGTTCCATTTCGTATCTCCCAGAAACTGTGTTCCTGAACTATGCTTCTGTTGTTTTTAGCATGATTCCATATTGGCGAGCCGTCAGGAGCGTCCTGTATTCTGATAAGGTCTAGATTGTTACAATTCGGCATATACTTTTCCTTCCAATGATTGGCCCAAGGTAGGCTTGTATCAGTGATCCATTTCCACCAGATTTTGGCACCACAGATTCTGTTGACCACTGAGGGATCAACCAGATTTAGTCCCCCCCTATCCTTTGGTTTACATAATTTCTGCCAAGCAACCAGAGACCATTTTTTCTTGTCGCCGTTTCCACTCCATAAAAAGGATCGTTGGATAATTCTCATTTGATTCAAGATTCCTTTTGGAGCTGGAAGAATTGATAACAGATATTGCGGAATAGCCTGCAGGACAGCTTTGGTTAATATGAGTCTGCCTGCGAAATTTAGAGCTCTGTTTGTCCAATGCTTGCATTTCCTCTCCATACTGGCCAGAACTTTCTCCCAATGAGCCTTTTGCCATGGTTTGAGTGTGAGAGGGGCTCCAAGATATCTCGATGGCAAGGTTCCAATTTTAAATCCCAGAAGCCGAGACAGATGAGACTGGATAGCCTGATGAGTATTGAAAAAGAAAATTGTAGACTTGGAGAAATTGATCTCCATGCCCGAGGCTCTGCTGAACAAGTTGAGAATGTCCCTGTAAGCTAATGCTTCTTTCACTGTTGGAACACCATGTAACATGGTATCATCCACAAACTGTTGATGAGTTGTGGCTGGAATTGACCTAATAGGTTGCAGACCTTTAATTTGACCCTCTGCTTTTTTCTTGGCTATAATTCTGCTTAGGCCTTCCATGAGAATGACAAATAAGAAAGGGGAGAGGGGATCACCCTGTCTAATGCCTCTTGAGGGACTAAAGGGGGCTGAGGGGGCGCCATTCACAAGGATAGAGAGTCTAGGAGATTTTATGAGGGCTAAAACCCATTTTATCCATTGCCTACTGAATCCAAATGCTTCTAAAACTGCTTCCAGGTAGGTCCAGCTTACTTTGTCATAAGCTTTAGATAGATCTAATTGCATAAGCATTCCGGCTTCTTTCCTCGATTGAAGTGAATGAATCATCTCCTGTGCCAGCAGAATGTTATCTAAAATTTGCCTGCCTTCAACGTAGCCAGATTGCTCCTGCGATATTATGCCCGGTAGGATCGACTTCAGCCTGTTGGCTATGACCTTGGAGATGATTTTGTAGATGACATTACATAGAGCTATGGGCCTAAATTTCTCCGGTTTATTTGCTTCTTCAACTTTGGGAATGAGAGCAATGAAGGTTGAATTCAGAGATTTTAGGATGGTTTTGGAACGTCTTGAATCTTCCACAACTTCCCATATTTCTTGCTTAACAATGTGCCAGCAGGCTTTGTAGAAGTTGATGGTGAATCCATCCGGTCCTGGTGCTTTGTCGCTGGGCATGCTCCGTACTGCCTCCTCCACTTCTTCCAAAGCAATTTCTCTTCTTAGGGCCCAATTCTGATCCTCTGTAATAGATTTAGGGATGGCATTAGTGATTTCCTTGATGGCTTCCTCTCTGTTGATCCCCGGTTCTTGTGCTATAAAGCTGAAGTGATCCGATAATGAGGCAGATATTTCGTTATGATTCTTAAGGATTTCTCCTTCACTGTTTTTTAATTCTAAGATCTTGTTGGCACTTCTATAATCCATGGCTGACCTATGGAAGAACTTAGTATTTTTCTCCCCTTCCTTCAACCATTGAATTCTCGACTTCTGCCTCCATAAGGACTCTTCCTGCTTGCATCTGTTATGCCATTGTTGAGTGAGCTCTTTTTCTTGCTCAGAGGTCTCCTCATTTCTGCATCCTGCCGCACCATCCTTTTGAATTTGTTCCAGCTTGTTTTCTAGGATGATTTTCTCCTGAAAGATGTTTCCAAACACTGTTTTATTCCAATCTTTTATCCTTATTTTGATGTTTTTTAGTTTCTTTTGAAGATTGAACATTTTGGAGCCCGTTTCATCCAAAGGTTCTGACCACCATTTTTCAACCATCGAGAGAAAGTTGGGGTGTTCTATCCAGAACTTTTCGAATCTAAAGGGTTTGTTCCTGGGGGTGCCCTGAAGCTCGACAATGAGTGAGATCGGCCAGTGATCCGACCCTCCACTTGGGAGGATGTTCGATTCAACTGTTGTTCCATCCATAATTATGCTTTCCGAGACTAAGAAATGATCCAGTCTGGATGCTATTAATCTTTCGCCCCCCCTTCTGTTGTTCCAGGTAAATTTACCACTCTTAGGGAATACATCTACCATTCTGGCATTTTCAATGAAACTTATTGTTATAGACATTTTTGTGCCTTACAACATGAAGCATGAAATGTCCATAATCTAAGGGATCCAAAGTCCCTAAACATGTTGTTCCTACCCCTAGAGGAACAAGGTCAGCAAACCACAGCACTGAATATCAGTTCTCCACCTGAAAACACTCAAAAACAAGCTAATTCTGGATCATGTCAACTGCTCCACTGAGCATCTGCGCTGAATGTCAACTGCTCCACTGTGTACCTGCGCTGAATGTCAACTACAAAGAAGGCTACCTGCGCTGGGCGAGTTTGGCCAAGTGGCACAGTCATTCCTCAAGGTGTCAATGCCCAGGAAGCTTCCAAAATGACACTTGGATCAGGGAATTCGACTTGTGATGAGTAAGAGGGTCTAGATCTCCAAGTGGAAGCAAGAACCTCCAAGTGGACTCAAGAACTGAAGAATAACTGAAGTGGGAGAGGACACTAGTCAGCTCCATGCCAAGCTCAAGCTGACTCATCCTTTCTCCAAAACTCCTATATATAGAGCTCTCTCATGAGGTCTAGGGAGGCTGGAATCTTGTGAATGTAAGGAAGTGCTGTTGGTTTGAGTATAGAACTATTGGGTGATTTGCTTGAAGGAGGTGAAGAGGAGATTTCTTTCTGCTGGGAGGTGATGCTGGATTGGGCCTTTTATGGTTGTATTACTTCCTGAACTTTACTTCTTCCATTAATAAAGCATTTGAGGTTCTTCTATATGCATGTGTCTCAATGGTGTATTGTTATACTTGTGTATTTGATTTATTCTAATCCTTGAATCAATTATGAATGTATGCTTCTTGTAGTTTCCCTCTCTTGCCATTTTGCAGGATCTTGGTGTAGCTGGGCCAGTGAAAGAGCAAGGAGCTGGGAGCAAGCAGCAAAGAGAGAAGATTGGATCAATCATTAGCGGAAGACAACGGTTAGTGGATCTCTTTCTCCCCTCTCTTACATCTCATAAAGAAGTAATCTCGAATAGCTTTGCTTTGATTGTTGCTGAGGTATTATCACCCTTAGAGTGGGATAGGGTCATTCCGTATTGGATACTTTTCCCAACAACACTTATAAAAGCCTCCGCATCCCTGTTTAGTTTTCTGAGGCCTCCTTTTTTTTCCAGGAGGGAGGTGATCATGTTAAAATCTCCCCCCAATATATAATTAGAGTCTGGGTGCCTTTCTATGAGTTTGGATAACGAAGCTAGGAAACTTATTTTATCTTCTAACTTCTGAGGGCTGTATATATTGATACATAAGAAAGATCTGGAGTTACCTGTAGGTTGAGCTTCCAGTGCTATGTAGTGTTTGCTTGCCTCAGCTGTTAGAATCTGGATTTCCCTTGTATCCCAAAACGTAGCTAGGCCTCCTTCTCGCCCTTGGCTCTCGATCTCCAGGACTTCAAAGTTTCTCCCCAACTTGTTGCGTAGGCGATCTATGCTGACTCTATTACATTTGGTCTCTTGTAGGAACAATATTTCCGGGTTGTATTTCTGCATCTGCCGCTTCAGAATTCTCTGCTTAGCCTGGCTGTTAAGCCCCCTTGCGTTCCATGAGACAATCTTCATAATTAAACAATTGGTTGGAAGGACGGGAAAGCACTTAGCATCTTTATCTTACCTGAGTTAAACAGCATCTCACCTAGCTCCTGCAGAACCTCTCCGCTTGTTTTGCGGCCTCTACGTCGTTTCTGCCTCGAGCCGGAAGTTTTTCCCAGGAGTTCTTTATAATGTAGGCTGCTGCCTTTGACTATACCTAACTTTCTGTTTTGTTTTTCTAGTTCGGCTTTCTGCCGTGCTATGAATAACTCATTGACCTTCTTGATTTCTTCCTCCGGTGCTGCCTCGATTCCTCTGGCTCTCCAGCTCTCAACAATCGCTGGTAGGTCTATTCCTTCCATAGCTAGGGTTTCTTCCAGCTCCAGATCCTCACTCCCCCCTTCACTGGTTAGCATTTCTGTTTCTTCTTCCGTTTCTACTGTTCTTTCCTGCATTTGGACTTCATTGTTAAAGTCTCCTTCCTCAGTCCCTTTCCTGGTTGGTTCTTCCTGTCCTTCTTGCTCTGCCTCCACATTAGGTATATTCTGCTTGTCCTCCGAGTCAGTCTCAAGATCTAGGATCTCAAAGGGGTTGCTGAAGTGATTTCTTTCTGTATTGCCTTTGTTAGCTCTTCTTCTGTTGGCTCTCTGCCTGTTCTTTGGTTTAATGAAATTGTTCTTGTCTTTGTTGTTCTGTATTGTTTCATCTTCTACCTCCTTTCTATTCAGTGGACAGTCCCTTATCAGATGCCCATGCTCGTGGCATTTACGACACCTAAAGGGTATTTGCTCATAGTCTAAGGCCTGAAAGTATTCCTCATCCCTGTACTCGAGCCATAAGCCTTCATGCAATGCGCCAGAGACATCCAGTTCCACACAAATTCTAGCGTATGATGTGTATCTTTTCTGCATAGTAGCCTCCGAAGCTTTAACAAAGGTGCCCAGCTTATCACCAATTTGTTTTAAGGCGTTCAAGCCCCAATAGTCTATTGGGAGAGAGAACAGTCTGATCCATACCGGGACTTGAGTAAACGATTCCTTTTCTGGGACGAAGTTTGGCTTCCAAGGTCTCATGTACAAGCCCGCAGATGCTAGAAAGTAGGGACCACCTTCGAAAACTCTGTCTTTATCTTCTAGATTTGAAAAGACTACCGTAAAAAATCCTTTAGCACCCAGATGAAGCTGCACATCCCCTTTCGGCTTCCACTGCTGTCTTATCCATTGGCACAGAGTCCTTTCAGATGGCCAGACTCCCATGAATTTACAAATGATGGCATGTTCCGCCATATGCTCTCTGTAAGCCTGGATTTCAGGGTCATTGATTATTACCCTAAGGTTGTCTGTTTTTTTGGGCTTGCAGGCATTATTATTCGTTGAGGTCTTGTTGGGGTTCGCGCTGGTCTCCCCCTCCTTCTCCGGTTGACCCTCGTTATTGCTTTTTGGCTCTTTGTCTTCTTCTGGTTGTTCCTCCTCGTTTCCTGAGGGTTTGAGCTTTGCGGCTATTTTGTCTTTAGTGTTTGCTCTGTTCTGCTTCTCTTTATTCCTGACTTCTGAGGTGTTGTCTGTCTTGTCAGGTATCATTGGTTTCTTCTCCTTGTTTTTTCTGCTATTCTGCATCTTGCTGTCCATTCCACCTATTCTAACTCCCTCTTTCAGGTTCTGTCGCTGCTTCTGCATAACAATCTGCTTATAAGTTGGGGTCCCACTGGACCCCTCTGCTCCCATCCAGTCCGACAGCGCTTGCCCCTTTCGAAACAGTGCTGCCAATCTGAATCTGTGTTGTTCCAGCACTGTATCAAACGCTATTCAGCATCGAAAATATTTGACATTTAACTGATGCATATTAATCTCTAATAAATGCTCATCAAAATTATAAACCATGATATCCAGAGTAGTAAATACCAGTGCATATTTATCAAACCTATATTTTGTTTACTTATTTATGCTAGTCCTTAAGGTGATGAGAATATTATATATTTGAACTCATGCATTTTTAATCTCTTATAGCTTATCAATAAGCATAATTATATTGTGTTAAATGTCAATGTAATTCAACCCTGATCATGGTCTCTTGTTTTTAGTTTATGCCCTTGCTTTGTACTTGAAAGAGATCAAAATCCAAGGAGTGGATATTACCGAATCTGAATTCGAGAAGGAGATGAGTGAAATACGGGATTCAAAACCAAGAAGGGTTTGTATGAATAGTTGGTCACATTGTTTGTGTTGATAAACACCCCCAATACATTTATAAGAACAATAAACTAGGTACTTATACTACACATTGATTTTTTTTTGTCTAATTTCATAATAATAATTGTTAGGATAAACATGAATTAATATTTAGAGCACTTGTATAAAAAAAATTCATAATCAATCTTGAAAAGAGCAAGTCTTGCAAAGAAAAGACGAACCTTTAGTACTTTGAAATTCAATTTCAGTAGATACCCTAAGCATGGATCCAAGAAGATCAAGGCCATACTTGAATGGCCTGTTCTAGAAAGTAAAGCAGAGTTAAGAAGTTTCATTTGATAAGTAAATACAATCTATGCATTTACCAGTTCATAGACAGAAAAGGGGAAAAAAAAAACAAATTTTATTTGTAAGGCCTCATAGAAACAACATTTCAAAACTACTGACAATATTTAAAAACTTCAAGTTGGATATGCACCTAAATAATCTTCCCACCTTTACAAAACAAAATATAGATTGCTTATATTACTCATCTTCTTCAATGTATAAAAATTGATAAATACATACTAGCTGGTATAAAACATGGGTACTCAAAAAAATTCCAATCTTTACTATAAAGACCTCATATAAACGACATTTCAAAACCACTGACAATATTTTGTTGCAAATGCAACTAAATAATCTTCCCATACCTATAAATTAAAATATGGATTACTTATGTTACTAGTCTCCTTCACTCAGAATAAATAGATAAACATATATTCGCTAGCTTTTGTATCTTTGTGCTTGAGAAAAGAAACATTAGTAAGACTTCTCCAAAAGATATTAGCAGTCATCTCTATCATTATTTGTATAATGCTTGCACAATAAAACTTGAATACTTCCACAGGTAGTACTGCCCAATTAAACCATCCAAAAAAATGTTTAAGCTCTCTAAAGGATATTGCATATTACCCTAACACGTTCTGGAAAGAAAGTACAATTCCAAAACAGTTTGCAAAAGAGGGTTTTCGTTGAAAATATTCATTGCATTGGTCATTTTGAAATGAGTATAATTTATAAAAGTTCTAGGGAAGGTTCAATAAATCCCTTTGAACACTTGTAATGGCTGCAAGGTCAGCCAAAGGTTGGTCGGATAAAAAATAACCATGGAAACAAATGACAACAATCCACATTTGGTTCCTATTACTTAGATCTAGAATTTGACATTATCTAGTTTACTCTGATGATGAATGATGATCACCAATAGCAAAACTAAATAGTCTATACTTCTAGTTATCCTTTTTGAACATTCTAGAGCTTATAACAATATGTTTTTCTGTTGTGATAATAAAAATAAAATAAAAATACAAATTGTAACGTTGTTTTTCTTTCAGAAATTCAATAAGACTGCAAGCATTTAGCTTAGGAAACAATCTCCCAAAATGCAGTTTAAGTGGGAAGCAAATCTACCAACTGATACATTTTAATGTAACACGTACTGGGCATAGCTTGCATGCCTGTTTTGGCAAGAATCTTGCAATGAACAACTATGGAAGACCACCTAGCTAGTGAAAAGGCCAGGCAACCTTAGTTAAAAGAAGTTGTTCTCAGAGCAGAAATGATTTGAACAAAGGAACTGGATCAAATTTTCATTTCCTCCTCTTGTTTGGCTTTCATGACTTGCCTTGATTAGTGACTTCCTTTGGTGAGGTGGTTTTAGAAGTTCTTTTGGTAGTAAATATTTAGAAGAGGTTTATTAAACATTTCTGACATAGCTGCAACCTTAACAGATTGCACCAAATGTCAACATTTAGATGAAGTAACACTGGAAAAAGATATTTAGCTACCCAAAAAGGGAAAACAATATGCCCCATGCAGCAATGCATTAAATGCTGTATAGGTTGGGATATACAATATTGGACTTAAATGGTGTATATCCCCACTTATATAGCATTTGATGTTCTGTGATGCTTCTTCTGTAGCAGTTGGATTAGTATTGAGTCAGACTCAGACATGTAGGCTTGTAGCACATTTTAACAAAATTGATGCCAAAAGAAAATATAACACTTCTGGTAAAGAAATATATGCTGTCATTCAAAAACCTTATATTGGCAGCATTATTTCCTATGTAAAGAATTTGTTTTTCCCAGATCATCAAGCACTACGGTATATAAATTCTCGAGAAAAATTATAACATGGACATGGCAATTGGTTCCCATTATTTCAGATTGTCACTTTTGTTATTCAACATATAATAAGCAATGCAATGTTGCTGTGGAAACTTTAAGTAGGGTGCCATTTAATTATAACTATGCAAACTGAACCATGGGCTTTAATGTAATTGAAGAGGCACAACTAGAAGCACTTTTGGAGAATATTTGTTGGTGGATGGATTTTGCCTTATGCTAGACAATTGGCTTGAATGTAATAGAAAAGGATTACGTGAATTATGCATATTTTGGAAAAAGGGTTTCGAATCTTACCAACCAATTAAACACTAGAAGTAGTTTTGAAGAATATTTGTTGGTGGATGGATTTTTGTCTAAAGATAAACAATTATGTATTCTGGCTAGATCAATGAGAGAGAAATTGATCCAAAAATTGGATTCAAGTGGGTTGAGAGGAAGTTTTTGGCAAAATAAAGCATTCAGTTAAGTGAGTTGAAGGTTTCGTTGGCCACAATGAGAGATGTGAGTAACTTATTGTTGCTCGCAAGATTTGTTAAATTGCAGAGGATAGTAAAGCACTAGTTTGCATAAGCCTTTGCCTGTGTTGAATAAACCATGGGCTGATGTTACCATGGACTCTGTTTTGGGGTTGCCTCAAACACAAGAGGAGGTGAACACTGAAAAGCTATTTATAGTTGAATGCGATGCTGTTGTTGTAGCAATTGGAAGAGTATATATAATACATTTTAACAAAAAGATGAAAGAGGCCAAAGAGAAAATACAATGATGACTTTGCTTTAGCGTTATCACGATCCTGAGACCACACTAAAGCCTAATTCAATTCAGTCAATGTCTTTGTAGTTAATGTTTTGTGAGTAACTGAGTTGTTCATTTATCAATATGGATTTGTCATTCAATAATAATATTAAACGTCCTTTTTTTTTAAAGGATATATACCAACCAAAATGTTTTTAGAACTGCGAAGGTACTTAAAAACTTTGTTTTTGGCATATTATGTCTATTTAGTTTTCTTGGAAATTCATAAAAGCTATCTCTATGTACACTTCGCTGATCAACAATGCTGCAACCCTTTATAATATAAATTCTCCAGTTTCTGTTATAAAGAAATAAACATGTACCTATGGTCTGTTCTTCCTCATCAGAGACAAAACGCTGGCCAACAAGCTTATTGATATTGATCTTAAGTTTCCCCTTTTTTTTTCAAAATTCTTGTTGCCAACTTGTAGCTTCAGTGTCCCCATCTTCAATTGGCCTCTTTTTGGTCAGAAATGCATCATCCCCTTCATCCTCATTCTTGGATCTCAATTTCTTATAATCTCAGGACAAAACACTGGTATCCTTATTGCTAGAGTGATGATCTAATTTGGAGCATTGTTTTACTTGTTTTGACTCTCCATTCGTAACCTTTTGTAAGAAGTCCTCATCTGCACCATCTACACTGCCATCTTCATTCTCACTTCCTTCACTGTCTCCAGGATTGTGTCTGTGCTCAGCACATACAATGTCCATATTTTTCAATTTGTTTCCACTCTTTTTCAAGAAGTGTATCAAGAGAAAGGCAGAATTTGATGATGAGGGAAATATCATATGAATTTTACCTGAGGGATTCACATGCATCGATGTTCTACATGAGGCTAAAGAAACGTGTAGCAATTGGTTTTACAAGATTGGTTCTATTCGAGAACTACTTCCTCGAATATACTTGGAAGTGGCTATTTTCCGTTCTCGACATTTTTGGATGAGAATCTATTGAATGTTTGCCAACGATTGAGTTTGATGATTAGAGGGTTAGCAGATCCCTTAGCCTCTGCATTTGATCATTTGTACTTGGCTCATTGTGCACAAGCATTGATTCCTTACGAAAAAGGGTTTTCTCATCACAGGACTTAGTGATTATATCACACTATTTCAAAGGGTTCTTTCAGGCAATCTAGGTACCAAAAATGATGAAGTCTTATCATGAAAAACGGATGTATGTCCACTTGATGGAACCTATAATTGAATGGATTACTAGATGCATTTTCAATCATGTAGATCAGGAGAGGATTATTCAACTTTTAAGAGATTTTGGGGTTCAGCCAAATGAGTGGAAACCAACTCAAAGCATCCATCCAGTTTCTGTTTTGGTGCATTTCTTGTTGAAGCAGAGAATGTTGAGGTGAATGTTTGTGGAGGCGAAGAATGTTGAGCCCATCATTGCTTATCAATAGGTTTTGGAAGGTTTCCATTCCATATTGGACCTCAGAGGATAAAGTTCAGGCTAAATTACAACTTGTTGGTGTATTTGCTCTCACCCTAGCCACTACAGGAATCAGTGTGGGATTCAATTTTCTTGGGCGTGATTTTTATAATGCCCTTGCAAGCAAAGATCAAGAGTAGTTCACAAAACAACTTCTGTATTACCTCAGAGCTTTTGCTGGAGGAGTTCCGGTGAGAAAATTGTTGCACCCTTGTAGGTGTTTGTACTGAGAGATTATGGAAGGGAAACACTTGGACTGAGATGGTAGGCATGGATGTAAAGATACTATTTAGGCAACTATTTTGAGAACTAAAATTTCTATAAGACTCAATCACAATCAATCATGGATAACCTAGATCAGAGGATTGTTGATGACCTCAGTTCTTTCACTAGGACTTCTCTTTCATTTGCATTAACATTGTTTACGGCAGCAGTAGACTTGATATCATTCAGCAACATATTGTTTGGAATTTATCCACCTTTGTTTGTGGTGCTCATTGTTTATTCACTCGGGGAAACAACCATCAGTGTCCTTGCAGGAAAGGGACTTGTAAACCTAAACTTCATGCAAGGAAAAAAAAGAGAGAGGCAGATTTTCGTTATGGGCTAGTGCGCATCCGAGAAAATGCAGAGTCAATTTCTTTCTATGGAGGTGAAGAGAATGAGATGCAACTGCTTCTCCAGCGCTTCAAACAAGCTTTTGAGAATTTAACTCAATTATTGATTTCATCACGGAACTTGGACTTCTTCACCAGTGGATACCGATACCTAATTCAAATTTTACCTGCAACTGTTGTGGCTCCCATGTATTTCTCTGGAAAAATAGAATTTGGAGTGATCAATCAGTCTTACTTTGCTTTCAATCATGTCTTGGGTGACTTCTCACTAATTGTATACCAGTTTTAGGCTATCAGTGCTTTCTCAGTTGTCATTGATCGGTTAGGTGAGTTCAGTGATATTTTGGATCAAAGCAATAGTATTTTGATAGAAAACTCTAAACCAAAGATAGATTTATTGAAGGTTGATCAGTTTTATGGAACTGCTTCAGAATGTAATGGAGCAGATACTTTTGAAGTTTGTCCAAAACTTTTGGAAATTGAACATTTAACATTACAAACACCACAGTACTATTAGCTCTGCCACATAACTATGGTCTTTGAAGGTCAGGGTTAGACTTGATTGTGATTGGTTGTGCTCAAAGGAGGCCTATGATATTCGTCCTCACCTTTTTCCTTACCCTGCTTTCCTGTCCTTTTTGGTTAAAAACCACGTAAAAAACCTTTTTTTTAGACCCCGAGCACTAAAACCCAAAACCTCATGAAACCGCGCCCATACGACTGCGTGCCTTCGTAAATACATCACCATAACCTCAGTCGTTGACCTTCCCCGCTGATCTGATGGCTCCTGTCACGCCCAACCAAGGAATCCACGTGATTAAATCCCCGCCACCCGATCATCTTTGCCGGAGATCCAACGATAGTCGCTCTCCCCGCGCCCACAAAGCGATGAAACGTTAACGCACGATGGACAGTGGTTTTCCTCTCTCCTCCACCGCCATGCGTCACTCACTGAGTGGAATCGCACACCTTTGTTGTTTTACCGCCCGACGATCAAAGGCTTTGCGATCAATACTGCTTATTGCTCTACCTCATGACCTTGCCCGATATCCGTTGTGCACTTTCGTCACCTGACGACCATTGGATATGTCTGCCTGAGATCCAACGGCCCACGTTCATACCGCTCCCACCTCTTCCAATGCCCTCCGCCAAGCCATCTCCGCCGTCTATCCTTCTGATCCGATGGCCGATCTTTCTCCCTCATCCAGCTCATCCATTCGCTACATAGCCCACGTTCCTTGACCACTCCATGCACCTGAAGGACGAAGGTGACCGGCCTATCAGTACCAGTTGCATTTGCTCCTCAACAACCACATTTAACAGACAGTATGGCCGAAGAGAAAAAGGACAGAGCATGAGCATGTAGCTGCATTTAGCAGTTATGGAACTTCATGGATATGGACACTCTAGCTGCCTGAGAGGATAGCAGAGCACCCGAGAAGATCAAATTCACTCACTGAGACAAGTAAACGCACTTAGAGACTCCATCAGGCAACTAAATGCGGTTGGTGGTCAATTATGACCCTTCCATACCTAAAATGGCCAAGTGCCTCTGTAATGAAACTCTATATATACCCAAAAACAAAATATAATCGGGGTTGATGGTTGATGCTTTGATGTAAGGTTCAACTTCTGGAGACTGTAACTATTTTGACACTTGCAGCGTCTCGTCTTCATTTTCAACTAATACAAGATTATTTTGCTGTTAATTGCTCACTTTCCATTTATCTTCTCTTCTAAGTTGTGCCTGATATGCTGTATGCTTAGACTCTTAATGTTTAGCATTAGAGTAGTTGTCATCCTATCTTTGTGTTAAAGTCTTGTATGTATCATTGTATAAGTCATTCAGGTTTCTAGTCATCTGGTGCTAGAGAGCTGTCATCCTGTCTGTGCATTAGTAGATTAGATTTGCAGACTTCTTATTGGTTGCAACGAGCCATCACATGGTCTTGTGCATCTGCTGGTGTGGTTAGTATTCTCCATATTCACCCAATCTTAAACTATGAGTAGTTGGTGGTCTAAAGCCTTGTAGTTTGAGGGTGTTCACGCTTGTCTGGAGTTAAGAAAAGTAGAAGTGGTTATCTGGCTTGGACAAGCATCATTCCTCCCATTCATCCATTTTCAACAATAAGTTGAATTTATATGTTACCCGGCATCTTTGAGCTACAACCTAGGAGAGTTTCTTGGAATCCTAACATAATTGGTGCCATTGTCGGGGAGAGGACATTGAAGCCTAGCTTCCCTGGGAGAATGACACAGTTCCAACTTTGATGATAGACAAAGTCTGGATGCACTTATGGTTGTAATCATCTATCTGGAAACTCTACTGGAGGAACAACATTTGGTAACTCCACATCATAGTTCTGGCTCAGTTTGTGAGGCATACTCGGAGAAATCCTCAGAAATCACCAGCTGACCTAGTGCCTGACCTTGAGAAGATTGTCAAGCAGAGAAAAACATCACAGAAAGGAGCATTAGGATTAGGTAAACCTAATCAATCTTATGTATCTCTGCAAGAGAGGCTTATAGCTGAGAATGTACAGTTTGAAGATATAGAGCCTAGCATTGTTAGTAAAGAAATACCCTCAGAGATTCATAAAGCTCCCTGTTCATTTAGTTCCCCTTTGGATCTCAGTCCAAAGAAAGTCTCCCATACAGTCCATCATATTTCGTCATCTCTATTATCTATTTCACTGCTCCCTACCACTTAAACTGCCAGTATCCTTCCACCTACCCCAGTCATGGTAGGCCAACAAGCACCCACAAAGATGGAAAGAATCATAGCTGCTAGGTATGGACCCTTGGTCTTGCCTGTTCCTTTGAATTCCATGCCTGCAGGAGAGTATTATAAATACATGCCTAAGTTCACAGGTACAAGAGGGAGTAACTGCTGAAGAACATGTTGAGTATTTTTATAGTTATGAGGATAACCTAGATATCAGTGAGGATGATATGTGGATGAGAGTGTTTGTCCAGAGCCTTGATGGTGAGGCTAGAAAGTGGTTCAGAGAATTGACCCCTAGGTCTATAGCAGACATTGAAGCATTAGATGATGTGTTTTTGAAATAATGGGGAGATAAAAAAGATCTGCTATACTACCATACCGAGTTTGTAAACCTCAAGAGGGAAAACGGGGAATCATTGTCTGATTTCAATAAAAAATTCAATCGTATGCATATTAAAATACCGGCTGAAGTAAAGCCTACTCCCACCTCTGCCAAACTCACCTATGCCAATGCTTTTGACTCTGATTTTTGCCTATTGTTGAGAGAAAGAAGATGTGCCACTCTAGCTAAAATGCAGGATTTTGCCCTAGAGGTAGAATCTAACATCATGGCTACCGAAAAGCTCAAAGGTCATGCTGATAGAAGGAGGTAGAGAGGTGAGGCTTCTTCTTCCTCTACTTCGTCTTTAGAGCCTAAGTTAGACAAAATGACTAGAATGATGGAGTCATTAGCTGCTGAAATATCCAAGCTGAAGGTTGAGCAAAGCTCTGGAAAGGCAAGGATTTTAAACACATTTGCTCCAAGAAATCCAAATCCATTCAGAAGAGCAAATGAACAATTGTAAATCATTCAGAGGGGTAAAGAAGCTGGTGAAGAACAAAAGGTTAAGGCTCCTTTCCAAAACGTGGTCATGGAAGAGGAGCAGTTTGAAGAAGAGGATGAAATTCATTGCATGGAAAATAGAGGCAGTGCTGCCTTTTTGACATTGGCTGCCTACGAAGAATCATTACTCCAAGACCAGACCAGTCAAGAGTGGGACAGAGAAGCTGTTCTGCAGACTGATGAACAACAAAGGTATAATTTGAGGTAAAAAACAAGCAATGTCAAGGAGAATCCTGTCCAAAGAGCTAGTGTCCCCACAGAGCATCAGAATATCAAACAGAAGAGGCCGACAGCTAACCCAGTCATCCTCAAGGCACCAACTCAAGAGGTAAGAGGTCCTGACAAGTCCCCTTCCCCTTTTAGCTTTGAATCAAAAGTCCAAAAATTAAAAATATCTGTGCCTCTGATAGAACTTGCAAAGAGTGAAGTTTTTAGAAAGCCTATCCTTGATGCCCTTGAGCTGAAAGCCTCACAAGCATCTCATGACTATGTAAATTTGCAAGATGATAAGCTTACAGTTGTGCTTAGCCCAATGACTGAACCTTCTGATAATAGCTCCCCATCATTCTATGTCTCCTTGACCATTCATGACAAAACCCTCCATAACTGCCTGCTGGACACAGGGGCCAGCCACAATCTGATGCCCAAAGCTGTCATGGAAGAGTTAGGCCTTGATATCACCAGACCATATCATGATTTATTCTCATTTGATTCAAGAAAGGTAAAATGCTTAGGATTAATCAAAGACCTAGCCATTACCCTAACTCAGCTGCCCATGAAGAGCATGATGATGGACATTGTGGTAGTAGATGTCCCTCCTAAGTTTGGCATGCTGCTATCTAGAGGATGGATTAAGAGGCTGGGTGGAACATTGCAGAATGATTTATCTTATGCCACTATCCCAGTTTTTGGAGGGGAGAGCAGGAGATTGTACAGAGAAGCACAACTGGCCTACAACATTAGTGATGAGAAGAATCCTTCTAATCATCCCATCTACACTGTGGATACTGATTTTGGAGCATGTATTCTCCAAATTGAAGAATCCTAGAAGGCCTCGTTGTAGCTCAAGGAACCAATAGTCCAGGCTGAGGGAAAGCAAGGAAGTCAGGCTTGAGAGATGTTCTTTGATGGAGCATGTTCAAGGAAAACTGCAGGAGCAGGGGTGGTGCTGATATCTCCAAAACAAGAAAGCACACATCTGTCTTTTAAGCTAACTTTCCAAGTCACCAATAATATAAGAGTATGAGGCTCTGATATTGGGCCTTAACGCAGCTAAAGATAGAGGAATGAGAAAAATAAAGATGTTGGGAAATGCTGATCTCATCATCCAACAAGTAAACAAAACATTTCAAGCAAAGCACCCAAGGTTGAAAGCATATAGAGATGAGGTATGGAGACTCAAAGACCCTTTTGATAATTTTGGTATCTCATACATCCATAGAGTCAAGAATCAGCTTGCTGATTCCCTTGCTATGTCTGCTAGCATGTTTATTCCCCCCATGCCTCCCAGACTAGTTTATGAAGTTCAGATGAAATATAGACCATCCTTGCCTGATAATGTTCAGCATTGGAAAGTTTTTGAGGACGATGATGAGGTGAATAGGTTTCTACAAGTCATTGATGAATTCTCTGAAATGCAAATTGATCAAGAGAATGAAGCCTTGGAGGAAAACCGCCAACCCCATCTTAAAAACAAAATTGGAAAAAACAGCATCGTCCAACTGCCTAACAATCACATATCTAAAGGCCTAGTTCCTTTAGAAAAGTTGTTTGACCAGAATGATGTGCCTTATAAGGCTACCCAAAAAGAAGACCAATCCGTAGTTTATAAGCACAACATAGGGAGCCCAGAACATCCAAGATATATAAATCTGTCCACTCATTTTTTGCTGCCCAAAGTTCTGAGTACTGCAATTTAATGAAGCAATTTGCTGATGTTTTTGCCTGTGAATATAGCGACCTGAATACTTATGATAAGAAGATCATCCAGCATAAAATTCCTCTAGAGAAAGACACCATCCCTTTCAAGAAGAAGCTGAGACCCATAAATACTTTGCTCCTTCCTATGATTAAAAAAGAGATCAAGAAGTTACTGGCTACTAAAATCATAGTCCCTCTGAGATATTCAAAGTGGGTAGCCAACTTAGTAGTAGTGAGGAAAAAGAGTGGAGAAATCAGGCTCTGCGTTGATTTCAAAAACTTAAACAAATGCTCTAAGAAAGACAATTATCCTCTACCCAAGATGGAGCATTTGCTGCAGAAGGTCTCAGGAGCCAAAGTGATGTCTTTCTTGGATGGATTTTCAGGATATAACCAGGTTGCTGTACATCCAGATGACCAAGAAAAGATTGCATTCACCACTCCTTGGGGCACTTTTATGTACTCCAAGATGCCTTTTGGGCTGATGAATGCTGAAGCCACCTTCAGAGAGCCATGGATAAAGCATTTGTGGGAGAGAAGGATAAGTTTGTCCTTGTCTACCTAGATGATATAATGGTGTACTCTAGCAACCATCAAGACCATTTGCAGCATTTGAAGAAAGTGTTCCTGAAATGCAGAAGGTTTGGGATATCAGTCAATCCTAAAAACTCACAGTTTTCTCTACAAGAAGGCAAGTTTCTAGGACACATTGTTTCTGCTGCAGGTGTCAAAATTGACGCAGAAAGAGTGAAAGCAATACAAACCTTGTCTATCCTAAGGTCAAATAAGGATATCCAATCCTTTCTAGGCAAGATAAATTTTGTAAGGAGGTTTATCCCAAGTTTTGCAGAACTTGTAAAACACATCACCTCCATGTTGAAGAAGGGGTCAGATATCAAATGGACTGATGCAACAAGAAGATCTTTTGAAACCATAAAGAGGGCCATTATGGAAGCTACTACTTTGATCAACCCAGATTATAGCAAGGAATTCCATATATTTTCATTTTCTTCAGGTGACACCCTTGCAACAGTTTTATTGCAAGCAGATGAGGAAGGTTCATAACATCCAGTGGCATTTTTCAGCAAAACATTAATGGATGTTGAGCTGAGGTATGATATCATTGAAAAACAGGCATATGCTCTTATCAAATCTTTGAAAGCTTTCAGAATTTATATTCTGTATTCCACGGTAATTGCATATCTGCCCTCTGCTTCAGTTAAAGATGTCCTAACGCAGCCAGATGCTGATGGAAGAAGGGCTAAATGGATTGCAAATCTTATCAAATTCAACACAGAACTGAAGCCCACCAAGCTTGTCAGAGGTCAGGGTCTTGCTAGATTAATGGCTAAAGAAAATTGCAGAATGCTGGACATGAATTTGATAAGCACGAATTCAGAAGATGGTCAGACAGAAGAGGAAATAGTTGAACCAGGGAAAAACCAGTTATTGGTACAAAATCTATCTTCTTGTGAATGGTATTCCACAATATCTCAATTCTTGCTGAAGCTAGAAGTTCCACCAGGCCTTAGTTCAAGCCAAGCCAGAACTATCAAGTTTAGGGTAGCCAAATACTACATTCATCAAAATCTGCTCTACTGGAGGGACCCCTCTTGGATTCTTTTGATGTGTTCGGACAAAGAACAATCCATAGAGGTTATGCAGTAGTTTCATTCCAGCTTATGTGGAAGGCATCACTATTGGAAAAATATAGCCCACAAGATCCTCAGGGCTGGTTATTATTGGATCACCTTGTTTGCTAATGTCTTTTCATTTGTTAAATCTTGTGACAGGTGCCAGAGGTTTGAAGGAAAACAGCAGTTGAAGTCCCTGCCCTTAAAGCCAATACATGCTAGTGGCCCATTTCAGCAGTGGGGTTTGGATTTCATAGGAGAAATTAATCCACATTCCAGTGGCCAGCACAGATGGATCTTAGTAGCCACTGATTACTTCACTAAATGGATTGAGGCCATCCCTACCAGAAAGGCTGATCATCATGTGGTCATGAAGTTCTTGAATGAAAATATTTTCACTAGGTTTGGCTGTCCACATAAACTAGTTACAGACAATGCAGCAGCCTTCAGGGCTAAGGAATTGGTGGAAATTTGTGACTCTATGGGCATTAAGCTAATCCATTCCAACTCATACTACCCTCAAGGCAATGGCCTAGCAGAATCTTCCAACAAGAGCCTAATATGGATAATTAAAAAGCTGTTAGAAGGCAACAAAAAGAATTAGGATTCTAAGCTCAAGTATGCATTGTGGGTCGATAGAGTGACCGCCAAGAAATCCATAGGGAATTCTCCATTCAAGCTAGTATATGGCATTGAGGTTGTATTCCCAATCTAGTTAACCCTCTCTGTGGCAAAGTTCTTGGAAGAAGAGCAGGATGAGGTAGAGGACATGGCAAAAGAATCACTGACTTGGCAGAAGTACATTAGATTCGAGAACAACAGGTTGAAAAGTCTGCAACAAATCAAAAGAAAATCAAGGAAGCCTTTGACAGGAAGGCAAAAGCAGATAATTTTCAGGTTGGAGACTTGGTTCTTAAGTGGGATGCACTGAAAGAGAAGAAAGGAAACCATGGGAAGTTTGATGCTCTATGGACGGGACCTTTTGTCATCACTCAGATCCAAGGAAACAATACTTTCATGCTGCAAAGTATGGAAGGAGATAGTTTTTTATGACCTAGTTAATGGGTGGTTTTTGAAAATTTATTTTGTTTAAGGTTTACAGGCCTTAAAGTTGTAAATATGTTGTTTTATTAGTTTTAGTGTAGGCTCAATTAGACTCCATGCCCAATGGAATACTAGGAATTTTGGCTGATATGGTTTTTGTAAGAAAGGCAATGATCTGCAGTTCTTGAGACCTCACAGGGAGGATCTCATCCCCAAAAGGAGCCAGTGTTAGCTCTGCCACATAACAATGGTCCTTGAAGGTCAGGGTTAGACTTGATTGTGATTGGTTATGCTAAAAGGAGGCCTATGATGTTTGTCCTCACCTTTTTCCTTACCCTGCTCATCCTCCCTTCATCTCCCTTTCCTGTGCTTTTCAGTTGAAAACCACGTAAAAAACCTTTTTTCTAGACCCCGAGTGCTAAAACCCAAAAACTCATGAAACCGCGCCCATACGACTACGCGCCTTCGTAAATACATCAGCGTAAACTCATCTGTTGGTTTTCCCCACTGATCTGATGGCTCCCGTCGCGCCCCACCAAGGAATCCACGTGATTAAATCCCCTCCGCCCAATCATCTCTACCGAAGATCCAACGACAGTTGCTCTCCCCATGCCCACAAAGCGATGAAACGTTAATGCACGATGGAGAGTGGTTTTCCTCTCTCCTCCATCGCCACGCATCACTTGTCCAGTGGAATCGCGCACCTTTGTTCTTTTACCGCCCGACGATCAAAGGTAGTGCGATCAATACTACTTATTGCTCTACCTCATGACCCCGCCCGATATTCGCCATGCACTTTCATTGCCCAACGACTGTTGGATACATCCGCCTGAGATCCAATGACCCATGTTCATACCGCTCCCACCTCTTCCAATGCCCTCTACCAAGCCATTTCCGCCGTCTATCCTTCTGATCTGACGGCCGATCTTTCTCCCTCATCCAGCTCGTCCATTCACTGCACAACCCACATTCCTTGACCACTCTGTGCATCTGAAGGATGAAGGTGACCAACCTATCAGTACTAGTCGCAATTGCTCCTCAACAACCACATTTAACAGACAATATGGCCGAAGAGAAAAAGAACAGAGCATGAGCATGTAGCTGCATTTAGCAGTTATGGAACTTCATGGATACGGACACTCCAGCTGCCTAAGAGGACAACGGAGCAGCCGAGAAGATCAAATTCACTCACTGAGACAAGTAAACGCACCCAAAGACTCCATCAGGCAACTAAATGCGGTTGGTGGTCAATTATGACCCTTCCATACCTAAAATGGCCAAGTCCCTTTGTAATGAAACTCTATATATACCCAAAAACAAAATATAATTGGGGTTGATGGTTGATGCTTTGATGTAAGGTTCAACTTCTGGAGACTGTAACTGTTTTGACACTTGCAGTGTGTTGTCTTCATTTTCAGCTAATACAAGCTTCTTTTGCTGTTAATTGCTCACTTTTCATTTATCTTCTCTTCTAAGCTGTGCCTGATATGCTGTATGCTTGGACTCTTGATGTTTAGCATTAGAGTAGTTGTCATCCTATCTCTGTGTTAAATTCTTGTATGTATCATTATATAAGTCATTCAGGTTTCTAGTCATCTGGCGCCAGAGAGTTGTCATCCTTTCTATGCATTAGTATATTAGATTTGCAGACTTCTTATTGGTTGTAGCCAGCCATCACATGGTCTTGTGCATCTGCTGGTGTGGTCAGTATTCCCCATATTCACCCAATCTTAAACTGTGAGTAGTTGGTGGTCTAAAGCCTTGTAGTTTGAGGGTGTTCACGCATGTCTGGAGTTAAGAAACGTAGAAGTGGTTATCCAGTTTGGACAGGAATCATTCCTTCTGTTATGCTCCTATACCAATAGGTGTCATATTTCATGATTGAATTGATGAGCTATGAATATGTTCATACCTTTCTTTGTTGCAAAGCTTTTCCATATAGTCAAAAAATCAAAATTTTTTGAAAAAATGTAAAGAGGGTATACCCTAAAAGAAAAATCAAAGGGTGAAAAGAAATAAAATGGTCAAAAAAGTGAAGAAAAATGAACCCCACCAAAAGAAAGACCAAGGAAAGTGTGCAAGTCTAAATGCCACTACTTTTTACTCTTATGTAATAATCAAATTGTGTGCAACTTGTAACTTATGCCACAATTGGTGAACAGTCAAATAGTTTAAGCTTGGCTAGTTCATATTTGAATTTCATGTTTTAGAAGTAGAGAATAAAATCTGACCAAACTGTTTAATCTTGGCAGATAAGTAGATAGGTAGAGTGAATAAAAGGAGCTCAACAGTTTAATCTGAGCCCTTGGATGTAATAAGGTTAGACTTAGATAGATTTCTATATGTAAAAGAAAAAGTGTGATAAGGGTTTGCTAGTCCAAGTGCACCCTAATAAAGAAGAAAATTTTTTAGGCTAAAGTAGGTAGGGTAGGTAGATAGTGTTGTAGAATTACTTGTGATGGATAATGTCTCTAAATGTGTTAATTTTTACTTTTATCACAAGTGCAAGGCAGACATTTCACTTGAGGCAGTTCAAGCAAAACAAGGTCAAATAATTAACTTCCCTTCACATTTTTCCCTAAAGATTTCACTAATTCCCCCTGAAGTATTAAAGTATTTGAAAATTAAAGGGGCTCAAAGCATCTCTCTGACTTTTATAGGGACTGGACCCTCGGCCCAATGATTCAAAAAGCTTAAGTACTTAAAATTATTCATAAACTATTCATTTGACTTCAGGAACTCATTTCCTAAGTAAATTCCTACTTTACTTAGGAAAATACATAATATCACCTAAAAAACCCCTTTTCCACTTTAGCCTAAGTTTAAATGTAAATCTCTAATGTTTACTTAGCGCTCATTCTCATTTTTATGTCATATTAACTTTAACACATATTATATAAATCCCGCCTTATTTTACCCTTTCCCGTAATATGTAAATATACATAAAAAGACCCCAAAATCTTATATAATCCTGCCCCGGTTAAATATAACCATAAATATGCGTCAAAAGGATTAATTGGAATTAATTAACCCTCAAGGTTAATTAAGAACCACCCCCCGACCAATCGCATTGACCCCGATATGATTAAAATATTGTTAAATATATCGGGCCCGCCACAGGTAAAATCCCGCCGTACCTCACTTCCCGTCCACCGCACGATCGCTCCCCCATCATCCGACGGTCGTCGCTGATATCGCTCCCCCCTGGTGACCGCGCTTTAACGTGCGATCACCAGGCGGTTTTCCGCCCGTACCTCTGCCACGCATCGTGCATTCGATGTGATCGCTCGCCCTCCACCCAAAACCGCCTAACTCCAAAAGCGGTGCAAGCACATACCGCTTACCGCCCCTCCATAAAACGACAAAATGTCTTTTCGCCGCTTACGTCACCCGCCCGATAATCCAAAAAACCCCCGCCAACCTAGATTTTGCGAATAAAACCAATGTAATGTCATTTTTCACTGTTATATGCTGTGACTATTTTCCCATGCAAAGCGACGTCCCCGTCAACTGCCAAAGCTTTTCAACCGCCACCTGGTCAGAAAATTTGTAGTGACGCTGTCCAGAACCTGTCATCCATCCCGCCATTGCATTCTTCACTTCCCCAATACAGGTATTTACCCATTTTCACTGAAACCCTGCAAGTTTTGGTTTTATACTGAATATTCCACAGAAAGGACCAATTTCGCTGTACATTCAAGTCATTGTTCACTATATAGGTTCCCAAACCTGCTATTTTCACTATTTTTCATAGAAAACCCAAGTTCCATTCCTGAATCCACAAGAACCAATGATGGAAACTCCTATAGCTCTGAATGTTGTACCTATGAACGCCCCTCACAAAGATTTAGATTATCTTCCCCTAGCCGATAAATATTTTCAGATAAAAGACTTATCAGGTAATGAAAACCACCTTAAGATCTTTTGCCAAGCTAGAGACAGCTATCTTAATGGCTCTGACATCTTAGGACTGTGGGAATCCAACCTTTCCATGTACTTCCTCCCCTCAGTCCATGTTTTCCCAGATATCATTCATCACTGCTATGCTAATTATGACCCTACTCAAAGAGCAGTCCTGTCCCCAGGTCAAGAAGTCCTTTTTCCCATAACTGCTTAGTCCATCAATGAAATGCTGCAATTCCATTCTAGTCATTCTCTCACTCCCCTTTCTATGGGATACTTACTTGAAAGAGCTCCCCAATTGTCTCAAGTTGAACTTACTCACATCTGTTAGATGTTCATGGACCCTAAACATCAGCCTAAAGGCCCACCTCCTTATCTATAGGTTCTCTTTACAGATACAGGAAGGATTATTATTGATATGATAGCCTCAATCATGGGATTTAACTCCAGAGAATATGTTGATGAGATAACCTTGGTATTATTGTCTATTTTTACTCCTGGACAACCCCCTGCTGTTAAATATGATTATGCCTCTTACATTGCCAACAAAATTCATGACCAATTCCTAAAACTGGACAATGAAGGAGTCTTCAAATACACTACTTTCATTTATCATCTTCTGTTGTATTATCAGTCAGACAACTTCCCTTTCCCTGTCAAGAAACTTGATACTAGAGGCAATCCAAGGTCTGTCATTTTTTGGAGCCCCATTTTCCATAGATCCCTTGAGACCCCTTACACCTACAATGAGTTCATTGACCTATTTGTCCATCCAGAAACCACTTTACTGACAGGAGTTTCTCCTCCTAGGATAAATGGTGATATGAAGAAAATCCTCCAGCTCTCCAAGCAGTACAGGATAGGTGACTGGTACCTATATAAGAATCACACTGAAATCATAATCTATGGATTTGAACTTTGCCCTTTCAAGCTGCCAAAATATGTTCCAATGAGACTCTTTGCATTGGAATATTTCAGACAAATGATAAATGCAAACCTAGTCCATTTATGTAATGCCAACAAGAAAGCTCAGCTTAGAATAAAGAACCAACTAGGCCCTTTTGTCTGCAACACTAGGGAAGCATGGAAAGAAGCATAAATTTTTTTAGAACAACAACTTAAGTTACAAAAGAGTTTTGAGTGGAAACCATATGATCCTAACAGTTTTATATGTGATAGGAGAATGAAGAACAGGTTTTCCCCATATATTCACCATAGAATTCCAAAAATTGAAAAATATGCAAATAAGGATGAATGGAGGGAAGGTACCCTAGTAGAGCATGATAGTGAACAGGTCAATTTTGAGAAAGTTATGAGAGATCTTGAGAAAACACTTGACTTGGATTCTTTTGGGCAGGTATCATTTAAGTTATCTCAAAGGTCAGGAGTTGGTGCCTCCAGTGCTGGAACCTCTTAGCAACCTTCACAGGAAACAAGTATACCAGCTACAGGGTCATCAAAGGGCAAGGAATTAGAGACTAGCTTTCAACACACTGAACAACCTACAATGTCCAAGCAACCTGAAACTTCCAGAGAACAAGCTCAAATACAGACTCCCCCCACTCAGGTCAATATAGGAGAGCCTCCAATTCTGCAAACTCTTGTAAATGAGGAAAGAAACAAAAAGAGAGACAGGGAAAAAACTACCCCTGCCAGTGAACCATCAGGGCAGCCTGGAACAAAGAGACAAAGATTAAATCCCCTTTTAGAGGAGGAATTTGCAGAAGAAAATACAGATAGTCAGAGGGAAGAAAGAGTGGAAAGCCAACAAACTTTCCCAACAGGAGGAAGATCCACTAGCTCTTAGAGGTGGGAGCCTCCATTCTATGATTGATCCATGAATAAGGGCTTGCCTTCTGACTTGAAACGAGGTGTTTCACAAACGTAAAGTTAGGGTTCTCTCCTTTCTTGGAAGCATCCCGGATCGAGACGCGAAGTCCATCTCCCGAATTTTGATATCTTCAAAAAGATCTCTGCCTCATGGGGAAAGCAAAGCGAGGTGTATTTGGTTAGGTCGGCAAATTCAGTCACGGAGGTAGTAAAGAATCAGCAGCAACCATTCTACCAGCAAGCAGCATGGGTAGAAAGGCAGAAAATCATAGAGATATCTTCTTCGAATCCACCAGGGGCTGATGCCTCAGACATCAAGAAAACATTCATAGAAATAAAATCCAGAAATGATCCATTAAGGCTGCAGGTTTATAACAGATATTTGAAGATGGCTCCTACAAACCAACAAAGATTGATGTCAGCTTATGACATCAAAGAAGGCAAGATGATAATGAGCTATTTCAAGCCCAAGGTGCAGCAGCCTAGCTCAGCAGCAGATTACCTTAGAACAAATTTCGAAGTCATGGCAAAGGATATTCATCCTTTGGATCAAATTGAGTTGCATAAGCAAAAGGGAAAAATGATTTACTCAACCTTGACTGGCAAGGCAATGATGGCCCATAGGTTACAAAATTCTTTGGACAATACTACTGCTCAACTACACTTGGAAAAAGCCTTCTCTCAGGCCAAATATAACAGAATAAAGTCTTTGGAAGAAATAATTATTGGATTAGGACATGATTCCAAATATGTGAAATGTGTAGAAGCACTAATAAAAAAGAAAGATGAAGATATTGCTACCCTAAGGAAGCAATTAAAATTGCCACCTTCAAGGCACCCACAGATTGATGAGGTTATAAATAAAAAATCTGAAGAAGAAATGATGGATTTGCTCTTAAAGCTTAATGAAAGACTGAATGATACTGAACAAGCACTTGAAAAGGCATTGAAGGACAAGCAGGGAGAGTCGACCTCCCAGCCTCCCAATGTAATCCCAGTAGTATCAACAACAGTCCCATCAACTCTTGGAGCAGCATTGGCACCAAATATCCCAGCAGTCACAACAGAGGCAGTCACAGGTACAACAACAACAGGAACAACACAGGGCAGCAGTGCTAATTTGAGCATAGAAGAGCTAATAAAGGCAATGGAAGACCTGAAACTACAAGTTTTAGAACTAAATAAGCTAAAGGAGCAATATGCCAAAATGGAACGAAGCTATGATCTCTCAAAGGTAAATGTTGCAGAAAAAACAAGAGAGATTAAAATGTTAGAAAACAAAATAAAATCATTGGAGAAGGATCTTACATTTGACAAGCCTCTAACAGAAATCAAGAGAATTCTTTGGACCAACATCACTCAATCCATAAATGATGTTTGGCCATCCATCCAAGTAATCTATGAACAGATTGATCTAGTTGTTATAGCTCCAAATCTCACTCTTATGGTTTGTGATGCTGCACTTATGGCCTAGGGCAACCCCTCCTTCCAGACCTGGTCCAAAAATTTAAAAAACAGTGTTTTATTCCCTGTACGCGACTTTGCCCTGTGTTAAACGCGTGTACACGCGGGTCTGTCATACCCAACCCGCGTGTATCTATTAAAACACTTAAAAAAATATAATTTCCTCTTTTTCGGGCGGTGATCGCGGGTTTACCTGCTGGATCACCTGTTAGTGCCCGTGGCCCAACTGTTCCCAACCAACTCCTAACTAAAAAACTACTTTGGAGAGGGTATAAAAAGACATCAAAGGGAAGGCCAAGGGGAGAGAGAAAGGAGAGCAAGATTATTATGCTGAGATTTTTCCCTTAGACCAGGTCTGAAGTCCTTGGTGCATCCTGCACTTCCCCCATTTTGCATAGGAAACCCTTGTTTCCATGTGTATTGGTGATCATTCACCCTTGACATCATCATTGAGTAAGACTTGGAAGGAGCTCTTGTTGAAGGCTGGAGGCTGGAACGAATCCGGGAGGAAGCTTGCTTGGAGCCTGCTGAAGGTGTTCAGGTGATATCTTTCCGATATATGTACTTTATTTGCCTTTATATATAAAGAAACACGTCTTTGTTCCCAAATAATCTTTCTTTATGCTTATGAGATTCTTGTGGTGAATTCTTATGAAAGTAGTTACTTAAAGATTATTTATAACTAACTTTATAGCATAAAGATGATTTATACATAAACTTCTATACATGTACTGTTGAGTTCTTTGATTTGTTTGTCTTGCAGGTCAGAGAAAGAAGAAGGGAACTCCAAGAAGGGTTTGCACCCTAACGGTCTTCTCGGACGTAGGACCTTAGGTATGTACCCTAAACATTAGAATTTGCTTAAAAGTAAAAAAGATGGCTGTGTGTGTGTGTTTCTTTGTATAAGCAATTTTCAGTCTGGTAGAGTCTCAGCCCAAAGGACTCTAGGGGTACTTTCCCTTCAACCAGAATTGGCGACTCCGCTGGGGACAACACTCTTGTTGTTCCTAGTTTGGGTAGTCCTCAAGCCAATCAAGGCTCAGTCCCTCTGTTTGTTGGTTCTGACTGTCTGATATTTTCTTGAACTCCAAGCTTTTACAGTTTTTCAGTTTGTGTTTTTTTATTTTTCTTGAAACACTTCATATACGCACTTTTTCTGGATTACAGAAGCGTATATACGCAAGTTGCACTAAGTAAACCCGCGTATACGCAGGTTTCCTTAGTTACAGTAGCGTGTACACGCATTCTGCAAGTAATTGCAGGCGCGTATATTCCATAATTTTCAAGATTTATAATTTTTCTTTTGGCTGAATGTCTGTCTGGTGGTTTGGGTCAGTTTAAAGCAGTCAATTCCCAGTGACAGTTCTCTGTTTAACAGGGGGCATCTTGTTTCGAACTCTCTCTAGGAGTGCTAGTCTTGTTTTTCGTTGATTGCAAGCGTCATTGATTTTTGACACACAAGGTTTCTGTTTAAGAATCTTGATTGCTCTGTTTCGGCAGAGTGGGAAGATTGTCTTAAAATCTTTGTGTCCATTTTGTTTTCATGACATTTGTGTTTGCTTAACGAAATCATTTTTATGACCATTTGCTCCTTCGTTTCGGGAAAGTTGTTTGTTACCATTTCCTTGAAACTTGTCTTTTGATTTCTTGGACTTTCATTGCTGCTTTTGATTGTCAAAAGCGACTTCGAACACATTTTATTTTTGTTGAGTTCTCATCATTTCATTGGTGTCAATTCACAAAAGTGTTTGGTTGCTTGTTTATCAATCATTGGTGTCAGTTTTTTTTGAGAGTTTTCCTTTGAAAAAGACTTTTTGGTTTGATTGAAAGAAAATCTTTTGAAAGTTTTTGAGTTTCGCTTTCTTAAACTTGCTTCTCATCTGATTTCCTTTTTGCGAAGTGAAAGTGCTTTTTTTTTTTTTTTTTTTATCTTAAAACTTGTTTTTATTGTTTGGACGAAATGATTAGTAACAAATCATCTTCTATCTAAGCATTTCAGTGGCAAGACAAAATTTGGTAAAGCAGCAACTTTCCTTCTTTGTTTTTAGAGTAGTCTTTGAATCGTGCATCCACATTTAGTTCTTGCATTAGGGTAAGATTTGCATCTCTTTTTAGGCATATTTAGTTTTGTTAGTTTTTGTGAGTGTGGAGTCTGAAAAGAAAAAGAAAAATTTTTTTTGTTTATATTACAAGTGCCTTCTGAACCTCATAGAAATTGCTATTCATCGAAAACAAAAGTGCATGTGCATGTAGCTAGGTTTTATTAATTTCTTTTGCGTCCATAAAACACCACAAGTTTCACCTCCATTACCTTTGACTTAAAGAACAGCCTAATAAAATCAAGCGCTTAATTAAAATCCACTAGAACTTTTTGTTTTAGTTATTACACCAACAAGTTTAGGATTTTAGGGCCTTGGATTAGGCGAGTGGAGAGTTAACTCTCCAAGGCCACACAAAACGTCAAACATAAGAGTCTGATTAAAGAGAGTAAATCCAATAGCGTTAGGGAGACCAGGAAAGCTCCGGATCTGGGAGTTAAGCACGAGGGTCTGTGAAGACAGGGAAGAGAGATACCCCCTCTCCTACTTGTCCGAACTTACCTCACGACTGTTCCGCCTGGCTTCTGCGACGAGTTGGTACCCATAGTTGCCTCTCCTAGGGATCTGCATAGGTGGCTGCGGAGGGGAATCCCGTGGCACCTGAGGTCGACGTTGTATCACTCTCGACAGTACTTCCGGAGGGCACCCTTGCGAAGCTTGGGGGCTTGCACCGGCGCAGACTGTTGTTAGGAGGTCAGCGTAACTTCCTCTGATACCTTCGCTGATAGGACTGGGCCCTCATCATCCCAGACTATCCTCGGAAGGCCCTTTGATTCACTTTCTCGTATTTTGGTGTCCGGTCTCAATCACCCGGAGCGGAAATACTTGAAAGTTGTTTGACTGGCTGTATCTTTAGGAACTTTTAGTGTGTGCTCTGTGCTCCTAGTTGGCCTAGCTTTTAATTTTTTGAGTCTTTAGATAAGATCATAACAAAAAATTCAAAGTGGCTGACCGGTCTCCAAGACGGTCTCGAAGACTTCGTGGTCTCTCGCCACCTAGTTTAGAGCCTTCTCCTAGAAGGCGCAGAGGGAATACTACCGGTGGGGTCCGTCCCACGCCGGCTGACGCATCGGGGATTGATCCTCCTCTCGGGGATATTAGCGGCCAAGCAAGGCCTGGTACTTTTGAACAAGAGAGGGACGCTCCAGTCTTTTCTCAAGTTCGCTTTCAAGCGGAGGATAACGTAGAGGTAGAAGAACTTTCAGAATCATTAGTGATTCCAAATTCGCCACTACCATCTAGTTACCCAGACGTATTGCAATACGTTGGGCCTCCATTATATAGACCAGCGAGTCCAGGTTACGCTACGCGCTTACCATTTATGATCACTACTGGAAGCATGGCTTCCACGAGTGCTGCGACTATGCAAACCCCAACATCGGTGCAAGGGGGAGGAACCATTTCCATCCCCTCCGCTTCCTTGTTTGGATCGTTTGCTAGCACATCTTTGGTTGGGTCTACCTCCATTCCGTCCACGAGTGGAAATGCCCAAACCAATGCTTTTAGTACTGGTTCCTTCCTTTTTGGCACCCAATCACAGGGTATTCCGTCAGTTCCGTTCAATGCCGCTACGTCCATGATGGGCGGATCGGCTTCATTTCAGGGTTTTCCTTTTGGAAGTGGTCATATTCCACATTCCAACCCAACGGTAGGATCCATGCCTTTTTCTTCAATAGGACAAAGCAGCAATCCTTTCCAAGGTTGGAATAACCCTGGGGCTAGTAACGCAGGAACTGCGAATCCATTCATCGGTCAACAAGGAAGTAGGCCGTATTCCACGGTTAGCATGTTTCAAAGTATTCCTCCCCTCGCTTCGGCTTGGAACCCATATCAGGGGTTATCGACTCCTTACAATTCTATAGGAGGAAACTTTGCAAGCTATGGAGCTTATACGGCAGGAGTTGGTCAAACTCCGAATTTTGCTGGACCACAAGGCTTGCCCTTTGGTTCAGCTGGTTCTACTGGTCACTTGGGGCAGCCTGGTGCCTCTCAAATCCCAGGACAATCTTTTCAGAACTTGGGGAGTTCTGCCCAGTCTGGGTGGAATCCCCTAGGTCCTCCTAGGCTTCCATTTCTGGCAACGTTAAACTTGCCAGATCTCACTAAGCTAACGAACGACCCTATCAGATACAATCCAGCCTGGCCTCCGGTCCCAACCAAACTCCCTTCGGACATCCCAAAATTCGAAGGGAAGAGTGGTGAAGATCCGGGCGATCATGTAACCACATTCCATTTGTGGTGCTCATCTAACTCCCTCATCGAAGATTCGGTTAGGTTGAGACTTTTTCAGCGCACCTTGACTGGTAATGCGGCTAAATGGTACATAGAGTTGCCAGGGGGCAGCTTTACATCGTTCGCAGACTTAGCTAATATCTTCTTGAATCACTTTCAGTTGCCTGTCCGCTATGATGCCGGAACTGAACTTCTGGCTACCTTTCGTCAGGATAAGGCAACCCACATTTCTGATCACATACAGGAATGGAGACGGAGAAAAAGGCTCATTAAAGCCGAAATCCCTCCGGAGTACCGTCTAGAGTGGTTTTTGAAGTCTTTGCAACCTGAGATCTCCAAGGATGTCTCCATGTCTGGGGTCTATTCTGAGGAGCAAGCCATTTTCAGGGCCCAGCAGTTAGAACTGATCTACTCTCAGTCTGGGATCCTCCAAAAGTACTTGCCAGATGCTCCTGGATCTAAGGTTGATTTAGCTAAGCCAAAGCCAGGTCCGCATGCGGATGGTATCGTGGGGTCTGTAGACTCGACTACAGTGAACTTGTTGAATCAATTGCAGCAGTTGTCATTACAAACTGCTCCTAACAACCAAGTCACAATGTCTAATCCTCCGGCTTCCCAAAATTCTTCCATTAACGCCGTCCAATCCAATAACCCCAAAGGAAATCAAAATTCCGATGGGAAAAAGAAAGGACGTGGTAAAAAGAAGAACTCGGATGGGAAGCCCGATGCAAATAAATCCGGCAACAACGCTGGTGGTGGTAAGGGTGAGTCGAGAAAGAAAGTCAAGTTTCCTTGCAAGTTATGCAGTGGAGACCATCTAACTCATCTTTGCCCTAAAATCGAAGACGCTCAGCGCTTGTTAGCACAGCAAGGGACTTCTAGTTCGCAAGCTGTGTTGACTAACCCGTTTCCCCAAGGGCAGCAACTTCTTGCTGGCGCAAATTCGAATCCTGGTACCTCCTCAGGGGGCAACCAGGAAGGGGAAAAAGCATCAAATGTTTTTATGATGGGTTCAAACGTTAACGTGACTACTCGGTCACGTGATTATGGTGAAGCCGAAACATCTAAGGATAAAACGGTTCCCGGAAGTAATGACCTTCATATTGAGCGACCTCCTGTTGAGACTGTACCTAGGATACCGAAAGGTTCCGCCAAACGCGCGACAATTAACCCCAATGCTAGAGCTGCTCAAAATTACTCCATTGTGGAGGATTTGGCTCAAAGCCCATGTGCTATGTCCGCTTTGGAAGTTCTCCAGTCGTGTCCGTCTCAGAGAAGTGCTTTACTCTCCGCCATTGGAGCAGTCGATTCAGCTAACTCTCTAGTGCTCTCTTTTGACATGTCAAATGTCAAAAAGAGACTCCCTCATCATATGGCTTTTCAAGTAAAGTCAACATACCGGAAAATCAATATTTTTCGCACCGTTATAGATGAAGGAGCTTCCACATGCGTCATGTCCATGTCTTGTTGGAAGGCTATTGGTTCACCTTCGGCTGTTCCTTCACCAACCGTCTTAACTGCATTTGATGGCCATTCTCACAAGCCGCATGGGATTATCCCGGCCTTTCCTATATGTGTTGGAGGGAAGGTCGTTAATATCGAAGTTGAAGTCGTAGATGCTAACCTAGACTATAATCTCCTATTAGGAAGGAACTGGGTGTACGAGATGGAAGCCGTTGTTTCGACTTTGTTTCGTGTCATTTGCTTTCCTCATGAGGGGAAAATCGTTAAGGTTGATCAATTGGACTATGCTCCAATCGATCCTCAAGCAACCTCCGACTCTACTGTTCCTTTGGTGGATAACCCTCGCCCGCCGACTGAGAATTTAGGAGTAGGGATGTATTCCTCATTGATGGGTACGTTTGATCTTCCCTCTCCTTTTGCAAGAATCAATGCTATTTCATCATCCAAGGAATCTTCTCGAGAGGGGTTCTTCCGAACTCATCATTTTTCCGACCCTTGGACCTTGCCTTCACCTACGACCACATTAGTTGAAGGGCAAGTTAATGGAATGGCGTTTCCTATATCTGCAGCTGAGCTTAGATATCAGGCTATCGTAGACTCTGCAGATAACCATTCTACTCCCTTTTCCGAAGAGGAGCTAGATGGTCATGTGGCCCCCGCTTGGAGCTTTGATTCTAACTCTGCCTTGGACTGCTTAGATTCGGTTCTACCTTCTGAAGAAGCAATCCTCGAAATTATGATGGGTATAGATCGACCTTGGGAAGACTTACACCATCGCTCATATTTTCTTCCTCCATTGCAGGAAGTAGAATCTAGATTCTCCGAGCTCGTTGGTAGTGATGTTTGTACGGTATCGAACCCTTTGGCTCCAACACACACACGTGCTGAAGGTAATATGTCGGTAATCTCAAAAACGATACCTATAAACATCTCTAAAAATCCTAACATCATCGAGAATATCTTCATCGGAAGTGAGTGTTCCCCTGAAGAAATTCAAATTTACACCGACCTATTCAAGGAATATCGTGATGTATTTGCTTGGTCTTATGAGGAAATGCCCGGCATTGATCCTTCTATAGTCCAACATGAGATCAAGACGTACGAAAACGCAAAACCGATTCGTCAAAGGCTTCGGCCGGTTAACCCTAGGAAAGCAGCGGCTATCAAAGCTGAGGTTGAGAAGCTGCTAAGGGCGAGTTTTATATACCCTGTTCCTCTTACGGATTGGGTTTCGAATCCAGTCCCTGTGGACAAAAAGCAAGGAACAATCCGCATATGCATCGATTTTAGGGACTTAAACAAGGCTTGTCCAAAAGACAATTACCCCACGCCATTTATTGATCAAATTATTGACGAGTGTGCGGGTAATGCGATTTTCTCCTTTATGGATGGTTTCTCAGGTTATAATCAAATCTCTATTCGTCCTGAGGATCAGCATAAGACTGCCTTCATATGTCCCTGGGGTACCTTTGCATATCGAAAGATGCCCTTCGGTCTTAAAAATGCTGGAGCCACCTTTCAGCGGGCCATGTCTTACGCTTTCCACGACATCAAACATATCATCGAGGCATACTTAGATGATCTCGCTGCTCGTTCTCGAAAGAGAACTGATCATCCTAGTCATCTTCGATTAGTCTTTGAGCGATGTCGTTTTTACAAAATCCGATTGAATCCTAATAAGTGCGTTTTCGCTGTTACATCAGGTCGGTTGTTAGGGTTTATAGTTTCCAATGAAGGGATTCGGGTTGATCCCTTCAAGGTTGAGGCAATAGTTCAGTTGCCTCCCCCGTCTTCAATTCGTCAACTTCAAAGTCTTCAAGGGAAGGCCAATTTCTTAAGAAGGTTTATAGCAAACTATGCCGAGATCACTAAAGGGTTCATGCGTTTGCTACGGAAAGGAGTTCCATTCCTGTGGGACGACTTTGCGCAGCGGTCGTTTGATGCTTTGAAAAAGGCATTAGTCTCTGCCCCGCTTTTGAGTCCACCGGATTACGGTAGAGACTTCCTTTTATATCTCGCTGCAGCAGAATCTTCCATTGGTATGGTTCTAGTTCAGGAAGACGATGCTCTTGTCGAGCACGTGATTTATTATTTGAGCCGAGGCTTGATAGGCCCTGAACTCCGCTATTCTCCTATTGAGAAGTTGGCCTTGGCAGCAGTCCATGCTGTCCAGAGGCTCCGTCATTACATTTTGCTACGCAAAACTTTTGTCTTAGCGGCGGTCAATCCATTCCAATTTGTCCTCAGTAGGCGAGTGATTGGGGGCAAATATAATAGATGGATAGTCATTTTACAAGAATTCGACCTCGAGTTCTTGTCCGCCAAGTCTAAGAAATCTATGGTCTTCGCGGAGCTAATTTCTGAGCTTCCTTGTGGAGAGGATGTTGTTTATGAGGAAAGTTTACCCGACGAACATATATTCCTCATCTCTTCACAAGACCCTTGGTATGGAGATATCATTGTTTATCTCCAGACTTCGAAGTTTCCCTCTACTTCCTCCAAGGATGAACGTCGCAAGTTACGTCACCTGGCTAAAAACTATGTTATCATTGGTGACACTTTATACCGTCGAGGGGTTGATTCAATTCTTCGACGTTGTTTAACCTTAGAGGAAGCAGAGTCTGTTCTTAATGATTGCCACAGTGGAGCTTGTGGTGGTCATCTATCCGGGCTTGCTACAGCCCAGCGCATCTTACGTGCCGGCTACTTTTGGCCTTCACTCTTTAAGGACTGTGTGGAAGCGGTAAAACGCTGTCACCCGTGTCAAATTTTTACTCGCAAGATGCGCGCGCATCCAGCTCCCCTTTTTCCCGTTGTCACCGTCGGTCCCTTTACTAAGTGGGGTATTGATTTTACGACTTGTAATCCGCCTTCAGCGGCAAATCACAAGTACATTATCGTGGCTGTAGACTACTTCACGAAGTGGGCTGAAGCCATGCCTACTTATAAGAATGACAGTGACACGGCAGCTTTGTTTCTTTTCAATCAAGTTATCTCAAGATTCGGTATCCCAAGAGAGATTGTCACTGACCATGGCAGTCATTTCCAAAATCAGCTAATGTCTGAATTGGCTTTTAAATTAGGTTTCTGTCAAGAGCATTCGTCTCCTTACTATCCTCAGGCCAATGGACAGGTCGAGGCGGTCAATAAAACTCTTAAGACGATACTCCAACGGACAATCGATAAAAATCGGTCCAATTGGCACATTATGTTGTATCCGGCTCTTTGGGCATACCGAACCTCCGTTAAAACGGCTACTGGTTTTACTCATTTTCAGTTAGTTTACGGGGTGGAATCTATCTTTCCGGTTGAATGTGAAATTCCATCTCTGAAATTGGCTGTCGAGCTTCTTCCTGAGACTTCGAGTCTCGAGGAGCGCCTAGTTCATCTGGAACATCTCGATGAGCAGCGTCGAGATGCCGCCACGACGAATGAGGCCCATAAGAAAAGGGTCAAAACTCAGTATGATAAGTCTGTCAGACCTCGTGTTTTTTCTGAAGGTGACCTTGTCTTGGTCTATGACCAAGATAAGGACGCCTTGGGGGCAGGCAAATTCAAGCCTATGTGGTACGGTCCTTTCATTATCAAACGAGTCTTAGAAAAAGGATCGTATGAGTTAATTGATTTCGAAGGAAACAAGCTGGCGGAGCCCCGAAATGGGCTCTATTTAAAGAAGTATTTTGCTTAGTTTTACCAGGCAATGGCTTCTTTGTATTTTATGTATATTTGTACATATCTTATCGAGCGTTTTTCTGATATCAGCACTTTTGGTCTGCTTTGGCAGGTGTTGATGGATGATTTGGTTTATTTTGGATTCGCCGATGGTGCTAGTCGGCACACTCGGAATCTTGCTTCCGCAGCTTGGGTACTTTATTACCCAACTGGTCAGTTGATGACATCGAGAGGCGTGTGTATCGGTCCTGCTTCAAACAATATGGCCGAGTATACAGCTGTTATCAATTTATTATCCGAGGCAATCTCTTACGGGATCGACTCGTTGGTAGTGTATCTTGATTCTCAATTGATAGTGTCTCAGTTAAATAACATTTATCGGGTTAGAGATCCATCATTATATCGCCAATATTTAAGGGTGAGGTTGTTGCAAAGATCATTTATTTACATTAATTATTTGCACATTCCAAGATCTCAAAATTGGTTAGCTGATTCTATCGCTAATCAAGCATTAGACTGGCATATCAATCATTCATCATCATAAAATCATGCATCAAAAAGTCAAACTGTATATATATATATATATCATTAAGCGTCTCGAGTGTACATATGTGTGTCCAAAAATATACAAAATTGGGACTCAAATGCCCATAATCATGTCAGGCATATCTAATGCCTCGGCTCTGGATGAGCAGCTAAATAACTAACTATAGCATTGGCCACGCGCCGAAAAACGCGAACCCAGTCACGTGGCATCCCAACCACATGACGCTGCATATCTGGAGGAAGGTCCTCTATCTCGGCCATCGGTACTTGATAGCTCAATCTCGCCAAGTGTCGCTGGACGTTGGCGAGGGTCCTTTCCGCATCCGCAGCCGCCTCTTCAGCTCCTCGGCCACGCCGTCCGTGCCGTGGGAATCCATCTGGTCACACAGGCCCAATGTCTGAAACATGATCATCATATCAGTCATTTGAATCTCATCAAAAAAATATATTTTTCAAAGTTCATCATTATGCTTGAAAAATCCTAAAAATCATAAAATCATAAAAATCAAAAAAATCTTACCGATCTCGCCCCATGCTGCATCTGGTGGCAGCACTAGGTCAGGATCTCCTCGGAAATCCAGTCCAGCATAGGGGTAGTCGTCTATGGCGATGATCTGTTGCTCCCACCAAGCAAAAAAGTCGTCGTCGAATGCATTCCTGGGCACTTCCCCCCCCCCCAGACGTTTCATCAAGTCAGCCCACCGGCCCATACGTGGATCACGTGGACTACTGATGGGAACTGCTACCCTGGGGCGGAGTGCAGGAACCTTCTCGAAGAAAAATGTGCATAAAATGGTTCCATACCCAAAGTTCTTGGTCTGTCCCTTCCTGATAGAAGCAAGCTGCTCCTTCATGTTGGCAAGTAGAGGAGTACACCAGTCAAACACCGTGGTGAGACAGTCCACTGCTACGCTCATGTTTACTCGTGATGCCTGATGTAGCGAAGATGACCCGTTCACTCGAGCTATGGTGAACAGGATTATCCGCAGTGACAAACTCGCCACGTGTGGGATCGAGATCTGACTCCCGACCTTCCGATGACCTGGGCAGTAAAGTTGTACATAGTCGTCTACGCTGAGACTATTCCGGGTCCTGCCCCGGGAGTGGACTACCTCTCCCCTTCGGGAAAGGCCCGTGATGAAATATATATCTTCCACTTCTATCCTGAGTGGCATTTGATCAATCATAAAAGCTTCTTCCTCGACATCCCAGTAATCAATAAGTCTCTCGAGCAGACGCACATTTGCTTTCATATTCGGCAACTTAAAGAATTTTAACAATCCGCATCCCCGTAAGGCATCTAATGCCTCATCATTCTCCATAACTTCATTATCTACAGCTGAGTGCTCTCTTTCACGCCATGTGAGAGTCATCCTGGAAGAAAAAATCAATTTCATCCATTAGTTTTTCGTATAAAAATTTTTCGCTGCGCACACGCGGTTTACCCTATACACAGTCGCGTGTAGGGCCGTCGTATACGCGATTTATATACATCCAACCCGCGTGTACGCCGCAGAGCAATTTTTTGCAAAAATCTAACGGTGAAACATTAATTAAACTTCCTAAAAACTATCACAATTGATTGCAAGACAAGTTTAGTGCTTACCTGGAAGTTTTCGGCAAGTTTGAACGGTTGAATAAGTCACGGGGAAAGTTTGCTCCTTTTGCTCCACAATTTGCTCTCCAAGTCAAACGGTGAAAATGGTAAGTCCAAAATTTCTTTTTATAAGTTTTGAAAATGCAAAATTTTTTCAAAATTTTATTTTGTTTGGTTTCATGTCACTTTTAACTTGGGAGCTTGGAATGTCGAGATTGAGTTGTTTTTCAGGACATTTTGGACATTTTTCGACGGTTCGAGGCGGTTCCATGACTGCTGACCCGTCATGGCAGGTATCGTGTTCTCACTGGCATATAGGTTAGGGACACCATTTTTCCGTTGCATTATGCATACTAGCCTCCATTTGACCGATACATCTGCCGTAGGGTCGACCCCATCATGTTATGGTTCGCAAGCCATTTTCACTCGCCGATTCTTTAAATCATGACATGATGGTAGAGCCATCCTTTTACATGGGCATCCTAGTTAGCACCTCACTGACATTTGTTGCCCATGCTGCTTCGTTTTGAGTAGGCTCGGGAGTCCTCTGTAGTCCCGCCATGACTTATGCGTTGAAGACTCATTCTTCTTTGCTTCTTCGCTTTGTTCTGGCCTTATACCCTAGAGGCTCCTATGTGTGTTGAGTTGTACTTCTGCATTGCATGTTGACCATTTGCACCTTTTGGCCTATAGCCGGCTTCACTTGGACTCGTGTTTAAGCCCACTTTTGACCATGGCGTCTGCAAAAATCAACCTTGCATCCCCTTGACCTCTGCAGCTTGACATACCCAGATCCGTGGAAGGAACATACCTCTGAGTGTCACTGACCAGTTTTTCACCTCCCTGCATTGAGCATAGGAACGTTCCTTTCCCAGGAACTAGAGCATCTGTTTCACCGACACTCGTTCTTTCCACTGTACCATAGCATTCTTTTATTCTTTTTCCGGCTTATCAGAAAAAGACAAAAAAATTAAATATTCCAAAAAGAGCGGGAACAGGGATATTATTTCCATTTATTGTTGGCAGCTAGAGTCAGTCGTGTCGCCCTTGAACAAAGCACTCAAAACAAAGTCTCCTCCGCATGGGTGGGATTTAGTTTGACTTAGGTAAGCCATAACCTTGTTATCGAGTCAGTTCTCCCCCGATTGGTTATCTCTTCCAATCATATGGAGGGTTCGCTCGTGCCTCCTGCATGACGAACTTATACAGATTCATTATATGCTGCCACATAGTCACATTGAGTCGTGCTTTTGTTCAAGGGAAGTTACCCTGAGTCGGCCTTTCTGCGGTGTCTCTTGACTCATTTTTCAGTCGGCCATCCCTGGTTGTCAGTGTCATGTCTATCATCACATCAGTTATATTGGTCCTTCACTCGTGCCGGTTTGAGAAGGTCCCCATTGACTTCTTGCTGGCGGGTCTTGTCCTTATCGACGACGACACATTGCTCTGAGGGCAGACCTAGAGACCGCACCCTGGCCCTATTTTCATTATTGATAGGTCACCTTGTGCTCAGCATCGATCAGTATCATGGGTCTTTGACTGAGTGGTTTCCCTTGTGTTCGACATCAGCATACATTATCACACATTGGGATTCGTGCAGTACCTTGGTTTCCATTTGACCCTATTGGTGGATACCTCGCCTCTGTGTCAGCTTTCATTATTGGTTGGTTCAGAGGGTTTCTGCCGTGCGCTAGCCACATCTTGTGTACGCCGGAAACGTACTTCGGTTGGGTTACTACATCTTTTTCGTCCGATTCCTTCCACATTATTGGCCTACGGGTTACACTCGCGCTAGATTGATGGAGGATGCCTTAATGCCTTCCTTCTAGCGGATCTTTCCCTATCGACTCCGACTCATTGCTCTGGGGCAAAGATCTAGAGTCCATTTGGCAGTACCTTGGGGTTTGCAGTCATTAGTGGCAGATTCCTCGCTATCGACAGTGGGAAACCATCATTGTCTCCTGATTGATAGATTCTTACAGGTGTTCGACTTCAGCTCATCTATTCACACTTGTTAGATTGTACTGGGTACCTTGACGCTCATTATCATTATCGGTGAGTAGTCTCGCGTTTGTTAACGGTATACATCAATGACCGGTAATCAAACGATTTCTCACATGGTCGACTTCAGATCATTTATTCCCATGGTGTAGAAATGTACCACGGCGGTCGGTGAAGACCTCAGGTTGTATCAGCATTCATTGGTTCACTTGACAGTTGCTCCTGTTGCTGCTAGTTGATACCATTCCACCTTATATGTTGCAGTCAGTCATGGCGACATTCTATATGCTGGCACCTGAGTTTGCAGTGTAGTACCATCCTATTCCATCATGTTCAGTTGGTACCTTATGGGATCAGTCTTTGATTTCAGTGATCCGTTGCATCTTTCAGCATCATTGACAGTTTTATATGTGATATTCAGACATGTACTTACTCATTATGGTCAGATGATCCATTATGTATTTTTACAGTCATTTATACTTGTATACTTAGTGGATCCGCTTGTACTTGATATGCGGACATGCTTTACTTTTCCTGAGCATGGGTATGCCCGCCTCAGACAGTGTTTCTTTCTGATCTCCTTTCGGTGGCTTGGCAGGCTGAATTCTGGTGAAGTCCTCCTCGGTTTTTCGGCAGAGTTCCTTTCCTTGTACTTACTTAATGTATTTCGGCCATCATGTTCCCCTTCTGACCTCATACATTAGGGGGCATCTGTTATAGCTCCAAATCTCACTCTTATGGTTTGTGATGCTGCACTTATGGCCTAGGGCAACCCCTCCTTCCAGACCTGGTCCAAAAATTTAAAAAACAGTGTTTTATTCCCTGTACGCGACTTTGCCCTGTGTTAAACGCGTGTACACGCGGGTCTGTCATACCCAACCCGCGTGTATCTATTAAAACACTTAAAAAAATATAATTTCCTCTTTTTCGGGCGGTGATCGCGGGTTTACCTGCTGGATCACTTGTTAGTGCCCGTGGCCCAACTGTTCCCAACCAACTCCTAACTAAAAAACTACTTTGGAGAGGGTATAAAAAGACATCAAAGGGAAGGCCAAGGGGAGAGAGAAAGGAGAGCAAGATTATTATGCTGAGATTTTTCCCTTAGACCAGGTCTGAAGTCCTTGGTGCATCCTGCACTTCCCCCATTTTGCATAGGAAACCCTTGTTTCCATGTGTATTGGTGATCATTCACCCTTGACATCATCATTGAGTAAGACTTGGAAGGAGCTCTTGTTGAAGGCTGGAGGTTGGAACGAATCCGGGAGGAAGCTTGCTTGGAGCCTGCTGAAGGTGTTCAGGTGATATCTTTCCGATATATGTACTTTATTTGCCTTTATATATAAAGAAACACGTCTTTGTTCCCGAATAATCTTTCTTTATGCTTATGAGATTCTTGTGGTGAATTCTTATGAAAGTAGTTACTTAAAGATTATTTATAACTAACTTTATAGCATAAAGATGATTTATACATAAACTTCTATACATGTACTGTTGAGTTCTTTGATTTGTTTGTCTTGCAGGTCAGAGAAAGAAGAAGGGAACTCCAAGAAGGGTTTGCACCCTAACGGTCTTCTCGGACGTAGGACCTTAGGTATGTACCCTAAACATTAGAATTTGCTTAAAAGTAAAAAAGATGGCTGTGTGTGTGTGTTTCTTTGTATAAGCAATTTTCAGTCTGGTAGAGTCTCAGCCCAAAGGACTCTAGGGGTACTTTCCCTTCAACCACTAGTGAAAGTAGCACAGGGAGAAATTCAAAAGACAAAAGCTCTGTTAGGACAAATGCCTGATCAAGCCAACCGGCTCATACATCTTTGAATAACAGAAATAAGGAACAACTGGAAAAAATTAGCATCTCAGACAAGACAGACACTATTTTGGAAATCAAAAGCGTGCTAACCAAGAAAACTTTGATGCAAAATTTAGAGAGAAGATGTCAAGATATGCAAGTGGAAATTAATTCTTTTATGGAGAAGTTCACTATTTTGCAGAATAAAGGGCTACCAAGTCCTTTGGTGATTAATGAAGCATATAGATTATGTAGACAAATTGAATAAGTATGTTGGCAGTCAAGCTAGTTCATCAACAAGTGCGTCAGGAATAAAAGCACTCCCCACAGGCCAAGTTCTCTATGACAGCTTAGAGAACTTATTCTATGTTAAGCATGAGATAAAGCACTTGTTCCCAATCCAACCTACCTTTTTCAAATATACAAAAACTAGATTTTGATTTTTACTACAGTCGATGAAGATAAAGAGGATGAAAAGAGATCAACAGATAAAGAGTATCAGGTGCAGGTAAAGTGTATCAGTAGGAAGGTCAAAACAGAGCAGCCAACACATAATTACACCAAGGACAACAAGAGGCCAAATCATAGGGCCTAACTCCAGCACATTCTCAGAAATAGGGACATCAAACCATTTGGTTGCCTTATTTTTCATCTACGAGGTCTTCTAGCCCTATTTTTTTGAAGGATATGATTAGTCACCCTAGTTTATATCTCACTCTGTTATGAGATATTTTTTGTAATTTTTTTTTGTATAAATACCCCCTCAATTGGAGTATTGAGGGTGGATTCTTAGACATTGCTGTAATATTGATTATTTTGGAATAAAGTGCTGTTGGACCAACTTTTGTATGGCTTGCTGGATAAAGAATTGAAGCAAAAGACTTTTCACATATTTCTTGAAGCAAACACCGGATCAATATTGTTATAGACATTTTTGGGCTATGCAACCCCAATCATACATGTCCATAAACCAAGGGCTCCTAAGTCCCTAAAAGTGTTGTTTCATACCCTAAAGGAACAAGGTCAGCTGATTACATCATTTCCCAGAAGTTCTCCACAGGAAACTGCTAAGAACTGGTCAATATTGGACCATACTGATTGCTTAGTGCTGAGGGTGAGATGCATTGCACCTACTACACACAGGGGGTGTGATGCATACTGAAAAGTCCTTCTATAGGGTGCGATGGATGAGAGTAGACAAATGGCGGAGGCAGTTTGCTAAGTGGATGATCTTGGAATCTTCCAGAAACTTTCCCAGGACACTTGTCTCTCTGAATTCGCCCAGGTATGAGTAAGAGATCATGAAATCTCCAAGTGGAACCAAGAAATATCAGAGAGAAGACACTAATCAAAATACTAGAAGCTGACTCACCCCCCTGCAATCATCTATATATGGATCCCTCATCCAAGAGATCCAGAGGCTGGAATTTTGTATCTTGTAAGGAAGTGCTGTTGGTTTCTTGTTGGAATATCATAGTGTTGGGTGATCTAAGCTTTTCATGAGGTGAAAGAAGGGCTTTCATGCTGGAGGATGACGTTAGGTCAGAACAATTGGTTGTAATCATCTTTGTTTATTCTTGATATTAATAAAGCTATTCAAGTTTTCCTCCACATTCTTGTATGTTTGATGATATATGCATTTGTGTGGTCAATATATATCTAGTCCTATATTTTTTATGATTGTAGATCTCTGTTCTTCGATAGTATTATGCTGCTTTGATTCCACAGGTGCTCTTTGAAGTTGGGTAGATGAAGGAGAAAGTGGCAAGGATTTGTCAGAAGGGAGAGGAATCGAGCAAGGAACAAAGCGCAAGACTGAGGTTGGTGTCCTTCATTCCTCTCTTATCTACTTCTCATAAAGGAAAACAAAAGTAGTTTTAGTTTGTTTGTTTCTAAGATAGCTACCAGTCTTAGTGGGACTAGCAGCTCCGAGTGGACACTAGATTTCCCGATAACAAAATGGCGACTCCACTGGGGAGTGAATAGATTGTTTGTTTGTCTATATTTGTTTGTTTTATAAACTTACAGACGGAGCTTGAAGTCAAGCCAGCTAGCCTTCGAACTGCATTTGCTATGCAAGTGCAAAGTAGATCAATGCTGCTTCAGTCTATCTCTGGGTTTTGTTTATAAAATGAATAATCGATTTGCAAACCTTCTAATTTCCCTAGTGGTGGCTCTAGTAACCTCATTAGATTAGCCCCTATGATTTCTATTTACTGTACATCACTTACTCGGCCTAAATCCCTGAACTGAGCTGCAAACTGTGACCCGGAACCCAGTTGAAGTCTTGTCCCTGGACCATCGCACCTTCTACTCTTGGGAATCTAGATGCATTGCACTTCCCATGTGCAGTAGGTGCGCTGCATCGCACTTTCCCTGTGTTGCAAGTGCGCTGATCAGACAAGACCTCTTCTGCCCTCAGATTTTGGTTTCTGTGTTCACTCTCTTCAGCTCTATTTAGGAGTTTTGCTGTCTGTGATCAGTGTACCACTGTGGAAACCCCCTTCCTTTCCATCATTCTGCCTCCATTGTGCAAAGAACTGTGAATGTTTTTGTGTATTGTGCGCCATTTTCAGTTCTCTTTTACAAAGAAGTAGCGTAATCGAACTGTCGTCTTTTGATTTGAAAGTGTCGCAAGTGTCGTTTTCAGTCAAAGAGAAGAATTTTATTGTTTTTGATGGTCGATTATATAGTTACTCTTGTATTTGATTTGAATTAGTAGTTTTTCAAGTGTCGAAAGCAATTTTCAATTCAAAATAACAAAGGGTCGTCATTATCTTCCTTTCATTTTTGAAGAGACATTTGTTAGTACTGTCGCTTTGAAAAGATAGTTCAGATTTGTACTTAGCATTCTTCTTGTCATTCACACATTAAGAAAGCTGAAAACAAATACATGCATGTGCATTTTCATTTAGACTGCTTGTTGGTTTGATTTAGGATAGTGCATCTAGTGTGTGCTCTCTACTCTATGTTGAAAGAATATCATCTCTCTTTCTTTAGTAGCTAGGATTTTCATTGCAAAAAATAAGATTAAACGATTGTTTAACATCTTAGATTGCATTTTAGGAATTATATCTACATCACGCGGTGAACCTGAAAGAAAAATTTCTTAAGAAATATCAACTTAAAATAAATTCAATGAACATAAAAATGCTTCGGAACCTAACGCACAACATCTAGAAGTCTAGGCTAGAGACGTATTCCGGTGTCGTAAAGCCTGGTAACTGTCGCTTTCACTGTTGGTTGGGTGATTCCTCCTCTTTGAGACGACAAGTGCCAGTACGGACTTGTGCTCCCACGTACCGTTGAGTAGATATTGGGAGACCACAATAGGCTTTATCCTTTATCCATAGGAAGCCGTGTCTGCCGCCCTATCGATCGCAATGCACTGAACACAACATTTGGGAAGATTGACTACCGTACCTAAAAAGTATTCTACAGTTTTGCGATTGGTTTGGTAATCCCTCTGTCTAGATTTCCAGAGTATTCTCTTTCGTTCATTTTTAGACTCCTTAAAGGAAAAGGTCCATCTGAGCACTTGTCACTTTAGGCTCATTAAAAATCGAAGGCGACTAGAGTCATCTTTTGTTCTTTCTCGACTCTTAAAAATTGAGAAAACAAGTTGTGTCAAGGCGTCTAAAATTTATTTTAAGCAGAATAATATCACCATTCCCACGTTGGTCTTAGGTTGAGAAAAATGGGGTCCACCAACCAAGGATTTTTCCTTGGAGGAAATCCTGGTCCTTTCTCCTCTTGGGGAGATGTTGGTGCACCTCATATGGACACATTGTCACTTCAAGGATTGACGATTGGCTTGCCAATATGGCTCTTCTCGACCTCCGTCGTTTAGAACAACGTGATTCCTGAACAATCGAGTCAACAAATTGATGATACTAAAGTTACCCCCCAACCTTCTACTTCATCTGATTCTCCCTCTCCTCCGTCCTCTTCGCTTGATAAAGCTGGTAAAGCTAAAAATCAAGTAACTGAGAAGAAGAAGAAAGGGAAGGAGAAGAAAGAGAAGAAGAAGAAAGGGAAGGAGAAGAAAGAGAAGAAGAAGAAGGAGCCAAAGGAAAAAAGGGGTAACCAGGCATCGTCTAGTGAAAATCCACACACTGCACCGTCAAAGCCTAAATCTCCATGTGTCATTTGCAAAGGAGACCACTATCATCGAGATTGTCCTTGCATCCCTCGGATCTTAAGGGACTGGTCTCGTCGATTGCACAATCCATTGTCATCAACCTCTGAAGATCATGTTGAAAGTACACCATCAACTAGTGAAAGCGAAGCATTTAGATAGAAAAAGAAATGTAAATTTCCTTGTAAACTATGTGAAGCCGATCACGCCGTCCACCGTTGTTCTTTCCTAGACGAAGCTAAAAGAGTTTTGGATGACCGTCCTACTTCACCGCTATGGCTCCCTCCTAGATACAAGAAACTCTTTCCGAGTCCATCACTAGTTGAAAATCCGACCGAAACGCCATTATGGTCAGTCGAAGCATCTATCATTGAAGATAAACCCGCTGAATCCATACCAGACGAAAGTCAAAAGGTTGAGGCGGCAGTCGACCCAGTCTTGTCTTCAGAAGGTCCATCTTCAGATGATACAATCACCGAAGAGAATGAGAATGACACCGTTCAAATTATTTTCGTAAGCATAGACTCCGATGAAAATGGGGTCAGTATACCTGTTCCTTTACCGCAGGAAGGAAGTTCTTTAGAGTCATATCCAGCTGTCTTTTCGGTCCCACCTCCAAGTAACCTAGTCATTTCCTTCGATTGGAATCTACTAGGCAGACGCCGTGTACTGGCTAATGTACCATTCCAAATCATTGTACAAGCTTAAAAAATGATCATGGTCGGTACCATCATAGATGAAGGGGTTTCTGTGAGTATCCTTTCCTCAACTGCTTGGGAAGCGCTTGCTTCGCCATCGCTCCTGCCTGAGATGAGAAATCTGACAGGCTTCAACAAAGGAACCAATCGACCGTTAGGGATCCTTCCCAATGTGCCCATAACGTTGAGAAGGAAAACCATTAATATGAACGTAATGGTAGTCCGAGGACCTCTAGATTATAATCTACTCCTTGGACGCGACTATATTTATAGCATGGGAGCCATTGTCTCCTCACTCTTTAGAGTAATGTGTTTTCCACACGAAGGCCAAGTGGTCAAGCTTGTAGACCAGCTTTCGTTCCTCGGTTCACACATAGCTAATAGTCAAATGCCATCCCTAAATGGTCTTTTCACACAAGGAATGTCTCATCAATCTCCAGTCCATCCACCTAAAAAGCGCGAGTGATTCAGGAGGACATGAATGAAACCCAGGGGGCATGCACCCTGGTCTGCTTCGGCAGGGAAACTCTAGGTATAGGGTAGGTTTCAACGAAGGATATATGACTGGTCTGATTCCCGTCCGTATAGGAAGAGGGGATTAGACCAGATAAAATACCTCCGTTAAAAGGTAGGCCTTTCCCGACAGAACAAACGTTTTGTCTGTAAATTGAGGGGTAACCTACAAACTCTACTTCGCTATACCTGGGGGCATGCAAACCTCTTGTGGGCAAGCGAGAAACAACCAACTAACGTTAACTCTATGATTCCATTGACTTCAACTGCCTAGGTCGGGTGAGTGGTCAAATCGACCATTCATCTTCGCAGGGGCCACCATGGCACTGGAAAAGTAAAGGAAAAAGTTTCCTACCTAACCTTGGTAGTGATCTTGGTAGTTAAGTAGAGGGGCATAGTTGGTCGTTCCTAGCTTGCATGCGAGAGGTGCCAAAGCATAGTTTCGAATGGTGCAAGCTCCCTAAAAATTGAACCTATCGATGAGACATCCTTATTATATGACTGGCACGAGCAGTTTTTATGTGGAGTTCAAGCTCGTTAAAAATTAAACATAAGCAATGAGCAAATGTTTTCCCCAGAGTTTAATCTTATTAAAAGATGAACCAATTTATGGTAAATAACCATTGTGAATGCATTATCATTAGCTTTTGAGCCTTGGTTGTGAGGATTGAACGAGTTTGAAGACTCCGGATCTAGTTTCATCCATCCGGGCTACGATATATTCAGGAAAATAAAGACATCAAATGTACATTGTTGCTGCACAGATGATCATCCGAATCAAAGGATGATGACTCTATTAGAATCATCAGTCTCTCGCACAGACGGTTGTTTGTCTTATGTACATGAAAATGAATTTATAAAGCTGAGCATGGGAATGCCCGCCTTAGCTAGATCATGAAAAATATTATGAAGATAATGTATTGTATTGTATCTTATTATAGGTCGCCTTCCAGCTCGAAAAAACTTCGGATCCTCATGATAAAGCATTTCACCCGACATCAAAAGATTAACGACCTCATGCTTTAGGGGGCAACTGTTATAGACATTTTTGGGCTCTGCAACCCCAATCATACATGTCCATAAACCAAGGGCTCCTAAGTCCCTAAAAGTGTTGTTTCATACCCTAAAGGAACAAGGTCAGCTGATTACATCATCTCCCAGAAGTTCTCCACAGGAAACTGCTCAGAACTGGTCAAAACTGGACCATACTGATTGCTTAGTGCTGAGGGTGAGATGTATCGCACCTACTACACACGGGGGGTGCGATGCATACTGAAAAGTCCTTTTATAGGGTGCGATGGATGAGAGTAGACAAATCGCGGAGGCAGTTTGCTAAGTGGATGATCTTGGAATCTTCCAGAAACTTCCCCAGGACACTTGTCTCTCTGAATTCGCCCAGGGATGAGTAAGAGATCATGAAATCTCCAAGTGGAATCAAGAACTATCAGAGAGAAGACACTAATAAAAATCCCAGAAGCTGACTCACCCCCCTGCAATCATCTATATATGGATCCCTCATCCAAGAGATCCAGAGGCTAGAATTTTGTATCTTGTAAGGAAGTGCTGTTGGTTTCTTGTTGGAATATCATAGTGTTGGGTGATCTAAGCTTTTCATGAGGTGAAAGAAGGGCTTTCATGTTGGAGGATGACGCTGGGTCAGAACAATTGGTTGTAATCCTCTTTGCTTATTCTTGATATTAATAAAGCTATTCAAGTTTTCCTCCACATTCTTGTATGTTTGATGATATATGCATTTGTGTGGTCAATATATATCTGGTCCTATATTGTTTATGATTGTAGATCTCTGTTCTTCGATAGTATTATGCTGATTTGATTCCACAGGTGCTCTTTGAAGCTGGGTAGACGAAGGAGAAAGTGGCAAGGATCTGTCAGAAGGGAGAGGAACCGAGCAAGGAACCAAGCGCAAGACTGAGGTTGGTGTCCTTCATTCCTCTCTTATCTACTTCTCATAAAGGAAAATGAAATTAGTTTTAGTTTGTTTGTTTCTAAGATAGCTACCAGTCTTAGTGGGACTAGCAACTCCGAGTGGACACTAGATTTCCCGATAACAAATATGTCCTCTATACCTTATGTTTTAAAGTTTTCCTTGTTTATTATATCATCCATGTTACACATCTGAATGATAAATGAAAAATATTAATTCAGAATATGCTTGATTGCACTCTGTTTTCAATCGTTATTGTTCTCCATGTTTTCTTTTGAATTAGTATAAACAGTGAAATCTTAATTGCTCCTGTTTTCTAGTTCATTCATTTTGATTATTTATTAAAGAATTCTTAACTGCTCTTTAGTAGTAATCATTCAAGTTCCCTCTTTAAATGTGCTGAAGGATTCTTAACTGCCCTTCACCCATTTTAAACCCATTCCATTTATCTCAAGTTGCCATTTGTTCCCTGTTTGACCATCTTGCCCTGTGAAACCATCTTTTGTTAAGAAACCAAGTCCAGTTAAGCCATCTTCTTTGACTCCATTAGCCCAATGGCCTAAACTACTCAATTTTACCCCTCTGCTATTGAATCTCACCACCCCAGCTAAAAAAAACTCCTAAACTTCACAACTAGCCTAATATCTTTCAAAACCAAGCTAAATCATAAAGAGAGAGCCCTCTCTAGATATAGATTGGCTAGAGTCTGTATCTAAAAGTTGGTTTGTGGTTACCTCGGACCCCTTTCCTCTTCTCAACAACTTCTAGGAAAATTTGAGTGATAACACCTTCCATTCATCCATTTGCAACAATAAGTTGAATTTATATGTTACTAGGCATCTCCGAGCTACAACCTAGGAGAGTTTCTTGGAATCCTAACAAGTACACCATGACTCTTATTGAAGACTTGTCATTGGTGGTAAATAAAGGGGATCACTTACTAATAATGGGTCCAAGTGGAAGTGGAAAAATGTCACAGTTGAGAGCTATTTCTGGTATATGGTGTTCTGGTAAAGGCACTATTAGATTCCATATAAAACAGAGCAATAAAGGATCTGATAGATCTATTTTACAAGGAGAAATTAACAATGATGGCCTAGTGAATGGAACAAACTATCGTACAGAAGACAAAGAACACCAACTCGTAGATGGAACAAAAGGAAGTTCTGGGGCAATATTTTTCCTTCCTCCAATGCCTTACATGGTTTTAGGAACACTGCACTAGCAACTGCTTTATCCTACGTGGATTGAAGATCTTATTTCTGTGTCAGAATCATATTCTCTACCATTTTCATTGAAAAGTTCGAGATTGACAAACACACGATGTGAACTTAAACCTATTCCAAATGAAGATGAGCTTGTTGGGGTATTGAAGGCTGTATGTCTTGATCATCTAATCACACGCTGCAATGGTTTGGACTCCAACGTTGATTGGTCATGCGTACTTTCGCTGGGTGAACAACAACGACTCGCATTTTCTCGGTTGCTACTTGCACAACCAGAACTTGCTCTGTTGGATGAGTCTACAAGCGCGCTAGCTGAAGCTAATGAGGTTCATCTGTACAAATAAATTGCAGCTACAGGAATAACATATATAAGCGTCGGGCATAGAAGAACTCTACGCAATTATCACAAGCAAATTCTACGGTTGGAGAATCGTGCATTTGATACATTTGAGCGTAACTGGATACTTGAAACCATTGATCAAGATAAGACATATTTGACAAAGTCAGTTGCATAAATGTTTTCCTTAACTAGTCATGGCGTTGATGGTACTGCAGTGAAGTTGATTCTCCTCTCTGGATGAGCTAGAAGCAGGCATGTATGACATTATTTATGTCTGTTCAGAGACACTTCTATGAGTAATTGGGTCATTATAGAAGCTTGCAGAAAGTCGTGGTATTACTCTGAAGCCGATTGTAGCACCAAAGCCGAAGTCGAGGAAGATGAAGAATACATGAAGAAGCTATTGGAGCCTCTCAGCAAAGAGCAGCTGATGGACATCATTTCTGAGAACGCCAAGAAAGACCCTCAACTTGTAGAAAATATTTGAAAACATGTCAACAAGGATCTGACACACAGAAAAATCTTTTTCTGCAGTCTCGGCTGGGACACTACGTCGGAGGCTTTGAAGTCCATTTTCTCCCAATACAACGAGCTGGAAGAATGCACTGTCATCGTGGACAAGGGAACTGGGAAATCCAAGGGTTACAGATTCGTGACCTTTAAACACATGGAAGGCGCGCAGAAATCCCTGAAGGAGCCTAGCAAGAAAATTGATAGCAGGATGATTGCTTGCCAGATGGCTTCCGTTGGCCCGGTGCTAGTGCACCCTCCCACCGAGACCATTGGGCAGAAAATCTATGTGAGCAATGTTGCGGTCGATATGCCGGAAGAGAAATTTCTAAACTTTTTTTTTGAATTACGTCGTAATCAAGGAAGGGCCCTTAGGGTTTGATAAATTGACGGGAATATCCATAAGCTTTGCACTTTCATTTACAAGACTGTTGAGGGTGCTAAGAAGGCTTTGGAGGAGCCGAAAAAAACTGTAGAAGGTCATGCCATGAACTACAAGCGGGTAACAGAAGGTAGCAAGCAGAGGAACATACATACCCCTATTACCATCTCATTGGACCCCAATGACCTTGTGCTGACCCATGGTGCAGTTTCGATTCTTGAATCAACCGTGGAAGCACACCGTGTTCTTGGCAGCACATTTCCTTTTAATCAGGGTGGTGCTTCCGAGTTCAGTCAGGCGTTTTAATGCTATTTTGGCTGGTCAGAACCAGAACTTTCTTGGGCTGGATCACTCGCTTTTTACGTCTGTTAATCCTACCTTGGTATCGTCATTCAATCCATCTTTGCTGTAACAAGCGGCTGCATTTTCGCAATTTGTTCAGAGCCCGCTTGGATCAGTAGGGTCGTATGGAGTGCACCCGAGCTTGGGGCTTATGGGTCTCAACATGGCGGTGTTGGAAGGGGCAATGCAGTTAAGGACACACATGGCAGTGATAAAAGAAGTTCTAAATTGTCTGTAGAATAAAAAAAATCATTAATTTAGTCTTAAATGAAATCAGTTCCACATAATTTTACAATAAAATTCTTACAAGTAACTTTGAGGGTTATAAACTCTTTTAGCGGAGAATTGGGTCTAGTGGGTTTTAGGTCCATATTTTGAAACTAGCTCTGATACCATGTGTGAGGCTCCATCCTAGGGTCCTCTAACAAAACTAAATCTCTCTAATTTTAAATACAATAAAATGAGAAATAACTTATTTCTAACTAAACATTTAATCGATGATAATTTACCATTTAAAATTTATTTCCCACAATTAAATAGTAAGCATTTCATTTCAATCACTTACATGAGTAATATCTAAACAGAGGAATATCTGTTCTGATAGCCTGATTGAGATGCCCTTGAGCTCTTGTTCCCATTGGGATGCTCCTCTTGACTACAGACAGGATTTACCTCCCAACCAACTAGGAAGTATTTCCTAGCTTAGGAAACCTCCACAGGTTCCTTAGTCCTCCGAGCCCAAGTCCAACCAGATGTAGTGTGTCCAAGATAAACAATACTCACCTTCTCCCTTCTCCACCTTCATATAAACAAAAATCCTCCAAAACCACAACCAAACCAAAACCCAAAACCAAGACCAAAAGATCCCCTCTCCTCCCATCATCCTTCCCCTTTTATGCCTCCTTCTCTTCTCCACCTCAACCACCTATCATTAATGTCATAACTACCCCCTCATCCTTACATTTGACTTATCTTCTCCCTAGTAAATTTGAGAGGACATTTTGGGGATGAGATATGAATATTTAATTTGGTAATTAATTAGAGAGGACCATGCCTTCTCCAAAGTAAATTTGAGAGGACATTTTGGGGATGAGATATGAATATATAATTTGGTAATTAATTGGAGAGGACCATGTCTTCTCCCAAGTAAATTTGAGAGGACATTTTGTGGATGAGATATGAATATTTAATTTGGTAATTAATTGGAGAAGACCATGTCTTTTCCCAAATAAATTTGAGAGGACATTTTGGGGATGAGATATGAATATATAATTTGGTAATTAATTGGAGAGGATCATGTCTTCTCCCAAGTAAATTTGAGAGGACATTTTGGGGATGTGGATATTTAAATTGGAATAAATTAAAGGAAACTATATCCTATCAAAGTTTAAATTTGAGGAGGTAAGTTGGGAATTGAATAATAACAAAATTTATAAATTTACAATTTCACCAATGTATGTATGTACCAATGTTTCTTGAAAATTATAAGTCAATATTTTAAGGTAATTTAAACGCTAGTAAAATTTGCATGATAAGATTAAGTAGGGTATTACATATCTAGAGGAAATCACATAGAAGTTTGATAATTATAGGGTTTGAAACAATTTAAATTCATCACATATAATTCATCAAAACTTTAATAAGTCTTCAAGCTTCTTATCTATCTTAGTTGTGGGATCTTATGATTGTTTCATCTTGGCTGTAAGGGTTTTTCAGATATCTGGTGCAAGTTGATATCGTTTCTCACCTTCCTATGTTTGGTTTCCTGATGGGTGTTGGTTGCAGAATTACTTATCGTTTTTACAAGGTATTACAGGGAGTCTATGTATTCTTTATGCTCTTCTACTAGAATGTTGATGTTGCCTTTGGAGTATTTGTAGGATACTTTTTTTTCCTTTCAAAGGTTTTGGTGGAGTGTATTTCAGATTCCAATTATCTGGTATCTATTGGTACGAAAAGATTGAAATTCATTTCCATATACATATCTTCAGTAGCCTATCATACTGATATTGAAACTAAATCCAGTATGTTATCAACATTATAGTTGAATTAGATAAACCATGAATTGCTGCAAAAGTTATACTATGAAGTTAATGGTTATCTTATAGCAGTACTCATTCTTAAAGACTAGTATGGAGATTCATGTGCTTGTGTTTGTGCATTTGAAACTTCCTATTGGTTGTAGGAAATAATCTGAAATTGACTACGTAATGCCTATAGGTAGGAAATGCTTTGACAGGGAACCGAAACAAACATAATATTGGTGACATTCATATATTTCCAAGGCATTGGTTCTATACATTTTTTCATTAGCTCAATGTTTTGCATATGCAACCACATAATCTCTGAATTAGCAATTGTATTGATTTCTTAGTCAGCCCTTGATCAATGAAATTATTTACAAAAGTTCTATTTTTCCATGCAACAATCGTTACTAGATCTTCACTTTCTCAGAATTGGCATGTTGTATAATTTGTTTTTGCCAAAAACTTAACTTGGCAAGCGGTTTGGATCAAGGGTTTAAGGATCATAGCATAATGAAGTGATTTGTTTTTTTTTGTTTGTTGATGCTAGATCATAAATTAGATCTGAACAGTAGAAAGTAAAATCATGATAGAATCACTACTGAAACTACTAGGTAAATCTGGGATAGTTTTGGTCACAAATCCATTTTCAAATTAGTCAATGATCAATGGTTTAATGGTTATAGCATACTGAACGAATATATTTTTACAGGCCATCACTTCAAACTTTCTTTGTTGATGTTAGATTGTAAGTTACATGTGAACAATGAATACTGAAGGTGAAATGGTTGCATATGTCGCCACCATTTAATATGGCCAATATAAGCGAGATTTCACAAAGGATAGAAAATTTCAACATCCAATATTTTGTGTTTGTTGATAGCTAAGCTCATAAAATCATAAAACATTAGAAACATATTTTCTCTCTTTTTACTAAGGACATTCTTAGTATATCTTATGATAATGCTACAAACCACCTCTACCATTTACATGACATAATGTAATATAAGCATACTATTTGATTAGATTGATGGTATTCTTTTGAAAATCTTATAGGAATGTTGAAATTGACAGGTGAATTATATAACCAAGAACTTATAAATGCATAAATCGTTCCTTTGGAAGTATATAAACATAATAGTAAATTATAAAACCAACCAGGTTGGTTATGATTTTATCTAATGTTTATCTATATATTTGATCTTATAAGGAAAATTCATGTTAAATTGTGGCGGGATTCATTGGTAAACCATGGTTAAAATAGGTACAAGAAGAAGTGGGGCAACTAAAGAGCAAACCATGGCACCACCACAACAACCGACTCCTACCTCCCCACCCAATGATGGGGAAAACATCACAACACCAAAACAGATACCAGCTGGAGAAGTGTTGAACTTAATGAGATCGTTCCAACACATGTCTAAGGAATTAATAATTCGTTTGGAACGAGAGCATGGAGGACCTGCCATACAAAACAAAGTACCTGAAAACAATACAAGAAATGATGTACGTCGAGATTTGGAAAAGGTAAAATTTCAAGAGTTTTGGGGGTCCATAGATGGTCAATCTGCAGAGGCATGGTTAGAAAACATGGCTATGTGCTTTACCCTGAGAGATTACACCTCAAATATGAAGGCCAAGATGGGTATATTCCAGCTAAAGGGAAACACACTACTTTGGTGGAAGACATTATTAACCCAATTAGGGATGGATATATCAGAAGTAACTTGGGAACTATTTGAAGAAAAATTTAGAGAATGTTATCTGTCAGAGAAGTTCCTTGAGAGCCAACTAAACGAATTCAATGCATTAAAGCAAGGGAGTCACTCAGTACTAGAGTATGAGGCTCGTTTCATGGAATTACTCCGTTATGCCCCTCACTTAAACAAATAAAAGCTCAAAGTGAACAAATTTGTGTATGGATTAAATGTTAACATTCAGGCCAAGGTTAGAATCTTAATGCCTTGCACCTTGCACGATGTAGTTCAGTAGGCAATCATTGCAGAGGAGGAGATCATGAGCAGTGGACCTAGTAAGTCAACAAGGCCCACAAGATCAGGAGTACTAAGTGGAAACAGTATGAAACACAGAAATTTGCAAAGGGGTCCTGTGCTAAATCATCAAAAGTGGTCAGCAGGAAATCAAATAACACCATATAGGCATCCAACTCAGCATTCGCATAGGGTACCTCAACAAAATCATCAACCACAACAACACTGGCCTATGTGACAACACCAAGTCACACCACCTCAGGACCGATCTCAATGGTTTGGATTTTCCCAGTAGAGTTCTAGGCCAACTCCCGGTTCAGTTGGTAGTAGGAACCAATCTACTAAGAAGTGGTGTTGGACTTGTGGAGGTCCTCACTACGAGAGGGATTTCCCTCAAAAGATAGGTAATACCAACTCAACTAAGAATTCAACTACATTGGGGGATCTGGGGAAGGCTCATCGCATCCATGCAGTGGTGAACAATCGCCAGGTCGAACACCAGTCCACTGTGTTGGAAACCTCAGGTAATATTGATGGTATGAGTTTTTTCATTTTAATAGATCCAGGAGCTACTGATTCCTTTATTTCTCTAAATGAATTATCAAGGATTAAACATAAAGAAATTGCACAATATGAATTTAGGCATGTAGAAATGGCATGTGGTATGAAAAGAAATGTAGGAAGGATGGTAAAGGATTGTGAGGTGGACTTGGGTGTATGTAAGACCAAGGTATCCTTGTACTCTATACTTTTACGAGTCTATGACGTAGTTATAGGAATGGATTTGTTGGAATGACATGGGGCACTCCTGGACTACAAAGATAAGATTCTACATTTCATAGACGATGACGGCCAAAGAAAATCATTAAGGGGAAAGAACCGAGGGGTGTCCCTGAGGTTCATCTCCTCCATGCAACTAATGAAATATAGGTGAAAGGGATTTCAAATATTCTCATTGCTCTAAATGATAAGGGTGATTCTGAAAACCTTGATAAACATCCATTTCTTGTTGAATTTAAGGATGTATTTCCCGAAGAACTACCTGGGTTACCCCTAGAAAGGGAAATTGATTTCACTACAACCTTAAACCAGGCACTGAGCCTATTGCAAAGGAAACCTATCATATGTCGGCTCCAGAGCTAAAAGAATTGTAGATCTAATTAAAGGAACTGTTGGACTTAGGGTTCATATGACCTAGCATATCTCTGTGGGGAGCCCCTGTGATTTTCGTTAAGAAGAAGGGTGGGTCTTGGCGACTGTTCATTGACTACCGCCAGTTGAATAAAGTGATGCTAAAAAATCAATACCCTTTGCCAAGGATAGATGAATTATTTGATAAAATGAGGGGGGTGATTGTGTTTTCAAAGATAGATCTGAGGTCAGGATATGATCAGTTGAGAATCAAGGAAGAAGATATCCTGAAGACAACCTTTACTACAAAATTTGGGCATTATGAATTTGTAGTTTTACCCTTTGGACTGACAAATGCCCCAGGTGTTCTCATGAGTTTGATGAACGGAATATTTTGGGATTACTTAGACAAGTTTGTAAAAGTATTTATTGATGAGATTTTGATCTACTCAAAGACCCCAGAAGAGCATGACGAACACCTAAGGATAGTTCTATAATGTCTTACAGAAAACCAATTATACGGGAAATTTGTCAAAGTGTTCCTTTTACCAAACCAAGATCCATTATCTTGGACACATTATCTCTGGGGATGGTATCGCAGTGGAACTGGTAAAGATCGAGGCCATCATGGAATGGCCAACACCAACTAATGTTCATGAAATACAAAGTTTCATGGGTATGGTAGGGTATTATCATAGATTTGTTGAAGGGTTTTCGAAGATAACAAGTCCCATTACTGAGCTCCAAAGAAAGAACAAGAAATTCATTTGGACTGAAAAATGTGAAGAGGAATTCCAAAGGTTAAAGGTGTTATTAACAACAACACTAATTTTGAAGGTGTCGGATATGGAATAAGAATTTTTGGTTTGCACTGATGCCTCCAAGGAAGGGTTGGGTTGTGTATCGATGCAAGAAGGAAGAATAATAGCTTATGCATCAAGGAAACTGAGAATCCACAAAGAAAAATATGCAACCCATGATCTAGAAATTACAACAATTGTTTATGCACTAAATATTTGGAGACACTACCTTCTAGAAAGGAAGTTTTATCTTAGGACTGACCATTGTGGGGTACAACACATATTCAATCAAGACCACTTAAATGCAAGACAAAGATGATGGTTTGAGCTAATTAGTAAATATGATTTTGATATCACTTACATAAAAGGAACGGTAAATAGGGTGGCTGATGCTTTAAGTAGGAGGCCTCGGATATTTCAGTGATTCTCTTAAAGAAAAATTTGAGGGAAAAACTATTTGATTTACAATTAAAGACACCTGGTACTAGGAGGTTAGAAAAATTTTGAGGAACGAAGAAATGAGGGTTCAAAAATATGAAGAACACTCCCCTGATAATGATGGGATACTACGATTTTGGGGAAGGATATATGTACCACCGAATGAAGATATCTTCCAATTAATATTGAATGAAGCACATCACGTAGTATACACGGAACACCCTGGTGTTAAGAAGATGAGTGCATACCTGAAACCACTCTTCTTTTGGAAAGGGATGAAGAAGGACATCGTAAACTTGGTAGCAATATGCTTAGAGTGTCAACGAGTAAAAGCTAAACACAGACATCCAACAAGATTATTGCAACCCCATGAGATACCAAAATCTAAATGGGAAGTTATATCAATGGATTTCATTGTGGGACTACCAATGACCTCAAGAAGACATGATTCCATATTTGTAGTGGTGGACACGTTGACCAAGAGTGCCCATTTCATACCAGTTAAGACTACATATAAGGCACTAGAAATAGCCAGAGTTTTTATTGATGAGATTATGAGACTACATGGATTGCATAGGAAGATCATATCTGATAGGGGAGCAGTGTTTACAGGAAGGTTTTGGACTAGTTTCCAAGAAGCCTTGGGAACCCAGTTGAACTTCAGCACTGCTTATCACCCTTAGACAGATGTGCAGACAAAAAGGACTAACTAGATCCTCGAAGGCATGCTCCAAATGTATTTGATGGACCAATAAAAGAGATGGGATCAATTTTTAACCCTTGTGGAATTTTCTTACAATAATAGTTATCAGAGTTGCATCAAGATGGTGCCATTTGAGTTCTTATATGGAAGACCTTGCAGAACACCTCTCAGTTGGGAACAACTAGAGGATCGAGTATTAATAGGACCAAAAGTGGTGCAAGATATGGAAGAACAAATGAATATGATTAGAGGAAGGCTAAAAGAATCACAAGATTGACAAAAGAGCTATGCTGATGCTCATCAGGTAGACTAAAGTTATGAAGTGGGAGATAGGGTATTCTTGAGAGTATGGCCCTAAAAAAGCTCTATAAGATTCAGAAAGGGAGAAAGATTGTCTCCACGGTTTACAAGACCTTTTGAAATCTTAGAAAAGAAAGGGCCAGTGGCATATAGGCTTGCCTTACCTCCATCTTTAGCTCGTATGCATGATGTGTTTCATGTTTCTATTTTGCATCATTATCTTTCAGATCCTTCACATGTCATTGCATTTGGTCATTTGTAGGTTTTGGACGAGGGAACAGTGATGGTCGAACCAATTTTCATACTAGACCAGCGAACTTTGTAGCTTAGATGATGGTTAGTAGACTAGGTTAAGGTCCAGTGGGACAATTATAGTCCCAGTTTAGCTACTTGGGAGGAAACCAAGGAGATGCGTCACCGTTTTCCTTACCTATTCCAAGGACTTCGAGACGAAGTCTATTATTAAGAGGGGGTGTATGTAGTGCCCCACTCTAGTTGACTCATAGTGATATGACATTAACATTTATTTAGCCCTAAGGCCCACACTTTATTCTTTGAGGACCTCAGGTTGAGGATCTAGACACATGACTCTATTATTAGTGGTTTTGATGTTTATGTATGTTTTCCATTGATATTATGATGAAGATAGAATTAATGGTTATGTATGTTATCTATTGGTATTAAGATGATTGTAGCATTAATGGTTATGCATGTTCTCTATTGATATTATGATGATTGTGGCATAAGTGGTTATGTTTGTTCTCTATTTGAATTTATGATGATGATAAAAGTAAAGGATATGTATGCTCTCTATTGATATTAGGATGATGATAGCTTTGATGGATGGGTATGTTTTCTATTGATGCTACGATGTTGATAGCTTTGATGGATATGTATGCTTCCATTGATGTTATGATGATGATAGCCATGATGGATGTGTCCCCTATGTTACCCACTTGCATTAGTTCTGGTTCACAATGAACAATGATGTGAATGACTAGATGATGGTAATGATGCTATTATGATAATGACTAACACTGAGAAACCTTGTTACTAATGATTATTGACTATGGTAGGAAACCACTAGAGGCACTCACATATGACGAGTTGACGACACCTAGTTTGATGAAAATTTATATTATTTTATCTTTGAAATTCTAAGTCAATTTTGAAACCTGTTATATATGTTTATCTATATTCTGATGATATGTTAGTGGTTGCAGGCACAGATTGGTTGTTTGGCCAAATGACTCACATATAGGTGATGCGGTTGTATAATTGGATGGAACTGCGTGGGAGGGGTGGGATAGTGTCCCTGATCTCACCCACTAGCACTCCCGCCGCGACTTGGGCTGGAAAGGTTGAAACACCTTCACCTTGAAGATCTTGATGTCATGAGGGCAGGTCCCAAAGTTGGGTCACTCATGAGGATTTGACCAAGGGGTGTGCATTAAGGCGGATTCCTTGATCCTCGACACCATTAGTCTCACTATAGTAGGCAACATAAGAGATGATAGTGGTCTCTGTCATTGCACCTATACTTTCCCCTCGCGGCCACTAAATGCTTGAAGGGAAAGTGGCGTGGCACCCTTGGAACTTCAAGGGAATTTCTTGAAGGGCACGACTAACTTGGCACCCTTTTCATCACAAATAAAATGTTAGGCATGACACCCTTGGAACTTCAAGGGAAGTTCTTGAAGGTCACAACCAAATTTGGCACCCTTGGAATCATTAAAAATAAATAAATTAATAAATATAATCAAGATATGAAAACCAGGTAAATTCACATCAAGGGTAAATGATGTTAGAAACCAAGGTAATTAAATTAAGAATAAAACTTGGGTTACGAGGATCATAGGAAGAAATAAAATATTTTACCTTAAAAACTCTACCTTTCCCATGTTGGAAAATATTAGGTAGATAATGTAGTTTAATAAAGTAAAAAGGGGAAAGAGGGACATAAATGTAAGGATAAATATTAATCATAAAATAGTTAAACCTAATTAAGAGAAGAGGATGGTGAATTAAAATAAGATTAATAAATTAAATTTTAGAGAAATTTAGAGAACCTCCATGTGGCAACAACCAATATAAGAATATCCATCTAAGAGATAACTTGAGTTGAATTAGGGAGTAGATAGGAGATCAAATCTTGACTTATCAATTGGATTTAGTAATGAACACAAATTAAGGAGTAAAAAGGGGGATCAAGAGACAACTAGGAGAAGAAATAGGAATCTTTTTGAGGTGAGGAAAAATATTAGTTTTAAATTAAAATTTAAGTAAATAATTTTGGAGACCCTTGATGTGAGAGTGACACATGGGTGGGTGAATAATCAAACTATTGAAATGTAAAAAATAATTAATTATGCATAAAATTCCAAGTGTCACCTATGAGGACTCCTATAAAAGAAGGGGAAATCCATGGGAGAAGGGACTTTTTATTTACCCTATTGTTGGCTGGATGAGACTATGTCAGAGTAGTGACTACGAGCTATAGTGAGTTTGGTGAGGTAGAGGACTTCTCAGAGGGGACTCTTGAGCCAAAGAGTGCTCTCCTCTACCAGCTAATACATTCTGCCATCGTACAACCCCATTGCATCTCGGAGGTCCGCGGGGAAGAAGAGTACCCAAGGAGTTGGCTAGGAGGTCAACCGGTGGGTCATTGCATTCGGATTAACCACGTCAACATTCACACTTGGATGCAATCGAAAACAAAGGAGGGCAATATTAGCAAGTCAAGTTGGAATGTTGCCTCTTGGTGAACGGTACCTATGTTGTTACAATATTCTTTTGTATGAATTGATTATGGCTTTAGTTAATAACATGTAAATTAGATGGTGTGTTCAATGAAGTGAAATTAAGGAAAGTTTCATATAATGCCTAATGATTTTTGAGTTCCCAATGCTATTTTCTTATGGTTGTATTTTAGTACTCTAACCAAAAAAAATAAATTAAATAAATAAATAAATTGTATAGGGTTGGTCCCTACACCATTTTTCTCTAGTTTATTGCACAACATAGATTTTAAACTTGGGATTGTATCAGACGTAAAGGTTATGAAGGATGCCTTTTTTCTTTCTTTGTTTCTAGGATGAAGAGACATCAGATCACCTTTTCCTCACTTGTGAATTTGTGTCTGAGGTATGGTCTATATTTCATTGCATCTTTGGTACTAATTGTTAGCGTCAGTCTTTGAAGCCTTCCACTAGTGATCAAACATGCTCTTACAAAGTGGTCTTAGGGTGTCAAGGTCAAATTTTGTCATTTCAGTGAGTCTTCAAATAAAATTTGGTCACTAGGTATTAGGTCTAGGATTTGTTTTCACTTCTTTCAAAGTTGTCCAAATGTCAGTCCATGTCACCATTCAGATGAGTGTACCATCATTCAGAGAGTTGTCATCATCATTTCAGGTTCCAATGGGTCATTTTACACCTTGTTCGTGCTTGAGTTGTACTTAGGTAAGGCTCATTTCCCTCTCCTAGGGTTTTGAAGGTAATTTATCTTGGATGGTCAAATCATCAACAAAAATTGTATCCTGATGCTCATACATCTTCCCCTATCCTTAATGTACCTTCTTAAGCACTTCCCATCACTGATATCCCTCAAATTCATCATTTTCCCACAAACCCTAGCTTCTTGCTACAATTTGACAATTTTCTAGGCTAGGCCTGTGTTTTTCCCTTTTGGACCCCTTCCCCTCACTCAATATTTGAAATTCCACTTTCCATTACTTCCTAACATCCCTCCCTACTTCCCAAAATTTTCTCAAGAATTTAGAAGCCTCTTAGCCCCTTCATTTCCCTTCATTTCTACAAATCCCTTGTTCCACACATCAGGATAGGTTTTACTCAAATGATGTTTCTGAGCAAGAAAAAAAGAATTTGGAAAACGTGAGAGAGGTTTTTGTCCATAATAGGCCAAGGAAGAAAAAAATCCTTCACTTTTTACACAGGTGTCATGGTTTTAGAGAAATGTCAAAAATACAAGTTGCCTCAGGAGAGTTAATGCACCTTTGGAGTGACCTTGGGAAAATCACGATTTCTCCTAGCCTGGTTGGCCAAATGACTTTTTTGATGCATCAAATGATAACTAGACACAAAGATCTTTCCAATGAGCTATCATGAGCTCAATTTAGAGTTGAGGAAGACCTTCACAAGTTGACTGCAACAACACTCTGCATTTAGGCAGCCTCATTTTGCACATTTTGACCAGTCTTAGGAGATTTGACTTTTGATAGGTCAAATGAACTCCAAATTGAAAAATTCAAGATTTTTTGGAAAGTAGACTAAATAATATTTCTAACGAGCTATCCCGAGCCCAATGTGGACTCTGGGAAGGCCTCCAAAAGTGGTCTTCAAAAAGGTGCTGCGCATTGGATGGTTCCTCTTAGTGCAAAATAACATTGGTGTTGTGCATTAAATTGACGTTGTGCACCTGTTGGAGGGTGTTGCACACCTATTGAACCCTCCCAAAAACTGATCCAAATCACTCCAATTTGCCTTAATTCTCCAAATTTTCCTCTTGACAAGTAAGTAACACAATTATTCTTGTTGAAAAAGGGTTTTTTGCATCAGTCTATGGTAATTGTGTTTATCAAAAACCAAACCCTAGTTTTCACCAAAGCCTCTCATAAAATTTAAAGCTCATTCAAAGATTGTTGTCATATCTCATCCATTGGTTGTCCCCCTAAACACTATTCCCTCTATCCTTTTACACCCTACTCACTCTCCCCTTAAATTTCATTCCCTCATATAAATCTCCCTAGATCTCATCCCTTCATACCCTATTCCCTCGAACCCTAGCTCTATCAAATCTCACTCATATCCCTATTTCCTCTCACTCATTCCCTTTCTTTTGAAAATATCTTCATACTCATCATTCACCTACATTATCTTTCTTTCCCCACAAGCATATACAGTCAAATAAGACAATGGATAGTGATTATGAGACCGGGGAAGAGACCCTTAGTGATAGTTCTAGGGAACTAAACTTGCAGCAGAGGAGACCTCACAAAGGAGGAAAGATAAACAGGGAGGAAGTCCATCAACCTCAAAGAGTTACTTGCTTGTCCCTTTGCCATCACATGTTTCCAGCATCAGTCTTGTTATGAGTTCTGTGAAATGGTGGAGAGGGTCAAATATCACCATGAATTAGCAAGGCTATTTGTGTCACACTTGGACAATAATGAAGTACAACTTGTTGGTGTCACTTTCACTCTGTCACCTGCCCTCATTTTAGAGGCTACAAGCATACCAAACATAGGTGAAAAATGGAAGAAGGAGAAGAACAAATTAAAAATTCTTACTGATGCCTTCTTAGCTCATCATAGCAGTGCTTGAGGGTGCTCTGTACCAAATTTGGGGCAATTTTGAGAATTTTTTGTCATTTTCAAATTTTGAAATTAGAAAAACAGGAAAACCCAATAGGTGATGAGGACCTCCTTTTGCAAAATTGTTTGCATATTTGGGATCAGCATGGAAAAATATGAAAACCCAAAAACTTTGAGAAGTCTTGGATGAGATCTTGGCTTCCAAAAGAGCAAAAAACACCCAAAAAATGCCCTCTCTGCCACTTTTTTGCCACACTGGAAGAAGTCTTGGGAAAATCAACTTTTGGAGGGGCAAATGACCTCCAAATCAGGAAATTCAAATTGTTCCAGAAACTAGACAGGTAGGGATTTCCAACAAGCCATATTGGGCCTGATTTGGATGAGTGGAAGACCTTCAAAATGACCTCTAAATTGGCGCTGCGCATTAGATGAATTTTGCTAGTTTTTACTAGGAATACCAAATTTTGCCTGGTTTTCTCTACAGTTGACTTTTTCTTTCTCTCTTGGTGAAATTAGCATGGTAAATGATGTAAATTGATGTAATTATGGATGTAAAACACTTGATAGGGTAGATACATCAAGTCAAAGGTGGTTTTGAGCTGAATGAATTGGTTTCCTTGGTTTTAGAGGCAAGTTGTTCCACTGCCTACTTTTGTGTTCCTAGTTTAGATATGGTTGAAACCACCACTTTTCTCATGGATTCAACCCCTGATGGATAGCTTAGATGGTTTTGAGGTCTATATTATGTCTTTTTTTCAGTCATTTGAAAGGGTTGGACTCTTTTGGAAGTGGTGCACTCATTGTATATTTGTATTAGCAGATTGGCAAGGAATAAAACCAAGTTTTACAACTATTTTTGTGGGATTCTTGTGATATTGAGTTTATGTATTGTTTCTTCTTTGTAATGAGTTTTTCTGATGTTTTATATGTATCCACATCTCTCTCTCTCTTCTAAACTAAATGAATCAAGGTGAATAGACAAAATACACTAATTTACAGTGCTTTGTCTTGGGAATGCATTTGGTTTTCTGTGTTTTTCAACAGTTTGAAGAGGATTCATGCTCCTCATGCCCTCCTCAACCCCTCAGTAGTCTAAATCTACCATCTTAACCAATTTCTAGTACATAAATCCTTTGTCTACCTCGCCCCACAGAACATGTCTGTATCCCTGATTTGATTTCTCAGACCCAACCTGCCTACTCCATTTGATCCAGCAACCAATCATCAAAAATCAACCAAGAACCCTTGAGTTACTATACCTAGCCTAAAATCTAATTTCATTTCAGTCATCTCAAGCTATAATTGCAGTCATCCTAATTGAGATTGACAAGGAGAGAGCCCTCTCCCAACTTGGTAGGGCTAGCTACTAGGTTAAGCATGGTTTGTGGTTATCCTAGGATTGCCTCCCTTCAGCTTGAGGTTGATCTAGGCTCTAACATAGTGGCAACCATACTAGGGAACGTAGTTTTATGTCCCTCAACAAAATGTATCATGTTTAGATCTGATTGTTGATGGTGGACAATGATCATACGCCAAGAGGCTAAAATCATTCACCTGGCGATTCCAAACTAGTTTAAAGATAAGATCCAAGGACTCCACTGGAGGATGAACCTGAACAACAGAAACATGAAAGGACAATATGGAAAGATCAGGTATTCAAGTTGGAATTTCATCCAAGACATTATGTTCTTTGAGATAAATTATTTCTTCTCTTTTCCCGAGAATTTCAAGAAGGCTTTACGAAGTATACTGTATCTGAGAGAAGATCCTAGACCTACATTTGATTCCTTCCCTTTGAAGATTGTGAATACAAAATGTTCTTATGCCTTTGATCTTGATCAAGACCCTTCTTCTGAATCTTATGATGACCGTCTTCCAACTGATGAGCCTAAAGAGACCAAGACTGATTCTACAGCTTTTGTACATATTCCTATACTTTGTAAAATTCCAGATAGATACAAGCCTATGATTTTACCTCCTATATCCCATGCTTTCCCTAAAACTCATTACCTATATCTACCAAGATTTGATGGTGAATGCAACAACATCACTGCCAAGAGACATGTAATGAATTTTGAGTCTTTTCTTGACCTTTTTGGAGTTGATGAAGAAGATGTTAATATTAGGCCTTTTGCTCTTTCTTTGCAAGGCAAAGTCAAGAGTTGGTTCAAAACCCTGCTTGATGCGAGCATCTCAAATTTCCAGCAGTTTGTCAAAGTGTTCCTTGATAAGTGGGTGGTCAAACAAAACCATTTCTTGATTATAGAAGAGTATAACCAGTTGAAAAGACAGTCATGGGAGACAGTACAACTGTTTTCTACCAGATTTAACCAAGTTTATTGTTCGATGCCTATTAATATAAGACCTCCTCTTGGATCCGCTCTTTTGCACTACTTGGAAGCCTTTGATCCAGAAATGGAGTTTCAGCTGAGGGAAAGGAACCTTGCAACACTTGAAGAGATGCAAAACAATGCAGTAGATGTAGAAGCTAATTTGTTGATCAGAAGGGAAAGTTGAAGGAAGAAGAGACGAAGAACCTAGATCTAGAGGAATCGACATTTTTAGAGGTAAAGCTCAACATTTTGGTAAGTTCAGTGGAAGAGATGATGCAAAATATCACCACAAGGAATGAGTATTATGTTCAAGGCCATGGCTTGCTGATTGAAGAAGAACAAGTGGCTAATTCAAAACATTTCCTTTCTCATCCCAGTTGTCATAGATATGATAATGATTGTTTTATAGATAATCTTGGAGAAGAGAGATCTGTTGATCTGACATGTATTCTTGATGATGTGTTTTATACTCATGATTTCCCTAAGTTTGATCAGTATGATGATGATTATGTTCTCCAAATAGAAGCTAGTCTTGTAGAAAAATCAACAGCTGGTTTGTGGAAGGAGGAAGTTCACTTGTAGCTCGAATACAGTGATTAGCCGTTGCATATCAGCTATAGAAGTGAGGAGGAATGTGCAACAAATTTTGAAGTAAGTGAAGGATCTTTGCCTTTTTGTTTTGCTTCGTTTCAGATCATTAGAGACAACTTTCATGCTATCAGAAATCAACTTTCGATGATTTTCGATCTAGACCATCTACAGGGCAATGAAATCCTTGTTCAAGACTTGTCATATCCAGATTTGTAGCCCTCGAATGCCATTGAATGTCAGGTTGCAGATGAATACTTAGAAGCTGTAACATATGATAAAATGATACAATATGATTCCGTACCATTTTGTTTTGAATCATTTTAGTTTTTGAAGGGTCATTCACATAGTATATATTCAAATGAGAAGCCTGTAGAAAACCATGAAATCTCATTGGAATCAATAGAAAATGGGTTGCAACGGTCTTTTCAAGTTTTTCACGACCCAATAACTGATGTGTTGGATGAGGTCTATAGTCAAATCCCCTCTCCATTAGCTACCTATGAGCTTGAAACAAGTATTGATACAAACTTGATCTAGGAGCTGGTTTCTTTGTGATTATCAGCAGGAGTCTCGTCACAAAGCTCGGATGAAAGTTTGCATTCATGGTATGAGGAGAAGCAAAGTAATTGGATGAGCTAAGTCCCAGTGCACATGAATTTCAAGATCCTTATGCAGTATTTTTGGAGGCAGATAGAGAATCCATATTATTCAATTTGGTAAAATTTGGATCTATTTACAAGTTTTCATGGGAGTTTCTTTTTAGTAGTGCTCTCTTACGGTTCATAAGAAAGCATTTGCGAAGAATGCAAACAACAGCCAGGATCCTTACTTGGTTGCATTGGTTGTTTCATTTGACTTGATCAGGTGATGAATGGAATAGTTAGAGTATGTTTTATTGAATAAGCTTCATTTTGAGCATATTTTCCAGTTTGACAGTTGTGTTTTAGTATTGAGTCAGTTTCAAGTCAGTTTGTGTCTTTGAGTCATCAGTATTCAGTCGTGTAATTTCAGCTTGAATTTATTGACTCCATATTGCCCAATGGATAAGGCACTGGTCTGCTTTCCCAAAGATCTGCGGTTCTTGGCACCTCCAAGGAGATACCATCCCCATTGGAGCCAATGTTAGTATCAGTCTTTCAAGCCTTCCACCAGTGATCAAGCATGCTCTTACAAAGTGGTCTTAGGGTGTCAAGGTCAAATTTTGTCATTTCAATGAGTCTTCAAATAAAATTTGGTCACTAGGTATTAGGTCTAGGATTTGTTTTCACTTCTTTCAAAGTTGTCCAAATGTCGGTCCATGTCACCATTCAGATGAGTGTACCATCATTCAGAGAGTTGTCATCATCATTTCAGGTTCCAATGGGTCATTTTACACCTTGTTCGTGCTTGAGTTGTACTTGGGTAAGGCTCATTTCCCTCTCCTAGGGTTTTGAAGGTAATTTCTCTTGGATGGTCAAATCATCAACAAAACTTGTATCCTGATGCTCATACATCTTCCCCTATCCTTAATTTACCTTCTTAAGCACTTCCCATCACTGATATCCCTCAAATTCATCATTTTCCCACAAACCCTAGCTTCTTGCTACAATTTGACAATTTTCTAGGCTAGGCCTGTGTTTTTCCCTTTTGGACCCCTTCCCCTCACTCAATATTTGAAATTCCACTTTTTCTTACTTCCTAACATCCCTCCCTACTTCCCAAAATTTTCTCAAGAATTTAGAAGCCTCTTAGCCCCTTCATTTCCCTTCATTTCTACAAATCCCCTATTCCACACATCAGGATAGGTTTTACTCAAATGATGTTTCTGAGCAAGAAAAAATGAATTTGGAAATAGTGAGAGAGGTTTTTGTCCATAATAGTCCAAGGAAGAAAAATTTCCTTCACATTTTACACAGGTGTCATGGTTTTAGAGAAATGTAAAAAATACAAGTTGCCTCAGGAGAGTTAATGCACCTCTGGAGTGACCTTGGGAAAATCAAGATTTCTCCTAACCTGGTTAGCCAAATGACTTTCTTGATGAGTCAAATGATAACTAGATACAAAGATATTTCCAATGAGCTATCCTGAGCTCAATTTGGAGTTGAGGAAGACCTTCACAAGTTGACTGCAACAACATTCTGCATTAAGGCAGCCTCATTTTGCATATTTTTACCAGTCTTGGGAGATTTGACTTTTGACAAGGCAAATGAACTCAAAATTGAAACATTCAAGATGTTTTGGAAAGTAGACTCAATAATATTTCCAACGCGCTATGCTACATCCAATTTGGACTCCTGGAAGGCCTCCAAAAGTGGTCTGCAAAAAGGCACTGCGCACCTGTTAGTTGGCGCTATGCATTGGATTGGCGCTGCACATTGGATGGTTCCTCTCAGTGCAAAATAACACTAGCGCTACGCATTAAATTAGTGCTGCACACCTGTTGGAGGGCACTGCGCACCTATTGAACCCTCCCAAAAATTGATCCAAATCACTCCAATTTGCCTTAATTCTCCAAATTTGCCTCTTGACAAGTAAGTAACACAATTATTCTTGTTGAAAAAGGGTTTTTTGCATCAGTCTATGGTAATTGTGTTTATCAAAAACCAAACCCTATTTTTCACCAAAGCCTCTCATAAAATTTAAAGCTCATTCATAGATTGTTGTCATATCTCATCCATTGGTTTTCCCCCTAAAACCCTATTCCCTCTATCCTATTACACCCCACTCACTCTCCCCGTAAACTTCATTCCCTCATATAAATTTCCCTAGATCTCATCCCTTCATACCCTATTTACTCAAACCCTATGCTCTATCAAATATCACTCATATCCTTATTTCCTCTCACTCATTCCCTTTCTTTTGAAAATCTCTTCATACTCATCATTCACCTACATTATCTTTCTTTCCCCACAAGCATATACAGTCAAATAAGACAATGGATAGTGATTATGAGACCGGGGAAGAGACCCTTAGTGACAGTTCTAGGGAATTAAACTTGCAGTAGAGGATACCCACAAAGGAGGAAAGTTAAATAGGGAGGAAGCCCATCAGCCTCAGAGAATTACTTGCTTGTCCCTTTGCCATCAGATGTTTCCAGCATCAGTCTTGTTATGAGTTCTGTGAAATGGTGGAGAGGGTCAAATATCACCATGAATTAGCAACGCTATTTGTGTCACACTTGGACACTAATGAAGTACAACTTGCTGGTGTCACCTGCCATCATTTCAGAGGCTATAGGCATCCCAAACATAGGTGAAAAATGGAACAAGGAGAAGAACAAATTAGAAATTTTTTCTGATGCCTTCTTAGCTCATCATAGCAGTGCTTGAGGGTGCTCTGTACCAAATTTGGTACAATTTTGAGAATTTTTTGTCATTTTCAAATTTTGAAATTAGAAAAATAGGACAACCCAATAGGTGATGGGGACCTCCTTTTGCAAAATGGTTTGTAGATTTGGAATCAACATGGAAAAATATGAAAACCCAAAAAGTTTGAGAAGTCTTGGATGAGATCTTGGCCTCCAAAAGAGAAAAAAACACCTAAAAAGTGCCAGCTCTACCACTTTTTTGCCACACAGGAAGCAGTCTTGTGAAAATCAACTTTTGGAGGGGTTAATGACCTCCAAATCAGGAAATTCAAATTGTTCCAAAAACTAGACGGGCAGGGATTTCCAACAAGCCATCTTGGGCCTGATTTGGATGAGTGGAAGACCTTCAAAATGGCCTCTGAAGTGTCACTACACATTAAATTTCTGGCGCTATGCATTAAATGAATTTTGCCAATTTTTACTAGGAAAGCCAAATTTCGCCTAGTTTTCTCTACAGTTGGCTTTTTTTTCTCTCTTGGTGAAATTAGCATGGTAAATGATGTAATTATGGATGTAAAACACTTGATAGGGTAGATACATCAAGTCAAAGGTGGTTTTGAGCTGAATGAATTGGTTTCCTTGGTTTTAGAGGCAAGCTGTTCCACTGCCTACTTTTGTGTTCCTAGTTTAGATATGGTTGAAACCACCCCTTTTCTCATGGATTCGACCCCTGATGGATAGCTTAGATGGTTTTGAGGTCTATATGATGTCTTTTTCAGTCATTTGCAAGGGTTGGACTCTTTTGGAAGTGGTGCACTCATTGTATACTTGTATCAATAGATTGGCAAGGAATAAAACCAGGTTTTACAACTATTTTTGTGGGATTCTTGTGATATTGAGTTTATGTATTGTTTCTTCTTTGTAATGAGTTTTTCTGATGTTTTATATGTATCCACATCTCTCTCTCTCTTCTAAACTAAATGAATCAAGGTGAATAGACAAAATACACTAATTTACAGTGCTTTGTCTTGGGAATGCATTTGGTTTTCTGTGTTTTTCAATAGTTTGAAGAAGATTCATGCTCCTCATGCCCTCCTAAACCCCTCAACACTCTAAATCTACCATCTTAACCAATTTATAGTACATAAATCCTTTGTCTACCTCGCCCCACAGAACGTGTCTGTATCTCTGATTTGATTTCCCAAACCTAACCTGCATGCTCCATTTGATCTAGCAACCAATCATCAAAAATCAACCAAAAACCCTTGAGCTACTATACCTAGCCTAAAATCTAATTTCATTTCAGTCATCCCAAGCTATAACTGCAGTCATCCTAATTGAGATTGACAAGGAGAGAGCCGTCTCCCGACCTGGTAGGGCTAGCTACTAGGTTAAGTGTGGTTTGTGGTTATCCTAGGATTGCCTCCCTTCAACCTGAGGTCGATCTAGGCTCTAACATTAATATCTATGAACGAGAAAGTCTATACACTTTTTTGGAGCAATGGAATTTTTCGAATTTTAAGAATGCTATAATAAATCAGGCCTAGACTATAGCGATGTGTTTCATCCTTTGGAATTTATTGAAAAAAATAAATAATCATATTTTGGGAGAAAACAAAAGACCAAGGAGAGTGATCAAAGAGTTGGTTCTTTCTAATTTAAAAGAATCCCTTTTAGTGGTACCATGGTCCTTTGAAGATTGGACGACTGATGTTGTAGAAATAGAGATTTTGAAGAATTTAAACTTGGATAAGAGGATAATTTCCCTAGCAGATAAGCCATCTTTCGACCCAATCATCTCTTCAAATGACTCTTACACCCCTCCTCTAAGCAATTTTATTAAATTTAACTTTGATGGGGCATCAAAAGGAAATACAGGATTAGCAAGTTTTGAAGGATTTTTCATGATGATAACTCTTCTCCTTTGAGAGTATATGTGATGAACTGTGGGATTGTGAGAAATAATAAGGTTGATTTCATGGCTTTAGAAAAAGGCATTTAAATTTCCATTTAGGAGGGGTTCAAATTTTTACATAGTTTGACGATTCACAGATTTTAATGCAGTGTGTGCATAAAATTTTAAATGGTTAGCCTTCCTAAAAGATAATGAAGAATTGGATATTAGAGGGAATTGTAGATAATATATATGTTTTATTAGATACTCTAGAATATTTTTGCATTCAACATACTCGAAGGTTAGGTAACCAGGTCATTGATTTCCAAGCCAATATGGGATGTCATTACAAATATTTGGATTTGGATGCACAATAGCCCTTGACATCATGGGAAGTTGACATGAAGACTATCCAAACTTTGATATATGCGGAGAAACCTGTCCTCGATGAGGGTGTACATATGGAGTTTATGGAGACTTTGGGAAGGGAGTCAGTGTAACCCTTATTTTGAGCACAGGTGGCAGTGGATGGATGGAATTAATGCATATTTATTCATATGTGTGTTGTTTTGTGCTTTAAATGTTGGTTCAGGAGGATGGATGGTCATTAGCTCAAGCATATTGTGTGTGGATGCAAGGTCTTTACCTCGTCCTCTATCTTTTTTTGTTCCTTGTTTATGATTTGGCAGTCGATTCCTTGGACTGTATTTCTACAACTAGGCAACGGACTTAACTTTGTTATGGCTCAGGAGTGGAATGTTTGAGTTTAGTTGTGGTGCTCATTGTTATCTTCTCTTCAACTATTTTTTCTCAGGGTGAGTTCTAATTTTTTGATCTTCATTTATTACCACATTTTCTTGTTCTTGGGGCAGGTATTTTGGCAGTTTGGGTATTATAGCACGTTGTGGGTGACTTATATTCTTTTGTGGTGGATAATTCAGAGTAGTTGTGTCACACGGAATCAGTCAAGGGTGCGGACACAACTGACCTTCCTAGAAGTCTAAGACATTCTAATGACAAACAAAACAAACTGGAGCTATCCTTCTCTAAACATACATTATGATATGAGAAATCAAGTGTTTCGTTCTTACCTTTGTCCAAACGCTGTTGTAGAAGTCCAAGCTTTGTTGATCTGGATGAGTTCCTCCTTTTCTCCAAAACCTGCAATCACCAACAGTCAAACAATTAAATAGCACCTGATTATAACATAAAACAAAGCATATTCAACATATAGACCAAGGAGTACATGAAATAACCCATAAACAACAAGTTATTGAGAAGAATGGACCAATTTGCATTAAAGGTAATCAAAAGGAACCATTACAACCTGAGCCTTGGTGTTGTGCAAGCTCCTTCCAGGGTCCACAAGAGTCTTCCTCTACTTTGACAAAGCTCACCCACTTCCAAATAGAACAAGCAAAGATGGCAATCTCTCCTCACAAGCTTCTAAATGGGAGTCCTAATTCCTGCAGCATTTACCCTTAGAAATGTATAGCTTTCAACCCCCCCTCCTTCTGGCCCAATGCCTGTATTTATAGTACTCAAGAGGAGGTTAATCAGGTCCACCATCAATGGGATAGTCCCCTCTTTGGATGGGATCACTCCCTTATTGATGGGATAAGTTCCTCTTTGATAGGAGTGCATGAACCATCTGGAGGCGCCCAATACACGTCGAACAACCTTCTAGAATGCTCTAGAAATGACCACAAGTAACTTTTTAAAGATGAAACTTGCGCATTCTAACCTTTACAGGGGGACGCACCTGTCCCTTTACATACAGAGCGTCTTTGGACGCAGCTTTTGTGAACATTGGGAGCGTCCCCGCAGGTAAGGTTGAGAGAACCTGCGTCCCCAGAGATAAATACATTTATACAAGACTTTCTCTCTTTTTTGGAGTTTGACATGGAGAGCAGAGGCATAAGACTTGCCTAAGAGGGTAGCATGACTGTTGATTGAGCCATACTAACTGTAAATAGTCATGGTGACATTTTTTAGTGTAACAGATTGCCCCCCTAAAGTGCGAAGCCTGGAATAGATTAGGGTTTGTAATATCTAGGAAGGGTGAAGCGCTTTATCATTTCAAGGATTATCCCGTGGAGAGCTTGGTCAGAACCTGCAATTTTCAACACAAAATACATGTATAAGATTATATCATCACTGAGGTAGGCATTCCCATACTCAGATCAAAACTTTAACTAACAGACTAACTATTCTGATACAGGAATGATTTTGCAGTACATCACAATCATAGACTTTTGTAGACACAGTATGGACGCAGCCATCTGTTTATGATTAGTCTACTTAGATAATGAATACAAAACTCCTCGCAGCCTGGATGGTGGAAACTAGATCCAGGGTCTTCATTTCTACTTCCCGAATTGGTACGATTCTAGCCATGCGAATAAATGAGTTGATGTCGAACATGGTAGAAACCACTTGATTACCAGTCAATGATGTAAACTGTTAACAAGCGTGAGAGAGACCACCAGTAATGTCAATGGTTCTCAAAGTACCCAGTACAATCCATGAGATGTGAATGAATGAGTTGATGTCGAACATTTCACGGAATCCTTCGATCGAAAGTCAATGATGTAAACTGATGTCAAAGGCGAGAAACCTGCCATTGATGCATGCAGACTTCAAGGTACTGACGATTTCTAAGTCATCTCTCTAGATAATGTGCTGATGTCGATAGAAAGCGACCCGTTGCAGGCAAGCCCGCAACACGAAATCATTGTTCAAGTTGAAGAAATGTTGCTGTAAGGACTGACTCAGGGATGGTCAAATGGATGACAAGTATTTTGCAGATGAAAGTTTTGCTTGCAGACCTCTTGAACACATAACGACACGACAGATGGCTTGGTGACGAATAACTCAAAGTTAATCCCCGGAACCCGGTTAAAGACTTTCAAAGTGGTTTGATCAACTGTGAGGTAAAAGATTTTCCAACCCAAGTGAATGAAAAGTGTCGTGTTCAAGAGTGGTAATAAAGTTTCGTTTGAGACAAAAGGTAACAAACAGGTTCATTCTTCTCTCTTTTCCCCCACCATTTCTGGCAAGTACCTCTTTATTTTTAACAAGCTTGAGGAGGATAACATATGCTTGATTATAAGCTCATCCTTCGGATGAGTCCAACCTAGTTTTGATTCGAACCCTAGGAAGGAGTGGTTCGTTCCTGTTTGTAATTGAACAGGTCCTTTACTGTGAAATGTTTAACGAGCCCAGTATAGGAGAAACTCGGCGTTTTTCAATTTTAGAGAGTCTGAAAAACTTAAGAAGACTCCAAGTTGAACTTTTTCGTAGATTTGTGTCCCTCAAGCCCGAAAAAGTATAAAATAATACCTGGGGGAACCGCTTGATCTTGCGACCAAGGAGTACTTTCATAATTAGTGCCACTGACCTGAAAAGTAAAAAGCGATCAAGGACACGTCGTTTTATTTCCGTATCGAGTTTGAAACGACAAAAACCCGACAATCTTTTCCTGTTTTTACGGTCAGAAAAGAGCTATAAGAGGACCGTCTTTTAATTCCGTTTTAACGAGTGTAAAAGAAACGCTCGGCAATCTTTTCATGTTGTAGGAGTCAGAAAAGGGCTTAAAAGATGACTCTGAGGTTTCACTTTTTCGTAAGTTTTAACGAGTTCGAAAAAGGGATAAAAATGTACTCATGGTTTTCACTTTTTTCGTAAGTTTTAACGAGTTCGAAAAAGGGATAAAAATGTACTCATATGGCCGACTTTCAATTTAATTTACGAGCAGGAAAAGATGGAAAGAACTCAGCATTTTCATTTGTTTTACGAGAATGAAAGATGGAAAAATAATCTCGGGATTTTCATGAGTTTAACGAGTCTTGAAAATAACTGAAATTGACTCGAGATAGGTTTCATTTTTACAAAAGCTTGAAACAGAGAAAAACTATGCTTCGAAGTAGTTTCATTTTTACACAAGCTTGAAACAGAGAGAAAACTGTGCTTGATGCCCCCTAAGCATAACTGCTAGAGCGCACGCCCCCCATCTTCATTTCATTCAACCAGTTGGATGAAATGAAGGTTCAAGACGAGATCATTTGAAAGACTCGACCTAAAACTATAAGAAAATTATGCAAAACACTGAAATAACTAACCTAAATATCAAACTTAACATTTATGAGATCTAGTCAATCTCTCGACTCAAATCTGAAGGAGGATTTGTTTCATTTTTTAACGAGCTTGACACAGGAAAAGAACTATGCTCAGATCCGGTTTCATGTTTATGCAAGCTTGAAACGAAAAACTATGCTTGTTATAAGTTCACATGCCCCTAGCATAACGACGCTAAACGAGGTACATGCCTCCCAAGCTTCATTGCATTCAATGAGGTGGATGGAATGAAGCTTTACTTTCAAGATCTTGGAAAGACTTGCAGGAGTTGTTTCATTTTTTAGTGAGGTTGACACAGGAAAAGAACTATCCTCAAAACCTTTGTTTCATTTTTTAAACGAGCTTGACACAAGATAAGGAACTATGCTCATAACTACACTCTACAATCTACCTAACAAAAACTCTACTCTAAAAACCTTGATTCATTTTTTAACGAGCTTGACACAAGACAAGGAACTGTGCTCTAAAAACCTTGATTCATTTTTTAATGAGCTTGACACAAGACAAGGAACTATGCTCATGACTACGCTCTACAATCTTCCTACTTAACCTACCCTTGTTTCATTTTTTAACGAGCTTGATACAAGACAAGGAACTATGCTCAAAAAGTTCGCATGCCCCCAGTATAATGATGAAAAACGAGGTACATGCCCCCCAGGCTTCATTGCATTCAACCAGATGGATGGAATGAAGGTTTACTTTCAATATTTAACTTGAAAAGGGAGTTGTTTCATTTTTAAGGAGGTTGACACAAGAAAAGAACTATCCTCATACCTGATTCATTTTTTAACGAGGTTGACTCAGTAACAGGAACTATCCTCAAAAACCTATTTTCTACAATCTGCCTACATATCCTAAAATCTACCTGATTCATTTTTTAATGAGGTTGACTCAGTAAAAGAACTATCCTCATGCTAGCCTATTTCATTTTTTAACGAGGTTGATTCAGGAAAAAACTATCCTCGCCCCTGATTCATTTTTTAATGAGGTTGACACAGTAAAAGGAACTTTCCTCGTACCATCCAGTTTCATTTTTTAACGAGGTTGAGAGAGGAACAAACTATCCTCGTACCATTGATTAGGGCTTCCAACTGGAAGAAAGACATGTCAATGGACACACCTTGATCATGGCTTCCAAGAGGTCTTCATCAAAAGGAAGAATACTCCTCTGGAAGGAACACATGTCAAGGGACTCAACAGGGATCAGAACATCGCGTTCAAGTAATCCCATAGAGTTTTCCATGTCAATTACCGGATTTAAATCAACAGTGAGAGGCTCACTTACATCGGTAACTGAAAACATGGGACCAGTTGCCACATAATTAACCCGTGGCAGGGTAGATACCACTTTAGAATCGGGAACATTTAGGGGTGTCATATTATTGGTAGTTGAGACAAGACTAGGGAAAGAAAGCTGGTCTACAGTCACAATACTACCATTGTGAGGGAAAGACATCACGCGAAAGAGTGTCTATACGACAGCTTTCATTGCATAAACATAGTCTCGCCCAAGGAGTAAATTGAAATCCAAGGGACCTCGAACTACCATAAGATCAATACAAACAGTCTTACCTTCCAAGTTAATTGAAAACTTAGGAAGGATCCCTAAAGGTTCACTAATGGTTCTGTTAAAAGCTTTCAGATTCTGCGTAATTGGCGCAAGCTGAGGGGAACCCAAAGCTTTCCAAACATTTGAGGATAAAATACTAACAGAAGCACCCTCATCTACCTGAGTACGATGTATGTCCCTACCACCAGCCTTAACAATGATTTGGAAAGGGATGGAGGAAGGAAGACGAGGTTCTGTCAGTCTAGTCCAATCAAAGGAAAAGATCTCAGTGCTTGGAGGGGGTTCTGTAGAAACAGGTGAAATACCCCCCGATGTAGAAGAATCTGATGTAACAAGAAGAACCTGAGCGGTATGAAGTTCTCTCTCTAAATGGAAAGTGGGATCGGCCGAATGTGAAATTGAATCGACCACTTGATCAACTAATTGATCATCAACCTGAGTGACATGAGTTTCACTCTCCAATGGAAGAGTGTGATCGACCGTACTTGAATTTTGATCAATCACTCCGTCAGTTGATGGTAGGTTGGGAGAAAGTTTACGATAACCAGTTGGAAATTCTTGCTGTGGAACAGTAAGCTTTTCCAACAATGTTGAGGCTTCATCCATGTGAGGGCAAATGTGAGTTTGATGACTCCCTTTGCATAACTTACAAGGAAACCTAACTTTACCCTTTTTCCCAGGAACCTGACTATCACTGGTTGATGGATCAATAGAAAGTTGATGAGATTTTTCTGACCATACTTCCAAGACCTTTGGAATACTAGGACAATTGACAAGGAAGTGGTCACCCTTACAAAGCCTGCAAGGGTATTTGGGTTTACGGTGCATGTCGGAATTTTCCTCAACACAACTAACACTTACAACCATGGTTGGTTGGTTGACTTCTTTCTTATCTTGCTTCTTCTTCTTCTTTTTCTTCTTCTTCTTCTTAGCCTCCTGGTTACTAGCATCAAGGCTTTTACCAGGCGAAGAGGAAGAAATGGAGGAAGAAAAATTAGGCGAAGAAGGTAAAGGGTCAACAGAAGGTTGGTGATGTTGAGATGGTGAACTCTGTTGAGGTGAAGCATCTGGTTGAGATGGAACAATTGGAGTACTTTGGGCCAACGAAGTTGAAAATAACCATATCGGTAAACCTATTATAAATCCAGGTAATGACAAAGTAGCCATATAAGGAGGACCAACATTCCCAAAGTAAGGAAAAGTACTAGGATTCTCATTAGGAGGGGTTCCTAGGTTGATAAATTCTGGAACATTTGCCATTATATTCAACTTCAGTGAATTTTATTAACAATTTAAAACTAAAAATAACAATTCACAATTCACACCTAACAATTAAAATTCACAAATCACACCTATGGTCTCTAAAACTAAAAACAAACGAATTAACACGCGCTATCAAATCTAGGAGTCAAACCATACACAAACAGTAGCCTTCCGGACCGAAAACACCAGTTGGTGATGAAGCCCAACATCGCAGAATTTAGTACAGAAGTGGCGGGTGGAACAGTTACCCCGGCAACCTGCTTAATGAATAGACTGGACCAAGTTCCTCCACTTTAACCGTCTCGAGTGAAGTGAACCCCCCAGAAAATCCAAGTGAGTATAACCGACGTCTGCTCCAGGTACAGTGGGATCTTCCCTCCACCGTCACCTTGGGTAGAATCCTAAGATAATGGTCACTAAGGTTACCAACAGCAACAAATGCACCTGGGGGAACAGTCTACACTCCGACAGCACGCAAGGGCAGAGTATCAAGCTCAATCCCCTTGCCGGCTCCTTGACAATAATCCAAGGTTTACCGATAAGTGACCCCTGGCTCCTCGACAATGGTTAATCCGAGGTTTACCGTTTGTAATACATGCGTGTCTGGCGTCATTCCCAACGAGGGAGGATTGATCCCCTCACTGGTTCGGACACGAGCTCGTGCTTCTCCTTTAAGAGGAGCTTTCCCAGAGTACAAATGAAACAATTGGATGTATCCTACCACAAGATAAGCTACTTGTTTGGTTTTGCTGTCTTGGAGAGTTAATTACTCTCCTACTCCAAGACACTAGCCTAAGCTATGTTGGTGTTTCAGAGCCTTAGAAATGTAAAAATTACTAGATGAATTTTAATTAAGCGCTATGTTATTAAGGCTGTTTTTACTCAAATGGGTAAATGGAGATGAAACCAATGGTGTTATGACCCGACTCAACTGAATGCAATCGAATATGATAATGTAATCTTTTCAATTCGATGAATCCTAACTAAAGCAAGGAGAGAGTTTCCATTCACTTCCAACAATGCAAAAAATTGATCACTAAGAGAAAATATAACAAATTCTCTAATGCACTAATTTCATCAAGAAAAACTAATGCAAATCAATTCCAAACTCTTTTTTATTTTTATTTTTGTGTAAATTCAAATCAAAGAAAGCTGATCTAAATCTACAATTGATTTTTCAGAATGTAAACTATGCAATTGTAATCTATGCACAATTCACTTGAAAAGTATGCAAATGTAATCTATGCACATTTTTCATTCATATTCTGAAAATGAGAATTCTAATGATGCAAATGTGATCTATGCAAGAGAATCCTCAAACACAATATGATTCTAATGTAATCTAAGAACCAATCAAGTGCAAGTCGAGAAAATTGGGTGAGAGTTCCAAAGATCAAAAAATAAAAACACTCAAAGGCGATTAACACTCATAAGCAAAAAGATGCAAAATTGTGAAAAGACTGAGACAAACCACCAAGTAATGATCAAAGGAAATCAAATTTAGAATTTCTCAAAAAAGAGACTCAAAACACCCAATTGATGAAAGCTTAAAGTAGAAATGCCAATGGAACAAGTTCAGGTGAAGATCTTTGACAGGATACTAATGGATCTGGGCAGTAAAAACTAAGAAAAAGCAAAATCTAAGAGGAAAAAAATATAAAAAATGGAATTTTCTCAAATTTTAGCAGGGGACGCAGGCGACCCGTTAGCACAGGTGCGGGCCCGCTCTGTGCACACAGCGACAGTGCATCCAGGGACGCACTGTGCAACACTCAGAGGGTGCGTCCTACTGTAAAAATCAAGAAAAACTAAATCTACTTTACTGCTAAGCTAATCCACCCAAATACAAATTCACACAGTCAAAAACCAGAAAAATAAATCAATTTTCTCAGAGCAAAGTTCATACAAAGGAAAAATCATTCTCATTCATGGAATCCCCAGCGGAGTCGCCAATTTGTCACACGGAATCAGTCAAGGGTGCGGACACAACTAACCTTCCTAGAAGTCTAAGACATTCTAATGACAAACAAAACAAACTGGAGCTATCCTTCTCTAAACATACATTATGATATGAGAAATCAAGTGTTTCGTTCTTACCTTTGTCCAAACGCTGTTGTAGAAGTCCAAGCTTTGTTGATCTGGATGAGTTCCTCCTTTTCTCCAAAACCTGCAATCACCAACAGTCAAACAATTAAATAGCACCTGATTATAACATAAAACAAAGCATATTCAACATATAGACCAAGGAGTACATGAAATAACCCATAAACAACAAGTTATTGAGAAGAATGGACCAATTTGCATTAAAGGTAATCAAAAGGAACCATTACAACCTGAGCCTTGGTGTTGTGCAAGCTCCTTCCAGGGTCCACAAGAGTCTTCCTCTACTTTGACAAAGCTCACCCACTTCCAAATAGAACAAGCAAAGATGGCAATCTCTCCTCACAAGCTTCTAAATGGGAGTCCTAATTCTTGCAGCATTTACCCTTAGAAATGTATAGCTTTCAACCCCCCCTCCTTCTAGCCCAATGCCTGTATTTATAGTACTCAAGAGGAGGTTAATCAGGTCCACCATCAATGGGATAGTCCCCTCTTTGGATGGGATCACTCCCTTATTGATGGGATAAGTTCCTCTTTGATAGGAGTGCATGAACCATCTGGAGGCGCCCAATACACGTCGAACAACCTTCTAGAATGCTCTAGAAATGACCACAAGTAACTTTTTAAAGATGAAACTTGCACATTCTAACCTTTACAGGGGGACGCACCTGTCCCTTTACATACAGAGCGTCTTTGGACGCAGCTTTTGTGAACATTGGGAGCGTCCCCGCAGGTAAGGTTGAGAGAACCTGCGTCCCCAGAGATAAATACATTTATACAAGACTTTCTCTCTTTTTTGGAGTTTGACATGGAGAGCAGAGGCATAAGACTTGCCTAAGAGGGTAGCATGACTGTTGATTGAGCCATACTAACTGTAAATAGTCATGGTGACATTTTTTAGTACCTCGTTTTTCATGTGTTTTTATGGTACATCATTGATTTATGCAAGTTGGTCTCTTATTTAGTGTAACATTTTGACATGGTGACATGATTTATGCATGGTGACATTTTTTAGTGTAACAAGTTGGTCTCTTATTTCTTGGTTCCTTTGTGGCCAGGTTTAGAGTCAATTGAATTTGCAAAGTTTTCTTGCTTCTTATTTTTTCCACTAAGACATTGCAGGGGGCTAACGTTTTGTTTATGGGCTCTATTTTCCTAGTCTTGAGTTCTGCTAGTGACGAGTGTTCATGGTTGGTCTATTGGGTTATGTATTGGATGTGTAGTGAGATTGAAAATGTTTTTGGTCTAGGCCTTGTGGAGTGGTTTTATATGGATGACCTTATTGTCTACAGGTTAGGATTTCAAGGCATTCCTCTTTGTCCTCCAGTGTATTTTATAAGCCATGTTCTTTCTACTAGTTGTCCTAATTACTTCTCTATAGCAGTGTAAGAATTAATGTGTAAATTCGATACTGCTCATGAAATTTACTAAATCACAAGACTTGAGGCTACTCTAACTGTGAAAGTTAATTCACCATCTAAAACAAGAATCATAGATATGCAAAAGAAAACATCACACATGCACAAAGATTTATCTAGGGGAAAGAAACTGCTAAATACCCCTTATTATCTATATTACATTAATTAGAGAATAGAAAAGAAATACATAGATTTTCTAAAGCTTGAGCATACCCTGCAAGTGTATAGTCTATCCTTTTGCGTGGCTAACTCACTTTGGCCAATAGTTAGCCAATTTTCAAGCCCTCCAAGCTCCTATTTCCTTGCATTTTTCTCGTAGGAAATTTCCCCTATTTTTAAGGAATTTCACACTCTCGAATTCCGCAATTGCCTTAGGTCTTTCTCTGATTGCATGCACCACCTGTACACATTGGAATATGTTACAACTAATAGTGCATTGCCTTGGAATATCCATCTCAAATGGGTAACTTGAATTCTCTGTATGCAACAATTATCTTGGGTTGATTGATTAGTTAACTAGTTGATCACTGAGTGTGGTTGAAGTTCCAATTCCACAACTTGACCTTCACTAGTTCTTTTGACAGTTAGAACTAGTTAAAATGACAATAACTCAAATTAACTAAAATGGATTGCTAAAATTAGGAATAACTCAAATTAACTGAGTTAACTGAGTGACAAGTACCATGTCAACTCAGTTAACTACCTCCAAGATTTCTGCTGAAATAGAAATTCAAGTTTTAATTTAGTTTGACCAAGTTAACGTAAAAGCTATATTTTCTTGCTGCATTTTCAACACTCTATTTGAACAAGAAAGGGATTACCAACCACCCCTATCCTACACATGTGGAACTCCAACTTCCCTCTTAACAAGCCCTTTGTCAAAATATCTATATCTTGTTCCTCTGTCGAAATGTATTGCAACAACATAATTCACCTCTGCACACAATCCCGTAGATGGTGATACCGAATATCAATATGCTTGGATTGATCATGAAAAATAGGATTCTTAGAGAGTTTGATACAACTTTTATTATCACAGTAGGATCCGTCATCTTACCAACCAATCCAACAAGTATCTTTCTCATCTAGATCACATAACATGTTGCTTGACTTGCAACCATGTATTCTGCTTTTGCTGAGTTCAGTGCCACTAATCTATGCTTCTTGTTGTAGCAAGAAACTGTTGCAGACCCAACACTGAAAATTAGATTTGATGTACTCTTTCAGCCTGATGGACTTCCCGCCCAATCTGCATCGGCGAAGCCACACAACTTCACTCCCTCTATCCGTTTGTACCATAGTCCAAATTGGGTTGTGCGTCTGAGGTGTCATAGAACATGTTTAGCTTCCCTCCAAAATAGTTTGGTTGGCCTAACCATAGCTTGACTAAGCTATTTTAATGCATAAAACATGTCTGGTCATGTGTTCACAAGATACATGAGTGAACCCACCAACTATTGGTAAACAATTACATCTACTCCTTCACGTAAAGTGGCACCCTGTTTCCTCCATTTGGTCACTAGAGGAGTCTCCATGGGTTTGCACCTATCCATGCGGACTCTAAAGTATCTCGTTGGAATACTTGCCCTGAGAGACAAACAATTCCCCATCACCTTGTCATAATTCCGATCTAAGGAAGTAGACCATGAGATCGATTTCCTTCATCTCGAACTCTCTTGTAAGGTCCTCATTTCTTTATTTAATCAAATTCTCATCACCATTCAAGATCAAGTCATCAAAATATAAAATAATAATCAATAATTTACCTTCTACCAAACTTTGACAGATGTTTGCATCCACTTCACTTTTGGTGAAGCCCAAACAGGTGAGATAGTTATCGATCCTAGTGTACCAAGCACAGGGAGCTTACTTGAGACCATGCAATGCTCGCTTGAGTTTTCAACATGAGACTCTCGATCAAAAGTCTTGAAGCCTTTGGGGGTCTCAATATACACCTCCTCCTTAATAAATACATTGAGGAATGTTTCTTTCACATACATCTGGTGGATCTTCCACCCCATATGTGCAGCGAAAGCAAGGATTGATCTGATGGATGAGTACCTTGATACAAGAAAAAACGTATCCTCATAGTCATTTCCCTCAACCTGAGGGTACCCCTTGGCCAAAAATCTAGAATTGTACTTTTATATGCTTCCATCTGCTGCATGCTTCACCTTGAAGGTCCATCTCTAACCCACAACTGATTTGTCTGCTAGTCTTGGGACCACTTCCTAAACATTGTTCTTCATAATGGACTCATACTTCGCCACCATTGCATTAACCCATACTGGTTGCTCTACTGCTTCCTCGAAAGAGGATGGCTCAGTCTCTACTATCTCAGTTATTAGAGCCATGTAGCTAGTGTACCGATCTAGTGACCTTATTTTCCTGCATTGATTTGAAGGAGCATCCATATTATCCCTCACATCCTGCACAAGTATTTTAGCTTCTTTCATTCTCTTCCTAACTTCTCTCGGTGATTATGCTTTAGTGCTTGTATTCACTCTCTGCTCCTCAACTTGTGGCTTCTCCACAACATCTTGAAGCTCCTCCTCTTATGGGATCTGAAGCTCCCTCTCAAGAGAGCACCAAATGGCTTTGTCTTCATCAAATTTGATATCCAGTAACACAACTGTCATTTTGAGGGATGGAAAATACACACGTTAGTTGTGGGGATTTTTTGTGTAACCCACAAATACCCCTAACTTTGTTGTCAGATCTAACTTCTTCCTTGATTCCCTCAAGACATGGCAATAGATCTAGGCTCCAAATATTCTGAAGTGTGACACATCTGAATTCCACCCCAAGAAAGCCTCCTCCTGTGTGATCATGTTAAGAATCTAACAAGGACTCCTATTCTGCAAATAGACCATTGTGTTGCATACTTCATCCTACAAGTGTAGAGGTAGGATTTGGTCATGTAACATCACCCATGCTTCTCCCACAATGATTCAGTTCTTCCTCTTAGCCACCCCATTATGATCTGGGTTGTGGGATGCTGTCAACTTTCATCGAATGCCTTCTTTTGCACATAATTTTTTAAACTCATTTGACACATACTCACCTCCATTATCGCTCCTGAGATCCTTCACCTTCTTGCCTGTTTCTCTCTCCACCAGTACCTTCAACTCTAAGAACTTGTAGAAAGTCTCATCCTTATTCCACATGAAGACGATCCAACACTTACATGAGTAATCATCAATAAAAATGACAAAATACTTGTGCCTGGAATTGGAGGCTGTTGAGAAAGGTCCATAGACATTAGAGTGGATCCTTTCAAGGAATGCATGTGCTTTTTTGTCCTGATCATGGAAAGTGGCTTTTGTTTACCTCCTTAGGGTACACCCTTTGCATGTGCCCTATTTCTATAGTGATCCTTTGGGGAGGCTTGTGGTAATATGTTACATGATCTTCAAAGCGCCATGATGCAAATGACCAAGTCTTCTATGCCAAAGTTTGCCAACATCACGACTCTACACCTTCTCTGCCTTTTTGCTCAATACAAAATAATCCTCCACATCTAGCTTATATAGGTTCTTCACACGAACCACGATCTACTTCACCTGTCCCATGAAATGTGTCTCAAGAATTTCTTTCCTTTACTGAAGATCACATCATAGCCATGATATTCTAAAACTGCAATGAAGACAAGATTCTTCTTTAGACCCGAAATAAAAATCACATCCTTGAGCCTGAGAGGGGAGCTTGACTCCCTCTGAAAAGTGATTGTACGAATATCGGTCACATTGTAATTTCCATCATCTCCCATATCATTGTTCATCTGGAGATCCTTCTCCTCCAAATCACTAAAAAAATCTCTATTTCCCATCATATGGAACAAGGCACTACTGTCGAGATACCATACACTTGCCATCATTGTGTTGGCCATGCATATAATGAGAGTAAAATCAAGCTCGAATTGTGAATCTAAGGTTTCACCTACTGCTCCTCCTACAATCTTCTTGCTTGTATTCTTCTGTGGACACATTGTGGCATAGTGCCTGAATTCATGATAGTGAAAGCACTTGATTCTGGACAAGTCTTTCTTCTTGCCCCCTTGACTAGATTCTGCTTTGGATTAGGATTTCTTCCCTTTCCCTTTCTTTTCCTTTCCAGCTATTAGACAATAATTTGTCACTCTCCTATCACTCCCCATTCTTGATCCTGGAGAACCCCAGTAGTGACTACTGTGTTATACTTTCACCATGAAACCTATGCTCTTGTATCCCTTGAAGTTTGAAGAAAGTACTCCCCACTCCCTTCAGAACATTTCCAGAGAATCCTTCCTAAAACCTAGTTTTTAAGATCAATGCTCTTCCCCAATGTCTCACCCGCACCCATTGGCAAAGTTTTACACTATGAACCGCACCGATTAGCACTATTGTTAGCCCAATATCCATGCAATTCTACTTTTGGAATTTTTTTATAAAAGGAAACATAGTTTCACATCTAGAAACTTCTAGTGGCGATGCATTGGAGGTTCGTTTAGTTGGATAAGGGCCGAGAACTCCATATAAGGTTCTTTCCCCCTTAAAAGTGGACCTTCCCAAGGAGATAAGACCTTCTTCCCCCTTGAGTGGATCTCATTCTTATCCTCCTCTCCCTATATAAACCACTTCTGCTTACCCTTTTTGGTTACAATATAGAAATCAGCTGCAAAATTCTAAAATCTTTAGCTTTTGATAGAAGAAGATTAGTATTAGATGACAAAAGACTAGTATTTGGTAGCTAAAGTATGAGGAAAGAGAGTTAGAGCTTGGAATCCATTTCATGTCAAGCTAGGGGAGCAAAATAGCGCTGAAAAGGTGTGTAGTAGGACTTGGATACCGCAAAGGAGATCTTCAATGTCAAGGCTTCGATTGTATTTATCTTTGAAATATTTTAATACAACTAATGGTTTATTTCCTATATCGGGTGTAATGTTACATTTGATAGCTTAGAACTCCTTGACCTTTTAAGATTGGATTCAATTTTATGCTATCAAGTTTGTTGTTGTTTCTTGCATGTTTGTTTCAAGTACTTGAGCGAAAGGAACGAAAGGAAGCTGGAGCAAGGAAGCAAGATCACCATCAAGTGGATTAGCGTTATAAGAGGTAGGCCCTCTTATTCGATTCTAATATAAGGAAATTTACATTAGATTGTCTTGTTTGTGGCTAGACCCACTCTCTTAGGTTAGAGGGATCATCTCTGCCCGTAGAGAGGATTTACCTACACCACAAATTGGCGACTCTACTGGGGAAATACATCTCCTGTTCATCACTCTGTTTTTTCTACTTGTGTGCCTAGTTTGTTTATTTATGGTTTTCTGGATCTGTATTGACCTGTTTGAAGGCATATAGGCACTAGCCCACCCTCTGATGTGTTAAGTCTGGCCCTGTGTGAAGTTATTTTTTATTTTTTCTTTGAATCCATTGATCAATGCTCTTTTTGGCCAAACAGTCACACCGATTAGACCTATCAGTGTTAGTTGTGGCCTGACAAGTCATGCTAGTCATGCCGCTCAGCGCTAGTTTTAGTGAAAAAAGTGTGCCAGTCTTTGAGTTAAGAAAAAAATTAGAATTTCTCCCATTCCAGTGCCAGTGTGTATTGATCCTCAGACTCTCTTCTTCCCCCCAGAAGTGACTAGAACGCTTTGTTTGCTGGTTTTGATTGATTGATTGGCTTGAAGTTTCATGGTTTGATTTTTGAGTTTTTTGGATGGTTTCAATGACCCTAGGGAATCCAGGTCAATTATCGTTCATTTAATTGTTTACTCATTGTGTCAAGTTTCTAATTTACTGCTTCATTTAATCCATCTTTCAGTCGCGACATCTTCATTGCTTCATTTTAAATTGAATGAGTGAAAGAGTCTCATTTTTCCTCTTATTTCGAGTGTCTCTTTTCTCTTTTCGAGCATAGATTATATTGCTTGGTTTGTCGATTGAAGCATTTATGTGTTTGGTTTGTTCGATTTAGGGAAGAAGTTTCTTTTAGTTTCATTTATCATGTTTTGGATTTGGTCGATGCTTGTTTGTTCAGAATTGTGAAAATTTTCATTAAAGTGCTTTATGCAAAAGATTCATTTTGCATTTTATGACAAGAAGAACATCATTCTAGTTGACTTAAGTGAAAATATTGCATTAGTAGCGTCATTGAGAAGTTAGAGTTGCATCATCATAAGCATTGGAAATGAAATGAAACTTCTTTTGTTGTTAAGGGAAGATTAAGTGCATTTAGGACATGTATTAGTGAAATATTTCATTCTTTGATTGTTGCATTGATTTTGTGCTCTCTATCACTCAATTACTGTTAAGTTTCATTGGAGAAAGATTTCTTTCTCATATATATGCATATAGGATTTTTCAGATGACAGTGGTAGGGCCTTGGAATTGAAACCTAATTCAAGATCAACCGTTAAAATTTCTTGAATTAACCTAATGAAGCATTGAAAATTAATGCTCACATTTAGTGGTCTAGGCTAGAGACGTGTTCCAATGTCTTTAAACCTAGTAGTTGTTATTCGCTTTAGAATTAGACAACGTTAGTACAGACTTGTGCTCCCCGGACCATCGTGTAAATAAAGGGAGACCCCTATAGGTTGCAATACTTTATCCATAGGAAGTCAAGTCTACTGCCTTGTAAATGTGATACAATGAACAAAACACTCGGGGAGATTACCTTCTCATACTTTTCAGTTCGCCGGGAGGTATTCTACAGTTCACAGTTACCTGGTAATCCTTTTTCCTAGATTAGCTTGAGTAGTCATTTTGGTCTTTTTGACTCTTTAAATTTAAACGATCATCGAGCACTTGTCCTTTCGAGCTCATTAACTCCGAAAGTGACTAGAGTCACCTTTCACCCTTTTCTCGACTCTTAAAATATGAAAAGGCAAAGTTTTGTTTCAATGTCTTAAAATTAACTACCCATGAAATATTCCTGGTTAAAGTTATCTTCCTTAGTGATTCTTTAGGGTTGATTCCAATGGCAACATTTCCAGAGTCTACTAGTCAAGGATTCCCCTTGAATGGGAATTTTGGTCCTTTTCCTTCTTTTGGAAATGTTGGGGCTCCTTATATGGCGACGTTGTCCCTCCCTAGTTTAACCATTGGTTTACATATTTGGTTATTTTCGACCTCGGTGGTCCTGAGTGTCCCAAATCCTACCCAGCCATCTCCTTCATTTGAACCACATCACGTTGATTCTAAGGTTGACCTCTCACCTTCTTCCCCTATTTCTTCACCTTCCTCTTCTACTTCGCCTGGTGAAAGTTTGAAATCCAGTAACCAGGGGGCTAAGAAGAAGAAGAAGAAGATGAAGAAGAAGAAGTCAGATAAGCGAGAGGCCAACCATGCAACTATTACTCCAAATGCACCTCCTGTCGACAAACCTTCCGATCCTTTGCGGAAGGTAAAATTCCCTTGCAGGCTATGTAAGGTTGACCATCTCCTTAGAGACTGTTCTGGTATTCCCAGAGTCTTAGAGTTATGGTCTCAAAATCTGGATCGACCATCCCCATCGACCTATGGAGATCATGTTGATGCTACACCCTTGGCTAGTGATGGTAAGAAGAAGGGAAAACTTAAATTCCCCTATAGGTTATGTGAAGGGAAACATCTTCTTCACCTTTGTCCTCGTATGGATAAAGCTTCCAAAATTTTGGAAAACATTACAACTCCTCAGGTCCAACTCCTTGTTGGTTATGAGAGACTTTCTTCTGACCCTCTCCTAGTTGGTAAAGAGATTGACTTGGATTGAATCATCTCTTGCCCATCTTTCTCTTCCTCAACATTTCTCTCTTGTGTATTTTCCCGACCAACCATTGGTCGAAAAGAGTGTCGACTTAGCTCTGGCTTCAGTTGTTCACTCTGTTCTCGAAGAGAGTAGTGATGATCATATTTCTCATGTTCTTCTCATCTCCTCAGATTCTCATGAATCGAAGAGTGACCCTCCCATCCCAATTGTTTAGGAGAGTCCTTCTCCTTCTCCTACAAGGGCATGGGGGCAATCATATGATACCCCCATCAAGTAGTTTTGTCGTTTCTTTTGATTGGAGTAAATTGAACGCTTTCCACCTTCCATCTTATATGCCTTTCTAGACAACAGTACAAGCCTATAATATGGTAGTACATGGCACTATATTAGATGAAGGTGCGTCTATTAGCATCATGTCTTCTACTACTTGGAAAGCTTTGGGTTCCCCACAGCTTGTGCTTGTAACCTAGAATCTGTTGGCTTTCAATTGAGGAACCAGTCAATCCTTAGGGATCCTTTCGAAGTTCCTGATTAATTTGGGAGGTGTTGTGCTCTACAACAACCCCCATTTCATACAATTTTTATTTTTCAAAACTACAATATGAAATGGGTCCCTTTTCATTTAAATTGGTATCAACTTATCATTATTAAAAAGGTTCGAAAAGAAATAAAACATTATAAACCTTTTTGATAAATCACTTAATCGGTCTTATAATAAAGAATGAATAATCCTTTATTATTGCGATAAAGCGATCGCAAGATCGCATATCGCAATAACAAAGGATGCATGACATAAAGACCCATTGATTTTCCTTGATGCGACAATGCACAAATGACTATCGGGTATCAGGAAGGCAAGTGATCATAACAAAAGGCCCCTCTCTGCTCCGATGCGATATCGCTATCGACGATTGGGGAGTGTAGCATGCATCCATCTAAAGCCCTCGTTTAAAACTCCCGATGCGAATTGGCGATATCGCTATCGGCAATCGGGGATTCCGAAAGGACACCAATATAACAACTTAAGCATTCCCCCGATCGCCGACTGTGATAAAGCTAGGCGCAGATTTCAAAAAAGATTAATAAAGCCGGGATATATTATGGTTATTTAGTATTAAAGGCCTTTCTCTTTCCAATAGTGATTCACTTACGCTCAACCACCAAAACATGAAAGCCACACTTAAATGAATCATTCGGCCAATAAACGATATGATGAGCATTTAAAGGATTGACAGGTTTAAACGACCATTTAATGAAACAGTAAGGCTAAAATCTCTTCAGAGATTGTATCTGCGGCCACCTTAAGTTAATCCTCCATTATTCATTGATTAATATATCTCGTTCATATTTGGTTTGCACCACCAATTCTTCGCATTACGTTCATTTTCTCTCCTATGCAGAGCTCTTCCAAAGCAGCAAATTCAAGCCAAATGGGGAAGAAATCTAAGAAAACTGGAACAGCTTCCGCTTCGGCAGTTACAGGACAACACATTGCCAATCTAGGACCAAGCAAAAAGGGACTGATATCAGACACCACATGTCTAGTACTCGGTAAAACTACTTGGCTGAGCATCTACAATCTGATTGAGGCCGAAGAACCTGAGGTAACAACAGTGCAAGCCACAGCAGAGCCGACCCGGAAGTCTGATGCTACTCTAAAGGATTTAGTCGACTCTTACCTTCATCGGATAGTAGCCCGAGAACAAATTCTCCCATATACAGATGTGGTGAGATGGGAAATTGAAGAAATCCCAATCACCAACAGAACATTTTGCACCATGGACGGGAGAGCGTTCGACTTGTTTCAACCTGATGATTTGAGGCAAATGTACCATTTTCCTGCACCGAAGAAGAAGTACAACAAAGCATTCCTCGAGAAATTCAGAAATGAAAACGACATTGAATCAGAACCCATACGGGATTGGAGGCAAAACCCAGCGAAACTTCAGGTAAGTACTCTGTCGATTCCTTGTGTTCTCCTTATTGATATGCCAGAGTAATGATGTGTAGGTTGTGGGGGTTACATGATTCTTCAAACTTCACTATAGAGATGGTACCTTTAATGGAAGCAACATGCAATAGTGAAATAATGGATTGGGGAAATATACTGTCTGATAAGTTAGCAACAGCGGTTCTTGAATTCAGAAACAAATCCCCCGTTACTGAAAGGTTCATTCCCCCATTTTACTATAGTGCCTACATCTTGGATATCCTGTGTTTTAATTCTGAATTTCTTGTGCTGGGGTGGAGATGGACTCCACAAGACCCCATGCCCATTCATATATACCACCAGAAGTTATGGAAAGCCCACTATAAACAACATTTATATCAAGTTTGCAATGGTTTTATGTTACCCATTCACTATGCCATTTTTGACAAACCTGCTCCTAAGATTTCCTCACAAGCGAAGATTGACTCGACAGCCATAGGGAGATGGTTCGGAGAAGAAAAGTTCACCTATGTAAGAGTTTTCAGCAGCCATGCCAAGCCTCATGTCCTCCCTTTGTATACACCCGACAAACTGTTAGCCCTAGAGGTAGCATATCAAATTACATTCGCAGGAGTTACACAGACTCTAAGGAATAAAAAGAGCAGGTTTGGCCTCCTTTTCATCTAATATGTGGTGTTTACGCTCTGCATGACTATAAAGATGAAGAGAAAGAAGCAGATAAGATTAATGCACTGAATCTCGCCACTCTTCCTAACAGGCGATTTGATCCAAACAAAGTCGCCTACAATGCACTTGAACAGGCAAAACTCACTAAATTTGAACATAAAGATGATGAGTTTGATGACCTGTTCTCCTCAGCCGAGTCGCTATTTCAGGTTCAATCATTAGCCAAAATGAGATATCATGATGACGGTTTAGTTGAATTTAACAGACTTAGAGAGCAAAGGTTGCAAACTCTTCCTCTAGATCTGTTAGCAACGACCCCGATGACACAATCAAGCGAGCCTGAGCAACGACTTACCAATGAACCTCCTGCTACATCAGAAATTGCTAGAGAAATCCAAACAAAAGAGTAGGAGGAAGTGCAAAGAAAAGAGCAGGAGGAAGTGCAGAGAAAAGAGCAGGAGGAAGTGCAGAGGAAAGAGCAGGAGTAGAGTAGCACGGACGTGAATGTAGATGCCCAGATTGACCCGAAATTTCTCCAGGAATGGCAGCAATTCGACTCAATCATAAGCCATCTTGAGAGCTCAAAGGAAGCCAATACATCTAAAGCGGCTGACACACAGGATACAACATCAAAAGAGGTTCCAAGTGGAACCAGCGGCCTACCCCTTTCTACAGGAATAGAGATAATTCCCAAGGATCCTTCGGATCAGATAGTTTTGCAAGTGGAGGATATACCTCCATTGGATGTCTTTTACAGCCCAAAGCACAGGGCTATAGTAAAATTACAGCGGAAAAGGAGAAGGACTGATCAACCTTCCCTATTCCCTGAACAAACAGTGACAACCAATGTGGTTGGGAAAGAGGAATTTGATCCTTCTGATGACCTAACAAAATTGTCCCAATATGCTGGAGCCTATTCGGCAGCCACCATGGACAAGGCATCAGAAGTGACTAATTTGTTAAGAGAAAGGGACCAAGCAATCGCCTCGCTACAAGCACAGTTATCGGAGGCACAGCAGAAAGCAGAGCAACTTGAACAGCAGTTGTCTACGCAACAACAAATTAATAATCAATTGAATAAACAATTGCAGGAAGAGAAACAAAGGATTGATTCAAGTGCAATTCAAAAGCAGAAAGAGCTGTCGGAAGCATTGGCAAAATTAAAAGCAATGAATGAACAGATGGTGAAGTCGAAAGATGAGCAAATTGCTCAATTATCAGGCCAAATAGAAAAGTCCAAGAATCTTCCAGAGCCTGCTGAGTTCAGAGACGAAGCACTACAGATTAACAAAGCATTGGTAACACAAATAAGACTATTATGTCAGAAGATCGCTCAAGCAGAACCCCTATGTGACATAACAGCATCAATAATTGATAAATCAGTTGATGCTAGAACAGACTTGGAGTAGGCCGATGAGACCTTGACCAATTTTCTTGAGTGGCAAGACACTGATGAGGGACAGGAAGATAATTTGCCAAAAATATTAGAATCCCATAAGGAAATCCTATTTATGGAATGGTAGTCCCAGTTAATGAAGGCAGAGAGAGCAGTTTCCAGATGCAAGTTAACCACAAGTAATTTGGTTGAATTAATTAATGATACTCTCTACTTATCTAACATGATCTCTCAATGTACCCCAGGTAAATTACTATCGGCTAAAACATTGGAGCAGTCATGTTATCAAGAGCCGGAGAAGAATGGGAGATTGATCGCAGGTATTAACAGTTTGACTTGGGACACCTATTGGTTGTTCCTAGTAAAACCATACAGCCGGAGAGCCGCCCTCAAATGCCTGACAGATGCAATCGAGTGTATCATTCCCGATATACAAGATGCCACCTATGCTGCTCAACTCAATTCTCGTCTCAACCGACCTCCAGAAGTGGAACCAATGCTAGAAATATGCCAACTTAGGTCGAAAGGCAAACATCCAAAGTGATGAATCATGCTGCCGACTGCCAGGTTGCTATGAGGAAGATACTCCAAATCAAGTTGTACCAATTAAGTAGGATTTTAATTTCATAGTTAGTTAGTTTTAATCAAGTATTTATAGATGCTTTCAATGCATTGGAAAGGGTCGTAAGTTTTTGTATATGAATTAAAACTGAAGTTGCACTACTGTACTTCAGGCATATTTTTTTTATAAAGACTGGGCCAATTATTCCAATTTTGATAATGAAGCTTTTATGTGGATGTGCACTACTGCCTTTATTTAAAAGTATTTCTGAGTTGGAAGAAGGAATTCAAGTAGCGATTGATGTTGGGAATGATTTGCAGCGCATATGGTACTACTATCTATGTCTGAGTTCATTCTTTTTATGTGAATTGTTGTTTGATCGCTCTTGCTATTATCGGATATATGCTATGTGTTTTTAACAGCATTCTTTACAATTTCCACTATTGGATGTTTACAACATGCTTTTCTTTTATCATACATGTATCGGTAATATAAAAGGATAAGTGTAACAATGTTTTGTTAATCACTTTGTTCAACTATTTGAACAAAGCAACCATTAAGTGAATGAATGTCTATGTTTATTGTGTAGAGTCATCTATATGCCTATCAATGAACAAAGATCATCAAGCGTTGCACTTAAAAGAATAGAAGCCTCCTGGGATAGAATAGTCACTTATGTTTTCACTGTTAGATTAAGTCATCCACTCATTATCATTTATTAAAAACCAATCACTCATCCATCCTCTTTTATTCATTATTGGGAAGCTGGTCCCATTATATTCAGTCAGAGCCACCATCCCAAACGGAAAAGGATCTGTATTAAGGTCCGGACCGGGTGGTTATCCCCCAATGTTGATACAACGATTTTCAGGGCATCAACATTTTTGGCACTAGAAGGAGGGCCCAACTATGAATGGCGAGTAAATCCAAATCTACAGACCATTCTAAGAGTAAATCTCCCTCCACATCACCTCGTACTTCCCAATTGCATGCTGGTTCTCCAGTATCCAAGCAAAAAGAAGAGGAATAAACTACCACTGCTCAAACCCACAACACTCCAGAACGATTAAGTCCTGAGTCCCCTGAAGTTCAGTTACTCATCCAAAAACTTCAAGGCTTATCGATAACACCATAGAAATCTGAAGTATCTCAAAGCAGTGAGACTTCGCAATTCAATCTACCTCATCCTCTCACTAGACTTCAGAGCGGAAAGCTCGGTATTGAACCTACTGATCTGCCCTTACCTAAAAGGAAAAGGGCAAAGAAGAACACTGAAGGATCTGACAGTGAGGCACTTTCATCCACATCCTCCATTTCATCTTCCCCAGTGCGAAGTCAACCATTCACTCCCTCATTACACATTGTTGTTCGTAAGGGATTAGGAACTTCAACATCCCAACCTGCTCAATCCTCAACATCAAGTCCTTCCCAAACATTTGCAATTTCATCAACCACCTCATCCCCTACTGTTGTTTCAATGGAAAATCCATGGAATAGACCTGGTGCGGTCAATATGCCTGCACCATTACATGCATTACCTGATGCTCCTGAAAAATGTCTACCCAAGTTTAACCCAGATGATGGAATACAAGCTGAGGAACATATTAATAACTTCATGTTATCAGTTAATTTGAAAGGAGTAACAGAGTAAGATGTTGTCATTAGGCTTTTCCCTTATACTTTGCAAGGATCAGCAGGATCCTGGTATTTTTCCTTGCCTTCTGGATCCATTACCAGTTGGACCACTTGCCAAGAACAGTTTCTCACTAAGTATGGTGATGATAGATCTTTAGCCACATTAATAAATGATCTCTCCAATCTTAGGATAAAGCATAGGGAACCGATTAAAGAATTCAATGCGCGATTCAATAAACTCTTGAATAAAATCCCAACGGCCTCCAAACCAAGTGCGAAAATCAGAAGCAAATGGTATATAACTGCCCTACCTGCCAATATAGTTATTTTCGTAGATAGGGTCGGAAAACCAACTTTAGCTGAAAACATGAAAGAAGCACTTGCTGTGGAGAAACGTATTAATGCTCTAGAGAAGAAAGCTGCTCTTGAAGATAGAAAATCTAAAAAAGTTTCTTTTAAAGATGATTCAAAGAAGAAAACCCCAAAAGATCCATATGATATGGAGGGTCTGCAAAAGTTCCTTAAAACTTTGTCGAATGAAATGGTTGAAATCAAAAAACAAGTAGCAGAAACCTCAACAAAAAGGCCCTTTAGAAATTTCAAGAAAGCCGAATCAAAGCCACCAAATGTTATATCTAATGCGGATTCAAATCCTGAAGAAGAAGAAGAAGAGGAAACAATCTCACCAACTGATAAAGAAGAGGAAGTTGTTGAATGCCATGGAATGTGGGATTTCATACTGCCCAACTCTGATACAGAAAATGAACAAGAAGCCTTTCCTGTCACCACTAGGAGTAAAAGTACCCCTGAACTTGTCCAAGTAGGCTCAAAGAAAAGAAGTGCAAGTGCTACTACAACAAAGGAAAAGGTATCCACAAAGAAGCCAGCTGCAACAGTTCCACAAAACCAACCTTCAACCTCAAATATACCTTCAACATCTAAAACATTGGTAGTATCCGATTCAATGGATTACAATATTGTTGATGATATGAAGAAAACTAAGGCAAACATTACTATGTTTGAACTTAGTAAACTAAAACATCAGCAGAAATTGCTTCTCAAGGAATTGAATGTTGTTCCTTCTTCACCTCTTCCTAGTGCTAAAGCTGCAAATGATTCAGGTCAACCACCTTCTAGTAGGATTGAAGCTACTGATACGATTCTGATTGGAGACAGATCAAATTCCCATACTCCTTTCCTCTTAACCTATGAGATTTATAATCAAAATCTGCACAATTGTTTGATTGATTCAGGGGCATCCTCAAATATAATGCCAGCTTTGGTTTGTTACAAACTTAACATTGAGCCCCAAAATTCCGCAATTCACATTGTGCAGTTAGATAGAACCAAGGTCCAGGTTTTAGGAGAAATTAACTTTGTAACTATCAAGTTATCGACCGATCCACGAGTAGTTCAAAGAATTGATATCTTAATTGCCGATATACGTGAATTTTATGGTTTAATCTTGAGTAGGGATTGGTCTGAGAAGCTCCATGGATATATTTCTACCGATTGGTCCCATATGTGGTTACCCTACAAGGGAAAGCCAAATCAAATAAAAATCAATCGGGAAAAACACATGACCCACACTGTTACAGAATTTGAACAGGAAAATCAACCAATAGCATTTAATAACAATATCTTGGGAAATTATTCATCTGAATCATTCTTTGGCAATTTCACAGCCCAACCATCTCCTTTCTCAGTAAACAATTTTACATCTCAGATCGAAAATTATTCACAAACAGATAGGTCAAGATGTTTTAACAATACTGAGGAAACTGTAAATAAAATTGTTGATAATTCTTTATTTTGGTCACTATATTTTGATGGGTCTAAGTCTAGCGAAGGCTCGGGAGTAGGATGTATTTTGGTTAGCCCTCAGGGAGAAAAAACGATGCTGTCCTGTAGGTTGGAGTTTGAATGCACAAATAATACAGCTGAGTACGAAGCCTTAGTCCAAGGACTATACAAAGCGATTGGCCTCAAGGTTCAATATTTGAAAGTGTTTGGCGATTCAGAAATTATTATTAAACAGGTGAGAAATACGATTCATTGTCTTTCTAGCCACCTCAAACATTATCAGTCGCTGGTACAAGAACTCACCTCTCAATTTTTAGCATTCAATATTTCTTCCATCCCTAGGTCTCAAAATTTAGCAGCTGACTTGCTAGCCAATGTTGCCTCCAAACTCCTACCTTCTGAAGATTATAGCCCAGATAGATTTTTAGTAGAGTTACTTTTTAGACCATCAATTCCTGAAAATGTCACTAATTGGAGAGTGTTCAATCACGATGAACACATCTTACAATTTTTGACTTCCGAAAAGTCCTACGATGATCAGATCATAGAGGAAAGTGAGCATGATCTTCAGATGAGAGAAAAGCACGAGGAAAACTCAATATCGAAGCCTGTGGTGAAGCTTGAGGATCTTTACGATATTAAAGACAGGTTTAAACCTGTGACCAATACAAAGCTCAAAAGTTCCACCTTAAGGTTTGAATTGATAAATCTTGGCACTAAGCAAAATCCTCAAAACATTAATTTAGGATTAGGACTTTCTATGGAAGAAAAGACAGCATTCATTAGACTGTTAAGGAAAAATAAACATGTCTTCTCTTGGAAATATGACGATTTAAAGACATATGATGCATCTATCATCCAGCATACCATTCCAATGCTTGCCGAACAAAAACTAGTTCAACAAAAGCTGAGGAAAATACATCCAAACTTCGAGAGTCAAATAAAATCAGAACTCAATAAACTCTTGAAAGCTAAGATTATTTTTCCCATTCGGCACTCAAACTGGGTCTCCAATATGGTGCCTGTTAGGAAGAAAAATGGTGACATCAGGATTTGTATAGATTTCAGAAATCTGAATAAGGTAAGTCAAAAAGATAATTTCCCATTACCTACTATGGAGTGGATACTCCATTCAGTAGCAGGCTCTGAGTTGATGTCCTTTTTAGATGGTTTTTCAGGATATAACCAATTTTTGGTCCATCCTGATGACAGACTCAAAACTACCTTCAAAACGAAATGGGGAACTTATGCTTATCAGAAAATGCCTTTCGGACTTATTAATGCAGGAGCCACGTTCCAAAGAGCGATGGATATAGCTTTCAAAGGATTGATCAACAAAACAGTAGTTGTCTACTTAGATGATATTACTGTATTTTCTAAGAAGAGATCCAATCATTTGCATGATTTAAATCAAATCTTTGAACGCTGCAGAAGGTATGGTATTTCACTCAATCCCAAAAAATCCTTCTTCGCTCTTAATCAAGGAAAGCTCTTGGGTTTTATTGTTTCCAAAGATGGCATTTATATTGATCCGGATAGGATTAAAGAAATCTCTGAAATCCCTTTTCCTCATAATAAAAAATCCATGCAGTCATTTTTAGGCCAAATTAATTTTGTCAAAAGATTTGTTCCGGACTTTTCTCACATCATTTTACCACTACAAACTATGATTAAGAAAAATTCAGTGTTTAGATGGGGATCAGCAGAAAAGGAAGCATTTGATTCCATTAAACAATCAATAATCAATGCCCCCGCTTTGAACACTCCTAATTTTTCTAATCATTTCACATTGTATACTATCGCATCCGATTCATCTTATGCAACAATACTCACTCAGATTAATAATCACAACTTGGAAGCACCGATTTCATTTTATAGTTCAAACCTGTAGGGTGCTGAACTGAATTATTCCAAAGTAGAAAAACAAGCCTTTGTTGTGTATAAAGCTGTCAAACATTACAGACCCTTCCTTTTAAAAGCCCATACAAAAGTTATAGTTCATTTTCCTGCAGTAAGGCAATTATTAATCCAAAGGGAATTAGGTGAAAAAAGGGCAAACTGGGTTACAACACTTCAAGAATATGACTTGGAAATCAAGCCAGCAAAGATTGTTAGAGGCCAAGGTTTTTGCAGGTTATTGGCAGGAGCATCCAACATTCAACAACCAGGTGATACAGAACATATCGAAGAAATCAACCAGATAAGTATTACTGATTCTGAATCACAATATGCAGACTTGATCTTTTACTTGAAAAATGGATATGCACCTCCTAACCTGTCTTATAAAAACAAAAGGGCCATTAGATTAAAAGCAAGAAACTTCACAATCATTGATGATGTACTTTTTAGGTAAAATTTTGATTCAATTTTATTAAGATGCCTAGAAAAACCTGAAGCACAAAAGGTTTTGCAGGAATTACATGATGGACCAGCGGGAGGACATTTGGAGCTGACACAACAGCCCACAAAATCATTCATGCTGGACACTATTGGCCCACCCTGTTCAGAGATGCTCATGAATATGTAAGGAAATGCTGAAGTTGTCAAACTTCCAGTGGAAGACAAAGAAAGCCAGCTTTCCCTTTGCAACCAGTCAACATTGAACAACCATTTGAGCAATGGGGATTGGACATCATTGGAGAAATCACTCCACATTCTTTCAAAATGCATAAGTATATCCTTGCTGCCACTGATTATTTTACTAAGTGGGTTGAAGCGATTCCTTTAAAGACAACAAATTCTGAGGCAATTATGGAATTCATAGATCAATTCATCATTACCAGGTTTGGTGTCCCAAATGCTCTTGTTTTTGATAATGCATCTTATTTCTCTGGAAATGCTTTGTTTGATTTCGCTATTAAAATAGGGTTTAAATTGAAATATTCTGCAAATTACTATCCCCAGGGTAATGGTTTAGCAGAATCTACCAATAAAAATCTAGTTAAAATTATTAAGCGAACTATCAAACAGAATCATAAAAACTGGCACAAATCTTTAATATTCGCACTATGGGCTGATAGGATAACACAGAAGGCTTCCACAGGTTCTTCTCCATTCAATCTTGTATATGGGAAAGAAGCAGTGCTACCAACAAATCTTGTCCTTCCTTCTCTAGCCCTAGTTCAGTTTATTGAAGAAAGCCCTTCTTCTTCTATTCAACTTAGACATGATCAAATCTTAAAATTAGAAGAGGAAAGAGAAAGGGCCAAAATTACTCATGCAAAACATCAACAAATTATCAAGTCATCCTTTGATTCAACTTCATCTAGTTCAAAACAGTTGCAAGTCGGTGATCTAGTTCTGAAATGGGACAAAGCCCACGAGGATAAAGGAAAACACACCAAGTTCCAGAAAATGTGGCTTGGACCATTTCAGATTTGCGAGAAGATAAGCCATTCGACATTCATATTACAATATTTATCAGGTAAGAGAGATTCTCTTCCTGTTAATGGCCTCATCTTAAAGAAATTCTTCAATTGAGGAGGTAACCCCTTCTCCTTTTTTAGTTTAGTAGAATTTGTAGTTTGTAGGACCATTAGGAAATGAAGTTGTAAGGTATCTTCCATTGACCTTTGCTGTATTTAGAAGTTGCTCAAAGAAGTAGTGTTGATATTTACTTTTAAATAATAGAAGCCTTAAAAAAAGGGGACAATTTCTAGGAAATTAGGTATATTCACATTCTGAAACCACATTTCAATTTTTGTGAAATCTTCTCAAGGTTTAGAAGTATTGTAAATCATTTTATGGTTTTCAAATTGGTCACAAAAAGGTTATCAATATCAAAACAGAAACTAATCCAACTTCAACATCTTCAACTCTTACCCTGTCATCCGTTCACTCTTAAGGAGAAAATTGTCCATCCCATTCATCAAAGTTTGTGATTACTCAAAGTGTAATTCTAAAATATTTGATATAAAATATAAGGGGTCTTATTACAAGCCTGCTTACCATGATCATCGGGAAATAGTTTAACCGACATTACCAACACTGCATACCAAAATAGGGTAATGGCTTAGAATCATAAGACAAGGGGTCTCATCATGAGCCAGCTTGTTCGGTTAGATTACTACCAGTGAATGGCATTATCAAAAAGTTGGCCACCAAACCAGGACAATGGCATTTTATCTTAGAAAATAATAAAAAAGCAAAAAGAGATACAAAATATGAAAGCATGTTTTGAATTCATTCTCTTAACCATACTCTGAAATGGATGGGATAATGGACAATGACATGGTTAAAAGGTATCCCTGTCGAAACTATGAACGTTTGCTGGCAACAGAGGCTCTACCTATGACAAAGGAGTCAATTAAAAAGGCTGAGTTGGAAAGGTTTTCTGTTTTATCATTATCAACCAATAGAGGCCAATTTAAAACTTAGAATGTATCTAATTTTAACAAGAGAAGAAATTAGCAAAAATAGCTTTTATTTTATTCAGAATGTATATATACCTAGTTATATTAGAATTTTCCTCTTTGATAAGATTCCTATTTAAAGAAAGTTTAAGTATTTCAGTACTTCTCAGAGATAACTGTTTCTCCCAGCGAATCGCCAATTATTGTGCTCTACAACAACCCCCCATTTCATACAATTTTTATTTTTCAAAACTACAATATGAAATGGGTCCCTTTTCATTTAAATTGTTATCAACTTATCATTATTCAAAAGGTCCGAAAAGAAATAAAACATTATAAACCTTTTTGATAAATCACTTAATCAGTCTTATAATAAAGAATGAATAATCCTTTATTATTGCGATAAAGCGATCGCAAGATCGCATATCGCAATAACAAAGGATGCATGACATAAAGACCCATTGATTTTCCCCGATGTGACAATGCACAAATGACTATCAGGTATTGGGAAGGCAAGCGATCATAACAAAAGGCCCCTCTCTGCTCCGATGCGATATCGCTATCGGCGATCGGGGAGTGTAGCATGCATCCATCTAAAGCCCTCATTTAAAACTCCCGATGCAAATTGGTGATATCGCTATCGACAATCGGGGATTCCGAAAGGACACCAATATAACAACTTAAGCATTCCCCTGATCACCGATTGCGATAAAGCTAGGTGTAGATTTCAAAAATGATTGATAAAGCTGGGATATATTATGGTTATTTAGTATTAAAGGCCTTTCTCTTCCCGATAGTGATTCACTTACGCTCAACTGCCAAAACATCAAAGCCACGCTTAAATGAATCATTCGACCAATAAACGATATGATGATCATTTAAAGGATTGACAGGTTTAAACGACCATTTAATGAAATAGTAAGGCTAAAATCTCTTCAGAGATTGTATCCGCGGCCACCTTAAGTTAATCCTCCATTATTCATTGATTAATATATCTCGTTCATATTTGGTTTGCGCCACCAATTCTCCGCATTACGTTCATTTTCTCTCCTGTGCAGAGCTCTTCCAAAGCAGCAAATTCAAGGCAAATGGGGAAGAAATCTAAGAAAACTGGAACAGCTTCCGCTTCGGCAGTTACAGGACAACACATTGCCGATCTAGGACCAAGAAAAAAGGGACTGATATCGGACACCACATGTCTAGGACTCGGTAAAACTACTTGGTTGAGCATCTACAATCTAATTGAGGCCGAAGAACCCGAGGTAACAACAGTGCAAGCCACAGCAGACCCGACCCAGAAGTTTGATGCTACTCTAAAGGATTTAGCTGACTCTTACCTTCATCGGATAGCAGCCCGAGAACAAATTCTCCCATATACAGATGTGATGAGATGGGCAATTGAAGAAATCCCAATCACCAACAAAACATTTTGCACCATGGACGAGAGAGTGTTCGGCTCGTTTCAACCTGATGATTTGAGGCAAATGTACCATTTTCCTGCACCGGAGAAGAAGTACAACAAAGAATTCGTGGAGAAATTCAGAAATGAAAATGACATTGAATTAGAACCCATACGGGATGTTATCACAAAATCAAGCACTGAAGGGCTGCTGATCAGGAAAACTCTGTGTAACTGTTTCGGACCAATCTTTTGACTAAGGATTAGCCTCCCTAGCCTGAGAGGGCTCTCTCAAAAGGTTATTGATTTTGACTATTGATAAGATGGCTAACTCTTGTAAGGTGAATTTAACAAACATGCTGGCTGGACAGACATTACAAAGACTTCCATTGGGCTTATGGAGTTAATCATACTTCAGTAAACTATAACACTACTCATACATAGAAGTCAGGGCATGTGATGTTTAAATACTCAAAACACATCTCATAGAAAACCCGAGCTTACAAATACACACAGGAAATCAGAGCAGCATAAGTGAATTCTGAGTGATTGTGTATTTATACAACTGTAAAAACATTAAGGATAAAGTAAAACCACATATCTTGAGCATTGAAACACTGTATGAATCCTGAGAAGAAAAGCAGCAAATTGTATTACTGAAACTGAGTTTTTACACAAGCCAAAACAATACTCTGTTTTCTCAAATATCCAACCCTCATTACATAGATATTTCAGCTATATATAGAAACATTATTCTAACCACTTCGAGCTTCCTCCTCCAGCATGAGGGGAGCTCGATGACTGTCACTAATGACACCTATCTGCTTTACAACAAACTATTAAATACAATTAATGCTAAGTGGAGTTCTAAAGAGTTCTACTTTGATTATAACTCTAACACTATCTTCTTCGTAGAAAGATTCCTTCTTGTTCTTTGACACCTGGATTCTTTGCAGTTTGGCTGAGATGGCTGAGATGAGCATTTAAAGCTCCATGCTGGCTTTGGATGCTGAATGCTTTGATGGTTCAGTGATGTTAGGAGAAATCCCCTGTTTTTCGGTTCCAGTCTTCCACCACTTATTCGAATATGCAGCAGCATGTTTTTGGCTCTTTAATATCCCAAAAATATAGAGCACTACCATGTTCCTGATGTGTTGGAGGCTGTATTGATGGACAGGTATCCCTCTTTCAAAATTCCCGCTCATATTATCAAAATAGCTGCTCTGCGTTTAAAATCATCACCTACAGCAGTTTCATAGCGCGCTACGAAACTGCTAAATTATTTGAAACAACTTGCTCTTCTGGAAGAAATTCAGGCTCTAACATACAGTAGTGCAGGTTCCGCATTGATTTGAACCATTTATACACATGAATGTTGCTGCCAGTGATAATGAATGAAAGTATTCAAGCTACTTGTTGTGGCCGCCACATGGTTTTCTGTGTACAGAGGATCCCTTCCTTGTTTTGAGAGTATGTCATTCGGATTTGCCACTGTGAGAAACTACAAATGAAAGAATCCCTGACTCATCATGTCCTAGACCACATTTCCCTATTTTCAGAACAGCTGGACTCTGGACTATGTACTGGGCCTTAACCAAGAAAAACAGAGGCCAGAGATGCCCATACTCTTGCATTCTTAGCACCTTCTTGAAAGTTTCTTGTCTTTGAAAACTTTAAACGACACCAGATTCTATTCAAGTTGAGCATGTGCAGTGCATGCTTCAAAATAAGTGGTGTATTGTCACTCAGAAGTGCCAAATTTACATGCCAAATACACCTTAACTGACACCGTTTGACCTGTAATAAGACCTGTAATCTCCTACCTCGATTCTCTTGTTACAATTATTGCATACATCTATGAATGCATGCTTATTTGGGTTGCAGATGTGAAACAGAATCATCATGGAGGAATACTTGTTATGGCGCAGCGTGTCAAACTGATAATAGTTTCCCTTACAGAGGTTTTGAAAATCCTCACGATTGTCAAAAAGGGGCTCCTGATTTCTTCTTCGTCGTCCGTGTCTGTAGCAACTTTTTCCACCTCAACAGGATCAATTTTATGCTTCCCTCCACCATGCCTTTGAGATAGATCACATTTTCTATCTTTCTCATAACATTCATTACAAATCTGGAAATCCCGCAAGCATATCTTGCAGACCCAGTATTTGGAATTCACCAAGGCATGGAAACAGTGAGAACAACGAGGATGCAAATTAATCAACATATGATGTCGTTTAATCCCCTCGATGAGCATCTTAAGCTGCTTCATTACAAGATTATCCTTCTGAGAAACAGTCAAACACGTTCTTCTTCTGCAATTCCAATTCTCTTCTTCCATCTTCATTATAAATTTCTCCATCTTATCTGGAAGGAAATTTCCCTCACAGTATGGCAAACGAGCAGCTGTGGTGTTGCTCTTTCCCCAAAACTGGTTATAGATGTCTGTCAACTTCAGAACGATTCTCTCATTAATGGCCTTGTCAACCATGTCCCTGTACCTTTTTCGGAATTGGCTTTGAATCTAAGTCGATGGCTATTTATGAGGTGTAGAAAGAACCCTATTGATTGTGATGGGCTGGATGCTGAATCCGTCGATATCACCATCGGGCATCCTCAATTTAAAGTGCCATGTGTTGCTCAATTTAAAGTGCCGCGTTTTCATTACCCTGTTCCGGTGCATGACACCAATCGGCCAAACAATCAAAGTTTCAAACATAGGTCATATACAAATAGAGTGTGAAGAAATCCTGCAAGTGACCACATTATCTGGATTCTGACGATGATAAGGATAAAAGAAGATTTATTTCTATGAGCGATGATTCTCATTCAAGCGCCCTTACGACACACAGTTAGCAAACTCATGCCTGTTGTGACTTGTGTGTCTCAGCTCATTCAGATATACAATTTCAACCAGAAACCGGTAGATCATCAACACTCGGTTAGAATTACCGTGCCTATGCATCGCCATTTCTAGCTTCAGTTGGTGAACTGGGAACAAAGGGAACAAAACCTCGGCTCCCAATCTTCATATTTATTTGACTAGTCAATCCATGCCAGAAAAGACGATACAGCAGACCAGTTGATCATGTTCACAGAAATATTGAAATAATAAACGTCAACAGAACCCCTTTTGTTCAGCTAGTATTCATGATGAGTTTTCCAAAACCCATTCAACCAAGGTTGAGACAACAAATCCTGTTACGCCACGTTTCTTATCACTCCACACTGGTCTAGCCATGTCTATATGCAGCCATTGCACATCTTCATCCACAAACTGCTTAAGAAAAAGTGCAGCAGTGATGGAGCCACCTGGACGGCCTCCAGTGTTCACCATATTAGCAATCCCAGATTTCATTGATTCCCAATAGCTTTCCTCAAGTGGCATTCTCCAAAACTTTTCTCCTGCAATTTCTGCAGCTTTGGATATTTCTTCTGCCATTTCATCATTGGGAGTGTACATTCCAACAATTTCATTTCCAAGAGCAATTATGCAGGCTCCAGTGAGAGTTACAAGATCGACCACCTTATGAACGCCTTGTTTACATGCATAAACCAAAACATCTGCCAATGTCAACCTGCCTTCTACATCCGTGTTATTTACCTCAATTGTCTTCCCGTTTGAAGCTGTAACTATGTCACCAGGCCGCATACCAGTGCCACTAATCATGTTTTCATATGCAGCAACAATGAAATGGACCTCCACCTCGGGAGGCTTAATTTGACCAATAGCCTTTGCTGCACCAAGAACTGCTGCAGAACCTCACATGTCAAACTTCATGAGTTCAATAAGACATCCTGGTCCTGTCTTGATGTTGTAACCTCCACTATCAAATGTCAATCCTTTTCCAACTATGGCAAGTTTAGTCTTAACATCTCCAGTTGGAGGCTTGTAGCAAAGGTGAATGAACTTTGGAGGGTTTGCAGATGCTGCAGCCACTCCTAAATATGATCCCATTTTCAACTCTTCACATTGCTCTACATCCAATATCTTTGCAGTGAGTACATCCAATGTAGCGGGATTATAGGAAAAACCTTGAGAATGAAACACAGCAGTATTATCTGTATATTGATGATAAGATTCAGCACTATGACATGAGTCAGATATTCCCACAAAACCCATAGGAGACAAAGGTGATATGGGTGGGCTATGGTTTCGGACAAATCCCCAATTTCGTAGCGCAACCAGTGCAAAATATGAATTATGCGCTACGAAATCACTTAAAGCATGTTGCGCTGCGAAACTGCTGAAAAGGATTTATGTGCTTTACCATCAAACAAATGTAAGACATTTGGCATTGAAATTTTGTCAGTGATAACACGGGATTGGAGGAAAAACCCAGCGAAACACAACCATGATTCTTCGGGTAAGTACTCTGTCGATTCCTTGTGTTCTCCTTAATGTTATGCCAGAGTAATGATGTGTAGGTTGTGGGGGTTACATGATTCTTCAAACTTCACTATAGAGATGGTACCTTTAATGGAAGCAGCATGCAATAGTGAAATAATGGATTGGGGAAATATACTGTTTGATAAGTTAGCAACAGTGGTTCTTAAATTCAGAAACAAATCCCGCGTTACTGAAAGGTTCATTCCCCCATTTTACTATAGTGCCTACATCTTGGATACCCTGTGTTTTAATTCCAAATTTCCTGTGCTGGGGTGGAGATGGACTCCACAAGACCCCATTCCCATTCATATATACCACCAGAAGTTATGGAAAGCCCACTATAAACACCATTTATATCAAGTTTGCAATGGTTTTATGTTACCCATTCACTATGCCATTTTTGACAAACCTGCTCCTAAGATTTCCTCACAAGCGGAGATTGACTTGAAAGCCATAGGGAGATGGTTCAGAGAAGAAAAATTCACCTATGTAAGAGTTTTCGGCAGCCATGCCAAGCCTCATGTCCTCCCTTTGTATACACCCGACAAACTATTAGCCCGAGAGGTAGCATATCAAATTACATCCGAAGGAGTTACATAGACTCTAAGGAATAAAAAGAAGCAGGTTTGGCCTCCTTTTCCTCTAAGATGTGGTGTTTACGCTCTACATGACTATAAACATGCAGAGAAAGAAGCAGATACGATTAATGCACTGAATCTCGCCACTCTTCCTAACAAGCGATTTGATCCAAACAAAGTCACCTACAATGCACTTGAACAGGCAAAACTCACTAAATTTGAACATAAAGATGATGAGTTTGATGACCTATTCTCCTCAGCCGAGTCGCTATTTTAGGTTCAATCATTAGCCAAAATGAGATATCATGATGACAGGTTAGTTGAATTTAACAGACTTAGAGAGCAAAGGTTGCAAACTCTGCCTCTAGATCTGTTAGCAACGACCCCGATGACACAATCAAGCGAGCCTGAGCAGGGACTTACCAATGAACCTCCTGCTACATCAGAAGTTGCTGGAGAAATCCAAACAAAAGAGCAGGAGGAAGTGCAGAGAAAAGAGCAGGAGGAAGTGCAGAGAATAGAAGCATTGCACTTAAAAGAATAGAAGCCTCCCGGGATAGAATAGTCACTTATGTTTTCACTGTTAGATTAAGTCATCCACTCATTATCATTTATTAGAAACCAATCACTCATCCATCCCCTTTTATTCATTATTGGGAAACTGGTCCCATTATATCCAGTCGGAGCCACCATCCCAAACGAAAAAGGAGCTGTATTAAGGTCCGGACGGTGTGGTTATCCCCCAATGTTGATACAACAATTTTCAGGGCATCAACAGGAGGAAAGACCATCTATATAGATGTGATGGTAGTCCAGGGTCCCTTAGATTTCAATCTTATCCTTGGATGTGACTATGTTTATGTCATGGGAACTCTTGTTTCTTCATTTTTCTGTGTGGTTTGTTTTCCACACAAAGGGAGAATATTGACCATTGATCAATTGTCATTCATTGGTCACCAAGTGCTTTTTATGCAACCATCGTCCCCTATTGGTTCTTGTTTGCAAGTAGTGCCCTCCCTGCCACATGTCAATTATGTGGCTACCCATTCCGTCTCCACATCTGTTGATGATCACACAGATGGTATAATACATTATTTACTAGGGGCAATGGAACCCGATCTATCTTTGGTACCAGTTGACATGTATCCCTCCTAGAGCGTGGTTCTCCTGTCTAGTGAGGACCTCTTGGGAGACATGTTCTCGTATGGTCCATTGTTATAGACATTTTTGTGCCTTACAGCATGAAGCATGAAATGTCGATAATATAAGGGATCCAAAGTCCCTAAACATGTTGTTCCTACCCCTAGAGGAACAAGGTCAGCAAACCACAGCACTAAATATCAGTTCTCCACCTGAAAACACTAAAAAACAGGCTAATTCTGGATCATGTCAACTGCTCCACTGAGCATCTGCGCTGAATGTCAACTGCTCCACTCTGTACCTGTGCTGAATGTCAACTGCAAAGAAGGCTACCTGTGCTGGGCGAGTTTGGCCAAGTGGCACAGTCATTCCTCAAGGTGTCAATGCCCAGGAAGCTTCCAAAATGACACTTGGATCAGGGAATTCGACTGGTGATGAGTAAGAGGATCTAGATCTCCAAGTGGAAGCAAGGATCTCCAAGTGGACTCAAGAACTGAAGAATAACTGAAGTGGGAGAGGACACTAGTCAGCTCCATGCCAAGCTCAAGCTGACTCATCCTTTCTCCAAAAATCCTATATATAGATCTCTCTCATGAGGTCTAAGGAGGCTGGAATCTTGTGAATGTAAGGAAGTGCTGTTGGTTTGAGTATAGAACTATTGGGTGATTTGCTTGAAGGAGGTGAAGAGGAGATTTCTTTCTGCTGGGAGGTGATGCTGGATTGGGCCTTTTATGGTTGTATCACTTCCTGAACTTTACTTCTTCCATTAATAAAGCATTTGAAGTTCTTCTATATGCATGTGTCTCAATGGCGTATTGATGCTTGTATATTTGATTTATTCTAATCCTTGAATCAATTATGAATGTATGCTTCTTGTAGTTTCCCTCTCTTGTTATTTTGCAGGATCTTGGTGTAGCTGGGCCAGTGAAAGAGCAAGGAGCTGGGAGCAAGCAGCAAGGAGAGAAGATTGGATCAATCATTAGCGGAAGACAACGGTTAGTGGATCTCTTTCTCCCCTCTCTTACATATCATAAAGAAGTAATCTCGAATAGCTTTGCTTTGATTGTTGCTGAGGTACTATCAACCTTAGAGTGGGATAGGGTCATTCCGTATTGGATACTTTTCCCAACAACAAATTGGCGACTCCACTGGGGATCGTATCTTGTTGGTTGTTTGTGTTTTTTGCTATTCATTTCATAAACACAGGGAGTACCGAATCGAAACTGAATTTGGATCTTTCAAATGCAAAGTAGAGGGCAGCTACTCTAGCTCAGTTTCTGGGCAAGTTTATGATTTGAAGAGCTGATTCACAAGGACTCTAAATAGCTCTTAGTGATAGCTTTTCATCCTCCTTTTCATCCCTTAGTGTGTACTTGACTGATAGCTTCTGATTTGGCCAAAAACTGTGAATTTTTGAGCAATCTGTGTCCCGGAAACTGAGAAAAACGCAAGTTTATCTCTTCAGTGCAGGCACTGTGAAGGCAGTCTGAATTTCAGCGCAGTTCCCGAAGGGGCTACCTGCGCTGAAGGTCAAACTGCCAGTGTACTACCTGCGCTGAGCCAGTTTTGCCTAGTGCTACTGGGGTTCCCTCCTGTTTATTGCCATGTTTTCACCCTTGTTTTTGCAGTCGGTTACCAGTCAATGTACCTATCTGAAACCAGCTTTCCTTGCCACTATTCCGCCTCGGTTGTATAAAGAAACTGTGTTTGTTCTTTGTGTATTTCTTATATCATTTACAGTTTCCCATAACAAAAGTGAACTAGTCTTGCTGTGGCCTCTTAGATCTAGACCTGTGTAAAGTGTCGTTTTGATCTTAAGAGTTAGTTTAGTTGCTGTTCATAGCTGATTGAGCTTTTGCTTTCGTCATATGGTTTGAATTTATATATTTCTAGTGTCGAAACAAGTAAATCTTAAGGTGTCTTTTGATTTTGGACAAGCTTGTTTGCTTTCACTTGAAATTGAATTCAAAGTTATACAACAGCTTTCTTTTTGTATCGCACAAACATTAAGAAAGAGAAAAGAAATACCTGCATTGTGCATGTGCATCTTTGACAGCTTACATGTTGATTTAGGAAAAAGTGCATTAGTGTGTGCTCTATGATCTGTGTGAAAAGATGTTGTCTTTCTTTTCCCTCAGTAGTTAAGATTTTCAAAGTTGAAAGATTGAAAAGCTTGCTTATCATCTTAGACTGCATTTAGGAGTGTTATCATACATCTCGTGGTGATCCATAAAGGCAAACTGCTAAACAAGATCAACCTTAAAATAAATTGAATTTACATAACAACGCTTTGAAACATAACGCAAACACATAGAGGTCTAAGCTAGAGACGTGTTCCGGCGTCGTTAAATGTGATATCTTAGAGTTGAGTGGTTGGGTGATTCCTCCACGGTGAAGCGATAAGTATCAATACGGACTTGTGCTCCCATGTACCGTCGCGTATATATTGGGAGACCCCTATAGGAACAAAGCCTTTATCCATAGGAAACCGTGTCGACCGCCCTACTGATCGCAATGCAGTGAACACAGCATTCACGAAGATCGACCACCCGTACCGTAAAACGTATTCTGTGGTTTTGCGAAAAGTTTGGCACACCCTCTGCCTAGAACTCCAGAGCAGTTTCTTTTGGCCTTTTTCAAACTCTATAACTGAAAAAGTCCATCCGAGCATTTGTCACTTCGGGCTCGTTAAAACATCGAAGGAGACTAGAGTCATCTTTAGCTTTTTCTCGACTCTTAAAAAGTGAAAAAGCAAGTTGTGTCTAAAGCGTCATTATAAAATTTATTTTAAACGGAACATAATCACCTCCTATTCCTGCGTTGATCTGTAGGTTGAGAACATGGAACGCCCCAACCAAGGAATTCCACAGGATGGAAATCCTAGTCCTTTCTCCTCTTGGGGAGAAGTTGGTGCGCCCCACATGGCCACATTGTCGCTTCCAGGACTGACAATTGGCCTGCCTATTTGGCTATTCTCAACCAATGTAGTTCAGAACACCATGGTTCCTGAACAGTCGAGTCAACAGTTAGATGAGTCTAGAGCTGCCCACTAGCCTTCTACTTCCTATAACTCTTCCTCTAATCCTTCATCTTCGCAAGGTAGAGCCAGCAAAAGCCAAGCTCCCATGGAGAAGAAGGAGAAGAAGAAGAGAGAGAAGAAGAAGAAGGAGCCTAAGGCGACTGGGGGCAAGCAAAACTCATCTGACAAAAATCCACACACAGCACAGACCGGGCCTAAATCACCATGTGTCATATGTAAAGGAGACCACTTCCATAGAGATTGTCCCTGTATTCCCCGGATACTAAGGGACTGGTCCCCTCGTTTGCACAATTCGGGAGCATCAACCTCTGATAGCCATGTTGAATGCTTACCGGCAACTAGCAAAAGTGAAGGTTCAAGTCAAAGGGGGGGAGCAAGATCCCCCTGCAGACTGTGTGAAGGCGATCACGCCATCCACCGTTGTCCCTTCTTAGACGAAGCGAAGATAGTTTTGGAAGATCGTCCGGTTTCACCGTTGAGACTTCCTCCTGGATACAAAGAACTCGTGCCAAGTCCTTCATTGGTTGAAAATACAGCTGGCCCGCTCAAGTGGTCAGTTGAAGCGTCAGTCATTGAAAATGAACCTACTGAATCCAGACCAGACGAAAGTCTAAAGGTCGAAACGGCAGTTGACTCGGTTCCGCCTTCAGAGGTTTCATCTTCAAATGACACCGTCACTGAAGATTCATCTTCAAATGACACCCTCACTGAAGAGAATAAGGATGACACCATCTAGATTCTTTTCATCAACACCGACTCTGATGAGCATCAGGGCAATGCGCCCATTCCTTTATCGTAGGAAGGAACATCGTCAGGGTCATATCCGGCCGTGTATTCAGTCCCACCACCAAGCAACCTGGTTGTGTCCTTTGATTGGAACCAACTAGGCAGACCCCGGTTGCCAGCCAGTATACCATTCAGAATCATGGTCCAAATTTATAGAATGGTAATGGCCGGCACTATCATTGATGAAGGGGCATCTGTGAGTATCCTTTCCTCTATTGCTTGGAAAGCACTGGGTTCCCCGGCGCTTTTGCCTGAGATAAGAAATCTCTCGGGTTTTGATAAAGGAACCAGTCGACCATTAGGGATCCTCCCCAATGTGCCTGTTACATTGAAAGGGAAGACCGTTCAAATGAACATGATGGTCGTTCAAGGACCCTTGGATTATAACCTACTCCTTGGACGAGACTATATATATTGCATGGGAGCTATAGTCTCCTCACTCTTTAGAGTAATGTGTTTTCCACACGAAGGAAGAATGGTCAAGCTCGTAGATCAACTTTCATTTCCGGGATCACGCATCGTAAATAGTCAAATACCAACCCTGAATGGTCTATTCAATCAAGAAATGTCTCCACCCCCAGTCCTCCTTCCCGATGAGTGCGAGTGATTCAGAAAGATGGGACTGGAACCCAGGGGGCATGCATCCTGGTCTGCTTCGGGCAGAGGAAACCTTGGGTATGAAATAGAATTTCCGCGGGAGAATATGACTAGTCCGTACCCCGTCCGTAGAGGAAGAGGGGTTGTTCTGGAACAGGATTCTTTTGTCAAGGTTACTTGTTTGACAAAGGCCATTCACCATTGTCTACTTCGGTAGACAATGCCGAGGAAATGTTTTCATTTGATGGTGTTAACAAAACAATCTTTGGGTAACCAGAAAGAGGCAAGCCTCACCCTTTAAAACAAATGTTTTATCGGATAAGTAGGGGCAGCCTTGAAATTGTACTTTATACCTGGGGGCATGCAACCTTTTGGAGTGCAAGCAAGGGACGACTATTTATTTTTTTAAATTTTTAGGTCCTCCCTTTAAACCTGTAGGTCTAACCCTTTAAACTCGTAGGATTAGCCGTTTCCAAACTTGCATAAAGAAAGGAGCGGAGCATAGCTTCGTGAGATAAAGCTCCATAAAAAATAGCTATCTCACAGGAGACATTCTTATCTTATGACTGGTATATCGAGTAGTTTTACCGCGGAATTTATGCTCGTTAAAAAATAGAAAAGCGAGATCCGAGCAGTTTTAGCACATAGTTCATGCTCGTTAAAAAATAAACATAAGATTGAGCAGTGTTTTGGTGCTTTCAAGCTCTTAAAAAATGAACCCAGTACCGGTAAATAACCACTGTGATCGTAAATTTATTAGCCATAAAAAGCCTTGGTCGTGTTTGCACCTGCCACCTCCATTTCATTTGGCCGATCGTTCACCCCCATATGATTGTTTACCCATTTTGAGGAACAGCTGCGAAGAGTGATTTCACCTAGCCATCCTTGTGACACTGCCGTGATTGGAAAATTCCAACCTGTACCTGGAATCTGCTGCTATCCCTGTTTATCACTCGTTCCTCAAAAGACGAGTCTTCTTTGAGCTCTTTTCTCCTGACTCGTAAAATATGAAAAGTTTGCCGAGTTTTGGCCTTCCAGCTCGTTAAAGTGACCGGAAGAGCTATCCCTCCTCTAGATTTTAATCTTTTTGGACCTGAGGGATTATTACACAAAAAGGTCGAGCGCTTGTTTTATTCGGCTCGTTAAAATTATCGAAAATCATCCCTTCTGTATTGTTTTATACTTTTTCGGACTTAAGGGATTAGATGACGAAAAAGGAATTTTGGAGTTAACTTTCTGTACCTTTTCAGACTCTCTAAAAATGAAAAGGACCGAGTTTTCCTTGTCGTTAGACTCGTTAAAATGATTAAATAGCGACAAACTTGTCTTTAGACGAGAACGAGTTTCCCTATCGCTAGGCTCGTTAAAACATAGCGATGGGCTTGCCCGAAGGGCAGGTTATAGAACAAGCATATGTTATCCTCCTCAAGCTTGACAAAAATAAAGAGGTACTGGTCAGAAATGACTGGGGAAAAATTGGGAGAACCTCAAAGCTTTAATGGTAGCAAGTCGCTCTTGAACATGACACTTTTCCTCCGTATCACATCGGGTTGGGTTGTTTCATTCACCGGTCTCACCACCATGGTCTTCGCCAAACCATCCACATTTGGGGTAATGCTACCGATCCATCACATTAGTGTCGTTATATGTTCAAGAGATGTTGTTCAGAAAGAGTCAACCGTGTCCCATCCACTGCCATACATTATCCTTCATCCACCCATGATCGCCACCCTGAATCATATTTCACAGACTGTTTTCACCTCCACTAAAATCATTAGCTCTGTTCCGTGTCACTGATGTGGGATTCATTAAGGCCCTCCTTTGACAGATCGCTTCTTGTCGACTTCAGCTCACTATCCAAGAAGTTGATCTAGGAACAACCCCCTCAGTACTTTGAAGCTTGCATGCCTCAATGGCAAGTTTTTCACTTCCGGCGACAGGTATACATCAATGACCTTCGACCAAAAGATTTTGCGTGGTGTTCGACGCCAAGTCCTTTATTCACACCACGTGAATTGTACTGTCGTACCTTGATGATCATTATCATTATCGGTGATTCCTCTCGCGCTTGTTAACGGTTTACATCATTGACCGGTAATCAAGTGATGTCTTTCCATGTTCGACTTCAGCGCAATTCTCACATGGATCGACTTGTACTTAGAGTGAAGATCGAACGAGTTTGAAGACCCCGGATCTAGTTTCATCCATCCGGGCTGCGATATATATTCAGGAAATATAAAGACATTTGACATGTACATCATTGCAGCAGATGATCATCCTACTCCAAGGATGATAATTTCAGCAGAGAATTATCAGTCTACCATCAGACGATCGTCTGTTCTATGTACCAAAATGAATTTATAAAGCTGAGCATGGGAATGCCCGCCCCAGCTAGATCATGAAAGCAGAATGAAAAATAATGTATTGTATTGTATTTTATTACAGGTCACCTCTCAGCGATTGAATGAACTTCGGATCCTCCTGATAAAGCATTTCACCCGATAAACGGCCTCATAATTTAGGGGGCAACTGTTATAGACATTTTTGTGCCTTACAGCATGAAGCATGAAATGTCGATAATCTAAGGGATCCAAAGTCCCTAAACATGTTGTTCCTACCCCTAGAGGAACAAGGTCAGCAAACCACAGCACTAAATATCAGTTCTCCACCTGAAAACACTCAAAAACAGGCTAATTCTGGATCATGTCAACTGCTCCACTGAGCATCTGCGCTGAATGTCAACTGCTCCACTCTGTACCTGCACTGAATGTCAACTGCAAAGAAGGTTACCTGCGCTGGGCGAGTTTGGCCAAGTGGCACAGTCATTCCTCAAGGTGTCAATGCCTAGGAAGCTTCCAAAATGACACTTGGATCAGGGAATTCGACTGGTGATGAGTAAGAGGATCTAGATCTCCAAGTGGAAGCAAGGATCTCCAAGTGGACTCAAGAACTGAAGAATAACTGAAGTGGGAGAGGACACTAGTCAGCTCCATGCCAAGCTCAAGCTGACTCATCCTTTCTCCAAAAATCCTATATATAGATCTCTCTCATGAGGTCTAAGGAGGCTGGAATCTTGTGAATGTAAGGAAGTGCTGTTGGTTTGAGTATAGAACTATTGGGTGATTTTCTTGAAGGAGGTGAAGAGGAGATTTCTTTCAGCTGGGAGGTGATGCTGGATTGGGCCTTTTATGGTTGTATCACTTCCTGAACTTTACTTCTTCCATTAATAAAGCATTTGAAGTTCTTCTATATGCATGTGTCTCAATGGTGTATTGATGCTTGTATATTTGATTTATTCTAATCCTTGAATCAATTATGAATGTATGCTTCTTGTAGTTTCCCTCTCTTGTTATTTTGCAGGATCTTGGTGTAGCTGGGCCAGTGAAAGAGCAAGGAGCCGGGAGCAAGCAGCAAGGAGAGAAGATTGGATCAATCATTAGCGGAAGACAACGGTTAGTGGATCTCTTTCTCCCCTCTCTTACATCTCATAAAGAAGTAATCTCGAATAGCTTTGCTTTGATTGTTGCTGAGGTACTATCACCCTTAGAGTGGGATAGGGTCATTCCGTATTGGATACTTTTCCCAACAACATCCATGAATAGATTAGTCAGCATATTTCCTTGTCTTGTGTCAAGCTCATTAAAAAATGAAACAATGAATGTGAGCATAGTTCCTTGTCTTGTGTCAAGCTCATTAAAAATGAATCAAGGAGATCGAGGATAGTTTGTTCTTGTATCAACCTCATTAAAAAATGAAATAGATGTCCAAGGATATTTCTTTTACTGTGTCAACCTCGTTAAAAAATTAAACAAGCACCTTTTCCAAATAGATTCTTTGATTAAGATTTCGTAAAATCCCAGTCGAGTCTTTCTTCGATCTCGAAAGTGAACCTTCATTCCATCCACCTAGCTAAATAAAATGAAGCTTGGGGGGCATGTACCTCGAATTGAGTCATTATGCTAGGGGCATGCAAACTTAACTCAAGCATAGTTTGTCTTTGTTTCAAGCTTGTGTAAAAATGAAACCAAACTCAAGGATAGTTTTTCGTTTCAAGCTTATGTAAACATGAAACTGAATTCAAGCAGAGTTCCCCATGGTTCAAGCTTGTGTAAAAATGAACCCATGCCCAATTTACATCTCTTGATTTCCATTTTTATCAGCTAATTTATGCTAGATGAGCCTTGGTTGTTTTATTCCATTGCCACCATCTCTTTGGCCAATCATTCGCTTTCACTTGGTTGTTTTAACCTTTCTTGAGGAATCACAACAATGAGTGGTATTATTAGCCAACCTCTTGACCATTACATGTTTTGAGCAGTTCCATCATTGCTAGAATTGGTTGCTATCCTTTCATACTACTTGTTCCTCTAGGACGAGTCACCTTTTAAGCTCTTTTCTGTCTTGTAAAAAATTGAAAAGATTGCCGAGTATTTTTTCCTTTTAGTCTCGTTAAAGTAAATAAAAACGGAGATTCTATTTTAAGCTCTTTTCCGACTCTCAAGACATGAAAAGATTACTTATCTCTTGTCATTTTGACCTTGTAAACGGTTCCAAAACGTCATTCACCCAGTATACGTTTACCCCTTTTTCGGGTTGGGATAAACTATTTACGAAAAATGTACTCCTTGGTCGACATGACCAAGAGGTTCTCTCGAGTATTGTTTTCCACCTTTTCGGGCTCAAGAGACAACTTTACGAGAAGAGACCTTTTGGAGTTTTCTTTTCCATATCTTTTTCAAACTCTCTAAACATGAAAAAGATACCAAGTTTCTTCCTTTGTCGAACTCATTAAAAGATTCAATGACATAGGACTTGTCATTATGACAAGACTGAGCAACTCCTTCCCAGGGCTCGTTAAAACTAGGTAGGATCCATCCGAAGGATGGACTTATATTACAAGCATATGTTATCCCCATCAACATTGTGTAAAAATAACTACGGTACTTGCCATAAATGGTGGGGAGAAATTGGAAGTATTTCATCAGTTGTATTCTTCACTTAAGGCAGCATGTCGCTCTTGAACATTGACACTCATCTATTGTTCGTGTTGAGTTTTGGGACATCCTCACTCTGTCACTTGCCTCCCTGGGTTTTGGGTTATCCATTTTAAACCTCTCATATGATCTCTGCCACGTCACCATGACCTATGATCCTATGATATCAAATGCTACCAAAATCCAGAGTCGTGTCATCAACATGTCCAAGAGAAGTCTTCCTACTTGTACATTGTCTGATCATATGTCACCATCTCGGTTTACTCTCATTCATTGTGTTTCCCATTTCATTTTGATGATGAAGCATTCATTATGACCTTTCTTTGACAGATCACTTCCTATCGACTTCAGCTCATTATCCAAGAAGTTGATCTAGAAACCCCCTTGCAGTACATTAGAGCTTGCATAGCCTCAATGGCAATTTCTTCGCACTCGACGGTAGGTTCTCATCATTGGCCTTTGATCGAATGATTTCACGAATTTTTGACTTCAGTTCCTTATTCACACTTCGTGAATTGCACTGATAGTACCTTGAGAGCCATTGAAATTATGGGTGGTTTCTCTCACGCTTGTTAATGGTTCACATCATTGGCCAGTAATCAAGTGATTTTCTAGCATGTTCGACTTCAACACGTCTATTCACATGTTAGAATTTGTACTTTGATCGAGTCATGTTGGAGTGCAAGACTCAGGGCTTAGATCATAAAAGTCCAGGTTGCGAGGAGTGATGAGTAATTCATGATTATATGATTCTTTAGACGGATGGTTGTGACCATGCCGTGGGTATAATTTTGATCCTACTTAGGCGGATGGTTGCACCCATGCTGTGGATTTATTTCATATGATCCCTTCAGTCAGATGGTTGCATCCATATTAAGGATCCATGCACATGATCCTTTTCTTGATGGATAGTTGTGCCTATACCATGGATTCCTGTATTGTTATATGCCTCTCGTGTTTATCAGGCATGAATATTAGATTTTAGATATGTACATATATGTTTGAGTTGCAGGTCTTCCGATGCTGGTATTCCAAGTCCTCACTACATCTTAAAGCATTTCAACCATCACTCTTAGCTCTGACTTCATGCTTTAGGGAGCATCTGTTACACAGTAATTTTTCACTCTCCTATCACTCCCCGTTCCTGATCTTGGAGAACCCCAGTAGTGACTACTGTGTTATAGTTTCACCATGAAACATATGCTCTTGTATCCCTTGAAGTTTGAAGAAAGTAGTTTCCACTCCCTTCATAAAATTTCCAGAGAATCCTTATTAAAACCTAGTTTTTAAGATCAATGCTCTTTCCCAGTGTCTCACTCGTGTCGATTGGCAGAGTTCTACACTGTGACCCACACCGATCAACGCTACTGTTAGCCCAATATCTACATTAGTCTACTTCTAGAAAGTTTTTATAAAAATAAACAAAGTTTCACATCTAGAAACTTCTAGTGGCGATGCGATGCAGGTTTGTTTGGTTGGATAAGGGTCGAGAACTCCATATAAGGTTCTTTCCCCCTTAAAAGTGGACCTTCCCAAGGATATAAGAGCTTCTTCCCCCTTGAGTGGATCTCATTCTTATCCTCCTCTCCCTATATAAACCACTTCCTCTTACCCTTTTGGGTTACAATATAAAAACCATCTGCAAAATTCTGAAATCTTTAGCTTTTGATAGAAGAAGATTAGTATTAGATGAAAAAAGACTAGTCTTTGGTAGCTAAATTATGAGGAAAGAGAGTTAGAGCTTGGAAGCCATTTCATGTCAAGCTAGGGGAGGAAAATAGTGATGAAAAGGTGTGTAGCAGGACTTGGATACTGCAAAGGAGATCTCCAACATCAAGGCTTCGGTTGTATTTCTCCTTGAAATATTTTAATACAACTAATGGTTTATTTCCTATATCGGGTGTAATATTACATTTGATAGCTTAGAACTCCTTGACCTTTTAAGTATATTGGATTTGATTTTATGCTATCACGTTTGTTGTTTGTTCTTTCATGTTTGTTTCAGGTACTTGAACGAAAGGAACAAAAGGAAGCTGGAGCAAGGAAAAAAGATCACTATCAAGTGTATTAGCGTTATAAGAGGTAGGCCCTCTTATTCGATTCTAATCTAAGGAGATTTACATTAGGCTGTCTTGTTTGTGGCTAGACCCACTTTCTTGGGCTAGAGGGATTGTCTTTGTCTGCAGAGAGGATTTACCTACACCACACCAACCAAGGCACATTTCTCCTCATCCTCTCCCTTGGATGAAGTCCCATCTCTGGTATTCTGCATTTTTTCCTCTTGTACCAAATCAGACCACAAGTGTTCCCAATTTGGTAGTTTCTCCCTCATTTTCACAATTCCTAGTAGTTGTGCTAGCTCTTGGGAAGGCCTAGAAGGGATAGGATCACCAAATCATCCTCTGCTACAGTAACACCAACTTGACCAAGTTCATCACAACATTGTGTGAACCTACTAAGGTACTGTGGAATGGTCTCGTTCCTCTGCATCTTGATATTTCTAAGTTTGTCCTTGAGAGTTAATTTCCTGTGGTCACTACTATTATGGAACAATTTTGTCAGCGCTTACCACATTGCATACATAGTCTCTTTCTTTTGGATGTTTGAGACAATATGGTCTCGTACACCCTCCAATATGATCCCCCTCACCTTGGCAACACACTACTTCCATTTTTCCAGATCCTTAGCATCAAATGCAGTTGGTTTTAGAATATCATTATCAATGAATTCCTTCAACCCACTATCCTCCAATACTGCCTCCATGCGCTCTCCCATGCAACATAATTCTAGCTTCCCTCAAGGGCATACTCGAGCCTTAGTCCATTGAAAGGCATCTTCTCATTCCTGAAGAAAAGCTGCGACCCTGGTCTGCAAATTCGAGCCTCCTACAATGACAACTTCGAAATATCTATTTTATAGTGATTCTAGCCCTAATATGATGTAGAAATTAATATGTAGATTCAATACTGCTCATGAAATTTACTAAATCACAAGACTTGAAGCTACTCTACTGATTTGCGAAAGTTAATTCACCATCTAAAACAAGAATCATAGACAAGAAAAATGAAAAATCACACATGCACAAAGATTTATCTCGGGGAAAGTAACTGCTCGAATCCCCTTACTATCTATATTGCATTAACTAGAGAATAGAGAAGGAATAGATATGCTTGCTCAAGCTTGAGCACACCCTACAAGTGTATAGTTTATCCCTCTGCCTGTCTGACAAACTCTGGCCAACACTTAGCCAATTTTGAAGCCATCCAAGCTCCTATTTCCTGGCATTGTTCCATTGGGAATTTTCCCCTATTTTGTTTAGGAATTTTACACTTGGAATTGTACAATTTCCTTAGGTATTTCTTTGACTCCATGCACCATCTATACACATTGGAATATGCTACAATTGATAGTGCATTTCCTTGGAATCTCCATCTCAACTAGGTAACTCGAATTCTTTGCATGAAAAAATTATTTTGGGCTGATTGATAAGTTAACTGGTTAATCACTGAGTGTGGTTGAAGTTTCACTTCCACAACTTGACCTTCACTAGTTGTTCTGACAGTTAGAACTAGTTAAACTAACAATAACTAAAATTATCTGAAATAGATTGCTACAAATTAGTAATCAAACATACTAAAATGAAATCAAGCTTCCCCAACTCAAATTAACTGAGTTAGTTGAGTGACAAGTGCCATGCCACCTCATGTTGAGTAGGTAAATCCTCTCTGTGGACAAAGACAATCCCTCTATCTCAATTCGTGGGTCTAGCAACAAATGAGACAATCTACAAGACACTTTCCTAGATTATAATTGAAATAAGAGAAGAGGAAGGAGACCTACCTCGCTCTGATGTTATAATGCACTCCTTTGTTGAAGCCCTTGATCACTTGCTCCACAGATTCAGTCCTTGCTGCTCATAATGTTTGAATACTTGCACAAGAGGCCAAAGGCACGACAAAACATAAAAGTGTAACAAGCATAATAAAATGTTATCCACTTAACAGAGCAAGGAGCATTAAGATAAATGAAGCATTGACATAAGCATTTATGGAAAGTGAACCAAAAATTGTATATATTAATAAACAAAAGAGGAAGCATACAACCCAGGCCTTGAAGTTAATAGCCCTCCTAGAGTGAATTTTCAAGTCCAAGCCAAAGTGAATAGCATGTAGGCACTATCTCAGCATAAGGGTGAAAATAATCAGAGACCAACCATTTGGGAATGGAGGGGGATGAATTTATAGGCAGGGAGAGGGAGTTAGGATCTCACCAAAGATAGGGGAAGGTCCCCATCTCAAGGAGGAAGATCATAGGAATAAGATCAAAGGGTAATATTAGGAGAATTCGACCACATCCACAAAAAACATCATCCAACTTGACGTTATGGAAGCCTCTAGATCATGAAGCTTCTCCTCCACTTTGGAAACAATTTCCTTTTAGGGGTTCAACGCAAGTATCTAGGAAATATCTGCACTGGCAGTGCGAGGCTCATATGGTGCAACCTACCATTAGCATGAGAGGGAAGTGTCACAGTCACGCTGATCCATGAGTTAGGGTTTTGAGCTCATTTTTCTCAAGAAAGCCTCAAGGAAATCTTTCATTAGTTCTTCAGGGAGGATCTAGACTGCATATTAGGATGGGTACACTGCATAGTTCTAAAGGTTTCCGCACTCCGGGGTATGACATAGGGAACTGTAGGAGGTGTGACAAAATACTATGTCACACCTCAGTTAACTACCTCCAAGATTTCCGCTAAAATATAAATTCAAATTTTAATCTAGATTGACCAAGGAAAAGTCAAAACTAGATTTTCTTGTTGCATTTTCAACAAGCAGTGCTTATGGCTCTAAGGTAGAGGATGCCCAATAGATGAGTTGGCAAAGGTAATGTGGGGAATGAAAGGTAGATGTACCCCTTTTCCTATGAATCAGTGGCCACTACCTTTGATTCTGTACCTTTGGAGGTTCGTAGGGATATTTTGGATCTGGAATGTGTGGAGGCTGGAGTTTGTCCTTATGGGTCAGATTCTGAAATGGATGGAGAGAAAGAGAAATGGTTTCCAAATATTGGTCGATTTCATAAAATGAGGTTGCATTTCTTGAGTTCCTTGGCATTGAATGAACAAACTACAACATTTCTCGGTCTCATGTTTAGGGATAAATAGGTAGAAACTTATAATGTTTTCTCGTCTGTAGAGGATATTAAGAGGATGATTCGTGATATGTGTTTCGATTTGAACAATATTGATTCTTGATTGTCACAAGTGGAGACATTTTTGGTGAGCAACATTAGGTCAGGAGACTTCACTGATCCCCTTGCTAAAAACATGCATACCCCAACCTTGATCTCTTTAGACAATGACTTGTATGGGGAAGACAAGTGAGGGAATGCACCTTTATGTTCTTTTTTGCCAAGGTCATTTTCTCTAGTGTTTTTAGATGATATATTATGGTTTTGGTGGAGTACGTGCATTCTCATTTGATGGACATGTTGGATCTAATTCCTTTTTGCATTCAATATGGAGTTTTCACTATGTAGTGTAGATGGATGATGTTTAAATGACACATAATTTTTTTAGGATTTCCTTTGAATGCTTGTCATATTTATTCATACAAATTGAATTGTTTTTTTTTTTTTGTGGAAGCGACTTGATGCTAAATTACATCGGACTTTTATGGCATTTGGCTCACCTTTTGTTTCGACTGTGTTACAAAAATGTTTTATGCTTTCTTCCAAAACCTGTGTTTCTTTGGTGACATATGTTTGTTTCAATTTGTATATGTGAAGGCTAGATGGAACTGACTGGTATGCAAGGTGATAGTGGTTATGGGTATTTCTTGATGTGTTTTTTCTAGAAAATAAGTTATGGGAATAAGTTGCAACATCGAGTGATATTGTATTCATTTTGGTTTTGGCTATACCTAAACCATTTCTTATTGTGTACATAATGTTTATATCTATATCTATATCTATATCTCTCTCTCTCTCTCTATATATATATATAAATTTTATATAAAATAATACACCTTCAAATCCATTTCCATCCACATCTCTTCCTTCTTTTATATATATATATAGTAACTACAATTCTAATATACCTCTTTGCATCCTCCCATCAATATGGTCTTATTAAAAAAGCAGAAGATACCACTGAAAAGTCCTACATATAAAATAGACCATTACAAATTTCAAGAAATTCTTAAAAATTTAGATAAATAATTAAAAATTTGAGCACAAATTAATGTACCTCAAAGATTACCAATTCAAAGTTGATTCATCTATGAGCAGACTTCACTATAAAGTCACCTTCATAAATATCTACACCACCCATTTCTTTCATAATGCAACCAAGCATTTGAGACGTGTTGTAAATTGATAACTCCACAACCTTGGCACACATACTAAAAGCCATATCAAAGCATATCAAGCTTTATTATTGGGAATAACTGAAAACAAATAAAATTTGCATATAATTTTTCACAGCAGTTAATTAACTTGTTTTAAATATAATGAGGATTTTTTATATGGAAAATATTTGTATATTTCATGTGAGAATTTTATATATTTTGGTTCTCAATTCATTTTTGACAAGAAGTTTCGATGATATTGCATCATAATTCATCACGTCACTTGCAGGAATTGAATTTAGGTGGAGAGAATCCCAATCATTCCTCCCAACTAGCTGAAATAAACCCAATTGACAAAAACAATGAGAAAATGTGAAAACATAAACAATAGTTTTGATAATTATGAGATCAGATATTTCATGCACTAAAAAATTCAAAAATTTATCCATATAAGTAAAAGAGTGTTTTCACAACCTTGAATAGGGATTATTAAATGATTATGGTCTTTTCTTTCCATATGACTAGAATTCATTTTTAAAAGATGTAGTCTAACTATTATATGTTTTGCATTTTTTCTCATAATCCATTGATATAAGTTTTTATGAGATTAATGTTTTTGTTGTTTAAAATGTGTTTTTTAATGTATAAATGGATTCAACATCGTGAAAAACCCTTGAAGAACCTAGACTATGCAGATTTCACAACTAAAACTTGTGATTCCAACAAATCCCTACCTAATTTTGGATAAATTTGACTAAATATTTTTGTGGTCCATATGAGGAATATACATGCTTCGGTCCTCAAGGGTGATTTTTGTTGGATCATTAAATTAATTTTCATCCATCTTGATACTTTTAGAGTGGAAAAGTTGAAAAAATCAACCAGTAGTACCATTTTTACTAGCGGGTCCTAGTTTGGCGAATTGAGGTCTGAAACCTTTCAGAAGTAGTTTGAGGCATCAAATGAAATTTTTTGAGGTTAAATCTCTGTTTCCTAAGAGGGAACCCCCTCGTGATATATTACACACAGATACCTTTCAACGACAAAATGATTTTCTCAATCAAAGTATGTATGCAAAAGTTATGCCAATAAGAAGTTGAACTCTTGTTTTAACCACCATGATTCAAGAGGATGTCATGGTAGCCCCCATTATTAATGGAAAATGGGTTAGCCATGTGATCATGATAAAGAAGACTCTACAAGAGTAGAAATTCTAACTCTAGTTAAGAGTTGAAAGATTCAAACATAACCATTAGTACACTATCGAGTTGTGTTATATTTGAGCCACTAGGAGGAAAAGTGGCTTCATTCTATTCAAGTGAATTTTGTTCCATGTGTTAGAAAATTATATATATTACAGAGAAATGGAACACATAAAATATATTGCAGAAATATAAACACAGAAAACACATAAAACAAGAGATACATAGATATACGTGGTTCACCCAATTTGGGCTACGTTCATGGAGAAACAACCAGTCCTTCCTTTTATACTATCCAGCAAAATGAAGAGATACAACCTAAAGCAGATCCGCTGTAATTCCCTCTTCTCTCTCACACAATCTCCTCTCTCTTTCTTGCTCAGAATACAAATCTATATAACCGCAATACAATTCCCTCATATATAGCGAGGGGTTTCCTTCTAGGGAAAAAAACCCTAAATTAAATATAACTTCTACCATCATATCTCCACCTAATGAACGGCCCAGATTGACTACAAAATTACAACATTTTACAAGGCAATTTTACATCTATTTTTAGCTTCGGGGGCACTGCCCTCAATCCCCCACTGGGGGGGCTCCAAATAATTGTCATCGCCCCCCCTGGCGACACACATTTACACGCGATGTTGCCGCCACATTACGAACTAGGGTCCAATGCGGTGATACATATGAATAAATAAGATAATTAGGCTCCACACCCAACACCATGGATAAGCAGAGTAGCTGAGCATTTATAGAGAGAGAAAACAAAGAGGGATTGTGGATTGTAGTAGCCCATGGGCCACAAGTCTCACTCCTTTGTGCTCACATCCATTTCCATTTAGAAAAAGAGAGAGTAAGACACCCTCACCTTCCAACTAGGTCTTCTCCTGAAATGGTTTTCTAGGTCATATCTCGCGTTATTGTGATTTGTGAGTGATCGTTCTATTTGTTCTCTATTTTTTACATAATTATAATTTGCATGCATACACAATAAACAATAATTAACAAATCCAAAAATATAAGGAGAGATTAACCCTCATAATTTGAATTTTGAATTTTCAAATATATTTTAGTAGATATGTCGTGAAAAACCATCCAGTGGAATATCCATGATAGTTTATGGATTGAAGGGACTCTCAAAAAACAAGGCTCGAGGCCATTATAAGGATATACTCATTGTGAGCTCAACATGTCACATGCAAGGATTGAATTTCAATGGGGAGGATAACAACATTTCTCCCATCCACTAGATATAAATACAATTTATACACACACACACACTCTATATGTCCACTAACATAAAAAATTAGACATATCCCTCTTACTTATCAACACACCATTAAATTGTTTTAAACATAATATTTATTTTCAAACTTGCATGTGATATATATATATATATATATATATATAGAGAGAGAGAGAGAGAGAGAGAGGTGGACATTGCAATATTTTATTTGTGTCCCACATTTTCTGGTTCTTAATGTTTTTTAAATATCACATGTCAACTCCATATTAGGCAGTTTACTTTTTTAAATATTTTAAATTCAAACGATCAAGAATATAAATTTCTTCATTAAAATATTATAAATTCAAAACCAAAAAAATATAAATATAAAATATAAACTTTTCTAAAAAATTTAACCATTAAAAAACTACACGAAAATATCATATACAAATAAACAAGATAAAAGTTTCATTCCCCAATTTAATCTCTCATACTCTACTTACCTTAAAAGAACACGAATTTTAATAAAAAATCAGTTATTTTGAAATTTCTTTAACATAACTAAAAGACAAAAGAATCACCAATACTGATGGAGGTTTGCACATTCCATAATCTTCCAAAAGGGAGAAGCCTGCCTCTTTTTTTAATTTTTTGGAAGGAAGGTGGTGGTGTCCGTGTTATGCAACTCCAAAATAAGCTAAACATTTTCTTTAAATTGATGTCATCCCTTACGCAGATAATGACATTGTTCAGAGAAATCATTTTGATAGAAATTTTCCTCTATAGGATTCTTTGAATTGATTTAATTAAATATTATAGGATTCTTTGAATTGATTTAATTAAAGATTTTGCTGTAAAGCGAGAGGAGATTTTTTTATTCTTTGATTTAATTAAAGAAAAAGAATCGATACAGAGATTTGACTATTCAGATTATGAAAATATATGGCCCTTGTTTTATGGATTCACATACAGATTCATCGTTGAACAACCAATGGCCACAGCAGACAAATTCCTTTATCAAAATTTGCAATGGGACCAACCAATTATCTTGAAAAACGTTGAATTTATCCATCTCCTGGAACATGCATGCATTTTAAATTCTCCATGTAAAACCATGGATTCATATAGTTCATTTTTCTTAAGCAACTGACGTACTCCATTCCATTTTATTTTAAAATATAAAAACTCTTGTAGCGATGCGATCGGTTCGAATAAAATGTCAGATATTATGGGTTTTTGGGTTGAAATACGATGTGATAATTCTGTCGAGGAAAACTCGAGGCGCCATAAAGAATTAAGAAACAACAGAAAGACGACAGGAATAATGTTTTTGGCAAATAGTAAATTGGGTACTTATAGTTTAACTAAAAATTATCATAGAACCAACTATGTATTAGTTTCTAATCTCTCTAAATACCAAAATGATTGTTATATATGAAAAGCAATATTAAAATAAAGGATTTGGGTCCTCTTAAGAAAAAAAAGAGAGTTGATACAGAAATATATGAGCACTTCACATGTAAATCATGGATATTTTTATTTCCAGGGTTTTAGTGTGTATAATATTCTATATCATTTTTGTAATTGCCATTTTTCCATGATCTTATATCTATTTGCATTGCATTATAAGTTTTCATCATGAATATGGAATTATGACAATGGCATGATATGGGAAAATAAAGGAGAATCATGGTACATGACAGATAAACACTATTTATTTCTAATAATTTATTCTTTCTCTAATTTGTAGAAGGCATAGTGGTCACAGTTAATTTGACATCTTATTTGGGATCTTTTGATTATCCCTATCTAATATGTGAGGTAACTCTTCGTTTACTAGGGAAAGAATATGCATTTTTATATATTAGTTTAATAAGAATCCAATTTTGAACTTTGATTTCTTCCCCCTCCGATAAAATGTGTTTAACATGCTTGTACATGACTTGAGTTTAAGAGATAATTTGGAATTGTTCAATCAAATGATTACAAAAGATTCTAGTTATTATTTTGGGTCCCTGGTGAGGATCTTTCCTTGAATTTTGTAATTGCATTGAAGATGTGTAGAAAGTCTCATTCAACCACCAAATTTACCCTTCCTCTAGTCATTGTTAGCCCGCCTTTCTTAATTACTTCTAGTTTTGCTAAGTTATTTTTGTCTGGTTTCTTTGATTCAAAACACATACATGATTTCTTCCTTTTTATCGTTGAATATTCTTCCTATTTTGTCAAGCCTATATTTCTTAATATTGAGGCACCATGAAAGTTCACCTTGATGATTCCTTGAGGTAGGGATGAACACCCTTGTAGAGTAGAAGCCTTTGTGAATTTGGCAAGACTTTAAAAGGAGAAAGAATTCAAATTAACCTTCCAACTCATTAACATTTTTTCCTCCTAAGAAAATTTCTCTCCATAATTATTTGTCAATTTGGTTCCCTTTATGGTTATTTTATGGTATCTTCACTATTTTTCTACAACTTATTGTTATTTTAGCTGCAATACTTGTTTCCTTGATGGATTTTGTTTTAAAAAATATGGTTCTTTCCTTGCACATATTCCAAATTATGAAGTCTCGGATGTCATTTATGATATGATTTAGGATTCTACATTGAAATGGATTTGAGGTCCAATTTTCCAATGTTTGAGAAATATTACCTTTTTACTTGCTTCATCTTCTCACTAAAATAGTTTGCAAATCCCATCGCATAAAGTGTTGATAAAATTACATTGGTTAAAGATGTGATTTTGGGGTTTTGATGTAGTATGAAAAATAGGTAAATATATAGCCCTTCAAATCTTTTTTTAATATTTTTTCAAATGAAGAACTTCCTTTTACAACTAGCCACAAAAATCATACAATTTTTGCCTAGAGAACAAGGTCTCATATTTTCCCCTAAATTCTCTTGGGTAGTAGACTCCTTTGGATTCAATATAAGAAGGTATGACTCTTTTCCTAGGTTTATAGATAAATAATTAATTGAATAAGAATGAAAAATTATATCGATAACATCAATGTTTAGATTTAAAGGAGAAGGAAGAGAAAATACAAAAATGTCACTAAAAAACACTTAAAGAAACTGAGCTCCATCTTGAGGAAGTGAACGTAAAATATGTTTGTAATTTAATTGAAGATTGAGAATAATAGTTGGAGCATGTCATTGTACTAGGAAATAAAGTTGATAATAAAAGGAGAAATTCAAAAAAACTTATTAATGGTTGAACCATATTGGCACCCTTATTATCTACAAAGTTGTAAATAAAGATATGAAGATAGACATCAACATTACTTGGGAGAAGATGGTATAATTAACAATATTCATGGAATGTATCATTAAGGTACCATTATGTGATAACATCTTATCAAAGTCCAGGAACTACCATAAAATTGAAGAAGTTACTATAGTCTATGTAATAAAAAAAAGAGAAATTATATGACAAGTTATAAACTACCAAAAATCAGCAACAAAAAGATATGAATACCATAGATGAATAATCATCAATTATAATTAGAGATTATGAATATAAGGAGATCGTATTATTTGGTTTTGTCACATGTGAAACACTTGGCTACAAAACCTTAAGGACAAAGACTTTTAAGGTTGTACTTTGTTATGACTATAATATATATAATTGGGGTAAGATTTATAGTGCGGTTATATAAGCTATTAGTGAAAATTTGTATATATAAATGAAAATATGAAATATAGTCATTATTATATACATGGAATCATTATTTCAATACATGGATGTACTTAGCATATGTGAGAGTTTCTACCCAAATGTCTAGTGGATTATTGTGTAGCTCATCGTTATAATTATTACTTTGAGAGTATGCACATTTTTTGTGTACATTGTGTGTATGAATCATGTTATTTGACATGTTATCTTCATAGTCCATGTGGCATTGGATAGACTGTGATCTCTCATGTGGTTAAGGAACTCCTAGATGTTAAGTCATCAGTTCAATTGCCTGCCCTTTTCAGGTGTTATTATTGGACATGACCAAGATGTAGCCTCACCAATGTCGAATTTATAAGAAAATAAAAATATATTGTCTTCATAACAATAACAATATCCTATATTTCATAGTGTTTCCTTGTCTCTTTATTAACTTGAATAAAGAATTCCACAAATTTGTGTTTGATGATATCACTATGAATTAAAAATTTGATGTTAATTAAAGTTAAATATTTGATGTTAGTAAAGTAAATTCATTAACATCATCATACACAATTTAATACAAATAAATTATATAAAATTTTCATCTCATGAAAAATAATTATAAAATTAAATGAAAAAAGAAAAAATAAATATAAACATTGCTCTGTTACTCTATTATACATATCTACTCTCTAAATAAACAAATTTAAAAAAATATTTTCAATATATTAAAACTTAACCAAATCCCCAATCAAACTCTTCCATCTTCATTAAATACAACCTCTCATAAACTATCTGATCCGAAACGTTTTAAAGTAACTTCTAAAATTCGTTAAATACAACCTATCATAAGTTTTTCAAAATCTATCCGATCCCCTAACTTCTAAAATTCATAATTTATTAAATTATAATTTGAAAAATATTAACAAACCGTATACCATTTCGAAATTTAGCTCCATGGTTAATATCTTAATTTCAAATAATTGATTAAGTTATAATTTGAAAAATGTTCACAAGCCATATACCATTTCGAAACTTAGCTCCATGGTTAATATCTTAGTTTCAATTCTATTGGTTATATGGACACTTCTCAAATTCAATTTTGAAAATATTACAATGACTTTAATTTATTCATATTCAGATTTTTTTCCTTTTAATTGAGGGATGCCAAAATTGCTTATGGCATTGTCAAGTATCAAGATACATATTTCTCAAGTGTTATTCTCCATTAATTTTGTTAAGTTAGTGGTACTTATAAACATAATGCGATACCATTATCATTTTCTTTGTCTAGTTATTATTTTTTACCACCATATTAAATTTTAATTATTAAATTATAAATCATTTAATAAAAATAAATAGCATTTAATTAAACAATATTTTAATAAAAATAAATAACATTTAATTAAACAAAAAAAATATGTAATTTTGATAGAAATGATATTGTTCATAGAAAAAAATTGATAGAAAATTTCCTTTATAAGACTAGGAATATTAAAGCGAGAATTGATTCTTTTTATCCGGTCATTTAATTTAATTTAATTTAATTAATAAATGAATAAATAATCCCATACAGATATTTGCCTAGTATCAGTTTACGAAAATATACGTCTTTTTTTTTATTTATATTCATCCTTGGACAACTATTTCTGAGGTAAAATAAGAATTTGTGGTGTTAGGTTCAATATTTATTTTCAAAGTGTCGTCAAAATCAAGGGAATCTATTGAGTCTATTTCAGTGTCTGGACTTCTTACAGACTGAAAGGATGGTTAAAGTCGCCCGCTGAGCCGGTATGAGAGGCGCATTTTATTCCATACAAAATATTATATTGAAAGATAAGGCATCAGATGAATGGGCAATAATCATGTCTAGCCGATTTATTTTCATCTACTGGAACATGCATGCAAGAAAAAATTCTCCATCTAAAATCATGGCTTCATGCAGTGCCTTTTTCCTAAGCAACTGACGTAGTGAATTCCATTTCGTTTGAAAATATAGATAACTCTCGTAGAAATGTGAAATGTCAAGAAAACAAAGCAGGAATAACGTTTTGGTCAATCTCGTCTTGTCTCTTGGTAGGTCACTGTAATTATAAGAAAATTCTTTCACTGTAAGTGAGGAGGAAAACAGCATACCGTCCTTGCCACCCAACTTATGCCAGCTAAACAAATGATTATAATTATTTTATTAACATTGTGGGTGTTATGGATTTACCTATAATAATACAGTTAGAATGCAACTATATTACTAAAACGAATAAAAAATCTCAAAAGAAATCACATTCTAGACTCTCTGTCTGTTTTACTATAAAAATATAAGCTGTGTGCCTAAGCCTTTGTGTTTTTTTACGTGTGGTTCAGCTGCTACGTCCATGTCCACGGTTCAACACTGAGTGTGTCTAAGCATTTGTGTTTTTTTAAGTGTGGTTCACGTATATCTATGGTCAATAGGTAGCTGTTACGTCCACGGCCAGGACCACGGTTCAATACTAAGTGGACCCCTCCCGAAGAGGGGTGTCACGATTCAACACTGAGTGGACCCCACCCGAAGAGGTGTGTCACGATTCAACACTAAGTGGATCTCACCCGAAGGGGGTCACACCCCTCGACCTATTTACTGACCTAATCCCGACCTATTTACTGACCTAACCCCAAGAGCTTTCGGGAATTGACCCTGTGACCTTCCGATTAGCAAGCAAGGCACTGATTTGACCAATTGAACTGACTCTTGGGACTCTAAGCACTTGTTTTTTATTAACGTTGTTTGATATATATTTTTTATTTGATAATAAAAATGTGATTTTTTTTTTAATAAAAATAGATTTAATAATATCAAAAATTTAAATTTAATTTTTTAAATTTGATAATAAAAATATTTGAATTTTTTTATAATAAAAATAAATTCAACCCTATAAAAGTTCAAAATTTTGAAACTTGAAAACTATAACTTAAATTTCAAAAAATTATTAAATAAAATAAAATCATCTTTATTCATTTTCTATTAAATTTTAAGGGACCAAAGACCAAGTTTTAAATCTCTCTTCCAAAGTTCTCAAGGTTTTGCAGCTTTCTAAGGACTGAGGTTTGTTAAAAAGAGAGTACACAAGCTCTTTCTAACTACGTAGTCCCAGATAGACAGGTTTGGCCGTGTTCGTTCTCCCTGATATATAGCTTTAAAAGAATTGCTAAAACGCAGGTTTGTATATGTGTTAAGAATATATTTATATGTATATGGTAAGTGTTTGTATATGTGTTAAGAATATATTTATATGTATATTGTAAGTGGAATTAATAATTAAGAATATATATATTTTTTATAAAATTATAAATTTAATATTTTTTTATATATTATTATTTATTATTTAAAATCATACAAAAGTAAATTTATATTAAATTACAAATTAGATTATTCATATATGAAATAGCGTTATAATAATAATAATATAAATTTATTATTACTACCAATTGTACTACATTATTATTATTATTATCAATAGCATTATACGTTGCAAAAAAACGTGGTGAGGCATTGGGAGTAGATGTCTGGCTCATTTTCATTTAATACTTGATGATGTTTGAAACTTGTGATGTTGTGCTACAAATTTAGATTTGGAAATATAGCCATTATATTGTCCATGAATTAATATTAGTTTATTTAGCATATCTCATCTATTACTTGTATTTTTCCAAAATCTATCAAATATTGTTGTTGAAACTTGGAACACCATCTTTGAATATTAAGAAGCAATCTATGTCGGAAAAGTTAAAGAATGTGTGAATTTGGCATAATATAACTCATTTCTCTTTACCTTATAGCTTTGAATAGTATTTTGTTTACCAATGTTTATCTTCAATGATTTTTTATATGTCAATTCTTTTCAAATTTCCTTTAGAACATCTTGTGCACTTGCTAATATATTCCCAAACCAAAAGCTCCTCATTTTGGAATTTTCCCATTATACAACTTTTTGAGGACACATAATCCACACTTTCATCACCATTTAATTGACATCTTTTCTTGGGTAGCACAAGCCACTCAAATTTGCAAAAGCACAAGGTACATCCAAACACATGTGCCACTCTTATGCAATTCTTTTAATTTATTGTTGTGAATGTACATTTTAAATTTTGCGATTAATTTTAAATATAAAATGAAACATCAAAACATATCGTACTTGAATCATAAAAAATAAAAATTACAATGAAATCCACACTCACTGCTCACTAAAACAAACTACTCACTACTCAGAAAAATTAATTGTGAAATCCACTAACTATCGTGTCAATGGGTAGTTGTTGGGGATTTCACTAATTCAAAGAATATCACGAACTCTAACAAAATGGAGAGATTTTGCATTCATTTCCAATTGATGAATATCACAATTTGTAAGGTGATTTGACCAAAACAGCGAAAGATACATTAATTTGGAAGTGATAGATATCACTATTTCTGAGGTGCGGCGACCAAATTTCTAAAGGACACCAACCAAAAGAATTTTGAGAAATTCACATTAATGGAAGAATATAATATCCATCTCTTATGTTATCTCTACTTAGATTTATTTTCAAATGGTATAGAGGTACTTTCTCCAATTAATCTATAGGAAGAATTCATATCATTATTACAATTCATCAAAACATGTTACATAGTTTTGATTATAAAAGGAAATGGAATTTGTAGTATTTAAAATTAAAAAATTTCATTAAATGATTTGTATCAAACTACTCACTCAATCACCATTAAATTTCCCACCTCTTACTCGTTCATTTTACAATCTTTTACGAGTTTATTTTGCAATCTTCTTGGCAAAGAAATGATGCCACTAGATGATTCATTATTCTCATTCTTCTGCAATCTTTCCAACAAAGAAACGATGCATCTAGATGATTCACTACCCTCAATTTTTAGTTTCTCGTGCTCATTTTCATTTTCATAAAGAAGCAAAGTATTGTGGCAGAGGAAGATGTTTGTCGCTCTGTTGTTTCTCATGCTCACTTGAATTTTCATAATGAAACAACATAAAGAGGAAAAGTATTGTGATGCATGCAAAACTATTTTTTCTTGTGCTCATTTTAATTTTCATAAAGAATAAAAGTGTTGTGGTGGAAGAAGTTGTGTGTCGTAGAACAGAGAAACACATAGAGGAGTCGAGGTAGGATTTTGAAGAATCTGTATCATCTCAAAAGCGGCAAGGTGCATTCTTTTTCTGGGTGTTGAACAGTTGCATAATTAAGACGGAACAGTGGCATAAATCAATATTCAGTTGACAGTTAAAGTATGGGAAAGGTGCATTATTTTTCTGGGTGTTGAACAGTTGCATAATTAAGATGGAACAATTGCATGAATCAAGATTTAGTCGACAGTTAAAGCAGCAAGATTTAATGATGGAAGAACTCTCAATCCTCTAAGAATAGATCTAACGGTACAAAAGAGTGCAAAGTGGCAAGTAGGAGAGTTCTTCTCAAAGGGAGACCCCTCACGATGTAATTATTATTACTCATATCAAAGTTGAATTCGCTTAGAAATGCAGTCCATCGAGCCTACCGAGCATTTAAAATTGACTAGTTAAAAAAAATTGTGAAGAAATTATACATCTCTTTCATTTTGGGAAGTAGAAAGAGTGTATCAGTAGAATAAAAAATGTGTGTGTGTGTGTTCAATATAAAATTATTTTACTTAATGCAAATAAAAAAATATTGTATTTTTATTTATATTTTATAAAAATGTCATGTGTAAACTCCATGTTGAGCACAAAACAAATTACACATCTACCCCACACTGGATTATAATAAGCACATTTGACACAATAAACCTTTAAGCTTTATTGATAGCAAAATACATCCATTCAATAATAAACACATGGATGTATAAAAAACCCGTAAGGTAGGATAACACCATTTTAAGTACTCCTTACAAAAGGAATCATTGTGCAAGCCATTTGTAATACATGAATCAACATCAAATATATCTCCAATACAATGATAATCATACGCATTTATAATTTTTCATGAGCGTTCTTAGAGGCTTACGTTAACTACCCTTTATTACTATGTTATTTTCCCTATCTACCTAGAGGGTTTATCTACTATTCATTAACCACCAAGTGGGCATATTCCATGAATATGACCACATTCAATTCGTTATCCCTTTGGGTAGCTCCCTCGATACATTATATATGACGATACAATGCAAGTGATAATATAATTATGGTTTTGATTAGGCACATGGTTAATAGGTCGGTCCCTTCACTGGGTCTTGTTTTTTAGATAAGGTTTGTCCCTTCATATATTATTGTTATTGTTATTATTACTTATCAATGCTTATATGTTTGTGTTCATTACATTTCTTACTCGTTTCAAAATGCATTATCCTCAAAGTATATATATATATATATATTTGTTCTAGCTTGTAATGTCTTCTCATGATTCTTCATTCTTGAATTGGTCATGGTTGAGGCCATGACACAATTTGATCTTCTATTTTTAAAAAGAGTTTTCAAATTGTGATAGGGTCTGACCAACTTAATTCAATCTTATATGGATTTGTGTGGTGCCATTTTCTATTTTGAAAGCAAAATGTATTAGAATTAATAAAATTCAAAATATAGTTTGAACATTGTCTTTGTTCCAAACAATGTTGATACACTCATTGGTTAAAGTAATGCTCTTAAAATTAAGGTCAATAAAGTGTCTTTGTAAACCAATCTTCCATTCTCATACATCTAAAAACTTCTTTCTTTGAATGTGGTTAGTTATTGTTTATTTATCAATCAATTATCCCTTACTGGTAATTTGCTTTAACCTTTTTTTTTGTTGCAATTCCTTTTCATGATTTAACTTCCTAATCTCTGCGCCCAACTTTTGAATGATCTTTGAGATATCTTTGAAGCGTTTTGACAAGGGCACTTATGAGCATGACTTCACTATAATGTTCTACAATATAATATAACGTCACAAAAAACAATTTTTGATATGAACGTATTCAATATTTTTTTGTTAGATTGAACCAAGATCTTTTTGCACTAAGCTTCCCTTTTCAACTCAATATGGTAGAGATGTTTCAATGTAATGTTTTGTAAACATTAACTTAGTCAAAATAAAATAAAATAAAATATAAATAACCTTATGTTAAAATAAAAATTCGAAGTTACTATTTTTATTTTTATTAATTTTTTTGGGCACTTAAGGTAAACTTGACTTGGTCTAGTTGTTGGTGGTTTTTGAGCTCTAGGGTTATGAGAAATCATGGTTTTCATGTTGAATATAGTCCATTTAAAGTGGGGGAATTAAACCAACCTAGATCTATTTTAACTCCAAATCTATCAAGCATCGAGAGGGATCAGATCTCTTGAAATGCAAAAAGATTTGATCCCTCTTGGTGTTTTGTAAATCTAGAGTTAAAATGGATCTAGCCTGATCTATAAACAAAGTTATAATAATAAATTAGGATATATATTCATAGCCATCATTTACTATTGGTAAGTTCTTAAATTCATAATCATCAAGTTTTTTTTTGTAATTCACACCAATAATAATAATAATATGTTTCTCCTTAAATATTCCTCATAAATATTAATAATCAATTTTTTTTATTATAAAAAAAAATATTTTTGATTAGTCCACTGGGTCTTGGATAAATGGTGATTAGGTTCTCTATTAAGGAACTCCTTAATGTGAAGTCACCGTTTCAATTCCCTGATTGGGGTGATATATTGGACATGATGAAAATGTAGTCCTACTAAGCTTACACACACATATAGATATATAATTAACCTATAATATTATTTTTAATAACATTCATTTTTAAATCCCATTTAACATTAGAACTCTAGATAATTATCGGCGTCATCTACTGAGGCAGTAGAATTACCAAGATAGTGAATCTACTGAGGCAGTAGAATTACCAAGATAGTGAAAAGTGGCCGGAATCCAGCCAAATTTTTTTAAAAAATCTCACAGTGTTTGAATCATGTTTTTGATGATAGAAATGGATTCCAACACTATCAAAAACCTCTAGGGCACCTAAAATGTTGAAATTTGATAGCTATAACTTACTTCTGGATTTTATCAAAATTTTGCTAGAATTTCAATGATTTTCGGGGCAAATTTGCATGTTAGTGAGACTACAACCTTTCAAATTAACAACTTACTCATTCTATATTGAAAAGCAAAAGGTATTAAAGTTTCAAAATTTTCATTTATTTATTTTTTAATAGAGAAATCAATTAAAAATAATGTCATAGTCTAACCAGCTTGCAAATTTGAAAGGACGCCATTAGAAAGTCCGTAGTCTAACAAAGTTATGGAAATTCCGGCCATATTTTGATAAAATCGCGGAAGGATTTTTGTAAATGCAAGTTACAGTTTTCAAACTTCAAGATTTTAGATGCCTTAGAAGTTTTCGATGGTGCTGAATCCATTTCTACCATTAAAAACATGATTTAAACACTGCCTTTACAAGAATTTTTTAAAATATTTTGCCCGGATTCCAGCCACTTTTGGCTGTCCGAGTAATTTCTCCGCCTCCATAGACAACTCCATTAGAAAGCAAGCACTACGGTAATTCTTTAACATGGCTATTTCCACAATTAGTGTATCTGGAATTAACAACAAAATTTGGGTTTATATTTCAACCCTTCGGTGAACAAAGAGCCCATTAACTATAGCACAACCACAATTTTATACGTTGGAACTTTTTTCGCAGTAGTTACACCGGCAAATACTTGACAATGAAAGTCAATTTCCTTATGTACTGATCTCTATTAACATGAATGAAGCTCTACAGTTGTGCTCTAAACCTTTTAAAAGACTTTTATAGTAGTCAGTTGTGTTTTTTAAAATTTCCTTCTGAATTTAGAAATATATCTTTCCAATTCAGGCCGTGCATATTTTTAGCCTGGTTCTAAGTAGAATTTTTATTCATTTTATGTTAAATTTAATTAGAAATCGGGAAAAGTGTAATTTTAAGTTCTTGAATGGATTTTTTAAGGTTTTGAATTTATTTTTATTTTTAAAAATATAATTTAAACAATGAAATATTACAATTGAATGGATTTTTGTAAGGTTTTGAATTTATTTTTATTTTTAAAAATATAATTTAAACAATGAAATATTACAATCTCACTGGAAATTGTGTTTTTAAAAAAAATACAATTTAAACAATGGAATATTACAATCTCACTGGAAATTGTGCTGTTAGATTTTATGGGAGAAAATAAAAAAATCACCTTATTAGAATATTTCTTCAAAATATAACAGAATCTTCCATGCAATTATGATTTTTTTAATTTTTAAAGGCGAAAGCCTAGATGATGATCAATGACATAGAAATCAGATAAAATTGGATATAATTATTTAGCACTAATTAGATTAGACAGAGTGTAAAAGAATGGTGGCCAAATGCAAGATGAAAACGAAACTATAATATTGAATTAAATAAAAACTCCATTTCCTAAATATATCATGAATAACTTTGTTCATAGACTAAATATCCAAAATAAATGGAATAACATACAAAGTTCATACTAATTGACACATTGTATTAAATAAAATATAAGAGACGATAACATAATACCATGTGACAATGTACTTATAATATTTATCTGGTCATGGTAGTTAATATATTGTGTTTTCATTTATCATTTTATTTTAAAAGAAACAACTAAGGATTTTCTATTAAATCAATCTTGAAGGCCAAAACAGTTAATATATTGTGTTTTCATTTATCGTTTTATTTTAAATAAACAACTATGGATTTTCTATTAAATCAATCTTGTTTGAAGGCCAAAACCTTTTCCATCCCTGACAAATTCTCTATCTTTTAAACTCATAAGTGCCCAAAAATGATTGGATTTTCTAATTTTTTGACGACATATTATTATTATAAGTTGATTTGTCTTGTATTCACCCCAGAAGCAGAGATGCCTACGACCTCAGCATTTTCAGGCTTTATTTGTGGGAGGAAAGAAGACACATCCTCATTAACTGCCTCAGATGTCGTCTCCTGTTGAGTTGATGCCTCTCCCTGTTGCTCTTCACATTCTTCATCCACGTCCACTATTGCTCCAGATGCCACAATTCCAATTGAAGGTGTCGTGCTTTCCAACTTTAAGCTTAATCTCTCAACAACAACTTGTAACATATCCAACTTCGACTGCATTAGACTCATTCTCTGGTTCAGCAGCGTGAAATGTGCTCGAGATTCGGTCAACACATTTTTACTAGATATTGTAAAGTCTAATCCCTGCCACAAGGCTAAGAATCCAGCTTGGTTTGTAAATGAAATCCCGAAATCCCAAGCATATTTAATCTCTTTGTCTTCATCCAATTAAAGTATTTTTATTTATTATTATTTATTGATATTTATCTCTTATATATTTGTGTTTATTACATGTAATAATTAATGAATATGTTGTGAGAGGATGTAGTGAAGAGATAGTCATATATAAAGAGAATACCTTAAATACTATTAAAATAGGAGGAAAAATTTGATCATCACGACATTTTTGGGTACTAATATTAACTCAATTTAAAATTTAAAAAACAAAAAAATGACTTATATTATATCAATAAGGCCACAATGCACAAAATGAAAAAAATAAAATGATTCCCACATGATGCTTATTGTTATTTACCTATTAAGTTTCTCCATCTCAAATAACCAAATAACCTCTTCATTTTATTTTAACACATTCATTTTTCCAATAAATATTCAATGGTAATGTTTTTATGCTTTAAATTGCTAACTGTAATAACACCTTAAAAGCAAAGGACCTCCACTTCAATGGTTATGTTTATTATGATGAAGGTGAATAAAATAAAAATGATAAGTTGTATCCATATTAATACATTCCAATCTAATAATGTCATAAAAGTATAAAACCTCTAAAAAAAATAGATTAATGAATATCATAAGTAGCATTTCAAGTGATCAATTTCAATAAAAACTGATAACATGTATTGAAATTCAAAACAAATATTACAGGATACATAGTTTGAAAATAAATTTGTATCCTTTAAATCAATTTATGTGTTTTTTAAAAGTATATTCATATATCTTATTGCTAAATATATAATTTTATGTCCAATAATACATTGGTACATCTTAATCTATATCTCTTACCTTCTTTATAAATACATCCTTTTACTACAAATATTTTTTGTGATTGCAATTCTATTTTCTTAATATAATTTAACAAAAATATACCTCTACTATTTCTTACTTTTTCATATATATATATATATATATATACCTCACGAGTGCATCCATCATATTAATTTTCTCAAATTTCTCATTAAAAAACAAGAAAGAATATATATATATATATATAACCACCTGCATCCATCATATTAATTTTCTCAAATTTCTCATTGAAAAAACAAGAATACCTACATGTATGTGTCAATAAAACCAACAAAAAGATTCAAACGTATCATCCTTTTTAATATAACTTTAAAGAAAGAGGTACCTCTACTACTTTTCACTTGCACTCATCCCATATTAATGGTCTCATTGAATTAGCACAAAGATACCATCACAAAGCCTTACTTGTAAAGAACATTACAAATTTCAAACACTTCTTAAAAGGTCAAAGAATTATAGTTAAAAGTTTGCCCACAAAATCAACAATTCAAATTTCATCCTTCAAATGAATAGACTTCACTCTAATGTCACCCTGATGAATATTTATATTATTTTTTTTGGATGTAGTTTGATTTATAGATGAAATGGTTTTTTTTAATTAAAATTTGGGAATATAATTTTTAGTAAATTTATAATTTTTTGTTATTTAAAATATATTTTTAAATATATAAATGGATTCAATACTTTAAAAATCTTGGGGCCCTTGAATTCGAAATATTAAACAATTTAAACTCAAATTCATCTGTCAGATTTATTAAAATTAATGAAAAAAATACCATCAAAAATATAATTTCTTGTATTAATTAATCTACATAATTTTTTTTTATAATGCAAACCAAATATTTAAAACATTTTATATAAATTAACAAGGGCTACATAGTACTAGTACATGCTGCTTTGTTTAAATATAGCTAAATTAAAGTAAAAATATTGAATTCAAGTTACTATTAAGGTTTATAATCCAGTATTTTGTTAATTGTAATTCTGCATTGTGGCAATGGAGAATCCAATCCTACTACAATAATGTCTTATTGTAGTGATAATGCTTTTGTTGAGAAGGTTGTTTAGAAGGTTTCACATTTTCTATGTAAAGTATAAATACATAAATTTTATAAGGTAGTTGTTCTTGCAAGATATATCTTGAAAGATAGATTGAATATATTCCTTAAAAAAATATAAATATTAAAAATAAAGTTGTTTTATTTACTTAATTATTTGTTATTTGAATTGATAACCATTTTAATTTATTATTAATATTTTTTTTTACTGATTTCAGTTTTCATATATATATATATATATATATATATATAATTTTATTTATTTGTTAAAATCAATTTATAAAGTTTCAAACTATTTTTAATATATATTAAATAAAAATTAATGGTTTCAATCAATTTAAAATTAATTATTAATGAGTTTTGTAAACCTGTTCACTAACCATATTTATTTATTTTGAACTTATTAATTAATATTATTTATCACAAAAGTAATTTAAATATTATAAAATATTCAAGTTATATTTTAATTAATCAATGGTTATTAAGATTTCATTTTGGTGGCTAGTTCCACCAAAGATTGTGCACATTTACATTTTTACTCCTTTTTATTAAAGTTTTGAAGGAAACATAAATAATGGTGGGCAGTAAAAACTCCTCGTAAATGTATTTATTTACATATTGTTTTTTTTTGGTCAAGTAAGAGTGGAGCCTTCAATTAACCGATAAAAATATTACATATGGTACACATCTTTACAAGTGTAAAGACCAGCAAAAGACAGACCCGTTGCTGGTTAACAGACAACAGGGTCAACAAAACCCAAAATCATACATCGCATCATGGAGTTACAAAGACTCAAAAGCATATGCACACAGGATTCCCGACTTGCGATATGTGATTTCCCTTTTCCACCGTTGATCTCATCCGCCAGATCAATGACTGTCGCAAGATCGCATCGCACCATCAAGTGATTTCACCGCTCTCGCATGCGAAATGCGAAAACAACCGGACTTCAAATAAATTGAAACCGCGCCAAAAATCTTCTCGGGTCCACTCGCCCAAGCCTAATCGCTCAATCACCACCGTCGAACTTACCTTCAATCCGATGGTTAATACTTCCTCCGATCAACAGAGCTGCTCGGTGATCCAGCGTCATAGATCAAAACCCATTTGATCTGATGGTCTACAATGACATCGCCTCGAACCACTTACACGACATTTAACATCCTTACAGAGCCGATAAGGATTAAACCACTTTAATCTATAAATGTTTGGGTCTGTCCATGAGGTTAACGTTTGATCCCTTTCCGGCCCGATATCTGTTGGATGACGAAGGCCATTAAATCCTACGGTCTGCGGCCCTTCATCTAGCAAATGGGTTAACCAGCTCTCGACCCCCATAGTTGACTATGACGTAAGCAATGACTGTGGGATCGACGGTTAGGATTTACTGCGACATTTCAACCAGGCTCAAGGACTTCCACTCTCTCCTACTCCCGCTAGTCTACTGATCACCGTCGATCTGACGGTCTAGATCGATACTCGCCATTCAACATCTGCCAGTACTTAGATTGAAACTCCGCCTTTCATTTCTAAGCTCCACCTTATGCGACTTAATCCTGGCCACCCATCATGAACAAATCTCGTCCGTTGATCTTCTAGATCCAATGGTTACTGTGCTTCAACACTTCACTTCTTCGCTCTTCTCTTCATTTGAGTTTTTACGGTTAGGAGTTACTGTGGCTCAAGGGCTTCCGCTCTCTCCTCCTTCCGCTAGTCTTCCTCCTGCTCATTGTTAATGGTCTGGAAGTGCTCCATATCTTTGGCAGCTTGACGTTGACAATCATCACGCAGTTTACCAGAGGGTATAGAATCCCAATCGTGCCAAATATAGCTTTCCTTACATAGCACTCCTTCATTCGCCAGATGATCAGCTAACATGTTGGCTTTTCTTCGCACATGAACAAAGCTGACTGTTCTCAGGGTTCGCAAGTGGGAATGAATACACTGAAAGACCTGCGATAGTCTCTAATGTTTCGACACTTTTCCTGGTGCCATTCCATTACACATTTTCTTGGCCGCATTAATGACCAATTTAGAGTCAGCTTCAATGATGGCATTGTGTAAATTTGACTCCACCAATATTTCCAGGCATTGATCTAAGGCCATGAACTCCACCATGTTATTGGTGGCAGTCCCCAAATGACTGTGAAAGATATCCTTTATGCACCCCTGCTCATCTCTTATGACACCGCCAAGTCCAGCCATCCTTGGGTTGCCCTTAGAAGCCTCGTCTATATTGATTTTCAAAAAACCATGAGGAGGAGGCTACCAAATTTCTTTATCAGCAGTTGTTTTTCTCACACCGTTGTCAGTGCCTTAGGGAACTAGAGAATGGAGACCCAACTGCAGCAGTATGCTAGCATCCTGAGGCAATGGAGTGTCCTTAGGAATTTTCCACATTATGGCTCCTATTGTATCTTTGAGCTGTTGTAAAATTTGGACAATGATGTTCTGGGTCGAGCCTGTTCTGTTCTTGAAAATCCTGCCATTGCGTTCTTTCCAGACATCCCAGATAATAAAGCCTAGAACTAGAGTCCAAGCCTTGTTAATGATTTCATTACTTGAGAAGTATTTCCTCCAATTCTTCAAAGTGTTGGTGATGCTGAGTCTGTCCTTGTTAGTTTTCCTAAAGACTTAGTCCGCCCAATCCCACAAGATTGAGGTGAAGGGATAGAGGTTTAGTAAATGTTCCATCATCTCCTCCTGTAAGCCACATAGATGGCATTTGGATGGGCCAACAAAGCCCTTTTTTAGAAGATTCTCCCATGTGAGAATTTTCTTTTAGTGAACCAACCACATAAACAACTTGATTTTCATCCATTATGAGTTTTGCCAAAGGTCATTCCACACCTAATCAGGGTTTGGATAATCAAAACCTAGGGCCATGCTTTTAGTCTCTTTGAGGTTAAAGGTGCCTTCGGTGTTTTGACCCCATCTCAGTTGGTCAGACGAGGATGACACCAAAATCTTCTTCTGCTCTAGGTCAAGAGCAAGGGAATCCACCTAGCGCTTCAAAGGACTCTCTTCACTATAACCAATATCCTTCCACATTCTCCATTTACCATTGTCCCTTACCTGATCCCAGAAGTCACTTACCATAAGTAAACCTTTGTTGTCAGTGTCATTTTTGAGAGTGGTTAGTTCTTCTCTAAACAAATTTGGTTCCTGCTTCCAGTTATCCTCCCAAAACCGTGCAAGGTTCCTAGCTCGGATCTCCTAGAAACTATTCTGCTGGATAATGGCTCTAATCTCCCAAGAAAGTTTCCAAATGTGGGAGCCCTTGATGAGCCCAGACATTTGGATATGATCCCTCTCCTGCCAATTATTTGCATATTTCTGTTTCCAAAGCTTGGCCCAAGGGGTTGCCGATTCCTTGAGCCACCTCCACCAAAGTTTGGCTCTCGAAACTCTATTGAGGATTTCAGGGTCATGAAGCCCCAAACCACCATGGGCCTTAGGTTTGTAGAGCTTGTCCGAAGCTACCAAAGCCCACTTCTTTTTCTCTTCCCCTTTGCCCCAAAGAAAATCTCATTGAATACTCTTGATTTGTTGCATAACTCCTTTAGGAGTAGGAAGAGCTGAAAACATGAAAATGGGAATAGCCTGTAGGACAACCTTTGTAAGCACAAGACGCCCCACCAAATTCAAAGACCTGCAGGTCCATTTCCTTACTTTGTCTTGAAGTTTATTAGTTACCAGCTCCCACACTCCCTTGCTTAGAGGTTTGTCCATAAGAGACATTCCAAGGTACTTGGAAGGTAACTGATCCCTTTGAAACCTGAGAATTCTGGTGAGGTTCCTCTGAATAGCAATGTCAGTGTTAAAAAAGAAAACCTTTGATTTGTCAAGGCTTACCTCTGTACCAGCGGCCAAAGAAAAGTTGTTCAGGATTTGTTTGAAATCTCTGGCTTCCTTGACCGTGGGAATGCCTTGCAGCATTGTGTCATCCACAAATTGTTGATGAGTATAAGCATCACCATTCGGGGTAAGTTTCAGCCCTTGGATTCTTCCTTCAACATTTTCCATTTTGATCGCTCTACCTAGCCCTTCCATCATGAGAACAAAGAGGAAGGGGGAGAGCGGATCCCCTTGTTTGAGACCCCTAGAAGGCATAAAGGTTCTAGAGGGAGAGCCGCAAAGAAGAATGGAGAAGCTACCTATGGATACAAGGGCCATAACCCATCTTATCCAGTTGTGGTCGAAGCCATAAGCTCTTAGCAATGCCCTGATGTAAGACCAGCTTAGCTTATCATAAGCTTTCACTAGGTCAAGCTGCATGATCATACTAGCTTGCTTATTACTCTTAAGAGAGTGTACCACCTCGTGAGCTTGTATGATGTTGTTGAGAATCTGTCTTCCTTCCACAAATCCAGTTTGCTCCTCTGAGACGAGAGCAGGAAGAAGGGGCTTGAGTATGTTAGCGATCACTTTGGAAATAATTTTGTACACCACATTACATAAGGCTATGGGTCTGAATCTATCCGGTGTCATAGATTTTTCCTGCTTTGGAATCAAATCTATGAAAGAGGCATTAAGAGCCTTCAAGACAATTTTGGATCTTCTAGAGTCCTCCACAACATCAAGGATATCTTGTTTGATTGTTTTCCAACAAGCTTTGAAGAAGTCCACATTGAAACCATCATGGCTAAGAGCTTTCCCATTTTGCATCTCATTGATAACTTCACTGACCTCCTCTTCAGACACTGGCCTATTAAGATTGTGGTTGTCTTCCCTGGTTACAAGCTTAGGAATGAACTTTGTGAAATTGTTAATGAATCAAGATCTGTCGACGAGAGGCTCCTCTACTATGCTAAGAAAGTGTTGAACTAGGACAGATTCCATTTCTTTGTGAGAGACGAGCTCTTTCCCTTGAGAATCTTTAAGTTTTGAAATTCTGTTATGTGATCTGTGATCCATGGTTGATCTATGAAAAATCTTCATGTTTCTTTCAACTTCTCTAATCCACTACACCCTTGATTTCTATCTCCAAAAAATCTCTTCTTGCATGCACCGTTCTTCCCATTCATTCTGAAGAGAGTCAGCCTGAATTTTCCATTCCTCGGTAAAACCTTCTGTGATGAGGATCTGATTAATCCCCTGGAGTTTCTGGTCAACTTATTTTTTGGCTTTAAAAATATTACCAAACTCTTTTTCGTTATAATCTTTAAGCCTAGATTTGATGTGTTTAAGTCTCTACTGTACATGAACATTTTAGTGCCTTGAACAGGCATATCTTCCATCCAACATTTGTCAATATTGCTGGTGAAGTCAGGGTGAGAGAGCCAAAAAATTTCAAACTTGAAAGGTCTGTTCCTCAGTGTACCCATTAAAGTAGCTTCAAGCTGGATAGGTCAATGGTCTGAGCCTCTGAAGGGAAGGATTAAAGCTAACACATCAAGGCCAGTGAGAAGGAGGTCCTCTGAGATTATGAATCTATCTAGTTTAGAGGAGACTTGAGAAGCCCCTCCCCTCTTATTGTTCCAAGTAAAAGTGCCATTTACTATTTTAGTGTCCACAAGCCCCATGTTATTCATGAAGTTTTGGAAGGCAATGGAGTCTCTGCCTAGTTTTTTGGTACCGCCTTTTTTCTCTGTAAGAGATATGATCATATTGAAATCCCTTGCCAGAATCCAGGGCATATCAGGATATCTCTCTCTCAGCTTCTCAAGGGAGGTGAGAAGCTTAAATTTGTCTTCTAGTTTTTGAGGACCATAGACATTAGTGATCATGTAGATCTCCTTATCACCCAAAGGTTGAATCACCAGCGATAGATAGTTCCTAGAAGCTTCAACATCCAGGATTCCAAGTTTCTGAGGATCCCATAGCGTAAGAATCCCACCTGCCGAGTTGTCCGCTTTAACCTCTAGATACTCATACTTGATTAACCATTTGTTGTGTATCTCTCTGATCTTGTCCATCGAACATTTTGTTTCCTGAATAAAAACCATATCTGGTTTTTCTTCTTTTATTCTATTGCTAAGATTTCTTTGTTTCCTTTTACTTCCTAGACCCCTAATGTTCCAGGTTGTAAGCTTCATTAAGAAATATTTGTAAAGGAGTAACTGGTAAGATCCCTCATCTTACCTGAGTTGATCATAAGTTTCCCACATTCGGTCAACAACTCATTCTGTTTTTTTCTTCCTCTTTTCCTACCCAGGTTCTTGGAAGAATACATCGGTGTATCCTCCATCGTTTTCACCCCTCTATTCTCCTGGATATCATGGTTTCTTTTGACTCCAGAACCCTTCGTTTGTGATCTCTAGAGGAAGAGATATTGAACCCTATTGAACTCCTATTTTGGCAGAGAGTCTACCCCTTTAGTGATTCCCTGCTCCAGAAACTTTTCTAGATCTAAATTCTCCCTCTCTAGAATCTCCTACAGTTCATGGTCTTCCGTTCTAGCCTCACTTGGGGTCATCTCATGGTCCCTATTGAGCTCCATAATGCTCGACATATCATCCTTTTGTTTTTTGTTCTCTGGTATATCCTCCATATTGGCATCCCTTTCCTTCTCAGTGGGAATATTCTCTGATTCCTGGTTTGTCCTGTTGTTTCCAACTTCTTCTTCTAATATCTTGAAACTATTGTGGCTTGGTTGTCTGTCTTCATTAATTTTCTTTTGGTACCGCTTGCCTCCTTTCCCTTTACCCCCCACCTTAGTAAAACCCTCAGGATCTTTGCTTGTAGTGTCTTTCATCTTGCTCTCCAGCTTGTTCAATGGGCAGTCCCTATATAGGTTCCCGTGTTCATGTCACTTATAGCACCTAAATGGGACGTGTTCATAGTCCACCGCCTACACCCATTCCTCGTCATACACCTCTAAAATGATTGCATCCAGAAGTGCCCTAGATAAGTCCATTTCCACACATATCCGGGTGAAGGAAATGTATTTGCCTCTTAGAGTAGCATCTGATATCTTTATAAAATGCCTTAGCTTGTTTCCGATAGCCTTTAGAGACTTCGACAACTAATAATCAAAAGGAAGGGAGTAGAGTCTTATCCATACCGGTACCGATGTGAAAGTTTCTCGTTCCGGGACAAAGTTCATCACCCATGGTCTCATGTAAAGGCCTGCAGAAGCGTAAAAATATGGTCCTTCCTCGAACACTTTGTCTTTATCCTCTAAACTTGTGAACATCATCGTGAAGAAGCCCTTGGACCCAAGGTGAAGGTTGATTTACCCTTTGGTTTCCAGTGGTTCCTTATCCATGCTTGCAGAGCCTTCTTCGTTGGCCAAATCCCCATAAATTTGCAGATAACCGCATATTCCACCATGTGATCTCTGTGCACCTGTAGTGCTAGGTCACTTAAAATGATCCGAGGAATAGTGGTTGACTTGGGTTTATAGACCCTTGTTTTACTCATAGGAGTAAATTTTTGACTACTAACCTTTGTCCTCTTCTCCTTACTAGCTTCCTCATGATTCTCTTCCTGTCCATGAGGTCTGATATTTTCCGATTTTTCTGTATTCGTAGCCTCTATTGCCACCTCTGTTGGTTTCTTGAAGCTATGCGATCCAGTTCCCTTGCTTCTGTCCGCAACCACTTGACTGTAGGAGGGAGCTGAACTCCCTCCTCCGTGCCCCGCCATGGTGACCAACGACAAAACCCTAACGCAAAACCCTAGTTCAGATTGCTGCCATGGTTAACATTTCTCCGTGAATGAAAAAATCATATTTATTTACATATTGTTATTATCGATTTTTTTAATGCAAATATTTGCTTAAATTATGGTGGGTAGTAATTGATGGTAAATATATTATTTACATGAGTTATTTTCAAAGATTTTAATTTTTGGTGGTTTCCTATGAAGGTTAACAATGAAAACTTTAAAAGTATCTAAAAATCATGACATAAATATTACAATTACATCTAATAATTAAGGTAGAAAAATATGAGGCAATTATCTACATAAAAGACTTTCACACCTATACATATTGTTACAAATTTTTGGAAGAACACTGTGTATGAGATTTTTCCCGTCTAACATTGAAGGTGGACACTCCACCCATCTATGCAAAACTTCATACACAGTTTTCTTCAAAAAAAAAACAATTGAATCTATAACATTAAACCATAAAAACGCTGTAAATTTTTTTTAATCAATAAAAATAATACCTAATAAAAAAAATCAAATACATAATATATATAATAATTTCAAAACACTAACACACCTACCAAAAAGCTTTATTGATATCATAACTAAAAATAAATACAATTTGCATATAATTTTCCATAGTATTCCATTATTTCTATGTATTTTAGGTCACACTGGGGTTTCGAAAATAATGGGAAAATGTTAAAACATAAACAATGATTTTGATAATTATGACATCAAATGTTTCAAAAATAAAAAAACTCTTACCTATAGAAGTAAAATAATGTGTTTACATCCTTGAATAGGGATTATAAAATGATTTGTTTTTTCTTTGATTAAAATTTAAGGGATTATGAAATAATTAGTTTTTGATCGATTACTTTATCGATGTTTTATATATATATATATATATATATATATATATATATATATATATATATATTATAATATTTTATTTAGAGAACATGTTTATATGGTAAATTTAGAATTAATTTGGGTTTTTGTTGAAAGAACATGTCAACTTTTTTGTCCATGTTTAACTTCTGTGTATCATATTTGCGAATGAGGGATACGTGAAAAAATAATTTTTATTGTGTATACTGGTTTCTTTGTTGGTATGAGCCCTTTTGGGCTTTAATCAATTCCAGAAGGCTTTGATTCAGACCTTTGGTTTTGGGCGCCACTGGCTACTGTGAGGGTGTGGGAAAAATTTAACACACGCTTTTCCAATATGCTGCGTCTGACCTGCTAGAGAACATTTGTGACAACCGAGTTGTAGACACGTGGCGACAGGCTAAGGGGCTTGCGGAGGGTCTCCCCGTGTCTATTGGTGGGGATTATTCCAAAGGCTAAGCTACAGAGATGATGGTGGCCATTGATAACAGGCGAAACACAATGGAAATTTATGTAGTATAACGATACAATGAGGGAGGCAATTAAGGAGGGAGGCAACTCGGAAATGGCAGCCCGAAATGCTCGTCCTGATTTTTTCGTCACCTGCTTCTCTAAGTCTCTTGCAGAGCCATTCTTGGGAGATTTCATTTCCTTGTCCCACATGCAGGAACGCAACATGGAAAGGTCCGCTTAAGTTTGTTTGGACCATGGAGTGGTCTAGGATGACAACCTGGGAAGTCAACTCTCCTGCAAGTTCTTGTCTCAATTTAGAGCTTGCTATTTGTAGAGTATCTATTCTACAATGAGCTAGGACGTGAGAATATGACAAACTCTTTTGATTCTGCTGAAAGGGAAAATAGAGTCCAACGATGTAATATATTAAAGTTTGTTATTCTTGATGCACTTCGTTATCCATATTCTAGCACACTTTCAACACAAAAAAGATGAGATTACAGAACAACGTAATGAGTGGATGAAAGCTAATGGAGTGCACAAGCACAGGAATATTGATAAGATTGTCGAGGAAGTAATAAGTTGCCTTCACTTCTAGGTTTCTCGGTCACTATTGTGGCTCTTTGCATCGATTTTGTCACCAAATTCTGATTTCGACGGCTTCATGATATATTTATATGTGTTCTTCAAAACATATCAAATTATTGCAAGGATGCCAACAGGTTGTTGTGAATGAGCCGCTTTATTGAAGTTCTCTGCCACTACAAACAACAACTTCATCGTTTGGCAAGCAATGTATGGTTGAAATCCTTTATCACTACTGCATCCATGTATGGAGGGTTATTAATTGTTGGGCGTTTGCGCATTGTAAAAATTCTGGAACGGAGTGATTTTTTTTGTTTTAGAGTTATTAGCATCTATATGAATATAGTATTGATTAAGTGTGTAAAAGACGAATTAATGAACATAGGAATATAATTAAATTGGTGGTTCTCAGGTTTTTCGATGCCAAGAGAATATGGCTAGTTTGATTGTGTGAGTCTGTTATAAGCCAATGGGGTTTGTTGTGCTTTAGGCTTCAAGAACATTACTTAGAGGTATGCCAATTTCATAATTCACTGCTAGATACAATCCAGTGTTGAGATTGTCTTTCTCTAGGCCAAGAAGCATCAATTATACAAAGTTAATCAAAGATGGTTAGAGGTGATTATGTCTAAAATGAGTTGAATGGCAAGCTCAAATATTGTGGTGGTGAAAATAGCGTTGTCTTTGAGACTTTAGAGTGGGGATAGTGCCGAAGAAGATCAGTGAGACAGATGTGACTTGTGAATTGTAATTTGACATTTTTTGTATTAATCTTTGTAATGGTGTAATATAAGAATTAAAGGGGAAACTTGGAGATAATGCTTACATGGTAAATTTAGAGTTGGTTTTGGTTTTTGTTGTGAGAATATCTCAGCGTCCTTGTCCATGTTTAGCTTCTATTGGATCTCAATCCAACTATATATTTGTATCATATTTGTGAATGAAGGGTATGTGAAAAAATATTTTTTAGTGTGTATATTGGTTTCTTTGTATTCTATTATTCCTATGTATTTTAGGTCACACTTGGTTGTTTCGAAAATAATGGGAAAATGTTAAAGCATAAACCATGTTTTTGATAATTATGAGATTAAATGTTTCATGCATTGAAAAATTCAAAACTCTATCTAGATAAGTAAAAGAATGTGTTCACATCCTTGAATAGGGATTATGAAATGATTAGTCTTTGCTCGATTAAAATTTAATTTTAAAAGATTAGTTTAGTTATTTTATGTTTTTTTTTTATTATAATTTATCAATACAATTTCTAATGAGATTATTGTTTTTTATTATTTAAAACAAATTTTAATATATAAATAAATTTAATATCATAAAATTTTTTAAAGCGTTGAATAATAGTAGTGGTGTGTTTAAAACTACTTGATATATGTATTCAAGTGTATATCATTGTATCACTACTCTACATTTTATATGAGATATATATTTAATAGCTAAGTTGTTGATAGATACAATGATATGTGGTTTAACAATAAGTTTTGGTCGTGAAACCAACGATACCATGGTTCAAATCTTATTGAGTATATTGTTTGCTACGATCTCAGCTCAAGGAGTAGACTCCCCACTTTTCGAGAGTCTCGCCTCTCGCTAAATCATAAGATCTGGTATATCTGGTTTGTAGGTTGTTGGATATACTCTTGGTGTTATAAGGCGGCCACGAGGTTTGATCCTAGGCCTCACCCATATTAGTCAAAGGACATACTGATTCACCATAGTTTATAAAAAATCTAAGTTGTTGATAGATTTGTTAAAGTCTTGTTGAGACACATAATATAGGCATTACAATATATGTTGTACATGTTGAAGTATTAAAACATAAACATGGTGGAAAGAAAAGAAAACTAACCATTTTTTTATATATTTTTATCAATTTCACCTTTTTCTTATGATATGACACTGCAAATTATAGTGTTTATCATCAAGTGGTGGGTTTGAAGAATGATAATGAAAGCAACTAGATGTTGGGAAATGTTCTATTCCTAATAAAATCCATTGGAGGTACAAGGGTTGAGAGTTAGTCGTGGAAATCTTGGGATTGACAAAAATAGTTTTCTCTAGAATTGCAACGAGAATGATAATTATCTTAATAATATGATGGGAGCATTATCCATAAACTGTCGTGGATATTCCACTAGACAGTTCATCATAATAGATTTGATAAAATTATATTTAAAATTCCAAAATCTACACCATTAAAATTTTATTTATCTTTAGATTTATAAATTTATAAATTCATGTTAATAGCATATGCATGAAAATTAAAATTATGCAAAAAATAGAGAACAATGAAATAAAATCTCACACACACATTTGACACACTATATGACCTAGGAAACCCTTTCAGGAGAAAAACCCACATGGAAGGTGAGGTCGCTGTGCTCTCTTTTTCTAAATAGAAAATGTATGCGAATACAAAGAAGTATGGCCTATGGCTTATGGGCTAGTACAATGCAAAAATCCTCTCTGTGTGCTCTATCTCTTATCCCTCTTGGCTATTTTTTCTTTTATATGGAACAAATGCACTTGAAATAATGGAAACCCTTTTCCTCCTAGTGGTTTGGTTATAACACATCCCGATAGCCTACTAATGGTTAGGTTTGACAACCTCAACTCTTAACCAGAGTTACAATATAGACTCTTCTACATTATAATTAATCATAATCATGTTGAAGCCCCTTTTCCAAGAATTATAGGGGTTGACGTGGCATCCTCTCGAATTATGGTGGTGAAAAGGGAAGCTCAACTTCTTAGTGGCATAACTTTTGCATGTGGACTCTGATTGATGTGATTCTTGCGTCATTGGAAAGGTATATGTGTGTATTATAGGAAAAAAAAAGGAAATGTTAAAGTAACAAAGTTTTAACCCCAAAAAATATTGTTTGATACCTCAAAACACTCGCAGAAGGTTTCAAACCTCATTTTATCAAACTAGGTCCCAATAGTAAAAATGATTATGTGAGCTGATTCCTCCACTTTTTCCATTCTAAAAGCATTGATATGGATGAAAAAAAATATAATGATCCAATCCCAATCGGGAAAAAGTGGAGGAATCAGCTCACATTTTGTAATGGCACATATATGGTTTGGCCTAGAAAATATTTTACAAATGAACCTCAAAATACACTCCTTATTGTACTTTTCAGTGGGGTCCACCCCAAATGACTTATGGTACGATTGTGAATTTTGATTTGAATCTGGTTGTCTATTATATAACTTTTGGAAGTGTCCACACCAAATTATCAAAGTGATCAAGGATTTGTTTGATAACTTCATCTCTTAACCATTGTTAAGCCAAATTCTTCTCAACCTAGGTATCCTTGCTAACTAATATTGATGGAAAATCATGATTGAATTGTGCTAATGTATTTTTTGATGGAGACATCTTATAAAATGAAACTTTGGTGTTGTTAAACTCTAGTCAAAACTATTAATCTGCTCTGATTTGAAACCCTTCTGAGCCACTTGTTGTAGCGGCTGCAACTGTCCTCCAAAATTTTGCCTTAGCTTCATTTTGGAGCCTCCCTACCAACCTTTCACAGTAGCATGTCTTACTTCATCAAGTACAAAAGCTTCAATGATTTTCTTACAGAAGCACAACCTTCTATCCAAGCTTGATGCATTCCCCTCATTGGTTGTTTCTCCGGACTTAGTTCAGCTGCAGGCTGAGAAACTCCCTCAAGAAATTGCGTAATTCTGGAGGGAAACCAGCCTTCCCTCCAGAAATTGTGCAATTTGGTATGGAAGCCTGCAGGGCTCCAGAACTACGCAATTTTGCCAGTCAAGCTTCATCCAGAAAATTGTGCAATTCCTCCCAGCAGGGCTGCTCATCCTAGGAATTTCACAATCCTGGGCAACAGTTAGCTACTCTGCCCAGAAATTGTGCAAATCTCCTGGGTAGTTATCCTAGCTCCCTTCTAGAAATGCGCATTTTCTCCCAACAGTTGAGCAGGCTCTTGCATGTGCAGTTGGTTTGACCAGTTCCACCTGGGACCAAAGAAACTTGACTTGCATGCATGGGCTTCTTTTTCCCAGAATAGAAAAATCAACATGCAAAAAGCATCCCTAGATTTTAGGGAGCTATTTTTAGCAGCTGGAGGTTACATGCAAATATCGTTTTAGAATCTTTCCTCCAAGTGTTGCTTTTTCCTAGATTTGTGGCATGCACGTCATGAGCTTCAAACTTATTTATTCGATGCTTCAGAGCTCATTTCTTCACATCGATCTTGGATCTCTAACATCCCACAACACATCCAGGACTCTTTGACACATCCAGCTCAGCTATTCACGGGTAAGTCGTCTCAACTTGTCTTTTACAACATTTCTGTCGCTTTTTGTGTTTTCGCTTGTGTGAGTGTTGTTTTCTTGATTTCTTTGAATGCTTGTTATTGTTTACATGCATACTAAATAGTGCTAGCACCGTTTTAGTTTTCGTTACTATCTCACTGTTGTCGCATGCATGAAACTATTTCGCACAAACAGTCACTGATTCGGCGACTCATTTCACCCACATGCATGTTGTTCCATGTTTTGAATCTTTCGTTCACTGTTTTCATGCACGATCATTTTTTTGTTCCTACACTTAGTATCGCCATGCATTCACTTTCACATTTTCTTTTAGTTGCCTGTCGGCGGGTTTGGGTAGTGTTGGTGCAGACTCTACCTCACCAAGACAACATTGCGCAATCCTGAGAGGTAAGGCTCTATCTTCCCCTCAATAAATGCACATTTCTGCCCAACAGCCGTTCCCCAGGCCATCTTTGCACAATTTTGATGGATAATGACCGCTGGCCCAAAAAATTGCGCAATGCAGTCACTGAGCCTGCAACCATTGCCAACTGAAATTGCGCATTGCATAATTCTAGTAGTCAGCAGTTTGCCTGGATTGTGCATTGCGTAATTCCAGCAGCCAATCATTCTTCCGAGACAACCTAGACTGTTTTTGAGCAAGTCTAGCAGCCAGTCTTCTAGCCTCCCAGAAGAAATTGTGCAATCCTTGTGAGTCAATCCCCTGGTGTTATCGGGAAATCTAGTGTCCACTCGGAGCTGCTAGTCCCACTAAGACTGGTAGCTATCTTAGAAACAAACAAACAAAAACTACTTTCATTTTCCTTTATGAGAAGTAGATAAGAGTGGAATGAAGGACACCAACCTCAGTCTTGCGCTTGGTTCCTTGCTCAATTCCTCTCCCTTCTGACAAACCCTTGTTGCTTCTCCTTCATCTACCCAGCTTCAAAGAGAACCTGTGGAATCAAAGCAGCATAATACTATCTAAGAACAAATATCTACAATCATAAACAATATAGGACCAGATGTATATTGACCACACAAATGCATATATCATCAAACATACAAGAATGTGGAGGAAAACTTGAATAGCTTTATTAATATCAAGAATAGCAAAGAGGATTACAACCAATTGTTCTGACCCAATGTCATCCTCCAGCATGAGAGCCCTTCTTTCACCACATGAAAAGCTTAGATCACCCAACACTATGATATTCCAACAAGAAACCAACAACACTTCATTACAAGATACAAAATTCCAGCCTCTGGATCTCTGGGATGAGGGATCCATATATAGATGATTGCAGGGGGTGAGTTAGCTTCTGGGATTTTGATTAGTGTCCTCTCTCTGATAGTTCTTGATTCCACTTGGAGATTGATGAGCTCTTACTCATCTCTGGGCGAATTCAGAGAGGCAAGTGTCACAGGAGAAGTTTCTAGAATATTCCATGATCATCCACCTCGCAAACTGTCTCTGCTATTTGTCCACTCTCGCCCATCGCACCCTACAAAAGGGATTTTTAGTATGCATCACACCATTTTCACTGGGCAGGTGGGATGCATCGCAACCTTAGCATTGAGCAACCTGTATGGTCCAGTTTTGACCAGTTCTGAGTAGTTTCCTGTGGAGAAATTCTGGGAGATGATGTAATCAGCTGACCTTGTTCCTTTAGGGTATGAAACAACACTTTTAGGGACTTAGGAGCCCTTGTTTTATGGACATGTTTGATTGGGGTTGCAGTGCCCAAAAATGTCTATAACAGTTGCCCCCTAAAGCATGAGGTCGTTAATCTTTTGATGTCGGGTGAAATACTTTATCATGAGGATCCGAAGTTTTTTCGAGCTAGAAGGCGACCTGTAATAAGATACAATACAATACATTATCTTCATAATATTTTTCATGATCTAGCTGAGGCGGGCATTCCCATGCTCAGCTTTATAAATTCATTTTCATGTACATAAGACAGACAACCGTCTGTGCGGGAGACTGATGATTCTAATAGAGTCATCATCCTTTGATTCAGATGATCATTTGTGCAGCAACAATGTACATTTGATGTCTTTATTTTCTTGAATATATCGCAGCCCGAATGGATGAAACTAGATCTGGGGTCTTCAAACTCATTCAATCTTCACTCGGAGTACAAGTCGATCCATGTGAAAGATGTTCTAGAGTCAAACATGGAAAGACATCGCCTGATTACCAACCAATGATGTAAGCTGTTAACAGGCATGAGAGGAATCACCGATAATGATGATGAACCTCAAGGTACTACAGTAAAATTCGCGTGGTGTGAATAAGGGACTTGGCATCGAACACCACGCGAAATCTTTTGGTCAAAGGACATTGATGTAAACCTGTCGCCGGAAGTGAGGAACTTGCCATTAAGGCATGCAAGCTTCAAAGTACTGAAAGGGTCGTTACTAAGTTGACTTCTTGGATAATGAGCTGATGTCGACAAGAAGCGACCTGCCATAGGAGGGCCTTAATGAATCACACATCTACGACACGGAACGGAGTAAATGATTTTGGAGGTGAAAACGATCTGATGATACAAGGTTCAGGGTGGCGGTCATGAAAGAATGGAGTGTGAATGTATTGCAGCGGATGAGACACAGGTGAATTCTCTGAGCAACTTCTATTGAACATACCGATGACGCTGACATGGATCAGTAGCGTTAACCCCAAATATGGATGGTGTGATGGACCAATGGTGATATGACCAGTGAACGGAACAACCCAACCCGACTCGGATGTGGAGTGAAAGTGTCATGTTTAAGAGTGACTTGCTACCAATAAAGTTTCTTCAAGTTTTCTTCCCAATTTTTCCCCAGTCATTGCTGACCAGTACCTCTTTATTTTTGTCAAGCTTGAGGAGGATAACATATGCTTGTACTATAATTTTCCCTTCGGGCAAACCCATCGCTATATTTTAACGAGCCTAGTGACAGTGAAACTTGTTCTTGTCTGTATGGACAAGTTTGTTGCTATTCGGTTTTAACGATTTTAACGACAAAGATAACTCGGTCCTTTTCAATTTTACAGAGTCTGAAAGGGACGTAAAGGAAACTCCAATAATCCTTTTTCGTCATATAATTCCTTAAGTCCGAAAAAGTATAAAATAATACAAAAGGGATGAATTTTCAGTAATTTTAACGAGCCGAACAAGACAAGTGCTCGATCTTTTTGTGTAATAATCCCTTAGGTCCAAAAAGATTAAAATCTAGAGGAGGGATAGCACTTCCGGTTGCTTTAACGAGCTGGAGAGGCCAATCGCTCGACAATCTTTTCATATTTTACGAGTCAGGTGAAAAGAGGTTAAAGGAGACTCGTTTTTGAAGAACGAGTGATAATTTCAAGTAGCAGCTGGTTCCAAGTAAGGTTTGGAATTTTCCAGTCATGACAGTGTCACAAGGATGGCTAATAGGATCACTCTTCGCAGTTGTTCCTAAAAAAGGGGCAAACAATCAAATGGAGGTGAATGATCGGCTAAAACGGAGTGGAGGTGATGATGAGAACACGACCAAGGCTCAAAAGATGATGATAATGCATTCACAATGGTTATTTACCAGAAATTGGTTCATTTTTTAATGAGCTTAAACTCTGGGAAAACGTTTGCTCATTGCTTATGTTTAACTTTTAACGAGCTTGAACTCCACATAAAAACTGCTCGTGATAATGGTCATTGATTTAATTTCACCGTTAATCACTTTGTTCCTTCAAAGGTTGTACCGCCATTTCATTTGAACTTTGGTTTGTTGGAGCTCTGGACGTTCTTTTCCCCCTTTATTTTCACCAGCTGATTTCGGGAGATTTTGTGGACGATTCTCGGCGTCGTTTAGACTAGGTAGGAGCTAAACCTGAGCTCTTCAGTTGCATTCCTTCCTTTTTGAATTCTATGCATGTTTCCCTGTTTTTCTGAGCCTCTGGGGTTTGAAAAATTCGCCCTGGCTCCATCGCACCCTTCCTATATCGAAAGGTGCGATGCATACTGGCTTGGCCATTGGCCAGTCAGTATGCATCCCACCCAATACACTGCTGGGGGTGCGATGGGCATGAAAAGGGAAATTTTTGCACTATTTTCTCATGGGATTTTTGCCTTTTTTTTGCCAAATCAGGATCCTGACTCTTCTCTTGCTTGTTTTGCAGAGATTTATCGGAGCAAAATGGTTGTTACATGGTGAGAACGCGAGCATGAAGAAGAGGACATGCTTTCTTTACATGATCTAGTTACGGTAACTGCACTACGGAATTGTGGCCTGTTCAAGTTTTTCCGCATCTCTAGCATGAGGCAACAAATCAAATTGTTGCAATATCTTCTCGATGCATGGGATCCTACCAACCAGGTGTTTCAGATTAGAGGAAAATCTATCCCCTTGACTGTCGTGGACATCTATTTTTTGACTGGTTTATCGAGGCATGGTGCCGCACTTTCACTATCAGGTTCCGCCCGTGGGGGTGAATCCGTGAGAGATTATATTCGCCGGTATTGCAGAGAGGGATCTCAGCCGAGTAGGGATGACAAGATCAACATCCGAGATGTCAATCACTGGTCCTTGAGGACCATTCTATTCACTTTTGCTAGACTGGCTAGTAGTGCGGCTCCTCATGTGGCTAATAGGTCCTATATGCAGTATGCCTTGGAATGCCTTGAACCAAAGGTGTTCAACTAGTGTGATGCAGTACTCCCTGTGATGAAAGAACAACTGACCAAGGTCAGAAACGACAAATTGAAGAACTTCAGCTATGGTTCTATTTTGACCGCTTTCGCCTTGGAAAAGATCCCACTGATGCAGTTGCAGTACATCTCACTTGGCTTACCTCCACCGACTGAGCCACAGATGCAGAGATGGGTTGACCTTATGGCCCAACATGCTGGTCAGTCCCAGGTTTCCTTTTCTGATACCTTTTTCGAGTGGTTCAACCGTTAGGAGATGGTTTTTTCCGAGTATCCATATGCTGGTATGGATTTCCGGGGTGACCCGGATTTGGTGTTGTCGGCTGGTGAGCAGTGGGGTGCTATCGGTAAATTCTCTGACCATATCTCTATTCATTGTTTCTTTTTATAATGTTCTTGTGCTTTCTTCTATCAGGACTAATCAAAACTCATGTGCTCATGCAGATATTGGACCAGTTCGGCCAGTAGTACGTCTGAGAGTACCGGCTGCCGCTCTAGCAGGAGAGGCTGTGGGAAGGGCTATCCTTCACGACCTTGATGTGCCCGAGACTCTTTCAGCATTACAGGATCAGGTCGAGGGTCTCACTCTTGGTATTCTGGACGTGAGGACCGACGAGCTTCCCCTAAGGTTGTAGCGACATACTACTGGCATGCCGAGTTGATGGACTAGGCTTTTACGCATGATTGCACAGGCGGTGACTTGTTATCACCAGCATCATTAGACTAGGGTGCCCCCTAGCATTTTGAGTTTTGGGTCATTTGACCGATTTTTTCCTGGTTACAGAACATTATGTATGAACCATAAACAGTTATATATATATATATATATATTTGATTTTCGGAGCTTTATTTTGGTTGAGTTACGTGATCTTGATGCAAATATTTGATGAAATGCTTCTTTTATAAATGTTGCAAATGTCTATCTAACACATAATTTGCCAATGAGTCTGTTAATGTGTTTAAGTTTTTGGAAATATGCTGATATTGAATAGAATCAAACTGCCTTTCCAAAATCTTGACCCTTAGGAACATGCGATAGATAGCTGGATTCCGTATGGAGTAAATACCAATGAGCTGTAGGATGATGAGTTGTTAGTCTAGCCTGACGACTAGTCGACGTATGCCACGTGTAATGGCATTAGAGAGGAGCTCTATCAATGCATTGTATTCAGCAATATTGTTTGTTGACCGACCAATACATAACTGTCTGGAACTCACTAACTCACCGCTTGGATCGAAGATGGCCCAAGCTGCAGAAGATAGGTTCCACGAACTACGACTCACTCCGTCGGCATATCCAACAGATGATTCCAATAGGTCCGATATCTGCAACAAATGTAAAAGCGGATCACTTAACCAAAAAAATTACCCTTAGCGAAAACAAAAATGTAACAAAATCATAAGGGTTACTATCTTGAGTCAAGCATAGCAATGCTTAAGGTACAACCCGTTGCGAGGTTGTGCCAGTGGAATCCCATCATAATCTACTAACTCATAGGATCCTTTTGCTAATACTCGCTTAACAATATAGGGGCCCATCCATAAGGATTTGAACTTACTTGCTCCCAATTTGTTGGATTCCTGGTCGTAAAGTAAGACCAGGTCACCTTCTGAGAAGACACAGGGTTTGACATTCTTGTCGAACTGCGCCTTGACTCATTTCTTATGGGCTTCGTTAGCCAAAGTGGCATCATGACGGGTTTCATCCAATTGGATTAGTTCCAAGAAATGAGCCTCTTCTTCTAAAGTTCCGAGGAGAAGGTCGACTGTGAGTTTGAGGGACGAGATTTCACACTGAACCGGTAAGATTGCTTCTAGGCCATACACCAACTGAAAGGGTGTAAACCCAGTTGCATTCCTCACTGATGTCCGGTATGCCCACAAGGATGAGTACAGGATCAGGTGCCAACTCTTTTTGTGGACTCCAATCATCCTTTGCAGCATCCGCTTCAAGACCTTGTTGATTGCCTCAACTTGTCCATTAGCCTGTAGATAATACAGAGTAGAGCTGTCGTGGGACAGCCCTAACTTGGCAGCCAACTCAACCATCATGTGATTGTGAAAATGCGATCCATGATCTGTGACTATGGCTTGTGGAACGCCGAATCTGGAGACTACATGATTGAAAAAGAAGAGGGCAGTCGTTTCGCCGTTGTTGTTTAATGTAGGCATCGCCTCAGCCCATTTGGTAAAATAGTCTACTGCGACTATGATATACCCATGCCCCCCAACCGAGGTGGGGTTACATGTCATGAAATCTATGCCCCATTTGGCAAATGGCCCAACAACAACTACTGGTTGCAGAGGTGCGGGTGGTATTCTGGTTTTTCGATCAAATATTTGACATGCATGGCAACTTCTGACTGCGGTTATGCAATCTTTAAACATTGTTGGCTAGAAGTATCCTGCTCGTAAAATATTTTGTGCCGTAGCATAACCAGATTGATGCCCCCACACGCGCCTGAATGGCAATCATTCAGGACTTTTTCGGCCTCCTCGTGGGTGAGGCACCTCCTCAGAACTGTATTGACACCACGACGGTAAAGTGTATCACCGATGATCATGTAGTCTTTTGCTTGGTATCGAATGCGTCGTTGTTCCGAGCGGGAGGTATTAGACCTATATGTTTGAGTTTGGAGATAGATTATTATGTCTCCATACCATGGATTGGTTGAAGATATGAGAAACAAAGATTCATCCACGATTGCTTCTTCTGATGTTACATCATTGGACGACGATGGGAGATCGCATAGTAACTCCGCGAAAACTAGGGATTTCTTCGATTTGGATTTTATAAATTCCATATCAAACTCTTGTAGAATTGCTATCCATTTTGAATATTTTCCCCCCAGCAACTGTCGCGACAATATATAAGTCATGGGGTTGCAATCTGACAGAATGGTAGTTTTTCGAAAGAGGATATAGTGTCAAAATCTATGTATCGCTTGAACAACTACGAGAGCTAGCTTTTCAACGTAGGAGTACTTGCTTTCTGTATCATTTAAGTTTCTACTTAAATAATATATAGGATGTTCAATTCCATTGTCTTCTTGAACTAAAACCATTGCGATGGTTGTATCCGCTGTAGCTAGATACAGGTTAAAGTCTTTTTGATAATCAGGAGCGTACATTAATGATGCTTTTATTAGGGATTCTTTTAAAGCATCAAAGGAAGCTTGCGCGACCTGATCCCAGACGAAGGGTACTTCTTTTTTCAATAGACGAGTATAACCTTTAGCAAGTTTGGCATAATTTGGAATTAACCTCCTCAGAATGTTTGCTTTCCCTTGGAGTTTCTGAATCTAAAGCAAATTTGAAGGTGGAGGCAAATTAATGATTACCTGAACCTTACATGGGTCGAGACAAATCCCGTCCTTTGAGACCACAAAGCCAAGTAAACGACTAGAAATGACACAAAATACACATTTGTGTGGATTGAGTCGTATCTTGTAGTGTCGGCAATGTAGAAATATCATTCTCAAATGCTGCGGATGATCGGTTCGCTTTCGCGAATGAGCCAGAAGATCATCGAGATATGGTTGAACGGTGTTTTTGATGTCATGGAAGGCATAATTCATTGCCCTCTGAAATGTTGCCCTTGCGTTCTTTAAACCAAAGGGTAGCTTGCGATATGCAAATATTCCCCACGGACAAATAAATGCAGTCTTTGACTGGTCCTGTGGGCGGATATTTATTTGATTATACTCGGAAAATCCATCCATAAATGAGAAGATTTCACATCCGGCGCATTCATCAATTATCTGGTCAATGAAGGGTGTAGGTTAGTTGTCTTTCGGACAAGCTTGATTTACATCCCTATAATCGACGCACACTCTAATCGTTCTTTGTTTTTTCATTACAGGAACAATATTCGATACCCAATCGGTTAGAGGAACCGGGTAAATAAAACCAGCATGTACAAGTTTTTCAACTTCTGCCTTGATGGCAGCGGCTTTCTTGGGGTGCACCTGCCTTAGCCGTTGTCGTATCGGTTTGACATCTGGATACATCTTAATTTCGTGTTCAACTATGCTCGAGTCAATGCCCGGCATTTCATCATACGACCTGTTATCACTTAGGTTGTCCTTAAAGCTCCTTAAAGGATACGGCCGAGGTAACCACAAACCAATCTTTGGACTGCAGGTCCTAGCCTACTTGCAATAAGAGAGGGCTCTCTCTTTATAATTTAGCTTTGTTGAAGATGATATTAGGCTAGCTAATGAGTTCAAGGGGGTTTTGTTTATGTTTGGTGGGATGGGGGATTCTTTCAAACAAAGTTGGGATGCATAGTGTGAGAAGTTCAAACCATTGGGCATGGAGTCGTGGATTAGGCTTGCTGTTGCGTTTTCTTGGTCACAAGAGGAATACAGAGCAGGATAGCTACACATAAAACAATATCAAGCTGGAATAAGGATGGAATGAAGATCAGTGAATGAAAGGCAACTAAGTAGCTCTCATTATGCTAACAGAGGGAAGGTGAATGAATATTTATATAGGAGCAATCAAGGATTCCTAAACAACATTCATATATGAAGGAACTAGTGTAAATATGAGCCAATAAGTATTCATATTCAGGACTAATTCAGAGGAAAACATAGATAAATCACAGAAATTGAGAACATAATACAACTAAGTGAGCTCTAAACTATTCTTTCTTTCTGCTATTTAGATAGTGAAACAATGATGGCATAAAACATATAAACTGTAAACAATGATAAGAAACACTTATTTGGCTATGTAGAAGCGTTAGGATTCCATAGTCACTCTTCAGTCATTAAAACACAACAGTCAGTTCATCTCCCAAACATTCCAGCGATCTTTGATTATAGAGACTCTCAGAAAATACAATGCAAGTCTAGAGAGGAAGTTATCGACCAACCAACCCTTAAAACAGTGCAAAGGGTGGTTTAAATAGAAAATATTTACAAACATCCCTTGAACAGGTGTCAAGGGAGAAAATATCTCAAAATATCTATCAAAACAGATTCAAAAGAGATCTGTGCAATAATTGCTTCTAATGCTAAGTTGTGCTGGAAATAAATGCAATAAAATATCTAAAACAGCTGCACATGAGGGAGCAGCCTCATCAAAATGGCTCTTTAGGGCTGCACAGGGTCCTGCAGCTTAAAAAATGGACTGAAAGAGTGCCTTGAGCCACGCGCTGTCCTCTGTGTGATAACTGCGCAATTAAGGAAGCAGCGCTGCTCCAAAAATATGACTGGGAACAATGTCTCTACAATAACTCTGCCTTGAAAGCCTTCATCTATGCCTTTAGGTGGATTTAAGGCAACAAAAGAAGTGTCAGTGAGCCTTAATGGCTGAATGATGCTTTGTTGACTTTGCTGGGCTTGCTTTGCTTTCATTTTCTTTGAAAAACTGGACTGATACTCTTTAAACTGTCCCATCGCCCCCTTCTGCCTTTTAATGCAAAAATACTGCTACTAATGTCCTCTGTGGCCATTGGAATGCTATCGGCGCTCTGGCCGATCAAAACTAGCTTTAAACTTTGAAAAATGGTGCAAACAGGAGGAAAAAGTGTTGCCGACTGTGCCGAGGCCGAAACTGGCTATCTGAAGCAAAACTGGGCCTTGGAGCGATCTCAGAAAACTTAGGGATGCATGAATTCCCTTATCGGGAGCCGGGCGCGGGCATATATGTGAAAATATGAACAAATGCCACCTTTTCTTTTACACAGAAAAAGACCAATTTCTATGTAAAATTCGTGAAAAACATAGGCGAGAGCGGCACTGTAGCAGAGATTAAATCCTGGCCGTTGGATCGCGCGAAGGCAGATCCAACGGCTGGCACTAACTCGCATCGGGGCGGACCATTGGTCCCAACACATAAAACCTCCGAAATGCCACGGACCCGAAATGCTTATATGCCCTTTCTTTATGGAGATCGGGTCCGGCCCATCAGAGCTTTCATATCGGCGGATTTGGTAAAAATGGGTAAGCGGACCCGAAATACTATATGCTGCACTTCATAGATTTTCAGCTCTGGGATATAGGAGCACACAGTGGGACCCTTTCGGACCTAATATGCCTTTATTCCGTGCTTTATTACTTTTCTGCTCCGCTGGTCGGAGCCATATAGGAGTGATGCGATTAAATATGGGCCGTTGATCTCTGGGCCTGAATGGGCGACTGAGATTAACTCGGCAATTCGCTATCGGTGGGGTCATGGGGTTGTCACATAGAAACGCCGAAACCCATCGGACCCGATATGTTATACAGGCCATCTTTATTTTATTTCAGGTCCGTCCCATCGGTGGGACCCAAATCGGCGGTTTTAACAGTGGAATGGGTCTGCGGACCCGAAAACCCTTAACATTGTATTTGATAACTCATCGGCTCCACCAAATCGGAGCAGTATATGGGGCGATGCGAAGTGGGGGGCCGTGCGACAAGATCTGGACCGTCAGATCTGGGGCCCAAAAATGGATGGCTGCGATTATATCGGGGCTTCGGCAATCAGCGGGGTAGAGGGTTGACATATATATGATCGCTGATCTGCGCGGACCCGATATACTATTACCGGTCCACTTTATATGTTTTCGGGTCCGGCCCATCGGCGCTATGCCCCATGCCTTGAGACTTAGCCATTTTCGCTTATATATGCCACTGCCCCCTCCCGATAGCGATATCGCATCGGAGGGGGTCCAAATGAAACTTTATTATATCGGACCCATGTTTTTGTGAACTTCCAAGCCTTTTGGGAAATCGGAAGGGTTCCTTTATAGTTTGGAATGGATTCTAAGGCATCGGAAGGGGTCCGATAGCCAAAAAAGGGAGGATTTTATCCTTTTTTGAAGGTTTTTCATGGTTTTTGCATGGTTTTTGTATTCTTATGCCTTGGAAGGAGTCCAAAGGCATTTAGGGGGAAAGTGATGTGGTTTTGAGAGGGATTTAGTGACCAAAGAGGGTTTCATGCCTTATAAAGGCAAACCAAGGCCAAAGAGATGATTTTTATACATATGAAGGGAAACTATGCAAAGGAATGAGTCCTTATGCATTTGGAAGATGGTCAGAGGGGTCAATGAGGGTTCTTGTTGAGTTTCAGATAAACTTAGCAATTCCCAAGGATGTATATGGTTATTTTTCAACCAAGGGGAGGGGATAAGTATATAGGGGAGTTATAGAGATAGTTTTAGTAGGGGAAGGGAAAAGAGATAGGGAGTTACATAATAAAGTTAGTAGTTAATATGATAATGATGAGAAAAAGTGCTAAGAATGAAGTCTTAGGCTATCAATGGGGGGGAAAATGACTGATAGAAGAAGTGTGAACATTCCTTTAGTGAAGCAGATCTTCACCAAGGCAGATGATATGGAGAATGATGAATCTAAGAGGTATCAAGCAGATCTTGACCTCTTTAGGGGAAGTTAGTGAGTGATTTGGGAAAGAGGGAGAAGGGGAAGTTAGACATGCATTTATTGAAGTCCTCCAACTGAAAAATCACCTTCAACTTGTCATATGATAGATATAACACTTGACAATATGAAATGGATCACAAGACATGATTCTGCAACCACAAAGCTACCTACCCGGCCTATTCACTTAGCATTTTCTCTTCTTTTTGGTTTGGGTGCACTTGAACTAGCATACCCAGCTTTTTGTTCTTTTCTTCTTGCTGTCCTCCTATCTACAACTACACTTATTGCATCCAGGGGCTCAGATTAAGCTGTTGAGCACCCTTGTTTCTCTACCTATCTACAAATCTGCCAAGATTAAATAGTTTGGACAAATGTTCATTCTCTATATTCTACAACAGGAAATTGGAACCTAGGGAGGCCAAGATTAAGCTGTTTGGACCTCCCTATACTTGAAAACTGATCAAAATGGATTACTCATCAAAACTGGAACACAACAGTGGCATTTAGACTAGCACACTCTCATAGATACTTCTCTGGCCATCTGTAGTAAATATGGAGCATTGCAGCAAGCCAAGTATGACATATTTGGCATGTAAAAATGTCGATCATGAAAGATGATTAACTTGCTGCAGCAGGAGGCTAACAGTGGCTCCACTTGGGGATGGCTTTTCCTTGTGACAAGCCAAGAACAGTAGGTCAGAATGCCTTGATGCTCTGTAGTTGATGTTAATTGAAAATTTCTTCTGTGCTAACTGTTGAATGACTAGAACTTTAAATTCTGAATGCAGCACTCCTCCTTATCTGAAACACTATGAAAAATAAAGCATCGTCTGCTTTCTTCTGCGTGCTTGATATTGCATACGCTTTTGCTTGAGCACTGCCTTGTGAAATAAACACAAAAAGGGAAAAAAACTGGAGCTCTTCTTTTCTTGTCTTTGAAAGGGTGCTGAAGTAAACTGAAAATCCTCCTTTCTTTTTGATACTGTTGACTTGAAGGATACAAGTTGCAAACAGTTTCTCTTTAACATAAATCACTGTGATATGACAGCGTTGCTCTTGTTGTTTTGCTGAGATTACTGCAGAGACAGAGATTTAAAAATAGAGGACTTGCTTTGGCTGTGTCTTCACAAACTTTGTTGCTGCTCCTCTAACAATCGGACTGTTTATACAAAATAAACAAAAGTGCTGATATATACAAATATCAATGTACAAAGAGATATTTACAAAGCTGCATTGTGTTCAACAAAAGGGATCATGATAATGCTTCAGCATACGGCCATTTACAGGGCCTTCTTCAGTAGTGCTGCCCTCTACAGATTTGAGGAAATATGTGTTATTTCCCTGAACAACAGAAATAACAAATGGCCCTCTCCAAAGGAAATCAAATTTTGCATGTTTTCCCTTGTCTTCTCTTCGTGAGTCCCACCTTAGAACTTTGTTGCCAACACAGAAATTCTCAGCCTTAGTTCTCTTATCAAACATCCTTTTGAGCTTTTCTTGCATAATTTGAGCTCTGTCATAGACTTGCTCTCTTGTCTGCTGCAAATGGATTGTTTGGTTTATCCTCCTTTGTATATCATTTGGCTCGGCTTGAATCTCTTGCAGCAGCTTGATAATAGGAATGCCCAGTGATGAAGGAAATCTGGCCTCCATACCATATACTAGCTCATAAGGGCTCATCCCAATGGATTTCTTGGTTGACAATCTGTCTGCCCATAGGGCATTTGTGAGCTTTCTATGCCAGTTCTTCTTGTTTTCTTCTAAGGTCTTCCTGATAATACTGATCAGGCTCTTGTTAGATGACTCGGCTAAGCCATTACCTTGAGGGTAATAGGCTGTGGAATGGCCTAAAGTGATATGGAATTTATGGGAAAAATTGATCATCTTTTTGGATTTGAAAGCAACGACATTGTTAGTGATGATCTTCTCAGGGCAGCCAAATCTAGAAAGGATATTGCACTCAAGGAACTGGATAATGGTGGTGTCATTGGCTTGCCTACATGGGATGTCCTCAATCCACTTAGTGAAATAGTCGGTAGCTATTAAGATCCACTTATGCTGGCCTGAGGAAGAGGGATGGATTTCTCCAATGAAGTCAAGACCCCATTGTTGAAAAGGCTTCTCGGTTGAGATGGGTTTAAGAGGCAAAGGGAGCAGCTTTCTCTTGCCCTCAAAGATTTGGCATTTGTGACATGAGATAGCAAACTTCTTTACATCTGCAAACAAAGAGGGCCAATAGAATCTAGCCCTTAAAATTTTATCAGCAGTGGACTTCCAATATAGATGTCCTCCACAGTCCCCTGCATGGAATTCTTTCATGACATTATTAGTTTCATTCATGGTCAAACAATTAAGCAATATGCCTTCATGATTCTTCCAAAATAAAGCACCATCTAAGACACAAAATTTCAAAGCCTTCATTCTTAAAAATCTCTTCTTGGTCCTGGACAATCCTGGGGGAGCAAACAGGTTTAACAATACAAAGCATATATCAGCATACCATGGGGATTGCAAAAAGGTGTCACTGATCTGTGGAGTCGCCAACTCCTGTTCATTGTCCAGTTGGTTGATGTCTAAGGCTTGAAAGTTTGTTTCGGACATCAGTTTGGATAAACCTTGTCCCTTTATTAGCTTGGTTGGTTCTATTTCTATGTCATACTCAAGAATGTTAGCAATCCACTTGCCTCTTTTGCCTTCTAATCCTTCTTGGGTTAATATGTCTTTTACGACAGCATTTGGGACATAGGCAATCACGTGTGAATATAAAATGTAAATTCTGAAGTCTTTGATTGCTTTAACAAGGGCATAGGCTTGCTTCTCCATGATTTGGTACTTCAGGGGTGCATCTCTTAAGGCTTGGCTGAAAAAAGCAATTGGCTTTTCATTTCCTTGGTCATCCTTTTGCAATAGGACAACAACTATGGTATTATCAGATGCAAATGAAAATATGATAAAATCCCTATCAAATTGAAGACTTGTGAGGACTGGGGCTTGAGTTAAGGCAACTTTGATACTCTCAAATGCTTGCTTGGTTTCAAGAGACCATTTTACCTTGGCATCCTTCTTTAACATGTTGCTCAACAGTCTTATCAGCTCGGCTAGATTTGGGATAAATCTCCTTAGGAAATTGATCTTTCCTAGGAATGCTTGCAGCTCTTTTATGTTTCTTGGATATGGGATTTGGAGAATGGCTTGGATCCTTTCCGGATCAATTCTAATCCCGTCTTTTGAAATGATATGTCCAAGTAATTTTCCTTCTTCAAGGCCAAATAAAGACTTCTTGGGGTTCAAGGAAATGCCATATTTCCTACATGTTAGGAACACTTGTCTCAAATGTCTTAGGTGCTCTTGATCAGATTTGGAGAAAGGGGTAAGATCATCAAGATAGATAACCAAGAAATCATGGATCTCCTTGGCAAATGCAATGTCCATGGCCCTTTGAAAGGTGGCACCTGCGTTCTTTAGGCCGAAAGGCATTTTCACATATTTGAATGTTCCCCACGGTGTGGTAAAGGCTATCTTGTCTTGATCATCTGGGTGAACCAGTATTTGATTAAAACCTGAAAAGGCATCTAGCAAAGAGATTCTAGATAACCCTGCTACTCTTTGTAGGATGTGGTCCATTTTGGGCAATGGGTAGTGGTCTTTAAGGGAGACTTGGTTTAAGTTTCTCAAATCTACACAAAGCCTAATCTCACCTGTTTTATTTCTTGTGGGAACAAGATTGGATACCCATTCAGAAAATCTAATGGGTGCTATGATACCTGCTTCAAACATTCTTTTCACTTCTTTCTCAATTAAAGGGAGAAGCATAGGATCGATTCTCCTCAATTTCTGTTTGAAGGGCTTTTGATTTGGCTTTAAGGGAATGGTATGTTGAATAATTGAGGTGTCATAGGACTTCAAGTCCTCATAACTCCAAGCAAATACATCTTGGAATTCTTTGAACAAATCAACATATTTGGGCTTTTGATCGGGAGGCAAAGATTTAGACAGTTTGATCATTTTGGGCTTCTCTGTTGTTCCAATGTTGTATTCTTCTATGGCAGTGTTTATAGGCTACATTTTTGGCTTTTTGGGCACATCATTTGCATCAAACATGTCTTCTAGTGGAGTGAGGCCAACCGGGAGAAAATTGTCCTTTAGATCAATGAGTTCGGCCTCTGTTTTGGTTATTTCCTCCAAATGCATCTGTTTAAGCTCTTCTATGTTTTCTTCATCAAATATGGTTGGCTGTAGCAATTTTCTAGCTGTTTCAGCTGTTACAGTTTGCTGGATTTGGTTTATTGCTTGCAGTGGATCATCCATAGCATCCATATCAATGTTTAGGCCTAAAAACTCATGTTGTAAGGTAAGAAAATTGTTGATTTGAGCATCACCCTCAAACACTTTCCAATCCTTGACATTGTTAGGGACAGCTGGCCTGTGCTTTATCTCAGCAGTAAAGTGGTGATTGGGCTCAAAAGGAAGCTTGCAAGTGCTAGCAAAAGTAGCTAGGCTGTGAGCATGGATGTTATGATTTCTTGAAATCTTGGCAAGCTTGGATTCAGTGAATGTATCATGTATTGCAGTGGCAGCAGTCCTATAAGCTCTTAGCCTTCTATCATTGGTAACAAAGTTGCCTTTCATTTGTTGGATTACTAGGCCTGAGTCACCTAGAATGGAAACTTTGGCAGCTCCTAAAGCTTTGAGCAGCTTAAGGCCTAAGAGGAGTGCGTCATACTCAACCATGTTGTTGGTGCATTTGAAATTCAGTCTATAAGCATGACCCTCTGCATGGTTGTTATGTGTATTGTGAATCCATATTCCTGCCCCTTCTCCTAACTTGTTAACAGAGCCATCAAACTCTAAATACCATGTGATTTCTTGCTTGTGGTTGACAATAAGAGTTTCAGTCATTTTAGTATTGGGCAGACCTAGGTTTTGTGCTTCATTCGGTTCTTCTTGTATGCTGGTTGTGCTGTCTGTTTTGACAGTCTCATGGGTATGTGCAACTGATTCTTCATTGATGTGTGCTTGTTGTACTAAAGCCATAGGCTTATCATCAGTTGGAGGGTTTGTTTCATTATTAAACAAAATAAAAGAATCCATATCAGAATGGATTGAATAGATAGGGAAATTCTGGGGCTTTTCCTCACAACTTACCACATACTTCATCAGTGTTTCTCTATACAGCCTCTTTGGTTGCCCAAAGACTGAAATAGTGGCATAGGAGAGGTCTAATTGGAGAGATCCTTGGAGTTTTGCCCCCCAAGATCTTGACAACAGCATGCCATACTTTGGTGGTATGTCAGCAACCACCACATCCATTAGGATTGTCTTGTTGGGAAATTGGACTAAGGAGACACATAAGTCTTTGATTAAGCCTAAACACTTGACCTGACTTGAGTCAAAGGAGAATAGATCTTTGTAGGGTCTTGTTACATCAAGGTTTAGCTTCTCCATTACAGCTTTGGGCATAAGGTTGTGTGAGGCACCTGAGTCAAACATTGCATTATGTAAAACTTTATCATGTATGTGCAGACTGACATAAAAGGGTAGAACAACTCCATGTGCTGATTTTCCATCAACTTCTGGACCAAAAAGCAACTCAAGTGTATCATCTAAAACATTCACATCATCCCTATTCTCTGGCATTTGGAGTGATCTTTGGATTTGTTGCCTATACACATCATGTTTTGCAAGTTCAGATAAGGGGATGGAAATCTTAAGTTTGCTTATTTCTGCTTCTAAGTTGAATGGTTTCTCCAATGGAGTCTTTGTGTTGGCGATAGCAGATTTCCCCTTTTCAAGTGTGTTTTCTGTGTTTTCCTCTTGATTATCAGTGTTATGGTGAGTGATACCTTGCGGTATTTCTATTTTGGGAAGGCTTTTAGGAGTGCTGTTCAAGTTCTCTTTCAAGGGAGAAGGTGGCAGAGGCTGATCAACAGAAAGCTGTATGTCTGTTATGTCTTCTACAGTCACTTGGTGCGGGTTTGGGACAGTTATATCAGCTGTTTCTGTTATAATAGCCTTGCCTCTAATCTGGTTGGGCTGTTTGCCCTCCTTTGGTTTAACTTTTTTGGGCACATCTATGGTTCTTGTCCTCAGCTTATACTGTTTGTGGACTTCATAAATAGCTGAATCATAACCTTGTTTAAAGTCAAAAGACTCACCAGAGTTAGTCTGAAATTGACTTATCTCATGGTCATCTTGGTCTTCTTGAGTTAGGAAAATTTGTTGCTCACCCTTCAAATTCACCAAGTTCATGTGAGTGTCCTCTATGGCATCACTAGATGTGGATGCTTCTGTATAATTTTCTTGGAAAGGAGGCCTTATATCACGGTCTGGGCTAGATCTACCAGCGTTTGAGTTCTGAGTGTTCCTGAAATTTGGGTTCCTTATGGTATTGGGCTGTTGTCCTTCCCATGATGATTTCCTCTCAACACTCTCTACTTTGTCTCCCAGCCTATGCATGCCATTGATAATAGCATCTAGCTTTCGATCCAAGGCTGAGGGCTCTTCCTTGAAGGTGGTTCTTTTCTCAGTTCTAGCTCTGTTCCTTTTGGCAATTAAATTTGCCTCCACAGTGATAGCCACATTTTGCATGTCTGTAAGGTTGTTAGGGGCTCTTTCTTTTAATTGGTAGGCCATATCTGGGCCGAATCCATCAGGGAATTTATATAAGGCAAGGTCAGGTGGGGGCCTTAAGTTTTGGGGGATAGCATTATAAACGCTATTGAACCTTGCACAATAGTCCAAGACTGTTTCTTGTGGACCTCTTTTGATTGTATCATATTTAGCTAGTATGTGCAAAGGGTCTTTCTTTTTCTCCCATCTGTTGATAAATGACTGGTATAAGGCTTCTGGGTCTGCTATGGAATTGGCTGGAAGTGCTCTAAACCAAGTCCTGACATCACCTGACAAGCTTTGGACAAAAATCTTCATTCTCACACCATCATCGTCAATCTCATAGCTTTCAAAGTAATCCTGCATTTTCTTTGTATGTTGAAGGGCTGTGCAGGCACTTGTGCCATCAAAATATGTGATTTTAGTTTGGTAATCCTGAGGCATAGCTCCAGGATTAGCAGGTAATTGCAAAGGTGCATATCTGTTAGCCATATTCATAGGGATAAGAGGGACAATAGGAACAACTGGGATAATAGGAGTAGTAGTGGTAGTATGTGTAGTGAATGGAGGTGTGGAAGGAGTGCTTTGAGAGGTGGATGAAGAACAAGGGGAACTAGGGGTTGAACGAAATAAAACTTTGACAGGGGTTGGGCCACAGCGTGGGTGAACTGCTTTAGGACTATTATCAGCAAAATCCTCTCTTCGCTCTAGCTTCCTGAGGTTCCTTGGGATTATATTGGGATTTTCAAAAGATGCTGGGGGATTTGGGTCTGGATTTGACCTTGTATAACGTGAATTCTTTTTGGGAGCTAGCTTCTAGCTTGTTTTTTGGGGATTTTTCTAAGAATATAAGGGTTAGAAAGAAACTTTTGAAGGTCTGGTTCCTTCCCAGTGGAGCTTTCCAACTTGATTTGTGAAATTAACTAAGGATTTTCCCCAGTGGAGTCACCATTATGTTATCACTCAGGTTGTCCTTAAAGCTCCTTAAAGGATACGGCCGAGGTAACCACAAACCAATCTTTGGACTGCAGGTCCTAGCCTACCTGCAATCAGAGAGGGCTCTCTCTTTATAATTTAGCTTTGTTTTGGGTTGATTTTAGGCTAGTTATGATTTTCTTGGGTTTTGTTTTGATTTTGGTGGGATGGAGGATTCTTTCAAACAGAGTTGGGATGCATAGTGTGAGAAGTTCAAACCATTGGGCATGGAGTCGTGGATTAGGCTTGTTGTTGCATTTTCTTGGTCACAAGAGGAATACAGAGCAGGATAGCTACACATAAAACAATATCAAGCTGGAATAAGGATGGAATGAAGGTCAGTGAATGAAAGGTAACTAAGTAGCTCTCATTATGGTAACAGAGGGAAGGTGAATGAACATTTATATAGGAGCAGTCAAGGATTCCTAAACAACATTCACATATGAAGGAACTAGCGTAAATATGAGCAAATCTGTATTCATATTCAGGACTAATTCAGAGGAAAACATAGATAAATCACATAAATTGAGAACAGAATACAACTAAGTGAGGTCTGAACTATTCCTTCTTTCTGCTATTTACATAGTGAAACAATGATGGCATAAACACATATAAACTGTAAATAGAGATAAGAAACACTTATTGGGCTATGTAGAAGCGTTAGGATTCCATAGTCACTCTTCAGTCATTAAAACACAACAGTCAGTTCATCTCCCAAACATTCCAGCGATATTTGATTATAGAGACTCTCAGAAAATACAATGCAAGTCTAGAGAGGAAGTTATCGACCAACCAACCCTTAAAACAGTGCAGAGGGTTGTTTAAATAGAAAATATTTACAAACATCCCTTGAACAGGTGTCAAGGGAGAAAATATCTCAAAATATCTATCAAAACAGATTCAAAAGAGATCTGTGCAATAATTGCTTCTAATGCTAAGTTGTGCTGGAAATAAATGCAATAAAATATCTAAAACAGCTTCACATGAGGGAGCAGCCTCATCAAAATGGCTCTTTAGGGCTGCACAGGGTCCTGCAGCTTCAAAAATGGACTGAAAGAGTGCCTTGAGCCACGCGCTGTCCTCTGTGTGATAACTGCGCAATTTAAGGAAGCAGCGCTTCTCCAAAAATATGACTAGGAACAATGTCTTTGCAATAACTCTGCCTTGAAAGCCTTCATCTATGCCTTTAGGTGGCTTTAAGGCAACAAAAGAAGTGTTGGTGAGCCTTAATGGTTGAATGATGCTTTGTTGACTTTGTTGGGCTTGCTTTGCTTTCATCTGCTTTGAAAAACTGGACTGATACTCTTTAAACTGTCCCATCACCCCCTTCTGCCTTTTAATGCAAAAATACTGCTGCTAATGTCCTCCGTGGCCATTGGAATGCTATCGGCGCTCTGGCCGATCAAAACTAGCTTTAAACTTTGAAAAATGGTGCAAACAGGAGGAAAAAGTGTTGCCGACATGCCGAGGCCGAAACTGGCTATCTGAAGCAAAACTGGGCCTTGGAGCGATCTCAAAAAACTTAGGGATGCATGAATTCCCTTATCGGGAGCCGGGCGCGGGCATATATGTGAAAATATGAACAAATGCTGCATTTTCTTTTACACAGAAAAAGACCAATTTCTATGTAAAATTCGTGAAAAACATAGGCGGGAGCGGCATTGTAGTGGAGATTAAATCCTGGCCGTTGGAATGCGCGAAGGCAGATCCAACGGCTGGCGCTAACTCGCATCGGGGCGGACCATTGTTCCCAACACATAAAACCTCCGAAATGCCACGGACCCGAAATGCTTATATGCCCTTTCTTTATGGAGATCGGGTCCGGCCCATCGGAGCTTTCATATCGGTGGATTTGGTAAAAATGGGTAAGCGAACCCGAAATACTATATGCTGCACTTCATAGCTTTTCGGCTCCGGGATATAGGAGCACACAGTGCGGACCCTTTCGGACCTGATATGCCTTTATGCCGTGCTTTATTACTTTTCGGCTCCACTGGTCGGAGCCATATAGGAGTGATGCGATTAAATATGGGACGTTGATCTCTGGGCCTGAATGGGCGGCTGAGATTAACTCGACAATTCGCTATCGGCGGGGTCATGGGGTTGCCACATAGAAACGCCGAAACCCATCGGACCTGATATGTTATACAGGCCATTTTTATTTTATTTCGGGTCCGTCCCATCAGCGGGACCCAAATCGACGGTTCTAACAGTGGAATGGGTCTGCGGACCCGAAAACCCTTAACAATGCATTTGATAACTCATCTGCTCCGCCAAATCGGAGCAGTATATGGGGTGATGCGAAGTGGGCGGCCGCACGACAAGATCTGGACCGTCAGATCTAGGGCCCAAAAATGGATGGCTGCGATTATATCGGGACTTCGGCAATCGGCGGGGCAGAGGGTTGACATATATGTGATCGCCGAACTGCGCGGACCCGATATACTATTACCGGTCCACTTTATATGTTTTCGGGTCCGGCCCATCGGCGCTATGCCCCATGCCTTGAGACTTAGCCATTTTCGCTTATATATGCCACTGCCCCCTCCCGATAGCGATATCGCATCGGAGGGGGTCCAAATGAAACTTTATTATATCGGACCCATGTTTTTGTGAACTGCCAAGCCTTTTGGGAAATCGGAAGGGTTCCTTTATAGTTTGGCATGGATTCTAAGGCATCGGAAGGGGTCCGATAGCCAAAAAAGGGAGGATTTTATCCTTTTTTGAAGGTTTTTCATGGTTTTTGTATTCTTATGCCTTGGAAGGAGTCCAAAGGCATTTAGGGGGAAAGTGATGTGGTTTTGAGAGGGGTTTAGTGACCAAAGAGGGTTTCATGCCTTATAAAGGCAAACCAAGGCCAAAGAGATGATTTTTATACATATGAAGGGAAACTATGCAAAGGAATGAGTCCTTATGCATTTGGAAGATGGTCAGAGGGGTCAATGAGGGTTCTTGCTGAGTTTCAGATAAACTTAGCAATTCCCAAGGATGTATATGGTTATTTTTCAACCAAGGGGAGGGGATAAGTATATAGGGGAGTTATAGAGATAGTTTTAGTAGGGGAAGGGAAAAGAGATAGGGAGCTACATAATAAAGTTAGTAGTTAATATGATAATGATGAGAAAAAGCGCTAAGAATGAAGTCTTAGGCTATCAATGGGGGGGAAAATGACTGATAGAAGAAGTGTGAACATTCCTTTAGTGAAGTAGATCTTCACCAAGGCAGATGATATGGAGAATGATGAATCTAAGAGGTATCAAGCAGATATTGACCTCTTTAGGGGAAGTTAGTGAGTGATTTGGGAAAGAGGGAGAAGGGGAAGTTAGACATGCATTTCTTGAAGTCCTCCAACTGAAAAATCACCTTCAACTTGTCATATGATAGATATAACACTTAACAATATGAAATGGATCAGAAGACATGATTCTGCAACCACAAAGCTACCTACCCGGCCTACTCACCTAGCATTTTCTCTTCTTTTTGGTTTGGGTGCACTTGAACTAGCATACCCAGCTTTTTGTTCTTTTCTTCTTGCTGTCCTCCTATCTACAACTACACTTATTGCATCCAGGGGCTCAGATTAAGCTGTTGAGCACCCTTGTTTCTCTACCTATCTACAAATCTGCCAAGATTAATTAGTTTGGACAGATGTTCATTCTCTATATTCTACAACAGAAAATTGAAACCTAGGGAGGCCAAGATTAAGCTGTTTGGACCTCCCTATACTTGAAAACTGATCAAAATGGATTGCTCATCAAAACTGGAACACAGCAGTGGCATTTAGACTAGCACACTCTCATAGATACTTCTCTGGCCATTTGTAGCAAATATGGAGCATTGCAGCGAGCAAAGTATGACATATTTGGCATCTAAAAATGTCGATCATGAAAGATGATTAACCTACTGCAGTAGGAGGCTAACATGACCAAGCAAAGACATCTCTGAATTCGTGAAAAAGAGCGTTTTACATTTCCAGTTCTGAAGGAGAACAAGATTTGTCGACATGAATATTCTCTACAACATCTGTTTTGGTTGAGATATTTATGGCAATAGTATCTTCAATATTGGACAAGTTTCACTCGGAATCCACCATGTTTACAGTATTTGATAGAAAATAAAAAACTGAGGGATGATGAAGGTCACTAGGAGTATCTTCTTTGTAATCCAGAAGATGGGAACGATGGTGGTAATCTTCCCATGGTGCCCCGTCAATCATCATTGACTGAACAATTCCTTCATCTGTATAATGTACTTGCGACCAAGGATCTGAAGGGGTACCATATTCCTTAGACCTATCTATCTAAACACTTGATGAGCGTTGATTTAGGTTTGCCTCCCATGCCGAAAACATTGATTGCTACAAGATTTCTATTGGGCTTGGAGGCAATACCTGCAGATGATCCGTGTTAATATCATTTTCAGAGATCTTTTGAATAGAAGATATCATATTGCAGGTTCCCACTGTTGCCACTTCCGCCAGATTGATTGGAGGCGGTAGGGAAAAAGTCCCCATTAATATAGGGTCTTTTAGTAGGCCTACTCCGATATTTTGAAGCGAGTGAGGGCTTCCGTGGATCATCGGAATGCTTCCCGTAACTTGTGAACTATTGTGGAGAAATGTCTGTTGGTCGACGATTGTAATTCCTCCTTGAAAGGGAAATGAAATCTTCCTGAAATAGGTCGACACAACGGTTGCCATAGCATATATCCAGGGCCTTCCCAGTAGGATGTTGTAATCGAGGTTTCCGTCAATTACTTCAACATCTATTTCTACTGTTTTTCCCCCCAGTTCGACTTGCAAGTTACTTAAAATGCCGTATGGGGTGTATGTCTGTCCATCAAATGCTTTTAATGTTGTTGAAGATCACGACAAGGGTGGATATCCTAAAGTTTTCCAGCAACTCATTGACATAATACATGTAGATGCCCCCTCATCAATAATTGTTCGATGAACAGTTTTGTTGAGGGCTTTCACTTGAATAAGGAAAGCTAGTTGAGCTGGTAACTGAGGGTGATATCCTTTGTGATTAAAGGACACAAGATTGGAATCCGTTGGGTCAATCCCACCTATCGCAGATAATAAGGCCTACTTTTGAGAGGGGCAATTTTGTAGTACGTCAAGTGTCGACATAGCGGATGGCGATTGGGCCAGATCCTCCACTATATTATAATGTTGTGCTGCTCTGGCACGAGGATTAAATGTCGATTTGTGTACTACTTCCTTTGGCGGATTTATCGTTAGTTCAGGAATGATGGGTGGTACAACTTCGGTCAAAGTTGTTGTCGAACTACTGGGTTGATCATTGGCCTTGTTGTCCGACAGCTGTGGATTCCCATAATCTTTATTTCTTGTCGATATCAAAGCATCATTTTGCTGCTTTGAAACCAACAACATTAGCACTTGGGACGGGGAAGCATTGTCACTAGCAACCAGATTTGTTCCTGGATTTGGAAATAGATTAGTCAATACTGCCGAGGTTTTTTAATTCTTGAAGAATTTTCTAAGCTCAGCTTTATACGGACACTCTCTTGTCCAATGATCCTCATCACATATTGGGCATGGACTATTTGGTTTCCTATCTCCAAAAGGGTTTGCAGAAGATTTTTCAGGGGACGACTCCTCTTGTTTCTTATTCTTCCCTTTCTTTTTCTTCTTGCCTCTTGGTTGCTTGGTTTCTTTACCTTTGTCAGTTGATACGGCATTTACTTCCGAGGCGAGAAGTTCTTCATTCGCATTTTGACCTGAAACCACACGGGCCTTTTTTGACTTAGCCTTTACAGTTTTTGTGCTGGTCATTCCTATCACGCCGTCCCTGGCATGAGAGTATTTATTTGATTTAGGAGAGGGAGGAACGGAAAATTCCGGTCTAGGAGCATCAGGGATTTTATCGTAGAGCGTGCCAGACTGAGTATAGATCAAGTCTAGATATTGCGCATAAGCATTTAATTGCTCTTCAGTGACGACTCCTCCCTTTGCCACATCTTCTGTAATAGAAGGTAACAACGACTTAATAAACCATTCAGCCAATAGTTGATCAGGAACATATGTTTTTACCATTCTACGACGACGTCACCACTCATGAATATGATCAGATATGTGAGCGGTCGTCGTTTGCTTGAAATTGGTAAGAAGCTCTGTTCCCGTTTCGTACCTTATGGGTAACTGAAAATGGGATAAAAAGGTTGTGGCTAGGTTTCTGAAGTTATAAAACGAAGCTCTAGGCAATTCGATATACCATTTTGCTGCCGGACCAGTTAACGTTCGCTGAAAAAGGCGAAGCCTGATCGAATCATCATTTAGAGTGTTAGATGAACACCACAGGTGAAAGGTCATCACATGATTTGACGGGTCTTCACCTGGATTTCCATTAAATTTAGGAATATTTGACGGAAGTTTATGAGGAATCGCTGGCCACCAAGGGGCGTAAGCGATTGGATCGTTTGTTAGCTGATTTAGATCTGGTAACTCTAAAGTTTCCACGAAGGGCAACTGTTGATTCATGTTCGGCGAAGCATACCCAAGATAAGATGGGATTGCCTGAGCAGTGGGTCTTTGCATACCAGCATAGTGCATTTGATGTTGATAACTTTGATAAGGTTGATGGGCATAACCATTATGAAATGGTTGATGTTGACCATTTTGAACATACGGCTACCCATTACTTGCAAAGACTTGGTGCTCAGATCCTTGGTAAACTTGTTGGAATTGTGGTTATTGATATTGCACCAGCCATGGTTGTGAGACCATGTGCTGTTGTCCAATACTGGCCGTTTGACCGAGATGAGGGGTAATGGTACCTGTTTGAACCTGGGTCACTCTAGTTAAGGAGCCACTAACAAATGATTATGGTGGTGTCGCAGGGACAAGGGGCTGTTGGATTGTGACTTGAGAGACTTGAGGTTGGCATACAACAGGTAACGCTTGTACTTGTGACACTGTCACAATAGCTGGTGTAGTGGGGATATTTGACATAGGAATACATTGTTGCATTGAGAATACAACTCTTGGTTGTTGAGGCAATATTGGTATCCAACCACTGGATGTAATTCTACCATAACTTGAATTCTGTCATGAACTCTCGTATGTTTGACCTCCCGGAGGCGACAATGAAAGGGCATATTGCCCTCCATACGGCGGTAATCCGGTGCTTAAGGGAATTATTTGCCTTTGAGGACCGGACTGCCCAAATTGACATTGCGAAGGATCAATTTGCTGAGACTCAACATAAGAGATTCCAAATATTATTTCGGATGAAAAAACGGGAACAGACCATACCGTCGAAATAGCCCCTAGATGGATCCCATCCAGTGATTGAGAGATAGTTGCGACAGATGGTACGTCAGCGAACATTGTCGGAGTAGTAGCAGGAAGTTCTGTCGCTGCTATGTCAGATGACACAGTCCTAGATGTCGACGGTTGTTCAGACATATCTAGTCTATCCAAAAGGTTTCCTAGCGATTCTACAGGAACTTTCTATAACGGTAGACTAATTTCTGATCAAGAAGGATATAGAGTGACCCCTACTCCAAATTGCGATGGAGTACTAGATGGTGGATCCTCCACAATCTCTTCTATAGCAATCAAACTGGGTGGAAGAGGTAGACCGTCAGGTCCGTAAAATATTTCCGGTGCCAAAGAAGGTATAGATTCTGTAGCGACTGATGTTTTGGGAACAACACCTTCCAAATCAGCTATGGATGGAATTGGTTCAGGTATAGAAGTGTTTACCCTCACATTAGGATCGGTTCTACTGTCCTCTTGTGGCTGCGGAACTTCTTCTGTAAAGGCAAGGGTACCAGAAATGTTTGGAGTAATCGGAGTCTCCGAGGGTGTCGGAACACTTGTTCCAACCCGACCAGGGGACTTTGAGCTGGTTAAACGAGTTCGCTTTGTCCGGAATAGTTTTGATTCTGGGGACAAAGATGGTTGACTCATAAGTCTCCACGAACGATGGGGTTTCAATTGACTTTCTTCCACGATTACAGATTACTTGATCAACTAAAAATAAAGGGGAATTTTTTTTCGAATTAAATGAATTTTAGACGCTTTGACACAACTTGTTTTTTCAATTTTTAAGAGTTGAGAAAAAACAAAAGATGAATCTAGTCGCCTTCGATTTTTAATGAGGCTGAAGTGGCAAGTGGTCAGATGGACCTTTTTCCTTAAGGAATCTGAAAAGGAATGAAAGAGACTACTTTGGAAATCTAGACAGAGGGATTACCAAACCAATCGCAAAACTGCAGAATACTTTTTACGGTACGGCAATCAATCTTCCCGAATGCTGTGTTCAGTGCATTGGGATCGATAGGGTGGCAGACACGACTTCCTATGGATAAAGGATATAGCCTATTTTGGTCTCCCAATATATACTCAACGGTACGTGGGAGCACAAGTCCGTACTAGCACTTGTCGTCTCAAAGAGGAGGAATCACCCAACCAATAGTGAAAGCGATAGTTACCAGGTTTTACGACGCTGGAATACGTCTCTAGGCTAGACTTCTAGATGTTGTGCGTTAGGTTCCAAAGCGTTTTTAGGTTCATTAAATTTATTTTACAGTTGATCTTTCTTAAGAAATTTTCCTTTCAGGTTCACCGCGTGATGTAGATGTACAATTCCTAAAATGCAATCTAAGATGATAAACAATCATTTAATCTTCTTTTTGCAATGAAAATCCTAGCTACTAAAGAAAGAGAGATGATATTCTTTCAACATAGAGCAGAGAGCACACACTAGATTCACTGTCCTAAATCAAACCAACAAGCAGTGTAAATGCAAATGCACATGCATGTATTTGTTTTCAGCTTTCTTAATGCGTGAATGACAAGAAGAATGCTAAGTACAAATCTGAATTATCTTTTCAAAGCGACAGTACTAACAAATTTCTCTTCAAAAACGAAAGGAAGATAATGACGACACTTTACTATTTTGAATTGAAAACTGCTTTCGACACTTGAAAAACTACTAATTCAAATCAAATACAAGAGTAACTGTATAATCGACCATCAAGAACAATAGAATTCTTTTCTTTGACTGAAAACGACACTTGCGACACTTTCAAATCAAAAGACGACAATTCGACTATGCTACTACTTTGTAAAAGAGAACTGAAAATGGTGGAAAATACATAAAAACATTCACAGTTCTTTGCACAATGGAGGCGGAATGATGGAAAGGAAGGGGGTTTCGACAGTGGTATACTGATCACAGACAGCAAAACTCCTGAATAGAGCTGAAGAGAGTGAACACAGAAACCAAAATCTGAGAGCAGAAGAGGTCTTGTCTGATCAGCGCACCTGTAACACAGGGAAAGTGTGATGCAGCGCACCTACTACACATGGGAAGTGTGATGCATCTAGATTCCCAAGAGTAAAAGGTGCGATGGTCTAGGGACGAGAGTTCAACTAGGTTCCAGGTCACAATTTGCAGCTCAGTTCAGGGATTTAGGTTGGGCAAGTGTTGTACAGTAAATAGAAATCACAGGGGCTGATCTAATGAGGTTACTAGAGCCACCACTAGGGAAATTAGAAAGTTTGCAAATCGATTGTTCAGTTTATAAACAAAACCCGGAGATAGACTGAAGCAGCATTGATCTACTTTGCACTTGCATAGCAAATGCAGTTCGAAGGCTAGCTGGCTTGACTTCAGGCTCCGTCTGTAAGTTTATAAAACAAACAAATATAGACAAACAAACAATATATTCGCTCCCCAGTGGAGTCGCCATTTTGTTATCAGGAAATCTAGTGTCCACTTGGAGCTGCTAGTCCCACTAAGACTGGTAGCTATCTTAGAAACAAACAAACTAAAACTACTTTTGTTTTCCTTTATGAGAAGTAGATAAGAGTGGAATGAAGGACACCAACCTCAGTCTTGCGCTTGGTTCCTTGCTCAATTCCTCTCCCTTCTGACAGATCCTTGCCGCTTCTCCTTCATCTACCCAACTTCAAAGAGCACCTGTGGAATCAAAGCAACATAATACTATCGAAGAACAGAGATCTACAATCATAAACAATATAGGATCAGATGTATATTGACCACACAAATGCATATATCATCAAACATACAAGAATGTGGAGGAAAACTTGAATAGCTTTGTTGGATAGGTAAATCCCCTCTGCGGACAGAGGCGATCCCACTAGCCTAAAACAGGACTAGCCACAATCAATTCACGCTGCCACGCAAGTTCCTAGTTGTACATTAAAGGTGAATTAAGAAGACCAACCTGGAATCCAACGCTATAGTCGAGGCAGAGTTGGTATTCCCGCTCCCTCGCTCCGGCAGGTCACAATCCTTGCAATCCTTGCAAACGGACACCTGCACATGCAAAGGAATAAACAAATACAAGCATAAAATCCACCAAGGCACAACTATATTTCAGTCAGAAAGGAAATAAATCAAACATCACTATAATAGACAATGAGATTGGAACTATAATAGCAGTCGTTCATTAATGAATAATAGACAGGAAAAGTTACAACCAAGGTTCTGACGTTGAACCTCTCCTCTGGCTGGGCGAGCAACTATATGTGTCTTGCAATGTACCTCCTCTCCGGCAGCATAACCTCTCTATGCTTCACTATCACTCACGACAAGCGTAATCACAACTAGCATTCCTCCAAAAACTAGCTTGTCTAATGCATGAGGACAGATATTTATAGATGGAGAAGGGAGAAAGATTCGATGAACCAGGACACCCATTGTGGATTGGCATTATCTCTGAAAAGCCACTGTGGATAGATGTCAAGGATAGATGATGACTCTCGACCTCTATCAGATGGATTTTACCCTCAAAAGACTTCGTGATCTGAAGGGAAAAAACAGATGGTCGTGCGTTTGTCAAAAATCATTACCAAACTGGGCTGGCGCGGGTGTTGTTCTATGACAGAGCGCCAATGGTCGCGCCCTCTTTTGAGGATCTCAGTGATTGGCGCGGGTAAGATACTGTGGACCTGCGCCAATGGAAAAAGAGTACTTTTCAGGGAGAATTTGCAGAAGGTGTCTTCAAGGAACATGAAGTACATACTTAGGGGAACATAATGCAAGTTTTTTTGGGTTATGTCACTGCTCACAGGTCCCGGAATGCGTCCTCCAATGTATGGAAACAGGGCGATAGGGACGGTGACCAATGGTGACAAATTACTGTGTAACAGATGCCCCCTAAAGCATGAAGTCCGAGAGGGAGAGAGAGGGGTGAAATGCTTTATAGGAACACACAAGAACACATATAGCTATCGCCGAGGATCTGCATTGAGAGACACGACTGATAGTTCAATTACATGATGTACGTGGTATGGTCGCAGCCATCCATAAGAGAGTACATAAATAATCTAGATCCATAGTATGGACGCAGCCATCTGGTTAGGATCAATGAATAGACTCAGGCATGGTCGCAGCCATCCAGTGAATGAGTCATGTATCAAGAATCATGCCTGGATTACAACAGACACAATCTAGGGTCTTGCGCTCCATCTCGACCCGAACAAGAGTACAGGTTCAAGCATGCGAATATATGAGCTGAAGTCGAACATGCATGAACATCGTCTGATTACCAGTCAATAGTGGAAACTGTTAACAGACGCGAGAGGTACCACCAATAATGACAATGGCCCTCAAGGTACTATAGGTACAATCTACGACGTGCGAATTAATGAGCTGGCATCGAACACCCGTAGAATCATTCGATCGGAGGCCAACGATGAAAACCTCACGTCGAACACGAAGAACCTGCCATTGAGGCATGCAGGCTCCAAGGCACCGGAAGGGAGTCTCTAGATCAGCTTCCTGGATAATGAGCTGAAGTCGACAGGAAGTGACCTTGATCGAAGGTGGGCCATAATGTTTCCCACATCATTGACACGAGACAGAGGGATAATGTTGTGAATCAAGATCATGTGAACTATCAGATGGAGGTTGTTTCTTTTCAGAGGTCAACTTCTCTTGAACATATCGGCGGCACGATAGTGGAATTGGCAGTATTTGACATCGATGGATCAAAGGTCATGATGACGAGGCAATGAGTAGATGAGAGGTCAAATAGGGTACCCAAGTCCATGGAAGCAAGTGAAAAATATGAGATGAGATATCCCCACCCTGGACACGAAAGCAGAGAAGTGCCATGTTCAAGAGCGACATACTTCCGACACGACGGTAATTATGGTTCCTTTTTTCCCCCGCCATTTCTGGCGAGTACCCCAATTATTTTTAACAAGCTTGATGGGGATAGCATATGCTTGTGGTACGTCATTTCGACAAAATCCGATGTCATCAGGTTTTAACGAGTCTGACAAAGGAAGAACTCGGCGTCTTTTCATGTTTAGAGAGTTTGAAAAGACAGCAGAAAAGGAAACTCCAGGGGTGTCCTTTTTCGTAAAGTTGTGTCTCTCGGGCCCGAAAAAACATAAAATAATGCCCGAAAGAACCGCCCGACCATTACGATCGAGGAGTACTTTTCATAAATAGTGATTTCGACCTGAAAAAGTAAAAAAGTGATCAAAATCACGTCGTTTCATGACCATTAACGAGTTTGAAACGACAAAACCCGGTAATCTTTTTATGTTTTAACGGTCGACAAAAAGAACTTAAAACGACCGCCCCTTATTAACGTTTAACGAGTCAAGAGGAGCGACTCGGCAATCTTTTCTTCTTTAAATGGTCAGAAGAAAAGCTAAAAGCGGACCTCCATTTTTATTCTCTTTAACGAGTCAAAAAGGAAAAAATACTCGGCAATATTTTCATATTTTATGAGTCAGAAAAGAGCGTAAAGGCGACTCGTCCTGTAGGAATGAGTGGTATAAAAGGTAGCAACCGGTTCCGATAATGATGGAATTACTCAAAACATGTAATGGTCAAGAGGCTGGCTAATAAAACCACTCATCGCTGCGGTTCCTCAGGAAAGGAAAAACAACCAAGTGAAAGCGTATGATCGGCCAAAGAGATGGTGGCGATGGAATGAAAACAACCAAGGCTCATCTAACAAAATTTAGCGGATAGGCGGCAATCACAAGATGTGAATTAGGTATGGGTTCATTTTTACACAAGCTTGAACCATGGAGAACTTTGCTTGGATTCAGTTTCATGTTTACACAAGCTTGAAACGAAAAACTATGCTTGCTATAAATTTGCATGCCCCAGCATGATAATGCAAATCAAGGTACATGCCCCCCAAGCTTCATGGAATTCACGGAGTGGATGGAATGAAGGTTCACTTGGAAAGACTCGATTTTGAAAAGGAGGATGCATGCCCCCCGGGCTTCAGTCACGTGCCCGGATCAGCTGCCGTCATCAGGATGACGGACTGGATGTTGAGGCATTTCCTGTGGAAATAAGACCATTTAGGAATGGTAGATGACTATATGTGAAGTGTGAACCGGGGAACGAAAGTTGGTCTACGATCTTGATCGTCCTTCCTTCATGCGGAAAACACATCACTCTGAAGAGTGAGGACACAATTGCACGTATGAGATAAATATAGTCTCGCCCAAGGAGTAAATTGTAATCTAACGGACCTTGGACTACCATGACGCCCATTTGAACGGTCTTCCCTTCTAATGTGATAGGTAGATTGGGAAGAATTCCTAAAGGTCGACTGGTTTCTCGATGAAAACCTGTAAGGTTTCTCATCTCAGGCAGAAGCAGTGGCGAACCAAGTGCTTCCCAAGCTGTTGAAGAAAGGATGCTCACAGGAGATCCCTCATCAATAATGGTATCGGCCATAATCATTCGGTAGACTTGGACTATAATTCGAAATGGTATGGAAGCTGGTAACCGAGGATTGCCTAGTTGATCCCAATTGAAGGAAACAACTAGGTTTCTTGGAGGTGGGACCGGATAAACGGCCGGATATGACTCTGATGAACTTCCTTCCTGATGTGAAGGAATGAGAGGGATGCTCACTTGATCATTAGAGTCTGTGTTTATGAATAGGATTTGGACGGTGTGGTCTTCATTCTTTTCAACGATAATATCATCTGAGGATGGAACTTTTGAAGGAAAAACCGGGTCAACTGTCATCTGGACCTCTTGAAAGACCGGGTCAACTGTCATCTGGACCTTTGGACTTTCGTCTGGTTTGGATTCAGATGGTTCATCCTTGATGATAAACACTCCCGGAACAAAGTGGTGCATAGACGATGAACGTAAATCAACACTCTTTCCGACCAGGGACTGGTCTGGAACAGGCTGAGCACAGCCAGGTTTGGGAAGAGAAGGCTGGACCAAAGAGGAATCATGCTTGATCTCTTGGTTAGCGGAGAGATGATCTGCAGTTGCAAAAAGACGCTGATATCCAGTGGGTAGTTGAGGTAAGGGAGCTGACAGACTTTCCAAAAGACGGGAGGCTTCATCCATAAGTGGACAAAGGCGAAGGAGATGATTACCTTCACAAAGTCGACAAGGGAAACAAACCTTCCCTTTTCCCTTACCAGCTGATAAGGTATCGTCAATTTGCGATGACGAGGGGCGAGTCGGGTCACGGGACCATATATCTAGGACCCTGGGAATACCAGGACAATCAGTAAGAAAATGGTCCTCCTTGCATAATTGACAAGGAAACTTAGCCTTCCGCGGAGGAGCAGAAGGTGGCTCTACTTGAGGTATACTCGGGGTAGATGCGACCTTTCCCTTGGGAGACTTCTTCTTTTTGGTCTTCTTCTTCTTCTTAGCCACCTGGTTACTTAAATCCAGAGTTTCACCAGGCGAAGTAGAAGATGAGGACGCAGCAATAGGCGAAGAAGGGAAGGGGTCCACCTTGGAATCAACATGATGTTGTTCGGGTGGAGGAGGTGGTGGTGGAATAGGAGTTATCACACTCGAGACCACCGAGTTTGAAAACAACCATACGGGCAAACCGATGGTTAACCCAGGCAAAGACAAAGTTGCGATATACTGAACACCGACATTTCCAACAGAAGGAAATGGACTAGGGTTTCCATCAGGGGAAACACCTTGGCTGGTGGACTCAGGGACGGATGCCATTGAGCGAGAAAGAATCCTACTCAAGCTAACGCAAACAAAATCTAATTGGGTAAATGTTATCGTGGCCAATAAATTTTAGGACGCAAAGACACAACTTGACCTTTTCATGTTTTAAGAGTCGAGAAAAGGACAAAAGATGACTCTAGTCTCCTTCGAATGTTTAATGAGCACAAAGTGACAAGACGCTCACAGGCACCTTTTCTTTTTAAGGAGTCCGAAAAGGATCAAAAGTGACTACTCTGGAGACTCTAGGCAAAAAGGTTTACCAAACAATCCGTAAAACTGCTTATACACCTCGGCAATCAGATGAAAACCAAGGACTTCCCATACTGCAGTCAATCTTCCCGAATGCTGTGTTCAGTGCATTATGGCTTGTAAGGCGGCAGACTCGGCTTCCTATGGATAAAAGGTTTTAATCCTATAGGGGTCCCCCAATATATACGCGACGGTACGTGGGAGCACAGTCCGTATTGGCACCTATCGTTTCACTGTGGAGGAATCACCCAACCACTCGACGATAATCTACCAGGTTTAAAGACGCCGGAACACGTCTCTAACCTAGACCTCTAGAATGTTTGCGTTAGATTCCAATGCGTTGTTATGTTCATTGAGTTTATTTTAAAGTTTATCTTCAATTATGTTTCAGTTTTTTGGTCCTACCGTATGTGATATCTCAAAAACTTCTTAAATGCGAACTACATGCCAAAACTATATCATTTCATTCAATGAATTCTATCTACAGGAAGGTTGAGATCTTTACACAAACGAAATGATCACTCAGCAAACAACAAAGATCCTAATGCAGCTAATAACAAGAAATGAAAAATTTTTCTTTTTCTTTTTAATAGCAACAAATAACAATAAACGCTAACTAATATGATGCAAAAGATCTTTTGTTTTTCTTTCCTTTAAGATGGCATGATGCATTTAAACAAATCTTAAGAGATATTCACAAGTATAAACAAACCAAGTTCACTCGATGAAATGGAACCAATTCTGAAACACCAAGATGAACTATCCAAGCAAGGAAAACACAAAGACTTTCAATGAACCATGTAATCTAAGTTCAAATGAAGTCGAGCAAAATCCAGAGAAGCTAGAAGTGAATCACCCAAAGCATAGAAGACCAAGCTTTAACAAACCACTAGATAGGTGCGGAACACAACCAACAAGTTGACTGGAAAATGAAAAGACCGAAACTTCCCACAGAAGGCTAGACACGCGAAGCCACTAGATGTTCTAGGGCTAGGACGAAAATCAATAGAAATAAGCAAACAACTGAAGGATAAAGGCAAAACCAGTCAAACAAAGGTTCAACACACTTCCAGAGGCTGTAAAAGATATAAAAAGATAAAAATATGAGTTGAAAGAGCTTCCAATCAACACACAGGCAAAATTCACAGGGCTGGCGCGACTGTCAGCCTGCAACTTGCGCTACCAAAAGATTGGCGCGGGTTGCTGTTGGGCAACATACGCCAACTGGCGCGACTGTCAGAATAAAAACCGCGCCAACAAAGCTTGCCGGCTTAAAAAATAAATAACACGACCCCAGGTCGGGCTGACAATGTTCAGATGGATCAAAGAGTAAAGAATAATCTCAAAACTGACCTAGAAAGCTCATTCACTCAAGCAAGCGAGAGAAAATGAACATGCAAGACAAGTTCCAAATAGCTTCTCCCCAGCGGAGTCGCCAAATTGTTGGATAGGTAAATCCCCTCTGCGGACAGAGGCGATCCCACTAGCCTAAAACAGGACTAGCCACAATCAATTCACGCTGCCACGCAAGTTCCTAGTTGTACATTAAAGGTGAATTAAGAAGACCAACCTGGAATCCAACGCTATAGTCGAGGCAGAGTTGGTATTCCCGCTCCCTCGCTCCGGCAGGTCACAATCCTTGCGATCCTTGCAAACGGACACCTGCACATGCAAAGGAATAAACAAATACAAGCATAAAATCCACCAAGGCACAACTATATTTCAGTCAGAAAGGAAATAAATCAAACATCACTATAATAGACAATGAGATTGGAACTATAATAGCAGTCGTTCATTAATGAATAATAGACAGGAAAAGTTACAACCAAGGTTCTGACGTTGAACCTCTCCTCTGGCTGGGCGAGCAACTATATGTGTCTTGCAATGTACCTCCTCTCCGGCAGCATAACCTCTCTATGCTTCACTATCACTCACGACAAGCGTAATCACAACTAGCATTCCTCCAAAAACTAGCTTGTCTAATGCATGAGGACAGATATTTATAGATGGAGAAGGGAGAAAGATTCGATGAACCAGGACACCCATTGTGGATTGGCATTATCTCTGAAAAGCCACTGTGGATAGATGTCAAGGATAGATGATGACTCTCGACCTCTATCAGATGGATTTTACCCTCAAAAGACTTCGTGATCTGAAGGGAAAAAATAGATGGTCGTGCGTTTATCAAAAGTCATTACCAAACTGGGCTGGCGCGGGTGTTGTTCTGTGACAGAGCGCCAATGGTCGCGCCCTCTTTTGAGGATCTCAGTGATTGGCGCGGGTAAGATACTGTGGACCTGCGCCAATGGAAAAAGAGTACTTTTCAGGGAGAATTTGCAGAAGGTGTCTTCAGGGAACATGAAGTACATACTCAGGGGAACATAATGCAAGTGTTTTTGGGTTATGTCACTGCTCACAGGTCCCGGAATGCGTCCTCCAATGTATGGAAACAGGGCGATAGGGACGGTGACCAATGGTGACAAATTATTGTGTAACAAGCTTTATTAATATCAAGAATAGCAAAGAGGATTACAACCAATTGTTCTGACCCAACGTCATCCTCCAGCATGAAAGCCCTTCTTTCACCTCATGAAAAGCTTATATTACCCAACACTATGATATTCCAACAAGAAACCAACAACACTTCCTTACAAGATACAAAATTCCAGCCTCTGGATCTCTGGGATGAAGGATACATATATAGATGATTGCAGGGGGGTGAGTCATCTTCTGGGATTTTGATTAGTGTCCTCTCTCTGATAGTTCTTGATTCCACTTGGAGATTGATGATCTCTTACTCATCCCTGGGCGAATTCAGAGAGGCAAGTGTCACAAGAGAAGTTTCTGGAAGATTCCATGATCATCCACCTCGCAAACTGTCTCTGCCATTCGTCCACTCTCGCCCATCGCACCCTACAGAAGGGCTTTCAGTATGCATCGCACCATTTTCACTGGGCAGGTGGGATGCATCGCACCCTTAGCACTGAGCAACCTGTATGGTCCAGTTTTGACCAGTTCTGAGCAGTTTCCTGTGGAGAACTTCTGGAAGATGATGTAATCAGCTGACCTTGTTCCTTTAGGGTATGAAACAACACTTTTAGGGACTTAGGAGCCCTTGGTTTATGGACATGTTTGATTGGGGTTGCAGTGCCCAAATATGTCTATAACACCAGGTATGTGTTATGTCGTTCCTAAATTTTCTTTTGTTTTCATTGACAAATTTCTTGCCATGCATGTTGCTTAGTCTTCAGATCTAGCAAGTGTTTTTCCACCTCTTTATAGTTTAGGATCAGTGGCCTCTAAGAAATCAGGATTAAAGGACACTGACGGAAGTGCAACTGGAGCAACAGTTGAGTGAGTGTCCGCAACTCTACTGATCTATGAAGACACCAAGCTAATTCTAGACAAGGGCATCAAGCTGAAATGGCAAGAGGTCAATGATGCATTTGTAGGCACATTCGGGGAAGACCTCGAATACCGTCAGGTATACGTGAACATTCAAAAGTCCAGCTTGTACCAGATTTCATGCAGATACCCTATGTTCTTATGCGCGGACATGAGACACTGGATTGTCTCACACACTGACCCCAAGATGATGACCTTGAGAAGTGTCAGTGGGACGGCGATTGCAAGCTTCAAGGGACATGATTATGATGAGATGTATCAGATTTTGGAGCCTGTGACTCTCATGGAGACTCCCTTCAGCTTACCCAATAACAATGCCAACTCCAGAGACATTCTAAAGAACTGGTTAAAGGAGCCGGCTACATTCAGGATGACACCCAACCAGATCTAAAAGACAAAGATACTGCGGAAGGCGTATCAATACTTGGTCATTTTTTCATGTCAAATGTATGGCTAAGAAAGCACAGAAACCTTCCCACAGAATTGGGTGATCATGTTGGACCAACTGGCCAGAGAGGGAAAACCATGCAGCTGGTCCAACATATTGGCTCATTAGCTAAAGGAACAAGTAGCGAGGGCTCGACAGCCGCCCAAAGGTATGCAAGCATAAATATACATGTCCACCTACATCTTGGATGCAGTCTGTGCCCAACTAGACTTCCTAGGCTTGAAGTGGGCATGGTCACCGGTGGAGACTATTGTGAACACTTATTGTAAGATGTTGTCCGATTGCAGCTTCAAAGAAGTTATCACACGACTGTCCGATCATGTTGTCACCCCAGTCTACAAGATGATATTCGCATAGGATCCACCTTACATGTCGATGGTAGCAATTGAGGCACTGATAAACATAGATGATTGGTATGCCTCATCGTCTGACACCTTCATACAAATGTACAGTGCGGAGAAGCCTCTGCATGTTCTACCGAAGTTTTCCTTGGACGTGCTCTTCATGCAAGAAGTAGCATATCACATCTTGACAGGATTGACAGCTAGGATGCACCAAAAGAATAAGGCACCTTGGCCTGCTCTTCGGCTGTCTAAGTAGAGTAGATGAAGAAGTATCCATTCGACCTCTGAGGTTACAATCCATATTACCCGCATTGTCTTGTGAAAGATCATTGCATAAGAGTATAGTTCCACTGGATCCACGGGGCATTTCATTAGGTGGAGGACCCATGGAGGTATTGCTATAGTTTCTCTAGACCTAATGAATAGGTCGGCTTAGTTGTGGAGTGGTTAGCAAAGCAACGTGAAGTAGCATCCCAGAGAGCACCAAAAGCAACAACAATAGTAGAGGTGAACATACCAGTGCACGACAAGGGCAAGAGGAAGATTGTCGATTGCATGGAGGAAGAGCAAAGCTGCAAGTTTCGAGTTGATTCACTTGTGGAGAAAGCAACTTTAGCCATAGAGGAAAATAGGCAACAACGCGACAAGCGAAACACACAAAGGAAGAGAGAGAAACAGAGAATGGAGGAAATAGAGAAGGAGTTGCATGAATTGAAGGAGCAAATCCTGAAGGAATAGGAGTTGCGAAAAAACGAGAGGGAAGAGCAGAAATAGGTACAAAAGGAGGCGCAACATGTGCAAACGGATGAAACAATGCCCATACAGGTAGTTGACTCATCAAAACAACTGGCATCAAGCAAATAGAGTGAACCATCGCAGGAGTAGGAATTTGTTCAGGAGATAGAGCAAGGGCTTGAACAAATGGATACAGAAATGGAGCAACAGGAGTTAGAGTAGGACATTGACCTCATGCCTCACCACCAAGGAGTCAACCCACCAGCTTCACTGCATCCAGAAGATGAGAAAGTCCCAAGTGACCAAGGAGACACTTAGATTCTTGGAGATCGGCCGGAAGGAGAGATGCACAACATCTCATTTGACGGGTCTCAACATATGGTTGTGCAATATCGTGGAGTGTCAACTTCAAAAGAACATACATCTCCTGTGTAGTATGAGGACTGAGTGATCGTGTCTTATGTGTGCAAACATCCAATAGCCTTGGTCGATGCCACTAGAGCATATGCTAAAGCCACTAGCTCAAGTGTTTGCTTTCTGATAGTTGAGAATGAGCGAATGGCTAAGGAGCTATAGACGACCAAGCAAGGAGGAGAGTTGGTGAAACATCTACTCAAGAAAAACTGAAGAAGGCAATACTAGATGAAGTACTATCCCTTGACACAGTTATGTAGGTGTTGTATTCCAAGTTTGGCACCGTGCATAAGGCAGTCATCCATCTCAATGGATGGTAGGAACGATGTGCTAAAAGAGAACGTATCTTGTTGAACGTACATGTTGTTTATTACATGCAAACGTGGATGATGAGATATAAGGGAGCCCCTCTTCACTTGCCTAAGATGATGAAGCCTAGAGTGGTCGAGCTGAAGGCATGCATCCAGAGTCAGATCCGAAACTATGAAGAGCTCCAACAGATCATCACTAGTCTATAGGCTTCCCATGCACATGTATTCAAGAGTATGGATGTTGTTGTGTGCACACATGTGATCCCATCTATTGGGACTCTCACCTAGGTGAAGACAAAAGCATAGGTCCGACTAGAGCTTGACTCATACTTTGACAAGTTGATGCACATCACCACCAGCCCAAACTTGTCGATTAGTGCAGACACCATGCACAAGTATGTTGTTGGTCCGGCTGCGCCAAAGACAATGATGTGCATGCTTTTAGACGATTTGGATAGAGGAGCCCGAGCATTGTACCTAGATGCTATGGAGGCAAGACTTAGGTTTCAGAAAGATGTCACCTTGAAGTACACAGATTCCATCATAGACTACCGATCTTCGCATCAATACACTACTGTTGATCATCACGAGGATGTTAAAGAGTTGGACTTCCCACAATTGTCCGAGTCTTATTGATGTCTTGCATGGCTTGCTCAAATCCATTTTGTCTCACATGGGTACATGTGCATCGTAATGTAACATCTTGTCAAGTGTAAGTTCAAGTGTTGATAGTTGGATGTAACAATCATAGAGTAGATGAAGAGTCGTGAGGGTAGATGAACTGTCACAAAGGGGAATATCAAGGGTCACCCCACCCTTTTCTATAAATAGTCGCTCATAACTCATTGTAAAGGCTTTTGGTCAGCCAAGCTTCCAATAAGACTATCTTAGAGAGAGCTTGGACAATATTGTAATGAGCCTTGTCTTCTCCACTACGTAGAGCTAGTACATCTCTTTGGAGGAGCAAGTGGTTGTGGCTATAACGTTCTGCTATCGGAACTAGTGGTTGGACATGGATGTATTGTATGACTGGAACTTACACTTCTTAATATAGAAATAGCCCACACATTTTATGCATATGTTGTATTATATTTCAGCTATCTGTTTACTCTAAATGATATATGTATTTGTTTTCTTACGCATGCATGTATAACTATTTTTGTGTATGTATGTATGAATCTTTCTGAAATGTGTTGTTGGTTTAACCATAACTTTGGATTTCTAACTAACTTGCCTTCCATGTTGTGATGCATCTTTGCTCGGGTGTTCCCTTCTTGACTCCGTGTTATCACAGGTTTCCAAGGGGCGCACTCATCTCAACCCCCGCGTGTTAGAACCTCTCATGCACCTTCCTTGGCTTACTGCATATGTCACACCCTTGCTAACAACACAGTTATCTTATTTGCCTCTGTGCAAAATCGTGGTCAAGTCATTATCATGCGACCCACTACTGGGACTCCTACACCAAACAGTCTGAGGTCTAATTGGGACTTCTTACCGGGGAGATCCCCTGACATGTTGGTGGGTTGAGCACCATCAACCCCACTATAGCCAAATGTTTTTTCTGTGAATTAAGCTTTATATTATAGCCTTCAATCTTAAACTTGGAACTTCTCACCTGTAACATTCAACTCTTTTTGAAACGAGTAGAGATTACTTATTCCTATGCTTAAATAATCACAATCATCATAAGAATACATAAGAACACACATAACTAATACATATACTAAATTAATATGAAGCAAAAGATTACAAAATTGACAACGTTGTGTGTAATCTTCCTCTTTTCACACAATCACCACTCTCAAAAACTCATAATCTCTCGCTCTCTTCAAACTCTTTAATTAAATTGAAAATAAATTACATAAAACTATGGTATTCAACTCAAGAAACTCAACTTGTTTTTCTAGATTTCTTAATAGATTCTTAATTTGGCTAAGTGTATCCATTTACATAGAAACTAAGTGACACTCATCTAGCTTTCTAACGACATTTATACTTTTTAGAGCATATTTAGGAAAATATTACAAATTAATAAAATTAAGGAAACCAACTTCCTTTGGTAAATGGGTTTTTGATCTCAAAAGGTTAAAATAGGTTTAACTAGTAGATTCTATTGCATTAGACTCCCGGAGAAGAAAATAATTGTTCATGAGGCTTTCAATGTTTGTGCCATACTTGGAAATTTTGGTTGCTATCATCCAAGTGGCATCTTTGATTGGTTAAATATTTCATTTAACTAAATACTACAAATATTCTTTGTTTTTATTTCTCATGGCTACCCTTTGATCCAACATTGCTTCAATCTCTTTCTGAACTACTTTTGGTGGTTGTTTCTTCCATACATTGTTATGATTTGTATCACTTATAGGCTCATATGTTGTAACACTTTCTATCTCCTTGAAGGATAAAAATCTGCAAAATTCAAAGTTGGAGAAATCGTAATATTCACTTGTGAGTTCTAACTCTTAAGAATTAGATGAAAATTTTCTTAAAATATTACATGCGCTAATTTTCTTGAAAGTTTTAATGTATTGCATGCTCCTATATGAGACCTTTCCCTTCTGAGATATGTCATAACTAAGTCACCAGCTTTAAAGTCTAACTATCTTCTTCTCATATATGTTGTATGTTTGTATTTGTTGTTATTCTCTTAAAATTGTTTCTTAACTCTTTCTTGCAACTATCATCTGCTTGTTGCAAAGCCTTCACCATCAACACTCCTCAATTCCTGCTTTCCCAAATTTCTCAATTCATAAATTCCTCTCGGATGCATTCCATATACTATCTGAAATAGACTCATCCCTATGCTTCTATTAGTGAATCATTATATGAAAACTCAGCTTGAGCAATTACTTGATCTGATTGGCTGGAATGTTCACTCATCAAGCTCCTTAAGATATTTCGTAAACTCATTTTTACCATCTTTGTTTTCCCATCTATCTGTGGTTGGTATGTTGAACTAAAATTCAAGTTAATGTATAGTTTCTTCCACACTGTTCTCCAAAAATGATCTACAAATATTATATCTCTATCTGAAACAATAATTCTAGGAAAAAGATGTGACCTTATAATCTATTGTAATAATAAATTAACAACAATGATTGCATCACTAGTCTTTATACTGGCTATGAAATGGGCCATATTTGAAAATTTTTCTACAACCACATAAATATAATTGTGACCTCTTTGAGTTTGAGGTAACCCCAAAACAAAATCCACGCGCACTAAGTCCCACGATCTATTTGGAATTGGTAATGACTGATATAAACCTATATTACGACTCTTTCGTTTAGCATGCTAACACAATCCACATCTTTCAATAAATATATTCATATTAGTTTGCATACCTGGCCAAAAATAAAAAGCATTCAATAAATAAAATGTTTTATCCTATCCAAAATGTCTCGAAATTCCTCCACTATTCCTATTCTTTATCAAGTTGTCCCTCATTGGGAATCTTGGTATGGAACGATTACATGTCCTTGAACAACAATCCTTCCTTAATCATGTAACTCAACCACTGGGTTCTATCCTTACTAACTATATTCACGTGTTACATTTGCATTCTTAGAAGATATGCATCATTTCTATACATCTCCTTTAGCTCATCAAATCCAAAAACCTTAACTTGAAATTCATGTAGAATTAAATTAATTCTAGTCAATTCATCAAATACTTTATTTGATGAACCACTTGTGTAGCTAATTATAAAAGTGAAATTTTGCAGAAATTCTACCCACTTAGCATTTCTTTAGTTTAATTTTGATTGACTGTTGATAAACTACAAATCATGATATCAGTATATAAAATAAACTCAGGAATGAGATAATGTCTCCATTTCTTTAAGGCTTGAATTATAGCATAGAATTCCTTGCCATAGGAAGATTTTTTTTTTTTTTTTTTTCATTCATTTTCTCTTTGAAATAGGAAATTAATATTCCTTCTTGGCTTAAAACAACTCCAATAGCAGCTCCACTTGCATCTGTCTCAACATGAAAACAATTATTGATGTTAGGACTAAGACAAGGTGTTTTGTTATCTTTTGTTTTAGCAATTTAAAAGTACTATCAGATGCAAGTGTCCATTTAAAGGCAGGGAAAATTTTAAGAACCCCCCCTAAATTTATAAATATAATAAATGGGCGAATCTCCATGGTATATAGGAAAAATGGAAGGCGATTTTATCAATAATATAATATGTATATATAATTGTTTGGCGAATCTCTCACCAAGCATGGCGAATATTTTACTCAATTATAAAATCTTGTAAGATCTTGGCGAGTCTTTCACTAAATAATAAAACTTTGTAAAGTCGTAGTGAATCTTAGCATAGGCTACATGTTGGTTTAATTACCCCATTTAAATAGGCTACATTCCAGGTGAATACCATGGGTCAATACCATGTGCCCTTTTGGTGAATACCATGGGTCAATACCATGTGCCATTTTTATTTTTATTAATTCTAATATTAGCATTAATAATGGTTTTTTGCATGGTATTAATAACAATCTAGTCCATGGTATTTGTCCCATAGTATTTTGGCCATAGGTTTCACCTAAATATAACCCATTTTTTGAGTGTTCGTAAATATAAGGTGAGTTATGGAGTAAATATAAAAAAATGTTTTATTTGTTTACCATACCTCTCATTTATTTATATTTTTATTAATTTACCATACCTCTTTTACAAATATGGTATTTGGCCCATAGGATTCAATTAAATAAAACCTCTTTCTTGAGCCTTCATAAATAGAATGAGGGTTATGGACTAAATATAAAAAGAGGTTTTATTTATTTACGATACGTCTAGTTTATTTATATTTTCATTTATTTACCACACCTTTTGAGTAAGTATAAAAAGACGTTTTATTTATTTACCATACCTCCACTTTACTTATATTTTTATTTGTTTACACCCTTACATGTATATAAGGTGACTTATGGAGTAAATATAAAAAATGTTTTATTTATTTACCATACCTCTCATTTATTTATATTTTTATTAATTTACCATACCTCTCATTTATTTATCTTTTTTATTAATTTACCATACCTCTTTTATAAATATGGTATTTGGCCCATAGGATTCACTTAAATAAAACCTATTCTTGAAAATGGTCGAATGGATTCACTTAAATAAAACCTATTCTTGAAAATGGGCGAATGGAAGGTTGTAAGTCGTATTTTCAAGGGCTAAATTTACCTTTTTTACCCTCTCCCTTAAAATAAGGTGGGCTATTTGAGGTGATTTGTAAAAATGTACTATGATACAAAATATTCGCCCACTAAAAATTTAAAACCCCTTAATTTCGCCAAAGGGCGAACATTCACCCCTAAAATTATCCTTGTTTAAAGGGTTGTTTACTTTGTTTGATTGTCTTTACAATATGAGCACAAACACTACTAAATTTTCTAATACATTTTCTAAAAACATTTAGTAAACCATCTTCAGAAATAAAAAGTCACAAACCATATTCAGAAAGTCACAAAACCTAAGTATACCAATTCCTTCTTCATAAAACTGCATTTATTCAAATTAATCAATAATTTTAAGACCGATTGAGATGTCTCATATGATCCTCATTTGTTTGACTATCTACCAAGATATCATCTAAATAGACAATGATAAAATTACCAATAAACTCCTTTAAAAACTCACTCATCAACCTCATGAAAGTGCTAGGTGAATTAGTGAGACCAAAATGAATCACTAACCATTCATACAATCCATGATTTGTTTGAAGGTTTTCTTCCATTCATCCCCTTCTCTAATCCTAATATGATGGTATCCACTCTTCATATCAATTTTAGAAAAATACTTGGCACCACTTAAACAATCAATTAAATCATTAATGCGTGGAAGTGGAAATCTATACCTGATTGTAATTTTATTAATGGCTTTGGAATCAATACACATTCTCCATCCTCCATCCTTATTTGGGTTGAGGACTATTTGAACAATGAATCAAGATCTCCTTGATGATACCCTTATCCAACAACTCTTACACTTTCCTCTTCAACTCTTCATTCTCTTGTGGAGTCACTTTGTGTGATTCTTTATTCAGAAGACTTGATCTTGGGATTAAGTCTATACATATTGACTAATGTTTCTAACAAGAGGTAAGCGACTTGGAAATCCATCAAAAATGATATTAGAAAACTCATCCAACATATTTTTTACTTCTTTACGAAATTATATAAATTTGTGATAGTAATAATTACCTTAGGATTTTCAAAAAAAGCATATTGTACCTCTTCCACTTTGAATTCTTGCAATAGCTCCTATGCACTCATCAACAACGCATTGGGACTGACTTCTTCCTTTTCTCTTTCATCTTACAAAGGTAAAAATGTGTGCTTTTTACCATTATTCTCAAGAGTATGTGTTCTTTCTACCATCATGAATAACCTTTTTGTCATACTACCATGGTCTTCGTAGCAAAATATGATGAATCCATGGGAATTATGTCACATAATACCTCATCCTTATAGCTACCAATATGAAATTCCACCTTACACTATTCATTCACCAAAATTTGATGTCCTTTTTGTAGCCATGACACTTTATAAGGAGTAGGGTGTGTTATTCTTTTCAAATATATTTTTTCTACCATCTTATTCAAAAACAAATTATCTGTATTTCCACTATCAATAACAAATTTGAAACACTTACCCTTTGAATTGTAAAAAGTTGTAAATAATATTTTTATTTTTATTTTTGGCTTGAGGGGCTTAGACTGAGGTTTAGAGTTAGCTACGCTGACCAACAAAACCCTCTACCACCGTCCCTTTGGACAACGACCTGCTTGCGTAGACCACAGTCTCACCCGAGGTGATATTGGGGGATGCTAGAACCAGGTTTCTACATCCAAAGTGGCTATGCAGTGTGGATGTAAGGTTTCTATCAATTTAGGGATTAACCTAACCTTCTCGAACCATTAACATTATTGTTATAGTCGTAAAGTGTTTTCCTAAGCAAACTTGCAAGTTTGGCATAACTAATCTAACATGTATTATTCTTCATATAAAACAGTATTTGAACCTTCACGATGTGATTGTAGAAGAAATATATAAAAAATGAACCATAAAAAGGCTAAAAGACAGAAACTATGAGAACATAAGAAAATACACAGATCTATCTCAAAGTTCTTTTTTATTAATCAAGTCTTCCCATATACAATCTTTCTGACCTTGCGCACATAGTTGCAGACTTACCAAAGTCTTTGCGCACATAGTTGCAGACTTACCAAAGTCTCTACGCACACAGCTGCAGGAGACTTCCCCTTCACCTAAATACAGAAATATCTCCTAATTACAGGCTAAAAACATTACATTCATCCCAATTGATTGGTTTAGACTTGCTAATACATCCCTTTATATATTCTTTTACCCTTATAATACCATGGTCCGCAAACCATGGGCGGAGATCTAAATACTCTGGATAATCCCATACCTTTACAAAATAATGGGGTTTGACCCGCCCTAAAGCCTCTTTAACTTTTATAACCCGTGTTAATCACGCTCCGCACCTCAAAATGTGGAGTCTTTACATGACTCAGACACAAACATAGACGTGGGGGACCCCTACCCAACAGACCCCCAACACAAAGATGTGACTTATCCTCAAGTCACTTACTGGTACGCCCTTGATATTTGATTTCAAGCCTCTGTATGCATAGTTCAAGGGATGAAGTGTTGTTGTGCATTGCTCTGCAGCCTATCGAACTTCATCCACAATCTTCTCTGTTGTTGGCCCTTCTGTTGCGAGGCATTTTCCTCTTTGTTTGTTGCATGCTCTTCAGTTTTCCCTCAACTTCCTGTGAGAAATGGAAGGCCTCATATGCGCAAGGCTACGTCCACAAGAAATGATCTATGCTTTCCTCTGCATCTCATCATTCTATCCCTGCAGAAGTGTTCCTTATTGAAGATATGCGAATCTTTGCATAGGTGCTAAGGTCTGTGCCATTGCTTTAAGCTCATCGAATTGCAGTTGGTTGTCTTTGATTTCCACTTTGATCTTCTGAACATGTGGGTCCTCCTACAAAAAGGTGCACACTTCCATTGTATCTTCAAAAAGTTTACTACAGTCCTTAACTGTAGTCGTTATCTGTGTCATAGCAGCTTCGCGCTGCTATCAAACTTCCGGTGGCGTTGTAAGTTGTAGCCTCATGTGAAGCTATGTAATATGCATATGTAGTTCAAATCTAACCTCTTCCCACCTCTTCCTTCAATTCCCTAACTTCTACTGCCAATTTCTAAAGTTTTTCTATTGAAGCTGCCTTGACGGGGATCTGGAGCTCTAGAATCTCACTACATACTTTGGTTATGGCCTCTTCCAGTTGTTGGCTGTGCGTAACTACATCCTTGCGATCCTGTATCACTTTATTCTTTTCTTTGAACATCTGCTGGTTGTTTATTTTGACTTCAATGATGACTAGCAAATATCATTGATCATGTACCTTCAACTCATTTGTGATGTCCTGATGTAGCTTGTACAACGTCTAAAGGGGGAGCGACACAAGATTGAGGCTCAGATCCTTTAATTTTTGTGTGATATCCCTTTCTTCTATAGTCTCAGCGTGTAGTAATCCTTCTCAGAAAAGTACTTCTTGGAGGTCTGTGGTAAGCTCTGTTGTCGAAGGAACTGCGCTTGCTTGCCTAAACCACACTCGTCTGAACCTGCAATTATTTAAGGACCTGCTAGACCTTTGTCAATATTGCCCTGTATTGATCTTCAATATTCCCCCACATCTCCTACTCTATTGCATGCTCAGTTTCCTGCGCAATATTTTCCTCGAGGTCAATTGTAACCGTGGGAGGCACCTTCTTTGTATCCTTCTTGGCCATTGATTTTTTAGCCTACGTACCTATAGTGGTCTTACTTGTGCCTGCCTTCTTTGTATTTCTTACAGTCGGGGTAAGACAATTACTCAACCACTTACTGATGACCATCAAGATGTCCTCTTATGACACACATTCTCCAAATATTTCTAAGCACGGATAAAGACACTATGAAAATTTTCTTTAAAGTCGACACTATCCCTATACTATTAAAATAATGTGGGTGATAACCATGGTATTTGGTTGATGACTGTGTGAAAATCCATCTCAAATAGAACCCAAAATATTTTTTTCTCTGAACCAGTGTTGGTTCCTTAGATCCGCATAGAGAGGAAAATTTCACAGCCTCACATACATCAGGGTCCACATTAGGGAATTGCGAATCCTCTGGTGTTCACAATGCTACCAATGCGATTAAGAGTAATAACCATGCGTAGTTGAATGGATTACCTATTTCCTGCACTTCTTGGTAGTCATCCAAAAATTCATGACATAGATACCTGACCTAGTTAAACTGGACCCCCTTTCTGCATTGCATAGCCAAGGGTACAACTTGGGTCGACACTTCGTCTACCTGACACTTCATCATGATCTTACCAGCCAAAATGGATGCAAAAAAATGCACAACCTCATCATTAATAGAACTAATAGCATAGCCTTGGGACTTCTTGACTAAGCCGAAGTCATTCTTCATCTGATCAGCCAATTTTTTCTCCTCATATTTCCCGACAAATGTGTCATTGGCATTCGTTCCTTGGTAAGGTAGAGCAGTAATATTTCAGATTAACATATCATCAATCAGGATTGGCGTTCTAAGCAACAAACACCCATAATGTACCAATTTCAATAGTTGGTGCACATAGATTGTGTTTATGTTGGTGTGCCAAAAGTGTGGAATGTAAAGCATATTAAGAAACCCACTGTGCTGAATCCCTATTAGGCACTTCATCGACTCAACTCTCGTCACTCCAGCTTCTTCGTAATAAACAGATTGGAGGTACTTGTTGGGCTCGAATTGGGGATACTTACTGCGATCATTGAAATCCTAGTCCTCCATGTGCAGGTGAGGCACCCTGGCCAACAACTCTCCCTCAATCAACACTTCCTTTAGTAATAGGGGTATAAATATCTTATATTTGATATAATCTAGGTCCTTTGTCACCTTTGCAGTTGGCTTCCTCGGTGGCATATAGGGTGGCAACCTGGAGATTGGTTCCACCTCGTCTACACTGATATCCCCAAGTCCCTGACTGTTTCTTCCTCATCTAGATATTTAGGCTCCATTGGTTGCTTCTATGTATCCATTCTCTGGTTACTCCATTTCTCTGGAGGGATTTTCCTCATAGATTGCCTAACCGGGGTCCTTTGGGGCTTCTTCTTCTTCTTGGTCGTTGTTGCTACGAGAGCAGGATTAGTTCTTGGTGATATTGGTGTAGTAGTATGCAGGACCCTTCTCCTTTGCCTAACTACAGAAAAATCTCACAAAAACAGACAAAAAAACTTTTTTCTCATCAAATCAATTACCTTAGACTTGTTAAACATCCCTCTATATATTCTTTTACCCTTACAATATCATGGTCCACAAACCATGGGTGGAGCTCAAAATACTCTAGATAATCCCATCCTTTACAAAATTAGGGGGTTTGGCCTACCCTAAAGCCCCTTTGACTCTTATATCCTTGCACTAATTACGCTTTGCTCCTCAAAATGTGGAGTCTTTACATGACTCTGACAAAAAATTATACCTGGGGGACCCCTACCCAACAAGACCCCAAGACAAAGATGTGACTCGTCCTCGAGTCACTCAACTGGTATGCCATCGATCTTTAATTTCAAGCCTCTGTATGTAGACTTAAAGGGATGAAGTGTTGTTGTGCATTATTCTGCAGCCTGTCAAACTTCATCCATGAGCTTATATGTTGTTGGCCCTTCTGCTATCAGGCATTGTCCTTTGTGTTTATTGCATGCTCTTCAATTTTCCTTCAATTTCCTGTGAGATCTGGCAGGCCTCATCTACCCAAGGTTGAGTCTGCGTAGAGATGATTTGTGCTATCCTCCGCAACTCATCAATCTGTCCCTGCATAAGTGTTCCTTCCTAAAGATGGGCGGACTATTGTACAGGTGCTAAGGTCAGTGCTACTACTTTAACCTCATCAAACTGCAGTTGCTTGTCTCTGATTTCCACTTTGATCTTCTACACATGTGGGTCCTCCTACATCGAGGCCCACACTTTCATTGTATCTTAAAAAAGTTGACTACAGTCCTTGACTGCAGTCGCTATCTATGTCATAGCAGCTTCGCACTGCTCTTGAAATTCCGATGGCATTGTAGGATGCAGCTTCATCTGAAGTTATGTAATATGCATATGTAGTTCAAATCTAACCTTTCCCACCTCTTCCATTGATTCTATGACTATTGTTGCCAATTTTTGAGGTTTTTCAGTTGAATTTGCCTCAACGGGGATCTGGAGCTCTAGAAGCTCACTACATACTTTGGTTATGGCCTCTTCCAGAAACTGGATGCGTGCAACTACATCCTCATGATCCTGCATCAATTTATTATTTTCTTTGAACATATGTTGGTTTTTTATTTTGACTTTGTTGATGACCAATAGAGCTTGCTACTCTCGTACCTTGAGCTCATCTGTGATGCCTTGATGTAGCTCGTGTAACATCTAAAGGGGGAGCATCACAAGATTGAGGCTCAGATTGTTTAATTTTTGTGTGCTCTCCCTTTCTTCTGTAGCCTCGGCATGTAGTGGTCCATTTGGAAAATATAGTTCTTGAAGCTCTGTGGTAAGCTTTATTGTTGAAGGAACTGCGCCCGCTTGATTCAAGCTCGTCTAAACCTGCAATTCTTTAAGGCCTTGTTGGACCTTTGTCAATACTGACCTGCATTGATCTTCAATATTCCCCCACATCTCTTGCTCAGCTGTGTGCTTGGTTTCCTACGCATTCTTTTCCTCGAGGTCAATTGTGACCGTCAGAGGCACCTTCTTTGTATCCTTCTTGGCCACTGATTTTTTAACCTATGTACCTGTAGTGGTCTTACTTGTGCCCACCTTCTTTGTCTTTGTTACAACTGGGGTAAGCCAATTACTTGACCACTTACTGATGACCATCAAGATGTTCTCTTCAGAAACTAAGTATGGTAGCTCATGCCATACCTTCTCCAAATATTTCTTGGTGCGGATAAAGACACTGTGAAAATTCGCTTTAAAGTCGGCAATGTCACTATATTGTTGAAATAATGCAGGTGATAGCCGCAACCTTAGTTAATGAATATGCACAGGTCCATCTAAAATAAAACCTAGAATATTTTTTCTCTGTAAACCAGGTCGATTCCTTAGATTCCCGCGATGAGGAAAACTTCTTAGCCTCACACACATCAAGGTCCACTTAGGGAACTACAAATCCTCTGGTGTTTTCCATGCTATCACTACAATTAAGGCTAATAGCCACGCACAGTGGAATGGCTTCCCTACTTCCTGCGAGTCTCAGCAGTCATCCAAAAACTTCCGACATAGATACCCAACCCAGTTAAACTAGACCCCCTTGCTACACTGCGCAGCCAAGGATACAACTGGGGCCGAAACTTCATCCACCAGACACTTCCTCATGATCTTATCCTCCAAAATGGATGTGGAAAAACACATAACCTCATCATTAATAGAACTAATAACATATTCTCGAGACTTCTTGACTAAGATGGAGTCATTCTTCATCTAATCAACCAAATTTTTCTCTTGACATTTCCCGACAAATTCATCATTGGGGTTTGCTCCTTAGTAATGCAGGGAAATAATCATTTGGATTAACATATTGTCAATCAGGATTGGAGTTTCGAGTCACAGGCACAAGTCATGTACAAATGGAAATAGTTTCCACACACAGATTGTGTTTATGTTGGTGTGCCCAAAGTGTGGAACGTAAAGCATATTAAGCAACCCAACGTGCTGAATCACTACTACCCACTTCATTGGCTCAACCCTTGTCACTCTAGCTTCTTTGTAATAAATAGATTGGAGGTACTTGCTAGGGTCAAATTGGGGATACTTACTGTGATCATTGAAATCCTAGTCCTCCATGTGCAGTTAGGGCACTCTAGCCAACAACTCTCCCTCAATCGGCACTTCCTTTGGAAATAGGAATGTAAATATCTTGTCTTGATAAAATCTAGGTCCTTTGTCACCTTTGCATTTGGCTTCCTCGGTGACATATAGGGTTTCAACCTGGATATTGGTTTCACCTCGTCTGCAGTGATATCGTTAAGTCCGCCGACTATTTCTTCCTCATCTAGATCTTCAGGCTACATTGGTTGCTTCTACGTATCCATTCTCTCCTTACTTCGTTGCTATGGGGGGATTTTCCTCAGTGGTTTACTATCCGGGGTCCTTTGGGGATTCTTATGCTTCTTTTGCACTGCTGCTGTGACAATAGGCTTAGTTCTTGGTGATCTTGGTGCGGTAGTATGTAGGACCCTTCCCCTTCACCTGACTATAGAAATATCTCACAAAAACAACCAAAAAACATCTATCTCATCAAATTGATTACCTTAGACTTGCTAAACATCCCTTTATATATTCTTTTACCCTTATAATACCATGGTCTGCAAACCATGCGCGAAGCTCAAAATACTCTATATAATCCCATCCTTTTACAAAATAAGGGGGTTTGACCCACCCTAAAGCCCTTTTGACTCTTATAACCATATGCTAATCCCGCTCCTCTCCTCAAAATGCGGATTCTTTACATGACTTGGACAAAAACTTAGACCTGGGGGACCCCTACCCAATAGGCCCCCAACACAAAGATGTGACTCGTCTTTGAGTTACTTAGTTGGTACGCCCTCAGTCTTTGCTTTCAAGCCTATGTATGTAGACTTCAAGGGATGAAGTGTTGTTGTGCATTGTTCTATGGCCTGTTGAACTTCATCCACGAGATTATTTGTTGTTGGCCCTTCTTCTGTGAGGCATTTTCCTCTGTGTTTGCTGCATGCTCTTAAATTTTCCCTCAAATTCTTATGAGAGTTGGCAGGCCTCATCTGCCCAAGGCTGCGTATGCATGAAGATGATTTGTGATTTCCTCCGCAGCTCATCAATATGTCCTTGCAGAAGTGTTCCTTCCTGAAGACGGGTGAACTGTTGGATAGGTGCTCATGTCCATGCCATTTCTTTAAGCTCATTGAACTGCAGTTGCTTGTCTCTGATTTCCACTTCAATCTTCTACACATGTGGGTCCTCCTACAACAAGGCCCACACTTCCATTATATCTTCAAAAAGTTGATTTCAGTCACTATCTATGTCACACCATCTTTTATGGCAGCTTCGCACTGCTCTCTAACTTCTAGTGGTGTTGTAGGCTGCAACTTCATCTAAAGTTCTGTAATATGCATCTGTAGTTCAAATCTAACCTTTCCCACCTCTTCCTTCGATTCACTGACTGCTACTACAACTTTCTGAAGTATTTCTACTGGAACTGCCTCGACGGGTATCTGTAGCTCTGGAATCTCACAGCATACTTTGGTTATGGCCTATTCCAGCTGCTGGCTGCACGCAACTACGTCCTCGTGATCCTACGTTGCCTTATTATTTTCTTCGAACATATGTTGGTTGTTTATTTTGACTTTGATGATGACCAACAGAGTGTGTTTCTCCCATACCATGAGCTCATCTGTGATGACTTGATGTAGCTTGTGCAATGTCTAAAGGGGGAGCACCGCAAGATTGAGGCTCAAATTATTTAATTTTTGTGTGCTCTCCCTTTCTTCTGTAGTCTCAACATGTAGTGATCCTTCTGGAAAATGTACTATTTGGAGGTCTATGGTAAGCTCTGTTGTCGAAGGAACCGCACTCGCTTGATTGACACTCACCCGAACCACGCTCACTTGGTTCACACTTGTCTGAACCTGCAATTCTTTAAGGCCCTGCTAGACCTTTGTCAATACTACCCTGTATTGATCTTCGATATTCCCCCACATCTCCTCTGTCGCAGCTCGAACGATGTTGCCAATTTCTTCAAAGTCCCCTCAGTGAGGACTAATGGTTATGCGCTAGTGGATTTATCTGATTTTTGTTTCTTCCGCACAATGCCAACACTCTTCTTCCATTGCTTCCTTATTACAAATGAGGAATCAACGTCCTCTGTATCCACAACAGGGTCTTCACCACCTCGATTGCCCTTGTCAGTCTCCTTCTCTACTGAACACTGACCTTCTGACTCAGGAATATTGATGCTTCACTGATATTCCTTTCCCTCTTTAGTAGGCATATTATAACATTCCAATGCATGTTGCAATTGTGCATTCCAATTGGGTTGTACCCAAGTCGTTGGCTCATTAGGTGTCCAAAAAATTCTCTCTCTAATTTCTTGAAGGGCATCATCTATACACTGAAAACCATCTTCAAAGCTAAAGTTCAATATAAAACTTTCCTTCATATCATTCCAATTGGTAGTACCATGGCACAACTCCGTTTCAAGATACCAATTCATTGGTATCACATCCAAAGTGTGAACAAATACATGTACCCATTCTAGTCGAGGTTTTTCGCCCCATGCCTTAGTCCAACGAGACAAATGATCTCAAGGATCATCCTTGCCATTGTACTTCTCTGTGATCCTTGTGTTTGCATGACCAAACTTGAGCCTCATCAACCTTTGGTACTCCCTCCAATATCCTATATTATCCTTATGTGTGCCTGACCATCGTGCAAGTGTGGCCCTCAAAGCTATATCCAAGGCTTGGAATCACTATTCTTTTAGTACATTCCTTTCAAATTCATCCAGAAATAAGTTGACTTCACCTATTCCATCGTAATTTGGCAAATTACGTACCTCCGTTGATATGAAACGAAGATATTTTGTCATTTTATTACAATGTAGAGTAGAAACTTCGTGCAACTGATTCTGCCAATTCTCCAATTCTTCATCCGAGTCTGAAGGACATGAGCTATCCTTCTCCTAGCTTAGCCTCACATATGTGGTGGGGTTGATCCAATCCTCATCGTGCGCAGTTAACTTGTAGATTTGGTCAATATCTTCATCACCGTATTCTTCATGGATGGATTCTATATATCACGCTCCTTCAGAGAGATCTAATGGAACAACAACCCTGCTATCGTTATTTTCAAATACCATACATCTCCTTTTTAGATTGATTATGGCATCCATATCAAAATCCCAATTGATTTCAAGTAAATCTGAATATTGATTACTGTTGTCCACAATCTCAATGACTTCAAAATCCTCCATTATGCTTTCTCCTTCAATGTCGACAACAATGCCCTGCAATCGAGCCATTGGGATAATCTTTTGCTTATTGGCCATGTGCAACTGAATTGGTGACCATTGCGGCATTGGTTGCCCCATTCGTTCCCAAGTTTGCTTGGTTAAGACATTCACATCTGATCCCAAGTCCAAAATTACTTGATTCATTTCAAATTCGCCAATCTACACAGTTAATCTCATTTCCTGTGCAATTCTCTTCTTATTTTTGTTGACCTTGTTTACTGCGCGTTGTTCCGGTTGTGGCTTCTCTTTACTGGCACAATTGTCAATCAATTCTTGCAACCCTTCCATTACTTTCTATTCCCTTAGCAACTTCATGCATGTCTACAAAAGGACTTCAGAACAGTCGAATCAGGGTTCTTCATTGCAGTAACTACTTCAGGAGTGTTCTTCCTTGGTACTAGTTGCATCTGTGTCTTTTATGTTGAAGATATTGGGTCAATGAAAATCTTCTTTGCTTCTCTGAAAGTTTCATTTTCCTTCTGCAGATCGAACCCAATATTCCTATCTCCTAGATTCCTAACCCATGTCTCTGCCACAAGCATTTTTCCTTCTTCTCTATCTTCTCCTGTAGCTGCACCACTTTGTGTCATGATATTAATGCTTGGATCATCCTCGTGTGTTTCAGATCATATCCTTTGTATATTCTACGTAGGCTGCTAATTCTTATTTTCCTACATCTTAGCCATTAAAACATGGAAATCTTCTATCACATGGTCAAACTGTCTACAATACTGACATGAAGGGTGAGTGGGATTTTGACAATCTTGTGCATAATGTCCATCTTCACCACAATTATAGCATATGATCTGACCCCATCCTCTTCTAATGCCTCATCCCCAACCACGTCCTGGACCTTAGAATCCTCTGCGGACCGTAGGTGAACCATTATCTTCATACACGCGGCCTTCAACTTGCATCCTATATGCCAGGGTTTGATCTACCATCAAGTCATAACTGTGACAATGGCTCTCATCATGTCCTACTGATTGACAAAACTTACAAAATAATTGTTGCGACGACTGCACATATTTCTATAGAAAATAGAAGTGATCAATTGGGTGCTAGCCTATAACTCGGCAAATACGACACCATACGCTCAGTCCGGTACTTGGTCTAGCACTAGGCTCTAGCTTCAAAGGATTGGGACCTCCGTTAGTCAAATAATCGAGATAAACAGGACACTGGTTCTTATAACAACCTTCCTTTTTACACTTTAGGCATCATACTTCTAAGCACGTCTCAGACTGAACATCCTTTCCTTTCTTCAAGTCTTGCAACTCCATATGAAAGCTTGCCAACTGGGATTATATATGCTGAACCCCTATGTGAGTATCTTGTACCAATGAAGCTTGTAATTTCATCGTGATTTCTAATGCTTCCACCTGCGTCCCAATATTTTGCTGTTATAGTGGTAATCTAAGGTGTGGTAATAGCATAACTATATACCACTCTTTGTGTAGTTCGTTAGAGATCTAGAAGTTGTCTTGTCCCATCAAACATTTTAACCTCTGATCTACATCCCAGGCAGTCTCATTGATGACTTGCTTATTTTTTTTTATTTCTTCAATACACTGTGACTGCGAATTGGCTTCTTAAACTCCACGTTTAGTGCGTTCTTCGTTGCAACTAATGAAGCAGATGGATTCATCGTATTTACCTTGATATACCACAAGAACGCTTTGTCCTATAGCGTTGTGGCAAGTTTCACTTTCTTCTTATCGTCATCATTGATTTGCTACACCTTCCACATAGCTTTTGTGACAAACCAAAATTTATCAAGATCCTCTGATCCTTTACCCTTAAAGATAGGCATATTTGTTGCATTATCCATGTTGAATAGTGGAGGTGGAGGTGTAGTGGACGGGTGAGGAATCCCAGAAGTGCCTTGAGCTTCTGACTGTGCCACACCACTAGATGTACTAGGGTTGCTCCTTTCTTCTTCGCTTTTTGATTCACCCAATAATGGACTGTACTCACCCTCAATAAGTTTTTCATGATCTACTCTACATATTATTTCACTTTGCGTAGATCCAATCTGACTTCTTTTAAACATCAATCTATAGACATAACACCCTTTTCACATAACATCATCTTAATCCAGAGCCTTAAGGAACTTAGATACTTACCTCGTGGACCTTTGAAAAATCTGCTTTCATCTTCACTATAGGATACTGTTGTGTTAGTTGCGAAATCAGTAATGAAGCCTCTGAGGATACTATCGAATCCGTAATCAACAACTCTTTTGACATTATTTTCAAACTCCTTAAGTCGCTTAATCTGCTCTAGGGTCCACACAATAGGATGTCATGTTTCCAATAGGGTTCATTTACTGCTAGCTTTGAAATCCACTCGTGAATCTCATTAGCGAATGATGTGAAAAATATCTCATGTTATTCCGTATAGATATACCTCTGTAACCCCCTTTCTTTTGAATGGAGAAAATTTCTTCTTTTGTGTGCTGCAAATTTGTGCAACTTCCGATCTACCCAATTTTGGATCTCTTTTTAAGTCGATTGCAACATCACACATGTCTCAAACAGATCCTGGTCCCAATAATGAAACCATTTGTTGGCTTGAGGGGCTTAGACTGAGGTTCAGAGTTAGTTGCCCTAACCAACAAAAACCTATACCACTGACTCTTTCAATAACAACCTGCTTGCGTTGATCAAAGTCTCAGCCAAGACAGTATTGGGGGATGCTAGAACTAGGTTTCTGCATCTAGAGGGACTATGCAGTGTGGTTGTAAGGTTTCTATAAATTTAGGGTTTAATCCGACCCTCGCAATCCATGAACCTTATTGTTATAGTCGTAAATCATTTTCCCACTTAACAGACTTGCAATCTCCGCATAACTAGTCTAACATGTAGAATTCTTGATATAAAATAATATTTGAACCTTCACGATGTAATTGCAGAAGAAATATATAAAAACGAACCATAAAGAGGCTAAAACATGAAAACTACGCGAACATAAGAAAATACACAGGTCTATCTCAAAGTTCCTTTTTATTAATCAAGTCTTCCAAGATACAATCTTTTTGACCCTGTGCACACCAGTGTAGGGGCCTACGCACACAACTGCAGACTTACCAAGGTCTCGGCACACGTAGCTATAGGAGCCTTCCCCTTCACCCGACTACAAAAATATCTCCTAATTACAAGACCAAAACATTACATTCATCCCAATTAATTGCTTTATACTTTCTAAGACATCCCTTTATATATTCTTTTACCCTTACAATACCATTGTCCACAAACCATGGGTGGAGCTCAAAATACTCTAGATAATCCCATCCCTTTACAAAATAAGGGCTTTAACCCGCCATAAATTCCCTTTGACTCTTATAACCCTTTGCTAATTGCGCTCTGCTCCTCAAAATGCAGAGTCTTTACATTACTCAGACAAAAACTTAGACCTGGGAGACCCCTACCCAACACTTATGGGCTGGCTCCTTAGCTTCCTTCTCTGATTTAATAAGAACTCTCTTCATCAACAATGACTCTCCTACTTCATGGGTTTCTTATTTTCCATTGAATTCACAGTTTCCTCTTTTGATTCTATCACATGTGCACTTATTGACTTGTTGGATTGTTTTATGGAAATTCCTATGGCATATGTCCCAATTTTCCACATATGTAACATCTAGACTGATAGTCTCTACCTCTTAACAAATATATCTTTACTTTGGATTCACCTCATCTTGGTGACTGAGTACTTGAACATCCACTTTCCTCTCTTGAATTCTGGAATCTTCCTCTATCATTTTTTTGTCCTTTTCCTCTTATAGGACTTCTTCCTCTATTCTTATGACTTTTCTTTTTAGTGATCTCCTCTTCTACTTTCAAAGAAACTTTATATGCATCTTCAAATGTCCTCAAGGATAATATAATAATCTCATCCTGAATTTCATACCTTAAACCATGAATGTACCTAGTAGCCCTAGTTTCAACATCCTCTTCAACATGACCAACTCTAATGTTTAATTTATAAAAAATTTCAGTATATTCTCTTACTGACATATATTCTGTCTAAGATTTTGTAATTTCTTGAGAATATTTAACTAGTAATATTTAGGTATAGCCTTACCTTTGAACTTTGTAACCATTATGTCATATCTCTTTATCTTGGACTTACCTTTCCTTTTCCTATTTTATTGGAATTTGTCCTACCATTGGGTTGCATGACCTTTCAATATTGTCATTGCATGCTTCATCAACATCTTCACAATAAAAATACTTGTCCATGACATTGATCTAGTACATCAATTCATAAACTGTTTAGAATGGGATCCCCCAAGGACAGTTTTGGGGCTAAAATCCCATGTTTTGGGTCAAGTTTTGTAATAAAGTTGTGAAGTCTCCGCATTGTGTGGTCGCGAAGCACGAAGGTGTCATGAGTCTTAAAGGGTTGTTGCCCTTAGTTTGTAAAGTGTAAAGTCGGTTGTAAAGATCTACCCATGGTCCGCAGACCATGGGATTTTATAAAAAGAGCTAGGTAAGTAAGCTCTAAGTAGCATTAGAAGTAAGAAGTCTTAAGTGATAAGGAGGAAGTCTTTAGATAAGTCTAAGTTTCAGGTTATAGCGTAGGTAGAGGCTCTACAACTGAGTGCGCAGAGGCCTAGGGTAGAAGTCTGCAGCTGAGTGCGCGGACCCCTGCAGCTGTGTGCGTAGGGCGGATAGAGTTTATAATCATTTGAAGATATCAATAAAGAGAAGCATTCTACAAATTTTGTGTCTTTGTTTCCTATTAATGCATCTTGTCATATTGTGTATGGATTTCATTTACAATTCTTATGTGATGCGCGAATGTATGTAATTACGTTGGTTAATTGAATGCAAGTAAGAATATCTGTTTACACGGTGCTAACTGTGAATGTTTAGTAAGTTAAGCAAAACACTTAAGATAACTTGGGAACTGGTGCAATACGTTGTTATAGTAGCGTGAAAGTACCTAGACCATAGGCTAGGGCTACGTGAAGATTGATCGTACTCTTTCGCGGAGGTACTGAAGGGCAGAGTAAAGGGTTAGACTGACAGAGCCCTATAACTTAACAACCTACGCGAAAGTAGGAACAAAAGGAATAAACCGACATTACGACCATCTCAGGGTGCAGAAACTTGGTTCGAGCATCCCCCCATACTGCTTCGGGTGAGACTTCGGTCCGCGCTCTACGAGCTGATGCCGAAAGGGCCATTAGTGTAGGGATTTGTTTGGCTAACTAACACTGGACCTAGGTCAGGCCCCATGCAACCAACAAATGGTTCTGTTGCCAGGACTAGAATCTACAAAAGATATGTGTGATGTCGTATCACTAGAATCCAACTAAGAAGATCCACGAATTCGCGGTGCAGGAGAACAGAAATCCGCGATTGACAAAGGAATAGTGGTTGGACATGTACCTATATACGGAAACCCACGAGATCGTCTTCTGTTACTTTCCGGTTGAGTTATACAAGTGGATCGCAAAGCTAGCAGATAGCCAAGGAAGGTGGAGACTTGACGGTCCTATTGTCTGGATCGGGAGTTAGTACAGAGTTTGGAAGCCTTTGAGGATAAGATCGCCTGCGCTGTCAATCATTGACTCAATCACATCATAGTAGGATTTGTGACTGAATTCGGGGTCGATACTTTAGTTAGCTACAGCGAGGCGGAGCGACGCTTTTTCAAGGGTCTGCGAGGTAAGTACTTGAAGTCTTTGAATACCTATATTAAGATGTTATTGTGCAAAAAATGGGTTATGTAGCTACCTTGATGTTTAGAGCTACACAAAGCGGAAAGACTTACAGGAACGAAGGGAGAAAGGGTCCTGAATATAGTCCATTGATTTCACCTCCATTAGGTGACAAAGAGGGAGTAGCGCAGGCTTCTCCATGAAGTGAAATTTAGTTAATAAGACAAGGATTCCCGTGACTACCACCTCCACCCACACCACCTCCAACTTCACCACCATCACCTGTGACTTCACCCACACCACCTCCACCTCCGCCGCAGTTCAGCATGGAAAATTCAGTGAAGTTTCCTTTGTTCAAAGGATTGGGAAATGAGGATATGGACCATTTTTGGTTCGTATTGAAAGCTGTGTTGGAAGCTTAAGGCATTACAAATGATCACATGAAGAAGGAAACACTGGTTAGTTCTCTGCAGGATTGCGTGCTAACTTGGTACATTAAGTACTCTAATGATAACCCAAATGCTGGAGTGGTAGAAATCTAGATCGTGTTGAATAAATAATTCAATTCACCTAAAACCGAAGCATAGTTGATTGTGGGGTTCAAGGAAATCGCGATGAAACTAGGCGAGACACCTTGGGAATTAGATTGAAGATTGAAGTGTAAAATCCACGAAGCTAATATGAACTTAACAAATGGACAACACCACGAATGGTTTGTGGCTTCACTCCTGCCACACCTAAGGGTTTCGCTGTCACAACAGAAGATAACGACTCAGGCAGAGGCCTTGGAGATTGCAATGAGAGTGCATGAAACACCGATGCAGGATCTGAATCTAGGGGTTCAACATATCCATGCGCAGTTGCAAAATATTTTCCTTGAAATGCAAAGTTTGAAATAGGACAGAATAGTTCTGCTAGAGGTGTGCGAAGAGGTATGTTTCCTGAAATGTAAAAGTCATGGGCATGAAAAAGACCATTTCCTAGTCTTTTCGAACTATATTACAGGAGGAGGACCAATTCCTTTGAGGCCAGAAGCTCAAGCAGGACAAAGTGCAAGGCCTGTGTTGTGGTGTCCTATATGTTAGATAGCAGGAAAACATACGACAGATAACTATCATTTGTTGTAGAAGTTTGTACAAACACCGCAACAACTGTTCTGCAACTTCTATAGGTCGGTAGGGCATGATGAGTGTTGTAGCTCTGATACCAATTGTTGTGGATCTGATCCAAAGATATTATGATAATAGAAATAACCCAAGAATAACAAGATCAAATATAGATAAATGCTTCTTTATTAATCTCAAAACCCTTAAGGTAGGGCAACACCATACATTCACTCCTTAAGGAAGGAGAGCACTCCACAAGCCATATGCTCGTTCATACAATAATAATTCTCTTCATATCTCTCCATGTGGAGTCTCTAGCCTCTATATAGGCCTCATACATACAATACCATGCATCATTACCATGGTTCCCTCATACCATCAACTAATACCATGGGCCCATTACATTATTATTAACTACTTGTGGTCCCTTACATGACATGCGTTAACCACCTTATTTATTACTATGGCCCATCCCATTATTACATTATAACCTTGGGTACCTCCCTTGGTACCCCATATTATCCCCCCTAGGTATATAACATTCCACCCCCCTAAGCATGTTTCGTCCCCGAAACATGGGAAGAACACAAATAATAAGAACTACTCAAAAGAGTAGTCCACTGATACCATGCACGTGCATCTAGCCATCCAAGAGAAAGGTGAACCCTCGATCTCGTTGGTGCCTCGCTCGCTTGAGATGGAAGTTGACCATGGCAGTTCTTCTGTGTTGATGTGTAGTAGGTGGATCGTCTCTCCTTTCTATCCATCATGTGACTACTTGGTTTCCATCTTGATGGTTGTCTTGCGGGGTGATGTGGGTGATGATATGTTGAAGCTTTAACCCATGATGGCTTTTGCTTGACTTTACCTTGCTGTGGTGCCTGTTGTGGTGTCTTCTTTTTCAATATGACTTCAACCACTGAGCCCTCCTCTGATGTATCATCACCTGTAACCTTTTCTTCTGCAACCTCTGTTTGTGTTTGATTGTTGATCATCAAAGGCTCATCATCTGATATGTCAGTCCCTTGAATATCTTCTGCTTCAGCCTCCATGTGCTCTACCTGTTTATGGATGGAAATATCCTGTAATGTAATTTTCTTCTTTTTATACCATAGCTTCAGGAATTTCTTCTGCACATTAATATTGATAGTACCCACGGATTCCATCCAAGGATATCCCAAAACAACATCCATATTATCCATCTCTGAATCATAAAAATCACCATGCAACACATATTTATCCATAGAAATCTTCAAATCCTTGTACACTTGAACCTCCTCCTTATCAACCTGTGTATGTTCAATTTGTTTTGCTGGGACTTGCAATTTTTTTGCCAAATTAACACTGATAAAATTATGTTTACAACTAGGATTGATAGAAACAATGATCTTCTCCTTTTGAATGAATCCATGAACCTGCAATAAGGATATACCAGTAGGAAATAATCCCACATGTTTCTCCTTATCTTGTTTTCTAGCATGAGACCATCTGTCTAAAAGTAATTTTTCAAATTCTTCATCGGGCAGGTTGGAACACTTCTTTTGGTTAAGTAATCCCCACCATGTGGTAGCCTCATCTCTAAAGTAATGCACTACCCACCATTTCCAACTTTTGTCCCATACGAACTTTTTTTGTTTTATGTATTCTTCAATAGTAAGACCATTATCTTTCCCTGTAAAATATAGCTTCTCCATGAGATAAATTCACTTACTTGGCGAAAATTTGTAATTGTCACAGTTTCGTCAATATTGCTCAGAATCTCTATTATAACCTGTTTTTGGAAATGGAACAACCATTCTGCATCTGCCCATGTGATAGAAATCCTGATTCAGACACTGGCATTTCAGATCTGCGCTGCTACTCTCCCGCCGTCACCCAAAATTTCTGAAAAAAGAGCTGATTTTAAATCAGCGATATCTCCCTCATCCGGACTCCGATTCAACTGATTTTTTTTTTTAAATTAGGTGTTTTTTCACAAAGATTCCAGATCTACAATTAGATCTTGCAGATCTTGCACCAGGGCTTCTAGATCTGCGCCGCAAAACTCGCTGCCCTGAAAATTGTCTGCAACCCCACTGATTTTTAAATCAGCGATATCTCCTTCATCCGGACTCCGATTCAACCGATTTTTTTTTTGAAATCGGCTATTTTTGCACAAGGAATACATATATGCAATTAGATTCTGCAGATATTGCACCAAAACGTATAGATCGGATCTGCAAATTCGCCACCCAAAAAATCCCTGCAAAAATGAAAAAAAAAAAAATTCTGCACGGTTTGCCCAAGAAAGTGCTCCGATACCAATTGTTGTAGATCTGATCCAAAGATATTATGATAATAGAAATAACCCAAGAATAACAAGATCAAATATAGATAAATGCTTCTTTATTAATCTCAAAACCCTTAAGGTAGGGCAACACCATACATTCACTCCTTAAGGAAGGAGAGCACTCCACAAGCCATATGCTCGTTCATACAATAATAATTCTCTTCATATCTCTCCATGTGGAGTCTCTAGCCTCTATATAGGCCTCATACATACAATACCATGCATCATTACCATGGTTCCCTCATACCATCAACTAATACCATGGGCCCATTACATTATTATTAACTACTTGTGGTCCCTTACATGACATGGGTTAACCACCTTATTTATTACTATGGCCCATCCCATTATTACATTATAACCTTGGGTACCTCCCTTGGTACCCCATATTATCCCCCCTAGGTATATAACAATGAGTGCAACTGTAGAAGTTATGAATTGATGATGGACAGAACACCCACCTATAGGGTTCAGGCAGAAACACGGGCCCCTGACCAGAGCACAGGGATGGTGCGAATAGGATTTCAGGGGCGCGGACAAGGCAAAGGTGGAGGAGGGCCTGGTAGAGGTCGGGGACAACTAATTTTCTACAATTACGGAGGACCAAGACACTATGCCTGCAAATGCACTAACACTACGTGACCGTTGTGCAAATATTGCACAAATTTTGATCATGAGACAGAATACTATCCTACCCTGATAGCAAGAATACGTGAGAAAGGGACGTTACCACCTCAATCGACTTAGAACCTATAGATGATGAGGTCTGAGCCTCGTGAAGAGGATCTGAATGTGAATATAGTGCTCTGAAGTGGAATTGCAACAGGGGATGATAAGGGGAAATAACCCAAAGACAGCGCATGGGTTCACAAAGCTCCGACAAAGGAGGCTGAATTTTATTTGGAGCGTGCACGCAACATGTTCATGGAAGCAAAGAAGAGCTTCGCTCAGGCCTCCACCTCAAGCAACAAGGATAAGTCAGATTAGGAGATGGACCCTTCTATGCTTATGACCTTTCTAGAGACCTGCATGAAGCTGTTATGTGATAAGAAGGCCGTGAAGGGATTACAGGAGCTTATAAATAGATGCATCAGAAACACTCCACGTGAACCATGTGTGGTACGAAAGATTGTTAAGCATAAAACAACGACATGACGAGAGATGAGACTGACCGCATAGATAGGAGAGTATGAAATGGATCAGGTTATTTTGGATCTAAGGCCAGGCATGAATGTCCTACCAAAGCAGACTTGGGAGTAGATGGGAAGACCCAAACTATAGTGGTATATGATTCAGTTAAGGATGGAAAATCAACAAAATATCATTCCCATGGGGCAGCTGCAAGGGGTGACTGTAGATATTGAAAGCGCAAGTGCGTTGGTAGACTTTGAAGTAATAGAAATTGTGGATGACAATAACCCCTACCCTACACTCCTTGGCATTGATTGGGCTACTAATATGAATGAGGTAATCAACCTAAAGAAGCGAAAGATGATATTTGAGAAGAAATCGCTCTGCGTAATAGTACCCCTAGATCCTGATGAAGGATCACGCTATACTTAACCAGTCTGTGATTATGAGAGCGATGACAATTTGGACTGTATCTATAAGATAACAGTGTGAGACCAAGATTGGGTGAATCCAACAACTGATGGACGGATTGCGTGGGATCACGAGAGTTCCTGCACCTTGGACTCTGATGAAGAATTAGAGCACTAGTAGAATCACTTGCATGAAGTAACCACACTGAGCTGTAACATGATGTCCTAGTTGCTGCGTTGTGTGTCGTCGGAAGTAGGGAATATGTCCACTTATGATGGCTTGAATGATGTAGATGTATTCTTGGATGCATTTGAGAGGGAAGTACCAGAAAAGTAGTGCTTCCAAGCTTTGGACTGGGCACTGCGCGCTACGCCCCACAAAATGGTGGGGTACACACAAGGGTAGCTTTGATGATTGGTGCAAGTGTAGGAGGATGATGAGGACATGCTTGGGAAGCTGAAGGTATGAATAACAGACAAGTATGATGGAAAGGACAATCCGCATGGACACTTGGCCAAATGGGCCGAGGCTTACGAAGTGAAGCCCCAACTTGAATGGGTGCACTTGTTCTGTCATACCTTGGATGTCATCTCGATGAACTGGTACTTGGAAACAGAGTTTTGCCATGGTACAGGTGAATGGGATATTTTGCGCGAAGGATTCATAATGACATTCAACTTTGGAGACAGTTTTGATTGTATTGACAAGGCGCTACAAGAAGTAAAAGAAACAATATTGAGGATACCGCAGGATCCTCTGGACCTGATTCAACCCGATTGGACTACTCAACTAAGCCATGCGCTGGAATGCTAAAATGTGACCGCTGAAGAAGAAGATGAGGATCTATGAAAGATTAACATCTCTGAAACAAAATGTCACCGCAAGGTTGAGGGATCGCAGATTGAGAATCGTGATATAACCGCACTACTAAAAATGAAACAGGTAAATATTGGTATGGAGGCAGAGCCCAAATTCGCGAAGATTGGAGATTATTGGGATGACGCGACGGTGGATAAGGTCGCTGAATTGCTTCGCGAATACCAGGATTTGTTCCCTACCAAGTTTACAGATCTAAAAGGGATAATAGGAGACCTGGGTGTTATGAAGATCATGTTGAAGCCTGATGCGAAGCCGGTTAAGCAAAGGCCTTATCGTCTCAATCCGAAGTATAAGGAGAAGGTCCGCTTAGAGCTAGACAAGATGCTTGCAGTAGGCATCATTGAGCCCGTAGAAGAATATGATTGGGTAAGCCCAATGGTGGTACAGGAAAATAAGCAGAAGGATGAAATAAGGATATGTGTAGATCTCAGGAAGTTGAATGACGCTTGCATACATGATCCTTTCCCGACTCCGTTCACTGATGAGGTGTTGGATAATGTAGGTGGTCAGGAAGCGTATTCCTTCACTGATGGGTTCTCTGGGTACCATCAGATCAAAATCACACTGGAGGATAGAAGTAAGATGACCTTCGCAACTGAGTGGGGTTGTTTTTAGTACACTGTAATGCCTTTTGGATTGAAGAATGCACCTGTGATTTTTTCGTGCGTAGTCATTGTTGCGTTCAAGGAATTTATTCAGAAGTTTCTGGAAGTGTACTTTGATGACTTGGCTATGTTTGGGCTGGTGAAATTCCATGTGGCAAGTTTGCGCCTAATGCTAGATACCTGTGGAAGACACCAGATCGCGCTCAATCTGAAGAAATTCCTATTTTGTGTTCCTTTTGGGACTTTGTTGGGTCATGTGATTTGTAGATAGGGAATGATGGTAGATCCCGTGAAGATCACGGTGATACTTAATTTGGAAGTGCTGAGGAGTATGAAGCAACTGCTCTCCACCCTAGGACATATTGGATATTACAGGAAGCTTATCAAGGGCTATGCCCAAATCACCACACCTATGGAAAATTTGTTGAAAAAAGATGTCATGTTCTGTTGGAACGATGATTGTATGAAAAGATTGGATGTACTGAAAGAAAAGATGGTCACCGCACCGATTTTAGTTACCCTGGATTGGAAGAAGGACTTTCATGTACATGTCGACGCTTCATGTATAGCACTGGGAGTAGTACTAACACAGGCTGGAAGAGGAGAACTGGACCATCCTATAGCATTCGTAAGAAGAAGTTTATCCAAGGCAGAGAAGAATTATTCCACCACCGAGCGGGAAGGGTTAGCCATGGTATATGCGATCCAAAATTTTAGACACTATTTGTTGGGTGGCCATTGTAAGATGTATACGGATCATTCCACGTTGAAATACCTGGTCAATAAGCCTATGTTGGGGGGAGAATCTAGAGGTCGTTGTTATTGTTCTAGGAGTAATATTTTGAAGTTATTGTGAAACCTGGATGACTGAATGCGGGACCAGACCATCTGTCGCGCATCGAAACAATGGAAGAGCCCACTAGTTTGGAGGAGGGACAGCCCGATACGCAACTATTTATTGTGTGAATCACGGATGGTAACTTTGAAGACATCATACACTTCCTAACGACGGGAACTGCCCCGGAAGGTTACACTGTCCAGCAAAAGAATGAGTGAGTGGTACGCGCGACAAACATTTCTATCATTGCTGGGCACCTGTAAAAAATTGGGTCTGATGAAATATTGTGATGATATGTATCGGAGTTTGAAAGGAGAAGTATCCTTACGGACGCTCATGGGGGCGCCATGGGAGGTAGTTATGCAGGAAGAGCGACTGCGCAGAATATTCTATGCATAGGGTTGTGGTGGCCAACCCTCCATCAGGATTCAAAATTTTACTGAAAGGCATGTGATATATGTCAAAGGATAGGCAGGCCATCGCTAAGGGATGAGCTACCTTTGAATCCACAGATGATGTTACAACCGTGTGAGAAATGGGTGATAGATTTTGTGGGACCCATTAAGCTCCAAGGGAAGAAGACGAGAGCGCAGTACATTATCACCGTGACAGAGTATTTGACTCGATGGGGAGAGGCACAACTTGTGAATGATTGCACAGGCGTGACTGCTGTAAAGTTCCTCTTTGAGTATGTACTAACATGATTTGGGTGTCCAAATATTTTGATGAGTGATCGCGGTACGCACCTTATAAACTAGATGATCAGCGCGCTAACGGAGGAATTTTAGGTATATCACCAGAAGAGCACACCTTATCACTTGTAGGCTAATGGGACAGTGGAAGCATTCAATAAAGTGTTGGAGAATGTGTTGACCAATATTTGCAACGCTTAGTGAAACGACTAGGACCTGCGCATACGCACATTACTATGGGCCTATCGGACGACATGCAAGAAGTTGACTGGATAGACATCCTTTAGGCTTGTATATGGTGTTGAAGTAGTGATGCCCATGGAATACATTGTTGCTAGTCTACGCATAATGGCACTCACAGGTATGACGGATCGCGGAGCCCTGAAAGAGAGGCTCACGCAGCTGGCTGAGCTTGAGAAAGAAATATTTCTAGCTGGATTCCGCCAACAGGTCCAAAAGTAGCGCGAAAAAGCATGGCTTGATCGGCACATTAAGCTACACACCTTTGAGGTAATTGAACTGGTTTTGTTATATGACAGTAAGATTGATAAATTTCCTCGAAAATTCATAATGCACTAGTTAGGGCCCTATGTCATTAAGGAGATTACCCATGGTGGAGCGGTTCAGTTGGTCAAATTGAATGGAGATCCCTTCCCAGCTGTTGAAGGCTCGAAAATCGTTGACTCAACAAGGGGGATAACCACCTGGTTCGGACCTTGGGACAACTCCTTTTCTGTTTGGAATAATGACTCCGATTGTGGATGATGGGACCAATTTTCCAATCTATTTTTATGCTTGTGCTAACGGGATGATGTTTTGAGATTTTTGGAGTAATACTTAGCCTCAAACTAATCTAATTTAACTAATAATCATGTGTAGTTTGTCCTAATAAAAAATATTTATCTAACTATAACTATCTCGGGAGTAACATGATATATGCAATCTAAAATGATGTCTAAAAGCAATTGATAATAAAGATCATTCAATTACGATAAGAAGTGAATTCATTTAACAATGATCGTTTTGTATAAAAAGTTAGCCAAAACGATATGAGAGATATATCGCATAAAAATCATTCATGTATTTAGCATAAACTATAAATCATCATCATACAATAGTGCAATAATGGCAATCTAAAATTCAAACTTTCATACATAAATAACTTGAAGATAATGTATTGCTTGATGCATAAGTAAAAAGAATTAAGAGATAAAAGTACCATTTATAATACGTTCTACTCATGTTTTCCAGCAATATTGATCTACTTTCAAATCATCCAACATCATCTAAGAGTACAGAAGTGCAATTTTAGTAGAAGATGTCAAATTCAAGTAGAAAATAAATCATGTTCCATTAATTTCACCAGAACTTCCTCAAAGGGACAGAAGTGCATGTTCTGAAGAATGTTTCTGATAAAATTTCTGGACCCCTCTCTAAATGCATGAGAGGGGTTTAAATACTAACTTATGAAACTAAAAATATATTATTACAAAAAAAGTTGAGGAGGTTTAAACAACCTGCCTCAATTTAAGAAAAATAAAACAAAAATAGAGATGTGCATAATGACTAATCCTGCATTCGATCTTTCAGATCACAAATATCTAGCATGGTCTTGAGGAGTGTAGGTTGGTTGACTTTGAATTTCAGTTGTCTCGTAAACACGACATTGATGAGCGCTGGAACCATTTTCTCGGTAGAAATAATTAGGCATTTTTGCGTCATCCATTGGCTGTGTGGTTTTACAAGACATTGCTAATATTCCTCCCAATTTAACCTGGTTACTTTCCTAATTTCTTCTGCTTTTTCTTCTACTGCCTGTTCCCACTGTAATTCAAGTTGTTTTGCATTTGGAAGGAAACCAGGGGTGGTCTCTGCCACAAGATTAGCACTATGAAAATTTTCACTTATACTTTCAATGATGATGTTTCCTACTGTTACTGCATTCTTTGTTGCCTGTTCTGCCTCTTTGAGCTGAGAATCCGAACTTGAAAATAAGATCTCCTTATGTGATTCATCCAGTTTGGGCATGTTGGCTCTTCTCCCATTTTCAGAATTTTTCCAAGTTATGAAATCTAAAAACTTTTTAAGAATTTCATCATATTCAAGTCACATTTCTACAACTTGGCTTGTTAATTTGTCGCTTGTTTCGTAGTGAGAGTTCGACTATGAGATTTTTTGGAATAGCAATTCTTTTTGGTGTGTGAGCTGGGAGTTGAGTCTGAGTGTTTCGGTGACAAACTGATCAATATTTGGGTCGTCCTTATGCAGATATGTTATGCTTTGTATTTGTGCCTCCTTACCTGCCAAGCTGCTTTGATGTTCTATTTGAATTTGATGGAACTCCTACTGTAGTTTATCCAATTGTATTTCTGCTTGTTGGTTGGTTTTGGCTTGCTGTAAGTGCTGTTCGATTGACAAAATTTTGTCTTCTATTTCTTTAAGCAACAGTTGTACCTATGTTGCTTTGTCAATGGTTGTCATAGTGTATGCACCTGCGAACTGCGAGAGCCTGGTGAGTTTGGCCGATGGGTTGGTGGATGAGTCTTTCCAGAGGACATCCATCGGCTCATTGCCTAGAGTGGTAACAGTTGTGGATTCCAATTTTCTTTTCTTTCTCCGTCTCTTAACAACGGTCTTGTGTTGTGGGCTGTAAAATACATCAAGAGGGGGAGTTTATTTTATTCTTAAAACAATCTCAGAGGTGGGGGTAACAGGAATGTGTTCTATTTCTTGAGTATTCACATTTCCCCTTGTTATAATTTCTGGAGTTGTTTCCTGATGTGTCATTTGCGTCTCCAATGCGTGTTCCTCTGTGTTGAGTTTTTTGTTGAAATTATCCCACTCCTATTCCAAATTAATTACTCGAGGATTTATTAGCTATATAGAGGGAGTATGGGTTTCAGTTTTCTTGATGGTCGAAGTATGTTCATCTGTCTAAGCTGCAAACTAGGTTGTATCCTGGATTGATTCCCTGCTCCTGCTTTTCTTATTTTCTGATGACTTCTTGGATCCTTGGCAGATTTCTCTCAAGATTCCTTTTGATCCAGGTGGATATTGGTGGCCACTTGCCAATTCCACTTGGACCCCCACCATTTCTTCTTTCAGTTTTTTAGTTTCCTTAATTCTAGCATAGTTTACTACTTTTAGCAGTTTTTAAGGTCCTAAACTTTCGGAGCTGTCTTGAGGCCCTAAATGACATTTTCTAGAAATCTACCGCCAGTGATTTCTTGCCTAAAATCTTCTTTCCATCGTAGTCCTTGGAGAGATCTTTCCAACAGGTTATCATGCACGTCAAATGGAGATAATATGACCAACTCATGACCCCGGGAAGTTGGCTGTTCAACTCACCCTCACGGGGCCCATAAACTCTTGGTGTTACATCTCCTCAGGTTAGGGTTTTGTTGTTTAGGGTTTGCTCTTATTATTAATTAATAAAAATGCCCTTGATCCTCATTGTAAGGCAATTCAAAGGCATGTAGCTGACACATCTCTTCTCAAAGATAAGATACCATCATAGATGGTTTATTTCCATTGTTGTTTGTAAGCATATTTCAGTATTTTACATTAATGAAATGAAGTATTATTTCTGCTGCATCTCTGTGTTTATGGTTATCTCTGTAATTTGTTGTGTTCCTGTTTAAATCAGTATCAGTGGTATCAGAGTGGTTTGCTTTTTCTCTCTTTTTCTTTGCATGTCCCCAACGAGGTTGGGATATAAGGAGTTATGGCTTGAACTGGTTGAAACTTTGCAAGATCAGCCTCGCAAATCCATACGACCTCCCATGGCGGATGAAAAGAAAGACGAAGGGGCAGGAGATCCTATCAAAATCTTGTTTGAAGAAGCCCTCGAGCGAAAAAGGAATGTGATGATGGACAATTTTGCGCAGATCCTTCAGCGGCTACCCAGAGGTGACGCATCGGCTTCCAACAGCTACTCTAGAAACACCACACCCTTTAAGGTACACATTAATTTTGAAATCCCCATATTTGAGGGTCATATAGATGCAGATGCCATAGATAAATGGTTAAATGTGCTAGAGGGTTATTTTTCTATTCATGATTTTTCCAGTCAGGAAAATATTATTTTCTCTCTTCTCAAAGCAGCCCCCCACGTCAAGGACTGGTGGGAAACCTACTGTGAGCAGAAGGATGAAAGTACGGGCTCACTATTTTCAGCCGCACCCACTTGGGATTCATTCCGAGATGCCATCAAGGAGCAGTACTACCCTGTCAAAAGCTACGAGGACAAATAAATAAAGTGGACCATGCTGCGACAGGGAAGGGACCAATATGTGCTGGAGTTCACAAACATTTTTCATACCCTTTGCACATAGTTGGATATCAGGGATTTTTAGCTACATTTGGTACTCAAATACTGCGGTTGCCTACACAAGTACATCCAGGAAGAGATGGAGTTCCTGAACATCTCCTCACTCGACACAATATACTGATACGCTGTCAAAATCGAGCAGAATTTTAAACAGAAGAAGCGGGACTTTGGATCTGTGAATTCGAAGCAAGGGAAAGGCTTCCCCAAATCACAGAACTAAGGACAAATCCAAGACAGGGCAACCCAAGATAACACTTCGAAGCCACAAGAAAAGAGCAACACCACGAAGCCAAAGAAGGACATAGGAAAGTGATGTGAGTTCCATAAGAGCCCCACTTACAACACAAGTGACTGTCAGACCAAGCAGTCGCTGGTGGCCGAGTTGAAGGCTTCAGAATTAGATGCATGTTTTAACCCTGAGTCAGAACCCAACAAGGGGAATGGCGAAGGGAAGCAGACCATTGAAGTAGAGCCCAACACCACTGTTGCCACCACCAAGGTCCAGAAGAATGAGCCCGAAGATCCAGAGGAGGGGGAGCGACTGTTCCACTCACAAATGTGGGTGAAGGGTTCGGTGTTGCAATTCATTGTCGACAGTGGTAGCCAAAAGAACCTCATTTCAGTAGAGGTCATGAAGCGATTGGGCCTACCGACTACACCACACCCATAGTCGTATAATATCGGGTGGCTTCACCAAGGACGAGATCTCCGAGTTCTCCAGCAGTGCCGCCTTCCCTACAACATCAAAACCTTCACAAATGAGCTATTGTATGATGTTTCACCTCTGTATGTTTGTGATGTACTATTTGGCCAACCATACTTGTGGAGGCGACATGTTGTGTATGAGTCAAGGCCTCACATCGTTATTATTACTTTGCGTAATTCATTATACAAGATACCGAAGGTAGCCCCACCTACCGCCACCTCTTTGATATCTGTTAAGAAATGTAGCAATATTGTCTCCCAGACTAGGAAATCCATTTTCTGTCTGGTTCGCTCCCAAAGTAAGGGGAAGATCATAGCCACATCCATGACCCCCATGAAGGGTTCCTCCACATAGCAGTAGAAGCAAAGGGATATTGTCATGAAAAAACACTGGAACAACTTTTCCTCACCCACAGGGGTACCACACAAGTTTCAGGTGGGCAACAAAGTCTGGTTGCATTTGCAAAAGGAACACCTTACTAGAGCCTATTAGAAACTCATACCACTCCGATATGGTTCTTACACCATTACCAAGGCTGTGGGAGACAATGCATTTGATCTTAGCATTCCCCCATTCCTTTGGCTGCACCCAGTGTTCTGTTAGGATATTCCGACACATAGGAAATAGTTAAGTACAACTTGGTCTAGTATAGAGTTAGGTATAGAGTTAGGTAAAGTGTGTTTCTTTACCTTGTACATTTTGTAACTTACACTCCAACAGTCACGATATGTAGTGATCCGACGGTTCATTCTCTCCTCGGTATTACCGACACTTGATCCGTGGCTTGACACCCGATTGGTCCATGATTTCTATTTAAAGCGCATGGAGGGTCATTTGTAGGGTAATCCGTCTATGAGAGAAGCTTATGTAAATTTTCATTCTTTTATTAATAAATTGCATGAAGTGGCCGCATTGGCTCAGGCCGTGGACTGTTTCCCTCTTTGAGGGTTTTAACCACGTCAAAAATACTGGTCTATTGATCTGCGATCTGGTTGTGAGTGGTGTCCTTTGGTGTTCTGTCTGAGGAACTTACCCTGTAAATTATGATCCTGACACCTTTGCAGAAGCTTCAGGCCATCCAAATTGGGAAGCAGCTATGAATGAAGAATATCATTCATTATTGGCAAATGATACATGGGATCTTGTTCCTCTACCAAAGGGACGAAAACTTGTTAGATGCAAATGGGTTTTCAGAACCAAGTATGGACTAGATGGGAAAGTTGATAAACATAAAGCTCGTCTTGTTGCTAAAGGTTTTTCATAGGTTGAAGGCATTGACTACACTGAACACTTCTCCCCTGTTGCCAAAATGAACTATATCCGCCTTGTTCTTTCTCTTGCTGCCTCGTTCAAATGGGAAGTCCATCAGATGGATGTTAAATCTGCCTTCTTGCATGGGGACTTGCATGAAGAAATCTACATGGAACAACCCATTGGCTTCATAAAAACAGACTCCATCCTTGTATATCGGCTTAAGAAATCCCTTTATGGTCTCAAGCAAGCTCCTCGAGCTTGGTATGCCAAAATGGATAGCTTTCTTTTAGAATCTGGCTTTTCTAGGTGTCATTCTGACAATACTGTCTACACCAAGAAAGTGGGCAAGTCTCTTATCATTCTTGTTCTTTATGTTGATGATCTTATCCTTACCGGTAGTGATCCCAACCTTATAAACCATGTGAAGTCCAGCCTTAGAAAGAAATTTGAAATGACAGACTTAGGACACTTACATTATTTTCTCGGTCTTCAAGTCTTGCAATCCAAGGAGGGTATTTCCCTTTCCCAGTCCAAGTATGCCTGTGATATTCTATGCCATTTTCACATGGAAGACTATAAGCCAGCCCCTTCTCCCTTCCATTCTGGAGTCAAACTTTCACTCACCTGTACTTCTCCTGAAGTTGATGCTACCTTATACCGTCAACTTGTAGGAAAACTTCTGTATCTAACCCATACTCGACCTGACCTTTCCTTTGCCGTTGGCCTTGTTGCTCGGTTTATGCAAAACCCACGTGAAAGTCATTGGAAAGTAGATAAAAGAATACTTCATTATGTTCGAGGTACAATTCAGTTTGGGATTCATTACAGTGCCGAAGCTTCTCCTCTATTGGTTGGTTTCACTGATGCCAATTGGGTTGGTGACCCTCATGATCGGAATTCTACTGCCGGTTATGTGTTCACTCTTGGTTCAGAACCTATTACATGGGCTTGCAAGAAACAAGGTTCCATTTCTCTTTCATCAGCAGAAGCAGAGTATCGTGGTGCCGTAGAAGCTAGTAAGGAAGCCTTGTGGCTTCGTCAGATCCTGTCAGAGTTTGGCTTTCAGCAGCAGCATCCGACTACACTTTGGTGTGATAATCAAAGTGCCATTCAACTATGCAAAGATCCAGTCCAACATCAGTGCAGCAAACACATTGAACTACACATGCACTTCATCAGAAAGCTCATTCACGACCATGTTCTTGAAGTGCAATGTTGTTCAACAGATGATCAAGTTGCAGACATCTTCACAAAGGCTCTCACAGAGGCGAAGTTCACTAAACTTCGACTTATGGTTGGAGTTCAGGAAGTTGTCACTAAGGGGGGATAGGCTCTAGTGCCTCCTTCCTTCTCCTATTGTGTCATATTTGTAAATCCTTCAATCCTATCCCAAGTTGTTCTTAAGGGGGGATGTTAGGATATTCCGACACATAGGAAATAGTTAAGTACAACTTGATCTAGTATAGAGTTAGGTATAGAGTTAGGTAAAGTGTGTTTCTTTACCTTGTACATTTTGTAACTTACAATCCGACGGTCACGATATGTAGTGATCCGACGGTTCATTCTCTCCTCAGTATTACCGACACTTGATCCGTAGCTTGACACCCGGTTGGTCCATGATTTCTATTTAAAGCACATGGAGGGTCATTTTTAGGGTAATCCGTCTATGAGAGAAGATTATGTAAATTTTCATTATTTTATTAATAAATTGCCTGTTGGCTCAGGCCGTGGACTGTTTCCCTCTTTGAGGGTTTTAACCACGTTGAAAATATTGGTGTATTGATCTGCGATCTGGTTGTGAGCAGTGTCCTTTGGTGTTCTGTCTGAGGAACTTACCCTGTAAATTCCTACATGTTCAATATGGACTACCTTCAGCCATACTTTCCACCATTACTAGACACATCCGACATTGCATAATAGCTCACACCCACACAGTTAAATCCAGATTGCATGGAACAAGATGAAACTGATCGGATCATGGACACACAGATCAAACACACTCGCCAACAGAATATCCAACTGTATCGAGTTGTCAAAGCATGCCAACTCCTTCACTAGGGCAAGTGGCTCACTAGGGACCAAGTTCAGTGGAAGTTTTCTCATCTCATGGAGGAAATCAACGCAATGGGGACCATTGCTTCCTAAGGGGGGAGGAATGATCTAGGTGGATATTGGTGGCCACCTGCCAATTCCACTTGGACCCCTGCCATTGCTTCTTTCAGTTTTTCAGTTTCTGTTAGGCCCCTATACTACTAGTGTAACCCCTTATTGTTATTAGTACAACCCACTTATTATATCAATGTACCCATGTAGTGCCTATATTGTTATATTGTGCCCCATAGAAGTCCACTATTGTTATTATTGTGCCTTTACATTATTATTGTTATGTCGGCTCTGATTATATTATGACCCCTTAGACTCCTATATCTAGAAAGGAGGTCTTTTCATTTGTATCATCAAAGAATCATTCATTTGTGTAATGTAAAGGAGGTTGCCCCCTCGAAGAGGCTGAATTCTAAGGCGTTGATCTATCTTTTCTATCTTTTTGTGAGCTGGTTTCATAACATTTGGTATCGGAACTTTGAATTCTATGGTTTCGCTGCTCCAAATAGGTCATCGTGGAATTTTCACTATAACTATTTTTCTGCGATGTTTCAGAAGCAAAAAAAAATAACCCATTTGAGATGAACTTGCACTCAACATCGAGTTCAAATATCAGATCTTTTCGCGCTATATTTGCGGAGATATGATTTGAGGAAGTTGGTCTTTTTACAGAATCGTGAATTACATTCCAAACAGGTGAGCTGGGGAAAATTGTCATAACTTTCTCTTTGAGCATCAGATTGAAATTTTGTAAGAAGGTATAGAAAGAGGACGGACTGTAGCTTCTTGTATATATTTTTTAGAGCCAGAGGTCCAAACAGTGACACATGGCACTTCATACAAGTTCGCTCTTTTGGAAAGGTCTATAATCAAGTCATCTTGGGAGATTGTGCATAACTCTTCCTTGGAGAATCCAATTTGGATCAGACTGGTGGCATTGGAAAGAGGACACAGAGGGCTACTACAAATCACAATTTCAGAACTAGATGATCCGAAATTACAGATATACATCAGATTCAATATCAAGCTCCTACAAAGTGAAAAAATATTGGATAAATGAAGCAAGGGATGAATGGAAGAAGGACGAAGAAGTATGGCCACTTATTCAAAAGTTGCAAAAGATCCCAATTCAAACAATATTGCTAGAAATTGAAGAGGAAGGAAAAATCATATTGGAACCTGGAGCAGTCACAGAAACAAGAACCCGATAGCTACGAAATCGATCAATTTCAGAGTATCTCATCAAGTGGAAGAACTTACCCGCTGAAGATTCCACATGGGAGGACAAGAATTTTATACAGAAACATCAAGAACTACTCAAGCATTGAGGACAACACGTTTTGAAGGAGAAGGGCATGTTAGGCTCCTATACTACTAGTGTAACCCCTTATTGTTATTAGTACAACCCCCTTATTATATTGATGTACCCATGTAGTGCCCATATTGTTACTATTGTGCCCCATAGAAGTCCTCTATTGTTATTATTGTGCCCTTACATTATTATTGTTATGTCTAATCTGATTATATTATGACCCCTTAGACTCCTATATATAGAAAGGAGGCCTTTTCATTTGTATCATCAAAGAATCAGTCATTTGTGTAATGTAAAGGAGGTTGGCCCCTCGAAGAGGCTGAATTCTAAGGCATTGATCTATCTTTTCTATCTTTTTGTGAGCTGGTTTCATAATAGTTTCCTTAATTGTAGCACATTTTACTATTTTTAGTATTTTTTAGGGTCCTAAACTTCCGAAGCCGTTTTGAGGCCCTAAATGATGTTTTTTTGGAAATCTATCGCCAGTGATTTTTTATCTAAATTCATATTTTCTGTCATAGTCCTTGGAGAGATCTTTCCAACGGGTTATCATGCACGTCAAATGGAGATAATATGACCAAGTCGTGACCTGGGAAGTTGGTTGTCCAACTCACCCCAATGGGGCCCATAAACTCTTGGTGTTACATCTCCATGGGTTAGGGTTTTGGTTGTTTAGTATTTTCTCTTATTGTTCAATATAAAAAGGCCCTTGAGCCTCATTGTAAGGTAGTTCAGAGGCAAGTAGCTGACACATCTCTTCTCAAAGATAAGCTACCATCGCCCTAGCTGGTTTATTTCCATTGTTGTTTGTAAGTATTTCAGTATTTTACATTAATGAAATGAAGTATTATTTTCACTGCGTCTCTGTGTTTATGGTTATCTCTGTAATTTGTTGCGTTCCTGTCTAAATTTGGATCACCTTTCCAGAATTAGTTTTAAATTTTTCCTTAGAGTCATCATCTATGCTTACACTGGGAGTGGGCTCCCTTATTGGTTCAATTAACAATTGGTCCATTGGGACCTTTGATAATCTATTTTCTCTGTAGCTATAAAATGCTTCAAGACCCTCTTGATAAAAAAGTATCTGTGCCATGTGCTTCACTTCTTTGAAGGTATTCTTCTGTAAGAAAACATCATCAAATGGGTCCTTCTCATTGCTGAATATCTTTATTTTGACCATAGTAGTAAAATCCTTGACAATACTGAATGGGTCGTATTGTCTTCCAGGGAACTTAGGTAATCATAGAGACAACATATTATCTACTTCCTTGAATGCATGTCCAAGGTCATGTAATGCAAACACTCCACATGACATAGGAAATTGAGGCCAAATGGCCTTCTTTGACTCCTTCAATGTTTTGCTCATCCCTCCTTCACTGCATGTCTGATAGGCTATCTCTCTAGCCATTAATTTATCTGGGACATAGAAAGGGAGAACATGGGAGAGGCGATGCTGCCAAATACTCTAATATATGTAAATGTATCTTCCCCAAACCATCGGGCTACTGGGAGGATGTATATCTCGGCTTCTTGGGAGAATCTGGAGGCATCTTGGTTATAAATTCGTTTATGAATAGGAAGCATAACCCCGTGACAAATCTTGAAAAAATGTTGTTCAAAATTGGATTCCCACATGTCTTTGTGGTGGATGTGAATAGGAAGTGGACCTTGAATAGTCCACTTCCATCCCATAAGAGGGAATTTAGAACCAAAACAAATAGCGTCCATTACATAAGCACACATGAAAAACGGAGGGCAAACCCTCGAAGCAATGCTCCTTTTCCTTCTATACTCTATAATTGCTTTAACTAAATTATGAGATAGGAATTGTGCCCAACCTATTATTGTTGCATTAATGGCTACATCTATTAAGGGAAGCCATTCTAAGGACAATTTGTTACTATCGGGTTTGCCAAATAGTCTACATAACATAGCCACAGCAAAACAGAAAGGGGAACAAATAGATGTGGTGGCATACATACCGTTTTTGTCTTTCTTGATTCTTTCTTCATTATTTGACCAATTTTTTGTGCAGTCCATTGGATCTTCATTTTATTTGATGAATTTCTCAACAAATTGTCTGTTGTAGGTAACCTCTGGCTCCGGTAGGTGGTACATAAGACTTAGGTTATCTGGAGTGAAAGATATTATAACTCATTGGCCTCCTGTTTTGAATTCTCTATCAAATATATCAGCGTCATCAATGATCCACTTAACCTTGTCAGTATAGGGGATTATTTTTGGTCGTGCGGCTATTCGGTGAAAAAATGAGCACGTAAACTTAGTTATGGAAGCATCAGAGGAATCACACCCATCAATTGTAATCATTGTCTCAAGGATCCTTGCTTGTTATTCCTCCAGTAACTGATACATAGCCTCCCATGTAAACGTCCCTGCTTCCTTATTACATGTAGTATCCGTGAACAGAGGAGTCAATTCTGGCTTCTCAGAGGTGAATGCTTTCTCTTTCTTCACCATTTCTTTCGGCGTACTTAACGCGGCTTTTTCCTAAAAGTTTCAAGAGGAACAATTTATCAGATAAAAATGATACTGAACATAGGAATGAATCGATGAAGAAAACCAGTAAAGGTGATAAAGGTGTTTTATTTGAAATCATGTAAGAAGATATAAAATAACTCTAAATGGCCTTTCACACATAAATGCAGTTACTTCTTCATAATTCCCACTAATGATCTATTATCTTTTAACTTGAATGTCCATAAATATTCACATCGTAAATCGGGAAACAATCTCCTAGGGTGGTGAGCCTCTGTACTGTGATAATAGCGATTTTGCGATTTGCAAAGCAATATTGCAGATCACTATATCGCATAATTTGTTTTTGTTTAACTTACCACTTTTTGAGTTTGTGTGAGATGCGAGAAACAAATGTCATTACTTATCAGGATTATTTCTAACGAATAATGGACCTCCCTATGTGTTGGTGGAAATATTAAGAGGTGGGTCTAAGTTGAGATCACATTTCACAATATCGGCATATAATAGGTTGAGGCTTGTGTTGTATGACTGAAGTGCGACGCGAGAATGCTATTATACCATCGTAATTTTGCAAATCGCAACCTCGCAGATTGAAACCTCACACATCGTAATACTTCAGGGTAACCTCTTAAGTGAAGTCTTTTATAAACAGTGATGTTCTGATGCGAGACTTTAGCTTTTTAAAGAATCTTTAAGGAATTTCTAACGTTATGACCATTTTTTCAAATATAGATTTGCTTTTTTTATTGTTTCATCGTAGATTGTGGTGGGTTAGAAAGGTATCTTTTGTGCTGCATTTCATGCTAAATAAGAAAAAGTAGCATTTTAATGGTTTTATAGGTTTTGTTTGATATCTTGATTTATTCTAAAAATAAAAGAAATACTTACATGCTATGATTGATTTTTTGGGTATATATTTTTTTTGAAAGGGTCCCCGTTTATTAAAGTAATATTTTACTACTAACATTAATAAATGGGGGGGGGTGTTGGGTTGTTGAAAAGCACAACAATTGGTGATTCACTTGGAAGAACCAGTTATCTCTGAGATTTTTTTGAAATTTCTAAAACTTCTAAAATAAAAACAGTTTTGAAAATAAAATTAAATTGCATGGAATATAAGGTAAGTAGTACTGCTCGTTTATCAATAAACAACATCTGCTCTAACTATCTTTCTTTTGATTGCCCTTTTCTCACAGATAGTCATTTTACCTACATCAGTCATTACTTGGTTATAAAGATAAAAGAAAAAGAATCTCATTAGACCAGTTTTGGTATACTCATTTGTCGTAGGTAGAGCCTCTACTGCCAGCAGGCGTTCATAGCCTCAATAGGGTTACCTGTTACCCAGCAATGATTCAGTATCCCACTTAAGTAAGAATGAAACTTTAAAGATAAATTCTTCTGTATACTTGATGCTTTCTTTATTTTATTGAAGTAATTCATTCTTCTTTTATTTCTTAAAGGACAATGTCTTGGTTTGGTGGCCAAAATTGACAATTCCATTCACTTGATTTGTAACTGAACTGAACAAGCTGGCTCTTGATGAGAACCATTGTCTTTTGATTGACTAATCTCAAGCCGTTACCCTGTTTTGATATTCAGTATTGGTAATGTCAGTTAGTTATAATCTTATGATCATGGTAAGCCGACTCTTGATGAGACCTCTTATCCTTTAAGTTCAAAGTATATTTTAGAATTACACTCTAAAATTGAAAGCTACTCAAGTGGGGTGAATCACTGGCTCCTTAAGAGTTTCTAGACTACAATCGTAGAGTTTAAAGATGCTTTTTCGCAGAGAAACTTTGTTTTGTTAGTGATACTTTTCCTTACTAATGTAAAGGAAATTTATTTCTGAAGCTAAGTTTTATCAAAGATCGGATAATTTAGTAGAAAAACAGGTAGTTTGGAGTTGTAGCACTCAACTATTTATTTCATGAAAGAAGATTAATTTTCATAACCATTTCTACTTATACAAGCAAAAAAAAAAAAAGGCTATCCTTCAGTAAAACCAAACGTAAATGTTTTCAACTTGTATTATTATTTCAAAATAAAATTAACTAAAGAATATACTATACAGTGATCAGAAGAGATCATCTTCTATGGAAAATATTTCTTTAGGACCTGCCCATTAACAGGTAGAGGTTCTCTCTTACCTGCTAAATCTTGTAACAGAAAAGTTGATGGGCCTATTAGCTCGACAATCTGGAATGGGCCAAGCCACATTCATTGGAACTTAGTATGCTTGCCTTTCTCTTCGTGGGCTTTATCCCATTTTAACACTAAGTCTCCGAGTTGGAAATTTTTTGAAGATACAAAATTTGAATCAAAGGATGCTTTGACTAACTGCTGATGATGTGCATGGGTAATTCTAGCCTTTTCTCATTCCTCTTCAAGTTTAAGGATTTGTAATTGTCTAAGTTGCATAGACAAGGAAGGAGTTTCTTTGATGAATTGAACTAAGGCAAACGAGGGAATAGCTATTTTTGTTGGTTAGACAACTTCTTTCCCATCAACCAGATTAAAAGGGGAAGTGTTGATGGAGGTTTTCTGAGTTATTTGATCTGCCCACAGAGCAAACACTAAATATTTATGTCAATTCTTTTGACTTTTATCAACAGTTCATTTAATCCTAATAAGGTTCTTATTTGTGGATTCATCTATCCCATTTCCTTGTGGAGAATAATTAGCAGAATATTTAAGTTTAAAGCCTCTTTTAAGAGCAAACTCTGTCATAGCATTGCCTGAAAAGTAAGATGCATTATCGAACATTAAGGCAGAAGGTAAACCAAACCTGGTGATGATAAATTGATCTATAAATTCGATAATGTTCTCAGAGTTGGCTACCTTGAGTGGAATTGCTTCAACCCATTTGGTGAAGTAATCAGTGGCTATAAGGATATATTTATGCTGCTTAGAAGAATGAGGAACGATCTCACCTATTATGTCCAATCCCCACTGTTCAAATGGCTGATCAATGTTGACTGGTTGTAACGGTAACGCTGGTTTCTTTTGTCTTGCGGCAACTGTCTGACATATCTTACATTTCCGTACATAACTGTGTGCATCTTTGAATAGGGTTGGCCAGTAATAGCCTGCACATAGGATTTTATGTGTTGTAGCATCTCGTGCAAAGTGTCCGCCAACTAGTCCATCGTGAAGTTCCTGCAATACTTTCTCTTCTTTAGATTTCTCGAGACATCTAAGCAAAACAGAATCATAATTCATTCTAAACAACACATTGTTGACAATTTGATATTGTTTAGATTTCAACCTCGAGGCTCTTTTCTTTGTGTAATTCAAATGTGGAGGTGCATATCCATTTTTTAAATATAATATTATATCAGCATATGTTGACTTAGTGTCGTTAAGTCTTACCTCATATATTTGTACCTCGTCACCTAAATGCTGTGATTCTAACATATTCGATGCTCCTGCCAACATCCTGCAAAAACCTTGACCTTTCACAATGTTTTTTGGTTTGATTTCAATATCATATTCTTGCAGAGAAGTAACCTAATTTGCTCTTTTTTCACCCACAACCCTTTGTACTAGAAGATTTCTTACTGCTGGGAATGGTACTACCACCTTGGTGTGGGTTTTGAGAAGAAAAGGTCTAAAGTGTTTTATTGATTTGAAAACAACGTAAGCTTGTTTTTCAATATCTGACTAATTCAATTCAGCTCTCTGTAAATTTGAGCTAAAGGAAGAAATCGGGGCTTCAGCTTTGCCTTGATTTGCTTGTGTCAATATGGCTACGTATGATTTCTCGGAAGCGAAAGTGTACAAACTGAAATCACTGGAAAAATTTGGTGTTGCTAAAGATGGGGCATTTATGATTGCTTGTTTTATCAAGTTAAAAGCTTCATGTTCCAACTGGCCCCATTTAAATAGAGAATTTTTCTTTATCATGACTTGAAGGGGTAATACAATTCTTGAGAAGTCAAGGACAAATTGTTTGAAAAATTTTATTTGACCAAGGAAAGATTGCATTGATTTTTTGTTTTGGGGTAAAGGTATTTCAGAAATTTCTTTAATCCTGTCTAGGTCAATATGAATCCCTATTTTGGACACAATAAATCCAAAGAGTTTTCCTTCACTTAAAGTGAAAAAATACTTCTTAGGGTTAAGGGAAATCCCATAGTTTTGACAACATTCAAAGATTTGTTTTAGATCTTTCATATGATTACTACGTTTTTTTGGAATATACAATTATATCTAAGTAGATTACCACTGACCTGTTTACTGAACCCTTGAAGGGAAATGTCCATGGCTCTTTGGAAAGTAGCACCAACATTAATTAGTCCGAACGACATCTTTTGATAGGCGTAAGTGCCCCATTTTGTTCTGAATGTAGTTTTCAGTTGATCATATGGATGAACTAAGATTTGATTGTAACCTAAGAAACCATCCAGAAAGGCCATTAGTCTTGAGCCAACAACTGATTGCAATATCTGTTCTGTAGGGGGCAACGGAAAATTGTCCTTTTGGCAAGATTTATTGAGATTGCGAAAGTCTATACAAATCTAAATATCACCGTTTTTCTTTTTGACTGGGATGAGATTGGAGACCCACCTGGAATGCCTGACAGGAAAAATAATTTTGGCTTTTAGTAGTTTATTTAACTCAGATTTAATCTAGCTTTCTAAATTAGGATGAATTTTCCTCAATTTCTGCTAAACAAGTTTTTCATCAGAGATCATAGGAATAGTATGTTGAATAATAGAAGTGTCATAGGTTTTAAGATCGTCGTAATTCCAAGCAAAGACATTCTTATATTGTTTCAACAGATGTATAAAAGCTTATTTTTCTTCCGATGTGAGTCCGAGACCTAGATTGATGTTTTGTGGTTTCGTGTCAGTTCCAAGATTGATTAATTCATACCTCAGAGTTGAACTCTGAAGTTTTGAATTAGTAGATCGTTTGAATCTATCTTTGAGGTCGTATAAATCTTCCAATTTAACTACAAATTTTGGTATAGTGTTGTTGTGGGTTTTTTTCTTCAGTTGGTTGTCATGCTGGTCTTCATCAACTATCTGGTCATTATAAGAGTCTTCTAAGGTGAGGAAGCTTACGATATCGGGATCATTGTTAAAGACTCTCTAGTTGGTGATATTATCAGGAATAGACGGCCTAAAAATTAATTCAATGGAGAATCGATCTGGGCTATAATCTTCTGGTGGAATAAGCTTGGAAGCTACATTAGCTAGGAGATTGGAACTATCATTTTGGAGTCTTGGGATAGAGGAAATATTAAACGCTATAAAATGTGAGGTCAGGTCTTGGACAAACGATTGATAGTGTTTCAAATGTCCTGACAAACAGTGTATAGTATTTCTTTTTTAACGACAATTTCAGAATCTCCAAACACTTGGAGGTATTTGATATTAAGACCAATTGTTTTGTAAAAACCTTGAACGAACACTTCATATTCAACAATATTATTTGTGCAATCAAATTCAAGTCTACATGCTAGCATAGTATTTTCCCCTTCTGGGCTAACTAATATGCATACTGCCCCTGCTCCATCATTTGATCTAGATCCATCAAAAATAATTTCCAAAATAAAGATTTATGTACAGGTTTATCTACAAAATTCACACATTTAGAGGTGTCTGTTTGGGAATAATTTTTGATTTGAGATACAATAGATTTTTCTAAGAAAGGTGAAGTATGAGCATTGAAATTCCCTAGAAATGACTCAACAGAATAGTTTCCAATTATATTATTGCTATATGCTACCGGCTCATTTTCTCCTTCCAGTTTTGTCACTATATATTTTTGATGTTTCTCTCGATCAACCCTTATCTGATTTGGCTTGCCATTATAGGGAAGCCAAATGTGAGGCCAGTCGGTTGCAAAGTAACCATGGAGATTTTCTTACTAGTCCCTACTGGGGATTAAGCCATAGAATTCAGGAATATCAACTACAAGTATTTCAATGAATTCACAAACTTTTGGGTTTGATGAAAGTCTAATGGTTACCGATTAAGTTCTCTGACAACTTTGACTTGAGACCGATCTAATTGTACTATTTGTACTACAGATTTATGAGGATGGACATTTAACTTAGCGCAGTCTGTTCTAGAAAAAATGTTAGATGAAGCACCAGAATCAACTAAACAGTTGTGCAAGTTTTTATTAAAGACTTCAAAAGTAAGGAGAAATGGCGGAGTATGAGATTTAGATCTTCTGTCAATTAGAGCGATGTCGGTTGGATTAATTTTGTTTGCAGAAATACTAGGGGGACTTCCCATTTCCTGAGTGGCCTGTGATATTACTGCGATAGGAAGTAGGGTAGTGGGAAATGCTTTGAGTTCTTTCAAAAGTAGCTCCTGTCGTTGTTTTAATTTACTAAGCTCGTGAAAGGTGATGTTTGCCCTAGTTTTCTTCATATCCTCAATAATATTATATTCCATTTCATCAGGAATTATCAGAGTTTTGGATGAAGGTGAAGAATCTGACTGGGTAGGGTTTGTTTGAGTAGATTTCGGTGAAGATTTATTACCTACGACTTTATCTCTGGGAGGTGGCATTGAAGTTTTCTATTTTGAACTTGATTGAGATGGATCAAGCTAATTTTTGCTTCTAGTGGCAATAGGTAGTGCTTCTTGATCTTCCTCATCTGGAAGGATAAAATCCCACATTCCTTGTAATTCCATTATTTCTTCATTGTCAGTTTTTTCTTCACTTGAGTATTCTTCCTCATCTCCATTTGATTCAGCATTTGATATAGCATTTTGAGGTTTAGGATCGGCTGGGGAATTCCTTTTATATGGTCTAAAAGGTTTCGTGGAAGAAGATTCGACTACTTGTTTTTTTATGTCAACCATTTCATTAAACATGGTCTTGAGGAATTTTTGTAACCCTTCCAGATCAAAAGGATCCTTTGGTGGTTTTTTCCTAGAATCATCTCTAAAGGTTACTTTCTTGGATTTTCTTTCCTCTAATGCATTTTTCTTTTCTACGGCCAAGATACATTTTTCAAAAACTATTGCTTCTTTCATATTTTCTGCTAACGTTGGTTTGGAAGCTCTATCAACAAACATGGTTGTGTTTGAAGGTAGAGTAGAAATGTACCATTCATTTTGGACCTCCTAGCTAGGCTTGGAAGTCGTAGGCATTTTATTCAATAACATATTGAAACATGAGTTGAAGTCCTTAATGGGTTCTTTTGGTTTGACTTTCAAATTGGAGAGGTCATTTATCAAAGTTGTTGTAGACCTATCATCTCCAAATTTAGTTAAAAATTGCTCTTGAAAAGCATCCCAGCTATTAATAGAGCCTGATGGTAATGAAAAGTACCATGATCATGCTGCTCCTTGTAGAGTATATGGGAATAATCTTACAACTGCGTCTTCTTCTGCTACTCCATTCAAATTAATGGACAACACGAAATTATTTATATGTTCTTTAGCTAACAGGCCATTATCAGGGTTAAATTTAGGTAAGCATTTTTCTGGATGTGCTAGCAATTGGGTCAAAGGTCCACTCATTCTAACAGATCTTGGGTTGGTCCATGGCCTTGGTTGAGGTTGATTCTGTGCCATTGTTGGAATATTAGTAGAATAGAGTGAAGCAGTGGTTGAAGGTGATTGGGTAGAGGATGGTGTAGCTCCTGTACCTTTGTGAATCATGATTTGGAGTTGGGAAGTGGGTGTGCGACCTTGAAATGATATGGAAGGAATGAACGAGGATGAAAGAACCTCGCTATGAGATTTTTATGGTGTCTTCTTAGCCCTTTTACGACTTGGTAGAGGGAATTCAAATGGTGGGATTCCAAGTTTTTCACTCTGTGCTCTAGTTAGCGGTTGCGATGGGGTATATTGAGAAGTGACACTACCTTGGGATAACTCAGATTCTTCTTGAGATATTGAAATCCCTTGCAATTTGTGGATCAAAGATTGTACTTCAGGGGGTTCAGAAGAAGAATTGCCTGGCTTGTTTAGGATTTCAACAATGGGCTCTGTATTTTTCTTTTCAACTTCTCGCTTGGGAATAGGAGATTTGGAATGCGAACGAGAAGTTGGAGGTGATGGTGAGGGAGTTTTACTCTTAGAATGGCCTGTAGATTTAGATTTACTTGCCATTCATAGTCAGGCCCTCCTTCTAGCGCAAAATATGTTGAAGGCTCGAAAATTGTTGCCTCAACAAGGGGGATAACCACTTGGTCTGGACCTCGGGAGAACTCCTTTTCCATTTGGAATAGTGGCTCCGATTGGGGATGATGGGACCAATTTCCCAATCTATTTTTATGCTTGTGATAACAGGATGATGTTTTTGAGATTTTTGGAGTAATACTTATCCTCAAACTAATCTAATTTAACTAATAATCATGTGTAGTTTGCCCTAATCAAAAATATTTATCTAACTATAACTATCCTGGGAGTAACATGATATATGCGATCTAAAATGATGTCTGAAAGCAATTGATAATAAATATCATTCAATTACGATAAGAAGTGAATCCGTTTAACAATGATCGTTTCGTATAAAAAGTTAGTTGAAACGATATGAGAGATATATCGCATAAAAATCATTCATGTATTTAGCATAAACTATAAATCATCATCATACAATAGTGCAATAATGGCAATCTAAAATTCAAACTTTCATACATAAATAACTTGAAGATAATGTATTGCTTGACACATAAGTAAAAAGAATTAAGAGATAAAAGTACCATTTATAATATGTTCTACTCATGTGCTCCAACAATATTGATCTACTTTCAAATCATCCAACATCATCTAAGAGTACAAAAGTGCAATTTCAATAGAAGATGTCAAATTCAAGTAGAAAATAAATCCTATTCCATTAATTTCACTGGAACTTCATCAAAGGGACAGAAGTGCATGTTTTGAAGAATGTTTCTGATAAAATTTCTGGACCCCTCTCTAAATGCATGAGAGGGGTTTAAATACTAACTTATGAAACTAAAAATAGATTATTACAAAAAAAGTTGAGGAGGTTTAAACGACCTACCTCAATTTAAGAAAAATAGAACAAAAATAGAGATGTGCATAATGACTAATCTTGCATTCGATCTTTCAGATCACAAATATCTAGCATGGTCTTGAGGAGTGTAGGTTGGCTGACTTTGACTTTCAGTTGTCCTATAAAGACGACATTGATGAGCACTGGCACCATTTTCTCGGTAGAAACAATTAGGCATTTTAGGGTCATCCACTGGCTGTGCAGTTTTACCAGATATTGCCAATATGCCTCCCAGTTTAACCTGGTTACTTGCCTAATTGCTTCTGCTCTTTCTTCTGCGGACTATTTCCAGTGTAATTCAAGTTGTTTTGCATTTGGAAGGAAACCAGGGGTGGTCTCTACCACAAGATTAGCACTATGAAAATTTTCATTTATACTTTCAATGACACTGTTCGCCACTGCTGTTGCATTCTCTGTTGCATGTTCTACCTCTTTGAGCCAAGAATCCCAACTTCCAAATAAGATCTCCTTATGTGATTCATCCAGTTTGGGCATGTCGGCTCTTCTCCCATTTTCAGAATTTTTCCAAGTTATGAAATATGAAACCTTTTTAAGAATTTCATCATATTCAAGTCACATTTCCACAACTTGGCTTGTTAATTTGTCGCATGTTTCACAGTGAGAGTTCCACTGCGAGATTTTTTATCATAGTAATTCTTTTTGGTGTGTGAGCTGGGAGTTGAGACTCAGTGCTTTAGTGACAAATTGATCGATCTTTTGGTCATCCTTATGCAGATCTGTTATGCTCTGTATTTGTGCCTCCTTACCTACCAAGCTGCTTTGATGTTCTATTTATATTTGATGGAACTCCTGCTGTAGTTTAGCCAATTGTATTTTTTCTTGTTGGTTGGTTTTGGCTTGCTGTAAGCGTTGTTCGAGTGACAAAATTTTGTCTTCTTTTTCTTTAAGCAACAGTTGTACCTCTATTTCTTTGTAAATGGTTGTTTTAGCATATGCACTTGTGAACTATGAGAGCCTGGTGAGGTTGGCCGATGGGTTGGTGGATGAGTCTTTCCAGAGGACATCCATCGGCTCATTGCCTAGAGTGGTAGCAGTTGTGGATTCCAATTTTCTTTTCTTTCTCTATCTCTTAACAACAACCTTGTGCTGTGGACTGTCAAAAACATCAAGAGGGGGAATTTCTTCTATTCTTAAAACAATCTTAGAGGTGGGGGTAACAGGAATGTGCTCTATTTCTTGAGTATTCATAGTTCCCCTTGTTATAATTTTTGGAGTTGTTTCCTAATGTGTCATTTGTGTCTCCAGTGCTTGTTCCTATGTGTTGAGTTTTTTGTTGAAATTATCCGACTCCTCTTCCAAATTAATTACCCGAGGATTTATTAGCTATATAGAGGGAGTATGGGCTTCAATCTGCTTGATGGTCGAAATATGTTCATCTATCTTTGCTGCAGACTGGGCTATATCCTGGATTGATTCCCTGCTCCTGCTTTTATTATTTTCTAATGAATTCCTGGATACCTTGGCAGATTTCTCTCGGGATTCCTTTCCAGAAATAGTTTTAGATTTTTCCTTAGAGTCATCATCTATGCTTACACTAGGAGTGGGCTCCCTTATTGTTTCAATTAACAATTGGTCTAATGGGACCTTTGATAATATTTTTTCTCGGTAGCTATAAAATGCTTTAAGACCCTCTTGATAAAAAAGTATCTGTGCCATGTGCTTCACTTCTTTGAAGGTATTATTTTGTAAGAAAACATCATCAAATGGGTCCTTCTCATTGCTGAATAGCTTTATTTTGACCATAGTAGTAAAATCCTTGGCAATACTGAATGGGTCGTATTGTCTTCTGGGGAACTTAGGTAATCAGAGAGAGAACATATTATCTACTTCCCTCAACGCATGTCCAAGGTCATGTAATGAAAACACTCCACACGACACAGAAAATTGAGGCCAAATGACTTTCTTTGTCTCCTTCAATGTTTTGCTCATCCCTCCTTCACTGCATGTCTGATAGGTTATCTCTCTAGCCATTAATTTATCTGGGACATAGAAAGGAAGAACATGGGGAGAGGCGATGCTGCCAAATACTCTGATATATGTAAATGTCTCTTCCCCAAACCATCGGGCTACTGGGAGGATGTCTATCTCGGATTCTTGGGAGAATCTAGGGGCATCTCGGTTATAAATTCGTTTATGAATAGGAAGAATATCCCCGTGACAAATCTTGAAAAAATGTTGTTCAAAATTGGATTCCCACATGTCTTTGTGGTGGATGTAAATAGGAAGTGGACCTTGAATAGTCCACTTCCATCCCATAAGAGGGAATTTAGAACCAAAAAAAATAGCATCCATTCCATAATCACACCTGAAAAATGGAGGGTAAACCTCGAAGCAATACTCCTTTTCCTTCTATACTCTATAATTGCTTTAGCTAAATTATGAGATAGGGTTTGTGCCCAATCTATTATTGTTGCATTAACGGCTGCATCTATTAAGGGAAACCATTCTAAGGATAATTTGTTACTATCGGGTTTGCAGAATAGTCTACATAACATAGCCGCAGAAAAACAAAAAGGGGAAGAAACAGATGCGATGGCGTACATACCGTTTTTGTCTTTCTTGATTCTTTCTTCATTATTTGACCAATTTTTTGTGCAGTCCATCGGGTCTTCATTTTCTTTGACAAATTTTTCAAAAAATTGACTATTGTAGGTAACCTCTGGCTCCGTCGGGTGGTACATAAGCCTTAGGTTATCTGGAGTGAAATATCCTATAACTTCCTGGCCTCCTATTTTGAATTCTTTGTCAGATATATCAGCGTCGTCAATGATCCACTTAACCATGTCGATATAGGGGATTATTTTTGGTCGTGCAGCTATTCGGTGCAGAAATGAGCACGCAAGCTCAGTTATGGAAGCATCAGAGGAATCACACCCATCAACTGTAATTGTTGTCTCAAGAATCCTTGGTTGTTCTTCCTCCAGTAACTGATACATAGCCTCCCATGTAGATGTCCCTGCTTCCTTATTACATGTAGTATCCGTGAATAGAGGAGTCAATTCTAACTTCTCAGAGGTGACTGCTTTCCCTTTCTTCACCATTGCTTTCGGTGTCTTGTTCTGCGGCTTTTCCCTTAAAGTTTCAAGAGGAACAATTTATCAGATAAAATGATACTGAATGTAGGAATGAATCGATGAAGAAAACCAATAAAGGTGATAAAGGTGTTTTATTTGAAATCACGTAAGAAGATATCAAATCACTCTAAATGGCCTTTCACACATAAATGCAGTTACTTCTTCATAAATGCCCACTAATGATCCGTTATCTTTTAACTTGAATGTCCATAAATATTCACATCATAAATCGGGAAACAATCTCCTAGGGTGGTGAGCCTTTAAACTGCGATAATAGCAATTTTTTGATTTGCAAAGCAATATTGCAGATCGCTATATTGCATAATTTGTTTTCATTTAACTTACCACTTTTTGAGTTTGTGCGAGATGTGAGATGTGAGAAACAAACATCATTACTTATCGGGCTTCTTTTTAATGAATAATGGACCTCTGCATGTGTTGGTGGAAAGATTAAGAGGTGGGTCCAGGTTGAGATCGCATTTCGCAATATCGACATATAATAGGTTGAGGCTTGTGTTGTATGATTGAAGTGCGATGCGAGAAGGCTATTATACAAACGCAATTTCACAAATTGCAACCTTGCAGATCGGAAGCTCGCACATTGCAATACTTCGGGGTAACCTCTTAAGAGAAGTCTTTTATAAACAATGATGTTGCGATGCGAGACTTTAGCTTTTTAAAGAAGCTTTAAGGACTTTCTAACATTATGACTGTTTTTTGAAATATAGATTTTCTTTTTTGATTGTTTCATCGTAGATTGTGGTGGGTTAGAAAGGTATCGTTTGTGATGCATTTCATGCTAAATAAGAAAAAGTAACATTTTAATGGTTTTATAGGTTTTTTTGATATCTTGATTTATTCTAAAAATAAAAGAAATACTTACAAGCTAGGATTGATTTTTTGGGTATATATATTTTTTGAAGGGGTCCCCATTTATTAAAGTAATATTTTACTACTAACTTTAATAAATGGGGGGGTTGTTGACAAGCACAACACTAAGAAAGGTGAATGGTAGCTGATTGAAGCCATACACCAGTGGTCTGGTCATGTGACTATATGAAGGTAGCATAGTCTTAGCACTCCAGGGAGATGAAAGGAGGCGCGGAACTATAAAATACATTTCCCGGGTTGGGGAGCTGTGTGATTGGAGGATTATGCGAAGCAAGGAAGTGTCACAGGGTTTGCGGCAGTGCGAAGGGAGTTGCGCTACCCAGGGACAAATCATGCAGGTTGGCCGGAAAGTGACCGTTAAAGTCATTGTTCATGATTTGACGATAGAAATGTGGCCAAATGGAGCCGGCGGCTAGCATTTAAGACGGAATTTACAGATCAAATCCTTGAAAATCTGCTTCCAATCTAGTATTAATGAAGCGAATGTGAGGGGAACGGTTAGATTTGAATTCAAAATGCCCTATAAATTACAGGTGGCTACCCAGCAAAAAACACTTGCCATTTTGAGAATTGAATTGTTGAGCTCTCAGGCGCACATGAACCAAGAATTCTTCGAGGCTATGATAGTGAGTTTAGTGTTTGAGCCATTACCAGAAATGACACGAGCACTTTTGAATAATGTTATGTCGACACCTACAATAGCTACAGACACTGAAGCAGTGATTACCGAGGAGGATATGCCAGAAGTGGTTCAGGAGGCAAAAGAAGTTGCTCTAGAAGTTGCTAAAGTATTAGTGAAAGTCCCCAAATCACCATGGACGCCGAGACCAAAGCCGACCCCAACCAAGGAGAGGGAAAAGTATAAAAAACGCAAGTGGCTTGCAATACCAGTGCATGCATAGCCAAGAAGAAATCCAGCAAAGGACAAGCCCACCGCATAGGAAAAGGGAAAAGCCATCAATTTGGAGCTGGAGCAGGAGGAAATAGAAGACATCCTAATGGATGACGAGGAATTGGGTATAGATGTGGAGGAAGTGGAAGCCCAGGATGCTGACCCTATCACTCGGTTTACTGAGTATATCCCTCCGCGCAAGGGCAGGACTAAGGTTCCAAAAGATATCGATGAGAGAAAGGTCCCTTTGCAAACCCCTCTATTGTCGGATGAGATTTTATTTGAAGGACCATGCTTGGGGCGAGTTCCTCTATTAAAACTCAAAGACTGGGACTTGGCTGACCATGAGAAGTTCCCGCACTTGGCGACCGAGCAATTGATGCGCCGCATTATCGACACAACCACCGGGATGACCGCATTGGAGCTGTGGAGGTGGCTCAGAGGAGTATACAAGGCAGGTCTGCTCAACCTGCTATGGGCACCGCACTATACACCCCGATTATAGTCTTCATCATCAAGCAGCTGCTATGCTTGCTGCATGATGGGTGTCTATGGTAGGACGAGCCAATACCCATCACCGACAGCTTGATCCATAGGATCACACGGTTGCCCTACACAGGAGAAAATATAGCCATGATGTTTGGTGGAAAAGGTGGTGAGCAGGTCCTTGCGGAGGCCATGAAGGAGAATTTTAAGTTGGTGAAGAAGCTGCGCAGATATGCCATATCCAGTATCAGTGACCCTACCATAAAGGTGGCCACACAAATCTTGGCAGGGAAGGTGATGAGGAAGTGTTGCGTCGATATGGTGCTGGCGCCTGTCACCACGCTAATAGCCCAGTGCATCGAAGGAGTCCAGTTCAATTGGGCACACTATCTATGCGATGATTTCCTTGCAAACTACTGCGAGGCACAGGAGATCACTAAGATGTTCCACTATGCGTGGCTCTTTCTCTCTATTGTGCTGGTAGCATGGGAGCTGCCAGAGGGTAGTCAATTCCCCTCGGTCGCACTAGACCTACCAGAAGCAGTGAAGTACACTTTGTTGTGGGTGACCAAGAATGCGCAGCGCATCAAAGATAGCAAGATCTTCTTGATATTAATGGATATGAACATCCGCATGGCCATCAATCACAAACCATGGTTGTTGCCTACGGTGTTTACCAACCTGCAGGGCTACGCGGATTTTAAGGTCTATTTTCACCATGTGTCTATTAGGGCGCGAAAGGACCCTACGTAGACATGGTATGACTTGCCTTGCCTGGCAACGAATGACGCCATTATTGTAGTACTTGATCACTGGTCAGACGAATGGTGCACTACAGCAGACTTGGCGGTGGGAGGAAGCAAGTCCATTGCGTAGTGCAAGAAGGAGGAGGCCAAGCTCAACATGACGCAACTGGCAAAAAAGAGAAAGAAGAAGGCCGTTGAAAAGGCCTGGATGGAGCATGATGCCGCTCAGCAGACAAAGAAGAAAACAGGTGGAACAGAGCGGGGATCTGACAAAAGCGCGAGGTTGCCTTCACCCGAGACAGAGGAAGAGCTAGATGAGTAGATAGAGCAGCATGGCGCAGACCCTGCATCAAATGTCCAAGGGAGCAAGAGAAAGGAGGGTCTAGGAAGAAATCCAAGGCCACTACGACATCGCTGGACCCAATCACCATCACAGAGGGCGATTTGCATGACATCAGTGACATGGTGCAAGATGTCACCGAAGAGGCCCTACAACAATTTGAGCAACAACAACAATTAATATTGGGGGCTATTGAGAAAATTCTGCAGGAGCTGCAGACCCATACATCACAGGCTGGCATGATGTCCACCAACATTGCTATTGGCACTTCAGAAGTTGTCGAGATGCTATGCACAAAGGTCTCCAACGCGATAGTGTTGCCTGATGGAGCACTGACCATAGAGAATGAAGCTAAATGGCCCACCATCAGTGCCCTCAAGGGAGTAGGGTTGAATCTGGTAGCGCTCCCTGGTGAGGCACTCCACCTATTGTAGGATGGAGTGATTGCGGAGTTGAGGGCCCGTGAGCACCGTGCCTTACAAGTGATCAATGAGCAACGGATAACAATGAGTAGATGGCACTACAGTGAGACTCTGCCATCACCGTTGTGACCAAGGTAACTAACCAAAACAAACATATAATTTAGGTTGTAGAGGTGGCATGTCGAATGGTCCCGGAGTTGGTGATTCTTGAGGAAGAACCAGTCGAGGTGCACATTCGCAAGCTGGCTACAGGGGTGCGCGATGCTAGCACAAAGATGGCTTAGGTTCAGCTGGAGTTGAACCTTCAAATTACTGAATTTCAATTGAAGGCCTAGCCTTCAACCCCACCAGAAGTAAAGGAGTAGCATGGAGCCATTGTCATAGAAGTGATAACAGCGGTTGACAGTGTAGTAGCAGACTGCACACAAGTTTTTGAGCAGTTGTTCAAGGTCCTAACAAGCTTGCAAGAGGACCCTAATGTACAATGACTAGAGATAGAAGCACAAGAACTGCAGCAACACTATGATGAGGTCAAAGGCATAGCGTGAACCGTCGTGCTCATACAGAGACTGGGAAAGCTGCAGGAGGCTAAGCAGCTGAAATAATAGGTGGATGCAGCACAACACAAGGAAGCAGTGCTAAAGACGCTACTGAAGCCCTGGCTAGATGAGGCTTATGCAATTACAACCTCTATTGAAGGAAAGATTGTGACTCTGGAAGAAACTTAGCAAAATCTTTAGGCCAATAGTTCAGGAGCAGTGACTGAGTAAATGGTTGAAGAAGCAAAGCAAGCGGCCACATAGTGCACTGCTGAGGTTGCGGTCATACAGGTTGAGCTGGGAGGTCTTCACACTAAGATCTCCGTTCCCACTGAGTGACTTGAGGGAAAGTCGTGATGTTTGTGTTGGGGGCCTATTGGGAATGGGATCCCCCAAGGACAATTTTGGGGCTAAAAGCCCATGTTTTGGGTCAAGTTTTGTAATAAAGTTATAAAGTCTCCGCATTTTGAGGTCGCGGAGTGTGAAGGTGTCATGAGTCATAAAGGGTTGTCTGCCCTTAGTTTTTAAAGTGTAAATTTGGCTGTAAAGATCTACCCATGGTCCGCGGACCATGGGATTGTATAAAAAGAGCTAAGTAAGCTCGCTCTAGGTAGCTTTAGAAGTAAGAAGTCTTAAGTGATAAGGAGGAAGTCTATAAAGAAGTTTAAGTTTCAAGTCATAGTGTAGGTAGAGGCTCTGCAGCTAAGTGTGCAGAGGCCTAGGGTATAATTCCGTAGCTAAGTGCGCGAACCCTTGTAGCTATGTGTGCAAGGCGGATAGAGTTTGTAATCATCTGAAGATATCAATAAAGAGAAGCATTCTACAAATTCTGTGTCTTTGTTTCCTGTTAATGCATCTTGTCATATTGTGTATGGATTTCATTTACAATGCTTATGTGATGTGTGAATGTATTTAATTATGTTGGTTAATTGAACACAAGTAAGAATATCTGTTTACGAGGTGCTAACTGTGAATGTTTAGTAAGTTATGCAAAAAACTTAAGGTAACTTGGGAACTGGTGCAATACGCTGTTATATTAGTGCAAAGATTGATCGTACTCTTTCACGGAGGTGCTAAAGGGTGGAGTAATGGGCTAGACTGATAGAGCACTAGAACTTAACAACCTGCATGAAAGCAGGAACATAAGGAATAAATCAACATCACGACCATCTCAGGGTGCGAAAACTTGGTTCCAGTATCCCCCCATACTACTTCGGGTGAGACTTCGGTCTGCGCTCCGCTGGCTGATGCCGAAAGGGCCATTACTGTAGGGATTTGTTTGGCTAACTAACGCTGAACCTGGGTCAGGCCACACGCAGCCAACATAAACATTCAAATTGCCATCATATATAGGCACCTCGATCTTGGGTTTCATACTCATATTGGCATCTTCAACATTCTCTCCTCTATTGATTCCTCACCTTCTTCTTCAGTTGAAGATTCTTCGTTTGCTTCACTAATACCCATGTCAACTCCTCTTTTCTAAGAAGTTTCCATTGCCTCTAATCTCATCTAAAAGTGACTCCTCTCTTCTTATAGGGTTGCATTCAGTAGATGCCTTATTTGACTTGCACCCCTGGCTACTCCATTGAGTCTTTCTGGCATATATGAGGAAATATTGTGATCTAATACCAAATCGGTGCCTTCATATTGTTATAAATGTTTTTTCATATTTATTTATGGATCAATTCTCTTCATCCTCTCTGTGAGAGATTTGATATATCACCCTTTTCATTTGGAATTCATTGCGTGGGTATGGTGGTGATCATTTTAACCTATAGTTTAAATGTTTTCATTGCACTCAATTCTAATCCAAGACCTCATCTCTCCTCAGGTAGAGCCTCAAATTACACACAATCTCAAGATCCAAATCATTCTTACTAATCTAGATGTTTTCCTAGTGAAACAAAAATCCACGTATTTTTTCTTGAATGAGAGATCTAAATATCTAGTGACCCTATTAGTGTCAGTATCTTCATCCCTCCATCAGTGATCAAATTCTCTTGTTGCATTGCATTTTAGGTGTCTCATCCGATCAGGTGCATTCCATTAGGGTCATGGATCATCTGATGGTAGTGGAAATTATAAATTTTCCCTCATGGTCTCTACCTGCTGGCCTATTTTCACAAATTCAAGTCATTTACAGTCATTTTCTGTCATTATATTTTCAAAAGCCATTTTTAGGGTTTTAGGTCTCATTAGGTCTAGGGCTTTGTCATTAAAGTCTTGTAAAAGTTCAATAATGGTCAGCAGGCACATGAGGACGTCAAATAAAGTCTTAGCAGCAAAAATTTCAATAATCACATGCTCAGTAATTGATTTTTTCTCAAAACCCTGTTTTGAAGAAAAACAGAGTTTTATTGTTTTATGTATAAAAATTTCATGTAATTTCATTTTTCCTATATGTAATAAGTCCAAGATGCAACCCTAGTCACCTTGCCAAGCTCCTGCACTCCAGCTCCTGCAAAAGAGTAAAAAACTCAAAGCATTACTCCATCAAAAGACAAAAAGAAAGTCAAACTGCCAAAACAGAGTTTTAAAGACAAAGTGAAAAGTAAACTTTAGAAAAGTGGGTTTTTGTAAGTAAAAAATTAAAGTCATGGGTATATAAAGTGTTTTTCATGTTTAAGAGTTCATTTGTGTGCCAAAGAGAGAGAAACAAGAGCCAAGTTGTGTTTTTGAGGCGAAGAAGGCGATTTGCAGCAAAACCTAGCAGTTACACTTGGCGCGACGCACCTGGGTTGAGGCGCGGTGCACCTAGTTGGCACGACGCATAGAAGCTTAGAAAACACATTGAAAACCTAAGGGGCATGATGCACTAGAGAAGTGCAGCGCACCTGTTAGTGGGCGTGGCGCACCTGCCCTCCAAGCCTAAAATTCATCCAAATGACCTCATCAACTTTGCCAAGCTCCAAATCTTCCAAACTTCATCCTTTCAAGTAAATGGAAACTCTCATATTGCCATTGCAAGGGATTTTCTCCTCTTTCATAGTGTGTAAATTGGTGAAAATTGAAACCCTAGTTTGTTGCACAGTGTATTGAAAAATTGCCTAGGGTTTTCAAAAGTTGTCTTTGTTGCTGTTTATTTCCCTACCTCATTTTCACATCCTCTTCACTACATTTCCCTCATTTCATTTTCCCTCCCCTTTCTCATTCACACTCATCCATTCCCCTATCCCCAAAACTAAAAACCCTAATACCTAATCCCACTACTCCCAAACCCTAATTGGCATCTCTAAACCCTATCACTTCCCAAAAACCCTACAGTCATCACAAAATCCCTCATTCATAGCCCCCACTCATCAATCGCTTTCATTGAACAGCAAACACCTATTGTTGACATAAAATCTCTTCATACTCATCATAGAACATCAAGCAGTGGCAAACATGGAAACAGATTCACCTTATGACAGAGATGAAGAAATAGTAAGTGATTCCTCCCAAGAAATTCATGCACCAAGAAAACCTCACAAGGGAGGAAAACACATTCGGGAGGAGCCCACTACACTTACTGAGCTATTGGCATGCCCTCTTGCAGTAGCATGTTTTAAACAACAGTCTTGCTACCAGTTTTCTGAGATGGTGGAAAGAGTCAAATACCACCATGAGTTTGCTAGATTTTTTGTGCTCCATCTTCACAATGGCAAGGTCAATTTGGCAGGTGTTACATTCACTTTGACAGCTGAAGCAACAGGAATTCCGAATGTGGGTGTACAGTGGAACAAGGGACCGCTGGTTGACAAAGAGCATTATGAGCCTTATATCAAGGTTGGCTATCAGAAGCAAATCAGTAGGGTCTTCCCTTTCAGATAGCTACAAGACACATATGCTTCCCTTATGAAACTTATAATCAAATATTTCAGCTGTGAAGGTAGATTTTCTCGTCTATACACCTATCATGTCAGATTATTGATGCATTTCACTAGAGTGAGGATGATGAACATCCCCTATTTCATGTGCCGGAATATTGAGAAAATGACCACATTGGTGCAAAGGAAACCTCCTCATCAGCAGTATAACAGTATCTATCACTTTGCATTGATCAAGATTGTGGTTTTGCATCAGCTGAGTTTACTGAATGTTTCATGGGATGATTTCATTTCACATGAGGTCTTCACAAGCCCTCAAGTGACCTCATCAGTGGTTCAAGAGGCAGGAGGGCCTTCAAATCAACAAGAGGTGCATGAGACTCAAACCACTAGTGTGCCAGTGTTTGTCACTTACCAAAAGGGCACAAGGAGATTATTTGCAGCAGCCAAACGAGTACTATCTCCACCTGGGGTGGAAGGGGTCTCGTTTCCTTCAACAGCAAAGCAGGTACAAGACAAAGGTAAATAGCCAATGCATGATGAGGGACCTTCTAAAGGTCAAGAGAGAGATTTCATTCTCATTCAGGATGATGACACTGATTTGGGCTCCCAAAGCTCAAAGCTCAAGGAGATCATCCAGGAACAAGAAGCTGACATTCATGACTTATCTCTTAACCTGGAAAGAGCTAAGTGGGTAATAAAATATCTTGAGCAAAGAAACAAATAGTTGGAATACTAACAGACTATCATGGAGCTGCAAAACATAAGAGAAAACCTCCAAGTAGGCAAGAGGAGGAAAATTAATTTGACACCACTAGAGCAAGAAATTGAAGCTGATTGGGAATCTTGGCTTGAAAGGGAAAACATGCACTTAGAGAAGCTATTGGAAAAGGCCAACAAAACGAAAAGGATGTTAAGGCACATCACATATCACTATTTGGCAAGAAACAAGATTTGGAAAGCGAGAATAAGGACCTTGAAGGCCAAGCTGAGGAAAACTTTGAGGAGGAAGAAAGAGCAAGACAAGCTCAAGATTTTGGCTGAGGCTTCCTTAGCCCAACATAGTACTTTATGCAGGTCACTCAGCCCAAATTTCAAGAAATTTGGCACACTTTTTGTCAATTTTGAATTTTTGAAGAAAAAACAGGTTTTTCTCCCTAGCGCTCACTTTTTCTAGGGACCTCCTCTGGAGGAAAACTCTAAATTTTTGGATTCCTCATGCAAAATTATGAATACCCAGAAATTACTAGAAATTTTTGTCAAGTTTTGAGCTTCCAAAAGTGTCAAAAACACCTCAAAAATGCCCTTTTTGCCCCTTTTTGCCCACAAAGGAAGCAGTGTTGGGAGAACTCACTTTTGGAGGGGCAAATGGACACCAAATTTAGAAATTCCACCTGTTCTGAAAAGTAGACAGAGAGACCTTTCCAACAATCCTATGTGGAGAAAATTTTGTGCATGGGAAGGCCTCCAAAATCAGTTGCAAAAATGTGCTATGCACAGGGACAGTGGCACGACACACAGGATGGAAAAATGTCATTTTTGGCAAAAAACTCTGTTTTTTGCCTAGTTTTTCTCAATTTGACTTTTCTCTCTCTCATGGTCAGAATCATGATGTAAATTGATGGAATTTGATGTAAAAATGTTGAAAATTCACTCATGGAGGTAGATACATCATGAAAAGGTATTTTTGAACTGAATGAATCAGTTTCCTAGATTTTAGAGGCAAGTTGTTCCATTGCCTACTTTTCAGTTCTTAGTTTAGATCTTGTTGAAACAGCTCCTAAACTCATGAATTCAACCCCTAAAGCCTAGCATGATTTTTTTGTTGCCTATATCTAGTAATTTCTCAGTCATTTGTAAAGGTTGGACTCTTGTGAATACTTTGAGCATTATTGTACATTCATCTCTGCAGTTTGGTAAAGGAATAGACCAGGGTTTGCAGCATTTTGTGGGATTATTGTGGAAAGTTGATTTGGTATTGTTTTTCCTTCTATAATTCAATTTTACATGTGTTTATGTACGCCATCATCTCTCTCTATTTAGCTTAACTAAATGAATCAAGGATAAAGGTAGAATTCATTGATGTTGTAGTGCTCTACCTAGGGTTTGTTTATTTATTTATGTTTTCAACTACTTGAAGAGGATTCCTGAGACTCTCATGCCCTCTCCAACTCCTCACTAGTCATAAGACTCTCCATTTAACTTAATTCAAAGTACTAAACCATTTGCCTACCTCGCCCAACAGAAAACTTTGCAAGACTGAGTCCATTCCCTGGACCCAAATCTGCCTTTCACATTTGAGCCAGCAAACCAACATTAAATTCAATCAAACTCCTCTAAGCATATACCTAGCCTAAAATTAGTCTTTACATCAGTCATCTCAAGCCTCATTTGCTAAATTTTCCTGAGATTGACAAGGAGAGAGCCCTCTCCCGACTTGGTAGGGTTAGCTACCAAGTTAAGAGTGGATTGATGTTACCCTAGACTTGCCTTTCTCAACCTGAGGTAGATTTAGGCCCTAACAGGTCGGCGAATCCACTGGGGAAGAAAATTTTATTATCATTGTTTTGCTTTGTAGACTACATACGGAGCCTGAAGTTAGCCAGGTAGCCTTCGAAATGCTCTTGCTTTGCAAGTGCAAAAGTAAATGAATGCTGCTTTAGTCAATCTCAGGTTTAGTTTATAAACTGAAAATATGATCTAAACGATTACCCCAACCAAGGCCAATCCTGATCCTGATCCTCCTCATTTGTATGAAAACCCAAATCTCATCCCAAGAATTCTCTGACAAAAAGGTTCTGTGATTCCCGTGTTTAGATCTCATTCATGTCTATTTGTTTTTGAATATCTTGAAGATCTTGAGTTTGATGAGCATTTTGATCTATCATTGTTTGAAACTAAATCTGAAAGTGTTGTTGGTTCTATTGTCCTAAATCCGGAGTTTGTCAAAGATCTTGAAACTGAAAAGGCTAATAGATCAATTGACGATTACATCTTGAATCTTGAAACTTCCATTGTGGCTTCAAACATTCCCGAGTTCTTAGAATCTGCATCGGCAACTCTTGGTTCATCCGCTATTGCATCTGGTTCAGAAATTCCTAGTAAACCTCCTTTTATTCCCACCATTCCCGTGTAGCCCACCATATCTGATCAGAGACCTCCTGTCTCTTCTCCCCCATCAACACCTCAAACATATCATATTTCCTCCCCTCCTTCGACACCTCATACACCAATTAATTGTCTGTTATCGTTGTTCCGACTCCTCCTACATCTCCAAGGCCAGTTTCAAATCCACCTAGAGCAATGGTTGCCCGATATGCACCTCTTGTTTTGCCACAAAACTCGGATGCTATGCCCGCTGATTATCAGAGCAAAATTCCATTGTTTTATGGTACCCCCTAAGGTATCACAGTGCAGTAGCACGTGGATAAGATGACTGATTTCTTTGACCTTCATAAGATTGATGCAGAAAATGTCGCCATGAGACTATTTGTGCAAACTTTTGGAGGTGAAGTGTGGAAGTGGTTCAGAGCTTTGCCGACTGCAAGTATCACTACATTGGCTATTCTTCAAAGACAATTCTTAGATCATTGGGAGGTAAAGAAAAATCCTCTTCAAATTCTTTCTGAATATGAAAACATAAAGAGGAATGTTGGTGAGAGTGTCCAAGATTATTGTGTTAGATTCAATACTGTTTACAATGCAATTCCTGCTGATATAAAGCCACCAATGGGGTTGGCTTTGATTAAATTTCCTGATGGCTTTGATCCCGACATGGCATATCAATTGAGAGAAAGAGATCCGACCACATTGGAGGACATGCAGAAACTTGCAGTTAGCGTTGAGGCAAATCTGCTTGCCAAGAGAACTAGAGCAAAGGTCGAAAAGAAGGTGACCATAAAGGAGGAAGCTTCTTCCTCAGATCATTTGCTTCATAAGATCGAGAAGATGTTTGATAGAATCATGATTGCTGATAAGCCTAAAACACAGATCAAAAATCCAAACTTCCGTGGTCAGCAACAACCATAGTTTAGAATCAAGCAACGAGAACAAAGAGCACAAGACCAAGCAGCATAGCAGCAAGTGAAGACACCCTTACAGCAGAATTTTGTACATGGTCTGGAATCAGATGATGATGAGAACATAATTGGAGAGGAGAATCATTTCTTAATGCCTGATGATCTGCCCATTTATATCACGGAAGATGAAGAGTATTCAGAAAGCCAAGCTGTACAAAAAGATGAAAATTCATCTTGGCAAATGAAAGAATTCTTGAAGAAGAATCTGTTGAATATCAGAGGAGATACATGAATGCTTTGACAACCTAGCACTGAAAATATTCACTCACGAGTAGATAGGTACCCATAAATCCAATTCAGAAGAGGAAAGAAGTGACACTGCCAAAGAATGATTCTCCAATTGTGTAGAAAAAGGGAAAGGAAGCAGCTGATCCTACCACCAGCAAAACACAATCAGCAAATGAAAGGACAAATCAGCCAATTGTATCAAAGGAGAAGACTGAAAAGAAGGATGCTCCAGTCAAAGAGGTAGAGAAAACTTCAGCCTTTAGCTTAGAAAATGAAATTGCTAAGTTAAAAGTGTCAATACCTTTGACTGAATTAATGAAGAATAGCAGCTATAAAGGTCATGTGTCAAAGATTTTGAATTTAGATCCATTATCTGATATGGTAAATGTGGAGGATGACCAACCTGAGCTTATCTTTGGTTTGGCATTAGAAGGTCAATCTGAGGATAGTGATGTAGCTCCTTTTTACATCAGCCTTAGATTGCATGATTATGTATTGTATAATGCCATGTTTGATTCAAGAGCCTCTCATAATTTGATGCCTAAGGCAATTATGGAAAAATTGGGTTTAGATATCACTCACAAGTACCATGATATTTATTCCTTTGATTCCGGTAGGGTCAGATGTATTGGTATTATTAAATATTTGGTTGACACTTTAGATCAGATTCCTGTGAAGAATGTTCTTATGGATGTGGTTGTCGCTGATATTCCTCCTAGATTTGGCATGCTTCTTTTCAAATCTTGGGGAGAAAAACTCAAAGGGACATTGCAACTTGATTTCTCCTATGCTACTATTCCCGTGTTTGGTCAGTTGAGGAAATTATATCGGGAGAAAAAGATGAAGTACATGATCACTAGCAAGGAGAAACCTCTAAATCATCCAATCAATTATGTACATACTGATTTAGAATCTTTTGTTCTATATTCTGATAGTTTTAATGATGTAAATAGTCAATTAGTTGAAGTAGAAGATATTCCAGAGATCACTGAAAATTTCAGAGCTGTACTTGATCAAGAAAGACAAAGGCTTGATAGTACTACTGAACAATCAGCTTTCCGACAGCAGCAAAAAATTGATGGACAACAAGCAAAGGTAGAAGAGCAAACAGAATTTCAACATTTGGAGGACGAAGCCGGTTTGTGGAGCATGGATTTTGATGGTGCAGTAGGTAAGGAAGGTGCTGGAATTGGTATTTGGATATGCAGCCCTGCATTTCTACCAAACAAAGTTCCAAGTAATGTAAGAGTTTGTTCGTATAAATTGGCTTTTGATTGTTCAAATAATGAGGCTGTTTCCAGATTGTCGGTATTAGATATTTTGAGATTGTTTCCAGATTACACTTTGACATGTGTCCCTCATGTACAGAATGTTATTGTAGATTCCCTTGCAACAACTGCAAGCAAATTGAAAATCCCAATGAATTAAAACAATAAGTTTGAAATTCATGTGAAACATCGCCGTGCTATCCCTAACAATCAAAGATATTGGTAGGTGTTTGAAGATGACAAAGAGATTGAAGAATTTCTGTGGAATGAAGGCAAGTACAAAGACACTTCCAACGATGGAGAGCATGATGATGGCGAAGCAGACATGGAAGTAAATCAGATGGAAGTTTTGCAACTGAAGGACAATGTCATTCCTAAAGGTCTAATTCCTTTAGAGGAGTTGTTTGATCAAGATGATGTAGCCCAGAAACCGAGCTTGGGGCCAACTGAGAAGGGAGTTGAGGATGTGAACATTGGAACAACAGAAAATCCTAAAATGGTGAAGTTATCAAAGGCGTTGCCTCCACGGGTAAAGGCAAAGTACATTAGTTTATTGTCTTCATTTACTGATGTATTTGAATGAGACTATTTAGATTTGAAGGCATATGATAAGAGCATAATTCAGCACATCATTCCAATCAAGCCAAACTAAAATCCATTTCAACAAAAGCTAAGAAGGATAAATCCAAGTTGTTGCCCTCAATAGAGAAGGAGGTGAATCGATTGTACAAAGCTGGTATAATCGTTCCAATAAGATTTTCATATTGGATTTCCAATTTGGTGCTCGTGCAGAAGAAAACAGGTGAGATTCGATTATGTATTGATTTCAAAAATCTGAATAAGGTGTCTTTGAAAGATAGCTATCCATTGCCAAAGATGGACCACATACTTCAAAGAGTAGCTGGATCATCTCGTATGTCACTACTCAATGTTTATTCCATTTATAATCAAATTCTGGTCCATGAGAATGACAAGGACAAAACAACATTCACCACTTTGTGGGGAACTTTCCATTATGCCAAGATGCCATTCAGATTGAAGAATGCTAGTGCAACTTTTCAACGGGCAATGGATATCGCATTTGCAAATGATAAAGATGTGTTTTTAGTAGTTTATCTTGATGATTTGATAGTTTTTTCCAATTCAGATGAAGAGCACCTTTATCATTTGAAGATTGTATTTCCACGGTGTAGAAAGTATGGCATCTCTCTCAATCCAAAGAAGAGCTTGTTTGCCATGGATGAAGGCAAGCTTCTCGGTCACATCATATCCAAGGAAGGAATTTGCATTGATACAGCTCGAGTGGAAGCCATTCAAAAGATTGATTTTCCATGAAGAAAAAGGAGATCCAAGCATTCAACGGTAAGATGAATTTCTTACGTCATTTTGTGCCAAATCTAGTAGAACATTTGAGGGAAATCACAAACATGTTAAAGAAAGATAGCATAGTGAAGTGGATCGAGGAAGCCATAAAGTCTTTCAATTTTGTAAAGTTGGCCCTTTCTTCAGCTCCAATTTTGATCAGCCCGGATCACTCCCAAGATTTCATTTTGTTTTCATTTGCTTTGAATCATACTATGGCAGTGGTCATAATGCAGAAAAGAGACCAGCTTGAGAAGCCAATTGCTTTTTTCAGCAGAACAATAAGGGATGCAGCCTTAAAGTACAATATTATTGAAAAGCAAGCTCTTGCCTTGGTAAAAGCATTGAAATATTTTCGGGTATATATTTTGCATTCCCATATTCTTGCTTATGTCCCTAACGCAGTTCTTAAAGATGTCTTAGTGCAAATAGATCCAGAAGGGGGACAAGGCAAATGGATCGCAACTTTGTTAGAATATGATGTGGAGATCAAGCCAAAAAAGCTCATCAAGGGTCAGGGGCTAGCAAAACTGATGGTGAAGTCTAATTTGCATGCCTTGGACATAAATCTGATTGCTGCTATGTCCAAAGAAGATGAAGAAAGTTCGCTTGTTCAGGTATCTGAAATGTTTCTTCTTTCTCCTTGGTATTGAGATATTGTATATGTGTTCCAGCATCTTTCACTGCCACCTGGAATGGCTAGGAATAAAAGTAGGACTCTGAAATTAAAGGCTGCCAAGTTTTGTATTATGAATAATGTACTCTATTGGAAAGATCCCGGCGGTGTCTTGCTGAATTGTTTGGTTGAGGATGAAGAAAAACAGGTCATGGATGATTTTCACAAGGGAGATTGTGGAGGTCATCTATTTTGGAAGACAACAACCAATAAGATTTTGAGAGCGGGATATTGTTGGCCAACACCTTTTTGTTGATGTGTATAAAACTGTTACAAGTTGCCATGAATGCCAGATTTTTCAAGGTAGGAGAAAATTACAGCCTTTACCACTCAAGCTGGTTGAAGTAAGTGCTCCGTTTTGGTAGTGGGGTTTGGATTTCATTGGTGAGATTCATCCTACTTCTTCAGCTCAGCACAAGTGGATCTTCACAGCGACAGATTATTTCACTAAATGGATTGAGGTGATTCCCATTCGACAGGCCACTGATTCAGTAATAATTCAGTTTCTTGAAAATAATATTTTGTCATGTTTTGGTTGTCCTAACAAGTTGATTACAGATAATGCAGCAGCTTTCAAATCTAAAAATATGATTGATTTTTGTAATAAATATCAAATTACCTTGCGGCACTCAATTGTATATTATCCACAAGGTAATGGATTGGTGGAATCTTCGAATAAATCATTGGTCAACATTATCAAAAAGCTGCTGGAAACAAATAAGAAGAGCTGGCATAAGAAATTGGTCAATGCACTATGGGTGGATAGAGTAAGTCAGAAAAAATCAATAGGCATGTCCCCTTTTGAGATCGTGTATGGTGTTGACATGGTGTTCCCGACATCTCTCGCAGTCCTGGTTGTTAAACTTCTGCAGGAAGCTGGCAGCGAGGAAGATCATTTGCAGCAAAGAATCAACCAAATGATCCATTTACAGCAGACGAGAGAGGAGGTTTTTTAGAATACCTTTAGGCTGTAAGAGAGAATCAAGAAAATATATGATCAGAAGGCAAAGGCAGACAAGTTTCAGATTGAAGACATAGCGCTGAAATGGGATGCTAGAAATGAAGACAAAGGCAAGCATGTCAAGTTCAAGAATTTGTGGAAGGGACCTTTTAGAATTGCTGCATATCAGGGTCAAAATGCTTTCCTTCTGAAAGAAATTAATGGAGAAGATTGTCCAGGTGGGCCAGTCAATGGTCGGCTGCTAAAATGGTACTATCTTTGAAATGTTTTCTGTTGTCACATGTATCATTGTACATACCATTTTATTTCATTAATTGCAAGTGTGTACTGTTATCATTCATTCAGTTTCGGGCATGAAGTGAAGGCTATAAAACTAAAGGTCTAATTTTAGTTTTGGTTTGGATTGTTTGAGTCAGTTTTCAGTCAGTTTTGAGTCAGATTTCAGTCCTGAAATTGAGTCAGTCTTGAGTCAGATTTCAGTCCTGAAATTGAGTTGGTTTTGAGTCAAGTTATTGGTTTTGGTTTGTTGAAGTTATTGACTCCATAGCCCAATGGAAGAAAGGATTGTCTGCTTTCCAGAGATCTGTACTTCTTGGCACCTCCAAGGAGCTACCATCCCCATGGGAGCCAATGTTAGTGTTGGTATCTTCATCCCTCCATCAGTGATCAAATTCTCTTGTTGCATTGCATTTTAGGTGTCTCATCTGATCAGTTGCATTCCATTAGGGTCATGGATCATCTGATGGTAGTGGCAATTATAAATTTCCCTCATGGTCTCTACCTGTTGGCCTATTTTCACAAATTCAAGTCATTTACAGTCATTTTCTATCATTATATTTGCAAAATCCATTTTTAGGGTTGTAGGTCTCATTAGGTCTAGGGCTTTGTCATTAAATTCTTGTAAAAGTTCAATAATGGTCAACAGGCACATGAGGACGTCAAATAAAGTCTCAGCAACAAAAATTTCAATAATCACATGCTCAGTAATTGATTTTTCCTCAAAACCATGTTTTGAGGAAAAACATAGTTTTATTGTTTTATGTATAAAAATTTCATGTAATTTCATATTTCCTATATGTAATAAGTCCAAGATGTAGCCCTAGTCACCTTGCTAAGCTCCTGCACTCCAGATCATGCAAAAGAGTCAAAAATTCAAAGCATTACTCCATCAAAAGGCAAAAAGCAAGTCAAACTGCCAAAACAGAGTTTTAAAGACAAAGCGAAAAGCAAACTTTAGAAAAGTGGGTTTTTGTAAGTGAAAAATTAAAGTCATGGGTATATAAAGTGTTTTTCATGTTGAATAGTTCATTTGTGTGCCAAAGAGAGAGAAACAAGAGCCAAGTCATGTTTCTGAGGTGAAGAAGGCGATTTGTAGCAAAACCTAGCGGTTACACTTGGCGTGGTGCAACTGGTCGGCGCGGCGCACATAAGCTCAGAAAACGCATTGAAAACCTAACGGGCGCGACACACCAGAGAAGCACGGCGCACCTATTAGTCGGCGTGGTGCACCTACCCTCCAAGCCCGAAATTCATCCAAACGACCTCATCAACTTTTCCAAGCTCCAAATCTTCCAAACTTCATCCTTTCAAGTAAGTGGAAACTCTCATATTGCCATTGCAAGGGATTTTCTTCTCTTTCATAGTGTGTAAATTGGTGAAAATTGAAACCCTAGTTTGCTACATAGTGTATTGAAAAACTGCCCAGGGTTTTCAAAAGTTGTCTTTGTTGCTATTTATTTTCTTACCTCATTTTCACATCCTCTTCACCACATTTCCCTCATTTCATTTTCCCTCCCCTTTCTCATTGACACTCATACATTCCCCTATCCCCAAAACTAAAAACCCTAATACCTAATCCCACTACTCTCAAACCCTATCACTTCCCAAAAAACCTAGAGTCATCACAAAATCCCTCATTCATAGCCCCCACTCATCAATCCCTTTCATTGAACAACAAAAACCTATTGTTGATATAAAATCTCTTCATACTCATCATAGAACATCAAGCAGTGGCAAACATGGAAATAGATTCACCTTATGACGGAGATGAAGAAACAGTAAGAGATTCCTCCCAAGAAATTCATGCACCAAGAAAACCTCACAAGGGAGGAAAACACATCTGGGAGGAGCCCACTACACTTATTGATCTATTGGCATGTCCTCTTGCAGTAGCATGTTTTAAACACCAGTCTTGCTACCAGTTTTGTGAGATGGTGGAAAGAGTCAAATACAACCATGAGCTTACTATATTGTTTTTTCTCCATCTTCACAATGGCCAGGTCAATTTGGCAGGTGCTACATTCACTTTGACAGCTGAAACTATAGCTGAAGCAATAGGAATTCCGAATGTGGGTGAATAGTGGAACAAGGGACAGCTAGTTGAAAAAGAGCATTATGAACCTTATAACAAGGTTGGCTATCAGAAGCAAATCAGTAGGTCTTCCCTTTCAGATACCTACAGGACACATATGATCCCCTTATGAAACTTATAATCAAATATTTTAGCTGTGAAGGCAGATTTTCTCATCTATACACCTATCACATCAAATTATTGATGCATTTCACTAGAGTGAGGATGATGAACATCCCCTATTTCATCTTCCAGAATATTGAGAAAATGACCACATTAGTGCAAAGGAAACCTCTTCATTAGCAGTATAATAGTATCTATCACTTTGCATTGATCAAGATTGTGGTTTTGCATCAGTTGAGTTTATTGAATGTTTCATGGGATGATTTCATTTAACATGAGGTCTTCACAAGCCCTCAAGTGACCTCATCAGTTGTTCAAGAGGCAGGAGGGCCTTCACATTAGCAAGAGTGCATGAGACTCAAACCACCAATGTGTTAGTGTTTGTCACTTACCAAAAGGTCACAAGGAGATTATTTGTAGCAGCCAAAAGAGTACTATCTCCACCTGGGGTGGAAGGGGTCTCGTTTCCTTCAACAACAAAGCAGGTACAGGACAAAGGTAAACAACCAATGCATGATGAGGGACCTTCTGAAGATCAAGAGAGAGATTTCATTCTCATTCACGACGATGACACTGATTTTGTCTCCCAAAGCTCAATGCTCAAGGAGATCATCCAGGAACAAGAATTTGACATTCATGACTTATCTCTTAAACTGGAAAGAGCTAAGTGGGTAATAAACTATCTTGAGCAAAGAAACAAGTAGTTGGAAGACCAGTAGACTATCATGGAGCTACAAAACATAAGAGAAAACTGCTAAGCAGCCAAGAGGAGGAAAATCAAGTTGACACCACTAGAGCAAGAAATTGAAGTTGGTCAGGAATATTGGCTTGAAAGGCCAAACATGCACTTGAAGAAGCTACTAGAAAAGGCCAACAAAGAGAAAAAGATGTTGAGGAATATGGCATAGCACTATTTTGCAAGAAACAAGATTTGCAAGGAAAGAATAAGGACCTTGAAGGCCAAGTTGAGGAAAACTTTGAGAAGGAAGAAAGAGCAAGACAAGATCAAGATTTTAGCTGAGGCTTCCTTAGCCCAACATAGTACTTGGTGTAGGTCACTCAGCCCAAGTTTCAAGAAATTTGGCACACTTTTTGTAAATTTTGAATTTTTGAAGTAATAAATAAGTTTTTCTGCCTGGTGCGTGGCGCCACCCGGCGCTAGCTTTTGCTAGGGGCATCCTCTGGAGGAAAACTCTACATTTTGGGATTCCTCATAAAAAATTATGAATTCCCAGAAATTATTGGAAATTTCTTTCAATTTTTTAGCTTCCAAATGGGTCAAAAACACCTCAAAATGCCCTTTTTGCCCCTTTTCGGTCACACAAGAAGCAGTTTTGGGAGAACTCACTTTTGGAGGGGCAAATGGACACCAAATTCAGAAATTCCACCTATTCGGGAAAGTAGACAGACAGAACTTTCTAAAAAGTCCACTTAGAGAAAATTTGGTGCATGGAAAGGCCTCCAAAATCAGCTGCAAAAAGGCGATACACACAGGGACAATGGTGCGGCGCACAGGATGGAAAATTGTCATTTTTGCCAAAAAACTCTGTTTTTCGCCTAGTTTTTTCTCAGTTTTAATTTTCTCTCTCTCATGGTCAAACTAATGATGTAAATTGATGTAACTTGATGGAATTTGATATAAAAATGTTGAAAAATCACTCATGGAGGTAGATACATCATGAAAAGGTAGTTTTGAACTGAATGAATCTGTTTCCTTGGTTTTAGAGGCAAGTTGTTCCACTATCTACTTTTCAGTTCTTAGCTTAGATTTTGTTGAAATAGCTCCTAAACTCATGAATTAGACCCCTAATTCCTAGCATGAGTTGTTTGTTGCCTATATCTAGTAGTTTTTTAGTCATTTGTAAAGGTTGGACTCTTGTGAATGCTTTGAGCATTATTGTACATTCATCTCTACAGTTTGGTAAAGGAATAGACTAGGGTTTGCAACATTTTGTGGGATTCTTGTGGCAAGTTGATTTGGTATTGTTTTTCCTTCTGTAATTCAAGTTTACATGTGTTTATGTATGCCATCATCTCTCTTTGTTCAGTTTAACTAAATGAATCAAGGATAAAGGTAGAATTCATTGATGTTGCAGTGCTCTACCTAGGGTTTGTTTAGTTATTTATGTTTTCAACTGTTTGAAGAGGATTCCTAAGACTCTCATGCCTTCTCCAACTCCTCACCAGTCATAAGACTCTCTATTTCACTTAATTCAAAGTACTAAACCATTTGCCTACCTCGCCCCACAGAAAACTCTGCAAGACTGAGTCCATTCCCCGGACCCAAATCTGCCTTTCACATTTGAGCTAGCAAACCAACATTAAATTCAATAAAATTCCTCTGAGCATATACGTAGCCTAAAATTAGTCTTTACATTACTCATCTCAAGCCTCATTTGCTAAAGTTTTCCTGATACTGATAAGGAGAAAGCCCTCTCCCGACCTGGTAGGGCTAGCTACTAGGATAAGCGTGGTTTGATGTTACCCTAGACCTGCCTTTCTCAGCCTGAGGTAGATGTTAGATCTGCTATTGATCTTGATATTTAAAGGCCAAAATGCATGCTTGATCGGGTTTTCTATGATAAAACAGGAGTTGCAGTGGCCAGCCTGCCTTTTTCCCTTTACCCTGCTCATGTTCTCATAACTCCCCGCACCTCCGTTTCCTCCTTCCCCTTAATCCTCCTTATTCTCCTTTAAACCCCTTTATCCCTGTTTTTCTCCCAATAGCTCTGTTTTCCGCTTAATTTCTTCACAAAACTCATTTAAACCTCATTACCCTTGTTTTACACCCAAATTCAGTGTAAAAGTTGTGTTTCCTTAGCGCCCGAGTTCTTTAAGTTTAAACGTTATATAACCCACACGACCATATTCATATAGCCGCACTCTGTCCCCGTCACATCAGTTTTAAAAGAGCACGTGTTTATACCTTGGCTGTCCGATCATCCCGCGAAGATCCAACATAGCTATTCCCGCCGCCGAAAATCGCACGTCCGATAGCTCGCGGGGAAAGCAGTTTCCCGTCGGACCTACCAGCCACGCGTCTCAATCTTATTGCATCGCGCCCCCTCTATACATTTACCGCCATTTCCCATAAGCAGTGGGGGGAAATCGCTTTCCGCCTACCTGTACGACTCCCACTCATTAACCTTCACTCACCTCCGCCACCCGATAGCCGTCGGATCTGCCCGACCACGATCTGACGGCCCACATTCGCCCGCCTGCGATACCTTCTAATAGCCCACATAATCCAATTTTCCATATCTAATGGCTTACATTCAATTGCGCCTCCATTTCCTCCCGATGCCGCCTGAGAAGAGATCTCGGCCGTCCATCTGAGCCATCCAACGGCTAATATTCATTCCCAGCCCTTCGACCATTTTTCATGCATTTTTGTGTTTTTGGCCTGTCCTATGCACCCGAAGGAGGAAAGAGGTCATAATCCAGTACTCTTCACAGTTAATCTTCAACTACCTCATTCAAGAGACAACACGACCAGGAAGGAAAGTATAGCCTCGAGCAGTTAAACGCCTCCAGCAGTTATTGAAGTTTATTCATTCAACATTCCACTGGTTCGTGAAGTACATCAGACTATCTAAAAAGGCTGATTTTGTTCATTAAAACACACAGTTTGCAGCAGAGACCCATATATAATTGTAAATGCAGTTGGTGGTCAATTATGACCCCTCCACACATAACATAGCAGATTTTTTGTAATCAACCTCCATATATACCCAGAAACAAGATGTAGTGGGGTTGATGAATGTTATTTTGATGTAAAGTTAAACTTCTAGAGACTGTAACTACTGTGATACCTGCAGCTTCTGGTCTTCATTTTCAGCTAATGCAAGCTTCTTTTGTTGTTAATTGCTCACTTTCCACTTCTTCTTCTTTTTTCCAGGCTGTGCCTGTTATGCATTTTATTGTGCTTTTGATGTTTAGCATTAGAGGGGCTATCATCCCACCTTTGTGTTAGAATCTAGCAAATATTATTGAATATGTATGCAGGTTTCTGTTATTTTAATGCCAGAGAGTTGTCATCCTGTCTATGCATTAGGAAATAGATTTACAGACCTTTTAACTGGTTGCAGCTGGCCATCACAGGGTCCTGTGCATCTGCTGGTGTGATCAATATTCTACATCATTACACTTTCCTTAAACTGTGAGTAATTGGTGGTATAAAGCCTTATATTCTGGGGGTGTTCACCCATGTCTGGGGTTAAGCATAGTAGAAGTGGTTATCTGGCTTGAATATGCAGCATTTCTTTCATTCATCCACCTATTTCCAACATTTTTTTTTGAGTTTGTAATGTTCTCGAGCATCTCTGAGATACAACCTAGGAGAGTTTCTTGGGGTGATAACATTAATTGGCACCGTTGCCGGGGAGAGGCGTTTGAGGCTTAGCTTCCCTGGGAGAACGACACAGTTTTAGATTTGATGATAGACAAGGTCTGGGCACATTTCTGGTTGTAATCATCTATCTGGCGACTCCACTGGAGGAAGACCAACGTTTGGTGACTCTACATTGAAGTTCTGGCTCAGTTTGTGAGACATACTCGAAGAAATCCTCAGAAATCACCAGCTGAACCAGTGCCTGACCCTGAGAGGACTGTTAAATCGAAGAAAGCTTCACAGAAAGGGGCATCAGGATCAGGTAAGCTTAAGGAATCTCATTCATCTATGAAAGATACAGTTATAGCTGTAGATACACAGTTTGAATATTTAGAGCCCAACACTATTAATAAGGAAATTCCTTCAGAGATTAATACAACCCCTTGTTCAGTTGGTTCCCCTTTGAATCTCAGTACGAGGGAAGCTTCCCATACAGTCCAAAGAATCCCTTTGTCTCTGTCATCCATCACATTACTTCCTACTATTCAATCTGCTAGTATTCTTCCACATATCCCAATCATGGTAGGCCAGCAAGCACCCACGAAGATAGAAAGAATTGTAGCTGCCAGATATGGACCTTTGGTCTTGCCTATCCCTTTAAATCCTATGCCTATGGGAGAATATCAAAAATATATGCCTAAGTTCACTGGCACAGAGGGAGTGACAGTAGAAGAACATTTAGAAGCTTTTTACAATTATGCTGATAATTTAGATATAAGTGAAAATGATGTGTGGATGAGAGTTTTTGTCCAGAGCCTTGATGGAGAGGCCAGGAAGTGGTTCAGAGAATTACCCCAGAGATCTATAATAGATATTGAAGCCTTAGATGATGCATTTTTGAAGCAATGGGGAGATAAGAAGGATTTTCTATATTACCATACTGAGTTTGGTAACCTGAAGAGGGAAATTGGGGAATCATTGCCTGATTTTAATAAAAGATTCAATCGTATGTATAGTAAGATACCAGGTGAGGTAAAACCTACCCCCACCTCTGCCAAACTCACTTATGCCAATGCTTTTGACTCTGATTTCTGCCTGTTATTGAGAGAAAGAAGATGTGCCACTCTAGCTGATATGCAGGATGCAACATTAGAAGTGGAATCTAATATTATGGTTGTAGAAAAGCTAAAAGGTCAAGCTGACAGAAGGAGGCAAAGAGGTCAGGATTCTACTTCTTCTGCATCATCTTCAGAGCCAAAATTAGATAAAATGACTAAGATGATAGAGTCATTGACTGCTGAAATTTCTAAGCTAAAGGTTGAGCAAAATTCAGGAAAAACAAGGCAGTAAAACACATTTGCTCCAAGAAATTCCAATCCATTCAGAAGAGAAAATGAGCAGCTACAAATAATTCAGAGGGGTAAAGAACTAAATGAAGAACAGAAAGTTAAATCTTCTTTCCAAAATGTAGTCATGGAGGAGGAATAATTTGAAGAAGATCAAGATGAAATTCACTGCATGGAAGATAAAGGCAGTGCTACATTTTTATCTTTGGCTGCTTATGAAGAATCATTGTTGCAGGAACAAGACAGCCAAGAATGGGACAGAGAGGCTATTCTACAAACAGAGGAGCAGCAAAGATATAATCTAAGGTCAAATGCAAAAAATTTCAAGGAGAATCTTGCCCAAAGAGCTGGTGTCCAAACCAAGTCACAGAATATCATACACAGAAGACCAACAGCTGATCCAGTCATCCTAAAAGCACCAGTTCAAGAGGTAGAAGGTTTTGATAAGTTATCTTCTTCTTTCAGCTTTGAGTTAGAAGTCCAGAAGATGAAAATCTCTGTGCCTCTGGTAGAATTGGTGAAGAGTTAAGTATTAAGAAAGCCTATCCTTGAGGCCCTTGAACTAGAAACTACACAAACCTCCACTGACTCTGTCAATTTGCAAGATGACAAGCCTACCATTGTGCTTAGTCCCATGATTGAACCTGCTGATAATAATTCTCCATCTTTTTATGTTTCCTTGACCATTCATGACAAAATCCTCCACAATTGCCTGTTAGACACAAGGGCCAGCCACAATTTGATACCTAAAGCTGTCATGCAAGAGTTAGGCCTTGATATCACTAGACCATATCATGATTTATTCTCTTTTGATTCAAGGAAAGTGAAATGCCTAGGATTAATCAAAGATCTGGCCATTACCCTAACTCAGCTGCTCATGAAGAGTATGATGATGGATATTGTGGTAGCAGATGTCCCTCTTAAGTTTGGCATGTTGTTGTCCAGAGGGTGGATTAAGAGACTAGGTGGGACATTACAAAATGATCTATCTTATGCCACTATCCTAGTTTTTGGAGGGGAAAGCAGGAGATTGTACAGAGAAGCACAGTTGGCATATATCACCAGTAATGAGAAGAATCCTACTAATCATCCCATATATGTTGTGGACACTAATTTTGGAGCTTCTATCCTCCAAATAGAAGAATCCCATAAGGTCTCAATGTAGCTCAAGAAACCAACAAATCAGGCCGAGAAAGAGCAAGGAAGTCAGGTTTGGGAGATGTTCTTTGATGGAGCATGTTCCAGGGAGACTGCAGGAGCAGGGGTGGTGCTAGTATCTCCAGAGTAAGAAAGCACACAGTGCTCTTTTAAGCTGGCTTTTCAAGTCACAAACAATATAGTAGAATATGAGGCTCTGTTGTTGGGCCTTAATGTAGCAAAACACAGAGGAATAAAAAATTTGAAGGTATTCAGAGATGTTGATTTGATCATTCAGCAAGTAAATAAAACAATTCAGGGAAAGCACCCAAGGCTGAAAGTATATAGAGATGAGGTATAGAGAATCAAAGATTCTTTTGATTATTTCTGTATTTCATATATTCCTAGAGCCCAAAATCAGCTTGCTGATTCCCTTGCTATTTCTGCTAGTCTATTTATCCCTCCAATGCTTCCTAGATTGGTGTATGAAGTCCAAATGAAATATAGAGCATCCTTGCCTGACAATGTCCAGCATTGGAAAGTTTTTGATGATGATGATAAGATAAGTAGGTTCCTACAAGTCATTGATGAATTTTCTGAAATGAAAATTGACCAATAGAATGAAGCCTTGGAAGAAAATCCCCAATCCCAGCTTAGAAATAAAATTGGTAAAAATAGCATTGTCCAGCTCCCTAGTAATCATATTCCAAAGGGTCTAATTCCTCTCGAAAGACTGTTTGACCAAAATGATGTGCCTTACAAGGCTGCCCAAAAAGAAGATCAATCTGCAGTCTGTAAGCATGATATAGGGAGTCTAGGTTAGCCTAGATACATACATCTGTCTTCTCATCTGTCTGTTGACCAAAGTGCCAAATACTGCAATTTAATGAGGCAATTTGCTGATGTGTTTGCCTGGGAGTATAGTGATCTGAAAACGTATGATAAGAACATAATCTAGCATAAAATCCCTCTGGAGAAAGGCACTATTCCTTTCAAACAGAAGCCGAGACCAATAAATCCTATGCTTCTTCCTCTAATTGAAAAAGAGATTAAAAAATTGTTGGTTGCCAAGATTATAGTTCCTCTTAGATATTCAAAATGGGTAGCCAACCTAGTAGTGGTGAGGAAGAAAAGTGGAGAAATCAGAGTGTGTGTTGATTTCCGCAACTTAAATAAATGCTCTAAGAAAGACAACTATCCTCTACCAAAGATGGAGCATTTGCTGCAAAAGGTCTTGGCAGCCAAAGTAATGTCATTCTTGGATGGTTTTTTGGGTTTTAATTAGATTGCTGTGCACCTAGATGACCAAGAGAAGACTGCATTCGCCACTCCTTGGGGCACTTTTATATATGCCAAGATGCCTTTTGGATTGATGAATGCTGGAGCTACCTTTCAAAGAGCTATGGATATAGCATTTATAGGAGAGAAGGATAAATTTGTCCTTATCTACCTTGATGACATAACAATTTACTCCATCAGCCATCAAAATCATTTGCAGCATTTGAAAAAAGTGTTTCTGAAGTGTAGGAGGTTTGGAATTTCAGTCAATCCTAAAAAATCACAATTTGCTTTAGAAGAAGGCAAGATGCTAGGACATGTTGTCTCCACTGCAGGTGTTTGAATTGATCCAGAAAGAGTCAAAGCAATACAGGCTTTGTCTGTCCCGAGATCAAAGAAGGATATACAGTCCTTTCTGGGCAAAATTAATTTTTTCAGGAGGTTTATACCAAATTTTGTTGAATATGTGAAGCACATTACCTCCATGTTGAAGAAAGGGGTAGAAATCAAATGGACTGATATAGCAAGAAGATCATTTGTGTCTATTAAAAAATCTATTATGGAGGCTCCCACATTAATAAGTCTGGATTACAGCAAGGAGTTCCATATATTTTCATTTGCCTCTGAAGACACTATTGCAGCAGTTTTATTGTAGGCAGATGAAGAAGGTTCAGAACATCCAGTAGCATTTTTCAGCAAGAACTTAAGAGATGTTGAACTGAGGTATGAAATTATTGAGAAACATGCATATGCTCTTATTAAATCCTTGAAATCTTTCAGAGTTTATATCTTGCATTCAAAGATAATTGCATATGTACTCTCTGCTGCAATAAAAGATGTCTTAATACAACCTGATGATGATGGAAGGATGGCTAAATGGATTGAAAAGCTGATTGAATTTAATATAGAATTGAAGCCCACTAAGCTGGTCAGAGGTCCTGCGCACAATTGCAGAAAATGGTCAGACAAAAGAAAAAGAGGAAGCAGTTGAACCAGAGAGAAAGCAGTCAATGGCCGAGAATCTAGCTTCATGTGATTGGTATTCTGCAATAGTTAATTTCTTACTGAAGATAGAAATCCCTTCAGAACTTACTCAAAGTCAAACCAGAACTATAAAGCTTAGGGCAGCAAAATATTGTATCTATGAAAATCTGCTCTACTGGAGGGATCCATCTAGAGTGCTTTTAAGGTGTCTGGACAAAGAACAGTCAATATAAGTCATGCAGCAATTTCATTCCAGCATGTGTGGAGGGCACCATTATTGGAAGACTACGGCCCATAAAATTCTCAGAGCTGAGTACTATTGGCCCACTTTATTTTCTGATGTATTTGCTTTTGTTAAATCTTGTGATAGGTGCCAATGATTTGAAGGAAAACAGTAGTTGAAGTCCCTGCCCTTAAAACCAATACATGCAAAAGGTCCTTTTCAGTAATGGGGCTTGGATTTTATTGGAGAAATCAATCCACATTCCAGTGGCTAACACAAATGGATATTAGTAGCCACTAATTATTTCACTAAGTGGATTGAAGCAATCCCTACAAGGAAGGTTGATCATAATTTGGTCATGAAGTTTTTGATAGAGAATATCTTCAGCAGATTTGGTTGTCCACATAAACTAGTCACAGATAATGCAACAGCCTTCAGGGCAAAAGAATTGGTGGAAATGTGTGATTCAATGGGTATTAAACTGGTTCATTCCACCTCGTATTATCCTCAAGGAAATGGTCTGGCAAAATCCTCTAATAAAAGCCTGATAAGGATAATTAAGAAGTTGTTAGAGAACAATAAAAATAATTGGGATTCAAATCTCAAGTATGCACTGTGGGCTGACAGAGTGACCATCAAAAGATCCACAAGGAATTCTCCTTTCAAGCTGGTGTAGGGCAGTGATGCTGTATTCCCCATTCAGTTAACTCTCCCCATGGCAAAATTCCTTCAAGAAGAGCAGAATGAGGAAGAAGAAATGGCAAAGAGGATCCCTGATTTAGCAGAGGTACATCAGATTAGAGAACAACTGGTTGAAAAGGCTGCAGCACATCAGAAAAAGGTCAAGGAAGCCTTTGACAAGAAGACAAAAACAGATAATTTTCAGGTTGGTGACTTGATTTTGAAATGGGATGCACTAAAAGAAAAGAAAGGCAACCATGGGAAATTTGATGCTTTCTGGACAGGGCCTTTAATCATTTCAAAGATTCAGGGGAACAACACCTTTATACTGAATAGTATGGAAGGTGAAGCAGTTTTTGATGGCGGGTTTTCTAAAGAATTATGTTGTTTAAGGTCTTTGGCCTTAAAAGTTGTAAATATTTCTTTTTTATCAGTTTTGTATAAGTAAAGTAGACTCCATGCCCAATGGAACACTAGGAATTTTGGCTAATTTGTTTTCAGCTGGAAAGGAATTGATCTGCAGGTTCTTGAGACCTCACAGGGAGTATCTCATCCCCAGAAGGAGCCAGTGTTAGCTCTGCTATTGATCTCAATATTTAAAGGCCAAAATGCATGCTTGATCGTGTTTTCTATGATAAAACAGGAGTTGCAGTGGCCAGCCTGCCTTTTTCCCTTTAACTTGCTCATGTTCTCATAACTCCCCGCACCTCCGTTTCCTCCTTCCCCTTAATCGTCTTTATTCTCCTTTAAACCCCTTTATCCCTATTTTTCTCTGAATAGCTCTGTTTTCTGCTTAATTTCTTCACAAAACTCATTTAAACCTCATTATCCTTGTTTTACACCCGAATTCAGTGTAAAAGTTGTGTTTCCTTAATGCTCGAGTTCTTTAAGTTTAAACGTTATATAACCCACATGACCATATTCATATAGCCGTGCTTTGTCCCCATCACATCAGTTTTAAAAGAGCACATGTTTATACATTGGCCGTCCGATCATCCTGCAAAGATCCAACGTTATACGTTGTTCCTGTCGCCGAAAGCCGCACGTTCGATAGCCTGCGGGGAAAGCGGTTTCCCGCCGGACCTACCGGCCACGCGTCTCAATCTTATTGCATCGCGCCCCCTCTGTACGTTTACCGCCATTGCCCGTAAGTAGTGTGGGGAAACCACTTTCTGCCTACCTGTACGAATCCCACTCGTTAACCTTCGCTCACCTCCGTCGTTCGATAGTCGTCGGATCTGCCCGACCGCGATCCGACGGCCCACATTCCCCCATCCGCGCTACCTACTGATAGCCCACATAATCCAATCTCCACCGTCCAATTTGCTAGATCTAATGGCTTACATTCAATTGCGCCTCCATTTCCTCCCGATGCTGCCTACCAAGAGATCTCAGCCATCCGTCTGAGCCATCCAATGGCTAATATTCATTCCTAGCCCTTCAACCATTTTTCATGCATTTTCATGTTTTTGGCCTATCTTGTGCACCCGAAGGAGGAAAGAGGTCATAATCCAGTACTCTTCACAGTTAATCTTCAACTACCTCATTCAAGATACAGCACGACCAGGGAAGGAAAGTACAACCTCGAGCAGTTAAACGCCTCCAGCAGTTATTGAAGTTTATTCATTCAGCATTCCACTGGTTTGTGAAGTACATCAGACTATCTAAAAAGGCCGATTTTGTTCATTAAAACACACAGTTTGCAGTAGAAACCCATATCTAATTGTAAATGTGGTTGGTGGTCAGTTATGACCCCTACACGCATAGCATAGCAGATTTTTTGCAATCAACCTCTATATATACCCAGAAACAAGATTTAGTGGGGTTGATGAATGTTATTTTGATGTAAATTTCAACTTCTGGAGACTGTAACTACTGTGATACCTGCAGCTTCTGGTCTTCATTTTCAGCTAATGCAAGCTTCTTTCGTTGTTAATTGCTCACTTTCCACTTCTTCTTCTTTGTTCTAGGTTGTGCCTGTTATGCATTTTATTGTGCTTTTGATGTTTAGCATTAGAGGGGCTGTCATTCCACCTCTGTGTTAGAATATAGCAAGTATTATTGAATATGTATGCAGGTTTCTGTTATTTTAATGCCAGAGAGTTGTCATCCTATTTGTGCATTAGGAAATAGATTTACAGACCTTCTAACTGGTTGCAGCTTTCCATCACAGGGTCCCATGCATCTGTTGGTGTGATCAATATTCTCCATCATTACACTTTCCTTAAACTGTGAGTAATTGGTGGTCCAAAGCCATGTAGTCTGGGGGTGTTCACCCATGTCTGGGGTTCAGCATAGTAGAAGTGGTTATCTGGCTTGAATATGTAGCATTTCTTTCATTCATCCACCTATTTCCAACATTTTTGTTGAGTTTGTAATGTTCCCGAGCATCTCTGAGATACAACCTATGAGAGTTTCTTGGGGTGATAACAGTAGATTTAGGCCCTAATAGACCTAGTTAACTACTATTTTTCACACTTCTCAATGGCTTAGATATGGTTGGATTAGACAACCTTTTGGGCATGAACCTCAAAATATACTCCTTCTTGTAGTTTGTAGTGGGTTCCACCCTAAATGACTTATGGTTTGGAACTGAATTTTGATCTGAAATCTAGATTTTTTTTATAGAGAATTTGTTGGGGTCCACACCATATTATCAAAGTGGTCTGGGATTTGGTTGATAAATTCACCACTCAATAGTTGTGAAGCTATATACTTCTCAACCTGAGTATCCTTACTAACCAAAATTGACAACAAATTGTGAGAAAATTATGATTGCGTCTTTGTCAATTAAATGGTCCTTTGAAATGGGAATCTGGTGTATCATGTTGGCGAACTCTAGTCACAATTGTTAATCTAGTATGATTTGAAAGCTTTATAAACCATTATCATTGGATGTCTATTCTATGAATTAAGATTCTAACTATAGCCTTTGATCTTGAACCTAGAACCACTCACCTGCGACATTCAAATCTTATTGCAATGGATAGAGATAACTTGATCTGTGTATGCTAAAGTAATCACGATCATCATAAAATATTGATTTAATATGAAAGGGAATATTGAAAAATTGACAACGATGTGCACAATATTCCTCTTTTCACACACTCACCGCTCTAAAAAACAAGATGTCTTACTCTCCTTTAACTTCTCAATTACATTGAAAATCAATTACAGAAAGCTCTCATATTAATCTAAACAAACTAAACCTGTTTTGCTATATTGGCGAATAGATCCTTAATTTGGCTAACTCTATCCCTTTACATAGCAACTAAGTGACACTCATCTAACTTCCTAACAACATATATACCTTCTAGAGCATATTTAGGAAAATATTACAAATTAAATAACATTAATGAAACCACCTTCATTTGGTAAATGGGATTTTGACCTCAGAAGGTCAAAATGGTTTTAACTAGTAGATTCTCTTGCATCAAAAGGACTCTATGGAGATCCCCTTCCTCCATGTTCATTAATATTCTTAAATGGATTAAGACTCTAGCCCTTATAATGTTTATGGTTCTTTTTGCAAGGTATTCGAATGACTAATGGCTTTGTCATCATATTATTTTATATTTTCAATCATTAATAGATTTGGTGAGGCAAGAGGGTGAAAATGTAAAAATAGGTGTTACACAGTAATTTGTCACCGTCCCTGTTACCCCTTCTCCCGCACATTGGAGGACTTATTCCGGGACCTGTGAGAAGTGACATAACCTGAAAACACTTGCATTGTATCCCCTTGAGTATGTACTTCATATGCCCTGAAGACACCTTCTGCAAAATGCCCATAAAAATAGCCCTCTTTCCATTAGCGCGAGTCTATTGTGTATCACTCGCGCCAATAGGGGAAATTCTCCAAAGAGGGCGCGCCAGTTGGCGCTCTGTCTCAGAGTCTCACTCGCGCCAACCCAGTTGGGTAAAGTTTTTAACAAACCAACTTGCGAAGGTTCTTCCTAACCCACTCATGAATGGAATCTATATTGAGTTGGGTCAGTTTGGCTTCGAATCTCCATAGAAAGGAAGTGGTTCTCCACCTCTCATGGAAGCTTCTTAGTGATAAAGCCAATCCCATGGATGTTGTGGTTGATCTTATCTCCTTCCCCTCCATCTATAAAAGCTTGTCCTTTTGCCTTTGACAAGCTAGTGGCTAGTGATGAGTGATAGAGTCTCCAAGTTCCAAATTCTAAGTCTCAAAGTCTGAGAATTGCCAAGTTCATGCTACAAGGAGCCTTATTCATTCCCATGAGGCTAAATCTTAAGTGAGGAGATTCTTATCCAAGTGACCAAGGAGAGAGAGGCTTGTTCCCCATTCCCAACAAGCTTTGCAAGGTATGTGCTGCTGATCACCCAGCCAAAGGAGGATTTGACGTCAAAACTATGGTTGTATTCTTCTTTGTTGTTTATCAATAATAGACAACTATCATTATGGTTCCTCTCTTATTGTCTTTTGTAATGATGATTGAATTATATCCTTTCTGACTGATATATAGTTGCATCTATTGGATTTTATGCTTGTGTTTGTGTCGTTCTTTGCATGTGCAGGTGTCCGTTCATGAGGATCGTGGGGATTGTGACCAGCTGGAGCAAAGGAATGGGAGCGACGACTCTTCTACAAATATTAGCGTTGGAATCCAGGTAGGCCCTCATCATCGGTATTTGATTTGCAATTAGGAACCTGCGTGTTAGCGTTGTTTGATTGTTGCTAGACCCCATTTGGGCTAGTAGGGATCGCCTCTGTCCACAGAGGGGATTTACCTCCATAACAATTTGGCGACTCAACTAGCGAGTTGGCTTTTTGCCTTGTTGTTTGTTTTGTCTTGTTGTTTGATTTGTAAACTTTGGACGAAGTCTGAAGTACGGCCAAATAGCCTTCGAAACGCTATTGCTCCGCATTAGAAAAGTAGATCAACGCCACTTCAGTCCATCTCCGATTTGGTTTACAAGCTAAACGGCTTGGAACATGCCGTGTTTCTTGGTTGTTTCTTAGGTTCTCCTACTTATTTAGCTTTTTGGGTTGAATTCCTGTATTGCTTCTTGCCCCTTGGTGTACCTGGGTACTATTGACTTAGCTTTGGCTCGTTTGTTTTTATTTTTTCATAGAAAACTCGGCTGGCACTCTTTTATAGTGTTACAGTCACACCAGTTGGCGCCATTTGCTCATTGACAACCCGCACCAATCGCTGAAAGGCGCTCTTTTTGGCCTAACAGTCGCGCCAGGCCTGGAAAATTTTGAAGTTTGCTTGGTTGTGAGTCCTCTGAGCTTAGTTTTTGTTCTAGGTACCTTTTTTAGACTACTTGAGTGTGTTGGAGTGTGATTTGACTGGTTTGGATCATTACCCTTTGGGTGTTTGCTTTTTTCTATCGATTTCACTTTTCTAGCCCTAGGGCATGTAGTGGCTTTGTGTGTTGAGCCTTCCTCGGGTGTTTTGATCTTCTAGTGGTCCAGTCGATTCTTTGATTACTCCCTTGCACTTGTTTGGTGATTGTAAATCATTTTGTTGCGATATTTGGGTGACTTGCTTTGTCTTCGCTTGAATTTCGCTTCGTCTCACTTTGAGCCTAGATTACACGGCTCATTGGTGTCTTTGGGATCTTTCTGGTTCTTTGGAGTTTTGATTTGCGATTTAGGGAACTGAATGTGCTGAATGAATAGAATTTGTTTGCCATCGTTTCTCAAAGTTTGTTTAATGCACTTTGCCATCAACAAAAGGAAAATCTCTTTTGCCTTGTATTAGTTAATGAGTATTAGAACTTTCCATTTTGATTGGTGATTAGTGATCTTAAAGAAAAGTTTGTGAATTTCCATTAGCTGCATTAGGGAAGCTATTTTTTATTTTGTGATCATTTTGTTTGTGTGAAAGCCCTCAAACCCTCTCGTAACTAGCATTCATCGAATGGAATGACATATTTTGGCATATAGTTTGCATTTAGGCAATTTTGAGAGATTTCATACGGTAAGGCCTGAAAACCGAAACCTAATACAATATCAACTTTAAAATGAACTAAATGAATCTAACAACGCATTGGAACTTAACGCACACATTTAGAGGTCTAGGCTAGAGACGTGCTCCGGCGTCGTTAAACCTAGTCACTTTTGTTTCACTCAAGGTTGGGTGATTCCTCCTTCCGTGACTCAATAGTGGTCTAGCACGGATTTGAGCTCCCACGTACCGTCGAGTATATGGGGAGACCCCACTAGGTTATCATCCTTTATCCATAGGAAGCCGTGTCTGCCGCCTTACAAGCTGTAACGCACCGAACACAACATTCGGGAAGATTGACTGCCGTACAGAAAGTCCTTGGTTTTCATATGATTGCCAAGGTGTATATGCAGTTTTATGGGTTGTCTGGTAAAACTTTTGCCTAGTTCTCCAGAGTAGTCACTTTTGATCCTTTTCGGACTCCCTAAAAGAAAAGGCTCATCTGAGCACTTGTCACTTCAGGCTCATTAAACACTCGAAGGCGACTAGAGTCATCTTTTTGTCCTTTTCTCGACTCTTAAAAAATGAAAAGGTCAAGTTATGTCCTTGCGTCTTAAAATTTATTCGGCTACACTTCACATCTTCCCAGTTAGATGTTGTTTGCGTTAGTTTGAGTAGGTTTCTTTCTCGTTTGTGATGGCAACTTTTCCGGAGTTTACCAACCGGAGCACCCCCACTGATGGGAATCCTGGTCATTTCCCTCCTTTTGGAAATGTTGGTGCTCCTTACATGGCGACGTTGTCCCTTCCTGGGTTAACTGTTGGGTTGCCTGTTTGGTTGTTCTCAACCTCTCTGGTCCCTACCGTATCAACTGCTGGTCAATCAGTTCCTCCACCCGAACAACATCATGTTGATTCTAAGGTGGACGCCTCCCCTTCTTCACCTGTTTCTCCGTCTTCATCTTCTACTTCGCCTAGCGAAAGTCTGGATTCGAGTAACTAGGTGGCTAAGAAGAAGAAGAAGAAGACGAAGAAGATGAAGTCTCCTAAGGGAGAGGCTAAAAGTGCAGCTACTGCCTCGAGTACACCTCCCATCGAGCCACCTTCTACTCCTCTGCGAAAGGTCAAATTTCCTTGCAGATTATGCAAGGAGGACCATCTTCTTCGCGATTGTCCTGGCATTCCCAGGGTCTTAGAAGTATGGTCTCACGATCCGGCCCACCCTTCATCATCCTCTGCAGCTCACGGCGATGCTACTCTATCAGCTGGAAATGGTAAGGGAAAAGGGAAGATTCGAATCCCCTGTAGACTTTGTGAAGGCAATCATCCCCTTCACCTTTGTCTGCTCATGGATAAAGCCTCCATCGTATTGGAAAGCCTTACAGCTCCCTCACCCCAACTACCTGTTGGCTATCGACGTCTCTCTGCAGCCGCAGATCGTTCCCCTGTTGACAAAGAGATCAACCAAGATTCCTCTCTTTTCCAGGCTCCTCTTCCCAAACCAGGCTGTGCCAAGCCTGTTCTAGACCAACCATTGGTCGAAAAGAGTGTCGATTCAAGCTCACCACCCACCGATCACTCTATTTTGGAAGAGCATCATGCCTATGTACTTCTCGTCTCCTCAGATTCCCCTGAGTCCAGAAATGACTCTCCTGTCCCAGCTACTCCCGAAAGTCCTTCTACGGTTCCTATAGAGCGTGGGGGTAATCATACGATCCCCCACCAAGTAGCTTGGCCATCTCCTTCGACTGGAGTCACCTGATTGCTTTCCGCCTTCCATCCCATGTGCCTTTCTAGATTACAGTACTTGCCTATGATAAGGCAGTACCTGGCACTGTTTTGGATGAAGGTGCGTCAGTCAGTCTTATGCCATCCACTACTTGGCAAGCTTTAGGTTCCCCGCAGCTTGGGCCGGTCGCACATAATCTGTTAGCATTTGACGGGGGAACCAGTCAACCTCTAGGGGTCCTCCCGAAATTTCCTATTACTTTGGGAGGCAAAACCGTCTATATGGACGTGCTGGTTGTCTAAGGTTCTTTAGACTTCAGTCTTCTCCTTGGCCGTGACTATGTTTATGCCATGGGGGCCCTTGTCTCTTCACTTTTCCGTGTGGTTTGTTTTCCACATGACGGAAGAATTGTGACTATAGATCAATTATCGTTCTTTAGTCCCCCGGTGCCTCCTGCGCAGCTGCCACCCCCTCCTGGTTTTTACCCATCAGTTGTATCTACCTCACCGCAGGTCAACTACGTAGCTACCTACCCCGTTCCTGTATCCCATCATGATGTCGTCGTGCATAATGTCCTGGGGGCATTGGGTCCTGACTTCCAAGATGTTTTCCTTCCACCGGGAGTGCCATTCTTGGAAGTGACGACTTCCTGTTCATTATGATGAAGTTCGTTCGGAGCATAGTTCACTTTCCTATGTCAAGCTCCTTAAAAAATGAAACTGGGTCTGGTGGAGCATAGTTCTTATCCTGTGTCAAGCTCCTTAACAAATGAAACTAGGTGTCACGAGGATAGTTCTTTAAGTGTGTCAACCTCGTTAAAATAATGAAACCTGAGCTCGTGCAATTCGAGTGTGATCACAATATTGTCAACCTTCACTCCATTTTCAATGGACTAAAGCTTGGGGGGCATGTACCTCGAATTGAGACATCATGCTGGGGGGCATGTCTGTTTCCCTTGTTTTCAAGCATAGTTTGCATCTGTGTGCTTTTAAGCTTGCATAAAAATAAAATCCATTTCCAAGCATAGTTTGCATATATGTTGTCATGTGTGCTTTTAAGCTTGCATAAAAATAAAATATGTGATTAAATACATTTCGCATTGGGTCGTTTGTTATGCAACTGATACATTAGATTACATTTGTGTTAGACATCTGCATAGCATATAGAAACATCATCACATGTAAAAGATCCATCCAAAATAGGCATATATATATATGTGTGTGTGTGTGTGTGTGGGAATGTTTTGCACAACGTGCATCACATAGCTCAAAAAATATACATGTTCGTCTTAGTACATCCGGAGATGACATGTCTCTCAAAAAATATGCATGAAAGTAAACCCTAGATGTCTAATCCCGGTGGTGCTCATGATAGCACGTCACCGCACGCACTAGGCGCTTCAAGAGACGGTGGATGCGGGTGGGCACCCCCACTGTATATCTCTGGTACGCCGGTGGGACATCTGCCAGCCGGGTATAGTCTGGAATCCCCCGGGCTAGCCCCTCGAGGTTCTGGATCAACTCCCCTCCCTCGACACCCTCTAGCTGAAGCTCCGCTGCAGGCTGGTTTGCAGGCTAGTTTCTCCACGCAATAGGAGACATGCCATCTAGGCGTGTTGGGCCAACATCTGCATACACAAATAACTGTTGTTAGAACAAACATGTATTAACAAAACAAAAAAAAATCATAAAACTCAAAATTAAAAAGAGGTCGTACCTATCTCCTCGTCCCAGTCCTCCCCCTCTGGCAGTGGGAGGTCAGGGTCACCGATGAAGTCTGTCCTTGCATACGGCCAGTCCTCCACCACGATCAACTGGCGGCGAAGCCACACAAAAAACTCGGGTCTAAATGACATCTTCTGACCACCTCCCCCTCGCGGAATCAGTGCCGCCCAACGAGTCAGCCTCGGCTCTCGAAGTCCCAGGTCAGAACAAGGGCCCCTTGGCCCTGGAAGAGTGGCACACATTCCAAGAAGAACGCCACCAAGATGGATCCGTACCCAAACTGCTGCAGCTTGCCGCGCTTGGCCTTTGTCAGCTGCCTCTTCATATTGGTCGTCACAGTTGACGCCCAATTGAAGATCGTCGGACTAAGGCACTCGGTCGCCAAGATCAGGTGGTTCTTCGTAGCTTCGTGAGGCGTCTGTGCCCCCGCAGCTCGTGTAATAGTGAATAGTACAGCTCTGAGTGTCAGGTCCTCAACAGTGGGGATATCCACTTTGGCGCTGCCTGACCCATATTGTGCGGTTGGACAAACTCGGGCCTTTACCTCTTCCATCTTTTCTCCAGATGGCCTAGTACCGGTCAATCGGGGCACCGGCCCTCGTCGCGACACCCAGTAAGGAAGTAGACATCGGATACATCTAGGTCCAATGTTTGGTCCCGTATTCGGAACACCTGTTCCTGTTCATCCCATAAGCTAATCAAGTACTGCAAGAGCTCTGGCTGAGCTCGTAGATAGGACACTAGGAAAAATTTCTTGAGCCCACAAGCTCTGAGAGCTTCCATGCAGCCCTCATCTACTATGGCCAATTCATCTACCTGGTCATGCTCCCTTTCCTTCCACTGGATTGCCATTTTGATCGTTTCTCTGTGTTCACAAGGTTCAAACACTGAGTTAGATCCTTGGAAAAATTAAGAAATGCAGTCAAAATTGCTTGAAAACATTAAAATTTGAGCTAGAAACCCGCGCGGCCGTTGGCGCGACTGTTTCTAAAATAGTCGCACCAATGGGCGCGTGCCCTTTGGAAAAGTTGCCCCATTGGCGCGGGTCCGTGCCCGGAACCCGCGCCAATGGGTGCAACCCTCATTTTTTAAAGTCCTCTCATAAAGGATAAAAAAGCAGTTTAAAACAAAATTGAAACGGATAAAAATGGAGCAAAGGGGGAGGCCTCTTACCTGACACTGACGGCGCTCCGAATGATCAACTGGATCTGTCGCAATCAACGCTCGAAGATCGCACACCAAAAGCCCTAATTTCGCTCTCCAAAGGTAAAAGTGAAAAGTAATTTCTTGTTTTACTATTTTCACCCATTTTATAACTTTTTGACCCTCAAATAGGTTTAAAAGTCATTTTACGAATCTTTTAATATATATTTGTGTGGAAAATGGATTTTACATTGGGTTTTTTTGTAGCGACAGGTGTTTGTGCGGCTTAGGCGATGAAACGAGTTGTATTTTATACTTTTTTGGACTCGGTAAATACACGAAAAAGTTACCCTGGAGTCACCTTTTTGCTCTTTTCTGACTCCCTAAACGTGAAAAGAATGCCGGGTTATTCCCCTCGACTCGTTAAACGTAAATGAGAGGCGGTCATCTTTAAACTCTTTTCCGATCATGTAAAAATAAAAAGATCGTCAGACCCTTGTCGTTTCAGGTTCGTTAACGGTCACAAAACGACGTGCTTCTGACCACTTTTCTACTTTTTCGCGTCAAAGTCACTACCTATGAAAAGTACTCCTCAATCATACTGGTCGGGCGGTTCTTTCAGGCATTGTTTTGTACTTTTTCGGGCTCAAGAGACACAAATTTACGAAAAAGGACCCCCCTGGAGTTTCCTTTTCTACTGTCTTTTCAAACTCTCTAAACAGGAAAAGACGCCGAGTTCTTCCTTTGTCAGACTCGTTAAAATAATGAAACCTGAGCTCGTGCAATTCGAGTGTGATCACAATATTGTAAACCTTCACTCCATTTTCAATGGACTAAATCTTGGGGGGCATGTACCTCGAAATGAGACATCATGCTGGGGGGCATGTCTGTTTCCCTTGTTTTCAAGCATAGTTTGCATCTGTGTGCTTTTAAGCTTGCATAAGAATAAAATATGTGATTAAAAACATTCTGACACACACACACACAGATATATATATATATATATATATATATATATATATATATATGCCTATTTTGGATGGATCTTTCACATGTGATCTGTCACCGCACGCACTAGGCGCTTCAAGAGACGGTGGATGTGGGTGGGCACCCCCACTGTATATCTCTGGTACGCCGGTGGAACATCTGCCAGCCGGGTATAGTCTGGAATCCCCCAGGCTAGCCCCTCGAGGTTCTGGATCAACTCCCCTCCCTCGACACCCTCTAGCTGAAGCTCCGCTGTAGGCTGGCTTGCAGGCTGGTTTCTTTGCGCAATAGGAGACATGCCATCTGGGCGTGTTGGGCCAACATCTGCATACACAAATTACTATTGTTAGAACGAACATGTATTAACAAAAAAAAAAAATTCGTAAAACACAAAATTAAAAAGAGGTCATACCTATCTCCTCGTCCCAGTCCTCCCCCTCTGGCAGTGGGAGGTCAGGGTCACCGATGAAGTCTATCCCTGCAGCCACACAAAAAACTCAGGTCTAAATGACATCTGCTGACCACCTCCCCCTCATGGCATCAGTGCCGCCCAACGAGTCAGCCTCGGCTCTCGAAGTCCCAGGTTAGGAACAAGGGCCCCTTGGCCCTGGAAGAGTGGCACACGTTCCAAGAAGAACGCCACCAAGATGGATCGGTACCTGAACTGCTGCAGCTTGTTGCGCTTGGCCTTCATCAGCTGCCTCTTCATATTGGTCCTCACAGCTGACGCCCAATTGAAGATCGTCTAACTAAGGCACTCGGTCGCCAAGATCAGTTGGTTCTTCGTAGCTTCATGAGGCGCCTGTGCCCCCACAGCTCGTGTAATAGTGAATAGTACAGCTCTGAGTGTCAGGTCCTCAACAGTGGGGATATCCACTTTGGCGCTTCCTGACCCATATTGTGCGGTTGGACAAACTCGGGCCTTTACCTCTTCCATCTTTTTTCCAGATGGCCTAGTACCGGTCAATCGGGGCACCGGCCCTCGTCACAACAACCCAGTAAGGAAGTAGACATCGGATACATCTAGGTCCAATGTTTGGTCCCGTATTTGGAACACCTGTTCCTGTTCATCCCATAAGCTAATCAAGTACTACAAGAGCTCTGGCTGAGCTCGTAGATAGGACACTAGGAAAAATTTCTTGAGCCCCAAGCTCTGAGAGCTTCCATGCAGCCCTCATCTACTATGGCCAATTCATCTACCTAGTCATGCTCCCTTTCCTTCCACTGGATTGCCATTTTGATCGTTTCTCTGCGTTCACAAGGTTAAAACACTAAGTGAGATCCTTGGAAAAATTAAGAAATGCAGTCAAAATTGCTTGAAAACATTGAGATTTGAGCTAGAAACCCGCGCGGCCGTTGGCGCGACTGTTTCTAAAATAGTCACGCCAATGGGCACGTGCCCTTTGGAAAAGTTGGCCCATTGGCGCAGGCCCATGCCCGGAACCCGCGCCAATGGGTGCAACCCTCATTTTTTAAAGTCCTCTCATAAAGGACAAAAAAGCAGTTTAAAACAAAATTGAAACGGATAAAAATGGAGCAAAGGGGGAGGCCTCTTACCTGACACTGACGGCGCTCCAAATGATCAACTGGATCTGTCGCAATCAACGCTCGAAGATCGCACACCAAAAGCCCTAATTTTGCTCTCCAAAGGTAAAAGTGAAAAGTAATTTCTTGTTTTACTATTTTCACCCATTTTATAACTTTTGACCCTCAAATAGGTTTAAAATTCATTTTAGGAATCTTTTAATATATATTTGTGTGGAAAATGGATTTTAAGTTGGGTTTTTGTGCAACGACAGGTGTTTGTGTGGCTTAGGTGACGAAACGAGTTGTATTTTATACTTTTTCGGACTCAGTAAACACACGAAAAAGTTACCTTGGAGTCACCTTTTTGCTCTTTTCTGACTCCCTAACCGTGAAAAGAATGCTGGGTTATTCCTCTCGACTCGTTAAACGTAAATGAGAGGCGGTCATCTTTAAACTCTTTTCCGACCGTGTAAAAACGAAAAGATCATCGGACCCTTGTCGTTTCAGGTTCGTTAACGGTCACAAAACGACGTGCTTCTGACCACTTTTCTACTTTTTCGGGTCCAAGTCACTACTTACGAAAAGTACTCCTCGATCATACTGGTCGGGCGGTTCTTTCGGGCATTGTTTTATACTTTTTTGGGCTCAAGAGACAGAATTTTACGAAAAAGGACCCCCCTGGAGTTTCCTTTTCTGCTTTCTTTTCAAACTCTCTAAACAGGAAAAGACGTCGAGTTCTTCCTTTGTCAGACTCGTTAAAACTTAATGACATCGGATTCTGTCGAAATGACGTTGTTCAAGCATATGCTATCCTCGTCAAGCTTGTCATCAAAAAATAACCGGGGTACTTGCCAGCAATGGTGGGGAAAATGGAACCACAATTATTGTCATGTCGGCAGTCTGTTGATCTTGAACATGGCACTTGTCTGCATTCGTGTCCGGGTGGGGACATCTCATCTTGTTTTTACGCTTGCCTCCGTGGGTTTGGGTTATCCTGTTTGACCTCTCATCTGCTCATTGCCCTGTCACCATGACCCCTGATCATTTAATGTCAAATACTGCCAAATCCACTGTTGTGCCACCGATATGTTCAAGAGAAGTTGACCTCTACAGAATACTTAACCTCCCTCTAATACCTCACACAAAACATTCTTATCCTTCTCTGTCTCGTGTCGATGATGTGGGAAACATTATGGCCCACCTTTGATCAAGGTCACTTCCTGTCGACTTCAGCTCCTTATCCAGGAAGTTGACCCAGAGACTCCCTTCAGGTGACTTGGAGCCTGCATGCCTCAATGGCAGGTTCTTCGTGTTCGACACGAGGCTTTCATCATTGGCCTTCGATCGAATGATTCTGCGGGTGTTTAATGCCAGCTCACTGATTCGCACGCCGTAGATTGTACCTATAGTACCTTGAGGACCATTGTCATTATTGGTGGTACCTCTCGCGTCTGTTAACAGTTTTCATCATTGACTGGTAATCATACGATGTTATTGCATGTTCGACTTCAGCTCCTATATTCGCATGCTTGAACTTGTACTTTGTTCGGTTCGAGATGGAGCGCAAGACCATGGATTTTGTTTGTTGCGATCCAGGTTGTGATTTTGTGATTATTATGATCATTACATGACTCATTCACTGGATGGCTGCGACCATGCCTGAGTCTACTTATCGATCCTTACTGGATGGCTGCGCCCATACCTTGGATCTGGATTTTTATGTACTCTGCTATGGATGGCTGCGCCCATACCACATATATCATGTACTTGAGATATCGGTTGTACGTCTCCGTGCAGGTTCTCCAGCGGCAGTGTTTTCAGTTGGCCATGTTCTTGTAAAGCATTTCACCCCTCTCTCTCTCGGGCTTCATGCTTTAGGGGGCATCTGTTACACAGTAATTTGTCACCGTCCCTGTTACCCCTTCTCCCGCACATTGGAGGACTTATTCCGGGACCTGTGAGAAGTGACATAACCTGAAAACACTTGCATTGTATCCCCTTGAGTATGTACTTCATATGCCCTGAAGACACCTTCTACAAAATACCCATAAAAATAGCCCTTTTTCCATTGGCGCGGGTCCACTGTGTATCACTCGCGCCAATAGGGGAAATCCTCCAAAGAGGGCGCGCCAGTTGGCGCTCTGTCTCAGAGTCGCACTCGCGCCAACCCAGTTGGGTAAAGTTTTTAACAAACCAACTTGCGAAGGTTCTTCCTAACCCACTCATGAACGAAATCTATATTGAGTTGGGTCAGTTTGGCTTCGAATCTCCATAGAAGGGAAGTGGTTCTCCACCTCTCATGGAAGCTTCTTAGTGATAAAGCCAATCCCATGGATGTTGTGGTTGATCTTATCTCCTTCCCCTCCATCTATAAAAGCTTGTCCTTTTGCCTTTGACAAGCTAGTGGCTAGTGATGAGTGATAGAGTCTCCAAGTTCCAAATTCTAAGTCTCAAAGTCTGAGAATTGCCAAGTTCACGCTACAAGGAGCCTTACTCATTCCCATGAGGCTAAATCTTAAGTGAGGATATTCTTATCCAAGTGACGAAGGAGAGAGAGGCTTGTACCCCATTCCCAACAAGATTTGCAAGGCATGTGCTATTGATCACCCAGCCAAAGGAGGATTTGACGTCAGAACTATGGTTATATTCTTCTTTGTTGTTTATCAATAATAGACGACTATCATTATGGTTCCACTCTTATTGTCTTTTGTAATGATGATTGAGTTATATCCTTTCTGACTGATATATAGTTGCATCTATTGGATTTTATGCTTGTGTTTTTGTCGTTCTTTGCATGTGCAGGTGTCCGTTCATGAGGATCGTGGGGATTGTGACCAGCCGGAGCAAAGGAACGGGAGCGACGACTCTTCTACAAATATTAGCGTTGGAATCCAGGTAGGCCCTCATCATCGATCTTTGATTTGCAATTAGGAACCTGCGTGTTAGCATTGTTTGATTGTTGCTAGACCCCATTTGGGCTAGTAGGGATCGCCTCTGTCCGCAGAGGGGATTTACCTCCACAACAATAGGTAACATCTTTTCATAATGAACTGAAACGGGACATGTGTTACCGGGAATAGTGTCTATGCAGAACTGCTAATCCCACTAAGGCTGGTAGCTACCTTAGAAACAAACAAAGTAAAACTACTTTCATTTTCCTTTATGAAAGATAGATGAGAGAAGAATAAAGGAGACCAACCTCTGTCTTGTGCTTGGTTCCTTGCTCGATTCCTCTCTCTTCTGATAGTCCTTTGCTACTTGCTTTCTTGTATACCCAGCTTCACAGAGTACCTGTAGAATCAAAGCAGCATAACACTATACGAGAACATGGATCTATTATCATAAACAATCTAGGATCAGATGTAAATTGACCATACAAATGCATAAAACATAAATCACACAAGAGTATGGAGGAAAACTTGAATAGCTTTATTGATAATCAAGAAAGAGCCAAGAGAGTTACAACCAATCGTTCTGACCCAGCATCATCCTCTCAGCAAGTGAGCCCTTCTTCACCTCATGAAAAGCTTAGATCACCCAACACTATGATGTTGCCTCAAGAAACCAATAGCAATTCCTTACAAGATGCAAAATTCTAGCCTCTGGATCTCTGGGATGAGGGATCCATATATAGATGTCTGCAAGGGAGATGAGTCAGCTTGTGATTTGATTAGTGTCTTCCCTCTGATAGTTCTTGATTCCACTTGGAGATTGATGATCTCTTACTCATCCCTGGTCGAATTCAGAGAGGCAAGTGTCATAGGAGAAGTTTCTGGAAGATTCCATGCTCCTCCACCTCCCGAATTGACACTGCCATTTGCCCCTTCTCGCCCATCGCACCCCATAGAAGGGCTTTTTGAAATGCAATGCACCTATTGTGTGTATTTAGGTGGGATGCAACGCACTTTGTCTATGGAGCAGGTGAAATGGTCAAGTTTTTACCAGTGCTGAGTAGTTTTTCATGGAGAACTTCTGGGAGAAGCTGTAATCAGTTGACCTTGTTCTTTTAGGGGTTGGAACAACACCTTTAGGGACTTGGGATCCCTTGGTTTATGGAAATTTTATGCTTGGGGTTGCAGTGCCCAAAAATGTCTATAACAGTTGCCCCCTAAAGCATGAGGTCGTTAATCTTTTTGATGTCGGGTGAAATGCTTTATCATGAGGATCTGAAGTTCTTTCAAGATGGAAGGAGACCTGTAATAAGATACAATACAATACATTATCTTCATAATATTTTCATGATCTAGCTGAGGTGGGCATTCCCATGCTCAGCTTTATAAATTCATTTTCATGTACATAGGACAGACAATCGTCTGAGTGTAGACTGATGATTCTGGTAGAGCCATCATCCCTTAGATTGGATGATTATCTATGCAGCAATGATGTACATTTGATGTCTTTATTTTCCTGAATATATATCGCAGCCCGGATGGATGAAACTATATCCGGGTTCTTCAATCTTATTCGATCTTCACTCAAAGTACAAGTCGATCCATGTGAGAGATGTTCTGGAGTCGAACATGGAAAGACATCGCCTGATTACCAGCCAATGATGTAAGTTGTTAACAGGCGTGAGAGGAATCACCGATAATGATAATGATCCTCAAGGTATTGCAGTACAATTCACGTGGTGTGAATAAGGGACTTGGCGTCGAACACCACACAAAATCTTTCGGTCGAAGGCCATTGATGTAAACATGTCACCGAAAGTGAGAAACTTGCCATTGAGGCATGCAAGCTTCAAAGTACTGAAATGGGTGTTCCTAGATCGACTTCTTGGATAATGAGCTGATGTCGACAAGAAGCGATCTATCATAGGAGGGCCTTAATGAAGCCCACATCAATGACATGGAATGGAGCAAATGATTTTAATGGAGGTGAAAACAATCTGGTTATATAAGGTTCAGGGTGGCGGTCATGAAAGTATGGAGTGTAAATGTATTGCAGTGGGTGAGACACAGGTGAATTCTCTGAGTGACTTCTCTTGAACATATCGGTGACACTGACATGATGGATTGGTAGCATTAACCCAAAATGTGGATGGTGTGATGTGACCATGGTGATGTGACCAGTGAATGAAACAACCCAACCTGACTTGGATGCGGAGTGAAAGTGTCATGTTCAAGAGCGACTTGCTACCAACAAAGTTTCTTCAAGTTTTCTTCCCAATTTTTCCCCAGTCATTGCTGACTAGTACCTCTTTATTTTTGTCAAGCTTGAGGAGGATAACATATTCTTGTTCTATAATTTGCCCTTCGGGAAAACCCATCGCTATGTTTAAACGAGCCTAGCGATAGTGAAACTCGTTCTTGTCTGTTATGGACAAGTTTGTTGCTATTAGGTTTTAACGAGTTTAACGACAAAGATAACTCAGTCCTTCTCAATTTTAGAGAGTCTGAAAAGGGACATAAAGGAAACTCGAAAAATCCTTTTTCATCATCTAATACCTTAGGTCCGAAAAGGTATAAAACAATACAGAAGGGATGAATTTTCGGTACTTTTAACGACCCGAACAAAACAAGCGCTCGATCTTTTTGTGTAATAATCCCTCAGGTCCAAAAATATTAAAATCTAGAGGAGGGATAGCACTTCCAGTCACTTTAATGAGCTGGAGAGGCCAATAGCTCGGCAATCTTTTCATATTTTACGAGTCAGTTGAAAAGAGCTTAAAGGAGACTCGTCTTTGAGGAACGAGTGATAAATTCAGGTAGCAGTTGATTCCAGGTAAGGTTTGGAATTTCCCAATCATGGCAGTGTTACAAGGATGGCTAATAGAATCACTCTTCGTAGCTGTTCCTCAAAAGGGGTAAACAATCAAGTGGAGGTGAATGATCGGCCAATACAAAGTGGAGGTGATGATGAGAACACGACCAAGGCTTCAAAGGCTGAAGTACTACATTCACGATGGTTATTTACCGGAAATTGGTTCATTTTTTAATGAGCTTAAATGCTGGGGGAAACATTTGCTCATTGCTTATGTTTATTTTTTAACGAGCATGAAGTCCACGTTAAAACTGCTCGATTAATCCAGTCGTATAATAAGAATGTCTCATATATAAAAATGGCATTATTTCAAAGCTTTGCCCCACATCCTTTCTTTATGCAAGTTAGGAAACGACCAATCCTACGAGTTTAAAGGGTTAGAGGACCTACAAATTTAAAAAAATAAATGGTCGCTCTTCGCTTGCATGCCAAAAGGTTTGCATGCCCCCAGGTATAGAGACATAGAGTTTCAAGGTTACCCCGCAATTTCGCGGACAAAACATTTGTTTTTCCAAAAAGGCCTACCTCTTTCAGGTTACCAAAGATTGTTCTATTTGTACCACAAACAAAACACTTCTTCGGCGATGTCTACCGAAATAGACAAAGGCGAGTGGCGCAGACGCCACCACTCACATAACTTTGACGAGGGAATCTTATTCCAGTCTAACCCCCTTTTCCAATTGCGGACGGGAGTGTCAGACTAGTCATATATCCTTCACGGAAACCTATGCTATACCTGAAGTTTTCCTGCCGAAGCAGACCAGGGTGCATGCCCCCTGGGTTTCAGTCATGTCCCCCGAATCACTCGCGCTCATCAGGTGGACGGACCGGGGATTGATGAGACATTCCTTGCATGAAAAGACCATTCAAGGATGGTATATGACTATTTGCTATGTGTGAACCGGGGAATGAAAGCTGGTCTACGAGCTTGACCACTCTTCCTTCGTGCGGAAAACACATTACTCTAAAGAGTGAGGAGACAATGGCTCCCATGCAATAAATATAGTCTCGCCCAAGGAGTAGATTATAATCCAGAGGTCCTTCGACTACCATTACGTTCATGTGAACGGTTTTCCCTCTCAATGTTATGGGCACATTGGGAAGGATCCCTAACGGTCGACTGGTTCCTTTGTCAAAGCCTGTTAGATTTCTCATCTCAGGCAAAAGCGATGGCGAACCAAGCACTTTCCAAGCAGTCGAGGAAGGGATACTCACAGAAGCCCCTTCATCTATGATGGTACCGGCCATAACCATTCTATATATTTGAGCAATGATTCAGAATGGTATACTAGCCGGTAAACGGGGTCTGCCTAGTAGATTCCAGTAATACGACGCCGGAATACGTCTCTAGCCTAGCCGGTAAATTCATTAAATTTATTTTATAGTTGATCTTGCTTAAGAAATTTGCCTTTCAGGTTCACCGCGTGATGTAGATGTACAATTCCTAAAATGCAATCTAAGATGATAAAAAATTGTTTTATCTTCTTTGTGCAATGAAAATCCTAGCTACTAAGGAAAGAGAAATGGCATTCTTTCAGCAAAGTGCATAGAGCACACACTATATGCACTGTCCTAAGTCAAACCAATCAAACAGTCTAAATGAAAATGCACATGCATGTATTTGTTTTCAGCCTTCTTAATATGTGAATGATAAAAAGAAAGCTAATGCGCAAATCTGAATTATTTTTCAAAGCGACAATTACTAACAAGTTTCTTTTCAAAATCAAAATGAAGACAATGACAACACTTTGCGATTTGGAAATGAAAACTTGCTTTTGACACTAGAAAAACTACTAATTCAGATCAAATACAATAGTAACAGGGTAATCGACTATCAAGAACAATCAGATTCTCTTCTATGACTGAAAACAACACTTGCGACACTTTCAAATCAAGAAACGACAGTACAATTACGTTACTTCTTTGTAAAGGAGAACTGAAAATGACTCAAAAAATACATAAAAACATTTACAGTTCTTTGCACAATGGAGGCGGAATAACAGCAAGGAAAGGGGTTTCAAACAGAGGTGTACTGACTACAGGCAACAAAACTCATATGAAAAGAGTGAACACAGAAACCAAAATTTAGGAATAATGCCTAGTCTGATCAGGGCACCTGTAACACATTGAAACTGAAATGCAACGCACCTACTACACTCGGGAAGTGCGTTGAATTTGAGATTCACAGAACAGACAGTGCGCTGGACCAGGGACAAGACTTTGATTGGGTTCCGGATCATAGTTTGCAGTTCAAATCAGGGATTTTGGCCGAGCAAGTGGTAATCAGTAAATCAATCACAGGGGTAGATCTAAGGAGGTTACTAGAGCCACCACAAGGGAAATTATAAATCTTGTAAATCAATTGTTAAATTCATAAACAAAACATGAAGATTGACTGAAGCAGCGTTGATCTACTTTGCACTTGCATAGCAAATGCAGTTCGAAGGCTAGTTGGCTTGACTTCAGGCTCCATCTGTAAGTTTATAAAGTAAACAAATGTAGATAAACAATCAATCTATTCGCTCCCCAGTGGAGTCGCCATTTTGTTACCGAGAATAGTGTTTATGCAGAACTGCTAATCCCACTAAGGCTGGTAGCTACCAAAGAAACAAACAAAGTAAAACTACTTTCGTTTTCCTTTATGAAAGATAGATGAGAGAAGAATAAAGGAGACCAACCTCTGTCTTGCGCTTGGTTCCTTGCTCGATTCCTCTCTCTTCTGATAGTCCTTTGCTACTTGCTTTCTTGTATACCCAGCTTCACAGAGTACCTATAGAATCAAAGCAGCATAACACTATACGAGAACATGGATCTATTATCATAAACAATCTAGGATCAGATGTAAATTGACCATACAAATGCATAAAACATAAATCACACAAGAGTATGGAGGAAAACTTGAATAGCTTTATTGATAATCAAGAAAGAGCCAAGAGAGTTACAACCAATCATTCTGACCCAACATCATCCTCTCAGCAAGTGAGCCCTTCTTCACCTCATGAAAGCTTAGATCACCCAACACTATGATGTTGCCTCAAGAAACCAACAACAATTCCTTACAAGATGCAAAATTCCAGCCTCTAGATCTCTGGGATGAGGGATCCATATATAGATGTCTGCAAGGGAGATGAGTCAGCTTGTGATTTGATTAGTGTCTTCCCTCTGATAGTTCTTGATTCCACTTGGAGATTGATGATCTCTTACTCATCCCTGGTCGAATTCAGAGAGGCAAGTGTCACAGGAGAAGTTTCTAGAAGATTCCATGCTCCTCCACCTTGCGAATTGACACTGCCATTTGTCCCTTCTCGCCCATCGCACCCCATAGAAGGGCTTTTTGAAATGCAACGCACCTACTGTGTGTATTTAGGTGGCATGCAACGCACTTTGTCTATGGAGCAGGTGAAATGGTCCAGTTTTGACCAGTTCTGAGTAGTTTTTCATGGAGAACTTCTGGGAGAAGTTGTAATCAGTTGACCTTGTTCTTTTAGGGGTTGGAACAACACCTTTAGGGACTTGGGAGCCCTTGGTTTATGGACATTTTATGCTTGGGGTTGCAGTGCCCAAAAATGTCTATAACAACATGGGGGGTGTTACACAACATTTTGTCATTGTCCCTATACTCCCCCTGTATACGATCTAGAAGGACCTATACACTGAACCTGACATGATTTCCCATCATGATGAAACTCCCAGTATGTCCCTCTTGATGAGTAGAATAATTCCCCTTTGCATCATTTCCCAAGAATATTCCTTTTATCCCAGTTTACAAGACCGACGCTACTGACCAGTTTCATCCTCACACCGATTTGCAGAGATTAAAACTAGCCCTCACACTATATGGAGCAACTGACCCTTTTGCCAGTCATGTCGCTCCACTTTTAGAAGTTTTTTTAAATATGGAGCTGAAGCTTCCATGTCTAGAAGCTTCGTAACGGAAGTCTGGTAGATGGTTGGGCCAGATGGAGTCGAGGAAATCAGTTTGGGATCCTTTCCCCTATTAGGATGGAACAAACTCAAGAGATAAGACCTTCTCCCATGATGAGAGGAACCATCTCCATCCATCCAAGCTATATAAACCTCTCTTTTCCCAAGTTAAACTAGTTTTGGAGTGAGTTTGAATGATCAACAAGTCATCTATAACTTGTAGCTTTATAGTGTATGTTTGAGGGAGAATAGTGTGTTTTTGGTTTGGTTTGAGACTAGAGAGAAAGAGGCCTTAAAACTTCCAATGTTGGGGCTATCCATGAAGTGCTAGGAGAAGTGTGAGAACCAGAATACATCGGAGGAGACCAGCAATGTCAAGGCACCAGTTGTAATCTCTTTTTGATTTATATAAATTCACCTATTGATTGATTTCCTACATGAAGTGTCATTTTACATCTTTATGGATTCATGTTCCTTGACCTATTAAGTAGGTTGAATACAATATTGTATGCTATCACGTTTGTTGTCATTGTTGTTTGCTTGTTTCAGGTATTCAAAGGAAGGAAACGGAAGATAGTTGGAGTGAGGAAGCAGGATCATCACCAAGCGGAAGAGCGTTCTAAGAGGTAGGCCCTCTTAATTGATTCTAGCTTAAGGAGATTTTCCATAGATTGTTTGTTTGTGGCTAGACCCACTCTCTCGGGCTTGAGGAATTGTTTGTGTCCGTACTGAGAATATACCTGCACCACAAATTGGTGACTCCACTGGGGAGCCAATCATTCTGTTTGATCGATTTTCATTTTATGGTTTTGTGTGAACTTTTCTAGTATCACCATTTCTCTCTAGTGTTCTATGCTTTGCCTGGTTTACTGCTCTGAGCCTGAAATTTTCAGCGGCAAGTCTAGTTTTAGCCTTTGAAAATATTTATTTCTTTCCTTGAATCCTTGGTCAGCACGTTTATTTTTCCGAAAATCACGCCAATCAACGTGAGTTTCTAAAAAACAGTCGTGTCAACCCCCTTCTGGCACTTGTTGTTAGTTAGATTCCTATAGGTGAAGATCAAATTTTACCCTAGATCATACCCAGTGTGTCTTGCCCTTCTGATTTCTATCTCTTAGCTTGGTTTGTATGCTTGGTTGATTTGCATTTTCTCGACTTGGTTTCTTGAGTTCTTGTATGGTTTACAACCCTAGTGAATCTAGGCTGTCATCCATTCACCTGTTTGCGTGCTCAGAAATTCAAGTAGATAGTCGAAGTTGCTCTTTTCATTTCATTTGTTAGTCCTTTTTTTCCTTAACATGTTTGAAAAGTTTCGTTTGTTGTTTGAGCGTCTCCTTTTGGGCTTTGCTTCACTGGTTTGAAAGGAATTCTATTTTGTGCTTTGCATTTGCTTGTGATCGATTGTGTTGGAAATGTTTCATTGAAGTGTGAAGTGTTTGTGAAAGATTCATTCCATCATTTCATTGAAAAATACATAATTCTAGTTTTCTAAATCAATATGTTACGTTAGTTAGCATCATTGAAGGCTAGAGTTGCATCATCACTTGCATTGGAAAAGAAATGAATTCTTTTTACTAGTGAAAGGACTACTTGAAGTGCGTTTGATAGGAAAGATAGGAATTGGAAAGATTTTTTCATCATTTCGTTTTCAAAAGCGAAATAGTGAAAAGGTAATTTTGTTTTCAATTGCTTGTTTTGCTGCATTTGAGTGTGTTTTCTACCCTCATTAGTGTAGATAGTTCATCGAATTGAAAGGGTCTTGTCTCATTTAGCTACATATAGGTGTTTTTCGAGTCACATCGATAAGGCTTGAAAACTGAGACCTAATTTCAAGATAAACTCTAAAATGTATTCAATTAACCTAAGGTGCATTTGAAACCTAACGATCACATTTTAGAAGGTCTAGGCTAGAGACATGTTCCGACATCTTTAAACCTAGCAGTTGTCATTTTCTTCGACATTAGATAGTGCTAGTACAGACTTGTGCTACCCATACCGTCTAGTATATAAAGGGAGACCCCACTAGGTTGCAATCCTTTATCCATAGGAAGCTGAGCCTGCTGCCTTGTAAACGTGATACATGGAACGAAACATTTGAGGAGATTTCCTACCCATACTTCTCGATCCGCCAGGAGGTATTTTGCAGTTCACGGTTACCTAGTAATCGATTTTGCCTAGATCATCCTGAGTAGTCATTTTGATCTTTTTTACTCCCTAAATATAAAATATCACTTGAGCGCTTATCCTTTCAAGCTCGTTTCAAACCGAAAGTCATAGAGTCACCTTTGCTTCTTTCTTGACTCTTAAAACATGAAAGAGCACCAGTTTGTTTTTGCGTCTTAAAAAATTGTTGCCCATGATCTTATAAAATTCCTATTAGTCTTTTTTAAAGCCCTTGAAATCAATCTCTTTTTTGGTTATTTGAGACAAAATCATCGTGGCTGAACCAACTGGTTCACCTAGTTCCTCTTCCTCTCCTTCATCTAAAAGATTGTCTCAAGATCCTTTTCCTAAATTGCCACAGTCACTTCAGGACCAAGGTGTTGAACTTGGAATTGTTCTGAGTATTCAACCTTTGTCATCTCGTCCCCCCCCTTCAAATACTGCGTTGCTTTCTGACATTGGCCCGGAATCTCTGGATAATCCTATCCAAACTTTTAAGAGTCCACTGACTTTTGAAGATCAGCTTGGACTGGTTGTTTATCCTCTAAATCCTTTGTTCGATCCTGTTGTGACACCACTGTAGTGTCTATAGAGTTCGTACGATCAGACAGGTATTCCTTTGGAATTGTCCCCTCGAACATCTTTGATAGTCCGTCGTCGCCTATTTTCACCCATGGAATCAGAAGGCGAAATCCTAGTCTCCTCTCTGGGTCACTCAGAGGTTTCCACTCCATGCATAGTCGAGGAGAAGGACTATCCTTTCCCTCCTGAAGGTTTCCCTTACACGGCAAGCATTCCGACTAGTGTTCATCTTGAGTTACTGCGTAATTACGTGGCTCTAGCTTAGTCCAAGCGCTTTCAGTGATCGGCCAAGCCTCCTGTGGTTAACGCACCCCACCGACCCATTTCGATATTATTCGGTTACCTACTATAAAGGTCACTCTTAGGTATCAGATGTGTTTCTTATTCTTGGTGAAGTAATGCGGTAGACGTTAATTCTTAAGCTAGCATTTTGACCATCTAATATGGATTCACTTCACATGAGACCATTCGTCCTGAAAGCTTTGCTAGTTATGATAAAATCTCCACTTATAATTCATCAAGTATAAGTCTGCTTAATCCAGGAATCAAAGTAGGCGAGGCACGGATTTATAGTCATTCACCTTTGACTCTTTCAAACCTTTTCTATCATATTAATATACAACCTTTCCATCTAAATAACTAGCACTTGCCCTAGACACTTCTTGATGAATTCATCGCTTGGTGGAGGACTTTAGCTACTTACCTTCTCTTCTCAAGAATGGATGGATCGACCAACAAACCCTTACCCTTATTGGTCCAAATAACCTATTCAGTTCAACCGATGATCTCAAGCCATGTTGTTGTCAGTTCTTCAATCCCTCTAGTAAGTGGACAGGCTGTGCCACCGCCTAGGGGGCAAAGTCTGAATGTGTCTATGATGTATGGTACAACCAATGTGAGTGGTTCAAAAGCTCACATGGTTGGCATGAACTAGCCCTCTTCGGGTGCCATTCTAAACCCTGTTGGTCCTACTGGATCGATCAATGTCCAGTACCAACAGTCGAACCCTGTTGGTCCATCTGGGTCAAGTAACATCTAGTACCAGTAGCCTAATATGGCTCAGGTTTAGTACCAACCTCCTTATGTTCCATATGGTTCACAAGTGATGGTTAATCCATCCTACATCCTTCATCCTGGACCTTATGTCTAACCTGGTCCGTGTGTCGCGCCTGGTGGGTATGGCCGAATACAGTTCAGGAACTTTCAAGGTGTCATCCTAAGAACTGTTCAAGTACCTTTTCAGCAGCAAAGATAGCTCCTGCAGCAGCAAGGACAACCTCCATTGCAGTAAGGGCCATTCATGCAGCAGTAAGGCTAGATGATGTCGCAAAAACTGCCTAAACAACCCTCACAATAGTTGTATCAAACTATGCAACCGAAAATGTAGTATGTGTTGCAATCCTCCCATCCTATGCCTTCGCAAGGTCAACCTTTGCAACCGCAGGGACAACCTTTACATCCGCAATGTTAGCACTTGCATCAACAAGGTCAACCTAGGCAGTAGAAACACTTATACTCATATCAATAGGGTCAACCCTTGCAAGGGCAGGGCCAGGGTCAGGTCCTGCAATAGCAGGTGCAGAATCCTTATGTCCAAGGGAAACAGGTTCAACCTCCTGTTGTCTAAGGGCAGCTAGTCCAAAATCCTTATGTCCAAGGGCAGCAAGTCCAAAATCCTTACGTCCAAGGGCAACAGGTCCAAAACCCTTTCGTCCAGGGGCAGCAGGTCCAAAACCCTTACGCTTAGGGACATCAGGTGCATAATCCATATGTCCAAGGCCAGTAGGCTCAACAACCTTTTAACCCGTATGTTTCTTATCAACAACCTCTAGCTAGACAGTTTCAAGGCTTTCAAGGTCAAAATACCCCCTATGGGCAAGGGACTCTAAAGTGGAGGAAAAATCAAATGCCATATGGTCAAAATCCTCCACTATGGGGGAAAAATCCTTACCAGGAGGGATGGGCCCTACGAGTTGGGCCCCCTTATCGACCTCAAATTCCTTTCAATACCCAATTGCCATTCTTAGCTACATTGGAATTTCTAGATGTGTCTAGACTCACAAATGAACTGATTCTTCATTCACCAAACTGGCCTCCAGTTCCATCCAATATTCTGAGTGATTATCCGAATTTTGAAGGAAAGGAGAAAGAGGATCTACAAGCCCACGTGATGACATATCACCTCTGGTGCTCCTCGAATTCCTACATTGATGATTTCATTCATCTTCGACTTTTCAAACAAACTCTTATAGGTCCTTCAGCTAAATGGTATATCGAGCTACATCGAAATACCTATCATGACTTTAACACTCTCGCCATGGCCTTTGTCACACATTTCCAGCTGCCAGTTCGCGATGGAACTAACACCCATCTGCTAACGTCGCTCAAGCAAGACACTGCGACCCACATCTCTCATCACATCCATGAATGGAGACGTAAGCGCCGTCTGATTAAGTTTGAGATTGCTGATCATTTGTTGACCGAGTGGTTCACCAAATAATTCATCAACAAAATTACTAAGGATATTGCTATCGGTGGATGTGTCACTGAGGAACAAGCCATCACGTGTGCCTAGTATCTAGACCTTATCTATTCAAAATCCATCACGTTATATGATGTGTTACCCGATGTGCCCAGACCATCATCCGATCTGACAACATATAAGTCTCCAGCCACACCTCCTATTGATGGAGTAATTGGTTCAGTGACTTAGACCCCTGCAAAATCTTCTTCTAAACAGAAGTTGGTCTCCAACACTACTCCCAATGACTCCTCTCATAATTCATCTAGCCTTGGTAAAACCTCGGAGGTTCACGCTATCCAGTCTACCGCAATGGATAAATCCTCTAAAGGTAAGAAGAAAGGCAAAGGCAAGGGTAAAGTCGATGCCCCAAAATAGGGTCCTCCTAAGTCATCTATTGGTGATGCTTCCCAACGGAAGCCCAAGTATCCATGCCTCATCTGTGAGGAGGATCACTATACTAAGGATTGTCCCAGATGGTCTGAAGTTAGTCATTTGCTCAAAGGGACCCCAACTATCCTGAAAGATCCGTTTTTGTCCTAACAGACTCAAATGGTAGACCAGCCTCAGTCATCCACATCCTGAGGTTCACAAGTGTTCATGATGAGTACCCTGATTAAAGTGGCTACCAGGTCAAAAGATTATCAAACTCCTAACCCGACAGCAGGGAATGAAAAGGAAGGTACACCTTCTTCTTCTGCCCGTACAATTCTAATCCTCTCCATATAGAGCGACCTAATTGTGATTTCGCCATTCAACCACCTTCTCAAGGTGTGCTTCGAAAGTCCTCGTATAATCCTAATGCTCGATCTGCTCAACATTATGACATTGTTAAGGATTTGGCTCAAGCGCCATCTTCTATGTCTGCTCTCGAGGTCCTTCAAATCTATCCTTCTTAGGGAAAATATTTATTGTCAACTATTGGGGATATTGATCCAGTTGACTCTAATCTCATCTGTTTTGACCTAGAAAACCATGTTCCAAGTTTACCTCATAAAATTTCCTTTCTCATTCAGGTGATCATAAATGAGAAAACCATTCATAAGACCATCATCATTGAAGGTGCTTCTACTTGCATCATGTTTGTCACTTGTTGGAAGGCAATTGGTTCTCCTACTCTGAACCAGTCCCCTAAAACTCTAGAGCTTTTGACGGGTGTGATACACAACCATTCAGTGTCCTTCCAACCCTTGCCATTATTTTGGAGGGAAATATAGTACACGTCGAAGTAGAGATCGTTGACACTAATCTTAACTACAATCTTCTACTCGGACGAAGCGGAACCCATGCCATTCATTTTGTAGCCTCCTCCCTTTCCTGTGTGATTCATTTTCCCCATCAAAGGAAGATAGTCACAGTCGACCAACTGTCCTTCTTTACCTCTTCCTCCTCGAATGGCAATGTTCCATATGTCAAGCACACTAATGCTCCTTATGAGAGTGTGGGGGCAGGACTCTTTAAAGATCCTTCCTTGATGGGCATATTTCCACTCCCACCTCCTCATGTCACCTCTGTCAACATGATCTCGGTCAAGTCTGATCCTTGGGTCATTCCTTCACCGGATCTTGTTGATACATGGGGCGAGGTTATGTTGTTAAGTCCTGCCAAAATTGATTATGTGGAAATTGTTTCGGATTCACCTTCATTATCCTCTGATCATCCTATTTCAAGAACATCTCTAGATGCGTATTCTCAATCCCCGTGGCTTGGTTCTTCAAAATCTCGCGATCCCTTAGTGGAGACTTTTATTTCTGAGGAAAGTATTATGGAAGTAATGTCTCTGGAGGAAGTACCTTAGAACGACACTCATCATCATCCCTCGTTCTTGCCTAGCCTAGTGGTCATGTCTACTTGTATCGAGGAGTTCTCTTCTCAGTTCCCATCCCTACCACTTCAGACTCCGATCATGACTCATGAAGTTTGGTTAGAAGGGAACATGGGTAACATTACCCAAACAATGCCAATTGATATTTCTTTCAAACCTGGTGTTGTTGAAAATGTCCATATCGGAGTAACTTGTTCTCCATAATAGATCAAGCTCTATACTTATCTATTCAAGAGTTCCTAGATGTTTTTGCGTGGTAATATGAAGAAATCCCTGACATTGACTCAAGTATAGTCATGCATGAGATTCCAACTTATCCTCATGTGAAGCCTGTTCGCCAATGGCTTCATCCAATTCACCCTAGAAAAGCGGCCGCCATCAAGGGTGAAGTTGAAAAACTTCTAAAAGCTGGATTTATTTATCTGATCCCTCTTATAGATTGGGTGTCAAATATTGTACCGGTGACAAAGAAACAAGGCACTATTCACGTTTGTGTCAATTACCGTGATCTCAATCATGCCTGTCCTAAGGATAATTACCCCACTCCCTTCATTAACCAGATCATTGATGAATGTGCTGGGAGTGAATTATTTTCCTTTATGGATGGTTTTTCTGGTTACAACAAGATAAAGATTGTGCCGGGTGATCAAGATAAGACAACATTTATCTATCTGCGGGGGACCTTTGCGTATAAAAATCTCCCTTTTGGCCTTAAGAATGTTAGGGCCACCTTTCAGAGAGCAATGTATTATGCGTTCCATGACATTCAAAACAGCATTCAACCCTACTTGGATGATCTCCCCACTCATTCTCGTAAACGCCATGATCACCCTGATCATCTTTGGGAAATTTTTCTTTGTTGTAGACACTACAACATTTGTTGAATCTGCATAAATGTGTCTTCTGCGTCGAATTTGGATGACTCCTTGGCTTCATCGTTTCGAAATAAGGCATTTGCCTTGATCCTCTTAAAGTTGAGGCCATAATTAATTTACCCCGTCCATCTTCATTGCATCAACTGCAAAGTTTGCAGGGAAAAGCAAATTTCCTTCGTTGTTTCGTACTGAACTATGCTGAGTTAGCTTCAGGGTTCAGATTGCCCAAAAGTATTTTGATGACCTAAAGGTTGTCCTCATCAATACTCCTTTGTTGCATCCTCCAAAATATCATCGCGATTACTTCCTTTATATAGTTGCAGCCTCTAGTACCATCATTATGGTGCTGGTACAGGACGATGACAAAGGAAATGAACATGTTATTTACTACCTCAATCGCAATCTCCTCAAAACTGAAACACGTTATGCTCATGTTGAGAAGTTGGCTTTGGCTTCCGTACAAGCTGCTAAGCACTTTCGGCATTACATTTTACTCCACACTACCATTGTGATTTTTGAATGCAACCCCATGACCTACATCCTGACTTGTTAGTCACTGGGAGGCAAGTATTCGAAGTGGATTTTTATCCTCCAATAATTCGATTTGGTATTCACTACTACAAAATCTAAGAAATCACTAGTATTCGCTGAGTTAATTTGCTCTCTTCCCTCCGCTTCTCTCCCTACTAGTGCCGACGAGCAGCTTCTGGATGAGACTCTTTTCTTAATTAGCACTCTCAACCCTTGGTATGGTGATATCATCATATATCTCTAGACATCCACCTTCTGGTCTGCGTTGACCAAGGATGATCACCGACGCATTCGGCATCAATCTCAACCTTACCGTATCATTGGAGATACTTTATACCGCATCGGTGTCGATTCAATTCTTCGCCATTGTCTCACTCTTGAGGAGGCTGAGAGAGTCTTGAATGACTTCCATTCTGGTGCATGTGGCGGTCACCTGTTTGGATATGCTACTTCTCAAAAAATCCTTCGCATTGGTTATTTTTGGCCCTCTATCTTCAAGGATTGCATCCTTGTCATTCACAAGTTCCATGAGTGCCAAATTTATCAGTGTAAGATGCGTGACCCACCCACTCACCTATACCCCGTTATTATCGTTGGTCCTCTTGCCAAATGGGGCATCGACTATATGACCGATAACCCTTGTTCGGCTAGGGGGCATGGGTATATTATCGTTGCTGTGGACTATTTCACCAAATGGGCCGAAGCGATGCCTACATACTCTGCGGATGGTAAAACGGTGGCTCAATTTCTATTCAATCACATTATTTCCAAGTTTGGAGTGCCTCAAGCCATTGTCATTGACCATGGCTCCCATTTTTGAGATTACATGATGGCTAAGTTGACTTCTATGTTGGGCTTGCACCACGATGGCTCAACCCCGTACTACCCTCAGGCCAATGGCCAAGTTGAAGCTGTGAACAAAGTTTTGGTTACGATGCTTTAGCGCACCATTGGGATGCACAAATAAAATTGGAATCTCATGCTCTTTTCAGCTCTGTGGGCTTACTGAACCTCAACCAAGGATGCAACTAGATTCACACCATTCCAGCTAGTCTACGGTCTGGAAGCAACTTTACCGATTGAGTGTGAAATTCCATCCCTCAAGCTGGCTGTCGAACTTCTCCCCGAGACCTCACCTCAGGAAGAGCGTCTCTTGTATTTAGAATGACTGGACGAGACTCACCATCTTGCTGCTTTGGTCATCAAAGCACAGAAAAAATGGGTCAAGTCCCATTTTGATCATTCCGTCTCACCTCGAGATTTTTCTGAGGACGATTTGGTTATGTATGATCAGGTTAATGATAAGATAGGGGTAGGCAAGTTCGAACCCATGTGGCATGGGCCCTACATTGTTAAACGTGTGTTACACAAAGGGGCTTATGAGCTAATTGACTATGAGGGAAATCCCTTAGATTGTTGAAAATAATACTGAGAGGGGGGTGAATCAGTATTATCAAATTATTTTCAATATTCTCTCTAGATTTATAATTTAATTTATTCTTCAGATGTTGATCATTAATTTGAATGTCAGTACCATATAATAATGAACAGGAACAAGAAAAACAGACAGTCACACCAAAGAACACCAGATATAAGGTGGAAACCCAATGTGGGTGAAAACCACCTGTTGCAATGTGTCTCTATCTTCTTTCAATTAGAAACTTCCTTTACAATGATTTTGTACTGGTGTAGTCCTTTACCAGTATGCAAGCTGCAACCTACAGAGAGCTACAACCCTCTGTCATTTTCCAGACTCTCCTGGAAGGGAGCTACAACCCCCTTAGCTCTTGTACTAGCTAAGCTACTAGTACATAGGTGTTGACCTAATTCTTTTCTTCCAGGGACCACATTTCATCAATTTTTAGACTGGATCCATAAACATCAAATAATCATCAAGTACATGTGAATCAACCAACCTCCTTTTACAATCTACTAATGAATCAACCAATAGCTTCTCAGAATGCAGTAACCAGACAAGGAATACTAGTAATCTAAACCCAGAACTCTGCAGCAATAGACAAAAGGCAGCCAACAAATATTTCAAGAAAAGTCCGCAACTTCACCAATAGAAAGCTGCGAATATCCACACTTCTTCTGTGTCTAGCCTGTGCAACTCCGCACCTACACTGCTTACCCGACAGCGCACCTCCGCACATGATCCATCTACTGGACTGCGCACCTCCGCACCTGCGCCTTCTACTGCACTGCGGACCTCCACACCTGCGCCTTCTGCTACACTACGGACCTCCGCACCTGCGCCGTCTGTTGGACTGCATACCTCCGCACCTCCGCCGTCTACTGGACTGCGTACCTCCACACCTGCGACGTCTACTGGACTATGTACCTACGCACCTGAGCCTTCTACTGCACTGCGGACCTCCGCACTTGACCTGTATCTCGCCTGCGGACCTCCAGATATAAATACTTTATCAGTCCCTAATTGTACCCCAGTCTGTCGAATTCACAGATATGATCATGCGCCAAAGAGACCTCGACCTATCAGTAGATCTGCCTTACAATTCACAGTTTTCTCCCTTATTTAGATCTAGCTTCACAAACCGATCACCAAAATTTCAGATCTTAAGATATTCAATGTTCACAAGTATCTAGCCAAATGATCTCCTTTCCTTTTTATAGGCAAGCCCTTACACAAACCATGGATCAAAACCATAGAAAGCCAATACAAGGGACCCAAAACCGGGGTTCAATATTTTAGATGCTATACCACGGACCAAAACCATAGGATCAAACACGTCGGACTAAATACCATGGATCAATCATAAAAATTCCCACGTGCGCGTGCTTTTCTGCATTGGAGTGAGTGAATTTGACGACCACACCTTTTGTTCGGAGAACCTGCGGGTATGCCCGCACTTCTTGTTCGGGGCACCTGCGGGTCCGCAGCTTTTGTTAGGCTCACCTGCGGGTATCTCATTTTCTATTATTTTGAGAGCCTGAACAGAGATTTTCCACTTGAGTGAGTTTCCATCAAGGACAACACCTGTGCCATAGCGCCAAACCTGAGTCATAATGCCAAAAATCTCCCCCTTTGGACTTGATGGCAACCCCAAGATCCTCAAAGTCATTCTCCCCCCTTGTCATCAAGGGAAAAGGGTTATGCTTCCCCTGAGAACAAGCTGAAAAATCTGATCTGCTGTGCTGATCGTGCTCCCCCTGACTGTAGGCCAGATCTGCAAAAGAAATTTTCTTCAAGAAGAACCATAAACCACCATACACCAAATGACCTTCCTATTAGCAAAAGACTCTATACATACATTCATCACCCAACCAAGTGGGGATCATCCTCCCAACCAAGTGGGGTTACATCAAAAATTTACATATGACAACCAAGTACATTACATCATTCATCCCGGACATAGGCCGTTACATGACCTTGACAAAATAAATATAAGACATAGAGACAAAACATTAGCAGCAATATTCAGATCAGCATCCATGTACTCCTTCTGTACATGCTCCTCCAAGATCTTCTACAATAATGCCAACAATGCATTATTAGAAGAATATATGCTCCCCCTGAACCTGTGCCATTTGATCTTCGACCAATCCATAAACCAGTGAATGTACGCGTATACCCCATATGAAACTCGCATACAACCAACAACCTCTGAAACAGACTAGATTCAACAGTAAGATGATGCATCAATTACCCCTAGCTTTTGCCTAAGGTATTCAAAGGTCTCCCTGGGCAGCGGTTTGGTGAGTATATCAGCAACTTGTTCCTTAGAGGGAACATACTCCAACTTGACCTTTTGTTCAAGCACTTGTTCCCGAAGAAAATGATACTTGATTGGTATGTGCTTGGTCTTTGAATGCATGGCAGGATTCTTTGAAATACTAATTACACTTGTATTATCACAGAAGATGGAGATAGGTGGAGTGCAAGTGATTTACATGTCTTGCAATGTTTGCATCATCCAAAGGAGTTGTGTGCAGCAAGATGCAGCAGCTACATATTCTGCTTCAGTTGTAGATAATGCAATAGAGCTTTGTTTCTTGCTAAACCAAGATACTAATCTAGGACCCATGAAGAATGCACCACCACTAGTGCTTTTCCTGTCATCCACGCTTCCGGCCCAATCTGCATCTGTATAAGCATGAAGTGTGAGATCTGTATCTCTAGGATACCATAAGCCATAGTTTTGAGTTCCTTGAAGGTACTTGAAGATTCTCTTAACTGCCTGAAGATAAGTTTCCTTGGGATTTGCCTAAAATCTTCCAACAATTCCCACTGCATGCATGATGTCTGGTCGGGTACCTGTCAAATAAAGCAGACTTCCAATCATGGATCTATAGGTTGGTTGATGTACTGTTGCCGACTCATCATTCGTGCTGAGGCTGCATCCTGTCACCATAGGGGTACATACTGGTTTCAAATCCTCCATCCCATATTTCTTCAAGATCTGCTTGAGATACTTGGTTTGTGATAGAAAAATATTGTCTTTGTTTTGTTGGACTTGCAAACCAAGGAAATATGTGAGCTCACCAAGCATGGACATTTCAAACTCTTTTTGCATCACCAAGGCAAACTTTTGACTCATGTCTTCTTCACTGCTACCAAAGATGATATCATCTACATACACAACAAGTATTAGCAACTTTTCATTATCAACCTTTATATATAGATTGTTGTTAGTTGATCCTTTTATAAAACCTTGTTGATGAAGATATTTATCCAACCGATAATACCATGCCCTAGGACCCTGTTTAAGACCATAGAGAGCCTTTTTGAGCCTGCATACAAGATTTGGATCATTTCCAAGAATGAACCCATCTGGTTGTTCAATGTACACTTCTTCATTCAAGTCTCCATTCAGAAAGGTAGATTTTACGTCCATCTGAAATACTTTGAACTTTTGAAAGCTAGAGAGAGCAAGAAACATTCTTATAGCCTCAAGTCTAGCAACTGGTGCAAAGGTTTCTTCAAAGTTTATGCCCTCTTGTTGCGCATATCCTTTACAAAAAATTCTTGCCTTGTTTCTAACCACATCTCCATTTTCATTTAGTTTATTTTTGAAAATCCACTTTGTCCCTATGAAATTCTTATCTTTTGGTCTAGGAACCAATTCCCAAGTGTTATTCCTTTCAATCTGTTCAAGCTCTTCATCCATTTGCTTGACCCAGCATTCATCTTTGCATGCCTCTCTTACATTTTGTGGTTCAATGGAGGAAAGTAATGCCAAATAGCTTGAAGCTTCTGCAATTGTTCTTCTTGTTTGTATGCCTGCCTCCTTTTGCCCCAAAATTTGAGATTCTAGATGATTCTTTTGAACATACCTGGATGGAGTCTTTTATTCTATCCTTATCTATTCCTCTGGTGCCTCGTGTGTTTCTTCTTCATCATGAATCTGATTTGATGTTGATGGATAGTCCTCATCATCTTCGAAGTCTTCAGATCTTACCTGCCTGGGAGTGTTTTCTTTTTCATCCACTACTACATCAATGTTGTCGACAATTCTTCCAAGTCTTTTATTGTAACATTTGTATGCTTTGCTGTGAGGAGAATAACCAAGGAGAATGCCTTCATCTGCTCTTGGTTCAAACTTGCCAAGATCTTCATCATTATTTTTAATATAGCATATGCTTCCAAAAATTTTGAAATGTTTACCGAAGGAGTCTCACCATACCAAAGCTCATGAGGAGTTTGAGTGTTGTTCACCCGGATATTTGTCTTGTTGAGAATAACAACTGCAGCAAATGCGGCTTCACCCCAGAAGGTTGCGGGAGTTCCAGACTCATCAAGCATAGCACGAGCCATTTGTTGAACCATTCTATTCATCCTTTCCACTACTCCATTTTGCTGAGGAGTCCTAGCTATAGAGAATTCCCTTCTTATTCCATGTTCTTCACAAAAGTCGAAAAATTCATTCGAGGTAAACTCCCTACCTCTATTAGACCTGAGGCATTTGATTTTGTGATCTGATTCATTCTCCACCAAGGCTTTGAATGATTTGAATTTTTCAAAGGCTTCATCTTTGTGCTTCATAAGTCCTATCCAACACATCTTGGAAAAGTCGTCAATGAATAATATGAAATATTCTTCTCCTCGAGATGACCTTTTCCTAGATGGGCCACATACATCAGTATGGACAAGTTCAAGTGGCCTGCTAGCTGATCCTTCCTTCTCAGGGAAGTTAGTTCTAGTTTTCTTACCAAACTGACACGATTTGAAAATTGTATTGTCTGGAATTCTGATGTCTGGAAGACCACGAACTGCCTGGTATTTGCATGCTTTCCTTATCTGTGAGAAGCTAAGATGCCCCAATCTTCTGTGCCATAACCAATGTTCATCGTTCTTGCTTATATAGCATTGATGTTGTCCTTCTTTGAATATGTATAAATTATTTGGAGTCCTTATGCCTTTGATCACTGTTTTTCCTGTATCAAGATCACGAACACTACATCCATTTGATCGAAATATTACCTCCATTCCTTGATCACACATCTGACTGACACTTAATAAATTATGCTTTAACCCATCAACATACATAACATTTCCTTGACTTAAATGGTCAAGCGGTTCTCTCAAGTATCATTTTCTACTTTTTTGGGCTCGAGAGACACAACTGTACTAAAAGGGACTATGTGGATTTTTATTTTATGTGTCTTTTTCAAACTCTCTAAAACCGAGTTACACCTTTGTTGGACTCATTAAAACATTAAACGACATTGGATTCGTCACCATGATGAACGTGATCTTCTCCTTACTAGTTCCTCAAAGCATCCAAGCAATTTGGGTTAGCCATTGCTTGAGTGTCAATATCCTCATGCTCACGTTCCTTCCAATCCACCATGTTTCACGATTTTTTCCCTGCAAAAGCCATATAATCAAGTCAATAAACATCTTTGGCCAAAGAAATTTCGATTCAAATGGAAAAAATGAGAAAAAACATGAAAAAATTTGTTCATCGGCGCAACTATTTTAAAAATAGTAGCGCTGACGATGCGGTTGATAGTTTTAGCAACCCCTGATCGGCATGATTCTGTGTCCGGAAATTACACCGACTGAGGGCGCAATTTTTTTACAAAACCTCCTCATGAAATCGAAAAAATGGTTAAAAATAGTTGAAATAAGTATGAAAATGGTGCTTAAGGTATTGGCTCTTACCTGCAACTGAGGACTCTAAATGACCTCTCGGATCTCCCGCAATTTGCTCCAGAACAATTAGGGCACAAGTAGGTAAAAAGCTCTTCACACAAAGGTAAAATGGTCAATGGTAAAAAATAATTACTTTTTCTTCCTTTTATTCATTTTTTCATGAAATATTAGGGTTTTTAAAGTATTTTTGACCTATTTTGCCTCAAAAACTAGATAATGCATTTACCTTTTTGTGCAACAACAGGTGACGAATTATCAATGATGGTAATGGAGTCATGTTTCAGCTCTCTTCTCGACTCGTAAAACTCAAATGAAAAGATCGTTGAGTATTTTTCCATTTTTGACTCGTAAAGGAGAATAAAAATGGGGGGTCTGCTTTCAAGCTCTCTTCTGACTCTTTAAACACGAAAAGCTTGCCGAGCTCTTGTCATTTTGAACTCGTTAAAGGCTGTAAAATATCGTTCACCCAGTATACGTTTACCCCTTTTTCAGGTTGGGATGGACTATTTATGAAAAATGTACTCCTTGACTTAAATGGTCAAGCGGTTCTCTCAAGTATCATTTTCTACCTTTTCGGGCTCGAGAGACACAATTGTACTAAAAGGGACTATGTGGATTTTTCTTTTCTGTGTCTTTTTCAAACTCTCTAAACATGAAAAATATACCGAGTTACACCTTTGCTGGACTCGTTAAAACATTAAACGACATTGGATTCATCACCATGACGAACATGATCTTCTCCTTGCTAGTTCCTCAAAGCATCCAAGCAATTTGGGTTAGCCATTGCTTGAGTGTCAATATCCTCATGCTCACGTTCCTTCCAATCCACCATGTTTCACGATTTTTTTCCTACAAAAACCATATAATCAAGTCAATAAACATCTTTGGCTAGAGAAATTTGGATTCAAATGGAAAAAATGAGAAAAAACATGAAAAGATTTGTTCACCGGCGCAACTATTTTAAAAATAGTAGCGCTGACGATGCGGTTGATAGTTTTAGCAACCCCTGATCGGCATGATTCTGTGCCCGGAAATTGTGTCGACTGAGGGCGTAATTTTTTTACAAAACCTCCTCATGAAATCGAAAAATGGTTAAAAATAGGTGAAATAAGTATGAAAATGGTGCTTAAGGTCTTGGCTCTTACCTACAACTAACGACTCAAAATGACCTCTCGGATCTCCCGCAATTTGCTCCAGAAAAATTAGGGCACAAGTAGGTAAAAATCTCTTCACACAAAGGTAAAATGGTCAATGGTAAAAAATAATTACTTTTTCTTCCTTTTATTCATATTTTCATGAAATATTAGGGTTTTTAAAGTATTTTTGACCTATTTTTCCTTAAAAACTGGATAATGCATTTACCTCTTTGTGCAACAACAGGTGACGGATTATCAATGATAGTAATGGAGTCATGTTTCAGCTCTTTTCTCGACTTGTAAAACTCAAATGAAAAGATCGTTGAGTATTTTTCCATTTTTGACTCGTAAAGGAGAATAAAAATGGGGGGTCTGCTTTCAAGCTCTTTTCCGACTCTTTAAAAACGAAAAGCTTATCGAGCTCTTGTCATTTTGAACTCGATAAAGATTGTGAAACGTCATTCACCCAGTATACGTTTACCCCTTTTTCGGGCTGGGATGGACTATTTACGAAAAATGTACTCCTTGACTTAAATTGTCAAGCGATTCTCTCAAGTATCATTTGCTACCTTTTCGGGTTCGAGAGACACAACTGTACTAAAAGGGACTATGTGGATTTTTCTTTTCTGTGTCATTTTCAAACTCTCTAAACATGAAAAAGATACCGAGTTACACCTTTGTTGGACTCGTTAAAACATTAAACGACATTGGATTCGTCACCATGACGAACGTGATCTTCTCCTTGCTAGTTCCTCAAAGCATCCAAGAAATTTGGGTTAGTCATTGCTTGAGTGTCAATATCCTCATGCTCATGTGATCCAGGTGGATGTTGGTGGCCACCCACCAACCCATTTGGACCCTCACAACTGTCTCTTTCAGTCTTTTCAGTTTCCTAAATTACACCACAGTTTACTATTTTTAGCAGTTTTTTCGGGTCCCGAACTTCCGGAGCCGTTTTGAGGCCCTAAACGACGTTTTTTTGGGATTCTGGGGCAACATGGGTCGTAGACCGATGTTGCCTCCCAAAGTGGTAGTACTCGGATAGATCTTTCTAACGAGCTATCGTGCGCGTCAAACGGAGATCGTATGCCAAAGTTACGACCCCGGGAAATTGATGTACCAATTTACCCAAACGGGGCCCACAATTTGGCGTTTCATCTTCTAGGGTTAGGTTTCGGGATGTGAAGGGTTTTCCATTGTTTCTCAACAATAAATAGGCCTTCGAGCCTCATTGTAATACAGTTCGGAACAGTTCAGAGGCATGTAGCCGCCACATCTCTTCTCAGAGATAAGCTACCATCGCCCTAGCTGGTTTCTCTCCATTTCTGTTTGTAAGCATATTTCAGTATTTTACAGTAATGAAATGAAGTATTATTTCCGCTGCATATCTGTATTTATGGTTATCGCATCTCTGTATTTATGGTTATCTCTGTAATCTATTGTGTTCCTGTCTAAATCCGAATCAGTGGTATCAGAGCGGTCTGCTTTTTCTCTGTTTTTCTTTGCATGTCCCCAACAAGGTCGAGATATAAGGAGTTAGGGCTTGAACTGGTCGAACCTTTGCAAGACTAACCTCGCAAATACCGACGGCCTCCCATGGCGGATGAGAAGAAAGACGAGGGGGCAGGAGATCCTATCAAAATCTTGCTCGAAGAAGCACTCGAGCGGCAAAGGAACGCGATGATGGATAGCTTTGCGCAGATCCTTCAGCGACTACCCAAAAGCGACGCATCGGCTTCCAGCAGCAACTCTGGAAACGCCACGCCCTTCAAGGTACAAGTTAATTTTGAAATCCCCATCTTCGAGGGACAAATAGACGCAGATGCCGTAGATAAATGGTTAAATCTGCTAGATGGGTATTTTTCTGTTCACGAATTTTCAAGTCGGGAAAAGATTGTTTTCGCTCTTCTCAAAGCAGCCCCCCACGTCAAGGACTGGTGGGAAACGTACTGCGAGCAGAAGGATGAAAGTACAGGCTCACTATTTTCAGCCGCACCCACTTGGAATGACTTTCGGGATGCCATCAAGGAACAATACTACCCTGTCGGAAGCTATGAGGACAAATACATCAAATGGACCACACTGCGGCAGGGACGAGACCAAGATGTACCGGAGTTCACAAACATTTTTCATACCCTTCGCACACAGTTGGGTATCAAAGATTCTGAGCTGCATCTGGTACTCAAATACCGTGGCTGCCTGCATAGATACATCCAGGAAGAGATGGTGTTCTTGGACATCCCCTCACTCGGCACAGCATACCGATACGCTGTCAAAATCGAGCAAAAGTTCAAACAGAAGAAGCGAGACTTTGGATCTGCAAATCCGAAGCCCAAAGGACAAAGCCAAGGCGGGGTGACCCAAGACAACCTGTCAAGGCCGCAAGAAAAGAACAACACCACGAAGCCGAGGAAGGACACAGGAAAGTGGTGTGAGTTCCACAAGAGTCCCACTCATAACACAAGTGAGTGTCGGACCAAGCAGTCGTTGGTGGCTGAGTTGAAGGCTTCCGAATCAGATGCATGTTCCGATCCTGAGCCAGAACCCGACAAGGTGAATGGCAAAGGGAAGCAGATCATTGATGCGGATCCCACTGCCACTGTTGCCACCGCCAAGATCAAGAAAAATGAGCCCGAAGATCCAGAGGAGGGGGAGCGTCTTTTCCACTCACAGATGTGGGTGAAGGGTTCACCGCTGCGATTCATTGTCGACAGTGGTAGCCAAAAGAACCTGGTTTCAGCAGAGGTCGTGAAGCGGTTGGGCCTACCGACTACACCACACCCGCAGCCGTACAGTATCGGGTGGCTTCACGAAGGACGAGATCTGAAAGTTCGCCAGCAGTGCCGCCTTCCTTACAGCATCAAGCCCTTCACCGACGAGGTATTATGTGATGTTACACCTCTGGATGTTTGCGATGTATTATTAGGCCAACCATACTTATGGAGGCGACATGCTGTGTATGAGTCAAGGCCTCGCGCTGTCATTATTTCTTTGGGTGATTCATTATACAGGATACCAGAGATAGCTCCACCTACTGCCACATCTTTGATCACTGCTAAGAAAGGCAGCAAGCTCATATCACAGACCAGGAAATTCATCTGTCTGGTTCACTCCCAAAATAAGGGGAAGATCGTTGCTACATCCATGACCCCTGCAAAGGGTTCCTCCATGCAGCAGCAGCAGCAAAGGGATACGGTCATGACAAAACACAGGAACAACTTCTCCTCACCTACATGGGTACCACACAAGTTTCAGGTGGGCAACAAAGTCTGGTTGCATCGACAGAAAGAACGCCTTACCAGAACCCATCAGAAGCTCAGATCACTCCGACATGGTCCTTACAGTAGTACCAAGGCTATGGGGAACAATGATTTGGAGCACATCATTCCTCCATTCCTTCACCTGCACCAAATGTTCAATGTGGACCATCGTCGACCATGCTTCCCACCATCACTGGACACATCAGAGATTGCAGGACAAGTTCAGCAGATGGAGGAACTCAACGCAATGGAGACCATTGCTTCCTAAGGGGGGAGGAATGATCCAGGTGGATGTTGGTGGCCACCCACCAACCCATTTGGACCCTCACAACTGTCTCTTTCAGTCTTTTCAGTTTCCTAAATTACACCACAGTTTACTATTTTTAGCAGTTTTTTCGGGTCCCGAACTTCCGGAGCCGTTTTGAGGCCCTAAACGACGTTTTTTTGGGATTCTGGGGCAACATGGGTCGTAGACCAATGTTGCCTCCCAAAGTGGTAGTACTCGGATAGATCTTTCTAACGAGCTATCGTGCGCGTCAAACGGAGATCGTATGCCAAAGTTACGACCCCGGGAAATTGATGTACCAATTTACCCAAACGGGGCCCACAATTTGGCGTTTCATCTTCTAGGGTTAGGTTTCGGGATGTGAAGGGTTTTCCATTGTTTCTCAACAATAAATAGGCCTTCGAGCCTCATTGTAATACAGTTCGGAACAGTTCAGAGGCATGTAGCCGCCACATCTCTTCTCAGAGATAAGCTACCATCGCCCTAGCTGGTTTCTCTCCATTTCTGTTTGTAAGCATATTTCAGTATTTTACAGTAATGAAATGAAGTATTATTTCCGCTGCATATCTGTATTTATGGTTATCGCATCTCTGTATTTATGGTTATCTCTGTAATCTATTTTGTTCCTGTCTAAATCCGGATCATCATGTTCCTTCCAATCCACCATGTTTCACAATTTTTTCCCTGCAAAAACCATATAATCAAGTCAATAAACATCTTTGGCCAGAGAAATTTGGATTCAAATGGAAAAAATGAGAAAAAACATGAAAAGATTTGTTCACAGCACCGACGCAACTATTTTAAAAATAGTAGCACTGACAATGCGGTTGATAGTTTTAGCAACCCCTGATTGGCATGATTCTGTGCCCAGAAATTGCGCTGACTAAGGGCGTAATTTTTTTACAAAACCTCCTCATGAAATCGAAAAAATGGTTAAAAATAGGTGAAATAAGTATGAAAATGGTGCTTAAGGTCTTGGCTCTTACCTGCAATTGACGACTCAGAATGACCTCTCGCATCTCCCGCAATTTGCTCCAGAAAAATTAGGGCACAAGTAGGTAAAAAGCTCTTCACACAAAGGTAAAACGGTCAATGGTAAAAGTAATTACTTTTTCTTCCTTTTATTCATTTTTTCATGAAATATTAGGGTTTTTAAAGTATTTTTGACCTATTTTGCCTCAAAAACTGGATAATGCATTTACCTCTTTGTGCAACAACAGGCGATGGATTATCAATGATGGTAACGGAGTCATGTTTCAGCTCTTTTCTCGACTCGTAAAACTCAAATGAAAAGATCGTTGAGTATTTTTCCATTTTTGACTCATAAAGGAGAATAAAATTGGGGGGTCTGCTTTCAAGCTCTTTTCTGACTCTTTAAACACGAAAAGCTTGCTGAGCTCTTGTCATTTTGAACTCGTTAAAGGCTGTGAAACGTTCACCCAGTATATGTTTACCCTTTTTTGGGCTGGGATGGACTATTTACGAAAAATATACTCCTTGACTTAAATGGTCAAGCAGTTCTCTGAAGTATCATTTTCTACCTTTTCGGGCTCGAGAGACACAACTATACTAAAAGGGACTATGTGGATTTTTCTTTTTTTGTGTCTTTTTCAAACTCTCTAAACATGAAAAATATATCGATTTACACCTTTGTTGGACTCGTTAAAACATTAAACGACATTGGATTCGTCACCATGACGAACGTGATCTTCTCCTTGCTAGGGCTCATTAAAATTACTAGGTCGGATTCGTCCAAAGGATGAACTTATAGTGCAAGCACATGCTATCCCCTTCAAGCTTGTGATAAAAAATAATTGGGGTACCTGCCAGCAATGGTGGGGGAAATTGGAAATTCTATTAGTCATGTCAGCAACTCGCTCTTGAACATGAAACTTTTTGCTTTGTGTTGGGTTGGGATATCCTCCTTTTCATCTTGACCTTCCTAGGTTGGGCCATTCGTTTTTGCCTTCCATTTGATCTCTACCACGTCATCATGACCACCAATCCTATGGATCAAAAAGCTTCCAAACTCCGGAGTTGTGTCGTCGATATTTTCAAGAGTTAGTTCTTCTGCAGTTACACTTAATCCTGATTCTCTGTATCATTTGAAATCATTTTCATGCCCTAATGGAAAGTTCTTCGCACCCGACAACAAACTCACATCATTGGCTTTTGATCGGATGATTTCACGGGTGTTCGACGTTAGTTCCTTTATTCACATTCCGTGAAATATGTTGTTGGTACCTTGAGAGCCATTATCATTATTGGTGGTTTCTCTCACACTTGTTAATGGTTCATATGATTGATTGGTAATCAAGCGATATTCTAGCATGTTTGTCTTCAACACATTCATTCATATGTTAGGATTTTGACTTTGATCGGGTCATTTGGAGGGCAAGACCCTGGGCTCAGATTACAAAATTCTAGGTTGCAAGGCGATGTGACATGTTCATGTTGATATACATGTCTTTTTCAGATGGATGGTCGTGACTATACCATGAGTTGTTATGTGTGATCCTTATCATTATTGGATGGTTGCGACCATACCATGAGTTGTTATGTGTGATCCTTCTCATTATTGGATGGATGCAACCATACCTTGGTTTCATTATGATCCTTTCTATTAGATGGTTGTGCCCATGCCTTGGCCTTGGATCCATTTACATGATCATTCTCTGGATGGATATGTTCATACCACGATTCATGTATAATTTCTTAGAGTTTTCAATGATATATATGTATCTATGCTAGCTTTCAGGTTTTTGATGATGGACTCCGGCTCCCCACATCCACTTGTAAAGCATTTCACCCCTCACTCTAGTTCGACCTTCATGCTTTAGGGGGCATCTGTTACACAACATTTTGTCACTATCCCTGTACTCCCCGTATAAGATACTTGAGGACCTCTATAGTGAACCCAAAATGCTTTCCCATCATGAAGAAACTCCTAGTATGTCCCTCTTCATGAGCAGAATAATTCCCTTTTGCATGATTTCCCAAGAATCTTCTTTTATCCCAGTTTACAAGACCGACACTACTGACCAGTTTCCTCCTCATGCTGATTTGCAGAGATTAAAACTATCCCTCATGCTGTACGGAGCGACTGAGCCTTTTTCTAGTCACGTTGATCCTCTTTTGGAAGGTTTTTTAAATATGGAGCTGAAGCTTCCATGTCTAGAAGCTTCGTAACAGAAGTTTGGTAGATGGTTGGGCCGGATGGAGTCGAGGAAGTCAGTTTGGGCTCCTTTCCCCTATTAGGATGGAACAAACTCAAGAGATAAGACCTTCTCCCATGATGAGAGGAACCATCTCCCATCCATCCAAGCTATATAAACCTCTCTTTTCCCAAGCTAAACTAGTTTTGGAGTGAGTTTGAATTATCAGTAAGTCATCTATAGCTTATAGCTTTCTAGTGTAAGAGGGAGAATAGTGTGTTTTTGGTTTGGTTTGAGACTAGAGGGAAAGAGGCCTTAAAACTTCCATTGTTGGGGCTATCCATGAAGTGCTAGCAGAAGTGTGGGAACCCGGATATGTCGGAGGAGACCAGCAACGTCAAGGCACCAATTGTAATCTCTTTCTGATTTATATAAATGCAACTATTGATTGATTTCCTACATGAAGTGTCATTTTACATCTTTATGGCTTAATGTTCCTTGACCTATTAAGTAGGCTAAATACAATATTGTATGCTATCATGTTTGTTGTCGTTGTTGTTTGCTTGTTTCAGGTATTCGAAGGAAGGAAACATAAGATAGCTAGAGTGATGAAACATGATCATCACCAAGCGCAATAGCGTTCTAAGAGGTAGGCCCTCTTAATTGATTCTAGCTTAAGGAGATTTCCATATATTGTTTGTTTGTGGCTAACCCCACTCCCTTAGGCTAGAGGAATTGTTTGTGTCCGCACAGAGAATTTACCTGCACCATGGGGGGGGCATGGGAATTGTAAATTTCATTTTTTGGGGTCAAGAAAATAGTCAACAAATTATCTTAGCCAAAGGTTTTATATTCTTTTAGTTCATATATTTATGGAGTTTATCTCAATTTAAGGTTTTCTCAACAAAAAGTTTTGAATTTTCTTGTTTGAGATTATTCATTTTTCTCAATTAATAATTTATGTTCTTGTAATATAAATAAAATTAGAATAAAATTGTCAAGGTTGAATGAATCTCTCCACTCTGATATTTTCAAACTCTTGGACAAGAGTTTAATTTAACCCATGGTTGGTATATTTGCAAAAAATGCTTTCAACCAATAGATGGAAAACAACTATGGGCCAAAATATCTTCTTAGCCAAGACCCTTTTAGTAAACCAAAATGTTTCAAAGTCTATTATACTCATGTACACACACACGCACTAAAATGAATACACATCTTTAAAAAACTAGATACCTATGTAGATCATTTATTATTCTTACCTAAAATGTTTAAAAATATATAGTGGATGATGATGATGACAATGATTAACATCCTCTAAGACCTACAGGATCTATCAAACCTTAAGAAGATAGGAGATTAGTCAAAATTATTTAACATTTTATTTTTATGCTTAAAAATACGTGAGAGAAGAGTTTGCAAATCACCAAAGGTCAAGAAAGTTGGCACTCCGACAAATATTTTGATATTTATATCAAACGGGAGTGTAAAATGGACAATCTAAGAGAAAGTTATTCTCATCTTCAACCCTCTTAAGATGACACATGTGACAAAATCTTTTATCCCATGGAATTTTGGGAATTGATGATGCAAAAGAACCTCTTTAAAGTCAACAAGACCTAGAGGGTCTTACCACAATTACTAAGGGGAGTGGTTTTCCTTAATACAATTCAGTTTATGAAGATAGGATTTAGGGATTTGATTTTCCAAATGTAATAGTGACTAATTAGAGAAATGAGGGATTATTTCCTCATCGACATGTAATGTGCTATTTGAAATTATTTGTTAAGGGAATTAAATATTTTAGGCTTACATTGAATATTTTCTATGTAGTTGTGATTTAATCCATATTGAGTGGATCTCAACAAATCATTATTTTGTATATAGATAAATTACGCAAAAAATATTGTTATGTAGAATTTATGACTGCAGACGGAAGTGTCTTCCCTAGACCTAGTGGACTAGTCTAGAACAATAGAAATCAAAGAATATAAAGTTCTCCTTAGAGAAATTGGAGAATAGAAGGAGGCTTACTTGGGATCAGTCTTCTCTCCTCTCATCTTGTAAGCTCCAATCATAGCTTCGATTGCTATTAGAACCTGCATATGAAATCAACACAAGCTAAAGATCTATGACATCTATGTAACATTATCCAATTACTCTATTCAACGGATCAACAAAGCATTGAAACACATGAATGCAAACATAACATAACACATATGAAAAAGGTATACTCTTTTTATTAATATAAATAGGAGAGAGTTTACAATAAAAAATAATAGTTGATCTTATAGAGATCTCCCCAAGTTGACTTGTCCTTCCTTTTCACAAAGCACACCTCTATGTCACCCTAATGCATGAAGATGATGAATCTCTTAGATTCATGGTAGCAGCATGAGGATATCATTAGTCTTGAAAATTCAACCCTCATGTTGTATATGGATGTATATTTATAGGAGAGTGTGGTAGTTTAGGAATTCTTATCCATTTACCAATCTATGATTGAGATCCACTATTGATGGGATGACGAGCTCAAGGGATAAGAGGTGAAATCTTCAAGGTAGGATGAAATAGGATTCAAAGTTCTTATTCGAGGTAAATGGTTGAAACAACTCTTGGAATTTTTATAGAAGATGAAGCTTTGGGATTCTTTTTAATTTTCCTAAATTTCTAGAATCAATGGATCCCCAACAAGGGACAACCCGATATTGATCAATGTTGGTGCAAAACTAGGAAACTTACTGCTGAAGATAGGTAACAAAAGGGATAGGGTGTGCTCGGGCTTAAAAGCATTAAAATGAAGTAGGTAGACCCAAAAAATCAGGGATTTGGGAAATTCATGCTTAGGGATTTGTGTAGGAATGATGACAAAGTGTTCATGGATGTTGATTGATCCAGTTTGTAGGCTTATTAACCAGATGCGACAAAATGGCCCATAACAGATTTCCCCCTAAAGCACAAAGTCAGAAATAGTGGCTGATGACTAATGTGCTTTACCTTGTGACAAGTTCATATCAAGAACTACTGGTGAAGATCATAATTTTTTACAATAAATTTTCATCATGATATCTCTGCTGAGGGAGGCATATTCATTCTCAGAACATATATATATATATATATATATATATATATATATATATATATATATATATATATATATGTATGTGTGTGTATATATATATATGTATGTATGTATGTATGTATGTATGTATATATATATATATATATATATATCTGTGTGTGTGTATATATACATATATATGTATATATATATATATATATATATATATATATATATATATATGTATATATGTATATATATATATATGTCTATATATGTATATATGTATTATATATATATATATATATATATATATATATATATATATATAGTGTTTCTTATGGTTCTATTATCTTTTTCAATGTATGTGATGTGTATTGAATTTAATTTACATGTGTCACAAATGTCTATCTAAAACATGATTAACCAATGCATTTGTCAATGTGTTTATATTTCTATAAATATGTTGATATTGGATGAAATCAAAATATCTTTCCAGAAGGTGAACCCTCATGAGCATGCGAAGCATAGTCGGACTTCTAACTGAAAATACATTAGTCAATTGTAGTACTATAAGTTGTGTGTCAAGTTTGATAACTATGCAGTGGATACCATGGGAAGTAGCATCAGCTAGTAATTCAATCACTGTGCTATACTCAACAATGCTATTTGTAGGGAAATCGATACAAATCCCTTATATAATCACTAACTCACTATTAAAATCATATATAGCCCATGTTGTGGAAGAGAGGTTCTGAGTACTATGACTAGCACCATCAGCATAACCAACATATGGTTCGAGGGATGCTGACATCTGTAAAAAAAATGTAAATAGGATTAACAAAAACCGTAGGAATCTCTGTAGGGAACACACTGTAAACACACTCAATTAGACATATATACAATATGCACACAATGCACTACGCAAAAAACTCAAGCATAGTATTTCCTAAGGTACAACCCATTTCTAGGTTGCGCCAAGAGAAATTGATTGAAATCAACATGCTCATAGGCCCCTTTAGCAAGAGCACATTTGAAAATGTATGGACCTAGCCACATTTTCTCGAACTTCCCCAATCCTAATTTATCAAACTCTTGGTTGTATAAAAAAACAAGGTCTCCTTCCGAGAATACATGAGACTTGACACTATTGTCATATTGCACCTTGATGAATTTCTTATGGGCTTCATTATCCATTGCGACATCACACCAAGTTTCATCCAAGCACGTTAGATGTAAGAGACATTCCTCTTCCATGGAAGTGGTAGGGAGGAGTTGAAAAGTAAGTTTGATAGATGAAATTTCACATTCAATTGGGAGGATTACTTCTAGAACATAAGCCAATTTGAATGATGTGAACCTGGTAGTAGTCCTAAAGAAGGTTTGATATGCCCACAAGACCACATAAAAAATAATATGCAATTCTGATTTTTGGACCCATATCATATGTTAAAGCATTTTTTTGAGAACTTTATTGATTGCGTCAATTTTCCCATAACCTTGAGGGTAGTAGGGAGTGGAAATCTCATGGGAATGTCCTAGTTTGGTAGTTAGTTCATACATCATGTGATTGCGAAAATGTTTTCCATGGCCCATGACTACAACCTGTGGAACACGAGACCATGCAATGACATTATTCAAGAAAAAGATAGTAGTTGTTTCACTATTATTATTGCATCTAGGCATCACCTCAACTCACTTGGTAAAATAGTCAACCGCTAAGATGATATAGACATGCTCCCCAGACAACTGAGGGTTACATGTCATGAAATCAAAGCCCCGTTTAGAAAAAGGACCAATGACGATAACATGATGCAGAGGAACATGTAGAGCACGGTTCTTATGATTGTATATCTAGCATGCATGAAAATTTTGGACAATGAGGATGCAGTCGCAAAATGTGGTAAGCCAAAGGTAACCGGCATGTAATATCTTCTTTGTAGTGGCATAACTAGAAACATGACCGCCACATGTGCCAAAATGGAATTCATTTAATAATTTCTCAGCCTTCTCATGAGTGAGGCACCTTCTAAAAACTGTATTGATACCACGACGATAAAGGGTGTCATTGATTATAATGTAATTCATGGCTTGATATTGGATATGTCTCTAGTTAGAGTGAGCGGTATCAGACCAGAAAGTATGGGTATGGAGATATATGATAATGTCTCCATACCACGGGTCAGATGATGAGATTAGAAACAATGACTTAGCCAGAATAGAATCGCCAGATGTTGTTTTAGATTTGGTAGTGGGAAGGTCACAAATTAGATCACCAAAAACTAAGGATTTATTCAACTTGGATTCGATGAATTCCAATTCGAACTCATGTAGGATGAAAAATCACTTAGAGTACTTCCCCCACAGTAATTGCCACGATAAGATTTACGTCATTGGTTTTCAATAGGAAACAACCATGGTCTCGCGAAGAAGTATGTAATGGCAAAATCTATGCATATCGTGGACAGATGACAAAGCCAACTTTTCGACATGAGTGTACTTGAATTTGGTATCATTGAGATTCCAAATAAAGTAATAAATTGGATGTTAAGTTCCTACATCATCCTGTTGAACCAATACCATGGCAATGGTAGTAACTTCAGCAATGAGGTACATGAAGTAATCGCGTTGGTACTCTAGGGGATACGACAAGGATTCATGAATCAGTACATATTTCAAGGCATAAAATTCCTTTGAGCAACGTCATCCCAATGGAAGGGAACCCATTTCTTTAACAAGTGAGTAAATCCTTTAGATAGTTTGGTGTACTTGGGAATGAACCTCCGAAGAAAGTTAGCCTTCCCTTGGAATCATTGAAGTTGAAGGAGGGAAGAAGGAGCAAGCAGATCAATGATTGCTTGGGCTTTCAACAGATCAATACGAGTTACATGTTTTTATACAACAAAACCAAGAAGTTGACCGAACTTAGACAAAACACATACTTTTGAAAAATGAGTTGAATTTTATAATGCCTACATCATAAAAATATGACCCTAAGATGCATTCGGTGATCAGTTCAATGTTTTGAGTGAGCAGGAAAATCATCCAAATATGGTTTCATAATATGTTTGATGTCATGGAAGGCATAATTCATTACCCTTTGAAATGTAGCCCCAACATTATTTAATCAAAAAGGGAGTTTACGATACGCAAATGTTCCTGAGGGACGAATCAATGCAGTCTTATGTTGGTCTGCCAGTAGAATGATGATCTGATTATAGCCAGAGAAGCCATCCATAAACAAACATATCTCACGACCGACACAAACATCAAAAATATAGTCGATGAATGAGGTGGGATAATTGTCCTTTGGATAAGCATGATTGATGTCCCAATAATCGACACACACACAAATTTTTCCCTATTTCTTCATGACAAGAACAATTTTATACCCCCAATCAGTTAAAGGTATGGGATAAATGAAACCAAATGCGTAGAATTTTTTCAAATTCAGCTTTAATAGTAGCAAAATTCTTGGGATGGATCGAATGGAGGCACTGCTGAACGGGTTTAATGCTAGGATACGTCTTAATTTCATGCACAATGATGTTTGGATTGATACATGTCATTTATTCATAAGACCAGGTGAAAACATCTCTAAACTCCTAGAATAGGGATTTATAAGCCTTGATATCATCGAGAGAGAAAGATGCATCGATATGTATATTTTCGATAATGTCGAGTTTAATCAAAATGTCAAGAGGGATGGTCTCTTCAATATTCGATAAGTTATTCTCAGAATCGACATCGTAGATGTACGCAAAGTTCATAGACAACTCAATGATATTAGGTCGATAAATTTCACTAAGATTTTCCTTGAAGGAATTTGGCAAGGAGGAATGATGATGATGGTTCTCCCATGGTGCAACATCCACTATCATGATCTCCATGATGCTCTCATCGGTAGGAAATGTATGAGAGAAAGAATCAAAGGACATGCCATAATATTAAGAATTGTCAACCGAATTAGTTGAATAGGAAGGATCAAAATAAGCCATGCAAGCCAAATAGATCACTTCGTAGTCGAGCTCAATGGGGATGAGTGACATACAATCACCAGAACTATTGATATTAGATTCATATGGCACTACCTGTTAGCACCTAAATCTGCCTTAGGTTGAAGGAAGGAAAAATTAAGGGTAACCACAAACCACGCTCAGTCTGGTAGCTAGCCCTACCAGAACAGGAGAGGGCTCTCTCCAAGTCACGCTCAGCGAATAAGTAAACAGAATGGTCTGAGATGACTAACAGTGAAATATTGATCTTAGGCTAGTAAGTAAATATGGATACAAAAAGCAATTTTTTATGAATGACTGAGTTTCTGGGATGGTATGGGACCAATGGACAGCAATGAGCAGAGAATCTAATACAAAGGCACAGATTACTTCGTGAGGCAAGACAGGCGGAAAGTCTAGCAATTTAGTTTGAAATAACGCGGAATGGAGGAATTGCTTAGGAAGGTGAAAAGGGCATAAGTACATGAATCCTTTTCAATAGAATAATAACACTGAACATGAAATTTTCCCACAGGCAGAGCAATAAAAATGAATTCTACCTTATCTAACTTAGAAAATTTCACTGGAAATGAATATGAAATGAACTGTGAAACATTACGAAATACATATGAAACATAAGAGACAAATTTTCTACACTCACAACCACATGAATCTCATGAAACAGAGTCGCTGCCTTGCATTAATCCTCTGTCAAAATATACAATGAAGAACTGAGTTTCTCTCCCACAGTCTCCCTGAAATTACAAGCCAACCAACCCTTTGCAAATGGTTTTCATACAATATATAGAATGTGCCATGAAGAGATAGAATGCCCAAGGGTTGGGGAGTTACTCAAATCATTACAAAATGGAGGTGGAAAGCCAACCATTAGCTACAGGTGCAACGTTACAAACATGACAAATGGCTTGGGTGACTGTTTACCTTCCTTTGCCACTTGGATAGAAGCCAATCTGGAGTGAAAATACTTTAAATTACACCTTAGGTGCCGAAAAAGTGAATTTTAGATGAGAGGGCCCACTTTTGAAAATTCGTGAATCCAAATTTCGCGAAACGGGTGCGATTTTGGCCTTTTTCTCTATATGCGCCGCGCCCAATTCTATATGCGCCGTGCCACTTTGGAGGCTATTTTGAGGAACCTTTAGGAGTCTAAAATGTGCCCAAGTGTCCTTGCTGGAAAGCTTGGCCTGTCTACTTTCCAATGCAAGTGGAATTTCTGAATTTGGTGCTCATTTGCCCCTCCAAATCTTCATTCTCCCAAGACTGCTTCCTGTGTGTCAAAATAGGGGCAGAGAGGTCATTTTTTGAGTGTTTTTGACCTCCTGGAGACTCAAATCATGCCCAAATTTCTTGTCCAAGCACCAGTAGTCGTGATTTTTCATGCTAAATCCAAAAATGCAAACCATTTGTGATTTGGAGCTCCCAATCCTAAGCATCGCGCCAGTGGCGTGACGCACAGGGAGAAAAAACCTGTGTTGTGACCAAAAATTTTCCATGTGACCAAAATTGCCCCAAATTTCTTGAAATTTGGGCTGGAGATCCTCTATGAGGTGATATGCTAGGCCAAAGAGGCTTTTTCCAATATCTAAAGTTGATCGGGCTCCCTTTGCCTCTTTTGCTTCTTGATTGCCTTCCTCAATTTAGCCTTCAAATTCCTGATTCGAGCCTTGCATACTTTGTTTCGCGCCATGTAGTGGAAAGCCATGTGTCTTAGCAGTGCATGGTCCTTGTTGGCCTTGTCCAGCAGCCTCTCCAAGTGCATGTTAACTCTCTCGAGGTTGGCCTCCTGATCCTCATTAATCTCTTGCTCCAATGACGTGAGCTCAACTCTTCTCCTTTGTGCAGCTTGGCGATGCTCACGAATGTTTTGTAGCTCCATGATCACTTGTTGATCCTCCAGTTGTTTGTTCCTCTACTCCAGATATTTCATGTTCCACTTAGCCCTCTCCAAATCAAGGGACAAGTCTTCGATCTCTGATTGCTGCTCCTGGATGATCTCTTTGAGCTGTGCACTGGTCGGTTCTGTATCTGTATCATCATCATGAAGGAGAACGAATTCGGTCTCTCGTTCACTTGATGGCTCACCTGAAGGCCCCTCATCATGCATTGGCTCCTTACCTCTGTCCTGTACTTGTAGTGCTAATGTCGGAAGCGAGGCCTCTTCCACCCCGGGTGGAGATAATACTCGCTTTGCTGCTACAAACAAATGTCTAGCACCCCTCTGATATGTGATGAATACTAGCATAGTAGTGGTCTCATCCCTAACATGTTTGCCACTCTTGTGATGTCTCCTGGGAGCCTGCTCTTCCGAGGATGAGTCACTTTGTGTCTCCATCTCATACTCTGATGAATGATGTGACGCCATGACTCCTATGTGTCTAGTATTTAGGCTGCCCTTTGATGATGGTGTGAAGCTAGGTGCTTTTGTGATATCTGCCACCAAGGGGAACAATGAAACAAAAGGGAGTATTAGGAGGGGAGTAATGTGACGGGAATAGGGGTTATGGGGAGAATTTTGTTTAGGGATATGTAGGGGGTTTGGGTATTTGATAGGGTATGTTTTTCGGGTGTTATGTTGACAAATAAGAGGAGGGGAAAGAGAATAGGGTTTGGTAGTGTTTTAGGGTAGGGATAATAGGAAAAATGAGAAAGGGAGGTGTTGTGCCCTACAACAACCCCCCATTTCATAACATTTTTATCACAAAAAATTTACATATGAAATGGGTCCCTTTTAAATTTTTAATTGGCATTAATAAACTTGTTCAAATAAGGTATGATAATCAAATGAATTTATGCAAAAAACCCTTGTTGAACAAATGATAAGCAATTTTTGGTTAAGTCCAAAAAAGTAATCGCAAGTTCGGTTGCCATCTTGGTTTTTCCCGATGCGATATCGCTTTCGGCCATCGGCAATAGCCAATGCACACACAAAAGGGCACATACCTTTTCCCCGATGCGACGCGATATCAGCAATCGGCTATCGGCACGGCACTATGTCTTGTGAAAAATGTTTTAACACTCCGGCCCGATGCGATATCGCATATCGGCAATCGGTACAATCCTACGCATTTTCATAAGACGTTTATATCCTTTCCCCGATGCGATATCGCTATCGGCATTCGCTAAAAGCAATTGATACACATTCAGGGGTTATGTTCGCGCGCCGAATGCGATATCGCAATCGGCGTTCGCTAAAGAACTTTCCCAAGTGATAACGCCACACACACACTTCCGATGCGATATGATGACGCTTAATGATGACCTCAGTTCCAAAAGGTGATTATTTCAAAGCATTAAAGTTATATTTAAACTCGATTTGACAAAAGCACAGATTTCAAAATGCCGTTAAGTAAAGGGATAAGGTAATGCATGCGTATTTAAAGCTTTGCCCCTTCGAATTAACGAGCAATTACGATTAGACCTTTGAAAAAATCTATTACACGCTTTAAGGGGTCATTCGGTTTAATAACTTAAGTAATGGTCATTTATGAAGCTGTAGGCCGTAAAATCACCATCATTGCATCTACGATGCCTTCTCAAATCATTAGATCCGCAGCCTCTTTTAGGAATAATCTCGCCACGCTTCAAATCATATATTTATCCCGTTATGGATTGTCATTGTTATTTCTTTGTTACGATTTCTCTTGCACTTGTGTAGAATTCGACTACCGAGAGAAGTCTGAATATGATGGGAAAGAAGTTCAAGAAGGTGGCAGGTTCTACTGCGACACCTGCCTCAGGCCAAGCTGCTACACCTTCAAGGAAAGGCTTAATCTCAGATACTACATGCACTGGTCTTACTGGTACTACATGGCAAGGGACATACAATTTGCTAGAAGGAGAACAACCAGAAGCGACAGTAACGGAGGCAAGTGTGGATGAATTAAGAAAGTCTGAGGCAACTCTTAAAGATTTGGCTGACTCTTTTCTGCACAGAATAGCAGCCAGGGAACAAGTCTTGCCTTATACTGATGTGGTACGTTGGGCAATTGAAGAAATTCCTCTCACTAATAGAACCTTCATTTCTAAGGATGGAAGGATTTTCGGCTCCTTCAAGCCTGACGACTTGAGACGAATGTATCATTTGCCCAATCCCGAGCAAGTCTATAACAGAGCATTTGTGGAGAAATTCGCGAGAGAGAATGAATCACCAGCCAAACCTCTCCGAGATTGGAGGCAAAATCCAGCAAAACACAAGCAGGATATGTCGGGTAAGTACTCCAATGCCTCTTTGGCTTCACCTTACTGCTATGCTGGAATTATGATGTGTAGATTGTGGGGATTTCATGATTCTGCAAATATCCATGTTGATATGGTTCCCTTAATGGAAGCGGCCGTTAATAGTATAATTATGGATTGGGCCACTATCCTGTCTGATAAGTTGGTCTTAGCTATTCGTGAGTTTAGGGCCAAAACCAGAGTCACTGAGAGAAAAATCCCACCTTTTTATTACTCTGCATACATTATGGATGCCCTTTGTTTTAATTCTGAGTTTCCTGTCCTTGGTTGGAGATGGACAACCCATGACCCAACACCTATTCATTTGTATCATCGTAAATTGTGGAAACCCTCTCACAAAGACCATTTGTACCAAATTTGCAATGGTTTTATGGTTCCCGTTCACTATTCTATTTTTGACAGACCTATCCCTAGGATTTCCTATGAAGCCTCTTTTGACCTACCAGCCGTAGCCCATTGGTTCGGCGAAGAATGTTTTTCTTATATCAGAGTTTTTGGAAGCAAGGCCAGGCCACATGTTCTCCCCTTATACATGCCAGACAAATTGCTAGCCCGAGAAATCTCCTATCAGATCATGTCTGAAGGTGTTACCCAAACTCTCAAAGAGGAGAAGAAGAGAGGATGGCCATCGTTTCCTTTAAGAATTGGAGTTTATACGCTGCTAAATTATAAGCATGCAGAAAAGGAAGCAGCAAAACTCCAAATGCTATCTCTAGTTTCTATTCCCAACAGACTCTATGACCCGAAAAAGACTGCTTTCATTGCCTTGGAACAGGCTAAGCTGACAAAGGTTGTTCACCAAGAAGACCAGTTTGACGACCTGTTCATGGGTGCTGATTCAATAAGCCAAGTCCAACAACTTGCTGCGATGAGATATGAAGATATGGAATTAACTGAATTTAATAAACTTAGAAAGCAAAGGTTGCAAACTTTGCCTCTAAAGTTATTATCTACAACCCCAACTTCATCCTCAAGCGAGCCTGATCAGCAAGAAATAAATTCACCTCCCGTTACAATTAGAGAACAGGAGGAAAGTCAAAGAAAGCTGCAGGCAGAAAGGCATAGAAGAGAACAAATAGAAAGGCAGCAAAAAGCACAAATTGAACAAGAGCAAAGAAGAGAAAGGGAGCAAGAAGAGCAAAGAAGACAAAGGGAGATAGAAGAACAGAGACAGAGAGAAATAGAAGAACAGAGGAAAAGAGAGGAAGAAGAAAAAATAAGGAAAGAACTGGAAGATAGGCAGAAAAAGGAATTGGAAGAACAGCAACGGAGAGTACAAGAGGAGCAACAGCGGGAGGCATTCGAAGAACAGCAGAGAATTGAAAAAGAAAAAGAACAGAGTAAGCAAATCTCTGTTGATACTGAATTGATTAAGGAATGGAATCAATTTGATTCCATTATAAGTGGTAAAGAAGCCTCCAAAGACTCAGATGCCTTAAAGACTCCCGATACTACTGTTTCTCCGGTTCTTGAAGAAACCAGCGGCCCATCCACAGTACAGGACGTTGAAGAAGTTACTCAGAATCCATCTGATCAAGTTGATCTTCAGGTAGAGGAAATTCCTCCTCTAGACATTTTCTACAGCCCTAAGCATAAAGCCATTGTAAGACGCTCAAGGAAGAGGCGAAGGCTTGATCAACCTTCTGTTTCAAATGAGCAAACAGTCACGGGCAATGTCGTCTGGAAGGGAGAATTAAGTCCCTCTGAAGATTTAACAAAGCTGTCGCAATTTGCGGGAGCTTATTCAGCAGCAACCATTGACAAAGCATCCGAAGTGAGTCTTCTTTTGAAGACTAAAGAGCATGAGGTATATGCATTGCAAGCAGAAGTGATAGAGGCAAAGAATAAGGCGACACAGGCAGAAGAACAATTACTGGCTCAACAACAAGAGAATCATTTGTTAACCCAGCAAATTGAAAAACTAAGGATAGACCAAAGTGACATTAAAGCACATGAATTGGTAGAGGCATTATCACAGTTGGAGGCATCAAATGAGCTGTTAATGAAATCTAAAGAGGATCAAATAGTTCAGCTCTCAGCACAGCTTGAAGGTATCAAAGGTGCCAAGAGTATTGAAGATTTCAGAGCAGAGGCAACTCTGATAAACGGCGCTTTGATATCTCAGATCAGACTTTTGTGCCAACAGCTAGTTGAAGCTGAGTCACTTTGTGATATATCTACAGCAGTATGTGAGCAAATCGAGAAAGCCAGGACTAACTTGGATCAGGCCGAAGATGAAATAATAGAATATATTGAATGGCAAGATACTCCAGAAGGGCAAGCTGCTAATTTAGCCCGAATCAGTGTAACATACAAGAACATACTTTTCATGGAATGGGAAACACAGGTAATGAAGGCAGAGAGGGCAGCATCCAGGTGCAAAACAATTTCCAAAAACATGATCAATATAGTCAATTATACATTGTATCTGGCTAACATGATTTCACAATGCACACCTGGAAACATAACAACCGCGAATATGCTGGAGCACAAGAATTATCCTAAGCTGGAAGAACAAGGGCGGTTAATTGCTGGAGTGAATACCTTGACCTCCGATGCATACTGGCTTTTCCTGATTAAAACCGCATTCTCAAAGGTCGGCTCTTAACTGCCTAACCGACGCTCTCCGATACCTGATCGCCGATTTCCAAGATGCCACATATGATGCACAGCTGACTTCGCGCCTCAATACTCCACCAGAAGTAGAGCCAATGCTGGCGATATGTCAGCGAAAGAGTAAAGGCAAAGAGACAGCTGACTGAAGCATCGCCGCCGACTGCCGAATCACCCAAATGAAAAATGATATTTGTTGATGCCGATTTCTTAGTTTTCAGTTTTTAGATATTTAGTAGTTAGATTAGCATAGTATTTATAGACCCTTTCATTGTTTTGGAAAGGGTCGTAAAATTTTGTAAAAGACTAAAAGGCTGAAGTTTGCACTATTGTGCTTCAGTCTATATTCTTTTTTGAAACTCGACCACTGGTCCTTAATTTTACTTGGAATGCTGTTTAAGTAAATTGTGCACTATTGTCGTTTGCTTGGAATGCTTTCTGGTTGGAAGGAAGGACTGCGACATAGCGATTAATATATTGGATTGATCAAACAGCTTGCATGGTACTATTATCTGTATCTGTTCTCTTTTCAGTTATATGAATTGCTGTGTTATTACTTTGCTATTATTGAATACATGTATGTAATACAACAACAAGTCTTCATTTCATATCACTATTGAATGTTTTGTGATTTGTTATCTTTCACTCATGTATGTATCAATGATATAAATGACTGAGTGCAGTAATTCGCTATTATAGCTCTGCGTAACTACTTACGCAGAGCAATCTCAAATGATTAAACATCTATGCTTGTTGTTAGTGTCATCTATATGCCTGTCATTAAGCATAGTTTATCAAACGCTGTACTGTCTGAATTGATAAGTCCCGGGATTAGCTTATAGTTTTTGTATTTCTTTTATAGTTTAGTTATTTGTTTATTATCATTTCATATCTTAAATCATCCATCCATCCCGTTTACTTATAATCTTTGGGAAACTGGTCCCGTTATCCCCAGTCGGAGCCACTATTCCAAACGGAAAAGGAGCTGCACTAAGTTCCGGACCGGGTGGTTTCCCCGATGTTGTTGCAACGAATTTCGGGGCATCAACAGGAGGATAGGGAAAAATGGTAGGTGAGGGAAAAATGGTGGGTGAAAATGGAACCTTGGCCTCAATACCACAATTATGCAACCCTAGCAACAATGGCCTTTGGTGTTTTCTTGTGGTTGATTTTATGAGTTTTGTTGCATTCAAACATAGCCATAAACCACCATATCATTTATAAACTTTGATGAACAAGTCATGTCATAGAGCCTACCTTTCAATTTGATGGGCTTCACAAAAAAATTGAGGAAATTTGGCACGGTTTTGGCCCTCTGTGGGTGTGCGCCGCGCCCTGGGTGTGTGTCGTACCTGTTGAAAAAATACACTGAAGGATGGCTTTGTGTGCGCCGTGCCCTCTGTGTGCGCCGCGCCCTGAAAACTGCCTCCAACCTTCCTCCAAACACGCACAATTCACACTCAAACACTTTGCAATGTTTCCCTATGCACTTGATTCGCACAATGACTTTGATTTTGGTGGAAACTTGTATATAAAGACTTGGAAGTCATGGGTTAAATTTTTGCTTCTTCAAAAACCCATTTTTCTAATGTTATGTTTTGACACTTTTTCACTGACTTAAAGCAACACTGATTTTCACTTTCCCTTTGAAATTTTAGCTCAAATGATGAAATTTTCAGCACTCTTTGTAGGGATTGCACGACAGGACATTTGGCCACGAAAAACATGCCTACATCTGAAGAAATCAATTGACGAATTTTTTGAAAATTTTATCACCAATGACACTGTTTGACTTTTCTTCAAAACAGAGTTTTGAAGAACAATCGAAGTTTATCAATATGATGATGAAACTCTTTGAATCATTACTTTGTAAGGGCCTCACTCTGGCCTGCATGGCTTTACTGGACATATTTAAAGACCAAATTGATTAATCCCTAGACCTAATGATCGAAAATGACTTTTGTCCATTAAAGGACCAGACCTTGACTGTCATGGACTTTGGTGATCATTGATAAAAGACCTAAGCCAACAGGAGCCAAACATGAGGGGAAATGACTAGCATGACCTTTTTCGTCAGATTATGGCATGCTCCTAGTGGAATGCAGCTGGGTAAATGGAGCGGGACTCCTAAAAATGAAATGCATAAAGAGTTTTTATCTCTGACATAGGACTAACCAGACCGACTGTAACACTACCCACAGATCAAATGGAGTAGTACAAGAAGATATCATACTAATATAGGAAACCGAAGTAGATTTGTTAGGAAGTGGAGGAGGAGGAAGAGAAACAGTTCCCAGGAGAGAGGAATACTTAAGTAGTCCAACACCAACATGTTGATATGGGTGAGATGTTTCCGCTATAAGAGGGACGCTTCCAGTAACTAAAAAATCAGTGGAAAAGAAAGTGAGCTTATCAATGGCTACTACACCACATTTGTGAGGAAACGTGATCATTCTAAAATATGTCAAAACAACCACAACCATGGCATAAACCAACATACGACCCAATAGAAGATTATAACCTAGCGGTCCATCGACAAATTCTACTTCTATTGATATAGTCTTGCTACCTAATTATACCTATAAAGAATTCAAAATTCCACATGGTTTATAACTTCTTCCATCAAAATCTTTCATATTGGTTAGCAACTGACTTAATTGGGCAGAACCAATAGCCTTCCACCAAGAACCAGACATAATATAGGTTGAGGCTCCCTCATCCATAATGGAATGATGGATATTCTTACCATGAACAACAACCTGGATCATAAAAGCTAATTGAGCTAGAAGTCGAGGTGTATAGTTCTCATGGTTAAAAACTACTAGGGTGGAATATGAGGAATCAATACATCTAATTGCTAAAAGAAAAGCCTTCCTTTGGGTGGGGAAATTTTACAATATCTCAAGGGTTGACATAGTTGATGGAGCCTTAGCCAAATCCTCAACTATGTTATAATTCTGAGTAGCTCTTGTGTGAGGGTTGAATTTCAATTTATGGATAACGCATTTGGGAGGTTTAATCGTCAATTCAGTAGGTATGACATTTGGAGTAGGATCCGATGGAGATGTAGTCAAACTGGTAGGTTGATCAGTAGCTTAACCATTCGAAGGATTCACATTACTATAGTCTTTATTTCGGGTGGCCACCATAACATAATTTTTTGGATTAGCAGAGGAAAGCATTAAAACCGAGTTAGAGGAAGCGGGATCCTGGGAAACCATATTGGTCTCCTGATTCAAAAACATGTCTGTCAACACAGTGGGTGTAGCGGATGATTTAAGGAATTGATTCACTTCTACCCGATGTGGACAATTGTGAGTGAAATTCTCCTCATTACAAATCAAACATGGGTAATGAGGTTTCCAATTTTCTTCAGAAGATTGATTATTTTGTTTATCCTGCAGAGGGTTATCTTTCTTTTTTTTACCTTTGCCTTTATTCGTACTTCTTGGTTGCTGAGACTTGACTTTAGGTGATTGAACGACATTGATATTGGAAGTAGAAGCCATAGGAGTGGAATGTTGGGAATCATGATTGTCGTTAAACAAAAACCTGCAAGTGTTAGTCAACGATCGTATCGCCAGAGATAAGGATCCACGAGAGGCGGTTAGTCCATGTCATGAAACACACGGGATCGTTGGTTTATCCAGTGTCCAACAATATCCCCCCAACGCGAGTCGGGTGTGTATCAAACTCGTGACCTACGCTCTGATACCACTTATAGGTTCTAACCCCATACATAAATTACCTGCATACAAATTCCAAAAATAGAAAATAAACAATGGCGAGAGCATAAAACATAAAACAAATATATATAGATATTTTCCCTTGGATCCCAAAACCGGGACTACTTGATTGATTTTTCATTATATTCCTTTCAATGTTACAATACATATATATACATACCAAAGCATCCATAAACACCAATCCATTAACCCAGGATTAGAACATAACTGTAGTTCTCTTTACTAGATCTACAAAAATACCATGGACATAAAACCATCATGCTTAAAACCTGTTGGAAATAATACTGAGAGGGGGGGGGGGGGTGAATCAGTATTATCAAATTCTTTTCAATATATCTTCCAGATTTATACTTTAATTTATTCTTCAGATATTGATCATTAGTTTGTATGTCAGTACCATATAATAATGAGAAAGAACATGAAAAACAGATAATCACACCAAAGAACACCAGATATAAGGTGGAAACCCAATGTGGGTGAAAACCACCTACTGCAATATGTCTCTATCTTCTTTCAATTAGAAACTTCTTGTACAATTATTTTGTACTGGTGCAGTCCTTTACCAGTACGCATGTTGCAACTTGCAGAGAGCTACAACCCTCTCTCGTTTTCCAGTCTCTCCTAGAAGGGAGCTACAACCCCCTTAGCTCTTCTACTTCTTTAAGGACCACGTTTCATTAATTTTTAGACTAGATCCAGGAACATCAAATAATCATCAAGTACATTTGAATCAACCAATCTCCTTATACAATCAACCAATGAATCACCCAACTTCTCAGAATGCTGTAAACAGAAAAGCAATACCAGTAATCTAAACCCAGAACTCTGCAGCAATAGATAAAAGGCAGCCAATAATTATTTCAAAATGGGTCCGCAACTTCACCAATAGAAGCCTGCGAATATCCACAGTTCCTCTGTATCTAGACTGCGCAGATCTGCACCTGATCCTTCTTCTGCTCTGCGTACCTCCGCACCTAGCCCTTCTGCTGAGCTGCGTACCTCTGCCCAGATCCGCACCTGCACTGTCTACCCGACAACGCACTTGATCCTTCTGTTTCTCTGCGTACCCCCACACTGTGCCTTCTGCTGCGCTGCGTACCTCCGCACCTGCGCCTTCTGCTGCGCTACGTACCTCCGCACCTGCGCCTTCTGCTGCACTGCGTACCTCCGCACCTGAGCTGTGGATCGCCTGCAGACCTCCAAATAGAGCCAAATTAACAGTCCTCAAATGTGCCACAGATTTTCAGATCCACAGATCTGATCACACGACCTATCACCAGATCCACCTTACACTTTACAGATTTCACCTTGATTTAGATCTAGCTTTTTAAACCGATTACCCAAAATTTCAGATCTTAAGATATTCAAATTTCACAAGTGACTAGCCAAATGATCTCCTTTCCTTTTTATAGGCAAGCCCTTATTCACACCATGGGACAAAACCATCGAAAACCAATACAAGGGATCCAAACCGGGGTTCAATAATTTAGATCTTATACCACGGGCCAAAACCATAGGATCATGAACGTCGGGCTAAATACCATGGGCCAGACATAAGAATTCCCACGTGTGCGCGCTTTCTCTGCATTGGAGTGAGTGGATTGGGGTCCGCACCTTCTGTTCGGATAACCTGCGGACATGACCGCACTTGGTGAATGGCGTGCCTGCGGGTCCGCACCTTTTGAACGGTGTACCTGCGAACCCCTTATTTTTCATCATTTTGAGAGCCAGAACAGGGTTTTTCCACTTGAGTGAGTTGCCATCAAGTACAACACCTGTGCCATAGTGCCAAACCTGAATCATAATGCCAACAATCTCCCCCTTTGGACTTGATGGCAACCCCAAGATCCTCAAATTCATTCTCCCCCTTTGACATCAAGGGCAAAGGGCGGACCAAGATATTCTCTTCCTTTGCTGTCCTTACTCCCCCTGAGTGCCTGCTGAAATTTCTGAATGAGCTCCCCCTGACTATAGACCAGATCTGCAAAAGAAAATTCTTCAAGAAGAACCATAATCTACTATACACAATACATAACCTTGACAAGAGAGTTAGAGACATATTAGCAGCAATATGCAGATCAGCATCCATGTTCTCCTTCTGTACTTTCTCCTCCAAGATCTTCTACCATAATGCCAACAATGCATTAGTAGAAGAATATATGCTCCCCCTGAACCTGTGCCATACGATCTTCGACCAATCCGTAACCCAGCAAATGTACGTGTATAACCCATATGAAACTTGCGTGCAACCAACAATCTCTGAAACAGATGAGATTCAACAACAAGATGATGCATCAACTACCCCCATCTTTTGCCTGAGGTATTCAAAGGTCTCCCTGGGAAATGGTTTGGTGAGTATATCAGCAACTTGTTCCTTAGAAGGAACATACTCCAACTTGACCTTTTGTTCAAGTACTTGTTCCCGAAGAAAATGATATTTGATAGGTATATGCTTGGTCATTGAATACATGACTGGGTTCTTTGAAATGCTGATAGCACTTGTATTATCACATAGAATGGAGATGGGTGGTGTACAAGTGATTTGAAAATCCTGCAAGGTCTGCATCATCCAAAAGAGTTGAGTACAGCAAGATGCAGCAGCCACATATTCCTCTTCAACTATAGATAAAGCAATCGAACTCTGTTTCTTGCTGAACCAAGATACTAATCTGGAACCCATAAAGAATGCACCACCACTTGTGCTCTTCCTGTCATCCACGCTTCCGGCCCAATCTACATCTGTATAAGCATGAAGTGTGAGATCTGTATCTCTAGGATACCATAAGCCATAGTTTTGACTTCCTTGAAGGTACTTGAAGATTCTCTTAACTGTCTGAAGATGAGTTTCCTTGGGATTTGCTTGAAATCTTCCAACTATTCCCACTGCATGCATGATGTCTGGTCTGGTACCTGTCAAATAAAGTAGACTTCCAATCATGGATCTATAGTTTGGTTGATGTACTACTGCTGATTCATCGTTTGCACTGAGGTTGCATCCTGTAACCATAGGGGTACATATTGGTTTTGAATCTTCCATGCCATACTTCTTCAAAATCTGCTTGAGGTACTTGGTTTGAGACAAAAAGATACCGCCTTCATTTTGTTGGATTTGTAGACCAAGAAAATATGTCAGCTCTCCAAGTAATGACATTTCGAATTCTTTCTACATCACCAAGGCAAAGTTTTGACTCATAGTTTCTTCATTGCTGCTGTTGGAGAGGTAAATCCCCTCTGCAGACAGAGGCGATCCCACTAGCCCAAAATGGGTCTAGCAACAATCAATTAACGCTACCATGCAAGTTCCTAGTTGCAAATTGAAAGTGGATTATGAGAACCAACCTGGAGTCCAACGCTAGTGTCATAGACGAGTTGATACTCTCATTCCCTTGCTCCAGCAGGTCACGATCCTCACGATCTCCGCGAATGGATACCTGCACATGCAAAGAACGAAGCAAATACAAGCATAAAATCCACTAAATACAACTATATATCGGTCAGAAAAGACATAGATCAAACATTATCATAATGAACAATAAGATCGGAACCATAACGATAGTCATTTATTAATGAATAATCAACAGAGAAAAATACAACCAAAGTTCTGATGTTGAATCTCTCCTCTGGCTGGGCGAGCAGCTACATATGTCTTGCAATAGACCTTTCTCTCTCTTTGATTATGAATACACAGTTCAGACTTCTGGCAGCATAACCTCCCTATGCTCCAAGACTCTTACTATCACTCAAGACAAGCGTTATCACTACTACTCAAAAACTAGCTTGTCAAATGCATGACGACAGACTTTTATAGATGGAGAAGGGGAGGAAGATACAATGCATCGAGACACCCATTATGGATTGGCATTATCTCCAAAAAGACGTTGTAGATAGATGTAATGGATAGATGATGAATCTCGACATCTAGAAGATTAGCTTTATCCTCAAAAGACTTCATGACTTGAAGGGAAAAAACATCCGGGCGCGCGTTTGTTGAAAATCTTTTCCAAACTTGGTTGGCGCGGGTGTTACTCTAAGACAGAGCACCAATGGGCGCGCCTTCTTTTGAGGATCTCCCTCATTGGCGCGGGTAGTACACTGTGGACCCGCGCTAATGGAAAAAGGGCACTTTTCAGGGATATTCTGTAGGAGGTGTCTTCAGGGCACATGAAGTCCATACTTAGGGGAACATAATGCAAGTGTTTTTAAGTTATGTCACTGCTCACAGGTCCCGGAATGAGTCCTCCAAATTACGGGAAAGGGGTAACAGGGACGGTGACCAATGGTGACAAATTACTGTGTAACATATGCCCCCTAAAGCATGAGGCCCGAGAGAGAGAGAGGGGTGAAATGCTTTACAAGAACAAATGTAGCTACTGCCGAGAATCTGCATCGAGAGATACAACTGATAGCTCAAGTACATGATATATGTGGTATGGTTGCAGCCATCCATAAGAGAGTACATAATAATCTAGATCCATAGTATAGGCGCAGCCATCTGGTTAGGATCAATGAATAGACTCAGGTATGGTCGCAGCCATCCAATGAATGAGTCATGTAACAAGAATCACGCCTGGATTACAACAGACAAAATCCAGGGTCTTGCGCTCCATCTCGACCCGAACAAAAGTACAAGTTCAAGCATGCGAATATATGAGCTGAAGTCGAACATGCATGAACATCGTCTGATTACCAGTCAATAATGAAAACTGTTAACAGACGCGAGAGGTACCACCAATAATGACAATGCCCCTCAAGGTACTACAGGTACAATCTACGGCATGCGAATTAGTGATCTGGCGTCGAACACCTGTAGAATCATTCAATCGGAGGCCAATGATGAAAACCTCACGTCGAACACGAAGAACCTGCCATTGAGGCATGCAGGCTCCAAGGCACCGGAAGGGAGTCTCTAGATCAGCTTCCTGGATAATGAGCTGAAGTCGACAGGAAGTGACCTTGATCGAAGGTGGGCCATGATGTTTCCCACATCATCGACACGAGACAGAGAGATAATGTTGTGAATCAGGATTATGTGAGCTATCAGAGGGAGGTTGTTTTTCTGCAGAGGTCAACTTCTCTTGAACATATCGGCGGCACGATAGTGGAATTGGCAGTATTTGACATCAATGGATCAGAGGTCATGGTGACGAGGCAATGAGCAGATGAGAGGTCAAACAGGATTATCCAAATCCACGAAGGCAAGTGAAAAATGAGATGAGATATCCCTACCCAGACACGAAAGCAGACAAGTGCCATGTTCAAGAGCGACATACTGCTGACACGACAATAATTATGGTTCCATTTTCCCCCGCCATTTCCGGCGAGTACCCCAATTATTTTTAACAAGCTTGATGGGGATAGCATATGCTTGTGGTGCGTCATTTCGACAAAATCCGATGTCATCAGGTTTTAACGAGTCTGACAAAGGAAGAACTCGGCGTCTTTTCATGTTTAGAGAGTTTGAAAAGACAGCAAAAAAGGAAACTCCAAGGGTGTCCTTTTTCGTAAAGTTGTGTCTCTCGAGCCCGAAAAAGTATAAAACAATGCTCGAAAGAACCGCCCGACCATTACGATCGAGGAGTACTTTTCATAAATAGTGATTTCGACCTGAAAAAGTAAAAAAGCGATCAAAACCACGTCGTTTCGTAACCATTAACGAGTCTGAAACAACAAAAACCCGGTAATCTTTTTATGTTTTAACGGTCAACAAAAAGAACTTAAAACGACTGCCTCTTATTAACGTTTAACGAGTCAAGAGGAGTAACTCGGCAATCTTTTCGTCTTTAAACGGTCAGAAAAGAGCTGAAAGTAGACCTCCATTTTATTCTTTTTAACGAGTCAAAAGGGAAAAAATACTCGGCAATCTTTTCATATTTTACGAGTCAGAAAAGAGCTTAAAGGAGACTCGTCCTAGAGGAACGAGTGGTATAACGGGTAGCAACTGGTTCCGGTAATGGCAGAACTGCTCAAAACATATGATGGTCGAGAGGCTGGCTAATAAAACCACTCATCGCTGCGGTTCCTCAGGAAAAGATAAACAACCAAGTGAAAGCATATGATCGGCCAAAGAGATGGTGGCGATGGAATGAAACAACCAAGGCTCATCTAACAAAAATTTAGCGAATAGGCGGCAATCACGAGATGTAAATCGGGTATGGGTTCATTTTTACACAAGCTTGAACCATGGAGAACTCTGCTTAGATTTGGTTTCATGTTTACACAAGCTTGAAACGAAAAACTATGCTTGTTATCAGTTCGCATTCCCCCAGCATAATAACGCAAATCGAGGTACATGCCCCCCAAGCTTCATTGCATTCAACAAAGTGGATGGAATGAAGGTTCACTCTCGAGATCTAGGAAAGACTCGACTTGTATTTTACGAGATCTCAATCAAAGACTTGATTTGGAAAGGAGGAGATGTTTCATATTTTAATGAGGTTGACCTAGGAAAAAACCTATCCTCATAACCCTCATTTCATTTTTTAATGAGCTTGACACAGGATCAGGAACTATGCTCGGATGCCTAGTTTCATTTTTTAAGGAGCTTGACATAGGAAAACGAACTATGCTCCGCTCGAACTTCATCATAATGAACAGGAAGTCGGTGCTTCCAAGAGTGTCGCTCCCAGTGGGAGGACAATATTTCGGAAGTCAGGGCCCAATGCCCCCAGGACACTATGCACGACGGTGGCATCACTGGATACAGGCACGGGATAGGTGGCCACGTAGTTGATCTGTGCTGGGGCAGATGCAACTGGTGGATGAAAACTAGGAGGGGATGACGACTGCGCAGGAGGGACCCGTGGACGAATGAACGATAATTGATCGATAGTCACAATTCTTCCATCGTGTGGAAAGCAAACCACACGGAAAAGTGAAGAGACAAGGGCCCCCATGGCATAAACATAGTCACGGCCAAGGAGAAGATTGAAATCTAAAGCACCTTGGGTAATCGATACGTCTATATAGACGGTCTTGCCTCCCAAAGTAATAGGGAACTTTGGAAGGATCCCTAATGGTTGACTAGTTCCTCCGTCAAAAGCCGTCAGATTCGATGCGACTGGCACAAACTGTGGGGAACCCAAAGCTTGCCAAGTAGTGGCAGGAATAAGACTGACAGATGCACCCTCATCCAAAACAGTGCCAGGTATCGCCTTATTATAGGCGTGTACCATAACCCAGAAAGGCACATGGGATGGAAGGCGGGAGGTGGTCAAACGACTCCAGTCGAAGGAAACGACTGAACTACTTGGTGGGGGAATCGTATGATTTCCCCCCTGCTCTAAAGGGACCAAAGCAGGACTCTCGGGAACAGCTGGGATAGGACAGTCATTTCCGTACTTAGGAGAATCTGAGGAGACGAGAAGAACATGGGAATGATGCTCTTCCGAAATAGAGTGGTCAACGGGTGGTGAACTCGAGTCGACACTCTTTCCGATCAATGGTTGGTCTGGGACAGGCTTGGCAGAGCCAGGTTCAGGAAGAGGAGGCTGGACAAGAGAGGAATCTTGGTCGATCTCTTTGTCAGCAGGACAATGATCTGCAGCTGCAGAGAGACGTTGATAACCAACGGGAAGTTGGGGTGAGGGAGCTGTAAGACTTTCCAAGACAACAGAGGCTTTATCCATGAGTGGACAAAGGTGAAGGGGATGATTGCCTTCACAAAGTCTACAGGGGATTCGAATCTTCGCTTTTCCTTTAACATTTCCAGCTAATAGTGTAGCATCACCGTGAGCTTCAGAGGAAGATGAGGGGCGGGTGGATCGCGAGACCATACTTCTAAGACCTTGGGAATGCCAGGACAATCGTGAAGAAGATGGTCCTCCTTGCACAACCTACAAGGAAATTTGACCTTCCGCAGAGGAGTAGAAGGTGGCTCCACTTGAGTTGTACTTTTAACCTCTCGCTTAGGATTCTTCTTCTTCTTCGTCTTCTTCTTCTTCTTCTTAGCCACCTGATTACTTGAATCTAGACTTTCGCTAGGCGAAGTAGAAAATGAGGACGCAGAAACAGGTGAAGAAGAGGAGAGGTCCACCTTGGAATCAACATGATGTTGTTCAGGTGGAGGAGATGGTGGAACAGGAGTCATCACACTCGGGACCACCGAGGTCGAAAACAACCATACGGGCAAACCGATGGTTAACCCAGGCAAAGACAAAGTTTCCATATACGGAGCACCGACATTTCCAAAAGAAGGAAATGGACTAGGGTTTCCATCCGGGGGAACACCTTGGCCGGTAGACTCAAGGAAGGATGCCATTGAAAATGAGAAAGAACCCTACTCAAGCTAACGCAAACAAGATCTAACCGGGTAAATGTGAATCGTGGCCGAATAAATTTTAAGACGCACGGACTTAACTTGACCTTTTCATGTTTTAAGAGTCGAGAAAAGGACGAAAAGATGACTCTAGTCTCCTTCGAATATTTAGTGAGCACAAAGTGACAAGACGCTCACTGGCACCTTTTCTTTTAAGGAGTCCGAAAAGGATCAAAAGTGACTACTCTGGAGACTCTAGGCAAAGAGTTTACCAAACAATCCGTAAAACTGCTTATACACCTTGGCAATCAGATGAAAACCAAGGACTTCCCGTACGGCAGTCAATCTTCCCGAATGCTGTGTTCAGTGCATTACGGCTTGTAAGGCGGCAGACACGGCTTCCTGTGGATAAAGGATGATAACCTAGTGGGGTCTCCACATATACTCGACGGTACGTGGGAGCACAAATCCGTGCTATACCACTATCGAGTCACAAAAGGAGGAATCACCCAACCATAATGTGAAACAACAGTGACTAGGTTTAACGACGCCGGAACACATCTCTAGCCTAGACCTCTAGAATGTATGCGTTAAGTTCCAATGCGTTGTTAGATTCATTCAGTTCATTTTACAGTTGATCTTTGATTAGGTTTCAGTTTTCAGGTCCTACCGTATGTGATCTCTCAGAATTTCCTAAATGCAAGCTATATGCCAAAATATATCATTCCATTCAATGAATGCTAACTACAGAAGAGTTGAGATCTTTCAAACAAACAAAATGATCATCAAACAATCAACAAAGATCCTAATGCAGCTAATAGCAATAAATGAAACTTTTTCTTTAAAGTCATTAATCACTAACAACAACGAAAAACTTTAATTTCCATTAACTAATATAACGCAAAAGAGATTGTTCGTTTTTATTTTATTGGCAAAATGCACTAAGTAAATTTTGAGAGATACGATAACAGAGAGAAAAAAAGAAAATTTCACTCAATGGACACAATCAAGTCTTTGAAAAGAAAGGCAATCCTTCAAACCAAGAAAAACTCCAAAATCTCAATGAGCCATGTGATCTAGGCTCAAAACAAAGCCATATGGAAATCAAGCAAAAAGAACTAAATTGCTCGAATAACCCAAAAACAAGCTTCAACAACCACCAAACAGATGCAAAAGAGTATCCAAAAATTTGACTAGATCAAGGGAAGACCGAAACAGAAACTGGCAAACACCCAAAGTATGCAAATGTAATCTATGCATACTTTTCATTCATATCCTGAAAATTAGAATTCTAATTATGCAAGTGTGATCTATGCAAACGAATTCTCAAACACACGATGATTCTAATGTAATCTAAGAACCAATCAAGTGCAAACCACGAAAAACGGGTGAGAGTTCCAAAGATCATAAACTAAAAACACTCAAAGGCAATTAACACTCATACACGATTAAAACAAAAGCAAAAAGATGCAAAATTGTGAAAAGATCGAGACAAACCTCCAAGTAATGATCAAAGGAAATCAAATTAATAATTTGCCAGAAAAAGACTCAAAACCAGTCAAAAAAGACTCTGATACATTCAGATGATTGAACAAAACAGGAAACCCAAGCTTGGGAGGCTGTAAACAAGCAAAATGAACAAGTTCACAGGGTTGGCGCGACTGTCACAAAGAAAACTGCGCTAATTAAGGATTGGCGCGGTCTGTCAATGTGCAACCTGCGCCAACTGGTGCGACTGTCAAGCCTAAAAACGCACTAATCAAATTTGCCGACTAAAAAAAATAAAAACCAACAGTTCACGGGTTGACTAACAGAAACCAGACAGATCAAATATACAGACAGGCAGACCAAGCTTAAAAATCCAGCTCAGAAAACTCATCTAAGCAAGCAACCAAGAGAGATCAAGGTGCATGACAAACTCCAAGTTGTTCGGTTCGTAAACCAAACCGGAGATTGACTGAAGTGGCGTTGATCTACTCCGCTAATGCAAAGCAATAGCATTTCGAAGGCTACCTGGCCGTTCTTCAGGCTCCATCCAAGGTTTATGAATCAAACAACAAATAGCGTCCCCAGTGGAGTCGCCAAATTGTTGGAGAGGTCAATCCCCTCTGCGGACAGAGACGATCCCACTAGCCCAAAATGGGTCTAGCAACAATCAATTAACGCTACCATGCAAGTTCCTAGTTGCAAATTGAAAGTGGATTATGAGAACCAACCTGAAGTCCAACGCTAGTGTCGTAGACGAGTTGATACTCTCGTTCCCTTGCTCCGGCAGGTCACGATCCTCACGATCTCCGCGAATGGATACCTGCACATGCAAAGAACGAAGTGAATACAAGCATAAAATCCACTAAATACAACTATATATCGGTCAGAAAAGACATAGATCAAACATTATCATAATGAACAATAAGATCGGAACCATAACGATAGTCGTTTATTAATGAATAATCAATAGAGAAAAATACAACCAAAGTTCTGACGTTGAATCTCTCCTCTGGCTGGGCGAGCAGCTACATATGTCTTGCAATAGACCTTTCTCTCTCTTTGATTATGAATACACAGTTCAGACTTCTGGCAGCATAACCTCCCTATGCTCCAAGACTCTTACTATCACTCAAGACAAGCGTTATCACTACTACTCAAAAACTAGCTTGTCAAATGCATGAGGACAGACTTTTATAGATGGAGAAGGGGAGGAAGATACAATGCATCGAGACACCCATTATGGATTGGCATTATCTCCAAAAAGCCGTTGTAGATAGATGTAATGGATAGATGATGAATCTCGACATCTAGAAGATTAGCTTTATCCTCAAAAGACTTCATGACTTGAAGGGAAAAAACATCCGGGTGCGCATTTGTTAAAAATCTTTTCCAAACTTGGTTGGCGCGGGTGTTACTCTAAGACAGAGCGCCAATGGGTGCGCCTTCGTTTGAGGATCTCCCTCATTGGCGCGGGTAGTACACTGTGGACCCGCGCTAATGGAAAAAGGGCACTTTTCAGGGATATTCTGTAGGAGGTGTCTTCAGGGCACATGAAGTCCATACTTAGGGGAACATAATGCAAGTGTTTTTAAGTTATGTCACTGCTCACAGGTCCCGGAATGAGTCCTCCAAAGTACAGGAAAGGGGTAACAGGGACGGTGACCAATGGTGACAAATTACTGTGTAACAGCTGCCAAAGATAATATCATCTATATACACAACAAGTATTAGTAATTTGTCATTTTCCTTTGGTCAAGCCTGCTTGCGCATCCTCGCCCCACTTGATTAGGACGAGCAATTCTTCCTCTAGTCTTTAGAGCGACTCCGTTTCTCTCCGTTCGTCAATTCAGAGTCTATTTCAATACTTACCAAGCCAAGTAGGTCAATACGGGGGACCTTTATGGTGGTTGGCCTAACTCGGGTAAAAGACAAATAGCAGGGTGAGTAAGCGAACTCTCGACCGGCTATCTGTTGATCCCTTTGAAAAGCCTTTTTGATGAAGATATTTGTCCAAACGATAGTACCAAGCCCTTGGGGCCTGTTTAAGACCATAAAGAGCCTTTTTTAGTCTGCATACAAGATTTGAATCATTCCCAAGAATGAAACCATCTGGTTGCTCAATGTATACTTCTTCTTCTAAGTCTCCATTCAGAAAGGTTGATTTCACGTCCATTTGAAATACTTTGAACTTCTGAAAGCTTGAGAGAGCAAGGAACATTCGGATGGCCTCAAGTCTTGCAACAGGAGCAAAAGTTTCTTCAAAGTCTATTCCTTCTTGTTGAGCATACCCTTTACAAACAATTCTGGCCTTGTTTCTAATTACTTCCCCATTTTCATTCAACTTATTTTTGAAGACCCATTTTGTCCCTATGACATTCTTATCTTTCGGTCTAGGAACCAACTCCCAAGTGTTGTTCTTTTCGATCTGCTCAAGTTCTTCATCCATTGCCTTGACCCAACATTCATCTTTCCATGCCTCTCTTACATTTTTTGGTTCAGTGGAGGAGAGTAATGCCAAATAGCTTGAAGCTTCTGCAATTGTTCTTCTTGTTTGTACGCCTACCTCCTTTTGCCCCAAGATTTGAGATTTTGGATGATTCTTTTGAACATACCTGGATGGAGTCTTCTCTTCTATCCTTGTTTATTCCTCTGGTGCCTCTTGAGGTTCTTCTTCATCTTCAGTCTGATTTGGAGGGTAGTCTTCATCCTCTTCAATATTTTCATAATTTACTTGCCTAGGAATGTTTCCTTTTTCATCAACCACCACATCAATGCTGTCAACAATTCTTCCAAGTCTTTTATTGTAACACTTATATGCTTTGTTGTGGGGAGAATAACCAAGGAGAATGCTTTCATCTACTCCAGTTTCAAGTTTTCCAAGCCGTTCATCATTATTCTTAATATAGCATTTGCTTCCAAAAATTTTGAAGTGCTTTACCGAAGGAGTCTCACTATACCAGAGCTCATGAGGAGTTTGAGTGTTGTTCACTCGGACATTTGTTTTGTTGAGAATAACAACTACAGCAAATGTAGCTTCACCCCAGAAGGTTGCGGGAGTTCCAGACTCATCAAGCATAGCACGAGCCATTTGTTGAACCGTTCTGTTCATCCTTTCCACCACTCCATTTTGCTGAGGAGTCCTAGCTGTAGAGAATTCCCTTCTTATTCCATGTTCTTCACAGAAAGTGAAAAATTCATTTGATGTAAACTCCCCACCTCTGTCAGACCTGAGGCACTTAATTTTGTGATCTGATTTGTTTTCGGCCAAGGCTTTGAAAGATTTGAAATTTTCGAATGCTTCATCTTTGTGTTTCATAAGTCCTAACCAAACCATCTTGGAGAAGTCGTCAATGAATAATATAAAGTATTCTTCTCCTCGAGGTGACCTTTTCCTAAATGGACCACATACATCTGTATGGACTAGTTCAAGGCCTGCTAGCTGATCCTTCCTTCTCAGGGAAGTTAGTTTTGGTTTGCTTACCAAACTGACATGATTTGCATATGGTGTTGTCTGGAATTTTGATATCTGGAAGACCACGAACTGCCTGGTATTTGCATGCTTTCCTTATTTGTGAAAAGCTTAGATGCCCCAACCTTCGGTGCCATAACCAGTGTTCATCATCCTTGCTCAGATAGCATTGTTGTTGTCCTTCTTCAAATATGTATAAATTATTTGGAGTTCTTCTGCCTTTGATCACTGTTTTTCCTGTATCAAGATCACGAACACTAAATCCATTTGACCGAAATATTACCTCGGTTCCTTGATTGCACATCTGGCTAACACTCAGTAGATTATGTTTCAAGCCATCAACATACAAAACATTTCCAACTTTGACCTTTTCTTTCAACTAAGCAGTGCCTCTTCCTTTTATGACTACAGGGGTATCATTTCCAAAAGACACTTTCTTTCCCTTTTCTAAAGCACTATATGATTCAAGTTTTTCTTTATCACCTGTCATATGCTTCAAACATCCGCTGTCGATGTACCATTGATTTTCCTGTCCTTATGCATAAAAAGCTATCCCACATCTTTTTGGTTGTGGTTCCTTTATTTTCCATGTTCTGGTACTTGAGGCTTATTCCTTTGTCTGCTAAAACCTGCTCCTGCATTCAGAATCTTCATGACCAAAGTTATTACAAATAGAACATTCAATTTCATTTTCAAGGGCCGAGCAGTTGTTATAGGTCCTTTTCGTGATCCCAATCATACTTCTTTGTTTTTGGGCTTCTCTAGTCATGATTGTTTTATAGGCAACACATTGAGTTGCTTTGTGGCCAAAGTTATGGTAAGAGAAACATTGGCCATTGAAGAAACTTCTGCAATTATCAAATCTACCTGCCAAATGATTGTAGTTTCTATTGTCATCCATTCTTGAGACAAATTGAGAAGATTTTACCTGTGGCCGGTTGTAGCTTTTGTTCATCCTTAAGGTGGATTGCCCCTGATTTACCTGGTAGTCTTTGTTTATTCTTGATGTAATTCATCCTTGTTTTACCTGGTGATCTCCATTGGGCTTTTGCTCATTCCTCCTTGCTGCATTGAGATAAATCTTTGCGGTGGATGCTTGAGATGCTTCTCCATTATACCCCAGACCTGTCTTGATTAGTGGAGAATGCTGTACATTGATAATCTCATCCAGAGTTTCAGATCCTTTAACAAAATTAAGATTAAGAGCCTTTGTTTTCTCAATTTCTTTTCTAAGGCCAACAATTTCACATTCTAACTTCTCAAGAAGTTTTTCTTTTTCATCAAGTTGGAATTGCAGAGTATCAATGATCACATTCTTTTCTTCTAAACATGTTTTGAGTCTAGAAATTTCTTCATAAAATCCATCCACATCTATAGCATCCATGTAATCATCATCTTCAAAAGCCATTAAAAGTTTATAGTTATTACCTCGTTCATCTTCATCACTATTTGAAAGACCATCACTATCTTCATGAGTGTAGTAACTTTTCTTAGTTACATTCTGTTTCTTGTTCCATCTAACAGGTTCCTTCCCTTTGTCAGTTTTATCCTTATGAGGACATTTGGCAGCATAGTGACCGACTCTCCCACAAGCAAAACATTTGAAAGGTAACTTTCCTCTGAATCTTCCAGTACCCTGTTGAAGGTTTTTGACAAAATTTGATTCTTCTTCCTCTTCTGACACGTGTTCTAACTCATAGTAGTCTCCTTTGCCTGAAGCCTTGAAAGCTGCTTCTCTCCTGTCTGATGGTCCTCCTTTCCTCATTTCATAAGCAGTTAGAATCTCGTGTAGTTGTGACATGGTAAGGTTTCGAAGATTCTCCTTTTCTTCTATTGCAGAAACTTTAGATTCAAACCTAGGGGACAAAGATCTTAAAACTTTTTTAACCACAACAGCCTCTTTTATTTCTTCACCCAAGTTTTTCATACAATTAACAATCTCATCTACACGAAGGAAATAGTTAGCCACACTTTCATCATTGTGCATTCTGATATTTTCATACTGAATCCTGAGGGTTTGAAGTTTTTCTCGTTTTACCTGTTCATCTCCTTCATAGCTCAGAACAATCTTGTCCCATATTTCTTTTGCGAATTTATACTGCATTGCCTTGACAAATTCTGATTGAGATAGGCATCCTAATAGGGTATTGACTGCTTTTTCATTTGTTTCATATTTCTTCTTCTCAGCCGGATCTGTAGGAGTTGTTGAAGGAAAAGTGTACCCTGTATCTATGATATCCCAGACTTCTGTACCAAGTGATTGAAGATAGGCAGTAACTCTTACCTTCCAATATACGAAATTTGTCCCATCAAAAATCGGTGGCCTGATAGATGCTTCTCTCTCGTAGTTGCTCATGATGATGGATCTTCCTCCAAGTGATCAAGCTTCTTCAGAAGGACCTGCTCTGATACCAATTGTTGGAAATAATACTGAGAGGGGGGGGTGAATCAGTATTATCAAATTCTTTTCAATATATCTTCCAGATTTATACTTTAATTTATTCTTCAGATATTGATCATTAGTTTGTATGTCAGTACCATATAATAATGAGCAAGAACATGAAAAACAGATAATCACACCAAAGAACACCAGATATAAGGTGGAAACCCAATGTGGGTGAAAACCACCTGCTGCAATATGTCTCTATCTTCTTTCAATTAGAAACTTCTTGTACAATTATTTTGTACTGGTGCAGTCCTTTACTAGTACGCAGGCTGCAACCTGTAGAGAGCTACAACCCTCTCTCATTTTCCAGTCTCTCCTGGAAGGGAGCTACAACCCCCTTAGCTCTTCTACTTCTTTAAGGACCACATTTCATTAATTTTCAGACTGGATCCAAGAACATCAAATAATCATCAAGTACATGTGAATCAACCAATCTCCTTATACAATCAACCAATGAATCACCCAACTTCTCAGAATGTTGTAAACAGAAAAGCAATACCAGTAATCTAAACCCAGAACTCTGCAGCAATAGATAAAAGGCAGCCAATAATTATTTCAAAAGGGGTCCGCAACTTCACCAATAGAAGCCTGCAAATATCCACAGTTCCTCTGTATCTAGACTGCGCAGATCCGCACTTGATCCTTCTTCTGCTCTGCATACCTCCGCACCTAGCCCTTCTGCTGAGCTACGTACCTCTGCCCAGATCCGCACCTGCACTGTCTGCCCGACAGCGCAACTGATCCTTCTGTTTCTCTGCATACCCCCGCACTATGCCTTCTGCTGCGCTGCGTACCTCCGCACCTGTGCCTTCTACTGCGCTGCGTACCTCCGCACCTGTGCCTTCTGCTGCGCTACGTACCTCCGCACTTGAGCTGTGGATCGCCTACGGACCTCCAAATAGAGCCAAATTAATAGTCCTCCAATGTGCCACAGATTGTCAAATCCACAGATCTGATCACACGACCTATCACCAGATCCACCTTACACTTTACAGATTTCACCTTGATTTAGATCTAGCTTTTTAAACCGATTACCCAAAATTTCAGATCTTAAGATATTCAAATTTCACAAGTGACTAGCCAAATGATCTCCTTTCCTTTTTATAGGCAAGCCCTTATTCACACCATGGGACAAAACCATCGAAAACCAATACAAGGGATCCAAACCGGGGTTCAATAATTTAGATCCTATACCACTGGCCAAAACCATAGGATCATGAACGTCGGGCCAAATACCATGGGCCAGACATAAGAATTCCCACGTGTGTGTGCTTTCTCTGCATTGTAGTGAGTGGATTGGGGTCCACACCTTCTGTTCGGATAACCTGTGGACATGACCGCACTTGGTGAATAGCGTGCCTGCGGGTCCGCACCTTCTGAATGTTGTACCTGCGAACCCCTTATTTTTCATCATTTTGAGAGCCAGAACAGGGTTTTGCCACTTGAGTGAGTTTCCATCAAGTACAACACCTATGCCATAGCGCCAAACCTAAATCATAATGCCAACAAAACCATGTGCAAAAAACCATGCACAAAACCATAGGTAGGTTCGCCCACCTAATATAGGGTCCAAATTCGTTTTCTGTGGGGTGCTACCCCAGACCCCATAAAGAGGGCTACCAACCCCCCAATAGGGGGGCTGTCGCACCCCCTGTGACTCCCATGTTGCATCTGACGCAATGAACAGGGAGGACTATGACACACACCCAACATTGAAGAAGTGCTTTGAGCAGTGACAACAAGAGTTGAACCAGATGATTTACTTGCGGATTGCTGGATGGTAGAACCAATCATGCCATCAATGACATTTGATTCTTTACCAGGAGTTTGAGAAATAATACCGTAAGTTTGCAGAGAAATTGTTATCTTATCATAGAGCATGTCAGATTGGGTATAGATGAGATCCAAATACTGGGCATGCGAAATTACTTGCCCTTCGGTCACGAATACAACTTTGATGACATCTTATGTGATAGATGAAAACAAAGACTTAATGGACCATTCAGCTAACAATTAGTTAGGAACAAAAGTTTTAACCAAACGACGACGACATCACCACTCATGAATGTGATCAGAGATGTGAGTGGCATTATATTGTTTGAAATTGGTTAAAAGTTCAGTTCCAATCTCATATCTGATGGGTAACTGAAAATGTGTTAGGAATGTGGTAGCCAAGGCACTAAAATTATCAAATGAAGTTCAAGGTAATTCAATATACCATTTTGTTGTTGTATCGATGAGTGTATGTTGGAAAAGACGCAAACGAACTGAGTCATCATTGAGGAAGTTCCAAGAACACCACAAATGATAATTCATGATGTGCATGAACATGTCTTCTCCAGGATTTCCATTGAATTTAGGAATATCGCTAGGAAACTTCATACGAATAACTAACTACCAAGGAGAATGGGCAATATGATCATTGGTGAGCCTGGCCAAATCTGAAAATTCAAGAGTTTCTACAAATGGAAACTTCCTGTTGAGGTCCAGTGGAGGATACCCTGGATAAGATGGGATGGCCTGAGAAACAGGTATCTATGTCCCAGGATAGGGATGATTTTGATAACCAGTATATACATAACCTTGATTCCCAGTTCTAGGATAACCTTGTAAAGGCTGAAATGCCTGACTTTGGACTTGCTGACCATAAGGCATTTGAAGGATATCTTGATAGAGTTGATATTGTTTCCCTGTGGGATTTTGTATCATCCCAACATAGGGTTGGTTAGGTTGTGTATGTGCCATACCATATACATTCTGGCCCATCTAAGCTTAAGGAATGGTCTATCCAAATTGTTGTGATTGTAAGTTACCTTGAAAAGGCTAGGCATACATGGCTCGAGATATGCTAGATATCGACAAAATTGGTTGAGTTAGAGGTACAACCTTTAGAGGTTGGCTCACATTCACTTGGGCTTGAATAGGTTAATATATAGGTTGTTTAATAGGAATCTAAGATGTAGGTGGAACATGTTGAGAAACTAAAGGTGAATATACAACCAAACCAGGTTGTATAGGCATGGTAGGTTGCCAAACATTAGCAGTGATTCCTGAATTTGGAGGACTCATATGAGGCTGAGCACTAACTTGAGGAGACATAAATGTCCCTACAATAGGTTCCCCCCCTGCCGAAAGAGGAGGATAATATGGAGGAAACTACCTGCCAAGAGGAGCATTCCCAATAGAAGGTGGATTGGGTTGTTGTAGGTGTCCATACGCACTAACATAAGGACCAGTCTGCTACTGAACCATAGGAGTAGATGGAGGAAGAGGTGCAGATTGTGTAGTTCCCATCAAAGAAGCACCATACAAAATTTAGAATTTAGATCACATGGGAGAGGTCCATGGACTGTATGTTGCACTAGAGAAGGTACTAGAAAAAAATTGGTAACCAGGCAAGATGGACGGGCCATCATAAAAATGTGTCTCTGGTGACATTACAAACATGGATGAAGTTGCAATCTAGGTTGTCTCATTCATGGTAGTAGATACATGATGCGAAATCAAAGAAGATTCAGTCATGGCTATCTATCCCAAAGAAGATTGCTGAGGGAAATTCAAGGGTGAGTTCAAAGGAAAAGAACTAGAGAAAGGAGGTTGAGATGGAGTATGAGGAGAAGGAAAAGGGTGGGCATGATAAAAATGAACCCCTATTTGAATAGGAGAGGAGGGTTGAGGCTATTCTTGTACAATCTCTTAGATACTCACAAGACCAGGCTAAAGTGGCTCACCGTCAGGTCCAAGATATATAGTTTGTGGTTGGGTTAGAGATAGAGGAAGAGAAGAGGAAGGTCATAAAGTAATAGTTGTAGATAACCGAGGTACCTTAGGTTGTATAACCTCAGGTTGTTTTGTCTATGATTCAGTATAGTCAGGTTCAATAATCTCAGGTAATGAGATTTCGGGTTCCTTTGTTTCGACTGTGTCAAATTCCCCAACCAATGGAGAGGTAATGTTGGGCTTTGTACTCATAGGAAAAGATGATTCTGGTGGATGTATTTCCATTAGGGGAATTTTGAGTTCTAAAATGGGCCTCTTAAGAAAAATGTACAACCAAAATAAACTTTATAAGGACCAATAGGATTCAAGATAATTATGCCAACCATGGGGATGATTCACCATTTTTGGAGTGAAAAATTAAAAAGATTAAAAAGTAATAAAATAGTAAAACTGCTTTTTCAACTCGTATTTTCAACTTATCTTCCCAAGGTTTTACTCAAATTTCGAGTAGGAGTACTTGTTGGATGCAAAATTTAATTACTCATCCAAGGAGTACCAATGTTGCATTAGGGGAATTTTGAGGTCTAAAATGGGCCTCCTAAAGAAATTATAAAATAATAGTGGAAATAATAAAATAATATTAGATTACATCATCAAATTTTAGAGGGAAAAAAGAAAAATCTAAATTTTCAACCTATGTTTTAACCTTATCTCCGTATGGGTTTACTCAAATTTCGAGTGGGAACATTCACTGGATGCATAATTTGATTCCTCATCCAAGGAGGACCCATGTTGCATACTTTCGATGGACCCTTCTACATGAAAAATGAGAAATGCATGAGAAATATGATTGCAATCATGTTTTTTCATATATTTCTCATTTGTCGTGTAGCGGGGTCCATCGAAAGTATGCAATATGGGTACTCCTTGGATGAGAAATTGAATTTTTCTTTCAATGAGTACTCTTTCTCTAAATTTGAGTAAAACCTTGTGGAGATAAGTTGAAAATACGAGTTGAAAAAATAGTTTTATTATTTTATTATTTTTTAATCATTTTACTTTTTTATTCCAAAAAATGTGAATCATCCCCCATGATGGACATCATCATCTTGAATCCTATTGGTTCTTATAAACAGGTAAACTTTTAAGAACCCCCCCTAAATTTATAAATATAATAAATGGGCGAATCTCCATGGTATATAGGAAAAATGGAAGGCGATTTTATCAATAATATAATATGTATATATAATTTTTTGACGAATCTCTCACCAGGCATGGCGAATATTTTACTCAATTATAAAATCTTGTAAGATCTTGGCAAGTCTTTCACTAAATAATAAAACTTTGTAAAGTCCTAGTGAATCTTAGCATAGGCTACATGCTGGTTTAATTCCCCCATTTAAATAGGCTACATTCCAGGTGAATACCATGGGTCAATACCATGTGCCATTTTGGTGAATACCATGGGTCAATACCATGTGCCATTTTTATTTTTATTAATTCTAATATTAGGGTTAATAATGGTTTTTTGCATGGTATTAATAACAATCTAGTCCATGGTATTTGTCCCATAGTATTTTGGCCATAGGTTTCACCTAAATATAACCCATTTTTTGAGTGTTCGTAAATATAAGGTGACTTATGGAGTAAATATAAAAAAATGTTTTATTTGTTTACCATACCTCTTGTTTATTTATATTTTTATTAATTTACCATACCTCTTTTACAAATATGGTATTTGGCCCATAGGATTCACTTAAATAAAACCTCTTTCTTGAGCCTTCATAAAAAGAACGAGGGTTATGGACTAAATATAAAAAGAGGTTTTATTTATTTACGATACGTCTAGTTTATTTATATTTTTATTTATTTACCATACCTTTTGAGTAAGTATAAAAAGACGTTTTATTTATTTACCATACCTCCACTTTACTTATATTTTTATTTGTATACACCCTTACATGTATATAAGGTGACTTATGGAGTAAATATAAAAAATGTTTTATTTATTTACCATACCTCTCATTTATTTATATTTTTATTAATTTACCATACCTCTTTTATAAATATGGTATTTGGCCCATAGGATTCACTTAAATAAAACCTATTCTTGAAAATGGGCGAATGCATTCACTTAAATAAAACCTATTCTTGAAAATGGGCGAATGGAAGGTTGTAAGTCCTAATTTCAAGGGCTAAATTTACCTTTTTTACCCTCTCCCTTAAAATAAGGTGGGCTATTTGAGGTGATTTGTAAAAATGTACTATGATACAAAATATTCGCCCACTAAAAATTTAAAACCCCTTAATTTCGCCAAAGGGCGAACATTCGCCCCTAAAATTATCCTTGCTTATAAAGTTTGTTTTGGTTGTACATTTTTCTTAGGAGGCCCATTTTAGACCTCAAAATTCCCCTAATGCATACTTTTGATGGACCTGCTACATGAAAAATGAGAAATACATGAAAAAACGTGATTGCAATCACATTTTTCATGTATTTCTCATTTTTCATGTAGTAGGGTCCATCAAAAGTATGAAAAGTGGGTAATCCTTGGATGAGGAATCAAATTTTGCAACTAACAAGTGTTTCCACTCGAAATTTAAGTAAACTCATAGGGAGATAAGTTGAAAATACGTGTTGAAAAATAGTTTTTTTCTTTTTTTCCCTCTACAATTTGATGATGTAATCTAATCTTATTTTATTATTTCTGCTATTATTTGATAATTTCCTTAGGATGCCCATTTTAGACCTCAAAATAATGAAAAGGGATCTATTATGCACATGTAAATTTAATTCCTAATCTAAGGAGTATTGAAGGATGGAGAAAATAATCAAAATGGATCTATTGTGCACATGTAAATTTTGAAGTGTAGAATCATTTAATTTTGAATTTCAATTAGAAGTATAACTTATTTCAAGGCTTTATCAGTGTGATTAAGATATGCCAATGTATTATTTTATTTCTGCACTTAAGATTAGTTTTATTTCTGTCAGTGGGAAGTAGATTTGCTAGTGTGATATTTTATTTTTGTACTCAAGATTAGTTTCAATGTGTTGGTGTGAAGTGGATCCAGATTTGTTAATATTTTCACATTTAAGATTAGTTTTAATTTTTTCAAGTGTGATGCTTTTCTTTCATGCAATAATGATAATCTTTTTATTTTGAGTGATCCTTGGATAAAACATGTGCATAAAAAAATCTTAATTCAATTAAGAAATTGTTCACCTAATAAGGAATCCTAGGAGTCTTTTCATTAAAAAACAATCAAAAAAATTAAATGATACAAATATATTTATGCATATGGAAAGAGATTCTAGGGGTAGGATTATAAGTAGAGTCAGGATTTCAATTCCAATATCACCACTCACCCCACCAAGACCTCATAGTGCCACACCAGCCACTAAAACTCATATTCCATCATTTCCAGGTAGACTTATACTTCCTGAGGCACATAGATCTGAGATCCAACTGAAAGATCCACCAACTTCTTCTACTGAAGCTATAGTAGATGAACCTATATCCTAAACAAAAGGAGTAATCTTTCTATCTTCATATGGAGAACCAATTCTAGGACAGGAATTGGAAGTCCATAGTGAAGAAGAAGAAGAAACTTATTTTATTCCAATGATAGAAGAACCAGAAGAGGAGCTAGAAAATCCAATTGAAGAAACTTGTATTAGCTCTTAGGAATCTACAGTGGAGGGGGGAGGATAAGTACATAATATGAATGATGAACATATAATTGGAGGTGGAAGAGGTGGAATAGGTAGAGGAGGAAATAAAGGAGGAGGTGGTAGAGGAGATCTGAAACCTTTAGGGTTTCCCATCTTAGATGAAGATACCACATTTAAAATGAAGAATATATCACCCTCCATCCTCCCTAATTTCCATGGAGTAAGACATAAGGATCCTGAAACATTTATTTTTGAGTTTGAAGTCTTGTGTAGATCTTATGACTACTTGCTTGATTCTCAAAAAATTGAAATTGTTTCCAACCACTCTTAAAGATGGAGCACTTAAATGGTTTATGTAATTAGGAACACATACCATAAGAACATGGGAAGAAATGAAAAATGCATTCTTAGACAAATACAAATATTATTGTATATCTCATAGCCTTAAATATTAAATCTTTAAAATGATGCAAAAAGAGGATGAAAATCTTGAAGATTTCGTTGAAAGATTTTCTTACAATGTTAAAAGGGCTAAGATGCATAATCTAGATGAAGAAACTATGAAAGCTCTTTTGCTAAAATCCATTAGAGATGAGTGGATAGATCTTCTCAATTTAATGGGCAAAGGAGATATTTCTCAGTTATCATTTAGAGAAATTTGTGAATTATGTACACACATTTCAAGAGGAAAGGTTATAACCAGGGAAAATCCAAGAGACCCTGTTATCTGTAGGATTAATAAATTTGCAACTGGGAAAGTAAGCATAGCAGAAATAGGAAATTTTCTTGACAACTTAAAAAAAAATATCTTAGGAAGTATTAGTGAACAAATAGATACCCTTAAGATTCAAAACAAGAAAAAAGCTGAAAATATTGCATTATCAATTTGCTGTTCTAAATGCAGAAAGAAACATGCTATAAGAGAATTCCCTGTTGATAGTGTGGAAATATGTGCTATCTATGGATAAATTCATATCAGAAATGAATTCCCTTCAATTCCTTGACTTAAAGCAGTCTTGAAAAATGAAGTTGAAGCAAGCCAAGCTGATTCACTCTATTTTATTGGTAAACGATCATGGCCACCACAACAACCGAACATAGTACAAGGTATTAATCCTTAATACCAATCATTTGCACAACCTCAAAACAATTGGAATAATCCAATGCCTTGGAAAAATTGGCCACCTCAAAATCCATTATGAACACAAGGTTGGAAGCATCCTCCTAGGAATCCTCAGTATAATCATTTTCAATAGCCATTGATTCCATATCAACCTCCATATTGTCCTCCTCAATCAAAATCCTTTCCACAATCTCAAATTTAAACTCAATCTCCTGATCAACCACTTCAATTACCATCCACATCATAACCCAAAAAAACCAATCAACTACCTGCTCAGCCACTTCCAAATACAAATAATAAAAATTCACAACCTATTTACAATATAGAATATTAGAATTTCCAAGCTTGCATGATAACTCCATTAGATCTAAATAATGTCTAACTTGGATTTGGTAGAGTTTTGGAAAAGAAATTACCATCTGTTGTTATTCAGGAATCTGGAGAGGATGAACCCCTTGAGAAAGAAACATCTCTTAATCAAGAAGAAATTCCTTAGAAAGAAATTACCCCTATACATGATACTTCAATAAACTCAACTCCCATTACAAAACAACTTTCTATTTCTGTTCAAAAACCACCTTTTCCTGAAAGGATAAAAATTGACAAAGGAATAGAAAAACAAATCATGTTGCCTGAATATGATATGTTAAATGAACTAAAGAATGTTTGCATAAAAATTTCTTTCTTACAAGCTATAAGGGAAATACCAATATTTGCAAATACAATCAGGGAGTTAAGCATTAAAAAACTAGGAAGAAAAAGAAAAGAAGTTTAAAAAATTTAATTAGTTGGAAAAATTGCAGATATTATGATGGGAAAACCAACAATTTAGAAATATCTAGATCCAGGTAGTCCCATTGTAAAAACACACATTAATGGTGTTGATATTCCAAACACATTGATCGATTTAGGAGCAACTATCAATATCATGAGTAAACAAACTATGGATCAATTAAAACTTTCTAATCTTCAATACACACCAACATTACTATAGTTAGCAGATAGATCTATTATCAAACCTGATAATGTATTAGAAGATGTATCTCTCTCCTTGGATTCTTGGGAATATCTTGTTGATTTTATGATTTTAACTCCCAAAAATAATTTAGGAGGACACCCATTGATTCTAGGTAGACCATGGTTAGCTACAACTGATGCTTTTATAAGTTGTAGATCTAGTGATATGTTTATTTCTGATGGAAGCTCTACTAATAAATTCACACTATATCCTCTTGTAAAAACAAAAATACAAGTAGAAAGTGAAGTTTGCATAGATGATGATAATGAAGATTTTGATATACAGCCAATATTTGCTACTTCGAAAATAGATGAAGAGGATCAAATTTTAAATCTCACGAATAATAATGATTCTTCCTCATATTGTGAACAAAAGAAAAATTTTCAAGAACAATGTAATGTTGAATATTTATCATCTCATCAAATTGCTTTACATTCTATGGAAATATTTGGAAATTATTTAATAGAAATCTTTGCAGAAAAAACTTTGAATATTAATGATAATTTGGAAGAATCCCATAAGAAAGAATTTATAGAGATGTTACAAGAAAACTCCTCTATTTATGCATGGAAAGACACTAATATGAAAGTAAATGATCCTAATACTTGTATGCATCATATCTATATTGAAGAAAATGCCAACCTAGTTTGACAACCCCAAAGGAGGATTAATCTAAATCTAAGAGAAATTGTTAAAGAGGAGTTACAAAAATTGTTGAATGTGAATTTAATTTATCCAATATCAGATAATCAGTGGGTCTCACCATTAGTGATTTTTCCAAAGAAAAATAGAAATTGGATAGTATGCATTGATTATAGAGAATTGAATAAAGCTACCCTGAAAGATCACTTTCCACTTCCCTTTATAGATCAATTCCTTGATACATTGGCAGGCAAAAAGTAATTTTCATTCTTGGATGGTTTTAGTGGATATAACCAAATCCAAGTTGCTTCGAAGGATCAAGACAACACAAATTTTACCTACCTGTGGGGAAGTTATGCTTACCGAGTACATCCTTTTGGATTATGTATAATGCACCTACAACATTCCAATGGGCAGTTCTAGGCTTTTTTCTGATCTAATTCATGATTGTGTGGAAGTTTACATGGACGATTTGATTATCTACGATAATTTTTTCGAAGAAGCTTTTGAAAATTTAGAAAAAGTTCTCATCAGATGTAAATAAACAAATCTCTCATTAAGCCATGAAAAATGTTTTATGATGTTCACCAATGGAATTGTTTTAGGCCACCACATTTTAGGAGATGGAATTAAAGTGGATGCATCTAAAGTAGAAGATATTTCCAAATTATGAGTTCCTACTTGTCAAAGAGTTGTTAGAAGTTTTCTTGGTATTACTGGTTATTACAGAAGGTTCATAAAAAGCTTCACAAAGATAGCCTCTCCACTTTTCAAATTACTTGCAAAAGGCTATGAATTCATTTGGAATTTTGATTTCCAAAAAGCTTTTGAAACATTGAAAGAAAAGATTTATGAAGCACCCATCTTGAGAGGACCAAATTGGAGTCCCCCTTTTCATATTTCAACCGATTCTTTAGATACAACTTTAGGAGTTGTATTGGGACATAAATATTTGACTCCTTATTCCATTTATTACACAAGTAAAAATTTGACTCCTGTAGAGTTGAATTATACTGTAATAGAAAAGGAGTTTTTACTTGCTGTACATGCCATTAATAAGTTTTGACATTATATCACTGGTTATGAAACTTTTGTTCACACATATCACTTTGCAATTATATATTTAATGAATAAATCAATTACTAATGGAAGAGTTACAATATGGTTATTGTTATTACAAGAATTCAATATTACTATTTTGGATAGGCCTGGAAAGGAGAATACAATTGTTGATTTTCTATCTAGAATCCAAAATGATAATAAGGATGTTCTTGTAAAAGATAATTTTCCTGATGAATATCTTTTTGTAGTATCTATTAAATCTCCTTGGTTTGCAGATATTGCTAACTATTTGGCCACAGGAAAGTTACCTTCATATTTGTCTCCTCGGGAGAAAAGGAAAGTTATTCAAACCAGTGCATCTTATTCATGGATAAATGGAGAATTGTACAAAACAAGGCCTGATTTAATCATTCGAGGACGTGTTAGAGAAGATGAAGTACCAGAAATATTAAAGGCTTGTCATGATGAACCATGTGGAGGACACTTTGCTGATAAAAGGACTGCCTATAAAATCCTTCTCTTAGGATATTATTGGCCTTCTCTTTTTAAATATTCCAAATAATATGTTAAGAGATGTGATAGTTGTCAGAGAATGGGAAAGCGTGTTCCTTCAGATGAAATATCTCTATGACCTAAGGTACTTACTGAACCTTTTGAAAAATGGGCTCTAGATTTTGTTGGTCCATTCAATCCACCATCAAGGAAAAAAAGGTAGATTCTTGTTTGTACAAATTATGTCACAAAATGGGTAGAAGCTAAAACACTTCCTTTTGCTACTAAAAATGTCGTAGTTTCATTTCTTTTTGAGGATATTTTCACTCGTTTTGGTGCCCCAAGGGAAATTGTGACAGATCAAGGTACTCAATTTACATTCAAGTTGCTGCAAAATATAATGGAGGAATACAAAATCAAACATCAAAAATCCACTTGATATCATCCACATACAAATGGACAAGTTGAAGCTACTAATAAAGCACTTGAAGCAATTCTTACCAAAACTATACATCTGCATAGAAGAGATTGGGCAAAAAAGCTTCCAGAAAACTTATGGACATATTGTACTACATGGAGAAACACAACAGGGCATACTCCTTATGAACTTGTTTATGGGAAGCAAGTCTTGTTTCCTATTTAGTTCTAAATAAAGACCTTAAAAACAACAGTCAAATTCGATCATGATCTATTAGAAGCCCAAAAACAAAGAATGGAGCAATTGAATGAAATTTATGAGATATGACAAGATGTTATTCACAGAACCAACATAGTTCAACAAAAATATCCAGGTGGCATGATAATTTTATCAAATATAGCAAGTTCCAGCCATGTGATTGGGCATTACTTTCTTATTCTAAATTTAAATATTTTCAAGGAAAATTTCAAACTCATTGGCTTTGTCCTTACGAGATTGAAACTGCCTTTGATAATGGAGCAGTCGGAATTAAAACCATTGATGAAGAAAAAGTAGCTTTCCTTATAAATGGTCATAGATTACAAATATATCATAAACCATTGACAAAGGAAGAGTCCATAAGAAATATGCAAGATAATATTGATTTGAAGTTGGCTAGGGAAGATTCTTCTTCCTCTCCAACTTTTAGCCTTCTACTTTCTTTTTCAAGAAAATAATAATAATAATAATAATAATAATTGTATAAACGTGAAAACCAATATTATTGGCATGTTTATATAGAAAATCTAAGTTGAAAACCAAGAATTATCGGAAGCCTATATTTTCTTTTAATTTCCCTATTCTTGTCCCATTTCTTTTATTCTTCTTCTGTAGAAATAAGACAGCTACATAATTATCAATAATCTACAGCTCTCATGAAATTCCATAGTTGACTTGATAGATTACAACCAAAGAAAATGAAGATCATGGCTAAAGCAACCTGAATGGAGATCATAGCCATAGCAAAATAAGAAGCCTACAAAAGAACAAATCAATAAGGTAGAATGAAAGGTATGTAAATGTTTCTCAAATATTAAAGGAAAGACATTGAGTTATGATATAAATAGATGATTATTTGTGTTAGTGTGAAAATTCTTGGAAGGCGTACCCAAAATACTTCAATTAAGTCACAAGGGGATAAGTGACCATAATAACAAGTTGATGGTCGTTGTCGTCTTATATCTGAAACACAAATATAAAACTTGTAGTAAAAGAAGATATAATCCAAAATAGACAACAACAATATAAAGTATCCAGTATAATAACCCATTTGGAAATACTATTTTAAACGAATAAATATTTTATTGATAACACCTGGTGAAGGAGATCTATAGATTGGTCTGTAAGTCCCACTCCGTGGAATGGGTCCTTTGATATCCTTGATGCTTCAAAAATTGATTCCCTCTCTCAATGTGTGAAACACCCAAACAAAAGGAAGAACTCAAAATGGGATCTCAAGAAAAATGACGATAATGTTGACGATGATAATGATCATGGTGAAGAATGAATGAAAAAACCTCCTTTATATAGCAAAGTATGGAATTAATCTCGAAAATGGAGAATAATAAAATATTTTTAACCAAATTCAGATCTAACTTCTTGGAATACTTTATTATATTTGTTAGAGATGGAAAAGGTATTTAAAATGGTTAAATACCTTTATTTAGAAATAGTTATCAAATAAAATGATTTATTAATTATTTCGCGAGAAATAAGAAAGGTGTGAAATCAAAATAATTATTAAATAGTGATTTAATAATTATCCTAATAACACTTTCATGAGACATTGGAAGGGGAGTCAGAGAGAGAGAGAGAGAGATAACTGAAGCAAGTCAAGGATGGACAAATAATGGAGGGGGCAAGATCTATAAAACTGGTACAAGTCTCCTTTTATGTGGTAGTACATGATCTCAAATGAGGCAAGGGAGGCATTCCTATACCTGCCAAAATAACAACGTACAAAGAATAATGGTGATCGTAGCAATGTGGGATTGAGATACAAAGTACAAGATACATGATAGATTATACACTATCATCAATGGGCCATAAAATAATACAATGGATCCCAAGAACATAATGTGCCTGGAAAAACATAGGCTAGGACTGAATACAATAACATATGAGTACATGAGATACAATAACCCTCAAGATGATATGGGGAGGGGGGATCACAACCATGGAATCCCTGTTGAATAGGAAAGGGCTTTGAAGATTTGAATGGATCATTTGGAGGAGACATGCATGTTGTGGGCGCTGCAAGCGGTGAAATCGAACCCATGAAATCTGCGGAACTACATCGAAGGCTGGATCAACATCTATGGTTATCTTGGCATGTTGGGAGATACTTGAAGGGCCACCCCATCATGGGTTCTAAAACATCTCATACACACCCGAGAATTACTAAGACAATTGTCTGGATCACCGAACCGTCATGAGTATGAACCTCAATCGTGCGATAAGTTGCTGATGTCAAGCACATGAGCAACAAACAAGTCAAAGGGAAATAATGAGTCCCTTTTCCTGATCCAAGGCACCGAAAAAATATGGAAGCTGGAACCAAGATACACCACCCTCTAGACCACTCTTCTAGAATAAATGTGTTGAGGTTGACAAAAGAGAGCCTGCCAAAGTTAAGGCAATGAGAAATCCTTAACAAAGGCACGAGGGAATATAGTAGAGTGACTGATGGAATAACACTAGGGATAATGATGGAAGGAAACAAGATGGATGGTGGACTGATGACTTTCCTTGTCAGAGCATAATAAAAAGTGGTTGACCTGGCAATGATTGACTCGATTCCAAAGTGGATAGTCGATGACTCAAACAGGGGTTCGGCAAAGATGGAGTAGAAGGACTGGAGGCCAAATATAAGTAAAATGGGAGAAATGTGACATGACGATGAATGAAACACTATAATGGGACTCAAATGGGGACTCAGAATAGACTCCATAAGTACAAGGGTGACACATCTCAGATGCTCTGAACAAGGGTGACTCGATGATGCTGCCATGTGGGGGAGGCCTAGTGGGGACCATGAAAACATGAGTAAATTATGTTTACTCATGACTAAACTTGACATGTGAGACAACCAATGCAAAGGTAAAGTGGTACTAGGGTATTGATGGCTCAGATGAAGAAATTCGGTTTTAAGAGGTGGTAAAGTGAGACCTGATGGAAAAAATGTCTTCCGAGTGAATATTCAAATTACCACAAAAAAAGGGAGACCCATTATAGAACTCGGTGAGAGCTTTCCAATGGTGCAGACACTTCTTCAAATGGAGATATGGCTTGGTCTCAATGGGTGACAGAAAAAATTAAGGTTTTTCCTATAAAAGGGGTTTTTGCCTCCAAATCCAATTCATTTTCATAGTGGGCCATGGAGAATTTGGAGAGGAGGAGAAGGCCCTAAATCTTGTGAAGATCGTAGTGGACAAACCGATCGTCAGAATGAGGATCTGCAAGTTGGAGGTAGGTGGCCTAACCATACTCATCTTTTTTAGTGGTTTAAATTTTTAGATTAGGGCTTCAGATGTCGGCTGGGGACCCCTGCTCATCCTTACAGTTGTGACGCACTTTTTGGGGCTTGATCTACACTCTGGAGTAAAAAATTGGGGCCCACAAGTGCATTTAATATAGTTTTGAGGGAAAAAATTCGCTCTACACTGGGAATATGGGCAAGACTAGTGGCTTGCTAGAGGATGAAGCTGAGTTCTATCATGAATTTATTTTGTACTCTTGACTGAAAAAACATAATGATGTCTTGCAGGTATGGCAGAGTTAAATATATTATGGCGAGAACAAGATTTTGAGGCCCTCCATGCTGAGATTCAAGGGAATCAAGCAGTGAGAGGGATGTTGGAACAATATGGTGTGCTAAAGTTCTTAGAGAACCTATTGATGAGGGCTAGTGAGCCCTTGCTATCAAGGATAGTGAGTTACTGGGACCCAGATTAGGAAGCCTTTGTAGTACAAGGTTACAAGATCAACCTCACAATCCAAGACATATATTTTCTTACAAGACTGCCCCTCTTGGGGGAGGTAGGGGAGATACATCTAGTGATGCCTCGTGGGAGGCATATTGATGAGTCTACTTAGCATCATTGTGTATAGGGTAGCCGTGAAAAGGGAATGACCATTCGGGTTGATGAAATGGAGAGACTTGAGACACGGGTTATAGTTGTTGTGCTACTAGGATCTGTGGTAGCCATCCCTTCCACCATATCACTAGAGGGAAAATGATGCTGGTGGATAGTGTTTTGGGAGGGACCTACTATGGGTGGGCCCAAATTTTGTTTTTTTCATTGAAATGACAGTTGACATTATGCAGACAGAGGACCAATGATAATTGTTCATTTGGGACAGTCTTATGTGCACTCTTCTTTGAGAATATCCCCACTATACAACCTTATGTTAAGGTATTTGATGGGAGCCACAGGAGCCCAGGATGCGCCACTAAGGGTAGATACTAAGACAACAAGGTGGAGGGGGAGTTAGATGAGTGTTCTAAACTGAGTTTTTTGCTCATTGGGACTAGATACCACTATACATAGATGACTATCCATACAGTGGAATAATCTATCAGGGGGATCCTTACTTACCACTTCCACTAGGACAAGCATGGGGCTGAGATGGTAAGTGAAAGTTGTTATATATTTGGTTCATTTATAGTTTAAGAAATATGTGTATGTGGTAGTGATTTCTAAACTTTGTGTTATGCATATATAGCACCAGTGAGGCCGACAGGATACGCGGGATGAGTCGTAGTGCCTGGGGCTACAAATCAGGGGGGACCTCATCACGACAGAGACCAGATGATGGTGCTCTACTGGAGGATCTCTGACATAGATGCGACATATTACTGACCAGAGTGACAAAGCATGAATGACATGAGCTAAAATATCGGTATATAGATGAGTGTACGGGTCTTCCCCTGAAGTGGTGAGGAATCATGCATTTCATAGCGATGGCCGATCAAGGCATACAAGATCTATGAGCTGGAGGAAAGGAGTCGTTTTCTTGGGAATCTCCAAATGATAGTGATTAGGCATAGGGCCATGTGGGTCCCCATTTTTGTTTTATGTTAACATTCTAGTGAGTATGTCGGATGTATTCTTACTTGGGTGTGACAAACTCAAGATCATATTCTTAAAGGATAATGATCCAATGGGCATACTTCTCGTTGATGACCTATTGACTCAACAAGAAAGAAATTGGGTTGGAATTAGTCACAAATACGGTGGTACGCGCAAGGATGTAATGGTGAAGGTTCTGAATAGAGGACACGATAGCTAGTGCTAGATTTTCTTTATGGCAATAGGAAAGAAGGGGCCCATTAAGATTATTACTGAAATAGTATATGACATGTTCCATTCCTATAGAATCCTCCTATATGAGGACCCCAACAACTGAATAGGTGGATGCCGAGATATACAGGATGAAATCCCTTTCAAAGTTTGGTGGACTAATCAAGGGAGTAGAAGTGAGAGCACGTTTAAGGGCATCGAATGAACATTGAGCTTAGTCATCCCAAAAAAATGGAATGGTAGATTGAAAGAGTCTAAGGAACCCATGAGCTGTTATGGCATAGTCAGGAATGAACCGATGAAGGAAGTTAGCTTTGCCTTGGAGGCTTTGTAATTGGCGAAGGTTATGTGGAGGAGGAAGTTCCAGAATGACTTGAACTTTGAGTGGGTCAAGAGTGATACTATATTTGGCCACAATGAAGCCCAAAAGGTAGTCGGTAGGAACACAAAATAAACACCTCAGGGGATTAAGGCCAATGTTATGCTTGCGACATCGAAGAAACATGGTATGAAAATCATGAAGGTGTTGCAACCAAAGTTTACAACGAGCAGTGAGATCATCAATTTAGGCAAGGATAATGTGAGCCAAATCATTAAAGAAATAGGACATGGCACGTTGAAAAGTGGACCCAACATTACTCAAACAGAAAGGCATGACCTTGTAATAAAAAGTTCCCCATGGACTAGTGAAAGTGGTTTTCAACTGATCGGCATAACAGATATGAATCTGATTATATCTAGAGAATCCATCCATAAAGTACAGGACCTCATGCCCTGCACACTCATCGATGACCTGGTCTATGAAGGGTGTGGCAAAGTTGTCTTTGGGACAAGCTTTGTTCAGATTTCAAAATTCGGTGCAGACACACATGGGTCCTTATTTCTTGAGAATGGGATCGGGATTGGACACCCATGCAGTGTATTCGATAGGATAGATGAAACCAGCCTGCTTGAGCTTATCTATTTCATCTTTGATAGCTTCACGCTTGGAAGGATGGATATGACTTTTCTTTTGGTGGACGTGTATGGCATTGGGCCAAGTGTCGATATGATGTTCAACAATGGCGGGATCAAGTCAGGGCATCTCAGAATAAGACCATGCGAAAACATCACGAAATTATTTGAATAGCTTGTTGTAAGCATCAATTTCTTCCGGGGTGCATTGTGCCTCGAAGAAAATGTTTTCTTCAACCCATGGTTTGTTTGAAATATTGATTTTTATGGTGGGGGGAATGTTAGCCGTATTCCCATCTTCAAAAGCATCTGGTGAAGGAATGGGATTTTTAAACCAATCGACTTCACCATGAATGAATTCTTTAGACTCTACGACACATTGGTCATGGGTCTGCTATGGAAGGAAGTACGCACGATGGTGCATATCTTCCCAAGGATAATCAAGGGTGGTCAGCTTCCATAATGTCTTCATCAGAATGGATGATGGGTGGACCAGAGGAAGAAAGATCACATGATGGCAAAGAGCTACCTGAAGCCTCTTCGTGAGAGACAAGGTTCATATATGCATCGTGAAAGGTGGGAGACATATGACTAGTAGATGGAATATCTACCGATGTTGAGACCAGTGTGTACGTCAAATAAGGTTCAAAAGAATCACAAAATGAGACATCAATGGAGTTCCCAGGTGTCAATCTCATGAATGTCGATAGGTAGAGCATAGGAGCAGAACTATCCATCATCTTGACATCAGGGAGAGGGATCACAATGGGTGTTGTATATACCTTCTGTTATGGTGTATAAGTAGGACCAGAATCTGCAAGTAAAAGGGAGGTGTATTCATTACGAGCGACCTCTAATTTGTGAAGCACTTGAAGTGTATCGTGAAAATCTTCGATATGGGGATAGTGATGGGAATAGTGGCCATAGTTATCACACAAACTGCAACAGTGTTTTATGTGTAAGGATTGTATCTTCTTAGCTGACTCAAGTAAGGTAACATGGACCTCAGGAATGTTAGAATCAGGGAAGGTATCAGTGACCACATCCTTAACATGAGGGAGTTCAAGACAATTATTGGTGGCATGACCAACAACATCACACAAAGCGCAAGGAGGAAGAGGCTTTGGTGGCTTAGGAGGAGTTGGAGTTGCAGGGGGAGCCTTGTCTTGAGTTCCCTTCTTTCAGGATTTCCCCCTTCACTAGATTCTTTTGCAATGGGAGTAGGCTCCTGTTGAGGTTGTTGTGGAACTGAAGCAAAGGCAGGGGTAGGAACAACTGGTTGGACCGGGGTCAAAGCAGTGTAAGGTTTCAATTGATTAGGTGGAGTGTTTGGAGGGGGATCGATGTACCAGACTAGGATCCCTAAGGTAATATTGGGTATCTAACAAAATGGATAATGGCCTGGAGGAACTGCTTCACAATGGTTAAGGCTTGAGGGAATGGTTCCACATGAAAATGGATTTGGAGAGACACTAGGAGAAGGAAGTGAGCCTTGGGGAGTTGTACTTGTAGGTGGGGTTGAGTTAGGAACAACAGGTTGTGGAGATGCAGAAACTTTTGAAGGCATAGTGGACCACTTATGGGCTGCCCGTGATGCTTGGAGCATGCAAACACTTGATGAGCTAGGCTCAAAAGAAGTAATCGGTGGGCCATAGTAAGCACCCAGCAAAGAGGAATCTTTATAAAGACCCAGAGATATAAACGAGAGAGTCTTATTGTCATCCACGGAAGAAATGTTGGACTGAGGTGAAGTCTAGGATTTTGGATCATAGTACATCAACTAATCAATTGTGACAATCTTTCCATTTTGGGGGAAGCACATCTTACGGTGAATCGTAGATACGAGTACTGACATTGCATAAGTATAACTACAACCCAAAATGATGTTATAGTCTAATGTAGCATCAATGACTTCAATATCAATATAGACGGTCTTGCATGCAATTGTGACCGAGAAGTTGTGGTATAATCCAAGGGGCTGCGAAGGATGACCATCCCATGCACGCAAATTGATAGTGGATGGGGATAGGTGAGGGGAATCAATTTTCTTCCAAACACTGGCAGCCATCACCTAGGTGGATGTGTCTTCATCAATAATAAACCATTGAACGATGGTGTTTCGAATGGAGACTGGAATTTGAAATGCAATAGATGAAGGTAAGGGAGGATTTTTTGACTTGTCAACATGAAATACGATGATCTGATCATATTGAGGGTCCACGATTCCCAAAGTAGATAGTAGAGATTTTCATTGTGATGGGCATGTCTGGAGAACTTCCAATGTTGACATGGAAACATGAGACTGCGCTAAATCATCTACTATGCTATATGTATAGGAAACTTTGGTAGAAGCAATATTTTGACGTAATAGACTTTTGGGGATCTTGGGAATAACCTCAACGTTAGGTAGAGGGATCTATAAGGTACTGTTGGGTGATGATAGAGGCTCAGTGGACACTTTGGGTTGGGACTCAGTCGCAGACTTAGCAGGTGGTTTGTCATACTAGCGCAATCGAGTCTGAAGGTTGACTTGTTCAGTATTTACCTCATCAGAATTCATCATAAGAATCTGATAATCATGGTGACTAGATAGTGGAGCTGGTTGAGTTTCTTTACCTTATGTAGGTGGGTATCTATGTATCATTGGTGAGGAAAAGGATTGGTAAGCACGGTCGGTTGAGATGAAGCAGGAGGAGGAGGAGGAACATTGGGTTGTGATCCTCGCAAAGCTGCTTGAGCTTCCCACACTTCCCGCATCTGAGGTAAAATAGGACACTCATGGGTATAATGACCATAGACTATGCAACAAGCACAAGGTTTGTTCGTAGGAAGAGCCTTGTTCTTCTTGGGTTGATCGCCTTGTTGCTAGGCTATGGATTAGGTTAAGGACCCTAAGGGGCACTAGGTGGAGGACCCTGGTTGCCTTGATTACCTTGGGACTGCTAGTTCCTATTTCCCTTTCGCTTGTTCCTTTTCTCGGGGTTAGGGGGATTGGGTCCACTCTGCTAAACATACAGATTTCATTGAGGAGGAGGTGGTTGCTACGGGAGAGGGGGAGTAGGCATGGTGGGCTACGGTGCTGATGCTAAAGGAGATGGAGCACTAGGATGTGCATATTGATAATAAGGAGATGGGGCAACATTGGTATAAGCATAGGGAGAAACAACTTGCCCTAACATTTTTTAATGTGGATGGAGATATGCATATGGGATGTTAGGACCTTAATAAGGATTGATTGGGAGAGGAATAATTGTAAATGGAATTGGTCCCTCTTTGAGGTTGACCATAACTCATATGAGATGGAGCATATGATTGAAGGTGTGAAAGGCTTCCAACTATACCATCTGCGTCATGATATTCCCCCGGTGCATTAGAAACACCAGGCCGAGGTAGATCGAGGATGACATTGTAAACATAACCCAACTGGGCATAAATTAGGTCAAATTTTAGATCTATTTGGAGTGCCTCTTCCTAAGACTGAGGAAAGTGGGACGTGTTATGGCATAAATCTACCTCAGGATGAGAAAGTCGAGTCTAGGGTAACATCAAACCACGCTTAACCTAGTGGCTAGCCCTACCAGGTCGGGAGAGGGCTCTCTCCTTGTCAATCTGAAAGAAAATATGGCAAGTAAGGCTCGATATGACTGAAATGAATACTAATTTTAGGCTAGGTATATGCTTAGAGGATTTTGATTTATTTTAATCGTTGTTTGCTGGATCAGATGAGGAAGGTAGCTTTGGGTCCGGGAAATCAACTCAGATTTGCAGAGGTTTCCGTGGGGCTAAGTAGGCAAGTGTTTTAGCACTTTGAAATGAATGTGATGGTGAGTCTAAAGATGGGTGAGGAGGTGGAGAGGGCATGAAAGTTTCATGAGTTCTCTTCAAACAGTAGAAAACATTTAAAACTAAATAAAACCCCAAGGCAGAGCACTGAACACCAACGGATTCCACCCTTTAATCCCGATTCATTTATCTATGCAGAAAAAGATAGATGATGGCACATACACATATAAGATAAACTAAATAATAGAGGAGAAAACAATGCTAATTCACCTTGCCACAATAATCCCACAAAATGCTGCAAAACTCTAGTTCATTTCCTTGCCAAACTACAGAAGTGATTTACAAAGTAGCTCAATGCATCTACAAGAGTCCAACCTTGAAAAATGACTAAGAAAGTACAATATATAGGCATCAAACCATCTATGCTAGCCATTAGGGGTTGAATCCATGATTCAAGGAGCTGTTTCAACAAGATCTAAACTAGGAACTGAAAAATAGGCAGTGGAACAGCTTGCCTCTAAAACTATGGAAACTGATTCATTCATCCTCAAACCAACTCAAACTGATGTATCTACCTCCTTAAGTCATTTTTCATAATTTTTACATCATGGTACATCATATTATATGATATTACATCATCAATTTACCAAAGAGAGAAGAAAAAGTCAAACTGACAGCAAACTAGGTGAAATTCAGAGTTTTTAGGCAAAATTGGTAAAATTTTGCCTGATGCGCAGCGCCATTTTCCTGATGTGAAGTGCTTTTTCCAAGTTGAGTTTGAAGGCCTTCCCCTTCACCAAATTTGCTCCAATATGGCTTGTTGGAAATTTCTATCTATCTACTTTTCAGGACAAGTGGAATTATTGGATTTGGTGTCCATTTGCCCCTTCAAAACTCAGTTCTCCCAAGACTGCTTCCTGTGAGTCCAAAAAGTGGCAAAAAGGGCATTTTTTAGGTGTTTTTTGCCCTTTAGGTGACCCAGAACTCCTCAAAAATTCATGAAACTTTCTGGGTTTTCATATTTTTTCATGCGGAATCCAAAAATGTAAGACATTCCTCAAAATTCCCAACCCGATCAATGCGCAGCGCCAGTGGCGCTGCGCATCAGAGGAAATTTCCTGTTTTTCGCAATTAAAATTTAGGAAATGACAAAAATTTCTCCAAAATGCTTCAAAATTGGCAAGAGGCAAGCTTATCAATTGCTTTGCTGAGCCAAGGAAGCTTCAGCCAAGATTCTAAGTTTATCTTGCTCCTTTTTGGCGTTTAAGGCTCTCCTTAACTTGGCTTTTAGGTTTCTTATCCTTGTCTTGCAAATCTTATTCCGGGCCAAGTAGTGATAAGCCATGTGGTGCATCATGTTCTTCTCTTTGTTTGCCTTCTCAAGCAGCTTCTCCAAGTGAATGTTCACCTTCTCCAACAAATATTCCCAGTCATTTTCTTTTTGTTCAATGGATGTCAACTTGCCCTTTGCCCTCTTGGACTTTTGCCGGTTTTCTTTGATGATTTGCAGCTCCAGGAGTTCTTGTTTGTCAGTAAGCTACTTGTTTTCTTGCTCAAGGAAGTTAATGATCCACTTAGCCCTCTCAAGGTCAAGTGATAAGGCTCGAACCTCAGCTTCTTTTTCTTTGATAACCACATCCTTGAGTCTTGAGCTTTGGGAGCCCAAATCAGTGTCATCATCCTCAACCAAAATAAAATCTATGTCTTGGCCTTCAAAAGGCCCTTGATCATGCAATGGCTATTTTCCTCTGTCATGTATCTGTTCTGCTGAAGAAGAAGGAAAAGCCCCTTTCACCCCAGGTGAAGATAGCATTTGCCTGTTGTCTGGTGAAGAGAACGAGATCCCTTCCACCCCTGGTGGAGATAATACTCGTTTGGCTACTGCAAAAAGTCTTCTTGTGCCTTTTTCATAAGTTATAAACACAGGAATATGAGCCTCTTCAATTTTGCTTTCATGCTCTCTTGGTTGCCCGAAAGGTCCACCTACCTCATGAGGTTTTGCAAAAATTTGAGGCCCTTTGAAGATCTCATGGGCAATGAAGTTTTCCCATGGCAATCCTAACTGAGTGTGCTGGTGCACAACAATAATCTTGATGACAGCAAAGTGATAAATTCTATTAAGCTATTGTGGGTATGGTTTTCTCTTTGCAAGCACAATCATCCTCTCTATGTTTTTGCAAATGAAGTATGGTATACTCATCATTCTAACCCTGATAAAATGTATAAGCAATCTAATATGATAGGCATAGAATTTGGAGAACCTTCCCTCACATGTGAAGTATTTAATGATGAGTTTCATTAGTGGCACATACCGGTCCTCCAAAAACTTAAAAGGAAACACCCTGCCTAATTTACTATGATATTTGGCTTTAATGTAGGGTTCATAGTTTTGTTTGTTGATATTCTGTCTTTTGTTCCATCTTTCCCCCACATCTAGCATCCTAGTTGCTTCTGCAATAATGGTTGGTGAAAGAGTAAAATTGATGCCAGCAAGTTGTACCATATTGTCGTCCATGTTGATGACAAATTGCCTTGCTAATTCATGATGATACTTAACCCTCTCAACCCTCTCACAAAACTCAAAGCAATATTGATATCTGAAACAAGTGGTGGCAAGGGGACAAGCAATAAGTTCAGCAATGATAATAGGCTCCTCTCTGATTATTTTCCCACCCTTGTGAGGTCTCCTAGGCTGTACATTCATGTCTCTTGAACTATCACTTTGTGTTTCTTCTTCATAGCTTGAGTCACTGTTTCTTGCCATAGTGCTTGTCTTAGGAAAATGATGAGATGAAGGTATGGTGGAAAAAATATTATGAAAGAGGGATGAAAGAGGACAATGGTGATGAGTATGAAGAGATTTTACTCTTGGGAAATGAATTTGGGGAATGAAGGGAATAGTTTTGGGAAATTAGGGTTTAATGAGGGATTTAGGGTTTTATGAGGGAATTAGTTGCTTTAGGGGAGTGAGATATGGGAAAATGGGATAAATGGAGTGTTTTAGGGTAATAAAAGAGTGAAAATGGGTTCAATGATGTTTTTGTGATGATGGAATGAAATTTGCACAATGAAATGGAAAACAGTGAAGAGAAACTAGGGTTTCATTTTAAACTTGTAAGATTCATGAAGAACACAAGAGTGAACTCAAATTCAACTATAGGATGTTGTTTACTTACTTGTAGAATGCAAATATATAAAATATGAGGGTTATGGCACGATTTAGAATGATTTAGGAAAACCTGGACTGATGCGCAACTCGCTGGGCCCAATGCACAACGCCCTCCTAATGCGCAGTGCCAGTTCAAAATAACACTACAGGTTTGCCTATGATGCACAGCGCACTGCCTCTGATGCGCAGTGCCAGGCCAAGTTGCCTTGAAAAATAGGGTTTTTGTCTCCTTGGCTCCCAAATCGCGATTTTTTCTCTCTAAGAGTATTTTTGCACAATGAAATGATAAAGAGGACCTCCTTCACTTTAAATATGAATGACTTTAAATTTTTACTCATCTCAAACCCACTTTTCTAATGTCAAAGTCACTTTTGGTTTTGAACTCTATTTTTCCATTGAAATTGACTTTTCTTAATCATTTGATAACTGATGCATTGATGCTTGTGTTTTTGTCTGCAGTCGCTGGAGTTGGCAAGGTGAGCAAGGGCAGTAGCTTTGAACTTATTACATATAGAAAAATTAAAATTACATAAAATTTTGTACATAGAAATAAAAACTCTATTTTTACCTCAAAACAAAGTTTTGAGGTAAAAAACCACTTATTGATCATAACATCATTGAAAATTTTGATTTTGTGAACTTTTTAGACCTCCTCATGTGTCTGTTGACCTTTTATTGAGTTTTTGAAGACCATGGTGGCAAACCCTAGACCTAGTGAAACCTAAAAACCCTAAAATGACTTTTGCAAATGGAATGAAATAAAAATGACAGCAAATGACTTGTACATGCGAAAATAGGCCAGCAGATGAATGGCATGAGGGAAATTTATAAAGAACCACTACCATCAGTTGATCCATGACCTAATGGAATGCAGCTGATCGGATGAGATGCCTAATATGCATGCAAAAAGAGAAATTTGATCACTGATGGAGGGATGAAGATACCGACACTAACAGGATGCAAAATATTTTGTAATGGGGGCCAACAACAGTCTAAGAAACCAATCCATATAGACTCAGTCTTTGAAGTTAGGAGCTCTATAAATGGTCCTCCTTCTATGCCATTCCTGAACATGGTCAGAAAGGCGAGTGGTAGAAGTTTGACTGAAAGAAGTCAAGAGTTCAATACCAGTATCATAACAAAAAAGTAACTGGAAATATGAAAGAAAGGTTGTGGCAAGAGTCGCTAAAGTGGAATGAGATGCTCTGGGTTGGTTGACATACCACTTAGAAACAACTCCAGTGAGCGTGCATTGGAACAAATGAAGACGAACGAACTCTTCAGTAATGGAATTGGATGAACACCACATATGGAAGGAGTGAACATGATTAGTTGGATCTTCTCCAGGATTACCTTCAAACATGTGGATGTCTGAAGGGATTTTAGTAGGCATTATTTTCTATGTGGGATCATGGAGAAGAGGATCATTGATAAGTTGGCTAAAATCTGGGAGACTTAAACTAGCCATAAAAGGAAGTAAGGGAGAAGGAGTGACCACACAGGTGGGGGTTATGCTAGTGGGGGAACCTTGGTTAGCACCTCAGTTACCACCTTGGTGTCCTGCATCCACATTGCTGCCTAACATGGTAGGGATATGGGGTTGAGAAGATGTCGAATCAGAGGATGTACTGGATGAATCAGCAGAATCAGAATCAAAATTAGAATGATTACTCAATGGATGACTAGGAGGATGAACTCTAACTTGACGCGGAGGAGAAATATGTCCTAAAAGGAATTGAGGGTGAAGACCTCTAATTCGATGAGACAATGCCTTGGAAGCGCTATGGTATCTAGACTAAAGGGTAATGATAGGAATAAAAGGGAAACAAGCAACAAACAAACACCTAGTGCAGTTGTGCAAAGTGCAAACTAACTATTTTAATGATGTTACTCTAATACAAGAAAACACGTCCTATCAAAGTAAAAGGCCTATATCCTATAGGTGATCTAAATCCTCAAACAATCCTAGATCTAATATTTTAGATGACCTTCCAAAGAACTTCTTACTTGACGGAATATGATCCTCGCAAGAAGAATTGTCTAGAGAAATGTGGCGTAGAGGACCAACTGCTTCCCACAACTAGTCCTATAAGTTATTTTCCTAAGATTTGTCACTACAGTTATCGTCGTCCCATGGGGATGGTTGAGTCTTGAGATTCTTGGTAGTCAACCACTGCACGAAATTACCTTCCATGGGTTGGGTAGCCCTGAGGAGAATTTCTCGCACAATGACCTAGCCTAACCCCCTCTGAATCGGGTTCCTGACACACTCTGGATTTGACCGTGAGATGGTGAAGGATTTTAAGCTCCCTAATATGTCAACTTCTATGTCTCAATGAAAGTGACCAACGGGTGTTATTGGAAACCTATCCCATGGACCCTACACGTACACTACAAATATATTTTGGCCCTGATGCCGAAGTGGGCTTAATCTACATGTGTTGATTTATTAAGTTGTAGTGTTTCAAGTCTTGGCTTGGCGATGTTAACCAAGTTCACGTTCGCTTAAGGTGAGAGTGTGTGAAAATAATGTGTCAAGTTGATGAGTTAATGAAGCATGTTTCATGATGCCATATGCCACTGAAAGTAAAATGATAAAATACTGTAAATAAATCTGAAAATGACATAAAAATAAACAACCAATCAAGAACACAAAACCCCACCCACAAAGGCTACTAAGCAGCTAAGCAAGAGAAGGAAAACAAGCAACTCAAAGACACAAAAAGAGGCCAAAAATATCTAATGTTAAGGGACTGGGATCTAAAGGCTCTAATTTATTCTAAATGATGGAAACAAACATAAAAAATTAGAGGTGAAAAATGTTGCAAAGTACAAGTGTGAAGCTCAAATACCCGAGATCCTAAGGGGGGAAAGGAAAACCCAAAATCTAAAGGGAGAAAAGGTAAAATAAACCTATCCAAGAGATTTGAAAAGTAATGGATTAGATCTGAAAAATAGAGGTTGAAAATGTTGAAAACCCTAGACTCCTCACTCAGCAAATCTCTTCCTAACAATGTGGAGGTGTACTCTAAACCCTAGGAGATTTTTCCTTCCTCAAAGAGATAAATAAAGTAGGTCTAGTCCTAAGGGAGACTGAAAAAAGAGATGCATTACCCAAACCAGTCTGCAGACATCACTCTCAATAAATCTGTAAAAAAATTGAAAATTTTCCAAAAATAGTACAAAACACAGGTGCTAACCTGTTTCTGAGGAAAACTCAGTTTTCTGTCCAAAAAGTGTGCTTTGCAACTCACTTATGGGGCTGAAAAGTGCACTAAATTCCCAGGAGTCTTGGTCAATAGATCTCTCACAGATTTTTTCGTCTCCTGCTCAATTGATAACTATGACCTGCGGAAAAGACATAAACCCAACAAAATCCAAAAGTTTGACAAAATAGGGTTTAATATTATATATAGAAATTGCGAGGCTAAAAATAGATGAAGAAAACCCTAAAATTTTAGGAAACTTCAGTCACCTAAGAACATTGTTGTTACACCAGTGGAGTCGCCATTTGTTAGATGGCAAATGTGTAACTAAAGAACTAGTGGAGTCGTCATTCGTTATTGTGAAAATTCTTGGAAGGTGTACCAAAAATGCTTCACTTAATTCACTAGTGACAAGCGACCCTAACAAAAATTTGATGGTTATTGTCGGCTTAGATTTGAAACACAAATAGAAAATATGAAGTAAAATAAGATATAATCCAAAACATAAAGAAACAATATAAAGTAACAAGTATAATAACCCAATTGGAAAGGCTATTTTAAAGGAATAAATCTTTTATTGATAACACCTGGTGAAGGAGATCTACAGATTGGTCGGTAAGTCACCTCTGTGGGATGGGTCCTTTGATATCCTTGATTTTCATAAATTGATTCTCTCTCTCAATGTTTGAAAAACACAAACAAAAGCGAAGAACTCAAAATGGGAGCTCAAGAAAAATGACGATAAAGTTGATGATGATAATGATCATGGTGAAGAATGAATGAAAAACCCTCCTCTATATAGAAAAGTATGGAGTTAATCTCAAAAATGGAGAATAATAAAATATAATTAACCAAATTCGGATCTAACTACTTTGAATACTTTATTATATTTATTGGAGATGGAAAAGGTATTTAAAATGGTTAAATACCTTTATTTAGAAATAATTAGCAAATAAAATGATTTATTAATTATTTCACAAAAATAAGAAAGATGTGAAATCAAAATAATTATTGAATAGTGATTTAATAATTATTCTAATAACATAAATAAGGAAACTTAAATAAATAATGATTTATTTAAATATTCCTAAAGGATTTAGTCAAATGTGACAAGGAATAATTATTTAATAATCATTCTTAGAGAAAATTAAAAAAAAAATTATTTATCTAATTATTCTCATGGGATTTTTTGATTAAATAAGAATATAAATTAATAAAATTGGTATACTAAATTAGTTTCCACAGTGAAAGTGATTTTACTATGGTAAAATTAAATCTTCATGGTGTATTTCGATCCACCTAGTGATAAATGGCTAAGTGATCATTTTTTGGGGATAACAATTTGTAAATGATTGTTGTCGCTGCCATTCATATAATTATTATCCTTTTCATGACATGACATTGGTTCTTATCATCCAGTCTACATTTTCTAATAATCATATCTTGTTATAAGATATGAATGAGTCATTAAACATTCCCATCATTCGAATTTACTCCAGTTCCTCCGTATATCATCCCAATTCACCCGTACACTTACAACCATATTCAAAAATAAATGGGGTGTTAAAAATGTTGTGGGGAAAAATGCCTATGCAAGACGATCCTATCCACCTAAGGTGTGATAGTGCCTTAGCAACAAACGAATACAGCTATACTAGTTTCTTCCTTTATGAAATGTGAAAGAAGAGAGATCAATAGACTTACCGGTGTCTTCCGTTTGTCCCTCGATCCAATCTCCCTTCTCTTTGGGTGTTCACAGCTACTTGCCTTCTTGCTTATCCAGCTACAACTTCCTGCAAGATCACAAGAGAACAGCTACTTGCGACAAGAGAACAGCTACTTGAAACAAGAGAAGAACACTACACAAAGATAGATGTTCACATTCATAACTAGTTTAGGATTAGAAATAAACCAAATACACTAATACATTCATACATCAAAATACATCAGCATATAGGAGAAACCAAGATAGTTTTATTGATGAATAACAAGGTTCAGGAAGAGATACAACCCAAAGGGCTCCAATCCAGCATCTCCTTCCCAGCAAATGGAATTCCTATCTTCAGCCCCTTCAAAGCATTAAGCACCCAATGATTCCAGTCTCAAACCAACAGCAATTCTTTGCAATAACAAAATTCCAGCCTCCAGATCTCATGGAGGAGAGATCCATATATAGATGTTTGGAGAGAGGATGAGTCAGCTTGAGATCTAACTAGTGTCCTCTCCCTCTATCAATTCTTGAGTCCACTTGGAGGTTCTTGCTTCCACTTGGAGATTTGGAACCTCTTACTCATCACCAGTCGAATTCCCTGAGGCAAGTGTCATTTTGGAAGCTTCCTGGGTCTTGACACCTTGAGAAATGAGCCTGCCACTTGTCCACTCTCGTTCAGCGCAGGTAGCCTTTGTTCCAGTTGACATTCAACGCAGGTAGCCAGTGTTGGCTTTAACATTCAGCGCAAACAGCTAGTGTAGCCACTGAAATGATCCTGAATTGACTTGTTTTGAGCAGTTTCAGGTGGAGAACTTCTGTGAATTGCTGTGGTTTGTTAGCCTTGTTCCTCTAGGGGTAGGAACAACATGTTTAGGGACTTTGGATCCCTTAGATTATGGACATTTCATGCTCAATGCTATAAGGCACAAAAATGTCTATAACAGTTGCCCCCTAAAGTATGAGGCTGTTTATCGGGCGAAATGCTTTATCAGGGGGATCCGAAGTTCATCCAATGCTGGGAGGAGACCTGTAATACAATACAATACAATACATTATTTTCCATACTGCTTTCATGATCTAGCTGAGGCGGGCATTCCCATGCTCAGCTTTATAAATTCATTTTTCTGTACATAGAACAGACAATCGTTTGATGATAGACTGATAATTTTGATGAAATTATCATCCTTTGAGTAGGATGATTATCTGCTGCAATGATGTACATGTCAATGTCTTTATCTTTCCTGAATATATATCGCAGCCCGGATGGATGAAACTAGATCCGGGGTCTTCAAACTCGTTCGATCTTCACTCTAAGTACAAGTCGATCCATGTGAGAATTGTTCTGAAGTCGAACATGGAAAGACATCGCTTGATTACCGATCAATGATGTAAACCGTTAACAAGCGCGAGAGGAATCACCGATAATGATAATGACCCTCAAGGTACTGCAGTACAATTCACGTGGTGTGAATAAAGGACTTGGCGTCGAACACCATGCAAAATATTTCGGTCGAAGGTCATTGATGTATACCTGTCGCCGGAAGTGAGAAACTTGCCATTGTGGCATGCAAGCTTCAAAGTACTGAAGGGGTTGTTCCTAGATCAACTTCTTGGATAATGAGCTTATGTCGACAAGAAGCGATCCGTCAAAGGAGGACCTTAATGAATCCCACATCAGTGACACGGAACGGAGCTAATGATTTAATGGAGGTGAAAATGATCTGTGACATATGATTCAGGGTGGCGGTCATGAATGGATGAGGGATAATGTATGGCAGTGGATGGGACACGGTTGACTCTTTCTGAACGACTTCTCTTGAACATATGGCGACACTGATGCGATGGATCGGTAGCATTACCCCAAATATGGATGGTATGGCGAGACCATGGATGTGACCGGTGAATGAAACAACCCAACCCGATTGTGGTACGGAGGAAAAGTGTCATGTTCAAGAGCGACTTGCTACCATCAAAGTTTTCTTTAGTTTCTCCCAATTTTTCCCCAGTCATTGCTGACCAGTACCTCTTTATTTTTGTCAAGCTTGAGGAGGATAACATATGCTTGTTCTATAACCTGCCCTTCGGGCAAGCCCATCGCTATGTTTTAACGAGCCTAGCGATAGTGAAACTCGTTCTCGTCTAAAGACAAGTTTGTCGTTATTTAATGATTTTAACGAGTCTAACGACAAGGATAACTCGGTCCTTTTCATTTTTAGAGAGTTTGAAAAGGTACATAAAGTCAACTCCAAAATTCCTTTTTCATCATCTAATCCCTTAAGTCCGAAAAAGTATAAAACAATACAGAAGGGATGAGTTTTTGATAGTTTTAACGAGCCGAATAAAACAAGCGCTCGATCTTTTTGTGCAATAATCCCTCCGGTCCAAAAAGATTAAAATCTAGAGGAGGGATAGCTATTCCGGTCGCTTTAACGAGCTGGAAGGCCAAAACTCAGCAATCTTTTCATATTTTACGAGTCAATTGAAAAGAGCTTAAAGAAGACTCGTCTTTTGAGGAACGAGTGATAAACAGGGATAGCAGCTGATTCCAGGTACAGGTTGGAATTTTCCAATCACGGCAGTGTCACAAGGATGGCTAGGTGTAATCACTCTTCGCAGCTGTTCCTCAAAATGGGTAAACAATCATATGGAGGTGAACGATCGGCCAAATGAAAAGTGGAGGTGACAGTGCAAACACGACCAAGGCTTTAACGGCTGATTATATTACATTCACAGTGGTTATTTACCGGGATAGTTCATTTTTTAACGAGCTTAAACGCGGATTGAAACACTTGCTCGATCTTATGTTTATTTTTTAACGAGCATGAACTATGCGCTAAAACTGCTCGGATCTTGCGTTTATTTTTTAACGAGCATGAACTTTATGCTAAAACTGCTCGATTACCCAGTCATATGATAAGAGTGTCTCATCAAGATTCTATTTTTTATGGAGCTTCATCTCACTAAGCTTTGCTCCGCATCCTTTCTTTATGCAAGTTAGGAAACGGCTAACCCAAAAAACAGATAAATAACCGCTCTTTGCTTGCACTCCAAAAGGTTTGCATGCCCCCAGGTATAAAGTACGATTTCAAAGTTACCTCTACTTCATTTCCGTCAAAACTTTCGTTTCACTGGGAGAGGCCTACCTCTTTCAGGTTACCCAAAGATTGTTCTGTTATTCTTTCAACAAAACACTTCTTCGGCGATGTCTACCGAGATAAACAAAGGTGAGTGACGAGACCCGCCCTCTCACATAACTTTGACAAGAGAATCTTATTCTAGAACAACCCCTCTTCCAATCACGGACGGGGTACGGACTAGTCATATTCTCCCGCGGAAACCTACTCTATGCCCATATTTTTCCTGCCGAAGCAGGCCAGGACGCATGCCCCCTGGGTTCCAGTCATATCCTCCCAGATTACTCGCGCTCATCAGGAGGACGGACCGTGGGTTGAGACACTTCTTGCATGAATAGACCATTTAGGGATGGTATATGACTATTTGCGATGCGTGATCCGGGAAATGAAAGTTGGTCCACGAGCTTGACCACTCTTCCTTCATGCGGAAAACACATTACTCTAAAGAGTGAGGAGACTATAGCCCCCATGCAATATATATAGTCTCGTCCAAGGAGTAGGTTATAATCCAAGGGTCCTTGAACGACCATCACGTTCATCTGAACGATCTTCCCTTTCAATGTTATAGGCACATTGGGGAGGATCCATAAAGGTCGACTGGTTCCTTTATCAAAACCTGATAGATTTCTCATTTCAGGTAAAAGCGCTGGCGAACCAAGCGCTTTCCAAGCAATAGAGGAAAGGATACTCACAGATGCCCCCTCATCAATGATAGTGCCAGCCATTACCATTCTGTATATTTGAACGATAATTCTAAATGGTATGCTTGCTGGCAACCGGGGTCTGCCTAGTTGGTTCCAGTCAAAGGACACAACCAGGTTGCTTGGTGGTGGGACCGAATAAACGGCCGGATATTGCTCTGACGAATTTCCTTCTTGCGATAAAGGAATGGGGGCATTGCCCCCTTGTTCATCAGAGTCAGTGTTGATGAAGAGAATTTGGACGGTGTCATCTTTATTCTCCTCTGTGATGGTATCATTCGAAGATAGAGCCTCTGAAGGAAAAACCGGGTCAACTGCCGTATCAACCTGTTGACTTTCGTCAGGCATGGATCCAGACGGTTCATCTTCAATGATAGGTGCTTCGGCTGACCATCTGGGCGGGTCAGCCGGGTTCTCAACTAGTGAAGGACTTGGCAGGAGTTTTTGATATCCAGGAGGAAGTTGTGCTCGTAAAATCGGGCGATCTTCCAGAACTCTTTTAGCCTCGTCTAAGAAGGGACAACGGTGGATGGCGTGATCGCCTTCACACAGTTTGCAGGGAAATCTAGATTTCCCTCTCTGTCCTGTGACTTCACTTTCACTAGTTGACGGTGAGCAGTCAACATGGCTATCAGAGGTTGATGCTACCGAATTGTGCAAACGGGGAGACCAGTCCCTTAGTATTCGAGGGATACAGGGACAATCTCTATGGAAGTGGTCTCCCTTGCATATGACACATGGCGATTTAGGCCTTGTCAGTGCTGTGTGTGGATTTTTGTCAGACGACACTTGTTTGCCCCCAGTCGCCTTTGGCTCCTTCTTCTTCTTCTCTTTCTTCTTCTTTTCCTTCTTCTCCTTAGGAACTTGGTTTTTTGTTTTACCAGTTCCGTCAAGCGAAGAAGAAGGAGGAGAGGAAGATGAAGTAGAAGGCTGGTGGGCAACTCTAGTCTGGTCTAACTGTTGACTCGACTATTCAGGAATGGTGGTGTTCTGAACGACATTGGCTGAAAAGAGCCAAACTAGCAGGCCAATTGTCAGTCCTGGAAGCGACAATGTGGCCATGTGGGGCGCACCAACATCTCCCCAAGAGGAGAAGGGACTAGGATTTCCAACAAGGGGAATTCCTTGGTTGGTGTGCTCCATTTTTCAACCTAAAGATCAACGCGGGAATAAAGGGTGATTGTTCCGTTTAAAATAAATTTTAACGACGCTTTCGACACAACTTGCTTTTTCAGTTTTAAAGAGTCGAGAAAAAGCTAAAGATGACTCTAGTCTCCCTCGATTTTTTAACGAGCCCGAAGTGACAAATGCTCGGATGGACTTTTTCTGTTATAGAGTTTGAAAAAGGCCAAAAGGAACTGCTCTGGAGTTCTAGGCAGAGGGTGTGCCAAACTTTTCACAAAACCGCAGAATACTTTTTAGGGTACGGGCGGTCAATCTTCCTGAATGCTGTGTTTAGTGCATTGCGATCAGTAGGGCGGCCGACACAGCTTCCTAAGGATAAAGGTTTTATGCCTATAGGGGTCTCCCAATATATACGCGACGGTACGTGGGAGCACAATCCGTACTGGTGCTATCGTCCCTCAGGAGGAATCACCCACCTTCCATGAGATCGACAGTCACCAGGCTTAACGACGCCGGAACACGTCTCTAGCCTAGACCTCTATGTTGTGCGTTATGTTACAAAGAGTTGTTAAGTTCATTCAATTTATTTTAGGTTGATCTTTTTAAAGTTTGCCTTTCAAGGTTCACCACGAGATGTATGATACAAATTCCTAAATGCAGTCTAAAGATGATAAGCAAGCTTTATATCTTTTCAACTTTGAAAATCCTAGCTACTAAGGGAAAAGAAAGACACCATCTTTTCTCAAAGAGCAATCAGCACACTCTAATGCACTTTCCCTAAACCCAACATGCAAACTATCAAATGCAAATGCACAATGCAGGTGTTTGTTTTCCGCTTTCTTAGTATTGATGCCTACAAAGAAAGCTTTTTGTACAACTTTGAATTTGCTTTTAAATGATCAATACAAACAAGTTTACTTTTTCGAAATCAGAGAAGATAGAAGAGATTACAACACTTAACTGTTTTCGAAATAAATACTTGTTTCGACACTTAGAAGAGACAAATTCAAACCAATAAGCAAAAGTAAATGTATAATCAATCTGCAAACAGCCAATGAACTCTCTTCTAAGATCACAATCAATAGATCTGAATCAAGGGCTACAGGATGACTATTTCACTCATGCAAAGGAAGACTCTAAATGACGCCACAAACACATAAAAACACTCACAGTCTTTTTGTACAAAAGGAGGCGGAATGTAAGCAGAGAAAAGGAGTTATCAGATTGGTACCTATGCTGGTTACAGGCCACAAAAATCAGAGATCAAAACAAGGCAAAACAGAGCAGAGAACCCCAGCTGCACAAGAACAAACTGGTTCAGCACAACCTCAACACAGGGGTTTTGACATTCAGTGCAGGTAGCCTTCACGGGACCTGCGTTGAAATGCAGAATCTGTTCACTGGGTCTGCGCTGAAGGAGAAACTCTTGTTTCCCTTAGGTTCTGGGTCACAGTTTGCTACTTAATCAACTGTTTCAGGCCAAATAAAAGCAACAAGCAAGGTGTAATCAAAGGGATGCTTTGAAGGCTACTAAGATCTATCACAAGGATCATCAAATCATTTGTGAATCCATTGTTCAGATCATAGACAAGTCCAGCAACTGGATCAAAGCAGCAACTTTCTACTTTGCATTCGGGAAAGATGCAGTTCGATTGTTGCTGTCAAGTCTATGATGCAAACAATGATAGAAACACAAATAAAATGACTAAAAAAATGTTCCCCAGCGGAGTCGCCAATTTGTTGTGGGGAAAAATGCCTATGCAGGACGATCCTATCCACCTAAGGTGTGACAGTGCCTTAGCAACAAACGAATACAGCTATACTGGTTTCTTCCTTTATGAAATGTGAAAGAAGAGAGATCAATAGACTTACCGGTGTCTTCCGTTTGTCCCTCGATCCAATCTCCCTTCTCTTTGGGTGTTCACAGCTACTTGCCTTCTTGCTTATCCAGCTACAACTTCCTGCAAGATCACAAGAGAACAGCTACTTGCGACAAGAGAACAGCTACTTGAAACAAGAGAAGAACACTACACAAAGACAGATGTTCACATTCATAACTAGTTTAGGATTAGAAATAAACCAAATACACTAATACATTCATACATCAAAATACATCAGCATATAGGAGAAACCAAGATAGCTTTATTGATGAATAACAAGGTTCAGGAAGAGATACAACCCAAAGGGCTCCAATCCAGCATCTCCTTCCCAGCAAATGGAATTCCTATCTTCAGCCCCTTGAAAGCATTAAGCACCCAATGATTCCAGTCTCAAACCAATAGCAATTCTTTGCAATAACAAAATTCCAGCCTCCAGATCTCATGGAGGAGAGATCCATATATAGATGTTTGGAGAGAGGATGAGTCAGCTTGAGATCTGACTAGTGTCCTCTCCCTCTATCAGTTCTTGAGTCCACTTGGAGGTTCTTGCTTCCACTTGGAGATTTGGAACCTCTTACTCATCACCAGTCGAATTCCCTGAGGCAAGTGTCATTTTGGAAGCTTCTTGGGTCTTGACACCTTGAGAAATGAGCCTGCCACTTGTCCACTCTCGTTCAGCGCAGGTAGCCTTTGTTCCAGTTGGCATTCAATGCAGGTAGCCAGTGTTGGCTTTGACATTCAGCGCAAACAGCTAGTGTAGCCACTGAAATGATCCTGAATTGACTTGTTTTGAGCAGTTTCAGGTGGAGAACTTCTGTGAATTGCTGTGGTTTGTTAGCCTTGTTCCTCTAGGGGTAGGAACAACATGTTTAGGGACTTTGGATCCCTTAGATTATGGACATTTCATGATCAATGCTATAAGGCACAAAAATGTCTATAACAAAAAAGGATCCTCTTTTCTTCCTCACAGAATTTGAAGAGCTTAAAAGGAACTTCGGTGAACAAGTAGCAGACTTTATCAAAAGATTCAACAAACTCTATCACAAAATGCCTGCTGATTGTAAGCCCCCTGTAGCAGCAACTAAATCTAGATTTTCTAAAGCTTTCGATGATGACTTTGTTGTTATGCTACGAGAGAGAACTTCAAGAACTCTTGAAGATATGCAAACAAACGCTATAGAAGTAGAAGCAAATAGGGAAGCCTCAACTTCTTTAAAACTTAAGGAAGAAAAGGCCCAAAGAAAACTCAAATCTGTTCAAGAAGCCTCTAGTTCCTCTAAGACTAAGTCAAAAGACTCAAAAATAGATGAAATAACATCTCTTCTTAGAAACCTATCAAATAGGATTTCAAAGATTGAGACCCAACCTAGGACCATACAACAAATAGTTGCTAGACCTCAAAACCAAAATCAAGGTCAATATAAAAGAAACCAACCACTACAAATTCTTCAGAGACCTACCAATGATCAACAGGTTCCTACTCCTCTATTGATAGATGACCAACAACTTGATGATAATACTATGACAATTACTGAAGATATTAATAGTATGGATTCTTCTTCCAATCAAATAGCCATCATTCCTATCTCACAACAGAATCAGGTTCAAGAAGATCAGGAAGCGGCACAAGTATCTAAATATCATGCTTTTTCTGAATTTTTAATTGCAGAACTAAACAAAAGGTATGATCTTAGGCCTATTCCTAGTCCTGGGAGACCTCCAAAGGAAACTCCAATAATTGAACCACACACCAAAACTGCTGAAGCACAAACAACTCTTATTCAGCCAATAGATCAATCAATTGATACTTCCCAAGCTGGTAAAAACATTTTGATTGCATTTAATGTTGAAAAGAATTAGAGAGGGTTAAGATCCCAATTCCATTGTCAGAACTTTCTAAAAACCCTGGTTACAAAAGCCAAGTCACTAAATGGATTCAAAACACCTTGGTTGATGCTGAAGGTGATGTCATAAGTCTGCAAGATGAAAAACCAGCAGTAGTTTTTGGCCCTAGTTCAGACATGATAGATGAGATAGTACCTCCCTTCTATGTAACTCTTAAAACAAATGATTCCATGTTATATAATTGTATGCTTGATTCAGGAGCATCACACAACCTTATGCCAAAATCAATCATGGACCATTTGAAACTCGATATAACTAAATCCTACCATGACCTGTACACCTTTGATTCCAAAAGGGTGCCCTGTTTAGGATTGATCAAGGATTTAGTGGTTACCCTTGCCCAAATTCCAGTCAAAAGTGTAGTACTTGATATTGTTGTTACAGATATCCCTCCCAAGTTTGGAATGCTCCTTTCTAGGTCATGTTGTGCCAAACTAGGGGGAACTCTACAGATGGATATGTCATATGCTACTATTCCTATTTTTGGAGGAGAGAAATTAAGATTATATAGAGAGGTAAGATTTGCACATACTATTTGTAAGACTGACCAGCCAAGAAACCATCCAATTTATGCAATCGATCAAGACTTTGGTTGTTTTCAGCTCACTTCAAACCAACATAAAACTCAAGTCAAAATTGAAGAGGTAGTTGAAAGTCTTGAACCAAACCAAACTGATATTTGGAAACTGTTCTTTGATGGTTCTTGCACAAAAGCTGGGGTAGGAGCTGGTGTAGTTTTAATTTCACCTGAAAAGGAAAATATAACCCAATCATGTAAATTAGATTTCGAAGTCACTAATAATGTTGCTGAATACGAAGCTTTCCTTTTAGGATTGTAGCTAGCCAAAAGCCTAAAAGTTCAAAACTTAAGCGTTTTTACTAATTCTGAACTTATTGTTAAGCAAGTAAAGAATGTTTGCCAGACCAAGCACCCTAGGCTTAGGTCCTACCGAAATGAAGTATGGGATTCAGTTGAAAATCTTTTTAATGCTTTTAATTTGACTCATATTCCCAAAGATCAGAATATTCACGCAGATGCCTTAGCTGTCTTTGCTAGCGCTTTTAAAATTCTTGATCATACTGATGTGCTCTATCAGATACAAGTCAAATACAGGCCATCTATCCCTGATAATCTGAAACATTGGCAAATATTTGAAGATGATGAACAGCTGAAATCATTTCTGCAGGTAGTAGATGATTTTTCATTTCTACAAATTGATGATGATAGAACTGAAGTAAGCCCGGATTTCTAATCACGACATTTTTCAATTATCTAATAATTTTATTCCAAAGGGACTCATTCCTTTAGAAAAATTATTCGATCAAAATGATGTTTTCCAAAACCCGCAGTCCATTTCTTCAGAAGATGACGTGGAAGAGATTAATGTTGGAACTGATAAAGATATTAAAAACATCAAATTATGCACATCTCTAGACCCAGAAATCAAAGCTCAGTATTTTAAATTACTGCAAAATTATAAGGACGTTTTTTCCTGGACTTATGCTGATTTAAAGACCTATGATACATCGTTAATACAGCACAAGATTCCTCTGAATCCAGAAGCAAAACCGTATCAACAAAAGATTAGAAGGATAAATCCAGCTCTTCTACCCATTGTAGAAAGAGAAATTAAGAAAATGTTAGATGCCCAAATCATCCTCCCTCTTAGATATTCTAATTGGGTTGCAAATCTAGTTCCTGTTAGAAAGAAAAATGGAGAAATAAGACTCTGCGTGGATTTTAGAAATCTGAATAAGGCATCATTAAAAGATAATTATCCTTTGCCCAAAATGGATCAGCTACTCCAAATGGTTTCCAGAGCACAAACACTTTCTATGCTTGATGGTTTCTCATGTTACAATTAGGTAAATGTTGATACAGCAGACAGAGTGAAAACAACTTTTACTACACCCTGGGGTACTTTCATGTACGCAAGGATGCCATTTGGCTTAACAAATGCTGGAGCAACGTTTTAGAGAGCTATGGAATTCACTTTTATGGGCCAGGTGAATAAATTTGTAGTTATTTATCTTGATGACATAACTGTTTTTTCTAAGTCTGATCAGAAACATTTAAAGCACTTGATGAAGGTTTTTGACAAGTGTAGAAAATTTGGAATATCATTGAACCCAAAGAAGTCCTTGTTTGTTGTTAAAGAAGGAAAATTGTTGGGCCATATAATTTCAAAGGAGGGCATAGTAATTGATCCCAAATGAGTATCTTCCATAGAAACATTGACCTTGCCTAGAAACAGAAAGGAGATTCAAGCTTTTCTGGGCAAGATTAATTTTCTAAGGAGATTCATTCCAAATTATGCAGAGATAGTGAAGGATATAACAGACATGCTCCGAAAGGACCATGAAGTTAAATGGACTCCTTCTTCTAGGGATGCATTTGAACAAATAAAAAGGGCAATCTCTGAATCTCCCACTTTAGCCATCCTCGATTATACTAAACCATTTAGTATTTTCTCTTTTGCCTCTAAAACAACCCTTGTTGCTACTCTTTTACAGAAAAATGAAGATTCCCATGACCAACCCATAGCCTTTTTCAACAAGGTTATGAGAGATGTTGAGATTAAGTATGACATCATTGAGAAGCAAGCCTATGCCCTTATTCAAGCTCTGCAATCATTCAGAATGTATGTCTTACACTCACCTATTACTGCTTATGTCCCAAACAGTGCTGTGAAAATTGTCTTAACCCAACCAGACACTGATGGGAAAAGAGGTAGATGGATTACTCAAATTTTGGAATTTGATCTAACTATCAAGACCACCAAGCTAGTAAAAGGTCAAGGATTAGCTAATCTTCTAGCTGAATCCAACTGCAAAGTACTTGGAATCAATTATGTTTTAGAAATACAAGGGAAGAATACACAAGAACCTTTTGTCCTTGCAGAGGGGAAGAATCCACAAGAACCTTCCCTTCTTCCTAGAGGAGAGAATCCACACGAACCTCTACCTTCAGAGCAGATCAGTCCAATACACATTGATGAAAAATTCTTCTTGTCAAACTGGTATCAAGGTATTGTAAATTTCTTGATCCATTTTGAGTGTCAAACATCATTCTCCAAAACCCAGTGTAAAACCCTCAAGTTAAAATCAGTCAAGTACTGCATTATAAATGCAAATTTATACTGGAAAGATCCACTTAATATTCTGTTATTATGTTTAACAGAATCTGAAACTGAAGGAATCATTGATCAGTTTCATACAGGATTTTGTGGGGGACATTATGCTTGGAGAGCTATAGCATACAAGATTCTGAGGGGAGGATTTTATTGGCCCACATTGTTTTTACAAGTAGGGGCAAAGGTAAGAGGTTGTGTTCCTTGTCAAATGTTTGTTGGAGAACAAAAATTAGTAGCTCTTCCACTCGTTCCATAAATACTTTCAGCTCCTTTTTCTCAATGGGGATTAGATTTTATTGGAGAGATTCACCCCACTTCAAGTAATCAGCATAGATGGATCCTCACTACAAAATATTACTTTACTAAATGGGTGGAAGCAATTCCAGTCAGAAATGTTACTGATGCAATAGTAATTAAGTTTATTGAGGAGAATATCTTAGCTATATTTGGTTTCCCAACTCAAATTGTCACTGATAATGCAACAACTTTTTCTAGTGTTAAAATGATTGACTTTTGCCAGAAATATCAGATTCTATTACATCATTCAACTCCATACTACCCTCAAGGTAATGGCCTTGCAGAATCATCAAACAAAAGCTTGGTAAAGGTAATCAAAAAGACTCTAGCTGATCATAAGAAGAGTTGGGATTCACATTTGATTTATGTAGTATGGGAAAACACAATTACTCCAAAGAGATCAACTGGTAAATCTCCATTTCAATTAATCTGTGAGAAAGATGAAATCTTCCCTACCAATTTGGCTTTCCCTGTTTTAAAATTTTTGCAGGATGCAACAAATGAACCTGATGATTTTTCTAGAAGAATAAATCATATTATTGAACTTAATGAAAATAGAGATAAAGTTCAATACAAATTTCATAAATATCAGAATAAGATGAAGGTCTTGTTTGATAGAAGAGCCAGGGAAAGGGACTTTAAGGAAGGTGATCTAGTTCTAAGATGGGATGCCAGGAGAGAAGAGAAAGGAAAGCATGGCAAATTCGACAATCTATGGTTTGGACCTTTAGCAATTGCTAAAGTGAAGGGTAACAACACTTTTGTGTTGCAAAATCTTGAGGGGCTATATTCCACTTATCCTGTAAATGGAAGGTTTCTCAAACATTACATTCAATACTAAGAAGTTGAAATAGTTTTCATTGTAAATACTCCGGTTTTCTTTTCCTTTCCAAGATGTCAGTGTGATATTTTTTACAGCAAGGACTCCATAGCCCGAGGAGAAGGCACATGGATCTGTAGGTTCTCTGCATTCTACAGGAGAAAGCAATCCCCAAATGGAGCCAATGTTGTAGCATTTTTTGGTTTTGATTAGATAGAACATTTCAAAAATGTTAAGTTAGGATATGGACATAACATAGTGAATAAAATGCTAGTGAAAAAATATATTTTTGATGATAATGTCCATATCAAAGAAAATGTTAGGTTAGCTGCTCTAAAAAATCAAGGCAAAAGAAAATGTTAGGTAGAAAGAAAACAAATAAACTCTGAAAGTGAGCAAGTCTAAATGCCACTACTCTGTTTCTGCAAAATAATGGACGTGTGCAATTTGCTTTAATTGCCACAACCCATGACAGTCAAACTGTTTAATCTTGACTGCTTCATGCTTTAAATTTGATGTTATAGTTAGAGAATAAAGATCTGGCCAAACTGTTTAATCTTGGTAGATCAGTAGTTAGGTAGAGAATAATAAGGTGCTCATCAGTTTAATCTGAGCCCTTGGAAGTTATAAGGGTAGATTTAGATAGTTTTTTTTGTTAAATAAGAAGAAAGGATAAGGGTTTGCTAGCTTAAATGCACCCACTAAGTGACAAAACAATGATAGGATAACCAAAGGGTAAGTAGAGAAAGGTTGCAGAAGTTTAATGGTTGATTGGACAAAATGAATATTTATCATGTTTCTATGCTCATGATGCAATTACATAAGGAAAATGAAGGTTTACAAAGTCAATTAATTAACTTCCCTATTCATTTCACACTTTTACTTTACTAATCTCCCCTTTATACATTCATATTCATTCATTCCCATAAAAACCCCTTTTCCTATGGTAAAAACCCTTTTTACTTAGGAAAAGTAAAAAAACCATGAAAAATCCATTTTTACATGTAAAATCCTTTTTTACATTAAAAAACCCATAAAAATATCTTTTACCCTAAGTATAAATGCTTATTTGAAAAGTCAAATCATTCATTAAAAAGCATTATCCTTAGTTGCAATTCCCTTTTCCGCTCATATTTCATTTTAAATCTAATTTATGTATTAAATCCTTGAAAAAAATCCCTTTCCTATATTATTAACTCCTTTTATTAAATATCTGAAAACCCTTAGTTTTATAAAAAAACAATGTATTTCATATAAATATCGCATCGGCGGGATCGCAAGACATTCATATAAATAACCCTCCCCGCATTGCAAACTCCGATTGCGATATACAATGGGAAGTCCGAACCCGACATCATTATATATCATAATATATTGCATTTAGCATCCGCCCTCCATCACATTCCCGCTTATGGCATAACCCTCCATGTATTGTGATCCCCAACTGTGATATGGAAGACCGGACCCGATGCATATATCTATATCTAGCCTCATCGCACATCCCGTTCGACGTATATACCTCCCACCACTATGATTTCTGATATCCGATGTAAGCCCAGACCCGACCAGATATATGTTGTAGTTTACCACCATATCGCATCCGCCCCTTATTGCATTCCTTTGCGATAGGCCTACCCCCGACTAAATTCGATTGCAATATCTGATTTGAACGCGGACCCGATATCATTATCCGCTAGAGTTAATACAAATTCAAGTCCGCCCATATGCGTTTTGTGAAGGTTTTTTGTGTTAAATCATTTTTTTGATTTAAACGAACAAATGACCCGAAACTCCATTTAAACCGCTAATCATTGTTTTAACCCATAATTAATATATTCCTGCCATGATTAATTCCTCAGTACTCTTTCCACCACTGTTTGCCTTCGCCCAATAGTTCAAAGGTTAACTGTTTTTCCCTTTCAACACATAAAAAGGCCATTTTTGCTCTGTTTGCCTATTTTACATAGCGCAACCTCCATTATGCCTCTACGGCCATTAAATCCATTGTTTACCCTCTGATATGCCCCAGACTTCTTCTAATAGCCTTTCAAGCTCAGCAGAGCCATTGAAGACCTTCAGTCACCTGATTTTTTCTTAACAGTTTATGTGTTTTGCAGGTAAGAATATTGTTCCAGGTTTATAAAAATAAGCCTACATAATAGTTGGAAGACAAAATGAGCGATTTACTGCGAAAAACACAATAAAAACCTCAAATGCGCGGTAAAGTAGAAAGGAGCACAGTAAAGGTCACTCAGCGAGATTAAAGGATATTTACAGAGTTCAAACAATATCAGATAAAAGGTTAAATGAAAACAATCGGCCAGCATGAAGAATGTGAACAACCAAGTAGCTTAAAGGGTGAAAATATCCTACAAAAAGCCAACACAGCCTGAATAAAGGGGACAACAAGAAGTAGTCCAAACAGCTACCCCTATCTTCTTTCCATAAAGATATTTCTTCTCCTAAAAATCTTAATCTGTTTTAGGATCTGTTCTTAAGTATCATTATTGTATGAATAACTCCTTTCTTGAGTTGTAAATGGTTCGGAGTTCAAGATTCATAGTTCATTGCTTGTAAAGTCTTGACTGTTAATGCTACTCTGAACCTGGAAGCCACCTTTGAAGGAAGAATTTGCTGACACTTGATGTAATTGGCCTTTCTGGAACCTTAATACAAAGCAAAGGATTCTAAATATGGTCTTGCACAGTTTGTGTTATCCTGTATGGTTTTCTAGTTTTCAATCATTATGTTATTTCTTCATATGCTTATGACTTACAGAGATATCTAGGTAGGAACAATTAGAGTTTCAATTGATTCCTATAAGCTCTTGAAGTGATCATATCTTTAAGAGAATGGATTAATGCAACTATCTGTGTAGGTAATCCCTTCTAATCAATAAATCATCAGCATCTTTTGTAAGCTTAAGTATATTGCCTTGAATCTTTTGAACGTAGTTTAGAAGGTTTTCCCACTTATGATTGTTCTATTTTACAGTCTGGAAACTGCAATAATCATATTTTTTGATGTCTTCTACTCACCACTATTTTGATCTATATCATTGTATAATGCTTTATAGTAGCCATTTGTTGAAGTATTAATATACCCCAAAGGATTAATTTCTTCAATTCTACATTCATCTTCATTCATTGGTCTTCCAAAACTAAAACCAAAAACCCCCAAAACAAATTATTTTAGATGCTCTAGCATTGGTAGCCTGACCTACTAGTATCTCAAAGGTACAACAGTACTATCAATTAGAGGAATTTTCCTATATAGGAAACTCATCCATGCATAAGGAATTATCTCCTTCAAGATTGCACAGTTATTTCATAGGTTAGTGAGCAGTGTGTGAGATAATTACACACAGGTGGCAGCTTGAGGACCTAGGAGAAACTGCGCAAGGAAGAGGCTTGGAGGGCAGAGGAGAAGGTTTGTGAGAAGCCTTTTACTGTCTATGAGTAGCAGTGAGGGATTGTACTGAAAGCTGGATAGATTTTGAGCTAAAGCTTTGTGTAATCCGGACATATTTCCAATTGTATGATAATACAGAGATCTGAGTTTTTAGCTGAGGCTTTCCCCAAAGTATTCTTCTGTGTTCATGTGTTGTATGATTTCTTCTTCTCTGTTATATGTGTTTTGATTGATCTAGATCAAATTGATTAAGCTTCCACAAAGTTTGATTGTAGAAGTAGATCTAGTATTTTTCTTTAGTATATTGCATTATTAGGTGATCTACAGTGGGAAATTCTACATGGTATCAAAGCTAGATGATCTATAGAGAATTTTCTACATGGTATCGGAGCAATGGTGATCAAAGCAAAGAATAGTATATGAAGAAGAAAATTCAAAGTAAAAATAAATAAATAAATAAAAAATAAAAATTGGGCCACAAGTTTTTAGAGCAGATATGAAAATTTTTGCGCAAAATTCTCAGAAACAAATAGCAGATCTGGATTCCTTGCGGAAAAATACCCAAATTCAAAAAAAAAAAATCGGCTGAATGAGAGTTCAGATGAGGGAGATATCGCTGATTTAAAATCAGCGCTTTTTCCATAAAACTTCGTGACGACGGGAAAGATGAAACAGATTGGTGTGCTAGCCAAGAACATGTATGCTCTTGAGGTTCAAGATGCATGCACAACCTTGATGAGCAAGGCAACTATTGGAGACTTGGTGGTTGAGAGAGAAAGTACATTACCTCTCAACATGCAGCGCCAGAAGAAGTCTCAGACAATTGTGGAGGAGCCACAATTGGTAAAGCAGCTTCAGGAGGGTGTGGAGCAACCACAACTAGAGAAGCCAAGAGGAGACTGAGTGGAGGCATCCACTCATGCAGAGATCTCCATTAGGGGGAAATTTTGAGCCAAGTGGGTAGAGGGATCACATGCATCCATACCTCCAGGTCAAAGGTGGGGCAATGTGGAGTGATAGTCCCAAGAAGGCTGGAATAAGGGCAGGATCATTGAGGTACCCAACCTCTTTGATTAGACCTTGCTACGGGAACCCCGATGAGGAGTACCAGGACTGACTGAGTGGGTAGAGACAGATGCGAATGGGGCAGCAGAGAAAGATACAGTGCAGGAATCCCAAGACAGTGCAGAGCTAGCAGGCTGCAACAATGCGAGAGGCACAGGAGTGTTGCACCAGTGCAGGATGGCACAAAGAGGTGTGCAACGGTGCGAGATGCATGGAATGTTGCAGTAGCTCAGAGGTCACAGAGGGAGCACTTATCAGCGGCAGAGGAAGATTCAGCATCAAAGGATGTTTCTAGCCCAACAGGGAGGTCAGTTTGGAGATTTTTTTTGTTTCTAGAAATGTTGGAGCAAAAACACTTGGGAAAAGTTTTGCATGCAGAACATTACAAAGGTTCAGGATTGGGTTCGAGTTGAATGCCTTTCTTGTTGAGAGGGAGTTTTGAAAATGGCAACAAGAAATTCTAAAAGTAGAAATACTATAAATAGAATTGTTGTAAATAGCATCTTAGGTACCAATGTTGGATATAGCAACAAGGAATGAAAAAATGGAAATGCTAAAAATAGAATTGCTATAAATAGTATTTCGGGACAGATTCCAATTTTCGTTAGTCCCTAAACTAAAATTGAGAAGTAAAATTCGAATTTGATCTCAGCAGTTGTTTGTAAAATAATTAATGAATTCATCTTGAGTTAATTAGTTGTAGAAAATCAAACATGAAGTCTATGTGGGGACATGCAACACTTTCTCCATTGATTGAGGAATTTATCCATCAGTTAAAGAGATAAGGATGAGTTTTAATATTGATCTATAATTAGTTGCCTCAGTTAACTGAGTCAAGTCCAGTAAGATTAGTTCAAACAGTTTGTTGAACTGATTGTGAGTTCAGTTAGTTAATGCATGCATGCATGTAATTGTTGCACTTAAGATAACTGAATATTATCTCATAAATAACTCATGCATGTCAATTCAGTCAGAGACCCAATTGAGATCAGAGGAAGGGACATTGTACTATCAGTTGGAAGAATTTTCCTATATTGGACACTCATCCATGTAGAAGGAATCATCTCCTTCAGGATTGCACAGTTATTTCAGAGGTTAGTGAGCAGTGTGTGAGGTAATTACACACAGGTAGCTTGAGGACCCAGGAGAAACTGCGCAAGGAAATAGGAGGCTTGGAGGGTAGAGGAGAAGGTTTGTGAGAAGCCTTTGACTGTCTATGAGCAGCAGTGAGGGATTGTACTAAGAGCTGGATAGCTTGTGAGCTAAAGCTTTGTGTAATCAAAACATATTTCCACTTGTATGATAATACAGAGATTGCGGTTTTTAGCTGAGGCTTTCCCCAAAGTATTCTTTTATGTTCATGTGTGTATGATTTCTTCTTCTCTGTTATATGTGTTCTGATTGATTTAGCTCAAATTGATTAAGCTTCCGCAAAGTTTGATTGTAGAAGTAGATCTAGTACTTTGCTTTAGTTTATTGCATTATCAGGTGATCTACAGTGGCAAATTCTACATGGTATCAGAGCTAGCTGATCTATAGAGAAATTTCTACATGGTATCGGAGCAAAGGTGATCAAAGCGAAAAACAGTATACGAAGAAGAAAATTCGAAGTAAAAAAAAAAAAAGGCCGCGAGTTTTCAGAGCAGATCTGAAAATTTTTGTGAAAAAATTTCAGACCAAAAAAAAAAATAGAAGATCTAGATTCCTTACAGAAAAATACCCAAATTCAAAAAAAAAAATCAGCTGAATCAGAGTTCGGATGAGGGAGATATCGCTGATTTAAAATCAGCTCTTTTTCAAAAAAAAATCATGACGACGGGAAAGATGAAACAGATTGGTGTGCTAGCCAAGAACCTGTATGCTCTTGAGGTTCAAGATGCATGCACAACCTTGAGGAGCAAGGAAACTATTGCAGACTTGGTGGTTGAAAGGGAGAGTAAATTACCTCTCAACATGCAATGCCAAAAGAAGTCTCAAACGATTGTGGAGGAGCCACAATTGGTGAAGCATCTTCAAGAGGTTGTGGAGCAGCCACAACTAGAGAAGCTGAGAGGAAACCAAGTGGAGGCATCCATTCATGCAGAGACCTCCAGTAGGGGGAAATTTTGAGCCAAGTGGGCAGAGGGATCACATGCATCCATACCTCCAGGTCGGAGGTGGGGCGATGTGGAGCAATAGTCCCAAGAAGGCTGGAAGAGGGGCAGGATCATTGAGGTACCCAACCTCTTTGATTAGATCTTGCTACGGGAGCCCCAATGAGGAGTAGCAAGACTGACTGAGTGGGTAGAGACAGATGCAGATGGAGTGGCAGAGAAAGCTACAGTGCAGAGCTAGCAAGCTACAACAATACGAGAGGCACAGGAGTGTTGCACCAGTGCAGGATGGCACAGAGAGGTGTGCAACAGTGCGAGATGCATGGAGTGTTGCAGTAGCTCAGAGGTCACAGAGGGAGCACTTGTCAGTGATAGAGGAAGCTTCAGCATCAGAGGATGTTTCTAGCCCAAGAGGAAGGTCAGCTAGGAGATTTTTTGTTTCTAGAGTTGTTGGAGCAACAACACTTGGGAGAAGTGTTGCATGCAGAACATTCCAAAGGTTCAGGATCGGGTTTGAGTTGAATGCCTTTCTTGTTGAGAGGGAGTGTTGAAAATGGCAACAAGAAATGCTAAAAATAGAAATGCTATAAATAGCATCTCAGGTACCAGTGTTGGATATAGCAACAAGGAATGAAAAAATGGAAATGCTAAAAATAACATTGCTATAAATAGTATTTCGGGATAGATTCCAATTTTAGTTAGTCCCTGAACTAAAATTGAGAAGTAAAATTCGAATTTGATCTTAGCAGCTGTTTGTAAAATAATTAATTAATTCATCTTGAGTTAATTAGTTGTAGAAAATCAAACATGAAGTCTATGTAGGGACATGCAACAGTTTCTCCATTGATTGAGGAATTTATCCATGGGTTAAAGAGATAAGGATGAGTTGTAATATTGAGTTGTAATTAGTTGGCTCAGTTAATTGAGTCAAGTCCAGTTAGATTAGTTCAAACAGTTTGTTAAACTGATTGTGAGTTCAGTTAGTTAATGCATGCATGCATGTAATTGCTGCACTTCAAATAACTAAATATTCTCTCATAAATAACTCATGCATGTCAGTTTATTCAGAGACCCAGTTGAGATCATAGGAAGGGATAGTGTACTATCAGTTGGAGGAATTTTCGTATATAGGAAACTCATCCATGCAGAAGGAATTATTTCCTTCAGGATTGCACAGTAATTTCAGAGGTTAGTGAGCAGTGTGTGAGGTAATTACACACAAGTGGCAGCGTGAGGACCCAGGAGAAACTGTGCAAGGAAATAGGAGGCTTGGAGGGCAGCGGAGAAGGTTTGTGAGAAGCCTTTGACTGTCTATGAGCAGCAGTGAGGGATTGTACTAAGAGCTGGATAGCTTGTGAGCTAAAGCTTTGTGTAATCCAGACATATTTCCACTTGTACGATAATACAGAGATCGAGGTTTTTAGCTGAGGCTTTCCCCATAGTATTCTTCTGTGTTCATGTGTGTATGATTTCTTCTTCTCTGTTATATGTGTTCTGATTGATTAAGCTTCCGCAAAGTTTGTTTGTAGAAGTAGATCTAGTATTTTGCTTTAGTATATTGCATTATCAGGTGATCTACAGTGGGAAATTCTACATGGTATTAGAGCTAGCTGATCTATAGAGAAATTTCTACATGGTATCAGAGCAAAGGTGATCAAAGCGAAGAATAGTATACAAAGAAGAAAATTCGAAGTTGAAAAAAAAAAAAAGGGGACCGCGAGATTTCAGAGCAGATCTGAAATTTTTTTTTTTGCAAACTTTTTAGAAACAAGTAGAATATCTGGATTCCTTGCGGAAAAATACCCAAATTCAAAAAAAAATAATAATAATAATAAATAAATAAAAATAAAAATAAAAAAATAAAAAATCGACTGAATTGGATTTCGGATGAGGGAGATATCGTTCATTTAAAATCAACTATTTTTCTAGAAAATTTCATGACGGCGGGAAAGATGAAACAGATTGGTGTGCTAGCAAAAAACTTGTATGCTCTTGAGGTTCAAGATGCATGCACAGACTTGAGGAGCAAGGCAACTGTTAGAGACTTGGTGGTTGAGAGAGAGAGTACATTACCTTTCATCATGGAGCGCTAGAAGAAGTCTCAGACAATTGTGGAGGAGCCACAATTGGTGAAGCAGCTTCAGGAGGTTGTGGAGTAGCCACAACTAGAGAAGCCGAGAGGAGACCAAGTGGAGGCATCCACTCATGCAAAGACCTCTAGTAGGGGGAAATTTCAAGCCAAGTGGGCAGAGGGATCACATGCATCCATACCTCCAGGTTGGAGGTGGGGCGATGTGGAGTGATAGTCCCAAGAAGGCTGGAATAGGGGCGGGATCATTGAGGTACCCAACCTCTTTGATTAGACCTTGCTATGGGAGCCCCGACGAGGAGTAGCAGGACTGACTGAGTGGGTAGAGACAGATGCAGATGGAGCAGCAGAGATAACTACAGTGCAGAGCTAGCAGGCTGCAACAATGTGAGAGGCATAGGAGTGTTGCACCAGTGCAGGATGGCACAGAGAGGTGTGCATTGGTGCGAGATGCATGGAGTGTTGCAGCAACTCAGAGGTCACAGAGGGAGCACTTGTTAGCAGCAAAGGAAGCTTCAGCATCAATGGATGTTTCTAGCCCAACAGGGAGGTGAGTTCGAAGATCTTTTTTGTTTCTAGAGTTGTTGGAGCAACAACACTTGGGAGAAGTGTTGCACGCAGAACATTCCAAAGGTTCAAGATCGGGTTCGAGTTGAATGTATTTCTTGTTGAGAGGGAGTATTGAAAATGGCAACAAGAAATTCTATAAATAACATCTCAGGTACCAGTGTTGGATATAGCAACAAGGAATGAAAAAATGGAAATGCTAAAAATAAAATTGCTATAAATAGTATTTCAGGACAGATTCCAATTTTAGTTAGTCCCTGAACTAAAATTAAGAAGTAAAATTCAAATTTGATCTTAGTGGTTGTGTGTAAAATAATTAATTAATTCATCTTGAGTTAATTAGTTGTAGAAAATCAAACATGAAGTCTATGTGGGGACATGCAATAGTTTCTCCATTGATTGAGGAATTTATCCATCAGTTAAAGAGATAAGGATGAGTTGTAATATTGAGTTGTAATTAGTTGGCTCGGTTAACTGAGTTAAGTCCAATTAGATTAGTTCGAACAGTTTGTTGAACTGATTGCGATTTTAGTTAGTTAATGCATGCATGCATGTAACTGCTGCACTTCAGATAACTGAATATTCTCTCATAAATAACTCATGCATGTCAGTTCAGTTAGAGACCCAGTTGAGATCAGAGGAAAGGACAGTGTACTATCATTTGGGGGAATTTTCCTATATAGGAAACTCATCCATGCAGAAGGAATTATCTCCTTCAAGATTGTGCAGTTATTTCAGAGGTTAGTGAGTACTGTGTGAGGTAATTACACACAAGTGGCAACTTGAGGACCCAGGAGAAACTACGCAAGGAAATAGGAGGCTTGGAGGGTAGAGGAGAAAGTTTGTGAGAAGCCTTTGACTATCTATGAGCAGCAGTGAGGGATTTCACTGAGAGCTAGATAGCTTGTGAGCTAAAGCTTTGTGTAATCTGGACATATTTCCACTTGTATGATAATACAAAGATCGGGGTTTTTAGCTGAGGCTTTCCCCAAAGTATTCTTCTGTGTTCATGTGTGTATGATTTCTTCTTCTCTGTTATATGTGTTCTGATTGATCTAGATCAAATTGATTAAGCTTTCCCAAAGTTTGATTGTAGAAGTAGATCTAGTATTTTTCTTTAGTATATTGCATTATCAGGTGATCTACAGTGGGAAATTCTACAATTATGACCATGGGCCTTCAGGCTAATAACAATGTAAATTCACTACGAGTATAAGAAATTTAGGCTATATGCAAAGCACTATGGGCATATGTTCTTGAAGGCTTGTGTAGGATTTTCTCTACAAATCAACTAGCTCACTGATATCATGTAGAAATTTCACCTGTAGATCAAACTGATATATGCAATGTACTAAAGCATAATACTAGATCTACATCTACCATAAACTTTGCGAAAGCTTAATTGAACATGAGCAACATCAAGCATGAACACATATAACTAATAAGAAGGAATCAATCACACGTAACACATAATATATCATTGGGGAAAGCACCAGCATAAAACTCCAACACTGTATTATCAGTCAAGTGGAAATTCTCAACAACATACAAAAAGAATCAGCTCAAAAGCTATCATGCTCTCTCTGTACTCTGATGATGAAGCTCATGGACTACCTAGCCTTGTATATAAAGGTTGCACCTCAGGTCCAAGCTCCTATTTCCTTGCACAGTTTTGATTGGGGTCCAATTACAAAACACATGTGAATTGGCCTGATTATACCTATTGTCAACCTCAGGTCCAACTACGCAATACTTGAGGACTCAAGTTCCTCCTCCATGCAAGGAATACTTACTAGAAATATCCTAGCAACTGACTAAACATTGTCCCACCATCTAATCTCAAATGGGTCTCTATCTGAACTGCCATGCATCAGTGATCAGGTGCTCATGTCCTAAGTGTCGTAAAATGCTCAAAATTTAAAGTGCTTAGAACTGGTTCAAATTTGAATGAATGGAAAGTGCTCGTCTTCTTGATTCCGGTGCCACAAACGGTTCGAAAAACGGTCGCTGTATGAGGAAGTTATGGCAAAAAGAAGAATTTGTCCATAACATTAGAAATTTTAATTTTTCAAAAAAAAATTAAAAAGGAATATTCCGTCGGGCACGAAATCCGAGGCAACCACCAAACATTAAATGTAACTGCAGTTAAGTTGGCGGAATTTTGGCAGGAGCACCAAATTTGGCGGACCCACCATAATTGGCGGAGCTAACTGGAGTTAACTAAAGTTAGCTGGAGTTTTTCTAAGGGCAAACTGGAGAAACTTTAAATGGCCATAAATTTGGCTAGGAAAGTCGGTTTTGGACGAATTTATTTTTTTTATTTTGGGTATTTTCGACCTTCTGAAGCCATTGGTGCAGGTCTTACAGCCATCTGAGGTCATTTGCAGAGGTTTTGGAGCCGTGAAAGTTCTAGGAGCCACCAGGGCCCAGTTTTGTGAAGACTGTATAGGGTTGCAGGTATCCATTGGAGGTGATGGAATAGTCAATCCTGAAGGATTCAAGTGTTATGAATCCATTTTTACCATCTATTTCTCCTGTAGATGTCTATATTCATCTGTATTTTCAATTTGAGCATTTAATAAAAACAAGGACAAGCCCGGTTGGGAGCTTTGGACCCAGCAGACGTAGCCCTGGAGGGGGTGAACTGCTTTATCAACTTCTTTTGCATTTGTGGTTGATTTATTTTGCAGATCAAATTCGTTTTAATGTGTTAAACAGTAAAAGGAAATAAATCTGCTATGCTTAAATGGGTCATGAACAGCTGCAAATTTCATGTGTTTTCTTTCTGCAAGACATGGAAATATTTTAAACATGTTTAATTCTAAATTGAATACCTTGCAAACAAATTTCAAGTAGTTTCAAATTTAGATCAAGTTGGTATCAAAGCTCAGGGTTTTTGTGCAAAGATCTTCTAACTGTCTTGCAAAGTATTGATGCTTACCAGGTTGAAACTTAAAAGAGGGGAAGGACAGTTGACTAGAGAATGAGAGAATCCTCAGTCAAGGAAGGCCAGAGAGCCATCACCTCCACCTTCAATTTCACCCTCAAGAGTCTCAGCAGAAGCTTCAAGGATGTCTGAACATGAAGGAGAAATTCCTACAGAGACAAATCCAAGAGAAGAAGAAAGAGTCTTCAGAAAGGCTTTCTTGGACCTCACTAGAATGGTGAGGATATTGTACCAAGAAATAAATGAGAAATTGGCTGGAGAACGGTCCAAACATCCACATGAAGGAGAGGGCTCTTCAGGAGGTAAGAAGGATGATGATCATTCCAAGAAAGGACATGGAGGAAATGGTGATCCACCACCCCCATCTTCACCTTCTTCCTCTTCATCCTCGTCTTCTTCTGTTCATAAGCATAGATCCTCTGGAAAAGTCCTTTTTTGAAGCTTGATGTAAAATTCGAATTACCTATGTTTAATGGTGAAGTGAATGCAGAAAAGCTTGACAACTGGATTAGGCAGTTGGAAGTTTACTTGAGGATCCAAAATATGCATGATGATGCCACAAATATTCAGTTGGCTTCTTTGGGAATGGATGGAGCAGCATTGGTCTGGTGGGAGGCCAAGACTAAAGAGGAGATCAAGAAATTTGGTAAGGTTACCTTAACATGGGCTGAATTTCTATTAGCCATTAAAAAACTGTTTTATCCTCTTGCTCACATGCAGAAGGCCATTATGAATTGGAAAAATTTCAGACAACTTAAGGGTCAGAGTGTCCAAGACTACACCCAAGAATTCAGGAGAAGAGCTCTCTTGTTAGGGGTAGATTTGCAGACTCAGGAAACCTTGCTAAAATACATTGGTGGCTTGCATAGCTACCTTAGACACACCATATTGATTTTTAACCCTACTAGCCTGGACGAGGTTTGTGTCCAAGCTACCCATTTAGAGGCAAGGGGAAAAAACACATTTGAAGAGGGTAGAAACAAGCCCCCCAAGGGGAAAAACAAAGAGAAAACCTCCAAGGGAAAGAGCAAAAAGAATGCATCTGTCAAACAGGAGAGTGAGAAAGTGATCTGTAAACACTGTTCTAAACCAGGCCATGAGGAGAAAAACTGTTGGAAATTATATCCTGAAAAAAGACCTCAATTTAACAAATCCAAAGGGAAACAGAAAATTGCTGCTACTACATCTACACCACAAGATTTAGGGGAAGATTCAGGTGATGAAACCAAAATTGCAGCCATGGGTTTGAAAAACTTGAAGGGAAAAGAAATTGAAACTCAAGCCAGCACTAGTACCTCAAACTGCCATGTACAAGCTCCTAATGAGGAAGAAAGAATTGAATTGTTTCATGTGAGGGTGATTTCAAAACATACTAAAATTGACACACTTTTTGATAGTGGGTCACAAGCAAACCTTATATCAGAGGACTTGGTCAAGCAGCTTAAAGTTGAGACCGTTCCACATCCGAAGCCATATCCACTTGGATGGATTTGCAAGGATGAAAATTTACAAGTTTCAAGAAAGTGCACATTGCGCTTTGCAATTACTGCACATTTTATTGACACAGTTAAACTTGATGTGGTACCTTTTGATATAGCAGGAATTGTTTTGGGAAGTCCTTACTTGTTTGACTGGAAAGCTATCTTTCATCGCCATGAAAACAAATATCATCTGTTCAAATATGGCAAGGAGTTCATTGTTAGATCTCATCGCAAGAAGACAAATATAGCGATGGTGAATGCAGGACAGGTAAAAAGGCTGGTCAATTCAAGTAAGAATTTTGTTCTTCTTATGATTAAGCCCAAGGTTGATGTAAATCATGAGTCATTTGACAATTGTGATCCAAAACTTAAATCAGATCTGTATGATGTAGTTGATGCATATCATGAGATGTTTCAGGAGCCAACAAGTTTGCCTCCTAAGAGGGAGATTCAGCATGAAATCCACTTGCATCCAGATTGTCCTCTTCCAAACATAGGCATGTACCGCATGTCTATTATGGAGAATGTTGAAATAAAGAAGCAAATTAAGGACTTGTTGGACAAGGGTTTCATAAGGCCAAGTACTTCGCCATGTGGGTCACCGATTGTGTTGATTCCAAAGAAAGATGGCACTTGGCGTATGTGTGTTGATTTCAGGGCCTTGAACAAGATAACGGTAAAGAATCGTTACCCACTCCCAAGGATAGATGATTTGCTAGACCAGTTGAAAGATGCTCGATATTTCACTAAGTTAGACTTGCGTAGTGGATATCATCAAGTAAGAATTGAAGAAAGTGACATTTGGAAGACAGCCTTTAAAACCAAACAAGGACTCTTTGAGTGGCTTGTGATGTCGTTTGGTTTGTGCAATGCACCTGCAACTTTCATGCGGGTAATGGATGATGTCTTGCGTCCTTTTCTTGATGATTTCGTTATTGTCTACTTAGATGACATCTTAATTTTCAGCAAGTCTAGAGAAGATCATGTCATGCATGTTAGGAAAGTACTTGATGTTTTGAAGAAGAATCAGTTATTTCTTAAAATGTCAAATGTGAATTTGGAAAGACTTCTTTGGTTTATTTGGGACACATAGTAGGAGGAGGTTCTTTGACAATTGATCCTACTAAGATTTAGGCTATTGTGAAGTGGCCTACTCCCAAATCCATAACAGAGGTAAGAAGTTTTTTAGGTGCAGCTCAATATTGGAGGAAGTTTATCTCTAACTTCTCTTCTATAGCAGCTCCTATGCATGCAGTGACAAGTGTGAAGCATGCTTTCCAATGGGGAGGCAAGTAGAAAAAATCTTTCGAATCTTTGAAAGAGAAGATTAGTTCAGCTTCAGTCCTTGCATTACCGGATTTGAGACAACCATTTGAGATACAAACTGATGCTAGTGATTATGCTATGGGTGCAGTTCTTCTACAGCATGGTAAGCCTATTGCTTTTCATTCTGAAACTTTTAATGGTGCTGTTGTAAATTATCCTACATATGATAAGGAGTTGTATGCGTTGGTACAAAGCGTCAAAAAGTGGAAACACTACTTGATGGGCAAAGAAACTGTTATACATACCGACCATCAGCCCTTACAGTACTTGCAATCACAAAGCAAGTTACAATAGTCACGACACTTCAGATGGATGGGCTTCTTGCAACAGTTCCATTTGGTAATAAGGTATAAGAAAGGTACTTTGAATAAGGTTGCTGATATGCTTTCAAGGCCTATTATTGGTGTTGTTACTTTACTTAAGAATGATTCCATTGTACATGATAGTTACATAGAACAATATGCATCTGATGATGACTTTAAGGATGTGTATGCTAACTTGAGTAAAGGAAATCATGTAGAGGAAAATGACTATCACATGCATAACAATTTGTTGTTTCATTTGGGCAACTTGTGTATACCAGAGGGGGAGAGGATAAATGTCATAAGAGAAGCTCATTCTTCTCTTATTGCTGGCCATTTTGGTGTGAGCAAAACAGTTGCACATCTACAGAGGTATTGCTATTGGCCTCACATGGTAGATTCTATTTCAAGGTTCATAAGAGGTTGTTCATTATGTGCTACAAGCAAGCCTAGCAACAGGAAGCTTGGTTTGTATACTCCTTTGTCGGTACCTTATAGACCATGGGAGAGCATCTCTATGGATTTTGTAGGAGGTTTGCAAAAATCTCGAAAGCAGCATGATTATTTATATGTAGTAGTTGATCGTTTCAGCAAAATGTGTATACTTATGCCTTGTAAGAAAACTATAACTACTGAACAAACTGCTGAATTATTTTTTCATCATGTATGGATTTACTTTGGTTTGCCTACTTCCATTATTAGTGACAGGGATTCCAGATTTGTGGGGAATTTTTGGTCCAACCTATGGGAGATGATGGACACAAAGTTGAAGAAAAGTACTGCTTTCCATCCGCAAACAGATGGACAAACCGAAGTTGTGAACAGAACCATTGTGCACCTCTTGAGAGGTTATTGTAGCAAGCATCCCAAGCTTTGGGATGAACATTTGCACTACATACAGCATGCTTACAATCGTGCTAAGCACTCTTCCACAAACACCTCACTGTTTGAAGCTTGTTTTGGTTACTTGCCAAAATCACCTCTTGATTTCATTCTTGAGAAAGATGTTGCGATTGAGGGACATAGTGACATTGACAAAGCTCGTTCATTCATTGAAAGAATTCAGCAAATACATCAGCAAATTCAAGAACAGCTTGAGAAGAGTCAAGGCAAGTACAAGGAAAGACACGACAAGCATAGAGTCGATCACAAGTTTCAAGAAGGAGATGAGGTATGGCTGTACATTAGTAAGGAAAGGATGCAAGGAGAAGGTAAAAAGCTAAAGCCTATTTGTTATGGTCCATTCAAAATCCTCAAGAAGGTTGGAAATAATGCTTTTCAATTAGATTTGCCTTCCTACATGCAAATGTATTCTGTTGTCAATGTGGAGAACTTACGTTTGTATGAACATCCTTTGATTGTTGATCATGAAAATGTTGTTCAGCTGCCATCTATAGAAGATTTCTCGCCAGAATTATTAGATGAGCTGAAAGAAGATACAATCCTTGACAGAAGGACACGCACTTCAAGGAGGGGCAGTGTAGATTATGTTCGGGTTGGTTTCAAAGGCAGCAAACCGAACAAGGCAAAGTGGATGGAGGTGGATAGAGTGAGGGAGTTGTACCCTCACCTCTTTAACAGGTAGTTGAAGGCTTTTGGGGTCCAAAAGCTTCCCAATGGGGAGGCGTGATCAGGTGCTCATGTCCTAAGTGTCGTAAAATGCTCAAAATTTAAAGTGCTTAGAACTGGTTCAAAGTTGAATGACTGGAAAGTTCTCTTCTTTCCGATTCCGGTGCCACAAACGGTTCGAAAAACGGTCGCTGTATGAGGAAGTTATGGCAAAAAGAAGAATTTGTCCATAACATTAGAAATTTTAATTTTTCAAAAAAAAATTAAAAAAGGAATATTCCGCTGGCACGAAATCCGAGGCAACCACCAAACATTAAATGTAACTGCAGTTAAGTTGGCGGAATTTTGGCAGGAGCGCCAAATTTGGCGGACCCACCATAATTGGCGGAGCTAACTGGAGTTAACTAATGTTAGTTGGAGTTTTTCTAGGGGCAAACTGGGGAAACTTTAAATGGCCATAACTTTGGCTAGGAAAGTCGGTTTTGGACGAATTTGTTTTTGATTTTGGGTGTTTTCGACCTCATGAAGCCATTGGTGCAGGTCTTACAGCCATCTGAGGTCATTTGCAGAGGTTTTGGAGCTGTGAAAGTTCTAGGAGCCACCAGGGCCCAGTTTTGTGAAGACTGTATAGGGTTGCAGGTATCCATTGGAGGTGATCCAATAGTCAATCCTGAAGGATTCAAGTGTTCTGAATCCATTTTTACCATTTATTTCTCCTGTAGATGCTTCTATTCAGTTGTATTTTCAATTTGAGCATTTAATAAAAACAAGGACAAGCCCGGTTGGGAGCTTTGGACCCAGCAGACGTAGCCCTGGAGGGGGTGAACTGCTTTATCAACTTCTTTTGCATTTGTGGTTGATTTATTTTGCAGATCAAATTCATTTTAATGTGTTAAACAGTAAAAGGAAATAACTCTGCTATGCTTAAATGGGTCATGAACAGCTACAAATTTCATGTGTTTTCTTTCTGCAAGACATGGAAATCTTTTAAACATGTTTAATTCTGAATTGAATACCTTGCAAACAAATTTCAAGTAGTTTCAAATTCAGATCAATCAGTTATCCATGAGAGAATACTCAGTTATCTGAAAATAATAGTTGTCACATGCATGCAAGCATCAACAAACTATATCTCATTAATTTAACAACTTGTTAAATTAATCTAACTGAACTTTACTAAGTTAAACTAATTCAAATTATCCTCTCAATATAGAACTCATCCTTAATTCCTCAATTAGTGGAGTAAATCAAGGACACATTCCCCAATTAGCAAAGAAATAATTGCATGTTCTCACAAAGACTTCAAGTTTGCTTTTCCTTAACTAATTAGCTCATGGAGAATTAACTAATTAATATTCCAAACTGCTGGTAAGACCAAATTCGAATTTACTTCCTATAGATAGACCATGGACTACTATAAATAGGAAGGGACCCAGAAATGTTATTTTTAGAAGATGTTATTTTTAGCAGTTTCACCTCTCACCCAAGGTGGCCAAAATGCTCATTGGCCAAACTGCTATTTTTATAAGTGCAATTTTTAGCAATTCTATTTTTAGCACTTCCTAAATTTAGCATTTCTTGTTGCACACTTTTCGACAAGCTTGAACGAGTCAACATCTTTAGTGATGATCCTATTACCCTTGGTAGTTATGCCAAAATTGGTTATGGCCATAATTGGAGTTACCAGAGCTTGGGTGGCAAGGTAAATGCACACATTGAATTTGATGCAACTGGTTAATGGTGATTGACAAGAACATGGAATCAGGTTGCAAGAACCATCATGCACAGAGAGTTATTGGATTGTCTATATCACTCAAATCATGACAAACCTGAATTTCCTCTCATGCCATGAAATGATAAATAAAAATGGATCAGGAATATTGTGATCTAGCCACAACACAAAGATCCATGTCAATGTACACCTCTAGCCCTGTGTGGTTTAAAAATAAGAATGGAGAACCATACTAGTTGTACAAGAAAAATTTAATAAAGAAACTCCTAAAGCACACAGTTTGACTACGAATTAATTCTCAATATGGAAGAACACTCAGTTTCCCATTCTTAGATTTTAATGTTGCTGCAGTGGCCAACTATTTAGTTGTAATAACATGATGGAGATCCATTTTGAGAGTACACTTAGGTAGTGTGACTCATAGAAAACATAGGATGGAAATTGTGCATGTGGGGGATTAGAAATAAAGTGATCATTATTGAGTGTGCATTGCAGAGAGAGGTTGATAGTTCCTGTTATCTCAAAATCAAGCCCTGGAAGGCTGCAGACCAGGAAGACTTCAAGTAACTGTTTCAAACCAATCTTTTGACTAAGGCTTAGCCTCCTTAGCCTGAGAGGGCTCTCTCAAAGGGTTATTGATTTTGACTATTAATAAGATGGCTAACTCTTGTGGAATAACATTAACAAATATGAAGGCTGGACAAACATTAAACTAATTTCCATTGGGCCTATGGAGTCAATCATACTTCAGTAAATAATGAGACTGCCTCTACATAGAAGTCAGGGCATGTGGCATTTAAATGTTCAAAACACAACTCTTATAAAACCACAGTTCATGAATGTGTACAGGAAATCAGAGCAGCATAAGTGAATTCTGAGTGATTACACATCTATGCAACTGTAAAATAAATCGAGGATAAAGTAAAACCACACATCTTGAACATAGAAATACTTTATGAATCCTGAGAAGAAAAGCAGTTCTATTATATTTCTGAACTCTGTCTTTCTACATAAGCCAAAACAGAACTCTGTTATAAAATTTCCAACCCTCATTACATCATTGTCTTAGCTATATATAGAATTCTTATTCTACCTAATTCGAGATTCCTCCTCCAGCATGAGGGGAATTCGATAACTGCTTTTGATGACACCTATCTGCTATTCAACTAACTATTAAATACAATAAAGTGCTTAACTCGAGTTTTAAAGAGTTCTAATTTGACTATGACTCTAACTCTATCTTCCATGTATAATGATTCCTCCTCGTTCTTTGACACTTGATCTTCTTTCAATTTGGCTGAGATGGCTGAGATGGGTAATCAATGCTCCATGTTGACCTTGGATGCTGAGCCCTTTAACTGCTTCAGTGGTGTTAGGAGATATCCCTTACTTTTCGGTTCCAGTTTTCCACAACTTGTTCGAATACACAGCAGCATGTCTTCTAGCCCTTTAATATCCCAAAAATATAGAACACTACCATGTTCCTGATGTGTTGGAGGCTTCATCGATGGACAAGTGTGTAGGCCAAAATTCCTTGTATGCAATTCATTTAATACCCCATGAACGGTGATAAAGTGGCTTTATAACAGAAACTTTAAACTTGAGTTAACATATTCCACCTTTTTAAAGGTACACCTGTCTTGATCTGAACAGCTTTGATAGCTTCATTATGTTTCTTACATATCCTTTATGTGTTTCCTTTTGAAAATTCCCGCCCATATTACCAAACTGTTTGTCTGCGTTAAAACCATCACCTACAGCAGTTTCGTAGCGCGCTACGAAACTGCTGAATTGTTTAAACAGCTTGCCTTTGTCCTGAGTTATTTACCGCCCAGACATTTGATTGCCAAAACTCCCTTTGACCTTTGATATATATAGCAGGGATCTACCTGTCCTCAAAACAATAAAACTAAGCAAAATTTGGCAAAATTTGGAACAAACCTTTCTTTGAAAAGAAACTTCATTTAGCAGCTAACTGGTCTAGCTGTGCCTTCAGGTCTTTGATTTTCTTCTTCATAGCTTTATTCTCAGCTCTTAGGTGCATATTTATCTTTCTGACGAATTTGGCCTCTTTGATTGCTGGTACTGTCCATGTGTAAACATCAACTACTGAATCCAACTGGTTTTCTAGGCTTTCACTTTCTTTCCATACAGCCTTACGATAATTTGCATACCTGACTGCAGAATCCCTAGTGGAATTCTTCACCTTAGCAATCTCATGTTTAGCTGCTTCTAACTGGTTCCTTATAGCTATAATATTACCTCCTTGAGATATGATGACTGTTCTGCTTGTGTCTTTTTGCTTAATTTTCTCGACTTCCTCTGTTCTGGGCAATTTCTCGGCCTCCTCTGTTCTGGGCAGAGCTTCCTTTACTTGCTTCCTTGTAATAGGTCTTCTAGGTTTGAAAATGAATTCTTCACCTGGCTCATCGAACTTCAGCCTTTTTGAGGCCTTAGACTTCTTGGTACTTTCTGGTGATGACTGTGTCAAATCAATATGCACTGGTTCAATTTGCTCAAACTCAATGGACTGTAATAAATCATTCAAGCTTGCCTTGGATGTTGGGCTCTCTTCAACAGCTATGGCTTTGCCCTTTTCTTTGTTTATCTGGCTTCTTGTCCTTACTCTTGAAACTGCTTCAGTTCTACTTGTTTCAGGAACAGTCTTCTTATCATGAGTTTTTCCCTTTGTTGATTGCTAAGGTTGTTCTTGAATGATTAGTGGCTTCACTGGTTTCCTTTGCTGTAACTTGATTTGCTTTTTAGCTCTTGCTTCTTTCTGTAGCTCAGCTATTGTGAATTCTTTGACTGGTTGTTCTTTAACTGGTTGTGGAGTAAGACCAGTTTTGCTTTGGAATCCAGCCATGAAAATGAACGAATTCCAGTCTCTGCCTATCTTCTGGAGGCCATCTAAAACTAGCAACTTAATCAAACCATGATGAAATAAGGAGGTTTCACAGTCCTCTTTCCTCAGCTGCACCTTATCACACATTTTACTCAAACTGCGAAATAAGTAAAAAGGAATGTCTATGGAAACTTTCCCAGTGAAATGCAAGAGCAGTTTGAAATGATAAGAATAGACCTTATTGTATCTTCCTTCACAGGTCAAGTATTTTTGAATGCAGGTGAGAAGAAGGGCATAATGCTCCTTGACATAGTTTCTGGGCACTGCTTTTGTTAGGTCTTCATTCACATATGCCTCTTTTAAAAACTCCTTACATGGATTCATATCAAACTTAAAATTCTTAAACCATTCTTGCCGTCCTCTTGGGATCTCTGTTATAGCAGATATTGCTTCTGGAGACACTTGAACTTCCAACATAGCTATTTTTGAATTTAAACCAGTGAAGTTTAGCGCAAATTCTTTGGTTACCTGCACATGTCCTCCTTGCAGCTTTTTACAAAAGTTCCAGCACCCGGCATCTTTGAATGCTTTCTTCACGCCTTCATCCCTCAATGCTATGTCTAGACCTTCAGGTTCAGTCCTTTGGAATTTACCGGATCTGTGTTCTTTTCTCTCCATTTTTCTCTTTGAAATCTTCACACACACAATGACCAACAGCTTCAGTTGAAATGGCGGTTCAGTTCTTTTTTAACTCGGCCTCGCTTGTAATCAGGCTCGCTTGAAAACAGCCTCGCTTGAAATTTCAAATACATCATCAGACAGACTTGACACTCATGCAGCACTTACGATTATCATAAAGGTCCATGCACGGTAAAATCCATTGGGAATGATATTTCTGTGCATTTCAACAGATCTATTGGTGGAGTAGTGATTAATGAGCGCTCAAACATGATACGAGAGGTACACAAACTGACATGAGAGGACAATATTGGTGACTCATCAAAAGACTTGACATTTTGGGAAAGATTCGCTGCGAAATGCACGAATCCCCGATTTCGCAGCGCGGTTAGTTTAAAATTCTAATGATGCGCTGTGAAACGGCCTAATCATAACGCGCTGCGAAATTGTTAAACCATAATTGCGCTGCGAAACTGGCCAATAGGATTACGCTGCGAAATCACTAAAAGACTCGGTGACTAGGATAAGACAAGACATGGCTTATAAAACAATGATGGTGGAGGAGAACCAATAGGATTCGAGTATAGTTTGAATCAAAAACTTTTTAAAACTCCAAATCCTAAGTAAGAAATATAAAACGAAATCAACTTGACACAGACCTTTGTCATTGGACTAAGACAAACATCTATATGCATAGAGTTTTTAGTTCTAAGTGATAACAGTGGCTCCACTTGGGATAGTGTGCTCTTGTAGTACACTAAGAACTCGTAGGTCCAGTGCTTTGTTCAATTTCTGAAAACATACACAAAGTTGACAAGCATTCCTTTCTAGCTTTGGGGCCTTCACCTCGGGCTTAAGCTTTTTGTTCAGCTTGTCATTTATTTTCAACAAGAAATATTCATAAAACGGTTATCTACAATGTTTGTGAGACACTTGGCAGAAATTCAATTAATTGTAATGCTTTAGGAACCTGCCATTAACAGGTCCTCCAGCATATGGTGTTCCATCAACCTCCTGCAGAATGTAGGTGTTATTTCCATGGAAAGCAGAAATTTGATATGGCCCTTTCCACAAATTTTCAAATTTACCATGTTTACCTTTCTCTTCAATTCTGGCTTCCCATTTCAGGACCTTATCATGAATCTGAAATGTAACCTCTTTGATCTTTTTTTCAAATGCTCTCTTGACCCTATTCTGGTTTTGTTGATGACTGTCAAACACCTCACTTCTTTTCTCCTGCAAAGCTATTAGCTGATTGATCCTTCGCTGTATAGCATTTGGTTCCTCTTCTAATCCTTGAATCAGCTTCATTACTGGTACCCCAAGAGATGTTGGGAATATAGCCTCTGCTCCATACACAAGTTCATATGGTGATGTTCCAATGGACCTCTTTGTGCAAATCCGGTCAGCCCACAAGGCATATTTCAGTTTCAAATGCCAAGCTTTTTTATTTTCTTGCAGCAGCTTCTTTATGATTCTCACAAGACTCTTGTTTGATGACTCAGCTAAACCATTTCCCTGTGGATAATAAGCAGTGGAATGTCCAAGGGAAATGTGATACTGATGACAAAAATTAATCATTCTTTTCGACTTGAAAGCCTGAGCATTATCTGTAATGATCTTGATTGGACAACCAAACCTTGATAATATGTTATTTTCTAAGAAAGAAATAATCACAGAATCATTTGCTTGCCTTGTGGGTATTGCCTCTATCCATTTTGTAAAGTAATCGGTGGCTGTGAGAATCCAGCTATGTTGTCCTGATGAGGGAGGATGGATTTCCCCTATAAAATCTAATCCCCACTGCTGGAAAGGTGCTTCAACATAAATGGGAACCAAGGGCATTGGCATGAGCTTTCTCTTTCCCTCAAACAGCTGACATTCATGACATGTGGCTATCTTTCTATAGATATCTCTAAACATAGTTGGCTAAAAATAGCCAGCTCTCAAGACCTTGTTTGCAGTGGCTTTCCAATAGTGATGACCTCCACAATCCCCTTTATGAAACTCATCAATTACTTTATCAACTTCTTCTTCAATGAGACAATTCAATAATATTCCTCCTGCATCCTTCCAAAACAGATTTTGGTCATATACAAAATATCTGAGAGATTTCAACTTGGTGAACCGAGCTTTGGATTTTGAAAGGTTATCAGGATCTCTATTATGCTGCAAGACAAATGCTACATCCTTATACCATTCTGAGATCAAAAATTTCTCATTGATTTGGACCAACTCTTCTTCATTTTCAGAAATTTCTGAGATTTCTGTGCTTAAATTAATATCAATACAGTCCAGATTTGACTGAGTCAACAATTTGGCTAGGCCTTGACCCTTTACCAACTTGGTGGGTTTGATTTCAATGTCATACTCCAACAGTTTTGCTATCCACTTTCCCCTTTTTCCATCTGGATCAGCTTGTGTAAGGATGTCTTTTATAACAGCGTTTGGCACGTATGCAACAATGTGAGAGTGCAAAACATAAATTCTGAAATCCTTAATTGCTTTCACCAATGCATATGCTTGTTTTTCTAAGATATTATATTTCAATTCAGCATTAGCCAATGTCTTGCTAAAGAAAGAAATGGGTTGTTCAGTACCTTGACTTCCTTTTTGCAATAAAACTCCAGCAATTGTGTCTTCAGAAGCAAATGTGAAGATCAGAAACTCCTTGGTAAAATCCGGGCTAATGAGGACTGGTGCTTGAGTGAGTGCTTTCTTGATCTCTTCAAATGATTTCTTTGCTTCAGCTGTCCATTTAAAATCTGCTCCTTTCCTTAACATCTTTGTTATGTTCTTGACTACTTCAGCAAAGTTAGGAATGAATCTTCTAACGAAGTTAACTTTTCCAAGAAAGGATTGAATCTCCTTCTTACTCCTTGGTAAATCTAACTTTTGAATTGCACTAACTCTATTAGGATCAATCCTAATTCCTTCTTCAGAAATAATATGTCCAAGCAGTTTGCCAGAAGTTAAAGCAAAAATACTTTTGGTTGGGTTTAAAGAAATACCAAACCTCCTACACTTCAGTAGGACCCTTTCAAGGTGCTTTAAGTGGTCTTCTTCCTTTTTCGAAAAGACTGTGATATCATCAAGATAAACCACCACTGATTTGTCCTTTTCTTCAACAAAAGCAATATCCATTGCTCTCTGGAAAGTTGCTCCTGCATTCATGAGGCCAAAGGGCATTTTTGCATACATGAACGTTCCCCATGGTGTAGTGAAAGCTGTCTTCTCCTGATCATCTGGGTGAACAAGAATCTGATTGTACCCTGAGAAGCCATCAAGCATAGACATCCTTTGTGAACCAACAATGTTTTGCAAAATGAAATCCATTTTGGGGAGAGGGTAATTATCTTTCAATGAAGCTTTGTTTAAGTTCCTGAAGTCTATACAAATTCTGATCTCCCCATTCTTTTTCCTAACTGGTACCAAGTTAGCAAGCCAATTTGAGAATCTGATTGGAACAATAATTTTGGCATCAAAAAGCTTCTTTACTTCTTTTTCAATCAGTGGAATTAGAAGAGGATTAATCCTCCTTGGCTTCTGCTTAAAAGGCTTCTCATTTTGCTTAATTGGGATGGTATGTTGTATGATTGAAGAATCATATTGTTTCAAATCAGCACAGCTCCATGCAAAAACATCAATGAATTTTTTCATCATTTCAATATATTTGGTCTTCATATCTGCTGATAGGAACTTTGAAATCTTGACTATTTTAGGCACAACTGAGTCACCTAAATTACAGTTTTCTACTTCCTCCTCATTAGCTTGCAATCTTGGTGCTTTGAACACATCATTTTGATCAAATAATCTTTCAAGGGGAATGAGGCCTTTAGGGATTAAGTTGTTTTGTAGCTGTAAAACTTCAGAACTTCCCCTTGACTCTGTTAACATATTCTGCTGATCTATTTGATTGTGCTCAAACTCTTCTTTTAATTCAATGAAATTCCTTACCTGTTGATCGTCCTCAAAGACTTGCCAATTTATGATATTATCTGGTATGACCGGTCTATGGCGAACCTCCACTTCATAGCTTTCAGAAGAATGCTTGGGAATAATAAAGAGACTAGCTGAAACAGCAAGAGAATCTGCAATAGAATTTTGATCTCTAGTTTTGATGCTGAAGGAATAGGATTGAAATTTTTCTAACAGTTCCAACACTAAATTTCTGTATGCTCTCATCCTTGCATCCTTTGTTTGATATGTACCTTGTACTTGTTTAATGATCAATTTGGAATCTCCACAAACAGCAATGTTTTTTACTTTCAACTTTATCAAGGCTTCCAAACCTAAAACTAGAGACTCGTACTCAGCCATATTGTTGGTACAATCAAAGTTTAATTTATATGAGAGAAACTTACTTTCTTCAGTTGGACTAGTGATCCAAATGCCAGCTCCTGCCCCTTCTTTTCCTGCTGCTCCATCAAAATACAATGACCAGCAGCCCATGATGTCTCTTTCATCTCTTTGTTGTCCTTCTTGACACTGATTTTCTGCATGTTCATCTAGTGATTCTTTTCCAACTGATTCATTGAAAAGGATAGCTGATCCAAGACCAGTATCACATGAATAAATAGGAAAATTCTGAGGCTTGTCTTTGCTGCTTACCATGTAAGCCATCCTTGTTTCACGATACAACCTCCTTTGTTCACCAAACACTGGGATGGTAGCATATGTTAGATCCATTTGCATGGTACCCTTAATTTTTTCTGCCCATGACCTTGAAAGGAGCATCCCAAACTTAGGTGGAATATCTGCAACAACAATGTCCATGACAGTTGTTTTTGCTGGGATTTGTGTGAGTGCCACAACAACATCCTTTATTAAACCAATGCAATGAACTCTCTTTGAATCAAAGGAAAATAAGTCCTTGTATGGTCTAGTTACTTCTAACCCCAGTCTTTCCATGATTACCTTAGGCATGAGATTATGTGATGCCCCTGAATCCAACATAGCATTATGTAAAGTCATATCATGAATATTAATGCTTATGTAAAAGGGGGAAACTCATCATTTTGTTCATCCTCAAGTCTTGGACCTAAACAGATAATCGGATTATCCTCTTGTACATTTAGGATATCAGCCACTCCTGGTGGAGAATTAAGCATTTCAACAATCTTGCTTCTGTATTTGTCTACCTTGAGAATTTCATTGAAAGGAACTGATATTTTAATTTTTGCAATCTCATTCTCAATGTTAAAAACAGAAGTAGACTTTTCAATTTCTTTAGAAGGAGAAGGAGTTTGAATATCCTTTTTATCAAGAGGGGAATCACCTTTACCTTCAACCACCTTTGATTTTTCCTTTTTATCCTCAACCGCCTTTGAGATATTCTTCTTGGGCTGTGCCTTGTTTGCTGTGATAGGAACATCTCTATTCCTAAGATTGTACTGCTTCTGTATCTCAAATATAGCATGCTAATAACCCTTTAAGAAATCTGAAGGCTCTTCTTCTGATTTTATCATGTTAGACTCATCATGTTCCTCCTTAGTTAAGAAAATTCCTGAATCTTCTTCATCAAAGCAATGGATAGATTCCTCAGGGACTTCAGGTTCTTCTTCTTCATCCACCAAGTTTTATTGGAAAGGAGGTCTCACTGGAGGATCTGCCTGCTGATTTATGTTGTCTCTTGGTCTTTGCTGATTCTGAGGCCTTCTGAATTGAGGGTTTCTAAATTGAGGTTCTTGCTGTGTTTGGGGAGCAGAAGTATTCCCAAGAGCTAATCGGTCCATCAATTTCTCCATGGTTTTCATCATTGTTTCAAACTTGTCTTCTTGAGCAGAGGTAGAAGGCTTCTCTTCTTCCTTTATCTTTGTCTTTGCCATCTTTGATTTCTTAGCAGCAAGAATATTCACTTCTACCTTAATTGCATCATTTTGCATGTCAGCAAGAGTGGGAGACTCTCTTTCTCTGAGTAAAAGAGAGAAATCTGAATCAAAGGACTCAGCATATCTCAACTGTGCCAAAGCTCCAGGAGGTTTCAAATGTGCTGGAATAGAATTATATGTTTTATTAAACCTCTTAGAAAAGTTTTGGACAGTTTCATCTGGAGCTCTTCTTAGATTATTGTATTCGGTGAGGGCTTGAACAGGGTTGGTTCTGTTTCCCCATTTCCTCATAAAGCTATCTTCAAATTCAGCCCAACTACGAATGATACCAGCTCCAAGGGCTTTAAACCATTTTCTGACTTCCCCAATGAAAGTTTGAGCAAACAGTCTTAATTTTACATCTTCATCATCCACTTCTTCCCTGTCAACAAAATCATTGAACCTATCCACATGTTCCTCTGCTGTAATATCTTCATCTCCCCCCCATGTTGGAATTCTGGCAGAATATTTACTAGGAAGATCATGCAAAACAGCAGGGAGAGCTAGAGGGGCATACCTAGCAGGTATAGCCATAGTGAATGGAGGAGCAGTGATAACAGGTATTGTATGACCAGTAGAACCAGAACTAGTATGAGATGTTGTCTGAGGACTATTTGGACTAGCAGAGGCAGAAGATAAAGTATGGGTACGAAAAGGGCTATTTGGACTTTGTAAACCACTGACAAAAGAACTCCAATTTGGGAGAGGTAAACCAGTTTTAGATTTGAGCAAAACTTCAAAAGGGTCAAGCTCTTTGAGCTGATTCAAGTCCTCTTCCTCTAATAGCAATTCTGAAGTAACAACCTCCCAAAACTCTTCTTTATCCCTTTGTGACATTAAAGATGAAGTATCAATGCCTCTTTTTTGTAAATCCAAGATGATTCCAATAAGCTCTTCTTCGTTCTCAGACCTCAACAATACCTCATGAATTTTATCTTCTGCAATCTTATCTTCAAGACTTCTACAAAATTCAGGGAACAAAGATTTTGATACAGATGAGGTACCTGGTATATCAGAAAATCTTTTCCTACTCCTTGAGATGATGTTTGGGTTATCCACAGGAGTAGGTGGATCTAGGTCAGGATTACTCCTTGTATATCTTCCTCTCGAAGCCACCTTTTAAACTTTAATATTGAACGGAGTCACCAAGGTAGAATGCAGCCTCGAAAATCCTCTGAGCTCCTGCTACCTTCAGAAGTTCAGCTTCATAATTTCGGGAATGAGTAATCTTCAGGCTCCCGGCAGACGCACCAAAATGTTATCTCAAAATCAAGCCCTGGAAGGCTGCAGACTAGGAAGACTTCAAGTAACTGTTTCAAACCAATCTTTTGACTAAGGCTTAGCCTCCTTAGCCTGAGAGGGCTCTCTCAAAGGGTTATTGATTTTGACTATTAATAAGATGGCTAACTCTTGTGGAATAACATTAACAAATATGAAGGCTGGACAAACATTAAACTAATTTCCATTGGGCCTATGGAGTCAATCATACTTCAGTAAATAATGAGACTGCCTCTACATAGAAGTCAGGGCATGTGGCATTTAAATGTTCAAAACACAACTCTTATAAAACCACAGTTCATGAATGTGTACAGGAAATCAGAGCAGCATAAGTGAATTCTGAATGCTTACACATCTATGCAACTGTAAAATAAATCGAGGATAAAGTAAAACCACACATCTTGAACATAGAAATACTTTATGAATCCTGAGAAGAAAAGCAGTTCTATTATATTTCTGAACTATGTCTTTCTACATAAGCCAAAACAGAACTCTGTTATAAAATTTCCAACCCTCATTACATCACTGTCTTAGCTATATATAGAATTCTTATTCTACCTAATTCAAGATTCCTCCTCCAGCATGAGGGGAATTCGATAACTGCTTTTGATGACACCTATCTGCTATTCAACTAACTATTAAATACAATAAAGTGCTTAACTAGAGTTTTAAAGAGTTCTAATTTGACTATGACTCTAACTCTATCTTCCATGTATAATGATTCCTCCTCGTTCTTTGACACTTGGTCTTCTTTCAGTTTGGCTGAGATGGCTGAGATGGGTAATCAATGCTCCATGTTGACCTTGGATGCTGAGCCCTTTAACTGCTTCAGTGGTGTTAGGAGATATCCCTTGCTTTTCGGTTCCAGTTTTCCACAACTTGTTCGAATACACAGCAGCATGTCTTCTAGCCCTTTAATATCCCAAAAATATAGAACGCTACCATGTTCCTGATGTGTTGGAGGCTTCATCGATGGACAAGTGTGCAGGCCAAAATTCCTTGTATGCAATTCATTTAATACCCCATGAACGGTGATAAAGTGGCTTTATAACAGAAACTTTAAACTTGAGTTAACATATTCCACCTTTTTAAAGGTACACCTGTCTTGATCTGAACAGCTTTGATAGCTTCATTTGGTTTCTTACATATCCTTTATGTGTTTCCTTTTGAAAATTCCTGCCCATATTACCAAACTGTTTGTCTGCGTTAAAACCATCACCTACAGCAGTTTCGTAGCGCGCTACGAAACTGCTGAATTGTTTAAACAGCTTACCTTTGTCCTGAGATATTTACCGCCCAGACATTTGATTGCCAAAACTCCCTTTGACCTTTGATATATATAGCAGGGATCTACCTGTCCTCAAAACAATAAAACTAAGAAAAATTTGACAAAAGTTGGAACAAACCTTTCTTTGAAAAGAAACTTCATTTAGCAGCTAACTGGTCTAGCTGTGCCTTCAAGTCTTTGATTTTCTTCTTCATAGCTTTATTCTCAGCTCTTAGGTGCATATTTATCTTTCTGACGAATTTGGCCTCTTTGATTGCTGGTACTGTCCATGTGTAAACATCAACTACTGAATCCAACTGGTTTTCTAGGGTTTCACTTTCTTTCCATACAGCCTTACGATAATTTGCATACCTGACTGCAGAATCCCTAGTGGCATTCTTCACCTTAGCAATCTCATGTTTAGCTGCTTCTAACTGGTTCATTATAGCTATAATATTACCTCCTTGAGATATGATGACTGTTCTACTTGTGTCTTTTTGCTTAATTTTCTCGGCTTCCTCTGTTCTGGGCAATTTCTCGGCCTCCTCTGTTCTGGGCAGAGCTTCCTTTACTTGCTTCCTTGTAATAGGTCTTCTAGGTTTGAAAATGAATTCTTCACCTAGCTCATCGAACTTCAGCCTTTTTGAGGCCTTAGACTTCTTGGTACTTTCTGGTGATGACTGTGTCAAATCAATATGCACTGGTTCAATTTGCTCAAACTCAATGGCCTGTAATAAATCATTCAAGCTTGCCTTGGATGTTGGGCTCTCTTCAACAGCTATGGCTTTGCCCTTTTCTTTGTTTATCTGGCTTCTTGTCCTTACTCTTGAAACTGCTTCAGTTCTACTTGTTTCAGGAACAGTCTTCTTATCATGAGTTTTTCCCTTTGTTGATTGCTCAGGTTGTTCTTGAATGATCAGTGGCTTCACTGGTTTCCTTTGCTGTAACTTGATTTGCTTTTTAGCTCTTGCTTCTTTCTGTAGCTCAGCTATTGTGAATTCTTTGACTGGTTGTTCTTTAACTGGTTGTGGAGTAAGACCAGTTTTGCTTTGGAATCCAGCCATGAAAATGAACGAATTCCAGTCTCTGCCTATCTTCTGGAGGCCATCTAAAACTAGCAACTTAATCAAACCATGATGAAATAAGGAGGTTTCACAGTCCTCTTTCCTCAGCTGCACCTTATCACACATTTTACTCAAACTGCGAAATAAGTAAAAAGGAATGTCTATGGAAACTTTCCCAGTGAAATGCAAGAGCAGTTTGAAATGATAAGAATAGACCTTATTGTATCTTCCTTCACAGGTCAAGTATTTTTGAATGCAGGTGAGAAGAAGGGCATAATGCTCCTTGACATAGTTTTTGGGCACTGCTTTTGTTAGGTCTTCATTCACATATGCCTCTTTTAAAAACTCCTTACATGGATTCATATCAAACTTAAAATTCTTAAACCATTCTTGCCGTCCTCTTGGGATCTCTGTTATAGCAGATATTGCTTCTGGAGACACTTGAACTTCCAACATAGCTATTTTTGAATTTAAACCAGTGAAGTTTAGCGCAAATTCTTTGGTTACCTGCGCATGTCCTCCTTGCAGCTTTTTACAAAAGTTCCAGCACCCGGCATCTTTGAATGCTTTCTTCACGCCTTCATCCCTCAATGCTATGTCTAGACCTTCAGGTTCAGTCCTCTGGCATTTACCGGATCTGTGTTCTTTTCTCTCCATTTTTCTCTTTGAAATCTTCACACACACAATGACCAACAGCTTCAGTTGAAATGGCGGTTCAGTTCTTTTTTAACTCGGCCTCGCTTGTAATCAGGCTCGCTTGAAAACAGCCTCGCTTGAAATTTCAAATACATCATCAGACAGACTTGACACTCATGCAGCACTTACGATTATCATAAAGGTCCATGCACGGTAAAATCCATTGGGAATGATATTTCTGTGCATTTAAACAGATCTATTGGTGGAGTAGTGATTAATGAGCGCTCAAACATGATACGAGAGGTACACAAACTGACATGAGAGGACAATATTGGTGACTCATCAACAGACTTGACATTTTGGGAAAGATTCGCTGCGAAATGCACGAATCCCCGATTTCGCAGTGCGGTTAGTTTAAAATTCTAATGATGCGCTGCGAAACGGCCTAATCATAACGCGCTGCGAAATTGTTAAACCATAATTGCGCTGCGAAACTGGCCAATAGGATTACGCTGCGAAATCACTAAAAGACTCGGTGACTAGGATAAGACAAGACATGGCTTATAAAACAATGATGGTGGAGGAGAACCAATAGGATTCGAGTATAGTTTGAATCAAAAACTTTTTAAAACTCCAAATCCTAAGTAAGAAATATAAAACGAAATCAACTTGACACAGACCTTTGTCATTGGACTAAGACAAACATCTATATGCATAGAGTTTTTAGCAGTTCCTATGCAGAAGAAGAAGGTTGACATATGATATGTTGAGTGAATGAGGGTTGAATGTCAAATGTGTGTTGTTGCAGGGTGCGTAGAGTGAGAATAAGGCACACTGATGCAAGTGTTGTGTATGAGTGAAGGTTGTTGAATGGAACAGAGGGTTGAGGACAAGAAAATTAAAAGCTGAAAATAGGAAGAGTGACTTCCATTTACAGAGAGTAGTGATTTCCTTTGAAGTGTGGGTTGGAGCCTACAATCAAGGGCTTGGTGCTTCCATTTGAGTGGATATCTGACGAGTTCTTGGGGACCTCCTTCAAGTTGGTTCTTGCATAAATCCAATAAGTTTCAAGTTGGTACTTACAACAAATCTATGAAGTCAGTGCTTCATTTGGTGCTTCTAGTAAGTTGATCAGGTGTCTACAAAAGAATGGATTTGGCGCTTCCTACTAGTGGGTGCTAATAAACAATCTAACGGAGTCGATGCTTCCTATGAGTGGGTTCTCACAAAGAATTATGTAATAGAGTCGAAGCTCAGATTTACATCATAATACAAACAAATATTTGGTGGTTTTTCTCCCATAATGGTTTCCACGTTAAGCCTTTGTATCTCATGTGTATGTTGCTCATGGTGTGTGTGTTCATGTGTTGATTTGTATTGTTGTTATATGACATGATGATGATGACTCATGAATAATTGCTAAGTTTGAACATTAAAGTATAATTTGGCATAAAAGTTGAAATTAGCCTTAATACTTATTCACCCCCCCCCAGTATTAAACATCGTTTCCGACAATTGGTATCATATCTTGGTTCCTTCAAAACAACTTAACCGCTTGAAGGAAAATCAAAAGGAAACATGGCTAATCAAGCTTGGCTTACACTAGAGGGAGTCCCATTTTTGAATGGATCATAATATGAGCTCTAGAAGGTTAGAATGGAATCCTACTTAATGGCTTTAGATGTTGATATATGGTTCTCTATATTGAATGGAGAAAAGAGTAAGCAAAATGAAGAAGCCAAAAGCATTATATTGAAAGGGCTATCAGATTTAGACTCAATCAAAGTAAGAAATTGTGAGTCTACAGGATAAATATGGGAAAATATCTAATGCATATATGGAGAAGAGAGTTTTGAAGCATCAAAGAAAGATGTTGAACCATGTTGCTCAATTGGTGAATCATACTCAGCAAAAGTTGTTGTTGGAAATGAAAAAGAGAATAAGAGGAGGAAGAAGAAGAAGGCATGATAGAGGAAATATGCTCAAAGGATAGAAGGTCATTCTCCCAATGAGGAATTTTTTGACCATCATTCTCAACATGATGATGAAGATTCAGATGGGAGGCCAGGTTGCTCAAAAGGTAACCTATTGCTCTGTGAAAAATGTAAAGAGATAGGTCATTTAGCCACTAAATGTGCATATTCCTTTTCTAAAGAAAAAGGTAGTATTACATCTAGTGATTGTGTGGAAAGTCTTACACGTGTAGCAATAGCTAATGAGTGTATCTCTAAATAAGAGGAAAAGAATTTGCATTAACAAAATGAAGAGAGATCCCATGAGTGTTCATCTACAAGTGAAAATTAATGCATTCCCTATTGTGATGAAGAAGGAGTACTCCTCAGATGCATGGATGATTATAAAGACTCATAAAGGGGTCTATATCTTTCTGATGATTCTATTAGCACCTCTAAAAATGAAGAAAAATATTTGAATGAAAGGATATAATTTAGGAAGAAGTTGATCTTTTCTCTGAAAGAGATCAAGAGGCTTGTAGAGGCTAACCAAAATAAAAATGAGTATTTTGCAAGTATATCAGCTCGGGAATGAAAAGTTGAGCAGAACAATTGTTAATATAAATGATCAAAAGGTGAAGTCAACAAATTAAATGAGATGTTGATAAATTGGCTTCATACGAAAGAAGCCTACTGTGAGAGACTACAAGCTGAAGTAGTCTCATTGAGACAAGATTTAGAGGAGGAAAAGAAGTCCAATATCAATATATGTAAAGAGATTGTTGGATAGTGGCAACCACAAGAGTTGAAAAAGATGCAACATCAAGCAAGAGAGAGTAATAGCTAGCATAGGCAGCAACAACAAGGAAAATCTAGATGTAGCAATTCAAAGAACCATGGAAGGCACATAAAGAACCAACAAAAGTCCTTTCTCCCTCAAGGACAAGTCCCTCAAAGAAAAGCTATCTCTGGTTCTCAAATGCCCTTTTATGGTTTTTATTTTTCATGCAATGATTATGGTCATAAATCCATAGAATGTATATGCCTTGCAAGAAAACACAACTTGTGGAGCAACAACAGGGACAGGCATGCTAGTAGCAGTAGTGGCTTCAACAATAATGTTGCCAAATATAGTAATTCCTCTGCCACATTCTTAAGTGATGTCAAATGCTACAATTGTAGCAATTTTGGGCATATGACAACAAATTGTAGGTATAGTGGGTGAAGTGTGTCTCTCAAAACATGCATGCTAAGGTAGCAACATGACCATTGAAGATAACAGAGGCATATGAGTTTGTTTTAAGTGTTTTAAGTAAAGGGGTCATGTCGAGAAATAGAGGAAGAAATCATCAAGGATCTTATTTTTGTCTAAAGAGGAACCAAAGAAATATTAATAGGGATGATCCTCATATCCCAATGATAAAACTGTTTCTGAGTGTCAGTTGCAATGAGTGCCAACTTTTGGCAAGCAAGAATAGAAACAACCATGTTAGTCCACCCTTTCAAATAAAGAAGAGAGAGGCAGAAAATGGATTTGGGTGAAGAAATCAGAGGTGAAGGAGAAGAACCCTCTAGGTCTATGCAACCAAGAAGAACCCCAAACAAGGGTAAACAAGAATTCGGAAATTAATACTCCTATTAGGACTCGACCAATGACGATTTGGAAGAAAACGTAGAATAATTTTCTCACGAGGTGTAGGTTCTTAGTTTCTCTTCATTAAAAGAAGAGAATTTCCTCAAGTGAGGCCAAATAAGTAAGATGCAGGTAACCAGAAAGAATAATTAGAGAGGTGCATTTAAACATTGGAGGTATGATTGAGTCCCTATGTTGATTACAGTGATAAATCTATTTATTTCAAATATATCATTAGTGTAGGAGTAAGCAAAAGGAAAATCCAACCAGCATGGTTCCAAGGAAGAGTACGCAGCAAAATGGTATGTTGTGTTGGAAGAAGAAGAGGAGTTGTAGCTGAAGCATGGAATGTGAAGAGACCTAAAGTTTAATCAAGTCCAGAGGATCAATCCTCAAGTTGAAGCAAAGAATCATATGCAAAGAGATTAGAAAATGGAGAGTGAGAGAGAATTGGGTCAAGGGGAGATACTTTAATAGCAGTAGCAGGCAATGATATTTACCCTCAAGAAGAATCATTGTTCCGGAAATGAAAGGTTTGCATCTTGGGTGAAATACCCTTATTTCATTTAAGATTATGAATTTGATTATGCTTAGAAATCATGTGTTCATGAACATAATTGGTATAAGTTGTGCATGTTCCTTAGTTGTCAATTGGTATCACTATGTTAATTGGTAGCCTTTGGTTCATGTGGAGTAACCTTTTTTGTAAGTGGGAATTTCTTTTTGAGTCGAAGTATGATAAGATTTTTCCTGGTACATTGTCTAATTTGTATCAATTTCTTGGTGTAATTGGTATCATTTAAGCAAAAATCTCTATTTGGAGTAGCATGATCTCAGGGGGAGAGTATTTTATTATTAGAAGCTCAATAGAAGTGAGCATTGTCTCAGTAGTAGGAGAAACAAGGGAAGGACAAGTTGAAATGCATCATTAACTATGGTATATGCAAGAGTACCATTTGCAATTTTGATTGGTATCAATTCTTTTTAATTGTTATAAAAGATGCATTGGCAGAGAGGTTGTTTCAGCCAATGACCATGAGGTGTCCAGAACTGGAGGCATTTAAAGAAAAGGAAATATATGTTTTAGGGAAGCATATCTTATATGTTAAATTCCTAGAGTAGCAACTGCTACAAGAATACATAAGGACATGTTTTGCTTATTCTCATTCTTGCAAGTGTCTTTGTTTAAGATGTTTGTACCCGAGTTTGGATGGAAGACTTCAAGTGCCTCAGTAAGGATATCAACTCTTGAAGAGAAGTATGCAGATCAGAATGTACATTAGCATCCATCCCCTCAATTATCAATTGAAAGGGAGGAGAAAAAGTATTTTTTAGCCCTTTTCCATTAATGTCAAAGGGAGAGAGTAAGTTGTGATGGCCCATTCAGAGGAGAGAAAACCATTGGTGGCTCATGCAAAGAGAAAAATAAAATTTCATCCATTGAGTTTGTTGGATGTAGCATAAGAAGTTGTCATCAATATGGAGAAATGATCAGGTTTTTCCATAAATTCCAAATGTAACGACGCCTCCCCTCATATCTACTCACTTTCACTGAATTATGGTAAACATGAGATGAGGGGCTACTATGACAAGACTTGACTTCCTAGGTGGTCTTAAGGAAGTGGAATCGATAGAAACCCACAACACAAACCTTCTATACCTGCTACAGGACTCCCATAAGCTTTCACAGCCATCCCCATGACCAACCCCTAGGTCCCACTAAGTTTTAGATCATTAAACCACTTGGCGCTCCCTTGATATGGACAAGGGTGCGTCCGAGAGGCTCTAGTCGCTCCCACAACAAGGCATGGGTGCGCTTGGGGACTTTCTCCTCAGACCTATGCCTACAACTCCAGGATTTGTGCCACCTTTCAAGCCCATAATCTAGGTCACTACCTAGAAAACCTTGTATCTTTCAGAATCCATAATTTACATGACAACAAGACTTAAAAGCCAAAAACTGGCTCCAAGACTAGGCTTGACCATCCCCAACCGAGACTGACATTTTTTCAAACACTTGGCATAAATTCATTCTACAGGACATGAATATAAGACAGAGAATAAATGAATGATAACTCATATGGGACTTGACAAGAAGGGTCACCACCCTCTTCCCTTAACTGTTTTGACATCAATTAGATCTTGCATCCATTATCCTTTCAGTTACAAGTAAATACATGAAATAACCATGACTATAACTAGTCATATAACCATGCTTATAACCAACATTAAACCATGTAAATAACAATGATATAAAAGCCGTTAAGGCTGCATAATAACAAGTACAAAAGTAAGAGAACATATCTTTTATTAATCATAGGCAAGAGCCAACCAGGTTCGAGACTTCCACGTACCACCTGACCATAGACATGGCTAAAACAAATATGTCTTTCATCCAGTCACCCCCGTGCCATATTCTAATCATTAATGTGGGATCTCATGGATAAACCAATCGAAAAACAACCTAGGGAATACAAATGTTAAACCACCTCCACCCTCTCCAAATCGTGATATCACCAAAACCAGAAACAATATCACTAAACCAAACAGAGCTTGGAATGCCTCCGGACTCCATCACTATCCTTAATGAACTTTCCTTCTCCTTGTCTCTTAGTCTTTTGCGCAATCCACACCGGATCACTAGGCCCTAAACCGAGACTCCGCCCTCAGGATTTATTGTGTATCCTACCAAAACCGGTCAAAGGGATTCCTAGGCCTTTGGGAAATTTTGTGAGACCACCTCCACCCCAGATTTTAAAACCATCTGACAATTCCAAAGCTCAAAACTGAGAAACAATCCCATCACACCATGGCTATCCGTAAAAAGGCAAGGAAAGGGTAAAAACCACTATCACAATTCGGAAAGACCATGCCACCAATAGACAGAGAACCAAATACCAACATGCAAAGCCATGCATGTCAAAACCAACTAGGAAATCACACATGCAATATGTTACCTGCAAGTATTCCTGTTGAAGCTGCTTGATCCTGCTCTTCCTTGCTTGCTCTTTTCTTTCCTTTCTTTTCCTTTTCCTTCCTTTTCTTTCTTTTCCCTTCCTTGCTCCAAAGCTAGAATGCTCCAAGAAACTCTAAGTGTCCAAGAGTGTGAGAGAGAGAGAATAATGAGAGAGCTCCAAAACTGAACTGACAAAAAATCCATGAATTGATCCTCATAAGCCTTTTTATTAATGAGGCCTCTATTTCTTCATTTTCCAATTATTGGCAAATTTGGTGATGTTCTTATCACACTTGGTAGTTATGCCAAAATTGGCTATGGCCATAATTGGATTTACCAGAGCTTGGGCCACTAGGTAATTGCACACATTGGATTTGGTGCAACTAGTTAATGGTGAGTGAAAAGAACATGGAATGAGGTTGCAAGGACCACAATTCACAAAGATTTATTGGACTATTTAGATCACTCAAATCAAGACAAATTTGTAGTGCCTCTCACGCCATGAAATGATAAACAAAAACAGCCCAGGAATATTGTGATCATACCCCAACACAGAGAGCCATGATGATGTACACCTCGAGCCTTGTGTGGTTTAAAAATAGGAATGGAGAACCATACTGATTATATAGGCAGAATTTAATAGAGGAACTCCTAATTGCATGCATTTTGACTTAGAATTAATTATCAGTATGGAAGAACATTCAGTTTCCCATTCTCATAGTTTAATGTGTGTTGCAATGACCAAGTGTTTGGTTGTAACATCAAGATGGAGAGCCATGTTGATAGTACACTTGGGTAGTGTGACTGACAGAATGACCAGCATCATTCCCTATGTTGTAGAGGAACAAAACCCGGGATGGAAATTGTGCATGTGAGGGTTGGTAGCAGAGTGATTAGTAAGTGTGTGCTATAGAGAGAGGCTAGTAGTGCACGTGCAGAAGAAGAAGGTTGAGATCTAATATGTTGAGTATATGAGGTTCAAGTGTTGAATGTGTGTTGTTGCATGGTGTGAAAAGTGAGAAGAAGAAAGATTGTTATGAGTGTTGTGTAAGAGTGAAGGTTGTTGAAGGGAAAAAAGGGTTGAGGAATCGAAAATTTAAAGTTGAAAATAGGCAGAGTTGTTGCCATTTACATAGAGTAGTGATTCCGTTTGAAGTGTGGGTTGGATCCTATAAATAGGGAGTTGGTGCCTCCATCTGCGTGGATATTTGAGGAGATCTTAGGGGTTGGTACCTCCTACAAGTTGGTGCTTAGAAATATCTAAGAAGCTACAATTTGGTGCTTGCAACAAATCCATGAATTCGGTGCTTCAGTTGGTGCTTTTGGTAAGTTGATCAGGTGTCTACAAAAGAAGGGAGTTGGTGCTTCTTGCTAGTGGGTGCTAGCAAACAATATAAGGGATTTGGTGCAACCTATGAGTGGGTTCTCATAGAGAATGATGTAATAGAGTAGGAGCTCAAATTTACATCATAATACAAAAAAATCTTTGGTATTTTTCTCTCGAAAGGGTTTCCATGTTGAACCTTTATGTCTCATACATATGTTAACCATGGTGTGTGTGCTCATGTGTTGATTTGTGTTGTTTTTATACGATATGATGATGATGGCTCACATGAATGATTTCCAAGTTTGAACATCAAAGTTTAAGTTGGCATAAAATTTGAAATTAGCCTTAATATTGATTCAACCCTCCCCCCCCCCCCCCCACCCAAAGTATTAAACATTGTTTACAACAAAAGATTGAATGAATTGGTGAATCGTTGTTGGAAAGGGTATCAAAACAATGGCGATTGACACTAATGGAAGTGTGGGAGGGATAGAAGTTCTATGGAATCCCCTAGAAGTGTCCTTTATGAACTAGATTGCAAGTCCAAGGATTCTCTAAAGATGATTCCAACATATCAAGACAAGGGAAGTGGTGGCTTTTACAATAGTTTATGGCCCCCATTTAGAAGTAGAAAAAAAAAACTTTTTAGCTACTCTTCAAGCAATAAGATGGATACATCATGATCATGATGATCTTTGGATTATTGGGGACGACTTCAACCTGATTATATCAATGGAGGAAAATAAAGGTGCTTTAAGAACATTAGATCCGGAGGCATATCAATTCTATCAGCTAATCCAAGAACTGTGGATGGTGGATTTTCCCACAATTAATGGGATATTCAAGTGGAATAATTGCAATGGGGGCATGCACCAAATAATGAGTTGCTTAGATTAATTCCTAGTATTAAAATAACTAATGGGAAAATATATCATCGTGGAGGTGGTGATCTTCCCCTACCTAGGTTTTGACCATTGGGCCATCATACTAGAACTGGATTTGAAAATCGCTCCTAGGAATCATTTGTTCCAATTTGAGAAATTTTGGTTGCAAGGTCCAGACTTCTTAAAAAAGCTAAAATTTGGTGGGAGGATATTGTTGTGCAAGGCAAGAACCAGATGCACTCCTTCCCACCAAATTTGAAAGAATTCAAACATAAATTGGAGTGGAATGGGAAAGGATTTGGTAATATTCTCGCAAATAAACAATATTTAGAAATAAAAATACAAGTCCAATAGAAATTAATTACGGGGGTAGAATAGAAGCACCCATACAGGAGGAGGGTCTATTAGTAAATAAAATCACACAACAAAGAATGCAAGAGGAGAATCTCTAGAGGAAAAATTCTAGAGAAAAATGGCTAAGGGAAGGAGAGTAAAATTCTAAATGTTTCCATAAAACTATGATAAAGCACTGTCACACAATAGGATCTTCTCAATCAAATCAAAGGAGGGACATTGCATGTTGCAGCATGAATAAATTGACCAAGAACTAGTTTCTTATTTCCATGATATGCTCACAGTCGATTTCATATAAACAAAGAAGAAATTAATCGTATAACTTCCCGCATCCCAAGCTTGGTCAATCACAATCAAAATGAATATTTAATGTGATAAATTACCTACCCTGAAGTGGAAGAGGTGATTATGGCGATGACACCGACAACCAAAGAACCAAATACCAACATGCAAAGCCATGCATGTCAAAACCAGCTAGGAAATCACACATGCAATATGTTACCTACAAGTATTTTTGTTGAAGTTGCTTGATCCTGCTCTTCCTTGCTTTCTCTTTGCTTTCCTTTATTTTCCTTGTCCTTCATTTACTTGTTTTTCCCTTCCTTGCTCCAAAGCTAGAATGCTCCGACAAACTCTAAGTGTCGAAGAGTGTGAGAAAGAGAGAGAGAATAATGAGAGAGCTTCAAAGCTTAATTGAAAAAAAAAGCCATGAATGAATCCTCATAAGCCTTTTTATTAATGAGGCCTCTATTTATTCATTTTCCATTATTTTCCTTCAATTTCCTTCTCACATGCAACTTGTGACCTTTCACCTTCCTTTTCTCCTAATATCCATTATTTTCATAAATAAATGTGCCAAAATACATTTTTTCCTTTTTAATGCCTTAGCCATTGCCTTTGCCAATTCCCCTTAGCCATAAACACATCCAGTGATGCCCACTGTTATCACTGTAAAACTTCCTTAAAAAGTTTGGACAACTTACATGGTTTCTCAATTCTTGTATCAGTCATGGTCAAGTCATGGTCAAGTCATTTTTATGTTTTAAAGTCTAAGTCATAGGGTTAGAGTCTCATGTCCATCTTCAAATAAAGTTTGATAGCCTCATTCCATGTCCTAGAAGCCTCACCATGTGTTTAGAAGACATATCTCACATAATTTCGGAGAAATTTTGAAACTAGCTACGAATCCATATTTTCGTAGCGCAGACAGTGTAAAAATCCTGTTTTGCGCTACGAAATCAGTGTTTTCGCAGCGCGCTGCGAAACCCCTGTAGCAGCCTATTTCAGCAGAAAAAACTGTTTTACTAGGTAACTTCCAGAAGCTTTCCAGAGCAGCTGAGAACTCAATTTTTCAAACTGAAAGAGGCTTTTCTTCCTAACATGTTGAATTACAAAAACCTCTTTCAGTTTCTTAAATTCCATTCTGAGGTGGGAGAAATTTGTGGTTAAACTTGCGCTACGAAACTGCTGTAGCTGCCTATTTTGCTGTAGCTGCCTATTTTGCTGTAGCTGCCTATTTTGATGTAGTTAACCAATTTTGAGGGACAAAAGGGAAACCTTTTTTGAAAGGGAGTTTCTGAAGAATGATCATTTGCACAATGCAAGCATCCAGCAAGGGAAAAACGGGCAAAGGAAAATCATATATGAACCATAAGCCATTTGTTATAAAAGTGATCACAGCTACTATTGTTCATCATACTTCAGGCAGCGTTGAAGAGGTTTTATTTTCACAGGGGTGCATGAACAAGGTCTACAGCGCATGAAGAACATGGCACTTCAATACATTTTTGTGTAATCAAATAAGATCCTTGTGGAGACCAAAAGCAAAAAAGGAGAGACATTTTTGAACTCCAAACTTTATCAGTCAACTTATCAGTCAAACTGTCTTCTTGTTTTTACCAGTCAACGTCTAGAAGAGTTTCTGAGCAGTTGAAAACTTATCTCTGAAAAGTGAAAGAGGTTTTCATTCCTAAGATAATAAAGTGAAAAAACCTCTTCCACTTTATTCAAATTGATTATGAGCTGGGAGAAAAGGGTGACCAAAGTTGCGCTACGAAACTGCTGTAGGTGCAGTTTTTCATCTCCTGTTTGACAACTGTTTTTCAAAGACTTATTCTGGGCAGCTGGAGTAGTGTTTCAAAAAACAAAAAGTGGTTTGTGTTCAGCATGGATTTTTTCACAAAAACCTCCTTCAGTTTTTCCAAATACATTTTGTACGAGAAGTTATGACCTTTGTCCCAAGACCTATTTTTCAGCCAGAACAGAGCAAGGGACAGTTTCCTGTTTGACACGTGTTTTTCAAGGACAGATTCTGAACAGCTGGAGGAATGTTTCAAAAAACCAAAAGAGGTTTTTGTTCTAGACAACATGGGATACAAAAACCTCCTTCAGTTTCGTAAAATGTGTCATGGATGAAGAGATAAAGGCTCTGTCCCACGTGCCATTTTCAGGGATCCTAAACCTAAAAACAAGGAAACATGTTCCCTAATTTCTAGGGTTTGTCTTCAGCAGTCAGATGACCACGTGGGAGGCTTCATCAAATTCGACTTCTTGAGGTTGCAAGTTGTCAAATAATGCTTTAAATGCTTAGATAAGGTTGTTGAATCATGATAAGGAGTTACACTCCTAGTGGTATTAGGTCTCTAGGACTGCTAGTTAGGTGTCATTTGCATTTAATAGTTAGTTTTGAGTGTCATTAGGTGTCAGGTCAGGTAGAATTCGAATTTTCCTCATCCTAGAAGAGGAATCTAAGTTGTGTAAAGAGCTCTATATATAGCAGAAGAGCTGATGTACAAAGGGTTGGATATTTTACAAACAGAGGACTGTTTTGGCTTATGTAAAAAACAGAGTTCAGTAATATAAATGACTGTTTTACTTCTCAGGATTCATAAGGGATTTACTTGTTCAGAATGTGTGATGGTATATTTTCTTTAGTGTTCTTTTACAGTTGTACAAATGCATAATCACTCAGAATTCATTGATCATGCTCTGACTTCCTGTATGCCTTTGTAAACTGTGGTTTTATATAAGTGGTTTTCTGAACATCCAAATGCTAAGTGCCCTGACTTCTATGTAAGGCATCATCATTGTTTGCTGTAGTATGTTTGACTCCATAGGCCCAATGGAAACTTATGTAATGTTTTTCCAGCCTTCATTATTTGTCAATGTTATTCACAAGAGTTAGCCATCTTACTGATAGTCAAAATCAATAATCCTTTGAGAGAGCCCTCTCAGGCTAAGGAGGCTAAGCCTTAGTCAAAATATTGGTGTGAAATAGTTACTTGAAGTCTTCCTGGGTTGCAGCCTTCCAGAGCTTGATTTTGAGATAACACCCACTAGGATATCATTGCCAAATATTCAGCTTGGAATAAGTTTCCCTTAACCGTCGTCTTATTTTTTCCTTTATTAACGTTTATTACATGAACTTTTAACCAGGGGTTGTTACTTACCCCTCCCCCTTTGGGAACACCATCCTCGGTGTTAAACCACACCAAGACCTATGCAAAACTGCTAAAAAGAAAACATACTTCCCATGGAGCTTTATAACTTAGCTCGTTGTAGTATTTACAATGAATGACTTACTCAAAAGAAAAAACATCATGACAACATGACAAGATAACAACCATACTGCTTATTAGAGCTTTATAACTTAGCTCATGGTGATATATACATCCGTATACAAATGTACATATACCAAAACATCGACAAAACATATGCCAAACATATACCAAACATCATACCGAAACTTCTTTGCCTCCACTAGAAAACAGAGAATGATACATGGCCTGCATATGATCTTCCATCTCCCATGTAGATTCTTCAGGAAAATTTCTTCCACTTCACTTTAACTTTCTCTATGGCTCTGTTCCTGAGCATGATTTGCTTTCATTGCAATATGCACTGAGGATTTGGCTGTAATTCTCCTTCTTTCTCCACCTACAATACAGACCAATCAATAACATGATCAACATCCTTTATATACCTCTTAAGCAATGAGACATGGAAAACATCATGGAATTTCATTGTTGGAGGTAGTGAAAGTCAATATGCCACTGGTCCAATCCTCTCAAGGATCTCAAAAGGCTCGCAATACCATGGTGCCAACTTGGCACATGATCTAATCCTCAAAGATATCTTCTTAGGCTTGATGCGCAAAAACACATGCTCCCCAACCTAAAACTCCTTGAATGCCCTATGTTGGTTTGCATAACTATTTTGCTTATCATGTGCTTCCTTTATATTCTTCTTTATAACCTGCATTTATTTTTCCATGTCTGCCAACATATCCGGTCCAATGAGTACCTTTTTCACTGGATACTCTAGTTGATGGGAGTAGTACAACTCTGCCAATACAATGCCTTGAAAGGAATCGTCCTCAATGACTCTTGATAACCATTGTTGTATGAAAACTCAACCAATGGAAGATACTCCTCCCATGTTTTCGACGGGTGCATTATGTACATCCTTACCATATCCTTCAAGATCTTGTTGAACCTCTCTACCTGTCCATTTGTCTGCAGATGATAGGTTGTACTAAAGGCAAATTCTGTAGCCAAACCTACAAACAGATCCTTCCAAAACTTGAAGGTGAACTTTGCATCCCTGTCCGACACAATCTTTTATGGAATACCATGTAATCTCATGATCTCCCTGATGAAAACTTGTGCCAACTCACTAGTTGAATATGTAATCTTCATTGGAATGAAGTGAGCTACCTTGCTCAACCTGTCGACCATGACCATAATAGAATCATGTTGTCTCACTGCCCTCAGAAGACATGTAGTGAAATCCATGGAAATGACCTCCCATTTCCATTCTGAAATAAGAATAGGTTGTAGTAGACCACCCGAATTCTTACGTTCTACCTTTACCTTCTAACAAGCCAAACATCTAGCCACAAAATCTACCACTTCCTTCTTTGGATTCAGCCAATAGTATAACTTGTTCACCTCTGTCAATGTCTTTTGATATCCTCGGTGACCCGAGTATGGCTTGACTTGAAACTCCCTCAATATAAGCTTCTTGAGTTCACTGCAATCCGGCACATAGATTTTGCGCTGAATGTCACCAAACCATCTATCATGAGACAATAGTTTGCATCCTAATAACCTGTACCTGTACTTTGTTCTAACATATGCATAATCTCCATATACATGTCATCCCGCTATCCTACCTGCAAGATCCTATCCTATAAATCTATCCTATAAGAGCTCATAATTGCTATTTGATCCACCTATACCTTTCTACTAAGAGCATCTGCAACCTGGTTCTCCTTTCCCTTAATGTATATGATCTCGAAGTTAAACTCACTAAGGGTATCCAACCATCTAGCTTGCCTGGCATTTAGATTCGGCTGGTCAAACAAGTATCTCAACCCACTATGATCGCTCATAAATACAAATCTCCTACCAAGAAGATAATGCCTCCACATCTTCAAGGCATGAATAATAACTGCCAACTCAAGATCATGAGTCATGTAGTTGTGCTCTGTAATAAAATTTAATAAAGGAAAAATAAGGCCATGAATAAGGGACATGTATTCCAAGATGAATGGTGGGAAAGACATCCTAGTGTGGGTATTCATTTCATTTATTATGGCCAAAGGAATTTGGCAAAGGCAATGGTAAAGGCTTTGAAAATGAAAAAGGTATTTTGGCACATTTATTTATGAAAATAAACAAAATTAGGAGAAAAGGAAGGTGAAACGTCACAGGTTGCATGTGAGGAGGAAAATAATGGAAAATGGAGAAGATAGAGTCCTCATTGATAAAAAGGATTATGAGGATCAGTTTGCAAGCTTCTTGGATCAAGTTTTTTCTCATGTTTTCTTTGGAGAAAGGAAGGGAAAAGCAAGCAAAGGAAGGACAAGAAAAACAAATATCAAGCAAGGAAGAGCAGGATCAACCAGCTTTAGCAGGAATACTTGCAGGTAACATATTGCATGTGTCATTTCCTAGTTGGTTTTTACATGCATGGCTTTTCATGTTGGTATATGGTTATCTTGTTGTCGGTGGCATGGTTTTGTCAGGTTATGATAGTGGTTTTCACCCTTGCCTTGTCGTTTTCTAGATAGCCATGGTGTGATGAGATTGTTTTCTCAACTTTGAGCTTTTGAATTGCTAGATGGTTTCATAATCCGTGGTGGAGGTGGTCTAAGGAAAATTCCAAGGCCTAGGAATCCCTTGACTGATTTTGGTGGGATACACGGTAAAGCCTGAGGGTGGAGTCTCTGTTTAGGCCTAGTAATCCAATGTGGATTGTGGTAAATTCTGAGAGAATGGTGTCTCTGTTTAGGGCCTAGTGATACATTGTGGATTATGGTAAAGCCTGAGAGACAAAGAGATGGAAAATTCCTCAAGGATAGTGATGGAGTCCGGAGGCATTCCTAGCTTGCTTTGTTTTTTTTATCTCTTCGTTGGTTTTGGTGAGATCACGGTTTGGTGAGGGTGGATGTGGTTTAACCTTTGGATTCCCTTGGTTGTTTTTTGGATTGGTTTATCCATGAGATCCCACATTCATGCTTGGAATATGTCACAGGGGTGATTGGCTGAAAGAAATGTTTAGTTTAGCCATGTCTACGGTTGGTGGTACATGGAAATCCTAAACCTAGTTGGCTCTTGCCTATTTTTAATAAAAGTTAAGTTCTCTTTCTTTTTTAATTTTTATTTTTTGGCTTTAATATTTTTTATCTCATTGTTATTTACATAGTTTAATGTTGGTTATAAGGATGGTTATATGACTAGTTATTGCCATGGTTTTTTCATGTATTTACTTGTAACTGAAAGGATAATGGATGCAAGACCTAATTGATGTCAAAATAGTTAATGGAAGAGGGTGGTGATCCTTCATGTCGAATCCCATATGACATTTATTCTTTGTATTGTATTCATTTCCCCCATATTTCATTGATCCAAGTATTTGAGAAAATGTCAATCTCATTTGGGGATGGTCAAGCCTAGTCCTATAGTCAGTTTTTGATTTGTAAGTCCTGTCATCATGTAATTCATGGATTCTGGATGCTACAGGGTTTTTTGGGAAGTGACCTATATTCTGGCTTGAAAAGTGGCACAAATCCCGAAATCGCAGGGACATGTCTTAGGAGAAGAGTCCCCATATGCATGCATACCCATGTTGTGTGTGCATCCGGAGGTTTTCAGATGCACCCTTATCAATATCAAGGGAGCATCCAGGGGTTTAGTGGTCTAAAAGATTAGTGGGACCCAGGGGCTAGTCAAGGTAATGACTGGGATGCATTATAGGAGTCCTGTAGCAGGTGCAAAACTTCTGGTATGGTGTGTTTCAATCAGTTCCATTTCTTGTTGGGTGCAACCCAACTTGGCCTCCTTTGGCAAAGACTCAACATTTTGTGGAGCGGAGCGCACAACGGAGTGCAAAGTGGACCATGCAGCAAAGTAGTTTGAATATACCGCGCGGTATAAGGGCTTCGGGATAGGGCAGATCCCCTCCTTTTTGTAATAATGTAAAGGATCAATGGTTTTCGCTGCTTATTTTAAGGAGTCCACAATATTTGGACCATGGTATTGTAACGATGTAACCCTTGATGTAATAATATATATAGGGTCAAATAATAAGAAGAAAATCATCAGTTTTGATCCAGATCTGTGTTATGGTTGAACTTTTGTGATCTATTGTTTGAAAAAAGAAGGCAAGGCTCTATAGTTGAGTGCACAAAGGCCTAATTATGTAGTTGAGTGAGCGGACGACCTATATCTTAGTGTGTAGGTCAAGAACTATTTGTTGTACAAAGAATCATTATATTAGCAATAGTTCTTATGGACATAGCCCCACATTGGGGTGAACCACGGTAATTTGGTGTCTTCATGTGTATATTTTCTTATTATCTATTGTAGCGTAGCAGTTTATTACAGTTGCACTTTATTTTAGCACAGTGATGATTTATGGCTTTATATGATATGTTTAAGTGGTTAAATGAATGTGGAAAAGTAATTTATGAATGTTAGGAATAAGAAAACATAATAATACCACATCTCCACATCCTTCAAGGCTGTAGAAACCTGGTTCTGCATCCTCCCATAGTCACTTCGGGTGAGACTACGATATGATTACAAGTCATTGCCAAAAGGGCCTATGATTAAAGGTTTTGTTGGTGTGCAGTATAGATCAAACCTGGGTTAGCCCAAACCAAGCCACAAAATGGCTTCGCTGTATAGAAACTGTAGGAAGACATTCAACAGAGGCAGCAATAGTTGGAAGAGATTCGAGTAACTACGAAGACCTTACCAATCTCGCAGAAGCTCGCCAAAATCAATGAGGGAAAGGCCCTCCAGAAGAAGATTGAGGAACTAAAGAAGGAAGAACATGTTTTAATAGAGAGGACTCAGCCATGGAAGGATGAGGCTCTCCAACTATCATAGGTAGTAGATGAGAAGCTTCAAGAGCTTCGACAGAGGGAGACAATGATGGTGCAGAAGGTTGCAAAACATGTGACAGAAGCACTGCTGGAAGAGGTGTGTAACGAAGAAAAGCAATTCACAGAGACTCTGCAGTAGTTCAACAATACTTACAACAGTATTGTAGCAAAAATCAGAGGCAAAGCAGCTAAGTGACTTGGGACGAGTCACATGTGAGTGTTGGGGGCCTGTTGGGCACAACCCAACTTGGCCTAGTTTTTGGCAAAGACTCTGCATTTTGTGGAGCAGAGCATGCAATGGAGTGCGCAACGAAGTGCGAAGTGGACCGCGCAATGGAGCAGTTTGAATATACCACATGGTATAAGGGCGTCGGGATAAGGCGGAGCCCCTCCTTTTTGTAGTAATGTAAAATATCAATTGTTTTAGCTTCTTGTTTTAGGGAGTCCATGGTATTATAACGATGTAACCCTTGATGTAATAGTATATAGAGGGTAAAATAATCAGAAGAAAATCATCAATTGTGATACACATATGTCTTATGGTTGAACTTCTGTGATTTTTTGTTTGGGAAAAGAAGGTGAGGCTCTGCAACTGAGTGCGCAAAGGCTTGAGTTTGCAACTAAGTGCACAAAGGCCTGATTCTGCAGCTGAGTGCGCAAATGACCTGCAGCTTAGTGCGCAGGTCAAGAACTGTTTGTTGTACAAAGAATAATTATATTAGCAATAGTTCTTGTGGACATAGCCCCACATTGGGGTGAACCATAGTAATTTGGTGTCTTCATGTGTATATTTTCTTATTATCTATTGTAGCGTAGAAATTTATTACAGTTGCACTTTATTTCAGCATAGTGATGATTTATGGCTTTATATGATATGTTTAAGTGGTTAAATGAATACAACAAAGTAATTTATGAATGTTAGGAATAAGAAAACATAATAATACCACATCTCTACATCCTTCAAGGCTACAGAAACCTAGTTCTACATCCTCCCATAGCCACTTCGGGTGAGGCTATGATATGCTTGCAGGTCATTGCCAAAAGGGCTAGTGATTAAGGGTTTTGTTGGTGCACAATATAGATCAAACCTCAGTCAACCCAAACCAAGCTAACACTTCCTTAATGTCACTTAGGAGGTTGACACATATCATAGTAACTTCTCGTCACATGTGTACCCCAGTTGGGCAATTACTTGGGAAGATGTGGGAGGAGGGTCGTTACATGCTTGTGCTCATTCAACTTCTTGGAATCATATCACACCACCTATCCCTCTTGCATAAGGAATCCACCAAGTCTTATTTTACATTCTTTTATACACACTACGAACTCTTTATCCTGATCTGCAATCTTAAGGACTAGAGCATTGGTCAACAAATGATTCAACTGCTCAAAACTAGCTACACATTTTTTTGTCCATTCAAACTTCTTACCTCTCCTCTGCAAGGTTGTCATAGGATATGCAATGAATTAGAAGTTCTTGATGAACTTCTTACAGTAACCTAGCAATCCCATCGATGATCTCACCTCATCCACATTCTTAGTAGTTGCCCACTCCATGATGGCCCTTATATTTTCTGGATCTAGTGCTATGCCTTCCTTCGAAACAACATGTCCCAAGTAATCCACCTTTGTCTAAAACAAGTTTCACTTGCAAAGCTTGGCATACAACTAATGCTCTCTTAGTAATCACAACAATTCTGTTAAATGCTCAGCATGCTCTTCTTCATTCTTGGAGTATATCAAGATGTCATCAATGAATACAATAACAAACTTGTCCAGATAAGGACACAACACACTATTCATCAAACACATATATGTAGTTGGGGCATTAGTCAAAATAAATGGAACTACAACAAACTCATAATGCCCATTCCTGGTCCTGAAGGCAATCTAGTAGATGTCCTCTTCCTTTATGCGTACCTAATGGTATCTTGATCTCAAGTTGATCTTAGAGAACGTTGTTGCTCCCTTAAACTAATTAAACATATCATCAATTCGCGGTGTTAGCCTCCTGCTGCAGCAAGTATTCATCTTTCATGATTGACATTTTTACATGCCAAATACGTCATACTTTGCAAGCTGCAGTGTTCCATATTTCCAAAAGAGACCAAAGAACAAGCCATGAAGTGTGCTAGTCCAAAGGCCACTGCTGTGTTCCAGTTTTGGAGAGTTTTTAGAGGGAGGTCCAAACAATCTAATCTTGGTCTCCCTAGGTTTCAATTTCCTGTTTTAGAATATAGAGAATGATATATGTCCAAACAGTTCAATCTTGGCAGATCTGTAGATAGGTAGAGAATCAAAGGGACCCAACTGCTTAATCTGGGCCCTGGCAGAAATAAGTAAAGATTTAGATAGGAAAGATTCAAAAGAAAAATTGTAAATCTGGGTTTGCAAGTCTAAGTGCACCCACCCAAAAAAGAAGAAAAAATGTTAGAAAAGTAGGCTGGGTAGGTAGCTGTGTGGTTGCAGAATGATAATTTGTGATCAATTTTGTGGTACAAAGTGTTTTATCTTTTCAGATCACAGTGCAGGCAGTTTTCATGCAAAAGGGCTCAAAGGTGGACATCACTAACTCCCCCTTCTTCTAAATCCCCGAGTCACTTACTAACTTCCCAAAGAGGTCAAGATCTACTTGATTCCTCTTAGTTTCATCATCATCCATATCAGTTGCCTTGGTGAAGATCTGCTTCACTCAAGGACTCCATTTCTGTACAAGTCCTTTTTCCCAAATTTAGCCTAAGGTCCCTGACCTTAGCGCTTGCTGATCACCTTCATATTAACTACTAACAGTATTATATAACTCCCTATCAGTTTTCCCCCTTCCCCTACTAAAACTTTGTATATAAAATTCCCCTATGTGAATATTTCCTCCCTGGCAATATAGCCATATTTTTTATAAGTCCGGGAAAAAACGGTCCATCTGGGGCTGTTTTTAGCCCATCCAAGTCATCACAGGGGTTAGATGACACCTGGTCATGCTAACAGCCTCTTCCCTAGCCCTAAAACCCTCAAAACCCCCTTTTTCCGCCCCTAACCCAAAGTTTTTGCATAAATACATTAACCCCGTGCATTTTTAACCCAAAAACCCCCATTCTCTAAGTCTAAACCCCACCGCGCGCATATGAAATTCAGAATATTCCTTGAATATTCCCTGCCCGTATACCCCCGCCGACTCACCATCGCCGCCAGCCGTTGGATCATCCACCCCGAAGATCTACGGCTGACGGGCCGTCCCATCTCCGAACCGCCCGAAGGTTAGCGTCCGGGAGATGGGCGGTATTCCCGTCGTACCTCCCGCCACGCGTCACCTCTTGGGCTGTGGCAGAGCCCCCTCTAACAAAACCGCTCACGCCCAAAGGCGGTGCGCCCATTACCGCTTACCGCCATTTCCCTTGTGATGTCACCTGCCTGCATCACCCCCTGCCCAGTCACCGCGACACATCGTCCACCCGCGTGGCCCCCTGCCGAGTCACCTGCCACGTGGCCTCCTGCCACCGTACCTTGCCACTGCACCTGCCACGTCACCGTCCGTACAGGATGACGTCATCATGCTGACGTCATCTCGCCATGTCATCATGTTGACGTCATCGCTGACGTCACCCGCCGTACGAAGTCACATCCGCTGACGTCATGCTGACATCATCATCACCTTTTGGCGTGAAGGGCAAAAAATCGCACTTCGGAGCCCCGGAATCAGTTTCTTGGGCCAGAATGGGGAATCTTTAGGGAATCTTTTCATTTTGCAGCCCCCAGGAAGCCCGAAAGGCGTCGAATGAGTCGTTTTTCTTTGCGAGGCACTCAGGAAGCAGTAGAAAGCAGTTTTGAAGGAAACAGAGAGCCGAACAGCGGCCATTAATTTGTGATTAGACACAGCACGTCAGAGCAGCATCCCGATTTAGAGCCAAAGAGTATCAGCAAAGATTTTTTAGGGGCTCGAAGCACCTGTACATTAATGAGTCCCTCAGAGAGGTCAAGTCAGGAGGCGTAAGCCCATCAGAGCTCTCAAATCACAGTCAAAAGCATTCAATACCGCCGAACAGCAAGGGTGCAAAGACCAATGCACAGTTATGACAGATGAACATCACAGAGCCACCAGGACAAACATTAACTCATTTTGATACAGCTGCCCCCAGCATAGCTCAAAGATATTTTCTTGCATTTATTTCTGGATAAGATTAGGTTAAAGTAATCAGTTTTCTGTCAGACCTGTTAGGTCGGCTGTAATAGATAATTTTGGATAAATCTTCCCTATATATACCACCCTCTGTATTGTTTAAAGGGTCGGTTGGTTGATAGTCTTCAGTTGAGACTCGCACTGTATACCTAATATGCTTTCTGTAATCAAAGATTGCTGAAAGGCTTGGAGGAAAGACTGTCTGCTCTGTGTCTAATGGTTTGAAGAAGTGAATTTGGAATTCTTGTGCTGCAACATGACTCAATAAGTTTTCCTACCTTTTGTTTTTTTCATTTGATATACCATCTAAAATAGCGAAAAGGAAGAATAGTTTAGACCTGGTTTAAATGCCCTCTATGCTCATTTTCTGATGTTTCTTTATGTTTTCCTCTGGATCAGTCATAAATATGAATTCCCTGTGGCTCATATTTCCCCTAATCCATTCATCTTTGATAGTTGTCTAGGAATTCTTAATTGCTCCTAGATAGAGCTCATTCACCTTCCCCCTTTTAAGCTGAGTGAGAGATTCTTTGTTGCCTCTCATTCCTTATCCCTCATTCCATCCTTTTAAGCTTAAGTGTTGTTTCATGAGAAACTACCTTGCTCCTTATTTCTCTTGTGACCAAGAAAACGCACCAGCAGTCCGACTCCTTGACTCCACGCCCAATGGTTTGAAACTTACCAGACTATGTTTTGCCTCTCTACTTGAGACATCTTCCTTCCCACCAAAAACAAAACAAAAACCCTCTGAATTCAAGACCTAGCCTAAAATCCTTTTCAAACAAAGCTAAATCTAAAAGAGAGAGCCCTCTCTCATTGCAGGTTGGCTAGAACCTGCAATCCAAAGTTGGTCTGTGGTTACCTCGGCCGTATCCTTTTCCGGAGCTTAAGGACAACCTGAGTGATAACATAATGGCGACTCCACTGGGGAACTTCCTCAGATAATTTCACAAAGAAAGTTGGAAAGCTCCACTGGGAAGAACCAAACCTTCACAACCATTTTTTCAAGTCTAGTTCTGATCTTTGATGGTGGACAGAGATCAGGCACTCAAAGTTAATATATCCACCTGGCGACTCCACATCATCCTCATAATAAAGACTCCACTGGAGAAATGAACCCAAAAGAAATTTATGAGCAGATCAGGCTTTTGACCTGGATTATTATCCAAGAGGTCATGTTCTTTCTCTTCCATAAAATTTTGTTGTGCATATTGTTCAAATTTGACTTTTATGATTTGCCCTTTGAAAATATTGAAGAAAACCCTCCTTGCACATTAGAACAACAGCCTCTAAATGTTGTTGAAGAACGCCTTATAGCCACGGAGGAAACAAGTGTCAAAGCAAATCATCCTATCCCTGTTCATACTGAACCCATTCATTTAGTCCCTGTACATAATCACGTACCTCGTATGGTTCCTGATAGATATAAGCCACTCATCCTGCCTCCCGTGCTAAATCCTTTGCCCAAAAATCATGCCATGTATCTCCCAAGATTTGATGGAGAGAATGGAGTTATTGCCCAAAAGCATATTCAGGCTTTTGAAGATTATTTGAACATTTTTGAAGTGGAGGATGAGGATGTTAGTGTTAGGCTGTTTGCCCTTTCTTTGCAAAGTGAAGTTAGGACTTGGTTTAAAGCATTGCCTGAGGCAAGCATCTCAAATCTCCAGCAGTTATTCAAACTCTTCCTTGATAGATGGATGATCAAAGTCAATTTCCTCGTGCTCATAGAAGAATATAATCAGTTAAAAAGGATTCCAAATGAATCTGTTCAGCAATTTTCTGACCGATTCAATCAAGTTTATCATTTTATACCATTGAATATAAGACCTCCCCCTGATTTGGCCCTATTACATTATCCAACAGCATTTGATCCAGAAATAGAATTTCATCTGAGAGAAAGGGGCCCCTCTACTATGCAACAGATGCAGAACATGGCAGTAGATGTAGAGGTTAATCTGAAAGTTAGGAAGGGGAAGTTGAAAGCAGAAAAAGAGGATGAACTTGATATCTTTTTAAAGAAAGCAGAGGAATTAAAGCAGATGTGCACGATAGAAGTTAAATGTTCAGAGCACCAGAACATATCTGTTTTGCAAAAGGAAAGTAATGATATTCATGAACAAACCTGCCACAAAACGGATGGCATATTCATACCGCCACACATGATGGAGCAGTCTCCTGATATAATCTATGAATATAATAGCTTCTCTTCTTTCAACTGTCTGCCCAAATATGATCAGTATGATGATGATTATGAACCTGACGACCAAATCAGCCTTGCAGAGCAGTCAGACCTTATTTTTGCAGAAAGCACAGTTCAGGCTCAGTTGCCTGAAACCAATAACCAGCATGCCCATTTCAGCTATTATGACGAAAAGGAGGAAAAGGCAGAAAATTTTGATTTCAGCGAAGGAACTTTACCATTTTGTTTCAAGTCTTTTCGGTTTAGTAGGGAAAATTATCATGCCATTAACAATCAAGTGTCACCATGTTCTGTTACTGATCAACCAGAAGAAAGTTCAGGCCCCGCTTCTAATGCATTAACACTAGATTTGCAGCCCCAAAGTGCCAGTGAATCTCAGATTGAGGAAGACTCAAAAACGGCAGCATGTGACCAGATAATCCAGCTAGACCCCCTGCCTTGTGGGTTTCAGCCATCTCGGATGATTGAAGAAGAAGAAGAACAGTCAGTACAAACCTGTCAAGTACCATCTGAACCAGCTTTCAAAGAATTACAGGGATCATCCCCTGTTTTGTATGATTCATCGGATGGCAAGCTGTGTGATGAGATAAATCACTGCTCTTTTCCATTAAAAGGCTGCAAAGATCAAAATCAAGTTATTGATGATTCCCCAATTCCAAAGCATGATAGCTATCCCAAACTTTTGTACAGTTCTTTTATTCAAACTAGCAATAATGTATATATGATGTAGGATCCTTTTGTATAGTCTCTTGTTTCAGCAAAAAAGGTCAGCAGTTTCCTGATCCTCTCAAAGATTAACAAAGTCGTATCAAATTGCAAGATCTCCATTTCACGTAACAGCAAACACAAGCAGCAAAGACCATTCATGTTCATGATGCTTAAATGGCTGCATTGGTTGTTTCATTACACCTAACAGCAAAGTAAATGCTGGTTAGGGTAGGTAGGTAGGATTAATAAGGCAGCCAGCCAAGCAAATTTTGCAGAATACAGCAGCAATTGAATACAAGGCAGTCTGACCTGCTGTTCTTGGCTTTTCACAAGGAAAAGCCATCCCCAAGTGGAGCCACTGTTAGCCTCCTGCTGCAGCAGGTATTCATCTTTCATGATTGACATTTTTACATGCCAAATATGTCATACTTTGCAAGCTGCAGTGTTCCATATTTCCAGAAGAGACCAAAGAACAAGCCATGAAGTGTGCTAGTCCAAAGGCCACTGTTGTGTTCCAGTTTTGGAGAGTTTTTAGAGGGAGGTCCAAACAGTCTAATCTTGGTCTCCCTAGGTTTCAATTTCCTGTTTTAGAATATAGAGAATGATATCTGTCCAAACAGTTCAATCTTGGTAGATCTGTAGATAGGTAGAGAATCAAAGGGACCCAACTGCTTAATCTGGGCCCTGGCAGAAATAAGTGTAGATTTAGATAGGAAAAATTCAAAAGAAAAATTGTAAATCTGGGTTTGCAAGTCTAAGTGCACCCACCCAAAAAAGAAGAAAAAATGTTAGAAAAGTAGGCTGGGTAGGTAGCTGTGTGGTTGCAGAATGATAATTTGTGATCAATTTTGTGGTACAAAGTGTTTTATCTTTTCAGATCACAGTGCAGGCAGTTTTCATGCAAAAGGGCTCAAAGGTGGACATCACTAACTCCCCCTTCTTCTAAATCCCCGAGTCACTTACTAACTTCCCAAAGAGGTCAAGATCTGCTTGATTCCTCTTAGTTTCATCATCATCCATATCAGTTGCCTTGGTGAAGATCTGCTTCACTCAAGGACTCCATTTCTGTACAAGTCCTTTTTCCCAAATTTAGCCTAAGGTCCCCGACCTTAGCGCTTGCTGATCACCTTCATATTAACTACTAACAGTATTATATAACTCCCTATCAGTTTTCCCCCTTCCCCTACTAAAACTTTGTATATAAAATTCCCCTATGTGAATATTTCCTCCCTGGCAATATAGCCATATTTTTTATAAGTCCGGGAAAAAACGGTCCATCCGGGGCTGTTTTTAGCCCATCCGAGTCATCACAGGGGTTAGATGACACCTGGTCATGCTAACAGCCTCTTCCCTAGCCCTAAAACCCTCAAAACCCCCTTTTTCTGCCCCTAACCCAAAGTTTTTGCATAAATACATTAACCCCGCGCATTTTTAACCCAAAAACCCCCATTCCCTAAGTCTAAACCCCACCGCGCGCATATGAAATTCGGAATATTCCTTGAATATTCCCTGCCCGTATACCCCCGCCGACTCACCATCGCCGCCAGCCGTTGGATCATCCGCCCCGCAGATCTACGGCTGACGGGCCATCCCATCTCCGAACCGCCCGATGGTTAGCGTCCGGGAGATGGGCAGTATTCCCGCCGTACCTCCCGCCATGCGTCACCTCCTGGGCTGTGGCGGAGCCCCCTCTGACAAAACCGCTCAGGCCCAAAGGCGGTGCGCCCATTACCGCTTACCGCCATTTCCCTTGTGACATCACCTGCCTGCATCACCCCCCTGCCTAGTCACCGCGACACATCGTCCGCCCGCGTGGCCCCCTGCCGAGTCACCTACCACCGTACCCTGCCACGTCACCATCCGTACAGGATGACATCATCACGTTGATGTCATCCCGCCACGTCATCATGCTGACGTCATCGCTAACGTCACCCGTCGTACGAAGTCACATCCACTGACGTCATCAGCACCTTTTGGCGCGAAGGGCAAAAAATCGCACTTCGGAGCCCCGGAATCAGTTTCTAAGGCAGTTTTGATGAGCGATTAGCGCAAATCGGTCATCGCTAGATTTTTTGGGCCAGAATGGGGAATCTTTAGGGAATCTTTTCATTTTGCAACCCCCAGGAAGCCCGAAAGGCGCCGAATGAGCCGTTTTTCTTTGCGAGGCACTCAGGAAGTAGCAGAAAGCAGTTTTGAAGTAAACAGAGAGCCGAACAGCGGCCATTAATTTGTGATTAGACACAGCACGTCAGAGCAGCATCCCGATTTAGAGCCAAAGAGTATCAGCAAATATTTTTTAGGGGCTCAAAGCACCTGTACATTAATGAGTCCCTCAGAGAGGTCAAGTCAGGAGGCGTAAGCCCATCAGAGCTCTCAAATCACAGTCAAAAGCATTCAATACCGCCGAACAGCAAGGGTGCAAAGACCAATGCACAGTTATGACAGATGAACAGCACAGAGCCACCAGGACAGACATTAACTCATTTTGATACAGCTGCCCCCAGCATAGCTCAAAGATATTTTCTTGCATTTATTTATGGATAAGATTAGGTTAAAGTAATCAGTTTTCTGTCAGACCTGTTAGGTCGGCTGTAATAGATAATTTTGGATAAATATTCCCTATATATACCACCCTCTGTATTGTTTAAAGGGTCGGTTGGTTGATAGTCTTCAGTTGAGACTCGCACTGTATACCTGATATGCTTTCTGTAATCAAAGACTGTTGAAAGGCTTGGAGGAAAGACTGTCTGCTCTGTGTCTAATGGTTTGAAGAGGTGAATTTGGAATTCTTGTGCTGCAACATGACTCAATAAGTTTTCCTACCTTTTGTTTTTTTCATTTGATATACCATCTAAAATAGCGGAAAGAAAGAATAGTTTAAACCTGGTTTAAATGCCCTCTATGCTCATTTTCTACTGTTTCTTTATGTTTTCCTCTGGATCAGTCATAAATATGAATTCCCTGTGGCTCATATTTCCCCTAATCCATTCATCTTTGACAGTTGTCTAGGAATTCTTAATTGCTCCTAGATAGAGCTCATTCACCTTCCCCCTTTTAAGCTGAGTGAGAGATTCTTTGTTGCCTCTCATTCCTTATCCCTCATTCCATCCTTTTAAGCTTAAGTGTTGTTTCATGAGCAGCTACCTTGCTCCTTATTTCTCTTGTGACCAAGAAAATGCACCAGCAGTCCGACTCCTTGACAACACGCCCAATGGTTGGAAACTTACCAGACTATGTTTTTCCTCTCTACTTGAGACATCTTCCTTCCCACCAAAAACAAAACAAAAACCCTCTGAACTCAAGACCTAGCCTAAAATCCTTTTCAAACAAAGCTAAATCTAAAAGAGAGAGCCCTCTCTGATTGCAGGTTGGCTAGAACCTGCAGTCCAAAGTTGGTTTGTGGTTACCTCGGCCGTATCCTTTTCCGGAGCTTAAGGACAACCTGAGTGATAACACGCGGCAATGGGTACCTATTCTTGATAATCACCTTGTTGAACTACCTGTAATCAATCCATAACCTAAGAGTACCATCTTTGTTCTTTACAAACAACATTGGTGCACCCCAAGGTGATACACTTAGCTTAATGTATCCCTTGTCGAGCATCTACTTTAACTTCAATTTCAACTCTACTAGCTCTAGGGTACCCATCATGTAAGGTGCCTTCGATGTTGGTGTTTCCCCTCACACCAACTCAATAGAGAAATCTACTTCCCTATGAGGAGTTAACTTTGGAATCTCTACTGGAAACACATCTTGATATTGTTGCAATACAAAGTACCTCTTGGATATTTTTGCATCCTCAACATCTTTACCCTTGTCACTAGATATATGCACTGCAAACATCACACAACCATTTATGCATCTATGCTTAGCCTACATAGCGGTAACCATCCTCACTGATGTAGGCTTCTTCTTTCCCTGAAAATTTCTCTTTTCCCTATTATCATCCAGACACTCAATGGCCTTGTCGAATCAATCCACTTTCGTCCTGTGAAGGTAAAACCAATCCATACCCAAAAGAATGTTATATGATCCCAATGGAAGTACATTCAAATGTGCTGTTGTAGGCATACCATTTAACTCATTTCCAAGCTCTTACCCAATGGTGAACTTTCTTCCTTTTACTTGTAGCCAACTATTCCAACCAAGATTTTGCATGCACTTCTTTTCTCAAACCACACTTATCCACCAAGTCAGTATTAATATAACTATAATTATACCCAGGATCAATCAAAATAAAAACAACTTGATCACAAAGCTTACCGTCCATTTCAATGATAGATGCCTCATGATTCGCCCACTTGTTGTCCACAGCTGCATAAATCTGAGGAATGATATGACCAACATCTCCAACTGTATGCACCTCTTAATCACTATAGATTTGGGGTCTACCACCCTGATACTACGGGAAATCCCTCTGAAAATGATCCTTGCCACATATCCAACCTTGCAATGGTGCTCTACCATCGCCTCTAGTATGCTGCTCTCCATGTCCCTGTTCAACTGTATTGAACTTCTTGTAAGGGCCCACATTTTCTATATCACCTACATCTTGAGGTATTCCCCTCTTTGGTGGCCATTTTCCTTTAACTTTCTCATTTCCTTTCAAGTCGTGCTTAGGCGCAACTTTGTGCTTCGACTGCTCATAACAATGTTTCAACTTTCGGATGGCCTCCTCCAACGATCTAGGCTCATCGAACTCAATTTGTTCTATTTATTCTATATGCATTCCACTAATGAATCTCTCAACCTTGGCCTTATCTTCCTTGAGGTAAGGCACGTATCTCAATAGCTTCAAGAACCTGCTAGTATACTCATCATTTGTCATGGAACCCATCTGCAACTCATAAAACTCCTTAGATTTGTAATCATAGTACCTTTCTGACAAATACTTCTTCTTGAATATCCTCTCAAACTCATTACAAATCAAGTTATCCTCCTGAATACCTTTAACATTCTTCATATCATCCCACCAGATATATGCCTCCGATTTAAGACTAAAAGTGGCTATCTTTGCTTTCATGTTCTCTGCATAGCTATGAAATCTGAAGAAATTATTTAACCCAAGAAACCATGCCTAATCATATTCGTACTTCTTCATCTCTCCATCGAATGTAGGCAACTTGACTTTCTTCAAATCCTCAGGAAAGTACTCACCCTTCCTGTAAGGATGATGACAGTGATGACTACGGTAATGTCTCCTAGAAGAAGAACAATAATGATGCCTATACATACCAATCATCTTGTCAAATGTGTCCAATGATCTTCCACTTCTAATTGTGTCCTCTCTATCCAACCTCTGTCTGAACCGAGACCTGCTACCATAGGCTCCATTGGTCTTTTCTTCCTACTCCTGACTGATCCTCATCTGTCCCTGTTTCTGCAACTCTGACAAGCTCTGAAGGATAACTGCATTAACCTCTATTTTCTTTTCCTGAGCCCTTGCAAGTCTTTCCTGAGCCTCAACCAACCTGTCATTATCTGCCTTACAACTTATGATTTCAACCCTCAATCTCCTCAATGTATCTGCCATACCAAGAAAACCCTCATCTCCTTGTTACCCAATTGATTTGTAAGGAGAGTCACGAGAGCTATAGTCTACCATTTTTCTCGCCATCCTTGATTATATTCTTCCTGCAAGTATATCATGTCAAAAAATCCAAATAGATGCCAAAATAAAATCCATATCTTATTTTTGTTCATGGGAGTCTTATCGCGTCTGCAAGATCGGCCAACATGAGCATGTACATGTATAAACATAAGCATATATGGATATGTAACATTATCAACACATAACATCATGCATGACTATACAAATAGTATACCCTGATCCTATGCATGATGATAATGACCTTGACAACATGAAAATTTTCACATAGAGAGCGCAACCCACTCTGATACTACCTTGTAATGATGCCTACACTCATATCTACCCACTTTCACCGGATTACCTGGGGTAAACATGAGATGAGGGGCTACAATGACAAGACTCGACCTCCTAGGTGACCTTAAGGAAGTGGAATCAATGGAAATCCACAACATAGACCTTATATTCCTACTACAGGACTCCCAGAAGCCTTCCCAGTCATCCCCATGACCAGCCCCTGGGTCCCACTAAGTTTTAGATCATTAAACCCCTAGATGCTCCCTTTATATGGACAAGGCTACATTTGGGAGGCTCCAATCACTCCCACAGTAAGGCATGGGCATGTCTGGGGACTTTTCTCCTCAAACCTGTGCCTCCGACTCCGAGATTTATGCCACCTTTCAAACCCGTAATCCAAGTCACTACCCAGAAACCCCTATAGCTTTCACAATTCATAATTTACATGACAAAAAGACTTGCAAGCCAAAAAACTAGCTCCAGGACTAGGCCTGACCATCCCCAACCAAGACTGATATTTTGTCAAACTCTTGGCATCAACACAATCTACAAGACATGAATACAAGAAAAAACATAAATTACTAATAACTCATATGAGACTTGAAAAGAAGGATCACCACCCTCTTCCCTTAATTATTTTGATGCCAATTAGGTCTTGCATCCATTATCCTTTCACTTACAAGTAAATATATGAAATAAACATGACTATAACCAATCATATAACCATGCTTATAAGTATCATTAAACCATGTAAATAACAGTGGGATAACAACCATTAAGGCCACATAATAACAAGTACAAAAGAAAGAGAAGTTATTTTTTATTAAACAAGGCAAGAACCAACCAAGTTTAGGACTTCCACGTATCACCCGACCATAAACATGGCCAAACCAAATATTTCTTTAATCTAGTCACCCCCGTGCCATATACGAAGCATGAATGTGGGATATCATGGATAAATCAATCCAAAAAGAACCACGGGAAACTAGAGTTTAAACCACCTCCACCCTCACCAGACCGTGAACTCACCAAAACCAACATCGCGATCACAAAACCAAACCGAGCTTGGAATGCCTCCGGAATCCGTCACTATCCTTGAGGAATTTTCCATCTCCTTATCTCTGAGGATTTACCACAGTCCACACCAGATAAATAGGCCCTAAACTGAGACTCCACCCTCAGGCTTTACTATGTATCCCACCAAAATCAGTCAAGGGATTCCTAGGCTTTTGGGAATTTTCTTGAGACCACCTCCGCCCCAAATTCCGAAACCATCTGGAAATTCCAAAGCTCAAAACTGAGAAACAATCCCATCACACCATTGCTATCCAAAAAAAGGAAAGTCAAGACTGAAAGCCACTATCATAACCCGGCAAGACCATGCCACCGATAGACAAAGAACCAAATACCAACATCTAAAGTCATGCATGTCAAAACCAGCTAGGAATTCACACATGCAATATGGTACATGCAGGTATTCCTGCTGAAACTACTTGATCCTTCTCATCCTTGCTTGTTCTTTGCTTTCCTTTCTTTTCCTTTTCCATCCTTTGCTTGTTTTTCCCTTCCTTGCTCCAAAGCTAGAATGCTCCAAGAAACTCTAAGTGTGCAGGAGTGAGAGAGAAAGAGAATACTGAGAGAGCCCCAAAAATGAACTGAAAAAAAAAGCCATGAACTGATCCTTAGAAGCATTTTTATTAATGAGGCCTATATTTCTTCATTTTACATTATTTTCCTTCAATTTCCTCCTCACATGCAACATGTGACATTTCACCTTCCTTTTCTCCTAATTTCCATTATTTTCATAAATAATGTGCCAAAATACCTTTTTGTCCTTTTTAATGCCTTAGCCATTTCCTTTGCCAATTTCCCTTAGCCATAAACACATCCAGTGATGCCCACTAGGATATCGTTGCCCAACATTCATCTTGGAATAAGTGTCCCTTAACCGTGGTCTTATTTTTTCCTTTATTAACTTTTATTACATGAACTTTTAACCGGGGGTTGTTACACCAAAGGGACAAATTGTTGGACAGTTGGCATTGTTAGGATGGTTGGTGGCATCTGGTGTGTTGGCATTGATGTCAACTAGGCTAGTATTAATTTCAACCACGCTAGCAGTGACGAAAAATGGACTAGCATTGATGTGCATGGTGGTGTGTCAAGCTCAGGGGAGTTCCATGGTGGTTGTAAACTTTGGTAGAGAACCATCATAGTAGCAGGATGAGGTAAGAAGCTAAAATATTATAGTTATGATGGTTTGTTGGCATGGGATTTGAAGTAGGTTTTACTTTAGTTGATTAGCTCAAATGTTCCTGGAAGTGGTGTAGTTATATAGTGTTTAGAAATATCTTTCCAATAGTATGTAGAAGTTTGCAAATGGCCTCCTAGATTGTAATTTATGGCCAGTCAAAGGCAGGTGCCCCAAAGGTCAAGTTGCGAAGTTAAAATTAGAGTAGGGTCAAAGCAATGACCAAGTTTGGCATTTTTCCAAATGAAGTGAAGTAGGTAGCATAGTCATTAACAGGTAGTTGGGCAGACATTGGAAGACAATAGCGTAGCGGAACAAATTTTCATTAGTTGGTAATGGAGCCCATTGCACAGCTCATCCTGGTGGAGAGTTTCCCAGATGGTTCAACACACAGAATAGCAGCAACAAGTGTTTTTATTTGCTAATGGGAGGTCCCATTTCACAGCTCATCTTGGCGGGTTTACCCTGGATGGTTCAAAGGTGCAACGTAGTAGTACAAGTCCGAGATGGCATCATTCCAGGAGTTTCTTCCATGAAGAAAAAAGGTGCAATGTGACTTTAAAAGGCCTAAGATGAGTTAGGTGTCAGGATAATGTGATAGAGCGGCATGGAATTAAAGAATTGATCGGGACCCTTGAAATTTTATAAAGTAATTCAACACAAAACCAAGGCCCAATAACTCTTTTCTCTCTCCTCACTGATAAGTGTGTGGTAGCATTTTATTGTCCAGAGATGACATCAACATGATGTGGCAGTATGGAACAGAGGAGGCGTGGCGAGCAGATGGATGTTTTCAAGTAAACAAAGAGGTCCAAACTAAGTGACATGTGTCATCACTTGGGAGGCACCACCTGGCATTGATGACATAAGCATGATGCCAACTCGGAAGCTTCATCCCGAAAGGGCTGCCTAGGAAGGTTTTTGAAATCACACAAGTGAGGGAGCTCCAGGCTAATTGGGCATCAATACATGAACGAGATGTACTGGCGGTTATGGCAGAGCACAAGACCAATTAAAAAGGCATCGATCGGACCCACCACAACACATAATCCCGGAACGCTTACCCCAGAGGAAAACAAAGGTGCGATGGGAATTTAGCCAAGGTAACGAAGCCAGGGATGGAGATTTTTCTAACAGTTGATTTTTTTTCCAAATGATGAAAGGCATACCCTAAACATGGTTTTGCGATGCTTTTTCATGCTAACAAGACCATGGTTCTATGGTATTTTCGCGTATTATTATGACCCTGGGCCTTTGGTCTAATAAAAATGTAAATGCACTACGAGCGTAAGCACTTTGGGCTATATGCAAAGCATTGCAGATGTATGCTCTGAAGGCTTGAACGAGTTGGAAAATTTGATGATGTTCTTATCACACTTGACAGTTATACCAAAATTGGTTATGGCCATAATTGGGGTTACCAGAGCTTGGGCGACTAGGTAATTGCACACATTGAATTTGGTGCAGCTAATTAATGGTGATTGACAAGAACATGGAATGAGTTGCAAGGACCAAAATGCACAAAGATTTATTGGATTGTTTAGATCACTCAAATCAAGACAAACCTGTAGTGCCTCTCACGCCATGAAATGATAAACAAAAAGGCCTAAGAATGTTGTGATCAAAGCACAACAAAAAGAGCCATGCTGATCTACACCTTGAGCCCTATGTGGTTTAAAAATAGGAATGGAGAACCATATTGGTTAACAAGCAAAATTTAATAGAGGAACTCCTAAATCATGTAGTTTGACATAGAATTAATTCTCAGTATGGAAGAACATTCAGTTGCCCATTCTCAGACTTTAATGTTTTTGTAGTGGCCAAGTGTTTGGGTTGTAACAACAGGATGGAGAGCCATGCTAAGAGTATGTTATGAAACCAGCTCACAAAAAGATAGAAAAGATAGATGAACACCTTAGAATTCAGCCTCTTCGAGGGGGCAACCTCCTTTACATTACACAAATGAACAATTCTTGGATGGTACAAATGACAAGACCTCCTGTATATATAGGAGTCTAAGGGGTCTTAATATAATCAGAGCCGACATAACAATAATAATGTAAGGGCACAATAATAACAATAGTGGGCTTCTATGGGGCACAATAATAACAATATGGGGACTACATGGGTATAGCGATATAATAAGGGGGTTGTACTAATAACAATAAGGGGTTACACTAGTAGTATAGGGACCTAACATGCCCCTCTCCTTCAAAAAGTGTTGTCCTCGACACTTAAGTAGTTCTTGATGCTTCTGTATAAATTCTTGTCCTCCCATGTGGAATATTCAGTGGGTAAGTTCTTCCACATGATGAGATACTCTAAAATTGATCTATTTCGTAGCTTTTAATTTCTCGGTTCTATGACTGCTTCAGGTTCCAATATGATTTTTCCTTCCTTGTCAAGTTCTCGCAATATTGTTTGAACTGGGATCTTCTACAACTTTTGAATGAGTTCCCACTCCTTTGGGCATATGGATATATGTAAGGCCTGATGTTTGGAGGAACACTTCGTGGAACCAAATGAAGAGCATGATCATGATCATGAATAGGTGGGAGGCCTTCAGGGGTCTCAAATACCTTGGAATGATTGTCCAAAACGTTTTGGAGATCTGGAGAAATACATGATTTCGATGTGGGATCCTCTAGTGAACATAATTGTGCAATTACACCCCGTTGTTATTTATTTAGAAGCTTTGTCATGCTGTTAGAGTTTATTATCTTTCCAGGTTTTCCTTCGATACCCCTCAATTCAAATTCCTTGTTGCCATAATTTTGCTTTCCATTTTTCTTGCCAACCTGAATGCCTTTTCCAATGAATCTGGTTCCCAAAGGTGAACCTCATGCTAGATGTTATTTTTTAAAGTCCCTATGAACATATCAATCCTATGCTCCTCTGGAATATATTTTACCCTTATATTCAATTTTTGGAAGTCCTCAATGTGCTCCATCATTGAACCCTTTTGTTTGAGATTCATCAATTGGCTAAAAAAAGTGTTGCTTTTTGTATCCTCATAATGTGCTATCATTTCATCTTTAAATATAGCCCAAGTGACAATTTTTTTACGAGAGAAAAGCCATCGATACCATACAAACTTATTTGGTTCCAAATATAAAGTTGCAATGCGTACATTTTGTAACAGTGGTACACCATGTAGATCAAAATATTTCTCCATCTGTAGTATCCAATTTATCGAATCCTTGCCATCAAACTTCCTCAACTTGATTTTTCTTGATTTTAGGAGTTCGCTCTTGAAACGACTGTAACTCTGTAATTTTGGAAATTCCAGTTCTGAAATCGTGACCTGCAGTAATCCTCTATGTCCTCTTTCCAATGCCACCAGTCTGATCGAAATTGGATTCTCCAAGAAAGAGTTATGCACAATCTCCTAAGATGACCTGATTATACACCTTTTCAAAATAGTGAACTTGTATGACATGCCACGTGTCACTGTTTTGACCTTCTACATTCTGTCTTCTTTCTGTAACTTCTTACGAAATTTCAATCTAATGCTCAGAGAGAAAGTTATGACGATTTTCCCAAGGTCACCTATTTAAGATGTAATTCGGGAGTCTGCAAAAACCCTAACTTCCTCAGATCATATATCCGAAAATATAGTGAGACAAGATCTGAAATTTGGACCCGAGGTTCAGACCAATTTCTTCTCAAATGGGTTTTTTTGTTATCTTCTGAAACTTCGTAGCGAGAATGTTATAGCAAAAATGCCACGATGACCTATTTGGAGTAGACAAACCCTAGAATCCATAGCTCTGATACCAAATGTTATGAAACCAACTCACAAAAAGATAGAAAAGATAGATGAATGCCTTAGAATTTAGCCTCTTCGAGGGGGCAACCTCCTTTACATTGCACAAATGAACAATTCTTGGATGATACAAATGACAAGACCTCCTTTATATATATAGGAGTCTAAGGGGTCATAATATAATCAGAGCTGACATAATAATAATAATGTAAGGGCACAATAATAACAATAGTGGGCTTCTATGGGGAACAATAATAACAATATGGGGACTACATGGGTACAGCGATATAATAAGGGGGTTGTACTAATGACAATAAGGGGTTACACTAGTAGTATAGGTGCTTAACGGAGTATACTTGGGTAGTCTGACTGACAGAATGGACAACATCATTCCCTGTGTTGCAGATGTGCATGTGAGGGATTGGTAGTAGAATGATTAGTAAGTGTGTGTTGTAGAGAGAGGCTAGTACTGCCTGTGCAGAAGAAGAAGGTTGAGATCTAATATGTTGAGTGTATGAGGGTCAAGTGTTGAATGTGTGTTGTTGCAGGATGTGCAGAGTGAGAAGAAGAAAGACTGTTGTGAGTGTTGTGTATGAGTGAAGGCTGCTAAAGGGAAAAAAGGGTTGAGGACTGGCAAATGCAAAGTTAAAAATAAGAAAAGTAGTTGCCTCTTACATAGAGTAGTGATTCCCTTTGAAGTGTGGGTTGGATCCTATAAACAGGGAGTTGATGCCTCCATCTGAGTGTATATATGAGGAGATCTTAGGGGTTGGTACCTCCTTCAAGTTGGTGCTTGCATATATCCAAGAAGCTACAAGTTGGTGCTTGCAAAAATTCCATGAAGTCGGTGCTTCAGTTGGTTCTTTTGGTAAGTTGATCAAGTGTCTACAAAAGAAGGGAGTTGGTGCTTCCTGCTAGTGGGTGCTAACAAACAATCTAAGGGAGTTGTTGCTTCTAGTGAGTGGGTTCTCACAGAGAATGATGTAATAGAGTAGGAGGACTTACATCATAATACAAAAAAAATATTTGTTGTTCTTTTCTTGTGGAAGGATTTCCACAGTGAACCTTTGTGTCTCATATGTATGCTACTCATGGTGCGTGTGTGTTTATGTGTTGGTTCGTGTTGTTGTTATATGATATGATGATGATGGCTCACATGAATGATTTTCAAGTTTGAACATGAAATTATAAGTTGGCATAAAAATTGAAGTTAGCCTTAATATTGATTCAACACCACCCTCCCCCAAGTATTAAACATTGCTTCCAACAAGAGGTTGAATGAATTGGCAAATCATTGTTGGAAAGGGCATGAAACAATGGCAATTGATGCTAATTAAAGTGTAGGAGGGATAGAAATTCTATGGAATTCCATAGAAGTGTCATTTACGAACTAGATTGCATGTCCAAGGATTCTCTCAAGATTCAACATATCAGGACAAGGGAAGTGATCGATTTTACAATAGTTTATGGCCCCCATTTAGCAGTAGAAAAAACAACCTTTTTGGCTAATATTCAAGCAATAAGAAGGATACATCATGATGAGCTTTGGATTATTGGGGATGAATTCAACCTGATTATATCGATGGAGGAAAAATAAAGGTGCTTTAAGAAGATTAGAACTAGAGGCATATCAATTATGTGAACTAATCCAAGAACTATGGATGGTGGATTTTCCCACAATTAATGGGATCTTCAAGTGGAATAAGTGCAAAGGGGGCGTGTTCCAAATAACGAGTTACCTAGATCAATTCCTAGTCTTAAAAATGCTAATGGGAAAAGATATCATCGTGGAGGTGGTGATCCTCCCCTTCCTAGGTTTTGACCATTGGGCCATCAAACTAGAACTAGATTTGAAAATTGCTCCTAGGAATCGTTTGTTCCAATTTGAGAGATTTTGGTTGCAAGATTCAGACTTCTTAAACAAAGCTAAAATTTGGTGGGAGGAGATTTTTGTGCAAGGAAGGAACCAGATGCACTCCTTCCAACTCAAATTGAAAGAATTCAAACATAAAGTGAATGAATGGAATGGCAAAGGATTTGGTAATATTCTCGCAAATAAACAAGATTTGGAAATACAAATACAACAAGTCCAATAGAAAATAATTACAGGGGGTAGAATAGAAGCACCCATACAAGAGGAAGGTCTACTAGTCAATAAAATCGCACAACAAAGGATGCAAGAGGAGAATCTCTAGAGGCAAAATTCTAGAGTACAATGGATAAGGGAAGGAGAGTGAAATTATAAATTTTTCCATAAAACTATGATAAAGCACTACCAACACAATAGGATCTTCTCAATCAAATCAAGGGAGGGGCATTACATGTTGCATCATGAAGAAATTGAGCAAGAACTACTTTCTAATTTCCATGATATGCTCAAAGAGCCAGTTTCAAGTAGACAAAGAAACAATTAAATGTATAACTTCCCACATCCCAAGCTTGGTCAATCACGATCAAAATGAAGCTTTAATTTGAGAAATCGCCTACTCTAAAGTAGAAGAGGCGATTATGGCGATGACACAGAATAAAGAACACGGTCATAATGGATTTGCTATAAAATTCTTCCAGGTCTGTTGGAAATTTATTGGTCCAGAAGTTCATGCAGTAGTAGAAGAATCTCGCCAAATGAAGAAGGTATGGTTGAGTCTCAACTCAGATTTCATTACTCTGATCCCTAAATTTGGAAAATTAGAGGACCTTAGTGGTTTTCGTCCCATCACTTTGTGTAATTTTGTTTACAAAATCATCTCATTTGTTATTGTCAAACATTGTCTAAAACCTCTATTACATAAGACTTAACATGGATTGTGAAAATGAGGTTTGTGAAAGGGTGCCAAATTTTAGATGGCATTGTAGCAACACATGAAGTGATACATTCCTTGAAAAGATTGAAAAATCATGGGATGTTTATCAACCTTGATCTCTACAAACCCTATGGCAGGTTAAGCTAGGGCTACCTTCTTAGTGTTCTTTGTGCTTTGGGTTCTCTACGCAATGGGTAACATGGATTCAGTCTCTGATTTTTTAACAACCTAAAGTTCAAACATACACTAATTACATCTTAGTGTTCTTTGTGCTTTGGGTTCTCCACGCAATGGGTAACATGGATTCAGCCTCTGATTTTGTAACAACCTAAAGTTCAAACATACACTAATTACATCAAATTATGTGATTAATAATCAACACGCAAACTATTTAACTAATTAGCATAGAATTTTGAAACCATTAGTAGAGAAGACTAACCTGTAGTGACGATATACCTTATTGGTGGTTTCAAAGTTGTAACACTACCTAGATCCCGCTGACTGCAACAAATTTTTGGGGACGATTCTCCACCCAACCATGGGTTCAACTACACATAATATTTTTACAGCTAACAACCCAAACCCTCAATCAACTACTACTACCAGGGAATCCTTTGTCTCACAGCATTCTCCTATGGAAAGAATGAATGGTTCTCGTCTTCCTTTTCATCCATTAAATGGGAGGGGATTGGAAATGGATCCACATGCACACAATCCATGTGTTAACATACCAACTTTGTCTTAAGTTTTACTTAACTCGTCCTTTTCTAAATTTAAATCTTGCTTATTTTATTCCTTTTTACTTTTTGTTAACTTTATTTATTCTTACTATTTTTATAGTTTATTTTTATCTGTCTATTTTAAACTTCAATGTATAATTTATCATTTTATTTATTTATTATTATTATCTTTCTTTATTATTTATTGTTTTACTTATTTATATATTAATATTATTTCATTTACTTTATTATTATTATTATTATTATTATTATTATTATTATTATTATTATTATGGGGAATTACATATTCCCCCTGTTTAAGGAACTTCATCCCGAAGTAAAGTTTAATTATTTACTTATTTATTTATTTATTTATTTATTTATTACCCCACGTTTTCCCAAAACCTCTACTAAACTAGGATACCAGTAAGAATTGAAAGTTACATCATCACACTATGGGGAATTACATATTCCCCCTGTTTAAGGAACTTCATCCCGAAGTAAAGTTTAATTATTTACTTATTTATTAATTTATTTATTTATTTATTACCCCACGTTTTCCCAACACCTCTACTAAACTAGGATACCAGTAAGAATTGAAAGTTACATCATCACACCAAGGAAATCCTAAGGAATCTCAAGTCCTTTTTCCCAACTTTCAAAACTAGGCATAAAGCCTCATTGGTCTATACCATAGCCCCAAGGCTCATACCTCATCTGCCCTAAGGCAGGCATTCAGTTCCAATACTCAATTACTGTGGGCATCTTTCAAGTTTGCCCCAACTCCCTCCACAACTCACTAAACTGCATATCCCTAGGCATTGAATTCCTACACACACTTCTCGACTTTGACATCCTAATCCAATAATAGGCATGCAGCCTCCTCAAGATGGTCCCATAGCCCTTCAAGAGCTATCCATCAAGAGCTATACAAAGTAAAATAACCACTGGCATGTGTAGTGTTGATTGAGTCTATCCTCGACCCATATGGTGTTACACATTCTCCCTTGGAGGTATGGGCTCCCATGATATCATCAAATAAACCAATCCTCTCAACCTATTTGTGGATTTCCTTCAATCACCACATCTCAACATGCAACCAATGTATTAGTTATAACATCATAATAAAACAATCCACATGTCAACTCTTGCATGCCATCATGAGAACATGACATCATTATTACAACAATTTGAATAGTAAAAATTGTATGCTCATGCATGTCATAAAATTTTCATGCAATAACCACATGCTCTGCATCATGAATTACCATAATATGTTATATATGTATCAAAGATATATAATGGCATCACATAAGAAATGGAACCACATGCTAATATAACCTTATAACATAACATCATAGATTCATAAATATGAGAATCATATCAATACATATTAAATATAGAACAATAATATACTATAGCATTCATACCATGATTCGTCAGAAAAATCAATTTCATTTGCTTGTATAAACAATGAATACCAACGATGAAATAAGATTATTCAACATCTATGTAGGATCTAGGCTTTCTCATCAATGTTATTAGTATCATGCTTTGATCAAGATACTCATTACACTTCAATAATCATTTCTATTCTTTTCAACTAGGAAGCGGACAATTTACACAATAGGTATAGGCATTCAAGTACATTGTTAAGTTTCAAATGAGCCTCATCATCTTGAGCCTTAATCTCTAGTCATGTATTCTTCCTTCCAAAAGGAAATTTAGTGTAATTCATCATTAAGATATTACTTGTTGCATAATCATTATGTAAACCACCAACTTGAAAATTAAAATCCTCTAGTTTTACATCAATTTACATCTTTGGCTGATTTCACAACCGTTATATATAATCACATATAAACACTCGATCATCCTACACCAATATGACTATTCTAATTCATAACTTCTACCCTGGTTTAATTTCTAACATGCTTAATTCACTTACATAAACAACTGATTAATCCTTAGTAATAAAAGAGATATTATCCTTAAAAAAACTTGAGAATAACAATATTAAAACATAATGCACTTATAACAAATATGATGGTCTTCTATTAATATTCTTAAACTCTTTTTAAATTAATTTTACTTAAACTTTATTCATATATACACACTAAAACCCAAGAAGATCAGATTGCATACATTAACATGTACATAAGTTGATACTCCTTTTTTTATATTATAATAAAGTACTCAAGCAACATTAACATGGAAGCTTTTTGTTTATGTTCCAATCTAATCCAAGAATGGAAACAACATTCTACAACCCTTAGCACGTTTTTCAAGCTCTTTAATCTTTAATGGATAGTAAAATTCCACTCACACATGTTTTTCAAGGTCTGTAATATTCATGGATAGTAAAATTCCACTCGTCACATTAAATATATGAGTTTAATGCTCCTAATAAGGTCTGTAATCTTTAATGGATAGTAAAACCCCACTCATCACATTAAATATATCAGTTTAATGCTCTTGTAATGGGTTGTCTCCACTTTCTTTTTATTAAATCATGATTGTATGCATTGTACTCTATGATGGCGTGAGCTACTAACTCCAGTGTTTTTTTTATCAAATCATGATTGTAACCATTGTACTCTATGATGGCGTGCGCTATTAACTCCAGTGTTTATGAACAATGGTACGAGTATTTAATACCATATGTTTTTTTTATTGAATCACTGCATACTATGATCCTATGTTTTAATAAATACCATTAATCTGAGCAGACTGAAAAATTTATTTAATAGTTTTTTTAATTGAACGTTGGGAAGTAAAATTTAATTGCATTGCTTATTATGCCACTATGATCCTTTGTTTTAATAAATAGCACTAATAGAAATAACGTTATAATGTTTTGTAACACTTCCTAATTAATTAGCTGTACCTTTCTATATAACGCTTCATATTTCGGTCAATCAATTAAATCTAAACCCAAAACACGCTAAATAGTTGTACATTTTAAACCCAAAACACACTAAATAGTTGTACATTTCCAGACAATGCTTGACCAGTTAAATCTAACCCAAAACACACTAAATAGTTGTACTTTTTTAGACAATGGCTAATTAAATCTAAACCCAAAACACACTAAAATCAGTAAAAGTGTGCACTGGCCATGCCACAAATAGTTTTAAAAGTTTTTCAAGCAAGCAATACAAGTCTCTTTAAATGGTGAATTCTTTCCATGGTTAACCAAGTTTTCAACTTGGTACATGTGCAATGTGCTTAAATAGTTTTAAAAGTTTTTCAAACAAGCAATACAGGGCTCTTTAAATTTATGATGAATGTTTTAGAAATTAATTTTTTTAATTCAAAAATTTAAAATGTTTTATATTTTGTTATATTTAATTATTTTGTATCTTTGAATTTTTATTTAATTATTTTGCATTTTTAAACTTATATTCAATTTCAATTTTTAAAGTAATACAATTATAAAATTACCTTATAAACTATCAAATAACATATTACATCATATAAAATAATAAATTACATCATATAAAAAATAATATCAATTAATATATATTAACTACATTTACTAACCACATTTCCTAATATATTTATACTAATTTATTATTAATCACATTTTAATTTTGATTGCAAAATGTCATTTTCAATTATACTCATTTATCTTTTTCATGAGAGAATTTTTATTATTAAATGCTTGAGATCATAGACCAACCTCAATGCTATCTCTAATTAAAACAATGACAATTTTAGTCAACATACTTGTGGAAAACAAAAGTTATATATGGAAAACAAATCTTTTAAATATACCTAATTGTCATGCAATACTGTGATGTAATGGTGCACAAAATTACTATTATACATTATTTAAATTACATTTTTTTTTAAATCCCAAATTTTCCTATTGAATGCAATGTTCCACTTTGAAATATATGGAAGTATGATTTAAATTATATTTTAAAGAATTTCACTAAATTGTCTTAGTGAATGAAATGTTCCACTTTGAAAAATATGGAAATAATTAAATAATGTAATAGTTAGCGAAATTATTATTTTACATTGCTTAGATTACATAATTTTTAATCTAGATTTTAACAATATTTTTTTCAAAGTTAGTGAGATAATGGTTAGTTAAATTATTATTTTATATTGTTTAAATGATATTTTTAATATCAGTGTTGTCAAATACTCTATTCATTTTGAAAGGTCATAAGGTAATTAATGCAAATGTAAATTTTTTATATCTCTTTTTACAATACATTGGAATCTAGTTATGTAAGTGATGGTGAAATTGTACTATTCAATTTTGCCTAAAATCAAATAAAAATTAGTATCTTCAAATAAAAAAATCACAATTTTATTAATTTTATTAAAAATTATATCACCTAAAATTAATAATGTAATTGTGCCTTTATTACAAAAAGCATTACAGCGTCAACATTTTCTTAATTTATTTGTTGGTTTATTGTGCTTGATAAAAATCTCTTCTTGAGCGTTCATTTCACTTGTGTACAACATATATTTTTTGTCCAAAGCAAATACTATAAGTAGGGAGTTGTTCAAATACTATAAGTATGAGGTCATTAGCAACATTGTATGGCTACGGAAAAACACTTTGTTCATCCATTCATGTATGTCTTCATTGTTTTTTACTCCAATTTAACTATACTTACACTAAGCAATAGTATCTACAATGTAGCCCTTGTTCAAATGTGGTCAAAGTTCTACGAGGTCATTAGCAGTACTATATGGCTACTGAAAAACACTTTGTTCATCCATTCATGTATGTCTTCATTGTTTTTTACTCTAATTTAACTATACTTACACTAAGCAATAGTATCTACAATGTAGCCCTTGTTCAAATGTGGTCAAAGTTCAATAATTAAACTGAGCGGCAGGAAACGCTAGCTATCCTGCCTTATTTGTTGCAGGAAATAATACGTGTGGTTAGTTAATCTTTACTTTTTTTTTTAATAGCTATAGTAGATAGTCATTTTTTTAGAGGGTGGGAAAATCTATCATAACTTAGTTGCCAAACCAGTAGTGAGGACAATCATCTCTAACTGTTATCCGCCAATGCAGTTTGACTCATCACCATTATTCAAGGAAAATCACGCCGCCTAGAAGAAGTTGTTGGTGGTCCCTAAAGGGGCATGGTTTCACTCCTGCAAGATGCCTCTGAGTCTTGGATTGTTAACTTATGCAAGACGCCTCTGAGTCTTTGATTGTTAACTTATTTCTTTATGTCCCGAATAAAACGAGCTCTTAGCCAAACATAAGCAATTTTAAACTTACTCTAAAGCCACACTAATAAAAACAATCACTTTAACATCAACTTACCTTAAAATTTCCCATTTTTCAAATCAACTTAGATCCTAACTTAATCTAAATTTACTAGGGATTTGTTAATTATAAGTGACCGACATTTTATTTTATTTTTTTATCACCGCAAAAACATCCCACATGCCATGTTGGGCCGTAGAATGGTTCATAAAATAGCCCTTTAACTTAAACCCCATCATAATATGTCCTTTCTAACAGTCAGGTTTTGACACGCTCAAGTTTTACTTCTAATTGGTGTAGCTTTATTACAGTGTATTTTAATTAGTGTGGTTTTTTCTTGGAAAATAAATTCATCTGAGCCAGATTTCACATAAGCCCTAACTCGGCCAGCAATATTACGGTTCGCTGCAAAGAGAAGAGGGGAAGTTGACACTTTCGTGGAAGGCAAGGTCGAATGGAATTGGCCACCAGAAATCTAAATCTAATCGATGTCCCTATTATTGAAACGGTTTCGAATGATCCCTCTGTTCCTGGGCCTCTTAGAGCATGTCGTCCCCCTGGAAATCGGAATGATTAATATCTTATCTATGAATATCCGAGGCCTGGGGGCTAACCCAAAATTTTTGGCCTTAAAAGGACCTCTTTAGGTCCTCAAATTCCAGAATGCTTTTAATCCAGGAAACGATGCATGACCGTTCTCATACCATTTCATATTTCAGAAGAATGCTCCCAACTTGGCATATAGTGGCTACAAGCGCTGATGGTTTATCTGGTGGTTTAGTAGTTATGTGGGACCCAAAATGGATAAAAGCGGCCGCCTTCCAATGCTTTGCGGGCATTCTGATTCTGGCCCATTTTAGAGATTGCTCTGAGCCTGTTCATATCCTCAATCTTTATGCTCCTTATAAGAATCGCTTTCCATTCTGGGAAAAATTTTTGTCTTCTGAATTTCTTGACCTGGAATCCCTTATGATCGGAGGAGATTTTAACTGCACTCTTTCTAGCGATGAGGTCTGGGGCAACGGAAGGAAATTGGACCCTATTGGTAGTATGATTCGGGACGCCATCATCCAATTCAATTTCTTTGACATTCTACCGATCTGCAGTGGTCCTACCTGGGATAATGGTCGTACAGGTGGTTCCTACATGGCCAAAAGGCTCGACAGGTTCATTATCCATGGGAAACTGATTGAGAGATTGGGCCTACCAATTATGAAGATCCTTTCTTCATATATTTCCGACCACCGCCCCATTCACATTCTCTGGACGAAAACCGGAAGCAGAATTGGTTATCCTTTTAAATTCAACAGGACATGGCTTTCTGATGAGTGTTTCAACCAGTTCATAAGGGAATCGTGGCAGCATAACACAGGTCAGCATTCTTATCAGTCTCATGATTTTATAAACCGCCTAACCTGTCTTCGCGGCAAAGTGAAATCTTGGCAACGGGAGAAAATTGTAACGAATAGGAAAAAGCTGAGAGACATTGATAAAAAACTACAAAACATATCCTCAGCTTTCAAAAATGCATCCATTTCCTCTTACACGCGGCAACAAATATGGAACCTTTAGAAATTGAAGCAAAATATCCTGGCAAAGGAAGAATCCACATGGCGACTCAAGAGTCGGGCTTTATGGCTTAGGGAAGGTGACAAAAACACCAAGTTTTTTCATAAGTTTGCTAATAGGTGAAGACAGGTCAACACGATATGGGAGATTAAGAATGAATCTGGCAAAACAGTCTCTTCCCAGGAGGATATTTCTCGAGAAGCGGTCAATTTTTTTGAAAAGGCATATAGCAGAGAAAAAGGTAGTGATATTGCCGACATCCTATGGGGCATAGAATTGTACCCTTGTATGTTTGGCGAGGATCAAAATGCCGCTCTTTTCACCGAAGTATCTGAGGATGAGCTTTTAACAACAATGAAAACTTTTCAGAAAGATAAATGCCCCGGGCCGGATGGCTGGTCTATTGACTTTTTTATTCACTTCTTTGATTTGTTCAAAAATGACATTCTGAACATGGTGGAGGAATCAAGATTAAGCGGCAATATCAGTCAATGCATTACATCCACTTATATCGCCTTGATCCCAAAAAAGGCGCTCTCTACATCTCTCTCTGACTATCGCCCAATCTCTTTATGTAATGTGTTGTATAAGATCATATCAAAGATTATAGCAATGCGGATGAGAAATGTCCTATCTTAGCACTTGACTCCAGAACAGCACGGTTTTCTCAAAGACAGGAACATATTAGAAGCGGTTGCTCTCACTCAGGAAGCTCTACATTCAATGCATCTCAGGAATATGGAAGCTACTATTCTAAAAATCGATCTAAAAAGGGCGTACGACAGTGTTGATTGGGGCTTCATCCGATGTCTACTTGCAAGGATTAGAATTGACAACAGATGTTCGAGATGGATCATGGCTTGCGTGGAAGAGGTTAACTACAACATTCCTACACCTTTTTTAAAGCTGCAAGAGGGCTTAGACAAGGATGTTCCTTGTCACCTCTGCTTTTCATCCTTATAATGGACTCTCTTAGCCTCCACATTAAAAGGGAGATACAACAAAATGTCTGTCAACCCCTTCCAATATGCAGAGGGATTTCTATATCCCACAACTTTTTCGTTGACAACATTCTCATCTTCGCTCTGCTTTGTAGAACAACCTGGATTTGCCTCCATAAGATCCTGGGTAGATTTCAATGCGCCACTGGTATGAATATAAATGAGGGGAAATCCTCCTTTTATGTTCAAGACATAAACGGGAATCTTATCATTTTCCTGTCTCGTTTATTCAACATCAAAGCCAACCCTCTCCAAAATGGATTTAAATACCTGGGCTTTAATCTGAAAGCTATTGGGTATCGGGTGGCAGACTGGTCTTGGGTGGCTGATCTTCTATATAAAAAAATTGCTGCATGGGAGCACACATATCTATCAAAAGGCGGCCGCTTAATTCTGACCCAAACTGTTCTTGCTCAAACTATGGTTTATTGGGCTCATCTGTTCCATATTCCATCCGCTGTTATAAAAAATATGAACAGGATAATTGTTGGCTTTATATGGGGATGCAAAAAAGACCATTTCAAATATCATCTTACAAAACTATCTGCTTTATCTCGGCCTAAACATATGGGAGGATGGGGCATTTTAGATTTATCTAAATTCAGGAAGGCACTCTTATGTAAATCTATGTGGCAAGCAGTCATGGGGAACTCGCTGTGGAGCTCGGCCATACGAGCCAAATACATGAATAATAGGGACATGACTTTTTGGATCAGGGCTAATCATTTTGGGACCCCACATGGATCCGCAATTTGGAGAGGGTTCAGGAAACTTGAACCATTCTTCAGGCAAAATCTCATTTGGAAATTCCAGACAGGCGCAAGAATTATGATCGGACAGGACGAATTTGCTGGAGGTGCTGGGAAAATTCACATTTCCCCACATTTGCTGAAAGCGCTCCATAGCCGTGGTATATTCTTTTGGGCCAGCGCTATTAATAAATGGGAAGGAGCCGTCCCTAATTGGAAATCAGCAAAAGAATTACAGTTTCGGGGCGATTTGGAGAATCAATGGAACACTGTCATAACATCTTTGCAAGCACAGGGCATTTATCGGTCTGCTGGCAATGATGCTCTTATATGGAAAGGCCTGGGCGGATCCTCGGCTGTCCAGGTAAAACATATATATCAGCTTCTGCTATCCTTGGAGTCTGATAATTCCGGTGAAGTCTTCCCCCCTGCCTTCTGGAAAACAGGATGTCCTATGAAGATTATTATTTTTGCATGGCTAGTTTTCCACAACAGAAATCTCTCGTGGGAAAATTTGCAAAAAAGAAACTGGCATGGGCCTGCAATCTGCCTTCTTTGTAGGAGTGACTCTGAAGACAATGCACATCTATTTCTCACATGCTCTCAGGCGCGGTCTATCTGGGCAAACTTAACGGCACATTTTGGTTTTACACTCGACCCATGCTCCTCCATTCCTGAAGCTTTCAAGAGATGGAGCACTATGCAAAAGAGATGGAGGCCTGTTCCTTTGCTGGCCATCTGGGCCATATGGAAATGGAGAAATGGCAGACTATTTGACGCAAAATCGGAACCCATTTCGAGGGTAATTACTTCAATCATAACTCAATACAACGCCCTAGATATGTCTGGACAAATCAGGAGCTACAAAAGGATAAAAAATACAGCAATAAACATCAGGCTCGGGAGCGACAGAAGTCAGTCCATGGTTCCTCCTTGTGCCTTCTTTGACGGTGCAGCTCAACAAGGGAGCAGTGCTTGCGGAGTTTTCATCAAGACAACAACAGAACAGTCCTTCGAAATCCATTGGAATGCTGGACAGGGATCCAACAACAGGGCTGAGGCGGTGGCATTGGCAGGACTTCTTTCCTTCTGCACTTTCCTTGACATTCCGGAATTAAATATTTTCGGAGACTCTAAGTTGATTATTGATCATGTTCTGTCAAAGCATAGAATAGAAAATTCTCATCTCGCTGGTTGGCTGGATAGAATAGCAGACTTATGGAGCAGCAAGAAGGGCTATTCTATCTCACACACTGTCAGAGCTAATAACAGGGAGGCTGATGCATTATCCAAAAAAGGTCTAACTTCCCCTCAGGGCGTATGGAGGTTGCAGATTAAAATGGCAAACAAATGCTTCCAGATACAGGATTTCTGTCTCCCTAACATATAACTCTCATCTATGTTTTTTTTCTCATGATTATGTCTTGTCTTATGCTAGGATCTTACATCGGCACTATATATAGCAAAAGGTATGATCGTAATTTCTCTGCTGGCTTGGAATACAGTTTTGTTTAACAGCTGAAGATAATATGCTTCCAATCTCCATCATTACTCTGTACACACAGAACTCTCTTCATATCTTCCGCCATATTTATAGTGTGGAAAATATCGCACAGCTGTCTATGTTTTGGCACTTTGTTGATTATATCAATATAAAGCTTTTTTCATGCTGAAAAAAAGTTACAAAGAAAAAATATATTTGAAGGAGACATTTCACACCGTTGTTATCTTAATTGGTGTTTACTCTATGTAAAGAAAAAATATATTTGAAGGAGACATTTCACACCGTTGTTATTTTAATTGGTGTTTACTCTATGCCGATTAAGGAAAAACAAAAAAAAATCAGATTTATCTTAAATTGAAATTAATACTACAATATCATAAGCTCTATTTTAACCAGCAAAGTATATTTGAAGGAGACATTTCACACCGTTGTTATTTTAATTGGTGTTTACTCTATGCCAATTAAGAAAAAACAAAAACAAAAAACAAAAAATCAGATTTATCTTAAATTGAAATTAGTATTACAATATCATAAGCTCTATTTTAACTAGCAAAGTATTGAAATATTGAAATAATATAAATTATGTGGAGTGCTTGTCATTATTTTCTTACCTTGTAATTTTTTTTAACATTTTTCTTTTGATAATGTTATTTTCACTGTTTAGTTAAGTGATGTACCTAGTGAGCAAGTTTATTATTTTTCCAACATATTTATCTTTCTTTGTTATGAGATTTTAAACTTTTTTAGAGTTGAGGCCAAAGATTTTATCTAGTAACAAAGCTTATACAGCTATCTCAACTCTTTTCTTATCCTTGGAAGTGTCGTAGAGAGTGGGTGTGAGTGGTATGGGCATCTATATTCGTAGAGAGTGGTTGTAAGTTCTCAGCGGTATGGCCATTGACATTGTACCAAAGGTCTTTAGGTTAATTTCACTTGATTTGACAAAAAGGAAAAAAAAAAGGAATCATGGGATTTAGATGGCATGCGATTAACTTGCTAATACAAGTTTATTCTTTCAAACATTCCAAGGTAGGTGGGGAAGAGTGCATGTTTTCATGGTTATTAGAGTAAACTATAGAAATATACTACACGTAAGAAAGCAAAGATTATCTAGTGCTAACATCATTCATATCAATAGTTTGAACAATTCAATCTATACAATAGGGTTTAACAAAATTAGACATGCATGTTAGGGAGCATAGGCCTTAAGGGTTGTAACCACACTCTGATACCATATGTAACAACCTAGAATTCAAGAATACAAGTAATTACATCAATTTATGCGATTAATAATCAACACAGAAATTATTCAAATAATTAGCAAAGAATTTTGAAATCATTAGCAGAGAAGACTTACCTGTAGCGATAATATACCTTACATAGCAATGATATACCTTACCAGTGATTTCAAAGTTGTAACGCTATCTGGATTCTGCTAACAACAACAAAGTTTTGGGGACAAATCTCCACCCAACTGTAGGCTTAGTTGCACAAAATCTTCTACAACTAGCCACTCTTGAGCCCTCAATCAACTACTACTACCAAGGAATCCTTTGTCTCACAGCATTCTCCTCCAGAAAGAATGAATGTTTCTTATCTCCCTTTTCATCCATTAAATGGAAGGGGATTGGAAAGGGATTTGCATGCACACAATCCATGTGTCAACATGCCAACTTTTATTTCTTTGTCTTAAGTTTTACTTAACTCAACCTTTTTCTTAATTTAACTCTTGCTTATTTTATTCCTTTTTTTTTTTTTCTAACTTTACTTATTCTTACCATTTGTATAGTTTATTTTTATATATTTATTTGGAACTTCAGTTTATTATTTATCATTTTATGTATTTACTATTATTATCTTTCTTTATTATTTATTGGTTTACTTATTTATATGTTAATATTACTTCCTTTACTTTATTATTATTGTTGTTGTTGTTGTTTATTAATAAGGGGCATTACATATTTCCACCCCTTTCTGTTCTCTCATTTTGAATGGTTCCCCATCTATGACTTTTAACCCATCTTGTGGTTTGCGTCAAGGGGACCTGATATCCCCCTTATTCATTCTAGCAATCAAATTCCTAGAGAAATACCTCAAAGCGGCCTTGTATAGAGGATATCTCAAAGGGAAACACCCCTACGGGGATGACCTATCCATCACCCATCAATAGTTTGTGGATGACATTCTTCTTTTTCGCCAAGTCTCCCTGCATGAAGTCAAGGTGCTTAACTATATACTTATTAATGTCATGAATGCTTATGGCACTATAATCAATGGTGAAAAGTCCAATGTATTTTTCTTTAGCACCAATCAAGCAGTTTACACTTTTCTTGCTCGTTTCTTGGTTTCTAGATTGGTCGTCGCCCAGTGAAATACCTTGGAGTCTATCTTGTCTCTAAATCTAATAGAATATCTTTTTGCTAAGAGGCTATTCATAAAATTTCTCGTAAAATGGAGGGTTAGCCCTTTGTATCCCTTAATCTGGATGATTGAATTGTATTGCTCAAATTTATCCTTCAAGTTATTCCTATGTACCAATTGTCAGCGTTAGTGGCTCCTAAGGCAATCTGCAATACTATTACTAGTTTATTCACAAACTTCCTTTAGACAGGTGTGAAGAACACAAATAATTGGTCCTTGGTTGCTTGGAAGAACCTGTTAGCTCTGCTACATTTTGCAACATTTGATGGATTGAAAACGAGTGTGGCAGTGTTGTTTCATGCCTGAGGAAAGCTTGCAGCAGTCGGTTTCATTTTCTCCTTCATTCTACTTATAACTCCATAAACCCCATTAGCCATGTTTACCTCTGTTTTGCTTCCAAAACTCTGCATAACCCTTTTTTCTTAAGCCTGGGCGCTTAACCCATGAACCCGCGCCCATACGACCCTTCGTGATTGCACGACTCCGCCCTTCCTCAGCCCTTCGTCATTCTTTAATCGCAGTCGTTGATCATCCTGATCCAACAGTCCCCATCGCCACAACCCTTTTTCCCGCGCGTTAAACCCTACTCGTTTCCCCACCATCAATCGCATTCACTGTAAGATCTGACGGTGATCGCGCCTCCCGCTCCCGTAAACTGCACGCTTGATAACCCATGGGGAAAGCGGTTTCCCCGCCGTCACATCCGACACACGTCGCAGTTCTATTGTGTCGCGCCCCCACATACGGATACCACCTGCCTCCCGTAAGTGGTGCGGGGAAACCGCTTACCGCCCACACGTACATCCTCCACTCGTTAACATTCGCGCGTCTCTGCTGCCCGATAGCTGTCGGATCTGCCCGACTGCGATCTGATGGCCCATGTTCGTCCGTCCACATTTCTTCCCAATAGCTCCCTCTGATTTGATCTCCGCCGTTCACCTACCAGATCTGACGGCTCACAATCATTTCTCTTCCACCTCGCCTCCCGGTACTCCTCGCCAAGCATTTTCCGCCATTGATCTGCATGATCCTACGGCCTATTTTCCCCCTCAGTTCGCCCACACGGTCCTCTTCCACAGCCTTTCTAGACTCCCGAAGGACGAAGGTGGCCTGCAGTTATGTACCCAAGCAGTTACTCCTCAACAACTGCAATTAACCAACACATGGCCGAGACGGAAAGGACAGCCTTGAGCAGATAAACACATTTACCAGTTATGGAACTTTTTCCATACGGCATTCCACCTGTTTGAGAAGGAAAACAAACTACCAGAGAAGGTCAAACTTCATTCATGGAAGTAGCAGATTGTATCAGAGACCCATATCAAATAATTAATGTGGTTGATGGTCCGTTATGACCCCTCCACGCATAGGATAGCAGATATTTTTGTAATCAACCTCCATATATACCCAGAAATAAGATGTAATTAGGGTTGATGGATATTGTTTTGATGTAAAGTTCAACTTCTGGAGACTATAACTACTGTGATAACTGCAGCGTCTGGTCTTCATTTTTAGCTAATGCAAGCTTCTTTTGTTGTTAATTGCTCACTTTCCACTTCTTCTTTGTTCTAGGCTGTGCCTGTTATGCATTTTCATGTGCTCTTGATGTTTAGCATTAGAGGGGCTATCATCCCACCTCTGTGTTAGAATCTAGTATGTATTATTGAAGCTGTATGCAGGTTTTTGTTTTCTTGGTTCCAAAAAGCTGTCATCCTGTCTGTGCATTAGGAAATAGATTTACAGACCTTTCTACTGGTTGCAGCCAGCCATCACATGGGCTTGTGCGTCTGCTAGTGTGGTCAGTATTCTCCATGTTCACCTATTCCTTAAACTGTGGGTAATTGGTGGTCTAAAGCCTTGTAGTATGGGGGTGTTCACCCATGTCTGGGGTTAAGCATAGTAGAAGTGGTTATCTGGCTTGAATATGCATCATTCCTTACATTCATGCACCATTTTCCAACATTTTTGTTGAGTTTGTAATGTTCTTGAGCATCTCTAATATACAACCTAAGATAGTTTCATGGGGTGATAACATTAATTGGCACCGTTTCCAGGGAGAGGAGATTGAAGCTCAGCTTCCCTGGGAGAATGACACAGTTCCATATTTTGATGATAGACAAGGTCTGGGCACATTTCTGGTTGTAATCATCTATCTGGCGACTCCACTGGAGGAAGACCAACATTTGGCGACTCCACATTGAAGTTCTGGCTCAGTTTGTAAGACATACTCGAAGAAATCCTCAGAAATCACCAGCTGAACCAGTGCCTGACCCTGAGAGGACTGTCAAATCGAAGAAAGCATCACAGAAAGGGGCATCAGGATCAGGTAAGCCTAAGAAATCTCATGCATCTCTGAAAGATAAAGTTATAGCTGAAGATATACAGTTTGAAGATTTAGAGCCCAGCACTGTTAATAAGGAAATTCCTTTAGAGATTAATACAGCCCCTTGTCCATCTAGTTCCCCTTTGAATCTCAATCCAGAGAAAGCTTCCCATACAGTGCAAAACATCCCTCTGTCTCTGTCATCTATTTCATTATTTCAAACTGCTCAATCTGCCAGTGTCCTTACACATATCCCAATCATGGCAGGCCAGCAAGCACCCACAAAGATAGAAAGAATTGTAGCTACCAGATATGGACCTTTGGTCTTGCCTATTCCTTTAAATCCCATGCCTGTGGGAGAATATCAAAAATATATGCCTAAGTTCACTGCACAGAGGGAGTAACAGCTGAAGAACACCTTGAATCTTTTTATAGTTATGTTGATAACTTAGATATCAGTGAAAGTGATGTGTGGATGAGAATTTTTGTCCAGAGCCTTGATGGAGAGGCCAGAAAGTGGTTCAAAGAACTAGCCCCTAGATCTATTGCTAATATTGAAGCCTTAGATGATGCATTTTTGAAGCACTGGGGAGATAAAAAGGACTTGTTGTATTACCATACTGAGTTTGGTAACTTGAAGAGGGAAAATGGGGAATCATTACCTGAGTTCAATAAAAGATTCAATCGTATGTATAGTAAGATATCAGCTGAGGTAAAGCCTACCCCTACCTCTGCCAAACTCACTTATGCCAATGCTTTTGACTGTGATTTCTGCTTGTTGTTGAGAGAAAGGAGATGTACTACTCTGGCAGACATGCAAGATGCAACTCTAAAAGTAGAGTCTAATATCATGGTTGCAGAAAAGCTCAAAAGTCAAGCTGACAAAAGGAGGCAGAGAGGTCAGGCTTCTACTTCCTCTGCATTATCTTCAGAGCCTAAATTAGACAAAATGACTAAGATGATAGAGTCATTGGCTGCTGAAATTTCTAAGCTAAAGGTTGAGCAAAATTCAGGAAAAACAAGGCAGCAGAACACATTTACTCTAAGAAACCCAAATCCTTTCAGAAGAGAAAATGAACAGTTGCAAATTATTCAGAGGGGTAAGGAATCAAAAGAAGAATAGAAAGTTAAAGCTCCTTTCCAAAATGTAGTCATGGAGGAGGAACAATTTGAAGATGGGGATGAAATTCACTACATGGAAGATAAAGGCAGTGTTGCGTTTTTGACTTTGGTTGCTTATGAAGAATCATTGCTGCAGGAACAAGACAGTCAAGAATGGGATAGAGAAGCTGTCCTACAAACTGAGGAGCAGCGAAGATATAACCTGAGGTTGAATGCAAAAAATGTCAAAGAGAATCCTGCCCAAAGAGCTGTTGTCCAAACAAAGTCACAGAATATCAGACAGAGAAGACCAGCAACTGATCCAGTCATTCTCAAAGCTCCAGTTCAAGAGGTAAAGGGCTATGATAAGTTATCTTCTTCTTTCAGCTTTGAGTCAGAAGTCCAGAAATTAAAAATATCTGTGCCTCTGGTAGAGTTGGTAAAGAGTGAAATATTTAGAAAGCCTATCCTTGAGTACCTTGAACTAGAAATCACACAAACCTCCACTGACTCTGTCAATTCGCAAGATGAAAAGCCTGCCATTGTGCTTAGCCCCATGATTGAACATGCTAATAATAATTCTCCATCTTTTTATGTCTCCTTGACCATTCATGACAAAATCCTTCACAATTTCCTGCTAGACACAGGGGCCATCCACAATTTAATGCCTAAATATGTCATGGAAGAGTTAAGCCTTGATATCACTAGACCATATCATGATTTATTCTCTTTTGATTCAAGGAAAGTGAAATGCCTAGGATTAATCAAAGACCTGGCCATTACCCTAACTCAGCTGCCCATGAAGAGTATGATGATGGATATTGTGGTAGCAGATGTCCCTCCCAAGTTTGGCATGCTGCTGTCTAGAGGGTGGATTAAGAGACTAGGTGGGACATTACAGAATGATCTATATTATGCCACTATCCCAGATTTTGGAGGGGACAGCAGGAGATTGTACAGAGAAGCATAGCTAGCATACATCATCAGTGATGAGAAGAATCCTACTAATCATCCCATATATGAAGTGGACACTGATTTTGGAGCATGTATCCTCCAAATAGAAGAATCTCAGAAGGCCTCAATGCAGCTTAGGAAACCAACAAATCAAGCCGAGAAAGAGAAAGGAAGTCAGGTTTGGGAGATGTTCTTTGATGGAGCATGTTCCGGGGACACTGCAGGAGCAGGGGTGGTGCTGATATCTCCACTACAGAAGAGCACACGGCTATCTTTCAAGCTGGCTTTTCAAGTCACAAACAATATAACAGAGTATGAGGCTTTGTTATTGGGCCTTAACGTAGCAAAATACAGAGGAATCAGAAGCATAAAGGTATTTGGAGATGCGGATTTGATCATTCAACAAGTATATAAAACATTTCAGGCAAAGCACCCAAGGCTAAAAGCATACAGAGATGAGGCATGGAGACTCAAAGATTCCTTTGAAAATTTCTGTATTTCATATATTCCTAGAGCCAAAAATCAACTTACTGATTCCCTTGCTGTGTCTGCTAGCGTGTTTGTCCCCCCATGCCTCCCATACTAGTTTATGAAGTCCAAATGAAATACATACCATCCTTGCTTGATAATGTCCATCATTGGAAATTTTTTGATGATGATGATGAGATAAATAAGTTTCTGCAAGTCATTGATGAGTTTTCTGAAATGCAAATTAACCAAGAAAATGAAGCCTTGGAAGAAAGCCCCAAATCCCAGCTTAGAAATAAAATTGGTAAAAATAGCGTCGTCCAGCTTCCCAGCAATCATATTCCTAAGGTTTTAATTCCTCTAGAAAGACTGTTTGACCAAAATGATGTGCCTTACAAGGCTGCCCAAAAAGAAGATCAATCTACAGTCTGTAAGCATGATATAGGAAGTTCAGGTCAGGCCAGATATGTAAATTTGTCCACTCGTTTGTCTACTGACCAAAGTTCTGAATACTGCAAACTAATGAAGCAATTTGCTGATGTGTTTGCCTAGGAGTATACTGACCTGAAAAATTATGATAAAAAGATTATTCAGCATAAAATCCCTTTAGAGAAAGACACCATTCCTTTCAAACAGAAGCTGAGACAAAAAAATCCTATGCTTCTTCCTCTAATTGAAAAGGAAATTAAAAAATTGTTGGCTGCCAAGATTATAGTTCCTCTTAGATATTCCAAATGGGTATCCAATCTAGTAGTGGTGAGGAAGAAAAGTGGAGAAATCAGACTATGTGTTGACTTCGGAAATTTAAATAAGTGCTCTAAGAAAGACAATTATCCCTTACCCAAGATGGAGCACTTATTGCAGAAGGTCTCAGGAGCCAAAGTAATATCTTTCTTGGATGGATTTTCAAGGTTAAATCAGATTGTTGTGCATCCAGATGACCAAGAGAAGACTGCATTCACCACTCCTTGGGGAACTTTTATGTATGCGAAGATGCCTTTTGGATTGATGAATGCTGGAGCAACCTTTCAAAGAACTATGGATATAGCATTTGTAGGAGAGAATGATAAATTTGTCCTTATCTATCTTGATGACATAACAATATACTCCAGCAGCCATCAAAATCATTTCCAGCATTTGAAAAAGTGTTTCTGAAGTGCAGAAGGTTTGGGATTTCAGTCAATCCTAAAAAGTCACAATTTGCTTTAGAAGAAGGCAAGCTGTTAGGACATGTTGTTTCTGCTACAGGTGTTCAAATTGATCCAGAAAGAGTAAAAGCAATACAGGCCTTGTCTGTCCCAAGATCAAAGAAGGATATTCAGTCCTTTCTGGGCAAGATTAATTTTGTGAGGAGGTTTATACCAAATTTTGCAGAGCTGATGAAACATATTACCTCCATGTTGAAGAAGGGGTCAGAGGTTAGATGGACTGATGCAGCAAGAAAATCGTTTGAGTCTATTAAAAAGGCCATTATGGAAGCTCCTACTCTAAGCAGCCCAGATTACAGCAAGGAGTTCCATATATTTTCATTCGCCTCTGAAGACACCATTGCAACAGTTTTATTGTAGGCAGATGAAGAAGGTTCAGAACATCCAGTAGCATTTTTCAGCAAGAACTTGAGGGATGCTAAACTGAGGTATGATATTATTGAAAAACAAGCATATGCTCTTATCAAATCCTTGAAAGCTTTCAGAGTTTACATTCTGCATTCCAAGATAATTGCATATGTACCCTCTGCTGCAATAAAAGATGTCTTGACACAACCTGATGTTGATGGAAGAAGGGCTAAATGGATTGCAAAATTGATTGAATTTAATATAGAACTGAAGCCCACCAAGCTGGTCAGAGGTTAGGGTCTTGCCAAATTATTAGCTGAAGAAAATTACAAATCATTGGATATTGATTTCCTATGCACAATTGCAGAAATTGGTCAGATAGATAAAGAAGAGGAAGCAGCTGAACCAGAGAGAAAGCAGTCAGTGGCCGAAAATCTAGCTTCTTGTGATTGGTATTCTGCAATAGTTAAATTCTTGCTGAAGCTAGAAATCCCTTCAAGCTTTACTCAAAGTCAAGCCAGAACTATAAAGCTTAGGGCAGCAAAATATTGTATCTATGAAAATCTGCTCTATTGGAGGGATCCATCTGGAATGCTTTTGAGGTGTCTGGACAAAGAACAATCAATAGAAGTCATGCAGCAATTTCATTCCAGCATGTGTGGAGGGCACCATTATTGGAAGACTACAGCCCACAAGATCCTCAGAGCTGGGTATTATTGGCCCTCCTTATTTTCTGATGTATTTTCATTTGTTAAATCTTGTGACAGGTGCCAAATATTTGAAGGAAAACAGTAGTTGAAGTCCCTGCCCTTAAAACCAATACTTGCAAAAGGACCTTTTTAGCAGTGGGGCTTGGATTTCATTGGAGAAATCAATCCACATTCCAGTGGCCAGCACAGATGGATATTAGTAGCCACTGATTATTTTACCAAGTGGATTGAAGCAATTCCTACCAGAAAGGTTGATCATAATGTGGTCATGAAGTTTTTGACAGAGAATATCTTTACCAGATTTGGTTTTCCACATAAATTAGTCACAGACAATGCAGCAGCCTTTAGGGCAAAAGAATTGGTGGATATGTGTAATTCAATGGGTATTAAACTGGTTCATTCCACCTCATATTACCCTCAAGGAAATGGTCTGGCAAAATCCTCTAATAAATGCCTGATAAGGATAATTAAGAAGTTGTTGGAGGACAATAAAAGGAATTGGGATGCTAAGCTCAAATATGCACTGTGGGCTAACAAAGTAACCATTAAGAAATCCACAGGAAATTCTCCATTCAAGCTGGTATATGGCATTGAAGTTGTATTCCCCATTCAGTTAACTCTCCCTGTGGCAAAATTCCTTCAAGAAGAGCAGAATGAGGAAGGAGACATGGCAAAAAGGATCACTGATTTAGCAGAGGTACATCAGATTAGAGAACAGCTGGTTGAAAAGGCTGCAGCACATCAGATAAAGATCAAGGAAGCCTTTGACAAAGGGACAAAATCAGATAATTTTCAGGTTGGAGACTTGGTTCTGAAATGGGATGCATTGAAGGAAAAGAAAGGCAACCATGGGAAATTTGATGCTTTCTGGACAGGGCCTTTCATCATTTCTCAGATTCAAGGGAACAACACCTTCATACTGAAAAGTATGGGAGGAGAGGCAGTTTTTGATGGCCCAGTTAATGGGCATTTTCTAAAAAATTATGTGGTTTAAGGTCTATGGCCTTAAAAGTTGTAAATATTTTGTTTTTATCAGTTTTGTGTAGGCAAAGTAGACTCCATGCCCAATGGAACACTAGGAATTTTGGCTAATTTGTTTTCAATTGGAAAGGCATTGATCTGTAGGTTCTTGAGACCTCACAGGGAGGATCTCATCCCCAGAAGGAGCCAGTGTTAGCTCTGCTACATTTTGCGACATTTGATGGATTGAAAACGGTGTGGCAGTGTTGTTTCATGCCTAAGGAAAGCTTGCAGCAGTCGGTTTCATTTTCTCCTTCATTCTACTTATAACTCCATAAACCCCGTTAGCCCTGTTTGCCTCCGTTTTGCTTCCAAAACTCTGCATAACCCTTTTTTCTTAAGCCCGGGCGCTTAACCCATGAACCCGCGCCCATATGACCCTTCACGATTGCACGACTCTGCCCTTCCTCAACCCTTTTTCATTCTTTAATCGCAGCCTTTGATTGTCCTGATCCAATGGTCCCCGTCGCCACAGCCCTTTTTCCCACGCGTTAAATCTCTTCTCATTTCCCCACCGTCGATCGCATTCACTGTAAGATCTGACGATGATCGCGCCTCTCGCTCTCGTAAACTGCACGCTTGATAATCCGCGGGGAAAGCGGTTTCCCCGCCGTCACATCCGACATGCATCACAGTTCTATTGCGTCGCGCCCCCACATATGGATACCACCCGCCTCTCGTAAGCGGTGCAGGGAAACCGCTTACCGCCCACACGTACGTCCTCCGCTCGTTAACATTCGCGCGTCTCTGCCGCCCGATAGCTGTCGGATCTGCCCGACTGCGATCTGACGACCCACGTTCGTCCATCCACATTTCTTCCCGATAGCTCCCTCCGATTTGATCTCCGCCATTCACCTGCCAGATCTGACGGCTCACAATCATTTCGCTTCCACCTCGCCTCCCGGTACTCCTCGCCAAGCGTTTTCCACCGTTGATCTACGTGATCCTATGGCCTATTTTCCCCCTCAGTTCACCCACATGGTTCTCTTCCACAGCCTTTCTAGACTCCCGAAGGATGAAGGTGGCCTGCAGTTATGTACCCAAGCAGTTACTCCTCAACAACTGCAATTAACCAACAGCATGGCCGAGACAGAAAGGACAGCCTTGAGCAGATAAACACATTTACCAGTTATGGAACTTTTTCCATACGGCATTCCACCTGTTTGAGAAGGACAACAAAGTACCAAAGAAGGTCAAAATTCATTCATGGAAGCAACAGATTGTATCAGAGACCCATATCAGATAGTTAATGTGGTTGGTGGTCCGTTATGACCCCTCCACACATAGGATAACAGATATTTTTGTAATCAACCTCCATATATACCCAGAAATAATATGTAATGAGGGTTGATGGATATTGTTTTGATGTAAAGTTCAACTTCTGGAGACTATAACTACTGTGATACCTGCAGCGTCTGGTCTTCATTTTCAACTAATGCAAGCTTCTTTTGTTGTTAATTGCTCACTTTTCACTTCTTATTTGTTCCAGGCTGTGTCTGTTATGCATTTTTCATGTGCTCTTGATGTTTAGCATTAAAGGGGATGTCATCCCACCTCTGTGTTAGAATCTAGTATGTATTATTGAAGGTGTATGCAGGTTTTTGTTTTCTTCGTGCTAGAAAGCTATCATCCTGTCTATGCATTAGGAAATAGATTTACAGACCTTTCTACTGGTTGTAGTCAGCCATCACATGGCCTTGTGCATCTACTGGTGTGGTCAGTATTCTCCATGTTCACCTATTCCTTAAACTGTGAGTAATTGGTGGTCTAAAGCCTTGTAGTCTGGGGGTTTTCACCCATGTCTGGGGTTAAGCATAGTAGAAGTGGTTATCTGGCTTGAATATGCATCATTCCTTACATTCATCCACCATTTTCCAACATTTTTGTTGATTTTGTAATGCTCCCGAGCATCTTTGATATACAACCTAGGAGATTTTCTTGGGGTGATAACAAAACCTTTGTATCCCTGAGTTAGCTAGATATTTAGGGCTCTATGATCCTAAGTTGTTGAATAAAGAACTTGGAGTGAAATTGTGGTGGTGGTGGCTCCAAGGAGGACTAGAACAATGGAAAAAAATTTGGGATCATAAATATGGGCCCTTTCAATCTTAGCCATAGAAATTAAGAACTAAGAGCCTTCCTCCAAGATCCTCTAATTAGAATCTAGCATAAAATAATTGGAGTCTAATTCAAACTCATGTGTTTTGGGAAATGAGAAATGGATGTACTACTTGCTTCTAGCAGGACTCTTGGAAAAAAATTCCCAAACTCAATAGAAGGAATTATATGAGAGAGCTTCTTGTTTTTACCAATGAACAAAGATTCTCTAAGGTCGCATACTTTTGAAAGCAAGGGACTGAGGATAATCAATGGTGGATTTGGAAGTAAGAAGAAGATTGTTCGAGTACTCTTAATATGACATTGTTTTCTATCCTTGAACAAGAATTACAGAACTGGAAAATAGCCTTTGATAGAGAATCGAATACTTTGTGATGGGTTTATCAGATGAGAGGTATGTTTACCCTCAAGGAAACTTATTCTTTACTTTCCAAGAACCATATTCTTCCCTGAGAGCATCTATCAAGGAAAATAAGGATGACTCAATTTTGGCCAAGGTGGCACAATTTATGTCATTGGTGGGAATAAGCAGGATATTAACATGGGACTTGATCAATATAAAAGGTTTCCTTCTCATCCTTTTTTATTATTTTTGGGAAGCAAGAAGAAACTATGGAACATCTCCTTAGCAACTAGCTATTTTTTGATTCAATATGGAGGATATTAGTACTTTTTGGCTACTCAGATAGATCTAATAACATCTTGATTGAAACTTTGAAGCAATGGAGAAATAATGTATTCTCTAACCCCGTGGTCAATAGAGTGTGGTATCTAGTTGTTTCTTTTACCATTTGATCCATTTGGAAAGAACGAAATAGGGGGATTTTCAAAAATAAGCAGGGTATTGAAGATAAAGTTTGTCTCATTATCAAGCACAACATCAGAGAATCTATTTTGGTTGAGACTTGGTACCAAGATGACTAGAAGACTCAACCCCAAGAAGCAGTTATCTTGAATAACTTGGATCTATCCCCATCCATGATTTTTCTTACCTTGTGGAAGCATCCCTCTATTCAGGTTTCTACATGTACACATTACTCCCCCCCCCCAGATTGTTTCATCAAGCTCAACTTTGATGGAGCTTCAAAAGGTAATCCAAGTCTAGCTGGGTATGGAGGTATTATAAAGGATTAAAAGCACAATGTACTATGGATCTATGCAACATACTATGGAATAATAAGCATTAATGAAGCTGAATTCCTAGCTCTTAAAAGAGGTCTCAAGCTAGCAATGATGATGGTTTATTCTAAGCTCCCTATAGACGAGGATTCTCAATCAGTTATTAAAACAACTTAGAAACTAATTCAAGGTGTCCTTATCAAAAATTATCCAAGAGTTGGAGATTGACTAATCTAATTTCTCGGATTTGAAAATGCTTGATATCCATCAATTATGTTATATTATATCATACAAGGAGGAGGTAACTTAGTTGCATACTTTATGGCTTATCTAGGTTGTCTTCAAAGAGGAATATGTCTAGAAACATGTAACACCCTCCTCCCACATCCACCCAAGTAACCCTTCCAACTGGGGTAAACATGAGAAGAGAGGCTACTATGATCATATTCGACCTCCTAGGTAAACTTAAGTAAGTGGAATCGACAGAACATCACACACAGTCATCCAACATCATCAACAGAACCCTCAGGAGACAAGTTAGCCACTCAAACAGAACCCTGGATCTAGACCTGTGAGGTCATAATCGCTCTCGTGCTATGGGAAAGGGAGCAACTAGAGACCTAAAGTCACTCTCACAGGCCTGCATGCCAGTGAATGTAGACCAAACTTTCCAGTTATGTGCCAGCGACCCTGGGATTTAAGCCACTTTTTCAGGCCAAGAGCCCAGGCCACTGCCTAGAATGGAATGATAGCTTGAAATCAAGAAAAGTACGGGGAAAAAATTGAAACAAAGGCAATAAACTCAAGAAGACCTTAACCAGACCCCTACTAGCCATGACATCCATTTCGTCAAACATATCATCAATATGTAACCTACAGGTGTAAACAACATAATTAAGTGTAGGGATCTCATATTTATCTGAGAATCACTATAAACCATTGTTCCCTCATGTTATTTGCTACATATTCATCTATTAGGTCATAGAAACATTATCCATTCATATACAAGTAAAAACATGTTGAGAGCCATACATAGACGTTGTCATAAAATGTGCATATAACTAGCATAATAGGGACAGAAATACAATAAACATATCAGCCATCAAAATCCATATATACACCAGTAAATTTACACATGAAAATCAATGGAATGAATTTCTCATTAACCAATGCAATGAACCAACTAGTGACGAGACTACCAAGTTCCACCCTACCATAGATTGGTTAAGCCAAGTCCCTCTTCAGTCAATCACCCCTGTTCCATATTCCAAGCATGAATGTGGGACTCATAGAACACATCAAAAACACCAATCAATGTGGATGCCACCAGAGTTCTCTGCCTACACCGTGAGGAATTTGAGTGCCTCCTAGTCTCTCAGGATTTACCGTGCATCTACAGTATGATCCAAGGATCACTAGGCCCTACACCGAGACATACTCTCCAGTATTTATTATGCATTTCATCCCGGAATTACTAAGCCCAACGGAGAGGAAATCCACCTCTTGGCTTTACCATATATCCCTCCATTCACCAGCAAGGATTCCTAGTCCCACTAAGGCACACAACCTCTTTACTGCAACCCACAGTCTTGTTCATGGGTTACTAGGCTAGTGGCTTTGTGTATCCTCAGTCCAGTTTAGGGACCACTATACCATGTGTTTGTCAATTCGGAGATCCACCCCATTCAACGTCAAATCTAATCTGACCATCCCACATAAACTGAATGAGAGAACCCATCTCATCAAATCTATCAAGAAATGGAAAGGCTAGGCTGAAAATACTATCACACCTGGAAAAACCCATGCCATGGTAGAAAAGAAACACATGTAATCTCATGCATGCCAAATCGTAAGGAAAATACACATGCAACTCGATACCTGCAATGAATCCTGTTGTAGCGGCTTGATCCTGCCTTTCCCTGCTTGATCTTTGCTTCCTCTTGCCTTCTTTTCCTTTCTTGCTCTAATGCCAAAGTTCTCTAAGAAAACTCTATGTGTCCAAGAGTATGAGAGAGAGAGAATAATGAAAGAGCTCCAAAGCTAAACTGACAAAAGGTTACCAACTGATCCTCAGAAGCCTTTTTATGAATGAGGCCTCTATTTCTTCATTTTCCATTATGTTCCTTCAGTTTCCTCCTCACATGCAACATGTGACCTTCCACCTCCTTTTTCTCCTAATTTCCATTATTTTCATAAATAATTGTGCCAAAAAATGCCATTTTGCCTTTCCAAAGCCTTAGCCATTTCCTTTGCCAATTTCCTTAGCCATAAACAACCAAATGAACACCCCCTAGGATGTCTTGCCCAAAATTCATCTTGGAATAAGTGTCCCATTCATCCATGGTTATTGTTTTTAACTTTTATTACATGAAATTTTCACCAGGGTTGTTACAGAACCCTCCCCCTTGGGGGACATCGTCCTCGGTGTTTAATCACTCATACACCTCAGCAACCTACTGAAATAAGACATACTACTTATGGATCTTTATAACACATCTCTATGCAGTATTTACAATGAAAGATCTACTCAAGAGAAGAACATCATGACAACATGACAACATACCACATAGTGGAGCTTCATATCAGAGATCATTACGGTATTTACAATGATCATCTTGTTGAGTGTCAATCCACATGACATCATAACATCATGATAACATAACCTCATGATAGCATAATAACATGATAACATAGCCATAATGACATGACACCCATTCACATAGTGGAGCTTTATAACACAGCTCGTTACTGTATTTACATCCATACACATGGGTACATGTAGCAACATCACCATAAATTTAGATACCAAAACATATGCTAAATCATATACCAAAACATATATCAAACATATACTAGTCATCATATCTAAGCACATATCAAAACATCATATAGCATATATCAAACCATCATAAAGCATATATCGAACCACCATAAAGCATATACCAAACCACCATAAGAAAATACCAAACCACCATGTCAAGCTGCTTTGCCTCAACCAACAAACAAGGAAGGATACATGGCCTGCATATAATCTGCCATCTCCCATGTAGCTTCATCGGGTCGAAAGTGCTTCCATTTAACTTTAACTTGCTCGATTGCTCGATTCCAAAGCATGAGAACATTTTTCTGTAATATACAATGAGGCTCCTACTAGAGTTCTCCATCTGGTTCCACCTGCAATACAGACCATTTAATTACATAATCAGCATCTTTAACATACTTCTTAAGCAAAGATACATGGAAAACATCGTGTACTTTCACTCTTGGAGGCATTGTAAGTCGATAGGCTACTGGATCAATCCTCTCAATTATATTGAAGGGTCCAAAAAATTATGGTGCCATCTTGGCACATCATCCAATCCACAAGGAGCTCTTCTTCGATTTGATGCACTAGTACACATGTTCCCCAACTTGGAACTCCTTGAACAACATATTCCTATATGCATAACTCTTCTGCTTATCTTGTGTTTCCCTGATATTCTTCTTGATCACTTGCATCTCCTGCTCCTTGGCTTCCAACATATCTGGTCCAATAAATACTCTACTAATCGGATCACTTCAACTAATGGGAGTGTTACAACTCCACGCATACAATGTCTCAAAAGGTGTAGAAAATCTTGTAGATTCACAAGCTCATGTAATCTACTAAAATAAGAGACAAGAATCTACTTCTACTCTTTACAACAGAAGCCCATAAAGATTGAGCAAAATAATAATCGACAACAGGAGGAACATCAATGGCACATAACATAATAAATATCTGAGGAAAGCCACAGCTCAAAACCCCACAATTTGTATTACATTAATAAAAAATCCAAGATGATAATATAATTCTTGTTCTCACAAGAACAATCCCAACACTTAGTAAAATCAATCTTCAACTCACAAGCAAGCTCTTTGCCAATGCTTAGCCAATTCTCCATCTCTCCAAGTCCCTATTTCCTTGCACCCTTGGTCAAATAATTTGGATGAATACAATATGCTTTGCTCAACCTTGAGCTTAACCTGCACAAGTATTTCCTATCCTCCACTTGATGACTTCCTTTGGCCAATACTTAGCCAAATTTCCAAGCCTCCAAGCTTCTAATTCTTTGCACAATTCTTGAGTGAATTAGCCCATATTTAAAGGGAAATTCCTCATCCATAACTGCGTAATCTAAACTAGGTCCAATTCCTGATTGCATGCACCATCTATACAACTCAGAAAATTATACAACAAAGAGTATATTGTCCCTCCACTCTAGTCTCAACTGGGTCTTTCTCAGAATCGACATGCATGATTTTTTGATGAGGGAATCTTGAGTTAACTAGAGTAGCACTAGTTGAGTGCACTAACGCATCAACTAACTATTAACTCACTATTAGTTCCTCAAACAATTTGGAACTAATTTAACTAGACTTAGTTCAATAAACTAAGTTAACTAATTACCACTCATACTTAACTCATCCTGGACCCCTATAATATAGGGAGAACATATACATAACTCCAAAAAGACTTCCAAATCAAAATTCCCAAGTTAACTAAGTCAACTCACTCTAGCTAACTATTACAAGTTGCTATGAGAATGAAATTCGATTTTAATTCTCAGTTTAATTCAAGGAAAAATTAAACTCGAATTTATGGATTATTTTTTTCTCATTTCTTCTTGTTATTTTTAACACTCCGTCTCAATAAGAAAGGAATTCAACTCGATCTTGATCCTGAACCTTTGGAATGTTTTGCATGCAAAACTTCTCTCTAATGTTGTTGCTCCACCAACCCAGAAACAAAAAACATCCAACCTGAATCAGAATGATGCCTCTGTCATCAAAGTCTTTGACTGTTATTTCCTCTGTCGACGGAAAACTCTGCGCTTCTGTTGACTCTACCTTGTCAACCCTTCTCTATGCTTCTTCAATATCTGACTTCTCTAACCTCTGTCACTTTGATATCTGACTGCATCAATCCCACTGATTCCTCCTACTACTATGTACTTTGGGCTCCCGTAGCAAGGTATGATCCATGAGATAAAATCACTCAATGGACCCTGCCCAATTTCATCCCTCTTGGGATTATCACTTCAAATCGCCCCACCTCACACCTAGAGGTATGTTTGCATGCGATCCCTATGCCCACTTGGCTCGAAATTCCCCCTACTGGAGGTCTCTGCATGACTGGATGCCTCCACTTGGTCTCCTCTTGACTTCTCCAATTGTGGTTTCTCCACAATTTTATGAGGCTACTTCTAAGACTGCTTCTTCTCTGCTTGAGTGGATCTCTCCACTCGGTCTCCTCTCAGCTTCTCTAGTTGTGGCTGCTCCACAATTTCCTAAAGCTGCTTCAAAGGCTTCTTCTGGGGCTGCATGTTGAGAGGTAATTTACTCTCCCTCTCAACCACCAAGTCTCTAACCTTTTCCTTGCTCCATAAGGCTTTGTGTGCATCTTGAACCTCAAGAGCATACAGGTTCTTGACCCATGCACCGATCTGTTTCACCTGTCCCGTGGTGATGTGTCTAAGGAAAACCTTTCCCTTACTAAAAACCACATCATAGCCACAGTCTTCCAATACCACAACTGAAACAAGATTCTTCTTTAGTCCTGGAACATACATCACATCTGTGATCCTGATAGGGGAGCCAGACTCCCTCTGAAAGGTAACTGTATCGATCCCGGTAGCTCTATACATATCGTCATATCCAAACTCTATGCTTTGCTTGAGGTATTTCTCCTCAAAATCACTAAAGAGATCTCTATTCCTCGTCATATGGAATGAGGTACTATTGTCAATATACCACATGCCTCCCATGGTAGTGTCGGTCATGCATGCGATGAGAGTTAAATCAAGTTTGAATTGTGAAGCTAGAGCCTCACATGCTGCCACTACTGGTGGCTCCTTCTTGCTTGCTTTCTTCTATGGGCAGTTCTTGGCATAGTGCTTGTGCTCGTGATAGTGAAAACACTTGACTTTCATCAATTCCATCTTATTTTTGCCTTGCTCACCTTAGGACTTCTTTCCCTTGGCCCACTTTTCCTTACTCGCTAAGGCAAAATCCTCTTCCACTTCCTTGGAAGAGGTCCCATCTCTAGTGTTCCACCTGATCTCATCCTGCATCAAATCTGACCATAGTCGTTCCCAATCTGGAAGCTTCTCCCGACCATTGATAGAGTCCTGATAACTATGTCAACTCTTTGGGAGTCCAAGAAGAGCAAGGCTTGCCATATCTTCCTCTGTCCCACCGTCACAGAATTGTCTAAAAAGAGCTGATTTGAAATTAGCGATATCTCCCTCATCCAAAATCCGATTCAGTCGATTATTTTTTTGAATTTGGGTATTTTTTCACAAGGAATCCAAATCTGCTATTTTTTCCTGAAAATTTTGCACAAAAAAAATCATATCTTCTCTAAAAACACACGGCCCAAAAAACAATCCATCTCCAATACCATGTAGAAAATCATGTAGAGTCACAAGCTCATGTAATCTACTAAAACAAGAGACAAGAATCTACTTCTACTCTTTACAGTGGAAGCCCATAAACATCGAGAAAAATAATAATCGACAAAAGGAAGAACACCAATGGCACATAACACAATAAATATCTCGGAAAAGCAACAGCTCAAAACCCCACTATCTGTATTGCATTAATCAGAAATCCAAGATGATAATACAATGCTTGTTCTCACAAGAACAATCCTAGCACTCAACAAAATCAATCTCCAACTCACAAGCAAGCTCTTGGCCAACACTTAACCAATTCTCCAGCTCTCCAAGTCTCTATTTCCTTGCACCCTTGGTCAAAGAATTTGGATGAATACAATATGCTTTGCTCAACCTTGAGCTTAACCTACACAAGTATTTCCTATCCTTCGCCTGATGACTTCTTTGGCCAATTCTTAGCCAAATTTCCAAGCCTCCAAGCTTCTAATTCTTTTCACAATTCCTGAGAGAATTAAGCCATATTTAAAGGGAAATTCCTCATCCACAACTGTGCAATCCAAACTAGGTTCAGTTTCTAATTACACGCACCATCTATACAACTCAGAAAATTATACAACAAATAGTACACTTTCCCTGCACTCTAGTCTCAAATAGGTCTTTCTCAAAATTGAAATGCATGAGTTTCTGATGAGGGAATATTCAATTAACTGGAATAGCACTAGTTGAGTGCACTAATGCATCAAATAACTGTTAACTCACTATTAGTTCCTCAACAGTATGGAACTAATTTAACTGGACTTAACTCAGTAAATTGAGTTAACTAATTACCACTCATACTTAACTCATCTTGGACCCCTATAATATAGGGAGAACATATACATGACTTTAGAAAGACTTCCAACTCGAAATTCCTAAGTTAACTAAGTCAACTCACTCTAGTTAACTATTACAAGTTGCTATGAGAATAAAATTTGATTTTAATTCTCAGTTTAATTCAAGGACAAATTAAACTGGAATTTCTGGATTCTGTTTTTATCATTTCTTGTTGTTATTTTCAATAAAAGGACTCATCCTCAATGACTCCTGATAATCATTGTTGTATAAGAACTCTACCAAAGGGAGATACTCTTCCCACTTCCGTTGCTGATGCATCACATACATCCTCAACATGTCCTCGAATATCCTGTTGACCCTATATGTCTGTCCATCTGTCTGCAGATGATAAGTTGTGCTGAAGGCCAAATCTATGCCCAAACTTGTAAATAAATCCTTCCAAAATTTCAAAGTGAACTTCACATCCCTGTCTGACACAATCTTCTTTGGAACACCATGTCTTCTAACCACATCTCTGATGAACGCATGTGCCACATCACTAGCTGACAACGTAGACTTCACAGGAATGAAGTGTTTAACATTTGCTAACCTTTCCACAATTACCATGATGGAATCATGCTGCTTCACTGTCTTTGGAAATCTTGTGATGAAGTCCATGGAAATGACCTCCCATTTCCATTCTGGAATCACAATTGGTTGTAGCAGTCGACTTGGATATTTACACTCTCCCTTCACTCATTGATAATCAAAGCGTCTAGCCACAAACTATGCTACATCCCTTTTCAAATTCGACCAATAGTAATACCTCTTCACTGTTGTTAGTGTCTTCTAATTACCGAGGTGTCCTGAATATGGTTTCACATGAAATTCCCTCAAGATCACCTTCTTGAGCTCACTTATATCAGGTACATATATCCTGTCTCAGAACCTAACCAATCCATCTATTGCAAGACGATAGTCCATGCCCTATGCACCTACACCGTACATGTACCTGTACCACTACATGTGTCTATACTTATACCTATGCCATGACCTATAACTGTACTATCACCCTGCTGCAACTTGTTCATAATCTCCATATACCTAACATCCTGTTGTCCTGCCTGCAAGGTCATATCTTGTAAGTACATTCCATAGGAGCCCACAACTACCAAGTGATGTACCTATACCCATCTGTTGAGAGTGTATGCCACCCTGTTCTCTTTACCTTTGATGTACCTGATCTCAAAATCAAACTCGTTGATCATGGCTAACCATCTAGCCTACCTGGCGTTCAGATTTTGTTGGTCAAACAAATACCTCAACCCAATGTGATCACTCATAAGCACAAATCGCCGACCAAGAAGATAGTACCTCCACATGTTCACTGCATGTATAATTTCTACTAACTCAAGATCATGTGTTGGGTAGTTCTGCTCATGCTCAATTAGTTTCCGAGACTCATAACATACCACTTGTCCATCCTGCATAAGGACTCCACCAAGCCCTCTCTTGCAAGAATATGTACATACCACAAACTCTTTATCCGGATCTGCAATCTGTAGTACTCGTGCATGCGTCAACAACTGCTTAAGTTGCTCAAAGACAGCCTTGCACTCCTCCGTCCATTCAAACTTATTACCTTTCCTTTGCAATGATGTAATGGGATAAGCAATTTGTGGGAAGTTCTTGATGAACCTCCTATAATAGCTTGCCAAACCCATGAAAGATCTCACCTCATCCACATTCTTAGGAGCTACCCACTCGGAGTCGAAGGAAAATTTTAAGGATATAAATTTATCTTAAAGTTTAGAAATCTTGGCGAATATTACTAATCCTTGATACGCAAATTCTAAAAGGCTCGGAAATACTTTTGTAAAAATATTCATATTTCTAATGATTTTGTATAATCTCTATAAAAGTTTGGCAATTTCTAAGGTAAAATATTCTTATACTATAAAATTTGGGTGAATCATATTCTAAAAAATTGGAAATTCACGAATCTTTTATTTTGAAAAAGCATGGAAAATTAGCCCACCTGCGAATATTAGCCCCTAAAATTTTCCCCCACTCCATGATGGCCCTCATCTTCTTTGGATCTATTGCAATGCCCTCCTTGGAGACCACATGCCCCAAGTAGTGTACCTCAATCTGAAATAAACTACACTTGTTGATATTAGCATGCAACTCATGCTCTCTCAACAACCTCAATACTGCTACTAAGTGCTTAATGTTCTCTTCCTCATTTTTAGAATATACTATCATTAATGAACACAACAACACACTATTCATCAAACACATGAATGTAGTTGGAGCATTAGTTAAGCCAAATGGAACAACAACAAACCCATAATGCCCATACCTGGTCCTAAACACAGTTTTGTAAATGTCCTCTTCTTTGATGTGTACCTGATGGTATCTAGATCTCAATTCAATCTTTGAGAACACTAGTGCTCCCTTCAGTTGATCGAACAAGTCATCAATCCTCGGAAAAGGATATCTATCCTTGATAGTCACTTTGTTCAACTGCCTGTAATCAATGCATAATCTGAGGGTACCATATTTCTTCCTCACAAACAAGACCGGTGCACCCCAAGGTGATACACTTGGTCTAATGTATCCTTTGTCCAACATTTCCTTCAGTTGAAACTTTAACTCAACCAAATCAGGTGTTCTCATCCTATAAGGTGCTTTCGATGTTGGAGGTTCCCCTGGCACTAACTCAATCAAAAAGTCTACCTCCCTGTGAGGTGGAAACTTTGTAATTTCCTCAGGGAATACATCCTGAAACTTCTACAACACTGGATAAATGTTCAACACATCTGCATCCTCAACCTCCTTACCCTTATCGTTAGAAATTTGTACTGCAAATAGCTTGCACCCTTTCTTGTGGCTACGCTTTTCATGCATAGTTGTCATCATCCTAATTCTTGTGGCTTTCTCCTTACCTTGCAAGACTCTTGGTTCTCCATTATCTTCAACACACTCAATAGCTTTGTCATAAAAATCAACCTTGGTTCTATGTAGATACAACCAATCCATTTCCAACAACATATTGTATGATCCCAACGGTAACACATTCAAATGTGTTGTTGTAGGCATACCATTTAAATCAAATGTGCAAGATCTTACCCAATGATGAAGTTGCTTCTTTGTACCTATAGCCAACTGAACTAACCAAGACTCTGCATGCAATTCCTTATTCAAACCACACTTATCCACTAATTCAGGACTAACATAGCTATAATTAGATCCAGGGTCAATCAAAATAGAAATAACTTGATCAAAAATCTTACGTCCATCTTAATGATGGATGTCTGGTGTTTTGCTTTCCCATTGTCCACTGCTGCATAGATACGTGGAATACTCTGGCAACATCCCAAACAGTTTGTGCCTCCTATGTGTTGTATATCTTAGGCCTTCCACCCTAATGTTGTGGACAATCTCTCCTAAGGTGTTCCTCACCACATGTCCAACACTCCAACCAACTAGTGCCCTCACGTCTACATTGCAGTTGTTGTTGTTGTTGTGGCCCATCTCCCTGTCTAGTTGCATTAAATCTCTTTTTTTGAGCCATATTTTCTTTCACATAGGCATGTTGAGGTCATGTCCTCTTAAGCTACCATTTACCTCTACATTTGTCTTTTCCCTTCCATCCATGTTGAGATTCATTCTTATGCTTTGACTGCTCATAGCAATGCTTCAATTTCCCAATGACTTCCTCAAGTGACCGAGGCTCATCATACTCAATCCAATCTCTAAATGCTAATGGAAAACCACTGACAAATCTATGAAATTTAGCCTTCTCATCAGTAAGATACGGTACATACCTCAATAGCTCCAGAAACTTGGTCATGTACTCTTCATCTGTCATTGATCCCATCTTTAGTTCATAGAATTCTTTAGCCTTACTATCATAGTACCTCTCTGACAAGTACTTCTTCCTGAAAAGACTCTTGAACTCTCACCAACTCAAGTCATCTGTCCTGATGTCTCTGACTCGCTTAACATCTTCCCACCAGATGTTTTATTTACCTTTCAAGCTGAAGATATATATTCTATACCTTTCAAGTTGAAGATAGGTATTCTAGCCTTCATGTTATATGTGTACTCATGCAACTAAACAAATTTTTTCATCCCAAGTATCCAAGCCTCTACATCTTCTAGATTTTTCACATCTCCATCAAAAGTATGTGTTTTTTATTTCTTGAATTAATCTGATAAGTATGCCCTATCATTCCTCTTGTAAGGATGATAACGACGACTATCATGATGTCTATTAGAACAAGAACTAGAATAATACATGTACTCATCACCCCTCCTTTCCGAAGTGTCCAACAACCTACCATCTCTCACTATGTAAGATCTATCTGACCTATGTCTACCAGGAGATCTATTGCCATATGCTCCATTAGTCCCATCCTCATGTGCATGGTTGATCCAAAGCGGCCCTTATTGTTGTAGTTCTGATAAACTCTGAAGAAGTATAGCCTTGACCTTTGCTTGCTTCTCCTGTGCCTATATGATCTGATCATTATCTTCCTGACAACTCCTTATCTCTTCCTTCAAGCTTCTGAATGTATCGACCAAATCAAAAGTATGCCCCACACCATGCTACTCATCTGATGCATACGGAGATTCTACGTAATCTACCACCTTGCTAGCCATTTGATATTTCTCTTCCTGCAACGCACAGTATGTCAGATAAACCAAATCACAATAAACCAACATACCTTAGTATAGTTGGGGAGGATACCTTGTCTGCAAGATCACCAAATCAATGTGATACATGTATAACATAATCATAATAGCATATAGACATTCACAAGTAATTGTATCAACACATAATCATCACTCTAGTTAGGATCCAATCCTCAATGCAAGGCCATATCAACAATGCATGTTATGACCTCATGCATGACAACAACCATTACTCCATTATACACATTTCTACATGCAACCGACAATATGCATAAGCAATGCCTAGCCAACTACAAATACACATAAACGCATGTAGTCGAACATAATCAATCAGTTCTTGCAATCAACCTACAAGACTAATACATGTAATCAAAATATTCAAAATGTAACCTAACATACAAGGATGTAAGTAGGTGACATAAAATCAACATGTAAGTGACAAATAACCATATATAGTCAGTCACATACTCATGTCAAATACTCTTCACGAAATCAACATCAAATTCTCCATGATAACCATACTACAACCCTAATCCAACATCAAGCAATTGCAACAAGTATATAAGTGTAAGAGACACACATGCAACTAACATGCATGCATGACTAACACATTCAACCCATCCAGTTCGAGAGTTGAATCATGCTTTGATACCACTCTATAACACCCTCCTCCCACATCCACCCAAGTAACCTTGCCAATCGGGGTAAACATGAGATGAGAGGCTACTATTATTATAAACTATTACTATTAATTATTATTACTATTATTACTATTAATTAATTATTAATAATTACTATTATTACTATTAATTAATAAGAATTATTATTACTATTAATTATTAATTATTTTTATAAGTTATTACTATTAATTATTATTATTATTACTATTAATTATTACTAGTAAATAATAAGAATTAATATTTATAATATTTATCACTAATAATTATTAATTATTATTATTATAAATTATTATAAAATTATTACTATTAGTTATTAATGATTATTATTATAAATTATTACTATTAATTAGTATATTACTGTTAATTATTAATTATTACTATTAATTAATTATTAGTATTATTATTAGTTTATACTAAGAATTATTTCTATCTAGATCAAGATCAAGAATAGTTCTATAAATCATATAATTAATTTCTTGATAATTAGATTTAATAATAAATAGTTTGTAATAATTATTATTTTAATATCCTCCCATTAATGAATTAACCTCTAAATTAAAAATCTTCATAAAAATAAAAATTATAAGAATTACAATAAAAACTAAATTTAAAAAAAAAACCTAAAAAATGGATAATAATAAATATTAAGAACCGACCTTCATCTCATCAAAACAACTCACCTCATAACTATTTAAAACTCTCATTTAGCTCTTCTACTATCAACATTCAGAAATAGTCCTGATGATGGATCCCTATTGGGATTTGAAATGTTGACAGAATATGGTTATTACTGTGGGTTCTCTGGTAACTAACTCAGAAGATATAAACCACAGATGTCTAAAATCCAGAGAGGCTACTATGATCGTATTCGACCTCCTAGGTAACCGTAAGGAAGTGGAATCGACGAAACATCACACACAGTTATCCAACATCATCAACAAAACCCTCAAGAGACAATTCATCCACTCAGACAGCCTGTCCCTGGGTCCCACTGTTGTTCTGGACCTCTAAGGCCATAGTTGCTCTCATGCTATGGCCAAGGGAGCAACCAAAGACGTAAAGTCGCTCTCATAGGCCTGCATTCCAACAAATGTGGACCAAAACTTGCTAGTTTTGTGCCAGCAACCCCAAGATTTAAGCCATTTTTCAAGCCCAGAGCCCAGGCCACTTCCCAGAATGCAATGATAGCTTGAAATAAAAAAAAAGGTATAGGAAAACAATGAAGCAAAAGTAATAAACTCAACAAGACCTTAACCAGACCCCTACTAGCCATGACAGGCATTTCGTCAAACATATCATTGACATGTAACCTACAGGTGTAGACAACATAATTAAGTATAGGGATCTCATACTTATCTAAGAATTGATATAAACCATTGTTCCCTCATGTCATGTGCTTCATATTCATTGATTAGGTCATAGACACATTATCCATTCATATACAAGTAAAAACATGCTGAGAGTCATACATAACTGTTGTCATAAAATGTGTGCATAACCAGCATAATAGGGATAGAAATACAATAAACATATCAGCCATAAAAATCCATATATACACCAGTAAATTTACACATGAAAATCAATGGAATGAATTTCTCATTAATCAATGCAATGAACCAATCGGTGATGGGACTACCACATTCCACCCAACCATAGATTCATTAAACCAAGTCTCTCTTCAGCCAATCACCCCCATGCCATATTCCAAGCATGAATTTCGGACTCATAGAACACATCAAAAACACCAATCAATGTGGATGCCACCAGAGTTCTTCGCTTACACCGTGACGAATTTGAGTGCCTCCTAGTCTCTCAGGCTTTACCATGCATCCGCAGTCTAATACAGGGATCACTAGGCCCTACACTGAGACATGCTCTCTAGGCTTTACCTTGCATTCCATCCCGGAATCACTAGGCCCAACGGAGAGAAAATCCACGTATTGGCTTTACTGTATGTCCCGTCATTCACTAACAAGGATTCCTAAGCCCACTGAGGCACACAATTTGGCTTTACCGCAACCCACAATCCATTCACGGGATACTAGGTTAGTGGCATCGTGCATCCTTAGTCCGGTTCAGGGACCACTACACCATGTGTTTTTCAATTCGGAGATCCACCCCACTCAGCTTCGAATCTAATCCAGCCATCTCACATAAACTAAATGAGAGAACCCATCTCATCAAAGATATCAAGAAATGATAAGGCTAGGCTAAAAACATTGTCACACCTAGTAAAATCCATGCCATGGTAGAAAAGAAAAGTAACATATGCAACCCCATGCATGCAAAATATAGCAAGGAAAATACACATGAAAGTCGATCCCTGCAATGAAGCCTGTTGTAGCTACTTGATCCTACCTTTCCCTGCTTGATCTTTACTTCCTCTTGCCTTCTTTACCTTTCTTGCTCTAATGCCAAAGTGCTCCAAGAAAACTCTAAGTGTCCAAAAGTATGAGAGAGAGAGAGAATAATGAAAGAGCTCCAAAGCTAAACTGACAAAATGTTACCAACTAATCCTTAGAAGCCTTTTTATGAATGTGGCCTCTATTTTCTTCATTTTTCATTATTTTTCTTCATTTTCCTCCTCACATGCAACTCGTGACCTTTCACCACCTTTTTCTCCTAATTTCCATTATTTTCATAAATAATTGTGCCAAAAATGTCATTTTTCCTTTCCAAAGCCTTAGTTATTGCCTTTGCCAATTTCCTTAGCCATAAATAACCAAATGAACACCCCCTAGGATGTCTTGCCCAACATTCAGCTTGGAATAAGTGTCCCATTCATCCATGGTTATTTTTTTTAACTTTATTACATGAAATTTTCACCAAGGTTGTTACAAAACAAGTTGGCCTCCAAACTCACACTTAGACTAGCTTAAGAATAGGTACAACATTTTGGAAGATGATAAATCTAATGCTCATAAGATAGCCGAGTTTAAAGAACAAGTACCCCCTATGGGGGTGAGGAGTGAGGTGAATGGTGTTGTGGGGGAGTGTGCCCAACACCTTAGCGATGTGCTGACAATAAATGAATGGAGTGGCATGACCATCCCTGTGAATGCAAGAGCATGTGAGCTCTAAGCTCTTGTTAATTATGTAGACAATCAACTGTAGAAAACAAGGTGGATGGAAAGCCCACCTCTGGTGCATTTTGATAAGGAAAAATATTGTCATCTCTGGCTATGAGGTCTGTTTGGCCTTGTAGGAATTTTAAGGGATAGAAGGAGGGGATTACCTCATCTCTTTCTGGACACAAAATTCTCGTTTCCTAGGAGAGTGTCATAGATTGGAAGAAGGGCTAAAACAAACTCAAATGTCAAACAAGTGAAGGAAATCCTGGTGCTAGATCCCTGTGGCTTAACACTCAAGGAGATTGTATGTGAGGAAGAGTATATAGAGGTTATGGCTCGATGTTGTCGAATTGACCATATTGTTCCTTGATACGTAGAGGCAACCAAAGGTCACTCACTCTCGTCACGAAGTGGTCACTCTAGTCTGGGTAATTCTGAAGCTACATTGCACTTATCCTTTCTTTATTAACATTATCTCTGAATGGAATTATTTACACCCAGAGTCTACAAATGGCTCTAGGTTTTGGTCTTAGTTTTCTCCCCAGGATCGGTTTGTGTTCTATCTACATTGTGGCAATGTGTTTAGCCTTATTCATATACTATTGGTGACAGTTCTAAGCGTCCATATAAAGCTCTGGATTCTTGCCTGGGTTGCTTTTTGTTTTGGTTAATTCGATATAGTTTGGGGTTCATACATCTAAGCCGTAGAAATTCCTTGGCAAGTATGTCTAGGCCTTGTAAGTCTCAATCATGTTTGTTTGGTTGCTAGTGGATTTTCACTACTAGGAATAAGGCCATGCCCTTTTTGGGTTCATTTCTCTAGGTCTATTTTTTGTTTGAGTTTATGTCTGTAATTTGTTTGCAACTACCTTTCTCTAGTCAACTATGTGTGGCTACTTAGTGGAGATTCTATCCCGGCAACATGTTGTGTCAACGCATGTGCAGTAGGCACGAGGGGGAGGTCGAGGCCCATAGAGCCGCAACTAGGCCCAACAGTAGGCCTAGGAGACTACTGAATCTTTTCACTAGACCATCGCTATTGAATATATATTACTATAATATTTTTTATTTGCAAATTTTGTCAATAAACTTTTATGCAACACTTATAATAGAAATTAAATTTAATCAAATATATATATATATATATAAATTACAAGCTATTACAATAATTTTTATCAAGATATTATATTTCATAATGTCAATAACAAAACATTGATTCTATTCTAAGTTGAAAATATGACAACCATTTAGTCTAACCACCCAAAATAACTCAAATTAGCACCATAAATATAAATTTTAATCATTATTTTCTCAAACATAATTTCCAAATAACTATTCGAATTAAATTTCCTAAATAATTATTAACACTACTTTTTCAAACACAAGTTTCTTTAATAGATTAAAGTTTTCTTATTTTAATTTTTCATTTTCAAATTAAAGTGTTTTATAGGAGTAAATAAATTACTTTAACATTACATTAATTCAATTTCATATTATAAACTTTTCCCTACTTTAGAAATCAATTTATTTTGATTTTTTTATTTTTAAATACCTATTTTTTATTTCATTCTTTCATTTTTTAATTAACCAAATAACCTATTAATAAAATATAAATCTATGATGAAATAGCTATATATATATATATATGGGGAAACTTTTATATGTTACTGGTAATTTCTACTTAATAAAACATAAAATATGGTTGTGATACGTTATGACAATTTGATTTTGATATAACTACTTTTTATTTAAATACTTTTATAACCTAATTATTTTATAATTATTTTTATGATTTTATGATTTTTCCATTTATTTTTTAATATTTAATTTGAAAATTATTTACTATTTCAATTTCTATATTTAGTAACAATTCACTACATTATGGCATATTTATATTATATGTGAGACCAATCAAAGTAATAGTAGTTTTCACTTATAGTATCAATTACTTATAGTATTGTCTCATGGTATTGGGCCCATAGTATTGTAATGAAAATTTATTTTATAGAGATCTGGGTAAAAATAAGTGAGTTAAATATAATAATTTTATTGTTATTGTAATTTTTAAAAAAATCTCTAATCCATCTATCCTTGCAAAGGTAGGACTCAAGAAATCAATTTGTCATGACCACTACTAGTTTACACAACTAATAATGTTTAACTTTAAAAAACAAATATTTGTTTTCAATATTATTGCAAAAAATATTTTAGCCTTTGTGCTATACGAATTAATCTTTGGATGCAATAGTAATTTTTATGTCATAAATTTTATATATTTGTGAAGTGATTTTTCATTGTCAAGATTCATAGGAAAACCAACCAAAATTAAAATCTTTGAAAATGTAAGGAAACATTTGCAAAAATGTTGGGTGTGGAATCCCTCCCAAGGCATGTTTTGGGGCTTAAAGCCCAAGTTTTGACCAAGTCCATTGTAAACACTCTGCGATTTGTGGGCGCGGAGCGCGAAGTCGTAATAGAGGACAGTTGCAGCCGAGCAAATGCTACGCGCTCGCACAACTAACACCATAATGCTGCCAGAGGGGGCACTGGTTACAATAAATGAGGCCGACAGGCCTATAGTTAGTGCACTAAAAGAGATAGGGATCAACATGGCTGTGCTCCCATGGGAGATGCTCTATGTTCTGTGGGATGGGATTACTGTAGAACTGTGAGCTAGGGAGAGTCGCGCATTGCAAGTGCTGAGCGAGCAAAAGATCAACATGGAGCAATTGACCTTGCAGCACGACGAAGTGGTGTTGTAGAATAGGTAGATGGTACAGGTACTAGAAGAAGCTTGTCAGATGGTCCCTGAGCTGGTCATCCCAGTAGAGGCATGCATCCACAGACTAGCAGCAAGGGTGCGCGAGACATGAGAAGAAATAACCAAGGTTCAGCTGGAGGTTAACCTCCAGATAGCAGAGCTGTGGTTGAAGGCACAATCTTCCACCCCTCCGGAAGCAAGAGACCTGCGCACCAGCGCTATTACATCATTGATGGAAGAGATCAAAAATGCAGTAAGGCACTGCACTAGAATGATAGAGGAGTCATTCAATGTCCTCACTAATCTACAGGAGGACCCTAACATCCAACGCTTAGAGACAGAGGCGCGTGAGCTCCAGTAGCAGTATGACAGCGTCAAAGGGACCGTGCAGATGGTGGCCCTCACTCAGAGGCTCACGCGAATGCAACAGGCCAAAGCGCTGAAAGAGCAAGTGGATGCAGCACGGCACAGAGAAGCAGTCTTGAAGGCACGCGTTTAGCCTTGGATCGACGAGGCCTTCATCATTACAACAACAATTGAAGGCAAGCTTGTGCAAATGTAGGGGACAAAGGAACAAATGCAGGCAATCAGTTCCAACACCGCGATCTCAGAAAAAACGGGTGTAGGAGATTCAACAGGCAGTGGCTCAGTGCGTTGCCGACCTTGCAGCGGTTCAAGCAGAGTTGGAGGGACTTTGCACGAAGATCCCCACACCAACAAAGTGACTTGAGGGTGAGTCACGATGTTTGTGTTGGGGGCCTGTTGGGCGTGGAATCCCCCCCAAGGCATGTTTTAGGGCTTAAAGCCCAAGTTTTGACCAAGTGCATTGTAAAGACTCTGCTATTTGTGGGCGTGGAGCGCGACGTCATAATAGAGTCACATGGTTGTCCACCCTTGTTTTTGTAATGTAATGTCGGCTTGAAAGATCTACCCATGGTTTGTGGACCATGGGATTGTATAAATAGAGCGAGGCTCTACGTGTAGAAAAGACATCTAAGCATGAGGAGTCTAAGGGATTGATGAAGCAATGAGTCAAGTGTAAGTTGTGCCTTTGGGTTGTAGAGTAGGAGAAGGCTCTGCAAATGTGTGTGCAGAGGCCTAGTAGTCCGCAGCTGAGTGCGCAGAACCCTGCAGCTGAGTGCACAGGGCAGGTCGAGTCTGTAACTGTTGGAAGCATTAATAAAGAGAATTTATATCATATTTCTATGTATCTTTTCCTTTTTTATGTATTATGGGGATGAATTGCAAGTTTACTGTTTATTTGCTGCGCGAACTCATATGAATGTGTTGTATAAATAAATATAACATAAGGCATCCATTTACGCGAAGATAAATAACTGGTGTAAGAAGATAAGTAAGATCTCGTGTGTGACTTAGGGGAATAGTGCAGAGCGCTGCTCTAGCAGCACAGAAGCCCCACAGCGCCTAGTTAGGGTTGTGCAAAGGCGAATACATCAGGGCACGAAGGCTAGGGAAGTGCACGAAGCAACCTGCGTGCAGGGACTAACAGTTGGACCGAATCAACCCCTCAAACATCTCAAGGGTGCAGAAACCTAGTTCCAGCACCCCCCCATACTACTTCGGGTGAGACCTCAGTCCATGCTCCACGAATTGTTTCCGAAAGGGCCAGTAGCACAGGGATTTGTATGGCTAACTAACTCCGAACCTGGGTCAAGCCCCTATAAGCTAACAATAAAAATGGATAGGAACAAGATAGTAAATAAATATACTTACCATGAGTTATTGCACACCATTATTTATGTGTTGTTTAGCACTTTAATAAGTAGGGATAAAAATGTAAATATGCAAACTTACTAGTGGTTACTACCCACCAAAATATATGCAACTCTTTACCCCCTTAGTTGGCAATTAATTTTTCTATTTCATATGTCAATTTGTGATTTTTATGAAAGCATAATTTCCACTTAAGTTGTAGGGACTAAGCTACCATATGCATTTCCCTCTGTGAAAAGAGAAATTGTTTTTTTAGCACGTTCTTATGCAACACTTTGCCCCTTAGTTGGCAATTAATTTTTCTATTTCATATATCAATTTGAAATTTTTCATCTTAAGTGGGAGGACTAAGCTACCATTTGATGCATTTCCCTCTTTGGAAAGAGAAAAAAAAAATTAGCACGTTCTACTAGCTATCCCATAACTAAACTAACTACATGGGAAAAATTGCATGTTAGAGTATTGTTGCTCTTATCCATTAGGCCGAGAACATACATATTGAGCATTGCTTTTAAGTTTTGTGCTTGTTTAATCAGAGGTTTTATCATTGTAGAAGTTGTTGGCATGCTCAAGGGTAGAGCACATACAGAGAGTGGAACATTAGATTTTTATTTGCGAGATTATATCAAAAACTACAAATGTATAGTTTACATTCACAGTCTTGATATTGAGAGTGCAACATTGGATATTTTTTTTAATGATATTATATGAAGAATTACAAGTATATAGTTTACATTCATCGTCTTAATATTGTTCATCTTAAATATGCCTTATCTTCTAAGTTATACAATGATGAAATGTGTAATTGCATGGACAAGTATCCAAATACACCTGGAATATGGAAGGGGGAGCATATGAAAGCTTGGAAGCTCATTGTCAATGTCGTACACAAGCAAGGAGGTGTTTTCTTATGTCAAATTTGGCATATGGGAAGGGCTTCCCATATGGGTAAAGACATATGCATTGAACATTGTAAATTCCTACTATACCGATTGTGTATACCATATTCGTATTTGGATTGTGTATTTGTACATTCCTTCACGTTGCTCATATGTATTGGATTAAATTTATTTTTATATTAAAAATATATATTTTTTATTTGTACTTGGAAACCATTTTATATTTTATCCAAAGAAAAATAATTTTCTAAATTAATTAGGTTAAACTAATATTATTATATGTTTTTTTTTAAATGTAACTATTATCGGTCTTCATAATTATTGTTTGGTCCATGACATGATGTAATTCTTTTATTTGTCAAAAAGAAGAATGAAAAATGCAAAAGAAAATACATATGAAGCATGGGTTTCATACTTTAGTCATTGATTAATAGGTCAAAGCATCCATTGTATGCTTTTAGGTTATTGTCATGAATCATGGTCATTTTCATTATGTAAAAGACCCCTTTGGTCACTTGTATCAAAGAAAGAGAAATTAAGTTGTAATTGAAAATATCTAGAAAGGTCCCAAGGCCAAGTCGACCTAGAGAATGGTAAAGGAAGCTATTGGAAAAGGTATATAAAGGAGGAATCTCGACCTCCTTGAAGACATACATCATCATACATGTCCTTTTATCTGATTTAAGGAAGTATGAAGATATTAAAAGGCTAAGAGACCTTTGCGAAGGGAAGAAAAAAATTTGTAATTTTCAAAAGTTTAAACTTACTTATTTTTTTCTCTTATATGTGAGTTCACTGACTCAGTTTCTAGGGTTTCCACAGTTTTGAATTGCAGAATAATTGTTATGCAAGGAATGATGGTGGACTTGGTTCTTGGTGAAGGTGTGGGGTCTAGTTTTGGTCTTGGGAATCTCCTTTGTTGTTGATAAGAAGATAATTTCTTGTCGGTTTTCCCCTTTGGAGCAATTTTTCCCTGGCTTAGAGCTTATATCTTGTGTTCATGTGATCTCTACATTTTTTGGAATTTATTTGATGATAAGAACATAAGAATAATCAATTTAAAGGAAAACCTAACATCAAAAGTAAATGTCAAGTAAAGGAAAGTGTAAAGTTAAAAATGTTGCACTTATCCATTTTCCCAACATGGTTTGACAGCTAAGGACAAGGTTTTAGGCAGCTGTAAGGTCACTAGTTTCCAAGAAGAAAGGTATAAGATAAGATATCCAAAATTCTAGATTGGTTTAGGCTTATAGAAGTAAGGAGAATCAAAATCCATAGAGAAGTATGGTCCTAAACTTACACAATTTCTCACCCAACCTCAAGTCGAAGATATAATGATAACTCGAAGGTCCAAAAATTGTAGTAAGAAGTTTAACTCAGAGGTTCTAAAATTGCAGTGAGGGGTCTGAAAAATGCAGTAGTCTGAGATTGCAGTAAGGTCGAGAAGCAACCCTGAGATAACCTTATTTTCATCTTCGGAGGCACAATCTTGTAGCATTTAAAGAGAAGTCTTAAATTCTGTGTTTGAGGACCAAGTCTAATAGGCACTAAGAATCAATGTTTAAAGCCTACAAGAAGAATATAGGAAGCAAACTTGTGATAAGAGGCCGAGGAATTAGAAAGGATGATTAGCACACGAAAATTGCCCTTATCATCACTTTTCAGAGATATGTGAAGAGAACTAACCTAGGTCGAAAGTCCTATAGAAGAAATCAAAGATCCAGCTGAGAAAAAATAAGTCCTGAAATTACCTTTTCTGAGAAATTAAATCAAACTTCAGTAGGCTAGAAATAGGCATCTAACCATAAGAGAGAAAACTCCTACTGGAGGAACTAGGTCGACCTGTACAGAAGGCCTTATAGGCATATTCTAAAGGCATATGCAACAAAATGAGAAGCTCTATTTTAAGGGTCAAAGTCACAAGAAAAGAATATTAGAAGTACCTAATCCAAAGACACCTATGGAAAGCAATGTTAGAATAATCCCTACATTGACATAAAGACAAGAGAAGCAACTCATCTTGGGTTGTGACATTATAAAATTATTAAGAGAAATACTTTCATGGAGTCTTTGGAGCCAGTGGAAGAAGCATAGCTTGAAGGACTCTAGCAGTAAGCATCAATTAATCATCTTAAGAAGAACATATCAACTTGGCATTGCTCTTGGAAAGATCATGAGATCTTAGGAGGTAGAATTTGGCTTTAACATCAATAAAAGATCGTGACAACAATAGAAATGACAATGTCTTCAACTATGAGACCTAGAAGAAAGGTTTCTAGCATACTTATAGTGATCATGGAGGACTAATGTATGTATAATTATTTTTATGCATAGATGAATTAAGGGTCTAATATGAAGTGTATTAGGGTTTTGTGACATGCTTTACTTTAGGATTTTTAGTCTTCATCTTGTTGAAGGTATTTAGTATCTAGGGACTATAAACCCAAATGGTGCTTGGAATAGGAAACCCTAGTCAAGAAAGAAAACCTAACCCTCATATGTTTTTTCCCTCATAGAAACCCTAGCTTTTTGTTTCTAAAGTTAGTAGGTAGTCTACGACATATGGAAAACCCTTGTGAGGGTGGAATTGGATGAAAATTTGGGTTCAAACCCTAAGGTTGATGTTTCAAAGGTAAATATCAAGGAACTTAGGGTTTCGATATGAAAACCCTAGGAATTCTTCCTCTAAGATACCATGGAATCTCTAGATTGTCAAAATTATAACCATGCTTGTGTACTTGTATATTTTTCTTGGTGGTACTTGTCAGCGAATAATGCAAGTATATAATCAAGGAAACAAAATGATATGGATGTATAAGAAAAGTTGATATTATTCCATGAAGAACATGATGAATGGAGGGAACTGAAAAGACCCTGATGAAACTAATTGTAACTTGGTAATAAAGTTGGATCCTTGGGCACTCTAATGCATAAAGGTAGACTCATGTGGAGATGGACCACGAAGATGTTGACGATTTGTTGAGAAGATCATCATGATGAGGTATACATGATGACAGTTGAGGCAAGTTCAACTATGTGAATGTTAGAACATTAAAATTTGGTATCTGGCATCTATGAAGATCAAGATGTGCTCATCTTGGATTTGGAAGGTATAAGTGTGAGAAGATAACCTGAAGGTAAAAGAGGAAGATAATTTTCGTAAGGAAGCTATGATCAGCTTCAATTTTGGGAAGGTTCATTGATAAATTCAAGATGAAATTGATGTGAAAGATCGATAACTCCATGATCCATGATACCATGAAAGGAAGCATGCTCTGTGCAATGAAATGTGGAAGAAAGAGGGAGCTTCTTCTATTTTCAAGAGATAAACATTTTATTCCATTTTCTTCAATATATTGTTGTTGATTCCATTTATAACTTTATTTAACTATATATTTTCTTGTTAAGATGATTGTATGTATATTCCAAAGACTATTCGTCAAATATGAAGTCAAGAGGTTGTAGCTAGACTCAGAGGGAGCCTAGAAGGGAAATTTAAATCTTGAAAGAATTTTGAAGAAGAAGCCTTGATTCATAGGGAGCCTCATAATAAAACTTGAAAAATCAAAGCACCTCCCCTATCTTGAAAAATACATGATTGTGTGAAAAGATGTAAGAACAAGCCAAAAGGTAAGTCTCGTGCCTAAGAAAGACTTCATGATGGGCATGATGGAAAGAGGAAGTTGTTATGATGATATTGAATCTTCCACATTGATGATTAAAGATGGAGTTCTACCTCATTGTTACCTCAAGATGTAACGTGAAAAGAAAATAATTACCTCAGAAAGAGGCTTAATGAGTTGGTGTACCTTAGGATGAATACCCTGTATGATGGTACTCGGGGTTGGCATCTTGGAAGTTAGCTTAGATGATATCTAGATCCTTATTAGGGTGGATATATTCTTCTATATGATATCTAAATCCAAGTTAGGGTTGGTATCTTGACCTAGATGGTATCTTGATCCCTGTTAGGGTTGGTACTTTGCCAGGTAGCCTAGATGGTACCTAGATCCATGTTGGTGTCTTGGCAAGTAGCCTAGGTGGCACTTGGATCCTTTTTTATCTGGTTCCTTGGTAGGTAGCCTAGATGACACCAATATCCTTGTTGAGTTGGTATCTTAGAAGATAGCCTGGATGATACCTAGAACCATGTTAGGGTTGGTGTCTTGACAGGTAGCCTAGATGGCACCTAGATCCCAGTTGGGATGGTACCTTGGTAGGTAGCCTAAATGGTACCTAGATGGGTTGACACATTGGTAGTTAGCCTAGATGGTATCTATATATCTAAAATTATACATGTTGTTTGTTATAATCTTCTTATGAGAACATTTCAATTGAGTATTGTCCTTGTACCATTTAAAATTATGAATATCTCCATAGTTAAGCGGGAGTGTTGGAAAATGTAACTAGTATTAGTCTTCATAATTATTGTTTGGTTCATGACATGATGTAATTATTATATTTGTCAAAAAGAAGAAAGAAAAATGTAAATAAAATATTTATGAAGCATGGGTTTCATGCCTGAGTCATTGATTTGTTAAAAATGGCAACAAGAAATTCCAATTTAATTTGTCCTTGAATTAAATTGTGAATTAATATTTAATTCTATTCTTATAGCAACTTGTAAATGGTTAATTAAGTTTAATTGACGTAATTGACTTAGGAATTTCGAGTTATAAGTCTATCTGGAGTCATGTAGGTGTGATCCTAAATTTTAGGGGTCTAAGTTGAGTTCTATGGACTTGTAATTAGATAACTCAATTCAACTGAGTTATAGTCAGTTAAACTAGTTCTAACTATTATATGAATTAGTAGAGGTTTAGTAGTGAGTCAGTGCACCAGTACATCCTCAGTGCCACACCAGTTAACGAAAGATTCACTCACAAATAACACATGCATGTCAGTTTAGAGGAAGAGTCAGTTAAGACTAGACTGCAGGGACAGTGTACTATCAATTTATGATTTTCCGAGTTGCACAGATCATGCATGCAATCAGTTATGGACCTAAGTTTGGATTGCACAGTTTTGGAAGAATGATTTCCCAATTAAATATGGGTTGATCCTCTTAGGAATTTCGCAAGGAAATAGGGTCTTGGTAGGCAACAGAATTGGCTAAGTGTTGGCTAGAGCAGGCTTGTGAGGTAGAGAGTTGATCATACTTGTGTAGGGATTGTTCTAGTGAGAACAAGCATTGCATTTTCTTCTTGGATTTCTGATTAATGCAATATATATAGTCAGGGCTTTGGGCAGTTTCTTTCCCCAGAGAAATATTATGTTATGTGCAATTGCTATTCTTCCTCTTGTTGATTATTGTTTTCAGCGATCATTATTGGTTTCCACTGTTGACAGTAGAGTAGAGTCTTGTCCTGTGTTTTAGATTCCTAAGCCACCAACATTGGATGCTAATGATATGGCCGAATGGAGAAAGTGTGTGGTAAAGGCGAGGCACATTATTCTTGAGGGAGTTTGGGACCACATTATCTCAAGTCTCCATGGAAAGGAAACTGTGTATGATATGTGGAAGGCATTGACGAACCTGTTTCAGAATAGTAGTGACCATAAGAAGTTGGCACTAAAGGACAAACTCAAAAATATCAACATGGAGAAGGACGACTCAATTCTAAAATACTTAACCAAGTTCACTCATTGTGGAGATGAGCTTGGAAGTGTTGGGATTACTATTGTTGAGGATGATATGGTGAGCTTAGTACTTCTAGGACTCCCCAAGAGTTGGCATAGTTATCAGGGATCTGCCAATGGGAGGGAGAAGCTACGAGATTGGGAATGACTGTGGTTGGATTTGGTACAGGAAGAGATTCGGAGGAGCACCAAGGATGGATCCTCATCAAAGACTGATGATGAGGAAAATTGTGCCTTAGTGGGTAAGGCAAAGAAAGGGAAGGGGAAGGTGTCCCATTCCAAATTGGATTCTTTTCATGGAGGCAAGAAGAAGGACATGTCGAAATTCAAGTGCTTTCATTGTCATGAGCTGGAACATTTTGCTACAAATTGTCTAATCAAGAAGTTCAAGAAGAAGTCCTCAGGAGGAGCAGCAGGTGAGGCTCTTGCCTCAAAATTGAATTGGACTTTACCCTCATCACATGCATGGTGTCATTAATTATGGGTAGTGTATGGTACCTAGACAATGGAGCTTCTTTCCACATAACTGGTAAAAAGGATATCTTCAGTGACTTGGAGGAGAAGGATCTCCATATGCATATCGAGATGGGTGATGGCGGGACTATAGTGCTACCGAGTTGGGTACAATTACCTTTCAGAGGGAGTCAGGTGCTCCCCTCACTTTGCAATATGTTATGTATGTTCCCGGTTTGAAGAAGAACTTGGTATATGTTTCCATGTTCAAGGATAGAGGCTATGATGTGATCTTTAGTAAAGGAACGGTGTTCCTTCGTCACATAGCCATGGCATAGGTAAAGAGGATAGGGATTCGGGTGAAGAATATTTATGAGTTGGAGGTAGAATATTGTGCTACCTTGAGCATGAATGCAGAGAAGGTCTAGAGACGAGACATTGGTGAGTTGTGGCACAGATTGTTGGGTCACTTATATCATGGCACTTTGAAAATCATGCAAAAAATTTCTATCACTCTTCCCAAAGGTACACTACAGCAAGTTGACACATGCAAAGGATGTACTTTGGGAAAAATCACCAAAGCTTCCTTTCACAACAAAGACAGTTGAGCACGGGAGATCCTCAATTAAGTCCATTCAGATGTGTGTCGACCATTCTTGATAGCATCCACGGCCAAACATAGGTATTATGTTATATTTGTTGATGATTTTTCTCGTAAATGATGGATCTTTTTCATGCAGAAGAAAGATCAAACTTTTGCAAAATTTTGTGAATTTAAAGCATTGGTCGAGAAAGATACTGGCAGGAAGGTTAAAGCTCTCAGGAGTGATAACGGTGGAGAGTATGTGTCAAATGAGTTTAAAAACTTCTGTGCGACATAAGGGATTAAACGGGAGTTGATAACACCCCATAACCCACAACAAAATGGGGTGGATGAAAGGAAGAATAGAAGCATTGTAGGGGAAGCATGGGCGATGTTGCATGATCAGGGCCTACCACTACACTTGTGGGTCGAGGCATGCAACATAGTTGTTTATTTGCATAACAGAATCCCTCATCGGATTCTTGGGATGACTACCCCAGAGAAGGATTTCTCAGGGAAGAGACCAGATGTGGGTCACTTCAAGATTTTTAGGTCATCGATATATTGCCATGTGACCAAAGATGCATGGAAGAAGCTTCAGTCAACCATAGAGTTGGGGATATTTGTGGGGTACATTGAAACACCTCATAACTATTAGGTGTATCTGTCAACTAGCAGGATGACATTGGTTCACAGGGATGTAAAATTCGATGAAGAAAAGGCCATGCATTGTTCCCTTGAGAGGGAGCTTCAACTACATGTGGTTGAGGATCTTTTGGATCCTAAGGAGGAGGCTCAAATTGATGTGGAGCAGACACGTGTAGAGGATCTAGGAGTGGAGACATCCACTCAGGCAGAGTCTTCCGGAGATCGGAGAAAGCGCACCAAATATGCTGACAGATTATTGTGGGGTGTGAGAGAGAATGTGGGAGCACCCACATCACAACACAGGAAAAGGACTTCACCCGAGAGGTACACTGGATACATGGCTCTTATGATCGGATGTGTGGAGAAAGAGCCATCTTCCTTTGAGGAGGCAATGCAGCAACCGGTTTGGGTTGATGCCATGGTGTAGAAGTATGACTCCATTGTTCGTAACAGTGTTTGGATGTGGTCCCAAGACTGGCAGACAAGTTAGTGGTGAGTTCCTGATGGATTTACAAGGTAAAGAACATAGCGTATGGTAGTGTGGAGAAACATAAGGTAATGTTTTTGGCTTGAGGCTTTTCTCAGGTAGATGGGATTGACTATGATGAGACCTTTGCTCCTGTTGCAAGGTACTCATCAATCAAATCCATTTTGGCATTATCAGCACAGATGAGTTGGAAGATACATCAGATGGATGTAAAGACAACCTTCCTTAAGGGAAATATTGAGGAAGAGGTGTACATTGAGCAGCTTGAAGGTTTTGAGACCTTTGACCATGAGTCACATGTGTGCCGACTCAAGTGAGTGTTGTATGGGCTGAAGCAAGCACCCCATGCTTGGTACACTAGGATCGATAGCTACTTCATTGAGTTGGGCTTCACCAAAAGTGAACTAGATGTGAACTTGTACCATATTGTGGTGGAAGGTAAATTGTTGATTATTATTTTATATGTCGAAGATTTGATTTTGACAAGTGATGATAAGTTGATCAAGTCTTGGAAGGAGGATCTTGCAAGAGAGTTCAAAATGAAGGACTTGGGGCTCATGCACTACTTTTTGGGCATGGAAGCATGGCAAGGTGATGGGGACTTTTTGTCTCTCAGGGAAAGTATGCCAACAAGATACTGAAAAGCTTACACATGGAGAGCAGTAAACCCATGGAGACTCCTCTAGCATGTAAATGGAGGAAGGAGGATGCTACTTTGGGTGAAGTAGTGGAAGTTATTGTTTACAGGCAGCTTGTGGGTTCACTCATGTATTTGGTGAAAACATGACCAAACATGTGTTATGCAGTTAACCATCTTAGTCAAGCGATGGTTAGGCCTACCAAGTTGTATTGGAAGGTAGCCAAGCATGTGTTGAGATACCTCAGAGGCACTACTTAGTATGGACTGTGGTACAGACGTACAGAGGGAGTGAAGCTTCAAGGCTTCATTAATGCAGATTGGACAGGGAGTCCATCTAATAGGAAGCACACATCAGGAGGGATCTTCAGTATTGGATCAACATTTGTTTCTTGGTACAACACGAAATAGAGATCAGTTGCACTCAATTTGGCAGAGGCAGAGTACATGTCTGCTAGTCAAGTAGCATGTGAGGCCATCTGGATGAGAAATATTCTGATTTGTTTGTTTTCTTAGCAGATGGATCCAACTGTGATTTACTATGATAATCAGAGTTGTATCAAACTCTCTAAAAAACTGGTTTTTCATGATCGGTCCAAGCATATTGATATCTGATATCATCATCTTTGAGATTGTGTACAGAGGTAGATTATGTTGTTGGAGTACATTCCCATAAAGAAGCAGGATGTTGACATTTTGACAAAGGCATTGTCAAGATGTAATTTCTAGTTTCATAGAGACAGGACCGAGGTAGCTGATAATCCATTTCTTTTTGAGAGGGAATGTTAAAAATAGAAACAAGAATTTCCAATTTAATTTGCACTTGAATTAAATTGTGAGTTAAAATCAAATTTTATTCTCATAAAAATTTGTAAATAGTTAACTAAGTTTAATTGACTTAATTGACTTAGGAATTTCGAGTTGGAAGTCTGTCTGGAGTCATGTAAGTGTGATTCCTAAATTTTAGGTGTCCATATTGAGTCCTTTGGAGTTGTAATTGTAGAAATTCCCACTGTAGATCACCTGATAATGCAATATACTAAAGAAAAATACAAGATCTACTTCTACAACAAACTTTGCAGAAGCTTAATCAATTTGAGCTAGATCAATCAGAACACATATAACAAAGAAGAAGAATTCATACACATGAAACACAGAAGAATACTTTGGGGAAAGCCTCAGCTAAAAACCCTGATCTTTGTATTATCATACAAGTGGAAATATGTCTGAATTACACAAAGCTTTAGCTCACAAGCTATCCAGCTCTCAGTACAATCCCTCTGCTTCTCATAGACAGTCAAAGGCTTCTCACAAACCTTCTCCTCTGCCCTCCAAGCCTCCTATTTCCTTGCGCAGTTTTTCCTGGGTCCTCAAGCTATCACCTGTGTGTAATAATCCCTCACACACTACTCTGACCTCTGAAATAACTACACAAACCTGAAGGAGATAATTCCTTCTGCATGGATGAGTTTCCTATATAGGAAAATTCCTTCAACTGATAGTACATTATCCCTTCCTTTAATCTCAATTGGGTCTTTCTCTGAACTGACATGCATGAGTTATTTATGAGAGAATATTCAGTTATCTAGAGTAGCAGTTATATGCATGCAAGCATTAACTAACTGAACTCACAATTTGTTCCTCCAACTGTTTGGAACTAACTTAACTGGACTTAACTCAGTTAATTGAGCTAACTAATTACAACTCAAATACAACTCATCCTTAGACTGCATGTTTGATTTTCTCTAACTAAATAACTCAAGATGAATTAATTAATTATTTTTCAAATAGCTAGTGAGACTAAATTCGAATTTTACTTCACTATTTTAGTTTAGGGACTAACTAAAATAGGAATCTATCCCGAACTACTAAAAATAGCAATGTTATTTTTAGCACTTCCATTTTTCATCCCTTGTTGCTCAATCCAGCACTGGTACCCGAACTGCTATTTATGGCAGTGCTATTTTTAGCACTTTTATTTTTAGCATTTCTTGTTGCTATTTTCAACACTCCCTCTCAACAAGAAAGGCATTCAACTCGAACCTGATCCTGAACCTTTGGAATGTTTTGCATGCAACACTTCTCCCAAGTGTTGTTACTCCAACAACTCTAGAAACAAAAAAAATCTCCCAACTGACCTCCCTATTGGGCTAGAAACATCCTCTGATGTTGAAGCTTCCTCTGCCACTAACAAGTGCTCCCTCTGTGACCTCTGAGCTGCTGCAACACTCCATGCATCTCGCACCGTTGCACACCTCTCTGTGCCATCCTGCACTAGTGCAACACTCCTGTGCCTCTCACATTGTTGCAGCCTACTAGCTCTGTGCTATCTTGGGATTCCTACACTGTATCTCTCTCTGCCGCTCCATCCGCATCTGTCTCTACCCACTCAGCCATTCCTACTACTCCTCGTCGGGGCTTCCGTAGCAAGGTCTAATCAAAGAGGTTTGGTACCTCAATGATCTTGCCCCTATTCCAGCCTTCTTGGGACTATCACTCCACATTGCCCCACCTCCGACCTAGAGGTATGGATGCATGTGATCCCTCTACCCACTTGGCTTGAAATTCCCCCCCTACTAGAGGTCTCTACATGAGTGGATGCCTCCACTCTGTCTCCTCTTGGCTGCCCCAGTTGTGGCTGCTCCACAACCTCCTTAAGCTACTTCACCAATCGTGTCTCCTCCACAATTGTCTGAGACTTCTTCTAGCGCTGCATGTTGAGAGGTAATGTATTTTCCCTCTCAACCACCAAGTCTCTAACCTCTGCCTTGCTCCTTAAGGCTTTGCATGCATCTTGAACCTCAAGAGTATACAAGTTCCTAGCTAGCACACCAATTTGTTCATCTTTCTCGTCGTCACGAAATTTTCTGGAAAAAGAGTTGATTTTAAATCAGTGATATCTCCCTCATCTGAACTACAATTCAGCGGATTTTTTTTTTTTGAATTTGGGTCTTTTTCCGCAAGGAATCCAGATCTACTATTTGTTTCTAAAAGTTTTGCACAAAAAATTTCAGATTTGCTTTGAAAACTTATGACCCAAAACTCAAAACTTCAAAATCTCCTCTCTATGTATACTATTCTCTGCTTTGATAACCTTTGCTCTAATACCATGTATAATTTTTCTACAAATCAGCTAGCTTTGATACCATGTAGAAATTCCCATTGTAGATCGCCTGATAATGCAATATACTAAAGAAAAATACAAGATCTACTTCTACAACAAACTTTGTGGAAGCTTAATCAATTTGAGCTAGATCAATCAAAACAAATATAACAAAGAAGAAGAAATCATACACATGAAACACAGAAGAATACTCTGGGGAAAGCCTCAGCTAAAAACCCCGATCTCTATATTATCATACAAGTGGAAATATATCTGGATTACACAAAGCTTTAGCTCACAAGCTATCCAACTCTCAGTATAATCCCTCTTTTGCTCATAGACAGTCAAATGCTTCTCACAAACCTTCTCCTCTGCCCTCCAAGCCTCCTATTTTCTTACGCAGCTTTTCCTGGGTCCTCAAGTTGTTACCTGTGTGTAATAATCCCTCACACACTGCTTTGACCTCTGAAATAACTGCACAAACCTGAAGGAGATAATTCCTTCTGCATGGACGAGTTTCCTATATATGAAAATTCCTCCAATTGATTGTATATTGTCCCTTCCTTTAATCTCAACTGGGTCTTTCTCTGAACTGACATGCATGAGTAATTTATGAGAGAATATTCAGTTATCTAGAGAGCAGCAGTTACATGCATGCAAGCATTAACTAACTGAATTCACGATTTGTTCCTCCAACTGTTTGGAACTAATTTAACTGGACTTAACTCACTTAACTGAGCTAACTAATTACAACTCAAATACAACTCATCCTTATCTCCTTAATTAAGGGATAACTTCCTCAATCAAAGGGATAACTGTTGCATGTCTTCACATAGACTGCATGTTTGATTTTCTCTAACTAATTAACTCAAGATGAATTAATTAATTATTTTTCAAACAGCTAGTGAGACTAAATTCGAATTTTACTTCACTATTTTAGTTCAAGGACTAACTAAAATAGGAATCTATCCAGAACTACTAAAAATGGCAATGTTATTTTTAGCACTTCCATATTTCATTCCTTGTTGCTCAGTCTAGCACTGGTACCCAAAATTCTATTTATAGCAGTGTTATTTTTAGCACTTCTATTTTTAGCATTTCTTGTTGCTATTTTCAACACTCCCTCTCAACGAGAAAGGCATTCATCTCGAACCCGATCCTAAACCTTTGGAATGTTCTGCATGCAACACTTCTCCCAAGTGTTGTTACTCCAGCAACTCTAGAAACAAAAAATCTCCCAACTGACCTCCCTGTTGGGCTAGAAACATCCTCTGATGTTGAAGCTTCCTTTGCCGCTGACAAGTGCCCCCTCTGTGATCTCTATGATTCTGCAACACTCCATGCATCTCGCATCGTTGCACACCTCTCTGTGCCATCCTGCACTAGTGCAACACTCCTGTGCCTCTCGCATTGTTGCAACCTGCTAGCTCTGTGTTGTCTTGGGATTCCTGCACTGTAGTTCTCTCTGCCGCTCCATATGCATCTATCTCTACCCACTCAACCAGTCCTGCTACTCCTTGTCGGGGCTCCCGTAGCAAGGTCTAATCAAAGAGGTTTGGTACCTCAATGATCTTTCCCCTATTCTAGCCTTCTTGGGACTCTCACTCCACATCGCCCCACCTCCGACCTGGAGGTATGGATGCATGTGATCCTTCTGCCCACTTGGCTCAAAATTCCCCCCCTACTGGAGGTATTTTCATGAGTGGATGCCTCCACTTTGTCGCCTCTCGGCTTCCCCAGTTGTGGCTACTCCACAACCTCTTGAAGCTGCTTCACCAATCGTGGCTCCTCCACAATTGTCTGAGACTTCTTTTGGCACTGCATGTTGAGAGGTAATGTATTCTCCCTCTCAACCACCAAGTCTCTAACCTCTACCTTGCTCCTCAAGGCTTTGCATGCATCTTGAACCTCAAGAGCATGCAGGTTCCTAGCTAGCACACCAATCTGTTTCATCTTTCCCGCCGTCACGAAATTTTCTGGAAAAAGAGCTGATTTTAAATCAGTGATATCTCCCTCATCCGAACTCCAATTCAGCCGATTTTTTTTTTGAATTTGGGTCTTTTTCTGCAAGGAATCCAGATATACTGTTTGTTTCTGAAAATTCTACACAAAAATTTTCAGTTCTTCTCTGAAATCTCGCGGCCCAAAACTCAAAACTTCGAAATCTCCTCTCTATGTATACTGTTCTCCACTTTGATAACCTTTGCTCTGATACCATGTAGAATTTTTCTACGGATCAGCTAGCTCCGATACCATGTAGAAATTCCCACTGTAGATCACCTGATAATGCAATATACTAAAGCAAAATACAAGATCTACTTCTACAACAAACTTTGCAGAAGCTTAATAAATTTGAGCTAGATCAATCAGAACACATATAACAGAGAAGAAGAAATCATACACATGAAACACAGAAGAATACTCTGGGGAAAGCCTCAGCTAAAAACCCCGATCTCTGTATTATCATACAAGTGGAAATATGTCTAGATTACACAAAGCTTTAGCTCACAAGCTATCCAGCTCTCGGTACAATCCCTCTGCTACTCGTAGACAGTCAAAGGCTTCTCACAAACCTTCTCCTCTGCCCTCCAAGCCTCCTATTTCCTTGCGCAGTTTTTCCTGGGTCCTCAAGTTGTCACTTGTGTGTAATAATCCCTCACGCACTACTCTGACCTCTGAAATAACTGCACAAACCTGAAGGAGATAATTCCTTCTGAATGGATGAGTTTCCTATATAGGAAAATTCCTCCAATTGATAGTACATTGTCCCTTCCTTTAATTTCAACTGGGTCTTTCTCAAAACTGACATACATGAGTTATTTATGAGAGAATATTCAGTTATCTGGAGAGCAGCAGTTACATGCATGCAAGCATTAACTAACTGAACTCACAATTTGTTCCTCCAACTATTTGGATCTAATTTAATTGGACTTAACTCGGTTAACTAAGCTAACTAATTACAACTCAAACACAACTCATCCTTATCTCCTTAATTAAGGGATAACTTCCTCAATCAAAGGGATAACTGTTGCATGTCTTCACATAGACTGCATGTTTGATTTTCTCTAACTAATTAACTCAAGATGAATTAATTAATTATTTTTCAAACAGCTAGTGAGACTAAATTCGAATTTTACTTCACTATTTTAGTTCAGGGACTAACTAAAATAGGAATCTATCCCGAACTACTAAAAATAACAATTCTATTTTTAGCACTTCCATTTTTCTTTCCTTTTTGCTCAGTGCAGCAATAGTACCTAAACTGCTATTTATAGAAGTGCTATTTTTAGCACTTCTATTTTTAGGATTTCTTGTTGCTATTTTCAACAGTAATTAGATAACTCAGTTCAACTAAGTTATATTCAATTAAACTAGTTCTAATTGCTGGAGGAACTAGTAGAGGTTTAGTAGTGATTTAGCACCAGTGCACCCTCATTGCCACACCAGTTAATTGAAGATTCACTCTCAAATAACTCAAGCATGTCAATTCAGAGTAAGACCCAGTTGAGACTAGACTGCAAGGACAGTGTACTATCAGTTGTATGATTTTCCGAGTTGTACATATCATGCATGTCAATTCAGAGGAAGACTCAATTGAGACTAGACTGCAGGGATAGTGTACTATCATTTGTATGATTTTCCTAGTTGTACAGATCATGCATGTTGTTGGTTCACTAAGATGTCTTTTTACAGGCAATCTTTATTCCTACATTAATTGTCAACCCAAGGTAAGTCTTTTTATCTTAAGAGTGTCAGCACAATCTATGCAGTGAATTTAGAGGTTAGTTAAAGGTAAATCATTGCAATCACTAATAACTATCTCTTCAACTCAATTCACACAACTCTTAAAGAAATAACTAAGGAAGAAATGACTCTAAAAGAACTCTTAACACACTCTGCAATTCTATCTACTTATTCCAAAATCAAATGAATCTAAATGTGAATGCAAAGAATCATGCTTGGCAACCTTCAAATAGAATTAAAACTAACTCACTCAATCAAGAAAGAGAATTGTAACAACTGAATAGCAATGTTAATCTATAGCAAATCAGAATTGAACAGCAAATCCTAATTGAACGGCAATCTTGATTGAACGGAAATTCCCAATTGAACAAAAATTGAGAATTGAACAGCAAGCAAGCAAATACAATAAATGATTTCTAAACAACAACTATTCTCTGTAAGCAGATTATGGAAATCAATTAATACTATCTCTAAGATCTATGATATCATAACTCAGAATGAACAACAATCTACTACTGAAACTAATATAACCAATCAAATCAAAGCATTACTCAAATACATCACACGACCAAGTATGAATCGAAATGAATAGAAATATGAATTGGAATCGTCAATCCTCACAATAAGTGAAATAATATCAACTGAACATTAACAATAAATAAAGATTCAAATGGAAAGATTATAACACAAGAAAGCAGTACAACTTCTCTTGACCGGGCCTAGAGTTGCCAAAAGTGTTCACTAAGGAATACTCAGAATATAAGTGAAGATCAAACGCAGTCTTTCTTCATTAATATAAGTAACCAAATTACAGTTGCACTAAGATAACAATATTATCTATCTCAGAAAGAATAATTATAAATTACATAAGTCTGGACTAATCTTCGTTGCCTTTCGACCTTATATATAATAGTAGAAGAGTAAACTAGATAAAACGGGATCCTTAGGCTTAGGGGATCCTGAGGATTTTGCAATACATAATCTGATTCTATCATGAAATAGTATTGGTCTTCCTAGTCTCTCGTTGCCTTGCCTATTTCAGATGTTGTCTTTCCCTTTTACGACCTGGTGCTTCTCTGTCAAGTGAACGACTATTGACCAATCCGTGTCTTCTACACACAAGGATAGTAAAAAGTCAGTTTCTTGTGCTAGATTTATCTAATTTGTTACCAAGTGCTTTCATCCAACTTTAACTGTAATTTTATTTATTTCAATCCATAAACAGAGATAATCATGTAAGGATAAATACGAAATAAAGCAATTACTAAGGAGAAAATATACCTTTTTCTTGACCCAACATACTCCCCAGCTTACCTTGTTGCATGTCCTCATGCAATTAAATAGTTGATGTGTAGCTGAGTTAGGGAGTAGGTAGGATATACCTCCTCCTTATAATGTCTGAAGCCATTTTTCTTCTTTAATATAGCAAAAGCCTGGGTAACATCTTGATCCTTCAAGGTGTAATCATAGCGTTAGTTATCTGGAGGATACCATATGATTGGAGTCCTATACCGACATCCTATCCATTCAGGTCCCATAGTCAAAATCATGTTACTGTATTTATAGAAATGAGAGGAAGCGGATTTAAAGTTCTGATATCCAAATGGTTCTTGATTTCTAATAGTAATGCTAGAGGCTTCCTACCTTTGTCTAGATGCAAACAAGGGTTCCTCCTTAATCTCTTGGAAGTAGTCCTTTCCAGCTTGTATAACATCTGTATGAAATGGCCCCAATTGTCCTATAACACCCTCTCGCTTCATGAATTGTTTTTGTTTACTCAAGAGCTGCAGGGGTTTGGTTGGTTCCCCTCTTACCCATAGGTCAATTCCTTCTTCATACCTCCTAAAAGTGTTGTGGGCCTTGACCCACTTGAGTTGATTAGTAGCGAAAGAGAGAAATTTCTGGAGTTGTACATCACCTATAAAGGGGCCAAGGTTGTTGTCCTTGTCGTCTTCCAAAAAGAAATTGTGCATATAAAGCTCACAAAGGAGGTGTTGTACTTGCTCGTTCTGTTCTCTAAAGCATTTGACAAAATCTAGGGTGGTTTTGATTTCCAAAGGCTTACTAGCCTTAGCAGCTTTGATTTTCAACAGGAGGAACCTTTCCAAGAGGAATAGGGCATAATTTGTAGCAGGGGCTCTACATGACAAGGTGTCTGAATAAAGAGAGCAGACAGTTTCCAACTTCTCTTTAGCCCTCTATAATTTCTCTCGTGCTTTCTCAACCTTTTTATGTTCAGCCCTGAACTGAGCAAAGGTCTCATCCTTAGTTATGGTTAGTGTCGTAAACTTTTTCTTTAATTCCTTATGTACCCTCAGGGGTACTACCTCCTCCTTGTGCTAGGCTAATTCTTGTTGAACCTTCAGTAGTTCATTCTGTAGTCTGCTAATAAATGCCTCCCTGATTAGGGGAATATAAGCAGGTGTCTCTTATGTTTGGGTTTCTCCTTCTTGGGTCTCCATGGGATCGATCTAAACAATAGCTTCAGCTACCTCTTGAATCATGCAATGACCAATTGGAATGTCCTCTTCAGCATCTGTTTGAACAACAGTATCTATGGTAGGGTGGTCTGTTTGGGTCTCCCATGAGAAAACATAGGGGTCCTCGGTTTGCATTTCAGTGTCTTCTACAAGGCACGACTCTGTCTGAGTTTCCTTTGGACAAGCCAAAAGATCCTCAGTTTGGGTCTTAACATCCCTTCCAAAACAATGTTCTGTCTATGTGCCTATGGTCTCTTTTTCTACTTTCAAACTCTTGGCTCTAATGGCCTCCTTTAACCACTGCCTTAGTTGCCCAATTATTCGCTTTTGTTTCCTATACTTCTTAAGAACTTTTCTAAGCCTGTCCCTCTAGGACTTATTTATCCTGGGACTTCCAACCGGTGATGGGTTAACTACATTGTCCTCTGGTTCCTGTATAGTTGGTAATGTGTCAACATCAGGGAGGGTTCCATCTGGAACATTATCTCCCAATGGAGCTTCAACTTCTAGCTCCGCTTTATCATGGATTTCTCTTTCAGAAGATCCCAATACAACGGTTTCTCCTGAACAATTGTCATTCTCTAAGTTTCCTTCTGTGTAGGCCTCATCCTTAGGGGACTTAGAAAAAAGAGTATTACCTAGTTGATTTTCATCTACCAGGGTTTCATCTATAGGGTTTTCTTCAACTGGGGGGTCCACTGGACTTGTGTCTACTGCTTGATTTTCTCCTCTAGTGACATCTTCTTCATGTACCCCCGCTTCAAGGGGTTTTTCCACAGAAGGAATTGATTCCCTCTATTCTTCCACAGAAACACTGAATGGCAGGGTTTGCTCAGTAGAATAGTTGGGGGTGCAATTTTGTTCTTCAGCATTCCTGGATTGTTCTTTACCTTCTCCAAATATTCCCATGTTTTCCAATACCCTGGCCACTTCCTCCTCATAGTCTTGCAAAGGGGAATTTTGCAAACTTGAAAGTCATGTGCAGGATGGTCCAACCTCATCTTCTTGAATTGGGATACTTCGATGGGTTCTCACTCATGTAGAGCACCTATGTTTTGATGGGTTCAAGGGCACAGAGGAATTCTTTCTTTTCAGTGTCTTTCTTGGACCTGGGGTTCTTGGACCTGGGGTTCTTGGCCCTTGTTGCTCTATTACTTTGTTTGCTAGGGGTGGAGCCAAAGTAGGATTTATAACATTATCCCAAGTTAATTGTTGCTGGGCCAGTTTGTTCATAATAATTAATTTAATCAATCAGTGATGATTGATTACTTTTTGTGGGTCCTTAGTTGTCCTAACTTGACAGGTGACATCATGTAATAGGGAATTCAAATAAAATGGCAAATTAACTGAAATTTTCTCTTTTAAAATGGCTAGAAGTTTTAGTTGGCAAGGCTTTACCACATTGTGTTGACCGTCGCAGGTAATGTACCTTTTCACGATGACGACCAATTCTTGCCACGGCTACCTTAACATCGAAGGATGGATCCCTTTTCCTGTTCGCACTAGTTGCTCTCCTGGATCCTAGAATACTTCAATCGCATTGTGCAGAAGGACATGTTTTTCTGTCCATTTGGTTCCTTCAGCCAGAAGTCCAGTGACTTCGGCTATGACCGCTTCAGAAACTGTTATACTTCTACCTCTGACTATGGTGTTGCCATTCTGCAAATTCTGTAGAAATTCCAATGTCAGCTCCTCATGAAAATCCTGTAACCTATTCAGATATTGCAGTCATCCTGCGCACTTGAGAATTGCATGAGCTTGATCTGATACCATAAGCACTGGCGGTTCATTCCGGATAGCTCTTCCTCCCATGGCTATTGTACCTGTAACTGGTTTGCTTATATGCAATTGTTTTACACTTCCACAATTCAAAACAGCAGCAGAAAACGTTACAACAATTAACAGAGAAATGACGATGTTTTGGGAATTAATATCATATTTAGTTAAGTCATTGGTCCCGTCAACCACACTTAACACAGGATCATGAGTCTACATGCCAGCCATAATGGTTTTCATCCTTTCCCCAATCAGAAATACTTGCTAATTATTACTCATTCATAATCATCATATAGTCCTTCCCCGGAAGGTAATTCAAATGATTATCACACAATTATTCATAACTGTCACACATGTTGTGCGTATGCAGGCCATCCCCCCTCTAATGAGAAAATGGCATCCACGTCCTTTCAGCATGTGAAAAGCAAGCGAAAGCATTAACAATACATAAATGCCGGCAACCAATCCCAAAAACAGCGTGTTAATCAATAAAGCAATTAAAGCAATACATGTCATTGGATGTGAAATGGTTGAAAAGAAATTAAAATAGAGATTTTAATGCATTATGTCAAAAGATTTTCACCGTAAGTGGTATTAATGACAAAGGCATAATCAACGGTATATATTAATGACGGACGTAAAATGATTGGACAATTTAGAATATAATGAATATATGATAGAAGTTACCATGCAGATCGGCTTGTAAGAGTGTTGTTCAAATGGAAACTCCCTTTAGAAACAAATCCATAGGTGATAAGAGCTTAGAGAACATTTGGCAATGTAAGATGATACCTCAATACCATAAGCAGAGCCGTTGCTGCCAGCAGGCATTCATAGCCTCGACAGGGTTGCTTTTTAACCCCACAAATGAGCCAGAGTCCTCCTTTTAGAATGTAGATGGTTCTTCTTTTTCTTGTCATAAAGAGACCACTATGCTGGCATGGTGACTAGATGACCATAGTGCCATTCACCAAGATATAACAAAGTGATCAGGCTGGCTCGTGATGAGACCCCCTGCCCTTCTGACAGTTTTAAGCATTAAGAAGGTCATTACCTTGGTTTGGTAGCCAAATTGGAATGTCACTTGTTAGATCCTTATGATCATGGTAGGCTGGCTCGTGATGAGACCCCCTATCCTTTTTAAGACAATGTTTGATTCATTTTCACATCTCATTATGTCCATTTTTCTAGTGGAATTTTTATTTGTTAAAAAGAGGGAGGCTCATTTGCTCCTTAAGAGTCAGGGATGGTGTAAGAAGTAAGAAGATGCCAATGAAAGTTTATACTCTTACCCCCATATCATCATGTCAATGAGATTTATCTAGTTGATAGTGTAAAACATAAGCCAACATGGTTTGAAAATAATGAATCATTTTATGATGTGTCCAAAGAAGAGATGTTTAGTCAATCATTATAAAGATACACCATATCAGCTTTTGAACAAAGATAACCATCAAAAGGCTTCATGAGTCATAATGGTATTGTCATTACTATTTTTTTCTTATATCAAGCACAAATCCATTCAAATGGTGTTTATTCACAATACAAAGGAGAAAAGAAAGAAAAGATGGCATCATGACCGTTAAGAAAAATTCACGATTTATTCTATTAAAAAGACAAAAAGTGTTGTTCAATCGATTGAACAGCAATCATTCAATCGTTTGAACAGAAAAAATCGCAAACAAAAGTGATGTTCAATCGATTGAACAACAATCGTTCAATCGTTTGAACAGCAAAAATCACAAACAAAAGTGTTGTTCAATCAATTGAACAACAATCGTTCAATCGTTTGAACAGCAAAAACAAAAATACGAAAGTGTTGTTCAATCGATTGAACAACAATTGTTCAATTGTTTGAACAACAAAATCAAAATGAATGTAGAAATTCTGCAGATTCTCTACAAATCTCGCTCTGAGACCATATAGAAAATCTGACTGTATATTAACTTGATAATGCAATATAACTAAAGCAAAATACTTTAATCTACTTCTACAATCAATTAGCGGAAGCTTAAAATATTTGAGCAAGATCAAGCAGAACACATATAACCAGAAGAAGAATCAATGCACATGAAACATAGAAGAATACTCAGGGGAAAGCCTCAGCGAAAAACCCCACTATCTGTATTATCATAAAAGGTGGAAATATCTCAAAATTACACAAAACCTTAGCTCCCACAGCTAGCCAGCTCTCAATACAATCCTCCTAGATGCTCATAGGAACACAAGGCTTCTCACAAACCTTCTCCTCTACCCTCCAAGCCTCCTATTTCCTTGCACAGTTTCTCTCGGGTGATCCTCTTGTTACCAAGTGTAACATTGATCACTCACACTGATCTCACACCCTATAAAACTGCGCAATCCTCAAGGAACCTTACCTTGACTACATGGATGAGTTTCCTTTATAGGAAAACACATGCAACTGATAGTAACCTGTCCTTGACATTTAGTTCAAATGGGTTTTTCTCAGAATAGACATGCATGAGTTTCTGATAAGATAATCTTCAGTTATCTAGAGTACACTTGTTGAGTGCATGCATGCATCAACTGACTGATAACTTGCAATTAGTTCCTCAAACAGTTTGGAACTAATTTAACTGGACTTAACTCAGTAAACTGAGCTAACTAATTATAACTCAATCTTATCTCCTTAATTAAGGGATAATCTCCTTAATTTAATAACTCTTGCATGACTTCAGAAAGACTTCTAACTTGAATTTCTCCAACTAATTAACTCAAGATGAGTTAATTAATTATTTTTCAAGCAGCGGGTGAGACTAAATTCGAATTTAATTCACAATTTTAATTCAAGGACAAATTAAAATTGGAATATACTGGATTCTATTTTTATCATTTCTTGTTGTTATTTTCAACAATGAAAAAGTGTTGTTCAATCGATCGAACAACAATCATTCAATCATTTGAACAACAAAATCAAAAAATGAAAATGTGCTGTTCCATCGATTAAATGACAATCGTTCAATCATTTGAACAGAAAAATCAAAAAACGAAAATGTGTTGTTCAATCGATTGAACAACAATCATTCAATTGTTTGAACAGCAAAATCAAAAAATGAAAATGTGTTGTTCAATCGATTGAACGACAATCGTTCAATTGTTTGAATAACAAAATCAAAAAACGAAAATGTGATGTTCAATCGATTGAATGACAATCGTTCAATCATTCGAATAGCAAAATCAAAATGCAAAAGTGTTGTTCAATCGATTGAACAACAATCGTTCAATCGATTGAATAACACTTATCAAGCACACAAAGCAATAAAAATTCTCATATTTACATGGTAATGTCTATTCTTAATTGCAACCAATCAAAAAGAGTATATACATTATTTACAATTTCTAACGAAATCTCAATTTTTTGAAAGAAAAGTTGTTGGGTCATCACTCCCTGCAGCTAAGATTTGCATGGAGGGGTCCTCGCGTACCTGCTCGTAGAAAGACTCCTTGGTGAGAGGTTTCTGATAGAGGCATACTCGGTGCCCGTTCACCTTAAAATAATGGCCAGATATGTCAATGGTAGCAAAGGTAAGAGTACCATTGTTATGCACTTCTTGAATCTCATAAGGGCCGAGCCATCTTGTTTGCAACTTGCCCAGGAAATCTTGGAATCTGGAATCATAAAGCAGTGCCCAATCCCCTTTTTGAAACATTTTCTTCTTGATAAGCCTGTCATGCCATTTTTCCCTTTTTTTTGAATAATTGCAGTCCATTGCAAAGCAAGCAGTCGAGCCTCGTCTAGTTCATAATCTGCTGGAGTCACTTGGTATGGGCTTCTGTTAGATCCAACCCTACTTCCTGGGCCATCCTTAGAGTCTTTATTTCGAATTCGATCGGAAAAATAGGTTCTTTTCTGAACACGAGCTGGTATGGAGAGTATCCAGTAGTATTCCTCCAAGTCGTGTGATAGGCCCACAAGGCCTCTAGCAGTCTAGTAGCCCAGTCTCGCCAATGTGTTGAGACTGTCTTGGTCAGAATCGCTTCAATGACCTTATTGGTGCTTTCGACCTGCATGTTCGCCTATGGGTGATATGGGGAAGTGATCCTATGCATAATATGATGATTCCTGAGAGTGGCAATAATCTTATGTCCTGTAAATTTCCCTCCCCCATCTGTGATCACTTCTCGCGGTAACCCATACCGCATAAACAGTCCAAAAAGGAGTTAATCACAGCTTCCACTGTGGCTCTTGGTAAATCTACAGTTTCCACCCATTTCATCACATAATCCGTGGCAACCAGTATATAGGCCTTCTGATTGGATGGTGGATGGAATGGGCCAACAAAGTCTAATGCCCACCTTTTGAAGGGTTCTATGACTAGCTGGGGTTGCAGAGGCATTTCATCAGATTGGCCAAGCCTGCCCATCCTTTGACAGCTATCACAAGCCTGGGCATATTTCTTAAAATCCTTAAAAATAGTGGGCCAATAATAGCCCATCTGTAATACCTTATGCCTTGTCCTTCGATCTGCAAAATGTCCCTGCAAGGCTCGTCATGGCAATCTTTTAGGATTTCATGAATCTCATCCTCATAAATGCATCTACGTATACACATGTCGGCACCTGTGTGAAAAATATATCTACCTATCCAAGAGAATCGGGCGTTGCACTGAACAATCAGCTTCCTTTCTCTTGTTGTAAAATGCCTAGGTAGATTCCCGATTGCTAGATAATTTTCCACATCTGTGTACCATGGCGTCTTGACTGCCATGGCAAATAGATGTTCATTCGGAAATTGGTCGTCTACTACTAGTGGAGCATTCACCTTCGGGGTTTGTGATAAAAAGTCAACAATTGGGTTTTCCTTCCTCGGACGATCCTTGATAGTAATATCGAACTCCTGCAAAAGCAATAGTCATCGTGTTACTCGACCATTTGTGATAGGTTTATTAGCTAGATACCAAATGGCAGAGTGATCAGTGTACAGAAAGACTAGGTAGCCAGTTATATAGTGTCTAAATTTTTTTATTGCGTAGATAACAGCTAAGAATTCTTTTTCTGCCACTGTATAATTAAGTTATGCAGAAGTGATATTTTTGCTAATATAATATATAGCATAAGGTTTCTTGTTCTCCTCCAGGCCTCTGGGATTGATAGGTATTTTCTTGCCAAACAGGAGTAAAAGGAGAATTTGGCCAACCATTACACGAAAAATATTGTGTTGGCCAGGATGTCATAGGGAATGGATGGGTTTGCCAATTTTTGTAGGGTGATTGGCCCTACCATGTTATCCCAAAGTTCTGTTGTTGATTAAATTGTGAAGAAGGAAATAAATGGGATGCGTCTTGTGACATACCTGTAGGTTTAGCCTACCGCTATCGACGTTGGTTCATCTGATATACCTACTCTGTTTCTTCTTCTGCTTCCTTGAATACTGCTTTCAGACCCAACAATGATGGACATTGTTGAGTGGTGTGCTGTTTAGTACAGATAGCGCATGTCTGCACCATGTCTAATGGGCATTCCTGTTGGCTTTGCTTCTTTTGACAACGTGGATAGAAGATGGCCAAGTTTTTTTCTTCTAAGGCTTGTTTTTGTTTAGCCTGTAAGATGTCCAGCTACGTTGTAAGAGTGCCAAGATGTTTGTCTTAAAATCTTCCAGGAGGTTACCGATTTCCATCCGTGTTACGCCTCCACTGTGTGGTTTGCTTCCCCTGCTCATGGGATCTCGGCTTCCTGTTCCTGTACGTGTGCTTCCTCGCGAACACTTGATACACAAGTGAATGATTTCATCATAATCTTCCTGAGAAATATCTCCTTTTCCCATTAAATTTAGAGTTTCTACCCATTCCTCTTTCATTCCTTTAATTAAGATAGCTCTTAGGACTTCTTTTGGTAAGGCAGTGTGTGGAGACCTCTACAAATTATAATTAAACCATTCTACATATTCTTCTAGTGTTTCATTATCTTTTGCAGTCATCTTAAAAATTTCATCTTTCAGTTCCCTAGTCTTACAAAATTCCTGGTATCTTTTGAGGAAGGAGGTTTTCATCTCGTCCCAAGAATTAATAGTTCGCCCACCCAGACCCATGAACCATCTTAAGGCTACTCCTTTCAGAGTGGAAGGGAACAACTTTAGCTTTTGGGGGTCAGTGGTGTAGTCATACCCTCTACAAAGGACATCAAACTCAAACAGGAAAGCATCGGGATCCTTTGTGGTCATCCCATGGAAAGTTGGGATGCTCTGGAGAGGAATTACTCTAATGTCGAGGTTTGAACTTGAGGTGGTTGATCTGCCATTTGGTAAAAGATGTGCCAATAACCTTCGGGGATTTCAAGGGGTGCTTTTTGAGTAAGCAGAGGATTAGAAACCCGAGCTAGCTTTGCAACACTACCTAGATCTAGGATCACAGGAGATCCTTGTTCATACAATTGTGGTTCTGCCTTAGCAGTCCCACTGGTTTCTCCTTCTCCTTCTCTTAAGTTACAATATTTTCCCTCTTATAGAGGATCAGAATGTAAACTTACTGTAGCTTGAAGACTCTGCTATGATCCTCCAACTTGGCTTTGAATCTCAGCGTAAGCTACAGATGGTGAGCCTGTTGCTTGAGGGATAACAGTAGAACTTTTTCCAAGTACTACCTAGAATCCTACTGACTCTTGAGACTTTGCTTTTCTTACGATTTCATCTATAAAGGTCGTTCTCCCAAGGTTCACCGATCCTTTTTGTTTTTTGGATTTAGGTGAGGGGTTCTACTCTTTTCCTATCTTTCTATTCCTAGTCATTCATAAAAACCAATTCCTATTTAACCTCTAAGCTTTTGCTGAAAAGCGGGCTGGTAAGCAAGCACTTTACTTGCTAGGTATGCAGGTTCTTACCTTCCGTTTTTAAAATCCAATTCTTTCATAGCAAGATAAAAGAAAATCACTTGAAACACTCTCCCCGACAACGACGCCAAAATGTTGGTTCACTAAGATGTCTTTTTATAGACAATCTTAATTCCTACATTAATTGTCAACCCAAGGTAAGTCTTTTTATCTCAAGAATGTCAGCACAATCTATGCAGTGAATTCAAAGGTTAGTTAAAGGTAAATCATTGCAATCACTAATAACTATCTTTTCAACTCAATTCACACAACTCTTAAAGAAATAAATAAGGAAGAAATGACTTTGAAAGAACTCTTAACACACTCTGCAATTCCGTCTACCTATTCCAAAATCAAATGAATCTGAATGCGAATGCAAAGAATCATGCTTGGCAACCTTCAAATAGAATTAAAACTAACTCACTCTATCAAGAAAGAGAACTGTAACAACTAAATAGCAATGTTAATCTATAGAAAATGAGAATTGAATGGAAAATCCTAATTGAACGGCGATCTTGATTGAATGGCAATTCCCAATTGAATGACAATCTCGATTGAAAGGCAATTGAGAATTGAACAACAAGCAAGAAAATACGATAAATGATTTCTAAACAACAATTGTTCTTTGTAAGAAGATTATGGAAATCAATTAATACTATCTCTAAGATCTATGATATCATAACTCAGAATGAACAACAATCTACTATTGAAACTAATATAACCAATCAAATCAAAGCATTACTCAGATACATCACACGACTAAGTATGAATCGAAATGAATAGCAATATGAATTGGAATCGTCAATCCTCACAATAAGCGAAATAATATTAACTAAACATTAACAATCAATAAAGATTCAAATGGAAAGATTATAACACAAGAAAGAAGTAGAACTTCTCTTGATCGGGCCCAGAGTCGCCAGAAGTCTCTGCTAAGGAATACTCATAATATAAGTGAAGATCAAACGCAATATTTCTTCATTAATATAAGTAACCAGATCACAGTGTCACTAAGATAACAGCATTATCTGTCTCAAACAGAATAATTATAAATTACATAAGTCTGGTTTGAACTTCGTTTTCATTTCGGCCTTATATATAATAGTAAAAGAGTAAACTAGATAAAAGCGAATCCTCAGGATTGGGGGATCCTGAGGATTTCACAATACATAATCTGATTCATGAAATAGTATTGGTCTACGTGGTCTCTTGCTGCCTTGCTTGCTTCAGATGTTGTCTTTCCCTTCTACGGCCTGGTGCTTCTCTGTTAAGTGAACGACTATTGACCAATCCGCGTCTTTTACACACAAGGATAGTAAAAAGTCAGTTTCATGTGCTAGATTTATCTAATTTGTTACCAAGTGCTTTCATCAAACTTTAACTATAATTTCCTTTATTTTAATCCATAAACAGAGATAATCGTGTAAGGATAAACACGAAATAAGCTATTACTAAGGAGAAAATATACCTTTTTCTTGACCCAACACATGCAATAAGTTATGAATCTAAGTTTGGATTGTGCAGTTTTGGAAGAAGGATTTCCCAATTAAATATGGGTTGATCCCCTTAGGAATTGTGCAAGGAAATAGGGGTCTGGAATGTAGTAAAATTGGCTAAGCATTGGCTAGATCAGGCTTTTGAGGTAGAGAGCTGATCAAACTCGTGCAGGGAATGTTCTAGTGAGAACAAGCATTCTATTTTCTTCTTGGATTTCTGATTAATGCAATATAGATAGTCAGGGTTTTGAGCAATTGCTTTCCCCAAAGAAATATTGTGTTATGTGTGATTGATATTCTTCCTCTTGCTGATTATTGTTTTCATCAAAAAATTATTGGTTTCTGTTGTTGAAAGTGGAGTAGATTCTTGTCTTGTGTTTTATAAAATTACATGACCTGTTGAATCTACAGAAAAATCCACATGATTAATAGGTCAAAGCATCCATTATATGATATGAGGTTCTTGTCACGAGTCATGGTCATTGTCATTATGTAAAAGACCCCTTTGGGAACTTGTATCAAAGAAAGAGAAATATGTTGTAATTGAAAATATCTAGAAAGGTCCCAAGACCAATTTGGCCTAGAGAATGGTAATGGAAGCTATTGGAAAGGGTATATAGAGGAGGAATCTCGACCTCCTTGAAGACATACATCATCATACATGTTATTTTATCTGATTTGAGGAAGTATGAAGATCCTAAGAGGCCAAGAGAGCCTTGCGAAGGAAAGAAGAGAAGCTGTAATTTTCGAAAGTTCTATCTTACTTATTTGTTGCTATTATATGTGAGTTATCATTTTTGGGATTCAACTGCGTTAAGTAAGTCATTCACGTATGACCATTTCCATGAGAGGTAGTCGTAACTGACTAATTTCTCATGATTTTTGAATAGTTCACTTAGCACTCATTGCATCGGGTGATGCTCACAGGGGTGAAGAAGTGGGATTGAAACTAGTGAAATGAATCACATAGCATCAATCATCACTTCCGGGGCTTGCACCCGGTAACCAGGACTTCCCGGGAGGTCACCCATCCCAGAACTCCTCTGGCTCAAGCGCGCTCAACTGTGGAGTTTTCCCCACAATCAAGCCCACTTAGCTTGCTACCCCGTTTGCTACCCCATTTGAGTTATTGAGGTTTCTAGGGTTTCCACAAGTTATGAATTACATGAGAATTATGATGGAAGGTTGGTGGACTTGGTTGAAGGTCTTGGATATCTGCTTTGAAGTTGATAAGGAGAGAAGTTCTTGTGGGTTTACCCCTTTGGAGGGGTTTTGCCATGGCTTGGAGCCTATATCTTGTGTTCATGTCATCTCTATTGTTTTTTGCATTTATTTGATGATAAGAACATAAGCATAATCAATTTAAAGAAACACCTAATATCACAAGTAAATGTCAAGTAAAGGAAAATGTAAAGTTAAAAATGTTGCCCTTATCCATTTTTCCAACATATGGAATGCAGATTATAAACCCAACAAGTAGTCTCTTATTTCATCATCATATTGAATGGTATAGGGAAAGATTTTGTTGAGCACGAACATGGATTTTGCAGATTATCCTACTCTTCCAACTCTTAAAATTGAGGATATTCCACATATTGTTAATGATTTTCGTGTTGCTACCATAAATTCTATCAGTGCAGCTAACTTTCATTTGTAGTTTGACATTTAGCCACTTACTAAGTTGCAATTACCGTAGTTGAGTGAATTTTTACAAACTAATTTTATTTATTTATTTATTTTAATTAATATTATATTTATTTTCCTCTTGTTAATATTAAATAGTTGTTATATAAATAATTTTGGATTTAGAATATTATTAATAGAATTGGTTAGTTGTTATTAGTCTTTGTTAATAATGTGTATTGAATAGTATTTATAGCTTTTCCATTTCAATATCTTATTATGATTTTGAATACAAAAATTGTTTTAATATTTATTAGCAATTTCTGGATATTTTTTTATTAATTAATAATTAATATTACTAATTGTGATATACTATTTTGCTATCAATTAATATTATTATTAATTGTTACTATTTAATATATACTAAAGTCTCATTAAATAATATTAATAAGAGTTGTTATTATATATATATAAACAATTTTATTGCACAATAAGTTTATAGATATCTTCAAGTCATTAGCATAAGATTAAGCATTTTTATATTCAAAATTGTTTGGTAGGGATTACACTACATGTAGCCCTTGTTGTTAATGGTGTAATCTATGTCTTCTTAACACTATGGAAATTAATATAAGTGATATGGAGAAGTTGAATGGAGCCAATTTAACCCTATGGAAATCATAAGTTGAAGATACACTAATTTTGAAGGACCGGTATTTTCCAATTTATGGAGTGGAAAAGAAACCACCAACAATGATAGATGAAGCTTGGAAATCACTGGATAGGAAGGCCATTGCTACAATTCGGCAGTACCTAGCAAAGCATGTCTACTTTAATGTAGCGGGTGAGAAGACAATACAAGGGTTATGGAAGAAGCGACGTGATTTGTATGAGAAAAATATGGCATCAAATAAAGTCTTCTTGATGAAGAAGCTATATAACCTCCAGATGAATGAGGGTGCTTCAGTGGAAAAATATTTGAATGAATTTAATATAATTACCAATCAGCTTGCCTAAAAATTGTCTTGGATGATGAAATAAAAGCCATCCTACTTATGTATTTCATGTTAGACAAATGGGAAAATTTGATAGTAGCTATGAGCACTTCAACACTTGTTAGGACCTTGAAGTTTGATGATGCTAGTATCAGGTTGATGAACGAGAAGTTGTGACACAAATCAATTGTGGAAAACTAGGGAGGAGAAGCTTTAACCTTATCTGATCGTAGAAGGAAAATTTGACGTAGCAAAAAAGGGAGTTCGAAGTCAAGAACAAGAAGACTTACTTATTTTCATTATGGAAAACCAAAGAAAAAGGATTGTTGGTTTTGGAAGAAAGAGGAACAAAAATCAAACAACGCAAATCAAATGCCAAGCAACATAAATGAAGGTGAGACCATTGTTGTAGCTCATGAAATTGATGTCTTATTTATTGTTTCAGTAGAAGAAGCTTGTTTATATACTTCTAACAGTAACATTGATTGGGTACTTAACTCTGGGGCATCTCACCATGTGACCCATGCAAAAATAATTGTATTTCATATGAAGCGGGTGATCATGGTAGAGTACATTTAGGAAATAATCATATTTGTAATATCGTTAGAGTGGGATATGTCTGAATAAAGACAAAGGATGGAAAAGGTATCTTGCTGAAACAGGTTAGGCATGTCCCAGAGATGTGTATGATTTTTATCTCTATAATACGAATAGATAATGAAGGTTGCTCCACAACCTTTGGGAAAGGTGAATGGAAAATTATACTTAAAGGGTAATTGTTCATACCTAAAGGATTCAAGACAAGAACCTTATATACAATGAGGGAAACAACAAAGATATCATATGTGACTGTTGTTGCTAAAGAAACAAACTCATTGGATTTATGGCACGAGCACTTGGGCCACATAAGTGAAAAGGGCCTAAAAGCTCTTGTTGGTAAAAATCTACTTCCTAGTTTGAAATACTATGAACTTGATCTTTGTGAGCATTGTATTTATGGTAGGCAATGAAGAGTTTCTTTTATGAGAGGTGGTCATGAAAGAAAAACAAATTTATTAGAATTAATACACACTTTTGTGTTTGGGTCATTGAATGTTAAGTCTCAAGTAGGAGCCTCATATTTTGTTACATTCGTAGATGACACATCCAAGAATATTTGGGGCTACCCTATGAAAAATAAAGATGAGGTGTTTGAGATATTTCCAAAATTCAATGTTGTTGTTGAAAGGGAGACTAACAAATTATGCAAGTGTTTAAGGATAGAGAATGGTGGAGAGTATTACACTAATGCATTCAAGAATTGTTAGCATGGGTTTGGCATTAAGAATGAGAAAATTATCCCTTGTACTCCCCAATAGAATGGTATTGCACAAAGGATGAATCGTACTATCATGGAAAATGTTAAGAGTATGTTGTCAAATTCTAAATTGGAAAATATTTTCGAGGCAGAAGCAATGAGGAAAACTTATTACCTCATCAATCACTCACCTTCTACAGTCCTAGATGGTGGTATTCTTGAAGTTTGGATCGATAAAAAGGTAATTTATTCTCAACTTAAAATTTTAGCATGTGAAACATTTGCGCATATTCCCAACGAGAATAGAACCAAAATAGATGATAAATCAAGTAATGTATTTTTCTGGGATATGTAGATGATGAGCTTGATTATTGTCTATGGGATCCAATTAATCACAAAATTGTTAGAAGAAAGGATGTAATATTTAATGAATTAGATATGTATTAAAGGTCTGCAGGTAATATGGAGGTCAAGAAAATTATTGATAGGTTTAAAAAACAAGAAGAAAATATCCCACCATTGAAAGAATCTGGGTAGGAAATTCAAGAATAGGATGACAACTAGTAGAAAATGATGGACAATAACAAGAAGAAAACTTGTCGCAACCATTTCAAGAGATTCAACTGGAAAATACACCACCATAGTTGGTTTTCAAGTGACCTACTAGGCCTCATAAGCCCTCACAAAGATATCCACCCTCAAATTATATTTTTTTAACTAATGAAGGTGAACCTTATTGTTTTTAGGAAGCTTGTGAAGTGGAAATTAGCAAAAAGTGGAAGAAAGTAATGGAATCTTTGTTGGAAAACAAAACTTGGGAGATATTGAAGCTTCTAAAAGGAAGATATGTCCTACAAGCAAAATGGGTATACAAGATTAAACATGAGGGTAAGAGAAGAAGGAAAGATACAAAGCAAGGCTAGTGGTGAAAGGATTTTCCCAAAAAGAAGGGATTAACTTCACATAAAAAGTTCACTTGTTGTAAAAATGTCATCAATAAGAGTTATCCTTGGTCTTGTTGTTGATTTAGACTTGGAATGTGAAAACTTAGATGTGAAGACGACTTTCCTTCAAGGAGAATTGAAGGAGGAAATTTACATGGAACATTTGGAAGGATTCAAGGTAAAAGGTAAATATAACCTTGTATGCAGGTTAAAGAAGAGCATTTATGGGTTGAAATAGGCACATCACGGATGGTACGAGAAATTTGATTCATTTATGTTGGAGCATGGCTTCAAAATACTAGAGATTGATCATTGTGTCTACATGAAGAGTTTGACCAAGAAAAGTATATCGTATTATTGTTGCAAGTGGATGATATAATAATTGTTGGCCATGATAAAAACATGATTAATAGGTTGAAGAAATATTTGCACAGCCAATTTGCAAAGAAAGATTTAGGTCTAACGCAACAAATTTGGCATGAGGATTGTATGTGACAGAAAGAACAAAAAATTTCATTTGTCGCAAGAAAATTATATTGAGAAGGTGTTAGAAAGGTTCAATATGAAGGATGTCAAACCAGTTGATACACCACTAGCATCACATGATTTGTGACTTTATGATGACAATAAGAAGGAGGTAATGAGTAAAATCCCTTACGCTTTAGTGGTTGGTAGCTTGATGTATCTCATGGTATGTACATGTCCAAATATTGAAAATTAAGTGGGAGTAGTGATTCGATTCCTTGCAAATCTATAAAAACAACGTTAGAAATTAGTAAACTGGATTTTGAGGTATCTCAAGGGTACAAGTAATTATTTTTAATTTTTTGGGAATAATATGTTGTTCTTGAAGGTTATACATATGCAAATATGGTTGGAGATGTTGATACTAGAAAGTCCAACATTGGTTATTTATATACTTTTGCAATTGCAACAATGTCTTAGATGTATAGACTACATAAAGTAGGATCCCTCTCCACAATAGAGCAGAATACATAACTATCATAGAAGCTTGCAAAGAGATGTTGTGGATGCAAGAATTCTCAGGAGAGCTAGGAATAAAACAAGATAAGTATGTGTTTCATTGTGACAGTCAAAGTGCCATTCATTTAGAAAAAATCCTAGCATATCATTCTAAGGCAAAGCACATTGATGTACGATATCATTAGATTCATTAAGTGTTAAATGATGGGTTGCTACAGTTGGAGAAAATATGCACTAAAGGTAATCTAACTAATATGTTAACAAATAATCTAAGGGATAAGTAGGAGCTTTGTAGAACCTTGACTAGAGTTTGCAATCTTGGCTGGAGTAATGCAAACGTGATGAAAGACACATTGGTAAAGTATTAGTAGCAAGAAGATAGAAACAATGTCAAAAATATTGGCTCAAACTTCTATTTGGTCTCAAGGGAAATTGTTAGGTGTGAGACCATGTCAAAGTAAAAGTAAAAGTTGTTTGCACCCATGATATTGATTACTCATGGTATTTTCCTATGGTATTGGACCCATGGTATTTTAATGAGTTTATTTTTACATGGGTGCGAGTAAAGAGAAGTGAGTGATTGTGATAGTTTTATTTTTTTGTAAAAAAAAAAAAATCTCTAATCCCTTTCCTCGTGGTTTTGTTTCAGTTTTGTTTTGTTATCCCCCCTTTAACAATTCACTCGTTCAAGAACCACTTACAAATCTTTTTCTTGTAAAATATAACTAACATAGATTCATCTTAGCTCTAGATTACCAAGTACCCAAAGGGATCAAATCTCTCAAGATGCAAACCTCTTTTTGAGTGCAAAACTTGAGGAAAAATTTCCATCTCGAGAGATTTGATCCCTCTAGACTCTTAATAGATCCGTAATTAAGATGGATCTATGCTAGCTCTTAATAGTATTATTTATATTTGTATAAATTCCACATCTTTATATACAATTTTTTTCAATTTTTCAATTTTATTAAAATCCTAATAACATATATATGTAGTATTCTTCTTTAGCATGTTTTATAACATTTTAAATTTAATTTTTTAATGTGGTATGTATAGCACTGGTGATATAATAGATAGATTGAAAGATATATAAATTAGGCGAAAAAAGTTATTATCAATCTTGAATTTTTATATGCTTCTTAATTAAATTTAAATATAAATTTCTAAAATATAATGATTTTTTGTTTGCTAAGTTGTGTGAGTTTTGAGATGACTCCACGCTTAACCATTGGCTTAAGAAACCTCCTAGTGATATCTAATCCATCAAAATCACTGAGGGATCACACCTGGCCTGGGTCACACTAGCCCTTAACATGGCTAGATTTTTGCCCAAAGAGTTTAAAACCAATGACCTTCACATCACATAGTGCCTTAATAGTACGCCCCATCATCGTTATGAATATGAATGACTATTATTATTAAAAATGTTTGTAATTTTGTTAATAAAAACAAAATTACAATACAACAAATTAAATTGGATGGATTTATTATTTTTATTTTTTATAACATTTTTAATTAATTTGATATTATGTCTTATTATTATAACTATTTTGATCTAATGCTTCATTTTATAGATACTGCAACATCTCTCCCATATTGAGTTGATATTTAAATGTTTACACTCATTTAAAATCACTACAACATGTCTTGATACTGGGTTATAAAATGCCCCTCTATACAATTAAAAAAAACACTTAAATAAATATTAAAAACAAAAACATTAAATACTTAAAAGAACATTTTCCACTTTACCTTTTCTCCATGATTCATAATTAAGCCTATAGGTCTGTCCATTTTGGAATAAGGCTTTTAGAATTTTAATTTAATTATCGATAATTATTAGGTGGATTGTTGGAATTTAACCTTCATGGAATTCTATTCTAGAATATGTTAGGGTGGTACAGGTCAAGTTATATAGTGGTTTGGAGCTCTAGGTTTATGAGAACTCGTGGTTTTTCCCATGGTATATATTTGTAATGTAGCTTATTTAAAAGCAGAAGGACTCCAGTTAAATTTGTCTCAGTAACCAATGGGATCCTAACAATGATGTCTTTGAACACCACCACTTGTCTCGATGTTTCGTGATTCTAAAACAATATTCATAGTATTATATAGAAATGAAAGGTTGAGACTTATCTCCAAAGTAGTTATGCCCTTTTAATTAAATTGATTAATTAAAATAAATGTTATATGAACGAGTCATATGAAGTGACTTTTTTTTAGTATGTGCTATTGATAAGTCGTGATATTGGTATTAATCTTTAGTATTGTAACAAAACCTATTTACAAATTAAAAATCTCCATAATAAAATATATAGGAATTTTCATAATTGTTTTGAAAATAAATCACACTTATTAACTCGAAATCTTAACTCAAATAACATAGTGTGATGGATCCCAAAAAAATCAAATCAATAAACCTAGACTTAACCTTCAATTAAAATTAAGAATGGAAAGGTAGCAATATCAAATCAATAAACCTATACTTAACTTTCAATTAAAATTAAGAATGGAAAAGTAGCAATAAAACTTAAAAGTGAAACTGTATGTCCTCAAGTCTGCTGGCCATTTAAAAAAATAATTATTTAAAGCGCTTCTTCTAACCATTAGGATATCATTGAGATAAATTTTATGTGCCACAAAATGATATCTTAAAAAACAAGGGAAGCTGCGAGGCAGCAAGTCCCTGCATAAAGAAGGCTATGGAGGACAGCAGAGAAAAGCGAAGAAAATTCATCTACGGGTTTGCCAGTGTCTATCTAGTTCTATCCAAAGGTATTGGGAGGTTGCTTACCGAAACAACACCGCTCACTGCTGCTTCATGCCTTCTTGAGTAGACAACATACCCCACAGCTAACTTACTTTGTACTGGGTTCTCGGGACGGGTTCAGCACCTTACTGCCACAAAAAGGTCATGTATCCGGGTAAGGACAGAAGCAGGAGAAGAAAAAGTAGCTGGTGGAAAATCTACCTTTGCAGGCGGTGTAAGAGATCAGGTCTTAGCGGCGGGAATCTATTGTGCCTTTGCGGGGGAAGTAAAGTACCGTTGTTGGAATCTAAAGTGCCTTCACACGGAGAGGGATCCTAGGCTAGGTGATGGCTCTCGATCTTGAGATGCTTCAATGGTTTCAAGTCTGTCTCCAACTGTAGGGTCTCGATATCGATATGGAACTGGCTCTGCACCTAGTAGAGGATCTGCGACTGGAGGGTATGGATATAGATCTGGAACCTATGCCTTAGCCTCTGTCTATGGTGCTGCCTCTCCCGTAGCCTTCTCTGCTGCATACCTAAAGCTACAGCGCGAGCCTTCCTTCTTCTTTTGGGTAAGTAATAAAGTATTCAATTTGTGGATAGATCCATTCAATTCGTAGCCGCGGCATTGAAACAGTTCGAGAAGTGTCTGCATTCAGTTTATGTGTGTTACTCGGCAACCTGTGGTGAATGTATTTTGTTTATGTGTGTTACTGGGCAACCTGTGGTGAATGTATTTTGTTATGTTTTGAGAGGTAGAGAGGGGAAAACAAATATTGGGAGTGCTTGCTCAGTTTATGTGTGTTACTAGGGAACCCTGTGTTACTCGGCAACCCGTGGTAAAGGATAAATAGCAATAAGAATTTTTGGTTGACTTGGAACTGCAACCTCCATTTATCATGCAAATATATTTTCTTATGTTTTGATATCATAAACTCAAATTTGGTTTGTTGCAATATGGCTTTAAACTTTCACCTCTAGTTTTACCGCAACCACTTTGTTTTACCCTGAGTCATTTTCTGTGTTTTTTAAGTTTATGTCCCGTTGCAATTTGCTTGCGGCAACTCTAATTTGTTGAGGGAGCTTCTCCCCTTCCCCCTCGTAAAATTCTTAACAGTTCAGCCGAGAAAATTTGAAGAGTTAAATCAAGCACCATTTTAAAGACAGTCGCATCATCTCTCATCTTATTTGTCGCTATCTGCAAGAATGATTTTTTATTAACTTCCAGGGAGCCGCTATCCATCAGGCATAGCCGCCAGACACCTGTAAGAGTGACGTAATTCCCTTGTTCGTTGATAAAGACTGCTAAGAGCCTATATCGCTACAGCGTATTTTTTATTTTATTGAAGCTGGTTGATGTTTGGTCCGAGGAAGAAGTCGCAGTAACCGAGCTCACTTGGCCCAAAAACAGTGTAAGGAGAGTTCGCTTAGCATTTTTAAACCTGTCAGTTGTGCAGAATCCCAACATGCCAGAGCTAGAAGAACGGGGTAGTTAATGCCACTATGAGAAACCCCAACCGTTGCCACTGTCGCTGACCTAGGAGTCGTCCAAATAAGAAGCAGAAGGTCGCAGCCCTAGCCGGTGTGAGTAGCATCTACAGCCACTTCCACACCATCGTAAGTAGTGACAGAGCGCAACCATTGAGAGCCAGCGTAGAGGTTTGAAAAGTCTTTAAAAGAGTCGTACTTGTAGCCGCCGCTGGAGGTTTTAAGTTTGAAGTGTTTGAAACATTTATTCAAAAGTTTGATACAGGTTGATCAAAAGATTATTAAAGGTCTTATTTTTTAAGCTAAGAGGGAAGACCATACGTCATTTTTTTTAAAGCTATGATACCAAAGCGTTACGGGCATCGAGGCAAGCGCGCGTCAAGATTCGACTGCTCCAACACACAAATATTGCCTTTTGCATGCATTTCACGTGTCAGTAGCAGTGCATGCATTTACCACTAGGCCAGAGTAACCGCAATTACTTGTTATTGCGGTCGAATAGCTCAGTTCAGAGGGAATCACTTACAGCTGCTGAATTGAGTCCTTCCAGTTCGTCCTTCGTGCATGATCTGAACAGTCAAGAACAGTCAGGTGACGGTAATGTTCTCGATATACATCCAAGTGAGTCTGTTTAACTGGACTCTTGCTCTGATAGCACAGTTTCAGTTGTTGAGATTAGTGAATGTTGTCTGTTTAAAGTTGACGCTATTTTCTTTCATGCCGAATCGAGTTGGTGCTTGGATGAGCTCAAGCTCATGATGGAGGGTTTTGATTCGTTTCATGCGATGTGAATCTGATCATATATATATATATATATATATATATATATATATATATATATATATATATATATATATATATATATATATATATATATATATATATATATATATATATAGATATATATATGTTTATTTGACTGTAATTGCAGTTAATGTGAACGGGTTCCCGTGTAAGGATGCAAGCATGGTTACCGCAAATGACTTCATGTTCAGGGGCTTAAATGTTGCAGGGGATACAAGTAACATGATGGGATCCAACGTCACTGCAGCCAATGTAATGCAGATACCAGGCTTAAACACCTTGGGAATCTCCATGGCTCGGATTGATTTCGCTGCTCCTCTCGGCCTTAATCCCCCTCACACTCATCCGCGGGCCACAGAAATCTTGGTGGTCATCGAGGGTACTCTCTCAGTCGGCTTTATCACCACTGCCAATAAATTGTTCAGCAAAACGCTTGAGAAGGGAGACGTGTTCGTGTTCCCCAAAGGTCTGGTGCACTTCCGTGAAGTCTGTTGAGTTTCAATGGGCAGAGCTTCGATGGGGCAGAAGAGATGAGTGTATGCGGAAGCCCTACACACAGTTGCTGAAGGCCACCTTAACATTAACGAGCGATTACAGATGAAAACAAGAAGGTGCAATTCCAAATCCAATTGGAAGAGAAAGGTGCAAAAGGTACAATTTTCTCCTAATATTCTTTTTTTTAATATGTGCAAAATAATATGTGGTTGAAAGCAAAATTCATTAGGATAATGCATTTCATGGAAGGGATACAGTTAATTGAGATTAAGGAAATACGTGACGAGCATCATATGTCAGAATAATATTATTACCGAAATGTTTGTATCTGGATATAAGAAGGAAAAATATAGAGTGAGGAAGTATAGAATTCCATTATTACAATAAACTAGAGTTTGATGCGATAATGCCTCGTATGTTGGCCTGAGATTAATAAGAAAGAGAAGTCGTCATAGCAATAACGATTTGTTCGTATGGGAATTGTGTATGTTAAGGTCATAATCTAGTGCTTTGGATGAATATACTTACGGCTGGAGATATGAACTATAATCGATCTGTTATGTCACTACAGTTTGGCTTATCTAGACTTTAGTAGTTGAACTCTTCCATTAGAATACTACAGAGGAATAAATTGTAGAAACTTCTTGCACTACAAAAGATATAGAGAATATGATATTCTGAATAGTTGAATTTATTAATTGATTATTAAGTTATTGAGTGAAAATCAGATTATGGGAAATTCGTTATCCTTTTAAATCATGAATATAGGAATATTGTTTTAAGTTTAATAGGTGGACTTATTAGGCATGTGAGGAAATACAATTTATCTGGTTAAGTAACAGAGGATTACTGTTTGCACTTAAAAGTAGAACTGTACCCTAAGACTGCAGACTTACAGAGTAAATATTGTTGTGGGTGAAGCCATTATTGTAAATAGAATACAGAAGGGAGGATAATCCTAGAAATAAATGTCATCATCCCATATTTTCTATGCAGAAAAGTTAATTCTATGAACCTGGTAAAATTCAACGGCACCGATAACTTTTATACCTTGTCTTCTGTGGTGCAGGTGCAGATGAAAGGAGCCGCACAACTTCATTCTCCAAAACGTGGTGCAGGTGCAGATGAAAGGAGTCACACAACTTCATTCTCCAAAACGTGGTATAGGAACCAGCGCTCTCTCCATTTCTGCCACTCCTCCGTTGCCCCCACTCCTGCAATTGCATGCTTCGCCGAGGTTTTTAGAATGAATTTATCCAGTTTTCTAAAGGTCATAACTTCAATGGATTAGGACACTTGGAAAAAGCCATAGCAGTTGTCGAAGCCATAGCAGTTGTCTACGAAGCCGTGGCAGTTGTACATGCAGAGACAGCGAGATGCTTGTTCTCAGTATATACTAAAGAAATATACATGATTGACATTTGATTTTTTGATTTAATGCTAGCATTACTTGCAAGCTAGATTTTTAAATTTCTAAATGTGAAGCGCAAATATGATATAACCGTATGTTTTAGCCTCCCCGCCTCGGGAAGAGGCTAAATAAGATGATCGAATGGATTGTTGTTCAAAAAGTTTGGTTATTCGTCATAGTAGCTACTTATTCGGGATGATAAGCAGCTCAATTTAATGCTCAAAACGACAATTCGATTCCTATAGTCCCTGGCCATTGCCAGATGGCAGGGACTAATAATAAATGGATATATTAAAAAGTTGGGCAACTCTAAATCGACCAAAATCAAGTACAACTCAACCTATCATTTCTCGAAATTCCCTCCAATGCAATCCAGCACATGGGTAAGTCCACTGATCCACGGCTCTAATGGTCAACTCTAACCGAGCTTAACCGATATGGCGGAATATCTTTTAAGTGCGTATAACATTCTCACATTGGGATGGACAATGCTAAGTTTGAAACGTATTTAAAAAATGGATAAAGATATTATAAGCCACAACTTTTTTATGCATGGAGGAATTGTGTAATGGATTTGAAAAATTAATATTAAAATAAAATTGGTTAAAAACAATTATATATACAAAATTTTAATATATGACTAAGTGATAATCAGAAAATTGGGTATTTCAAATATAGAATATTGAAATAAGGTTACTAATTTGAAATTAGAAGCATAATGTTATTTAAGTAAAAATTAGAATCTTTTTATTAATTTTCAATATTTATAAATGTTGCAAAGGAAATGTTGTAAGGCATAAATTTGAGAAAAATGGTACTCGATATTGCAAATTATCATCAAATGTTGGTAGCAGCATCATGATAATTTATATGAAATCGTTAGAGTTGTGAATTTATCCTTTCATCCACTAGTCCTTAGATACGCTGCCCACTAGTCATCTTGGTCAGTGCTAGATGTGATGTTGGGAGAAACAATTTATAGTCAAAATATTATTGCAAGGCCATTTAAGTTATATTAGACAAAGGAATATATAGTGTTCAATTTCAGCCTTTAAAATACAATACACTATGTCCATGAAGCTATGCAGTCCATTACCTTTTCCATTTGTCTAATGTCTCCTGTAGTTCTTTAGCTGTTTGCAATCTTGGGTGCCGAAGTTCCAGGACTCTGGTCACCCCTGCAGAATCAAAACGTTTTTGCAGTCAAAGCATTGCTTCTTTGATTAAAGATAGATTATTGTTTATAAATGCTTCTTACCCTTCACCCAATGAATAGAATATAGGGTGATCTGGCTTGCTAAGAGCTTCACTCGATTTTGAGTACTTGTATTGTTTTTATACGAGGTCGACATAGAAGTCTATAGCCATGTATGGAAATTTTGCTCATGAAACTATACCAGGGATTTGTGCCACCCTTATAGCAATTATCATATTTCAGATGGTCAATTCCTTGTATTGTAGTGATTGCATGATGCAACGAAAATCTATCAAGAAGATGATCAAATGCATTAACATCAAGTTACATATAATGCAAATGTTTGGGCATCTTGTTTCTTGTATCCAAGTGGCTTTACTTCATGTATTGTATATGGAATATACCAAATTAATAAAAATTTAAATCAATCCGGAGTGACAAGTAATACCGGAAGGAAGTAAATTATAGATATAATATAGCCTATGGTTTTGATCGATATAGCATTCATGTACACTCGTCTAGAACTAGAATATATTTCAAGATTGAGACCCTTAAGAGTCCACGAACTTTTCCAGATCCTTGATGCCCAAAGGAAATGTTGGGGATTGGAGATTGACCTGACAATATGCGATAAGCTCTACTTTTAGCTCATCAACAATTCTAGGTTCCAACTAAAGAAACTAATATACAACAAGTGGATAATTTTATTCTATCTGTAATTGTATTGCAATCCTTGAGCATCATGGTTGTGCTCACACCAACAATCATTTGATTGTCCATTAACACAACCATTTTAACAAAATAGAGTTAGCTAGACCCTCTTTCCAACCACAAATTTGACTATAATCCAGTAGGAATTTCAGGCACAGTCAAAGTTCTCTACGGTGGAATGATTCCATTGATTTGTTTTGCCCAATTTTAAATTAAACCAGATCATCCGAAACAGACAGAGTTCTAGATCAATCAACACTTTGACTAAATTGTACGTAAGGCTTCGGCAAGGGAGGGAAAAGATTTTTAATAGCTATAGTTTCCCCTGTTTCTAAGCATTTCCCCTGTACAAGTACAAATTAGCTTGCATAAATCAAATTTTAAATTATTGGCCATTTAAGTTATATTAGACAAAGGAATATATATTGTTCAATTTCAACCTTTAAAAGACAATATACCCTATCCATGAAGCTATGCAGTCCATTACCTTTTCCATTTTTCTAATGTCTCCTGTACTTCTTTAGTTGTTTGCAATCTTGGGTGCCCAAGTTCTAGGACTCTGGTCACCCCTGCAGAATCAAAACGTTTTTGCACTAATGATTGCATGATGCAACAAAAATCTATCAAGAAGATGATAAAATGTATTGATAGCAAGTTACCTATAATGAAAATGTTTGGGCATCTTGTTCCTTGTGTCCAAGTGGCTTTACTGCATGTATTGTATATGGAATATACCAAATTAATAAAATTTAAAATCAATCCGAAGTGATCAATATATCATTCATGTACACTTGTCTAGAACTAGAATACATTTCAAGATTGAGACCCTTAAGAGTCCACGAACTTTTCCAGATCCTTGATGCCCCAAAGAAATGTTGGGGATTTGAGATTGACCTGAAAATATGCGGTAAGCTCTACTTTTAGCTCATTAACAATTATGGGTTTCAACTAAAGAAACTAATCTATAACAAGTGGATAATTTTATTCTATCTGTAATTGTATTGTAATCCTTGAGCATCATGGTTGTGCTCACACCAACAATCATCTTATTGTCCATTAACACAACTAGTTTAACAAAATAGAATTAGCTAGACCCTCTTTCCAACCACAAATTTGACTAGAATCCAGTAGGAATTTCAGGCACAGTCAAAGTTCTCTATGGTGGAATGATTCCATTGGTTTGTTTTGCCCAATTTTAAATTAAACCAGATCATCTGAAATAGTCAGAGTTCTAGATCAATCATCACTCTAACTGAATTGTACATCAGACTTCGGCAAGGGAGGGAAAAGATCTTTAATAGCTACAGTTTCCCCTGTTTCTAAGAATTTCGCTCGTACAAGTACAAATTAACTTGCCCTTATCATCATTAATATAGAAATAAACAACACAGTTTGACGTTGTCAAACACTAACAACAATTTAACTAATTTCTAACATATTTCTATCTAACCATTAAATAGAGAAACCAACTAATCACCCAGAATTGGTCAAACAAGTGAGAGAAACCAACTAATCACCCAGACTTGGTCAAACAAGTGAGATTTCATTTTAACAGTTTCATCCATAGTTATGCATTCCAGATCCAGATTTAGTTATAGTGGCATGTCTGTTGTTAAAGTAGGGCAAGAATAGTACTACAAAACCTGCAACTCTCATAATTACCATAACCCCGCCATTTTAAAAATCATTGAGTTGAATTGTAATGCTTGATTTAGTTATGTAACATACTGTTGTAATTCACACACCCTGGGAGATGAAAATAATTTGTGATTCCAAAGTTGTACGATAAATGATAGAAAAATTGACCTAATTTTGACTATCACATGATTTCATCCTTTGCACATGTCCTAACAAGATGTTAGTTTCATCCTTTGCACTTGTCCTGAAAGATGTTGCAAGGAAATTTTGAACCAGAATTATATTTCCCAATGTCTCCTATGTGAATTCAAATTCAACTTTGACTAGCACGTCTCTTCTGCAAGTCCACATTCATCTTTTGCTAGAACGTCTAATTCAAAGCCATACATAAATACATTAAGATAGAGAAATACGAGAATATCATACCCAAGGCTAGTAAAGGGTATTCTCAAACGTACTAAACAACTCCAGTATTCAAAACAATTGGGCTTACATAACTTACTGCAACATCGTAGTTATTCATGCATTGATGTTGAACTGAAGCTGAATTGGGCCTTTTATTCCTAATTTAGTAGGACACTACTTGGACCATTCAAAAGTGATTTTTTGAAACACGACTATTAGCAGTTTAACCATATTACTGAACTTACACAAAGAAACCTTACTATTTAGCCTTATTATTTTCCAACTGCCTAAAAAATAAAATCCTAAATTTCCAAAGTTTGATCAGTAATTTACATATCGATGTAGTGTGAAAGCTACATACAATTTGACATCGATATGTAAATTACTGTTATCAAACTTTGGAAATTTAGGATTTTATTTTTTATGCAATTGGAAAATAGTAAGGCTAAACAGTAAGGTTATATATATATATATATATATATATATATATATATATATATATATATATAGAGAGAGAGAGAGAGAGAGAGAGAGAGATATATAGATATATATATATATGTCCTCTTTAAAATAAAATGAAATATATCTCTGATGGGGTGTTATCTCGAAAATCACTCACCGAAATTAAACAAATGACAGACTCAGGCAACTGCCTCTCCCCTCTAGTCATGATTGGCATGCAAAGGGTACGTTTGGCCAAGTTGGAGGCGACCTTCGGAGGGTGAGCCATGACCTCCACTTGGCCTATTACAAACTACGCATGGTGACAAGTAATTTTTCACACTGTGGTCATAGAATGTAAGGGTGAAGGTATTAATTTCGCATCGATGGAAGGAGGTGAATTTTGTTTTTTCCATACGAACATTCAATCTCCTATTGTCACAGTTATGGAGGCGATGCAAGAGTTAGGGAGGTTGGACAAGACTTGGATGCCATATAACAACAGATTGTGTAGCATTAATGCCTCCATCATACAGGGTATTGGGATGAAGAATCTCAGAAAACCCAGGTTGGCGAACTTATTTTGTCAACTCGGGGTGGAAACTTTTGTCTCATTATAGTTTTTGGTTTCACTTTGATTATCTGTGTCTTGCTCTGTTTTCTTATTTTCTTATGTCCATTCATGAAATTGTATGGGTTTTGGCCATAGGAAAGTGTTTGTTATAGGGTAAGGGCAATCAATCATTTCTCTAATATCCCATTGTTCATCTCCATTGGAGCAATAGGAAAGGGTAATAGTGTATGTTTATACAATACTCTGTGTCCACACGACAACACTCTGGCAAGAAATTCTTCACAGAGTCGCCAAGGTTTAAGTGTTGGTCACAAATGTTCTTCGTTTATTTCATGCACAATTCCTCGTCTAGTCCATCCTTTGAGTTTGTGGTTGTTTTGTGCTTCGCAGACCTCCAATAAGTTGAGCCATTTGGAGTCTCCTTCTGATCCGAACTTAAACAGGAACGCAACAACTTACAGATTCTCATAAACACAGAGATGCAGCAGAAAAACACTTCATTTAATTAATATAAAAATATTGAACTATGCTTACAAACATAATGGAAATAAGATAGCTCGGGCGATGGTAGCTTATCTCTTAGAAGAGATGTGGCGGCTACATACCTCTGAACTGAGTTACAATGAGGCTCAAGGGCATTTTTATTATTGAACAATAAGAGAAAACCCTAAACAACCAAAACCCTAACCCAAGGAGATGTAACACCAAGAGTTTATGGGCCCCGTTGGGATTAGTTTGGCAACCAACTTCCCAAGGTTCTAACTTGGTCATATTATCTCTATTTGATGCGTATGATACATCGTTGGAAAGATCTCTCTGAGGACTACAACTACCGATGTGATTACTTATGTAATCACTAATGGAAGTTTGCCAAAAAAAAACATCATTTAGGGCCTCAAAATGGCTCTGAAAGTTTAGGAGCTGAAAAAACTGCCAAAAATAGTAAACTGTGCTACAATCAAGGAAACTGAAAGAAACAATGGTGAGGGTCCAAGTGGAATAGGCGGGTGACCACCAATATCCACCTGGATCAGTCCTCCCCCCTTAGGAAGCAATGGTCCCGATTGCATTGAGTTCCTCCATGAGATGAGGAAACCTATGCTGAACTTGGTCCGTGGTGAGCCATTTGCCTTGGTGAAGGAGTTTGCCTGCTTTGACAACTCGATATAGCTATATCCTCTGTTTCCAGGTGTTCTTTATTTGTGTGTCCATGATCAGATCAGTTGTGGCATGTTCCATGCAGTCCGGGTTGAGCTCTGTTGGTGTGAGTTGTTCTGCAATGTCAAATGTGTCCAACAATAGTGGAAGTATGGCCGAAGGAAATCTACATTGAACACTGGGTGTAGACCAAGGAACGGTGGGATGCTGAGCTCGAAGGCATTGTCCCCAACAGCCTTGGTGATGGTGTATGGCCCTTATCGGAGTGGGAAAATCTTGCGGTGGGGGTCCAGCAAGGCGTTCCTTCTGCAAATGTAGCCAAACTTTTTCTCCCACCTGGAATTTGTGTGGCACTCGATGCTGATCATGGCTCTGCTTGTACTTAGCATTGGATCTACCCAATATATCACGGACCTCTGGGCGGATGTGATGAATGCGTTCTATGAAGCTGCTAGCCCTTTCAGCGTCAGACTGCACGTGAGTCGAATCTACTTGAGTGGCTGCAAATGGTATGGCCACATCAATGGGGCATAATGGTTGAAATCCCAACCCTACCTGAAAGGGGTTGTGGCCTGTTGAGCTGTGGAGAGCTCTGTTGTAGCTGTGTTGGACATAGGGGAGACTTTCATCCCATGTGTGTGGATGCTTCGAGTTGTACATGTGCAGAATGTGTATGATCATCATGTTGACAACCTTTGTTTGGCCATCAATTTGGGGATGGAAAGTCGTGGACTTAGTGAGTTTTGTATCCAAGATCGACCAGAGACTTGAAAAAAATTCATTCAGGAATCTGTTGTCCCGATCTGAGATAATGGACTGTGGGATCCCAAAGTGTACCCACACTCCCTCAAAGAAAAGCTTAGCAATGGCCTCTGTTGTGATACTCTTCTTATGGGCCACCGTGATGGTGATCTTAGAGAATCTGTCGACGACCACGAAAACATAATCGTTTTTGTGCTTAGTAGAAGGAAGGCCCGACATATAATCCATGGAGATAGATTCCCAAGGCCGAATAGGAGTAGGTAGAGGAGTATACAGGCCTTTCTTCTTGATGGTTGGTTTGGTAATGGCGCATGGGTGGCAGGATCTAATGTACTTCCAAACATCCTGACGAAGTTTCGGCCAATAAAAATACTTCTGCAATACCGCCACGGTTTTCTCTACTCCGAAATGTCCAGTAACCTTACTGTAGTGCGCCTCCCAAATCATCTTGGTACGCTCACTTGAAGGAACACATATGTGTCCCAAGTGGCATAACAGTGCATCTTGAAGGTGAAAATTTGGAACTTTATTCCCTTCCAAGAGTGTTTGGTATAAGTTATTGAATTTTCGATCGCTCTTGTAAAGGTGTGACCACCCCGATGTCTCATGCCCACAGGAGTCGAGCACAGTGATTAACACCATGACCAGCGATCGGCTAAGGCAATCAACGGAATTATTGGTGCTGCCCTTCTTATACTTAATGTTCAAATGGAATTGTTGTAAATATGTGGACCATTTTTTATGACGATCATTCTACAACTTTCCTTGTGTCTGTATGAACTATAGAGTCCAATGGTCTATGTGGATAACTGTTTCCTTCCCCAAAATGTAATGCTTCCATTGACAACATGCCTGCACAATGGAATTCATTTCTTTGTCATAAGTGGGGTACTTTTGGTCTGTGTCTGAAACTGTCTCACTATGGTAAGCCACTGGATACCCATGTTGAGTAAGAACTTCACTAATAGCATAGTCGGAGGCATCTGTCTCAATCTCAAATTGTTGTTGTAGGTCTAGTAATGTGAGCACTGGTGCAGAATAGAGGCGATTCTTCAACTCGGAGAACACCCACTGCTGGGTTTCCGACCAAAAGAACTTGGCTTTCGCTCCGCCCTTGGTGACTTGACTTAAAGGCCAAGCGATATGAGAGAACCCCAACACGAACCTACGGTAGAAATTGGCAAGACCCAAAAATTTGTGGAGCTCTGTTAGAGTGGTTGGGGCTGGTGAATCCTGAATGACTTGTATCTTGGATGGGTCCACATGTACACCCTGATCATCAATGATGTACCCTAGATATTGAACCTGGGTTAGGCCAAAGGTACATTTATCCAAGTTAGCACACAACTTGTGTTGTCGAGGGGTTTGAAGGACCTGTCGAATATGGTGGAGGTACTCTTCCTTACTCTGGCTGAAGATCAAGATGTCATCTAAATACACCACCACGAATGCATTGGTGAAGGGTCGCAATATGTCATCCATCAGTCTCATGAAGGTTGCAGGGGTGTTCATCAATCTGAATGGCATAACCAACCATTCAAAAAGGCCCTCCTTGGATTTGAAGGCAATCTTCCACACATCGAAGGGTTCAATAGGCACCTGGTGATAACCTGATTTCAAGTCAATCTTGCTAAAATATTTGGCCCCCTTGAGCTAGTCCAGAAGGTCATCAATCCACGGGATTGGGTACCTATTCCAGATAGTGATCTTGTTCAGTTCTCGGTAGTCAATACAAAACCTCCAGATCCCATCCTTTTTCTGTACCAATATAATCGGGCTCCCACAGCATGATGAGCTTGGCCTGATGTGCCCTTTCTACAATAGTTCCTGAATCTGCCTCTTGATTTCATCATTCTCTAGAATAGAGCATCGATAGATTGGTCCATTGGGCAACGGTGCGCCCGGGTCAAATTGATGGAGTGCTTGACCCGACAGTGTAGAGGTACCCTTGTGGGTGAGGTGAAAATGTCCATGTACTCCTCCATGACCTTGTCCATTTGTTGTTGTTGTGCAGAGGAGCCCTGCCTGGAAGTCGTGGCCATAACCTTCTTCTTTCCTTGGGGGCGAATCATAAGGAAAACAAATTTCCTGGTCTGGGAAATGATCTTACTACATTGCTTTGCAGTGATCAAAGAGATGGCGGTAGGCAGGGCTACCTCTAGTATCATGTACAACTTATTAGCCAAAGTAATAATCACAGAGCAAGGTCTAGACTCATATACAACATGTCACTTCCACAAGTATGGTTGTCCTAACAATACATTAGAAACTTCAAGAGGAGCAACGTCACACAATACCTCATTTGTGAAGGGCTTGATGCTATAGGGAAGGTGACACTGCTAGCTGATGCGAAGATCTCGTCCTTGGTGAAGCCACTCGATGGTGTATGACTATGGATGTGATGTAGTCTTTAGGCCCAATCGCTTCACAACTTCTGCTGAAATGAGGTTCTTTTGGCTCCAGCTTTCGACAATGAACTACAGCGGAGAACCCTTCACTCACATCTGTGATTGGAAGAGGCATTCCCCCTCCTTGTTATAGACATTTTTGGGCACTACAACCCCAATCATAAATGTCCATAAACCAAGGGCTCCTAAGTCCCTAAAAGTGTTGCTTCACACCCTAAAGGAACAAGGTCAGCTGATTACATCATCTCCCAGAAGTTCTCCACAGAAAACTGCTCAAAACTATTCAAAGCTGGACCATACAGGCTGCCCAGTGCAGAGGGTGTGATGCATCTCACCTGCCCAGTGTAAAGGTTGCGATGCATTCTGGAAAGCCCTTCTGTAGGGTGCGATGGGCGAGAGTAGACAAATGGCAGAGACAGTTTGCAAGGTGGATCGTCATGGAATCTTCCAGAAACTTCTCCTGTGACATTTGCCTTTCTGAATTCGCCCAGGGATGAGTAAGAGATCATCAATCTCCAAGTGGAATCAAGAACTATCAGAGAGAGGACACTAATCAAAATCCCAGAAGTTGACTCACCCCCTGCAATCATCTATATATGGATCCCTCATCCCAGAGATCCAGGGGCTGGAATTTTGTATCTTGTAAGGAAGTGTTGTTGGTTTCTTGGTGGAATATCATAGTGTTGGGTGATCTAAGTTTTTTATGAGGTGAAGAAGGGCTTTCATGCTAGGAGGATGATGCTGGGTTAGAACAATTGGTTGTAATCCTCTTTGCTATTCTTGATATTAATAAAGCTATTCAATTTTTCCTCCACATTCTTGTATGTTCAATGATATATGCATTTGTGTGGTCAATATATATCTGGTCCTATATTGTTTATGATTGTAGATCTCTATTCTTCGATAGTATTATGCTGCTTTGATTCCACAGGTGCTCTTTGAAGCTAGGTAGACGAAAGAAAAGTGGCAAGGATCTGTTAGAAGGGAGAGGAACCAAGCAAGGAACTAAGCGCAAGACTGAGGTTGGTGTCCTTTGTTCCCCTCTTATCTACTTCTCATAAAGGAAAGCGAAAGTAGTTTTAGTTTGTTTGTTTCTAAGATAGCTACTAGTCTTAGTGGAACTAGCAGCTCCGAGTGGACACTAAATTTCTCGATAACAAAATGGCAACTCCGTTGGGGAGCGAATATATTGTTTTCTTGTCTATATTTGTTTGTTTTATAAACTTACAGACGGAGCCTGAAGTTAAGCCAGCTAGCCTTCGAACTGCATTTGCTATGCAAGTGCAAAGTAGATCAATGTTGCTTCAGTCTATCTCCGGGTTTTGTTTATAAACTGAACAATCGATTTGCAAACCTTCTAATTGCCCTAGTGGTGGCTCTAGTAACCTCATTAGATCAACCCTCGTGATTTATATTCACTGAACATCACTTGTTCGGCCTAAATCCCAGAACTGAGTTGCAAACTGTGACCAAAGACCAAGCAGAAGTCTCGTCCTGGTACCATCGCACCCTCTCTTCAAGGAAGTCTATATGCATCGCACCTCCCGTGTGCAGTAGGTGGGATGCATACTGGTTTCCCTGTGTAACAAGTGCGATGGTTAGAAAAGGTTAATTTTGCCTTCAGAATTTGGTTTTTCTTCACTCCCTTCAGCTCTATTCAAGAGTTTTGCTCTCTATGATCAGTATACCACTATGGAAACCCCCTCCTTTCCATCATTCCGCCTCCATTGTGCAAAGAACTGTGAATGTTTTTATGTATTGTGCGCCATTTTTAGTTCTCTTTTACAAAAAAGTAGCATAATCAAACTGTCGTCTTTTGATTTGAAAGTGTCGCAAGTGCCATTTTCAATCAAAGAAAAGAATTCTATTGTTCTTGATGGTCGATTATACAGTTACTCTTGTATTTGATTTGAATTAGTAGTTTTTCAAGTGTCGAAAGCAGTTTTCAATTCAAGATAGCAAAGTGTCGTCATTATCTTCCTTTCTGAAGAGAAATTTGTTAGTAATGTCGCTTTGAAAAGATAAGTCAGATTTGTACTTAGCATTCTTCTTGTCATTCACACATTAAGAAAGTTGAAAACAAATACATGCATGTGCATTTGCATTTAGACTGCTTGTTGGTTTGATTTAGGACAGTGCATCTAGTGTGTGCTCTTTGCTCTATGTTGAAAGAATATCATCTCTCTTTCTTTAGTAGCTAGGATTTTCATTGCAAAAAGAAGATTAAACGATTGTTTATCATCGTAGATTGCATTTTAGGAATTGTATATGTACATCATGCCGTGAACCTGAAAGGCAAATTTCTTAAGAAAGATCAACTGTAAAATAAATTTAATGAACATAAAAACGCTTTGGAACCTAACGCACAACATCTAGAAGTCTAGGCTAGAGACGTATTCCGGCGTCGTAAAGCCTGGTAACTGTCGCTTTCACTGTTGGTTGGGTGATTCCTCCTCTTTGAGATGACAAGTGCCAGTACGGACTTGTGCTCCCATGTACCGTTGAGTATATATTGGGAGACCACAATAGGCTATATCCTTTATCCATAGGAAGCCGTGTCTGCCACCCTATCGATCGCAATGCACTGAACACAACATTCGGGAAGATTGACTGTCGTACTGTAAAACGTATTCTACAATTTTGTTATTGGTTTGGTAATCCCTCTGTCTAGATTTCCAGAGTATTCCCTTTCGTTCCTTTTCAGACTCCTTAAAGGAAAAGGTCCATCTGAGCACTTGTCACTTCAGGCTCATTAAAAATCGAAGGCGACTAGAGTCATATTTTGTTTTTTCTTGACTCTTAAAAATTGAAAAAACAGGTTGTGTCAAAGCGTCTAAAATTTATTTAATCGGAATATTATCACCATTCCCGCGTTGCTCTTAGGTTGAGAAAAATGGATTCCACCAACCAAGGATTTCCCCTTGGAGGAAATCCAAGTCCTTTCTCCTCTTGGGGAGATGTTGGTGCACCTCATATGGCCACATTGTCACTTCCAGGATTGACGATTGGCTTGCCAATATGGCTCTTCTTGATCTCCGTCGTTCAGAACACCGTGATTCCTAAACAATCGAGTCAGCAATTGGATGATACTAAAGTCACCCCCAAACCTTCTACTTTGTCCGATTCTCCCTCTCCTCCTTCCTTTTCGCTTGATGAAGCTGGTAAAGCCAAAAATCAAGTAACTAAGAAAGAGAAGAAGGGGAAGGAGAAGAAAGAGAAGAAGAAGAAGGATCCAAAGGCGAAAAGGGGTAACCAGGCATCGTCTAGTGAAAATCCACACTGCACCGTCCAAGCCTAAATCTCCATGTGTCATTTGCAAAGGAGACCACTGTCATCGAGATTGTCCTTGCATCCCTCGAATCTTAAGGGACTAGTCTCCTCGTTTGCATAATCCAGTGTCATCAACCTCTGAAGGTCATGTTGAAAGTACACCATCAACTAGTGAAAGCGAAGCATTTGGACAGAAAAGGAAATGTAAATTTCCTTGTAAACTGTGTGAAGGTGATCACGTCGTCCACCGTTGTCCCTTCCTAGACGAAGCTAAAAGAGTTTTGGATAACCGTCCTGCTTCATCGCTACGGCTTCCTCCTGGATACAAGAAACTCTTGCCGAGTCCATCACTAGTTGAAAATCCGACTGACACACCATTGTGGTCAGTCGAAGCATCTATCATTGAAGATAAACCCGCTGAGTCCATACCAGACGAAAGTCAAAAGGTTGAGGTGGCAGTCGACCCGATCTTGTCTTCAGAAGGTCCATCTTCAGATGATACAATCACCGAAGAGAATGAGAATGACATCGTTCAAATTATTTTCGTAAACACAGACTCCAATGAACAGGGGGGCAATCTACCCGTTCCTTTATCACAGGAAGGAAGTTCGTCAAAATCATATCGGGCCATCTATTCGGTCCCACCTCCAAGCAACCTAGTCGTTTCCTTCGATTGGAATCTACTAGGCAGACCCCGTTTACCGGCTAATGTACCATTCCGAATCATTGTACAAGCTTACAAAATGATCATGGTCGGTACCATCATAGATGAAGGGGCATCTGTGAGTATCATTTCCTCAACTGCTTAGGAAGCACTTGGTTCGCCATCCCTTCTGCCTGAGATGAGAAATCTGACAGGCTTCGACAAAGGAACCAGTGGACCGTTAGGGATCTTTCCCAATGTGCCCATAACGTTGAGAAGGAAAACCGTTTATATGAACGTAATGGTAGTCCAAGGACCTCTAGATTATAATCTACTCCTTGGGTGCGACTATATTTATAGCATAGGGGCCATTGTCTCCTCACTCTTTAGAGTAATGTGTTTTCCGCATGAAGGCCAAGTAGTCTAACTCATAGACCAGCTTTCGTTCCTCGGCTCACACATAGCTAATAGTCAAATGCCATCCCTAAATGGTCTTTTCACGCAAGGAATGTCTCATCAATTTCCAGTCCGTCCACCTGAAGAGCGCGAGTAATTCGGGAGGACATGACTGAAACCCAGGGGGCATGCACCCTGGTCTGTTTCAGTAGGAAAACCTTGGGTATAGGGTAAGTTTCCGCGAAGGATTTAAGACTGGTCCGACGCCCGTCCATATAGGAAGAGGGGGTTAGACCGGGATAAGATTCTTTTGTCAAGGTTAGGTGATTGGAGCCTTTGTCCAGATGGACTAAGCCGAGGAAGTGTTTCTGTCTGCTGTGCGGATGGAAACTATCTTGTGAACGCGAGAACTTCTAAATGGTAACCTGGAAACTTTACTTCACTATACCTGGGGGCATGCAAACCTTTTTGCTTGAAAGTAAAGAGCGACCATTTATTTTCTTAGTTTGTAGTTTCTCAACCCTTTAAACTCATAGGATTGGTTGTTCCTAACTTGCATAATGAAAGGATCTGGAGCAAAGTTTCGAATGGTGCAAGCTCCTTAAAAATTGAACCTATCGATGAGACATCCTTATTATACGACTGGCACGAGCAGTTTTTATGCGAAGTTCAAGCTCATTAAAAATTAAACCTTAGCAATGAGCAAATGTTTCCCCCAGAGTTTAAGCTCATTAAAAAATGAACCAATGCCCGATAAATAACCATTGTGAATGCATTATCATCAGCTTTTGAGCCCTAGTCGTGTTCTCATCATCACCTCCACTCTGTTTTAGCCGATCATTCACCTCCATTTGATTGTTTACCCCTTTTGAGGAACAGCTGCAAAGATTGATCCTGTTAGCCATCCTTGTGACACTGCCGTGATTGGAAAATTCCAAACCTTACCTGGAATCAGCTACTACCTGAAATTATCACTCGTTCCTCAAAAAACAAGTCTCCTTTAAGCTCTTTTCATCTAACTCGTAAAATATGAAAAGATTGCCAAGTAGTTGGCCTCTCCAGCTCGTTAAAGCTACCGTGAGTGCTATCCCTCCTCTAGATTTTAATCTTTTTGGACCTGAGGGATTATTACACAAAAATATTGAGCGCTTGTTTTGTTCAGCTCGTTAAAATTACCGAAAATTCATCCCTTTTGTATTATTTTATACTTTTTCAGACTTAAGGGATTATATGATGAAAGATAATTATTGGAGTTTCCTTTAAGTCCCTTTCAGACTCTCTAAAATTGAAAAGGATTGAGTTGTCTTTGTCGTTAAACTCGTTAAAACCAAATAGCAACAAACTTGTCCATATAGACAAGAACGAGTTTCACTGTCGCTAGGCTCGTTAAAACATAGTGACGGGTTTGCCTGAAGGGAAAATTATAGAACAGCATATTTTATCCTCCTCAAGCTTGACAAAAATAAAGAGGTACTGGTCAGCAATGACTGGAGAAAAATTGGGAAGAAAACTTGGAGAAACTTTATTGGTAGCAAGTCGCTCTTGAACATGACACTTTCACTCCACGTTCGAGTCGGGTTGGGTTATTCCATTCACCGGTCATATCACTATTGGTCCATCGCACCATTCATATTTGGGGTTAACACTACCAATCCATGTGAGTGTCCCTGGTATGTTCAAGAGAAGTCGCTCAGAGAATTCACCTGTGTCTCATCCGCTGCAATACATCCACACTCCATTCTTTCATGACCGCCACCCTGAACCCTGTATCATCAGATCGTTTTCACCTCCAAAATCATTTACTCTGTTCTGTGTCGTAGATGTGGGATTCATTAGGGCCCTCCTACGGCGGGTCTCTTCTTGTCGACATCAGCTCATTATCCAAGAAGTCGACCTAGGAACAACCCTTTCAGTACTTTGAAGCTTGCATGCCTCAATGGCAAGTTTCTCACTTCCGACGACAGGTTTATATCAATGGCCTTCGACCGAAAGATTTTGCGTGGTGTTCGACGCCAAGTCCCCTTTTCACACCACGTGAATTGTACTGTAGTAGCTTGAGGGTCATCATCATTATCAGTGATTCCTCTCACACCTGTTAACAGCTTACATCATTGGCTGGTAATCAGGCGATGTCTTTCCATGTTCGACTCCAAAACATCTTTCACATGGATCGACTTGTACTCCGAGTGAAGATTAGACGAGTTTGAAGACCCCGGATCTAGTTTCATCCATCCGGGCTGCGATATATTCAGGAAAATAAAGACATCAAATGTACATCATTGCTGCACAGATGATCATCTGAATGAAAGGATGATGGCTCTACCAGAATCATCAATCTGCCGCACAGACGGTTGTCTGCCTTATGTACATGAAAATGAATTTATAAAGCTGAGCATGGGAATGCCTGCCTCAACTAGATCATGGAAAATATTATGAAGATAATGTATTGTATTGTATCTTATTACAGGTCGCCTTCCAACTCGAAAAAACTTCGGATCCTCATGATAAAGCATTTCACCTGACATCAAAAGATTAATGACCTCATGCTTTAGGGGGGCAACTGTTATAGACATTTTTGGGCACTGCAACCCCAATCATACATGTCCATAAACCAAGGGCTCCTAAGTCCCTAAAAGTGTTGCTTCACACCCTAAAGGAACAAGGTCAGTTGATTACATCATCTCCCAGAAGTTCTCCACAGAAAACTGCTCAGAACTGGTCAAAGCTAGACCATACAGGCTGCCCAGTGTAGAGGATGCGATGCATCTCACCTGCCTAGTGTAAAGAGTGCGATGCATACTGGAAAGCCCTTCTGTAGGGTGCGATGGGCGAGAGTATACAAATGGCAGAGACAGTTTGCAAGGTGGATCGTCATGGAATCTTCCAGAAACTTCTCCTGTGACACTTGCCTCTCTGAATTCGCCCAAGGATGAGTAAGATATCATCAATCTCCAAGTGGAATCAAGAACTATCAGAGAGAGGACACTAATCAAAATCCCAGAAGCTAACTCACCCCCTGCAATCATCTATATATGGATCCCTCATCCCAGAGATCCAGGGGCTGGAATTTTGTATCTTGTAAGGAAGTGTTGTTGGTTTCTTGGTGGAATATCATAGTGTTGGGTGATCTAAGTTTTTTATGAGGTGAAGAAGGGCTTTCATGCTAGGAGGATGACGCTGGGTCAGAACAATTGGTTATAATCCTCTTTGTTATTCTTGATATTAATAAAGCTATTCAAGTTTTCCTCCACATTCTTGTATGTTCAATGATATATGCATTTGTGTGGTCAATATATATCTGGTCCTATATTGTTTATGATTGTAGATCTCTATTCTTCGATAGTATTATGCTGCTTTGATTCCATAGGTGCTCTTTGAAGCTGGGTAGAAGAAAGAAAAGCGGCAAGGATCTGTCAAAAGGGAGAGGAACCAAGCAAGGAACTAAGCACAAGACTGAGGTTAGTGTCCTTTGTTCCCCTCTTATCTACTTCTCATAAAGGAAAGTGAAAGTAGTTTTTGTTTGTTTGTTTCTAAGATAGCTACCAGTGTTAGTGGGACTAGCAGCTCCGAGTGGACACTAGATTTCCCGATAACACTCCTCTAAATCTTCAGGCTCAATTTTCTGGATCTTTGTGGTGGCCATAGTGGCACTAGGCTCTGCATCAATGATCTACTTCCCTTTGTCAGTCCCCTTATCGGGTTCTGATTCAAAGTCAAAACCTGCATCTAATTCGGAAGCCTTCAGCTCAGCCACCAGTGACTACTTGGCCCGACACTCACTTGTATTGCCAGTGGAACTCTTATGGAAATCACATCATTTTCCGTATCCTTCTTCATCTTCGTGGTATTGTTCTTTACTTGCGGCTTCAGTGGGTTGTCCTGGGTAGCCCCGCCTTGGCTTGGTCCCTTGTGTAGATCTTCTTCTGGATTCATCGCATTAATTTTCTTTAGGTCGACGTTTCGAACCAGCAACAGTGGTTCATCTTCAGGATGTGATAGAATGATGAAAATTGATCTTTATTTCTTTTAATAAATAGTTAAGAGATGCTTTGCCGACATATATTTCAATCATAAACTAATATGTTATTGTTCTAATTGTCTTTGTTATTTCATTTGTTTTAATTATGTTTTATTGCCTCAATTATATTAATTTAGATTTGTTTATAAGATATAATTTTAATAGGCTATGTTGTTTTAGATTTATACCCTAATTTAATTTTATTATGTTTTTACTGCAGTTATCTTTTACTTGTGCATGGTTTTGTTTTTCTAATAATTAAGTAGGTATATCCTAGTTATATTAATAATGTATAAGTTTGTTGATATTATATTTTAATTCATAAATTAATATATTATTATTCTAATTTTCTTTTGTTTTTCAAATTGTTTTAATTATGTTTTATTGTCTTAATTATATTATATTAAATTTGCTATTGTAGATGTCTTATCATGCATAGTGTTGTTTTTCTAATAATTAAATTGGTATATCTAGTTGTTATTAATAATGATCGAGTTTGTTTATATTATATTTTAAGTTCTATATTATAGTAATACTATAAATATATATTATTGTAGTAATATTAATAATGTATATTGTATAATATAGTTCCCTATTTCTATGTAATAGTAAAGATTTTGGTTGATACCTTTAAGTTTTTGAGTTACAGTTAATTTAATTATAAGTTAACCATGTTATTATAATGGGCCTATGGTTATTTTGATTGTACCCTATTTAATCTAATTATGTGTTTTATTAATGATACATTTTAATAATATCTGTTATGAAGTATAACATTGATGTTATTAATAATGTATTAAGATTTTTATATTATATATATGAGTTGATGTTAATTCTAATTATTTTGTTATTATTTTTGAGTTGTTGTAAATTTTTAATTACTAGTTAACTGAAGTTAGGGATGGGTAACTTTGGATGATAGGGTTGGAATCCAGTTTTCGCTTATGGTCCATCCGTCGTCTCTATTGATGTTATTGGGGTGTTTGTTAATTTCTATGGCTTCTCTGAATTTCCTTATGAAGTAGTGATCACTTCTGGCTAGGATGCGGGTGTCTTCTATACAAATGTGGTGTTTGGTTTTTTCAAAATGTTCTGCTAAAGCTGATGATTTGGACCGATTATGTTTAATGTCGGCTGAGTGTTCCTGGATTCTTGTGTTAAAGGATCTCCCAGTCTCACCTACATAGGGTTTGCCACATGAGCAGGGAATTAAGTAGACGCCCTTGTGACATTTTGGATCAATTTTGTCTTTTATAGGATTAAGGCAGCTGTGGATGGTGTTTAGAGGTTTGAAGGTGGTAAGGATACCATTATTTTTTTGGATGCGGGAGATTCTGTCAATAGTCCCTAATATGTAGGGGAGGTTAACTTTACATAATATATTATCAAAAAAATTATCCTTTTTAGGTCTAGTGTTTGCTTTGTTTATGGCTTTGATAGCCTGACGTTTTTTATATCCATTTTTTAGGAAAACATTGATAAGGTGTTCTTTTTCTTTTTCTAGGTGTTCCTTATCAGAAATTCTGAAGGCTCTTGTCACTAATGTGTTAAGGACACCTAGTTTATGGGTTGGGTGATGATGGGAGGTGGCATGTAAATATTGTTCGCTGTGAGTCTTTTTCTATATACTTGGTGAGATATAGAGCCATCATCATTCCTAATGATGAGGATATCAAGAAATGGGAGGCTCTTATTATTCTCGACTTCCATAGTGAATTTTATGGAAGGGGATAAACTATTTAGGTGTTGTATGAAGGCTTCTAGGGTTTCTCTTCCATGAGGCCATATTATAAAAGTGTCATCCACATATCTTTTCCACAGTTTAGGTTTTAGGGGTACAGACTCGAGGGCCTTGTTTTCAAAATATTCCATGAATAAATTAGAAATAATAGGAGACAAAGGTGACCCCATGGTGACTCCAAAAGTTTGTTCATAAATATCATCCATGAAACTGAAAAAGGTGGATCTAAGGCAAATTTCTATGAGCTTTGTTGTGTCAGGATCTGTCAGTTTACACATGACATCCATGGCATCATTGATGGGGATATTGGTGTATAACGAGGTGACGTCAAAACTAACCAAAATGTCATTCTGATCAAGTTTGATGTTCTTAATTTCTTCAATGAATTGGGTCGAGTCTTTAACAAAAGAGTCTGTGTTTCCTACTAGGGGTTTTAGTTTTTTGGCCAGGTGTTTTGCTAGGTGGTATGTGGGCCCATTAATGGTGTTTACTATTGGTCTGAGAGGGATGCCATCTTTGTGAATTTTTGGAGCTCCATAGATTCTAGGTGTGTAAGGATTGCTAACTATGAGATTTTTGTTGTCTTGAATATTACTTGTTTTGATTAAGTTGCCTACTTTTTTGGAGATTTTGTTTAATGGGTTTTTATTGAGTTTTCTGTAGCAGCCACTATTGTTTAGATGGTTAAGCATTTTTTCTTTGTAGTCATTTTTTTTCATGATAATGATGGCTCCTCCTTTGTCTGCTTTCAACACTACTATGTCAGGGTTGGAGTTCAAAGTTTTAAGAGCTAGATATTCATGTTTGCTGATGTTGCTTTTGGGGGGCTTTGATTTCCTAAGAGTGATGGAACAGTCTTGTCTGATTTGTTCTTTTATGTTATCAGGAAGGTTTTTGATGCCATACTCAATGTTGCACAGAATGTCTTCAACTGGGATCTGGCAAGGGGTAATAGAGAAGTTTAAACCTTTCCTTAATAAATTGAGGATATGTTCATTTAGTTGGAGGTTAGATAGATTTATGACTAGCTTATCGTTGTTATTTTTGGGTTTATTATTATTATTGGAGTGTGTGGTTGGGTCAATATTAAAAGGTTGTTCCATGTTATCAGCTGGTTGCTGGAGAGCAAGATTGGTCTCTTCCAATTTGTGGTGTATTGTTGGATGTGAGGTGGTTGGGTTGTTAGTTATGAGGGCTGATTCAGGTTGTGAGGGTTTGGGTGACAGTATAGACGAGTGAGTCATTATATGTGTGGGAGATGTCGTAGGTTGGAGTGGATGCGCAGGTTGTTGCGTGGAGGACAGCGTGGGCGTAGGGGTTAATGTGGGCTGGGTTGGGAATAAATATTCTGGCGTGGGTAGATGCGTGGGATGGGATAAGTTGTGCGTGTTAAATTGCGTGGGAGATGGTATGGCTTGGGTTGTAAGCGTAGGGTGGAATGGTCCCTTGTTTTGTGGTTTGGGGGCGCCTTTTCCTTGCTTTAGATTCATAGATCCAAAGTCCCACTTCTTCTGTTTAAACTTCTGCTCAATCTTTACAGCGTACTGATACGTTGTGCCGAGCGAGGAAATGTTTAGGAAATCCATCTCATCCCGGATGTACTTGTGTAGACAATCGTGGTACCTGAGCACCAAATGTCGCTCAGTATCCTTGATATGTAGCTTCGTGCGAAGGTTATGGAAAGTATTTGTGAACTCCGACACATCTTGGTCCCTTCCCTGTCGTAGCGTGGTCCACTTTATGTATTTATCTTCATAGATCCCGACGGGGTAATAGTATTCCTTGATGGTGTCTCGGAAAGAATTCCAAGTGGGTGCAGTTGAAAACAGTTAACGTTCACTCTCGTCCTTTTATTCACGGTAGGTTTCCCACCATTCCTTGACGTGTGGGGCGGTTTTAAGAAGTGCAAACGTAATCTTTTCCTGATTGGAAAAGTCATGAACTGAAAATTATCCTTCCAATATATTTAACCATTTATCTACGTTGTCTACATATACGAGGCCTTCGAATATGGGGATATTGAAGTTAACTTGTAGCTTAAAAGGAGTGGTGCCTCCAGAGTGGCTGCTAGATGAAGATTCATCGCCTGTGGGTAGCCGTCGAAGGATTTGGGCAAAGTTATCCATCATCGCGTCCCTCTGTCACTCGAGGGCTTCTTCGAGCAACATTTTGAAAGGATCTCCTATGCCCTCGTCTTTCTTTTCTTCCACCATGGGAGGTCATCAGGTTTTGCGAGGCTGATCTTGGAATGGTTCAACCAGATCGAGCCCTAACTCCTTATACCATGACCTCAATGGGGACATGCAAAGAAAAACAAAGAAAGAACAAACCGCTCTAATACCACTGATCCGAACTTAAAAAGGAACGCAACAACTTACGTATATACTCATAAACATAGAGATGTAGCAAAAAAACACTTCATTTCATTAATATAAAAATACTAAATTATGCTTACAAACAGAATGGAAATAAGATAGCTCGGGCGATGGTAGCTTATCTCTAAGAAGAGATGTGACAGCTACATGCCTCTGAACTGAGTTACAATGAGGCTCAATGGCCTTTTTATTATAGAACAATAAGAGAAAACCCTAAACAACCAAAACACTAACGCGAGGAGATGTAACACCAAGCGTTTATGGGCCCCATTGGGGTTAGTTGACAACCAACTTCCCGGGGTCTTAACTTGGTCATATTATCTCTGTGTGATTCATATGATACCTCGTTGGAAATATCTCTATGAGGACTACAACTCTCGACGCGATTAATTATGGAATCACTAACAGAAATTTTCCAAAAAAACATTGTTTAGGGCCTCAAAATTGTTCTGAAAGTTTAGGACCCGAAAAATTGACAAAAATAGTAAATTGTGCTACAATTAAGGAAACTGAAAAACTGAAAGAAACAATGGTGAGGGTCCAAGCGGAATAGTCGGATGGCCACAAATATCCACCTGGATCACCTTCAATTGTCCCATCCTGGTTGTTGGAGTTTAGTATAGTGGCTCGTTCTCAGTCTGGTTTTAATAATCGCTTGGATCACATGTTTAAAGTGCAAGTTCGTAAGTCACATAAGGGTAGTCTTCCATCTGTTTAGGCTCACTCTAGTTCCAGTTTTCTTTTAGGAATAGTTCGACACGGGTATATCAATGACATTAGTCTCCACTTATCAATTTCCCAATATCACCCTTCCATCAATTATTATGTGGTCTTTAGGGTCATAGTAGTCAGTATTTCATCTCAATTGAAGTATCACAAGGTCAGTGGGCAGTCCAAATTTATGTTTTGCATGACTTCTTGCAAATATAGCTATCACATGGAACCATGCTAACATTTCCTTAGTCGAAGAGGAAGCACACCAGGGCATCCTCCTCCATGCAACAACACCATTTTGGGTGGGAATGGACAGCAAATTATTTCATCTCAGTCCCCTTCAAAATTTGAAAGGAAATTCGCACTCTATAATCAAAATAATTTGGAGAACGCATGTAGCACTTAGACTCTAAAGTCATCTATAGGGGTAACAAAAACTTGGTTCCCGATCCGGGTAAATGGAGGAAGAGGCGGCTATGCTTTCTCTACTCTATCTCAACTCATAGGCAGATGGAAAACTTTCTCCACATGGTGTTGCAAGATAAATAGGTAGACAACTATAAGCTATTTTTTGGTCAGGAGGACATAGAGAGGATCTTACAGGAGATTCATTATGATATGGATGAAATAGTAGTTCGTCTAAACAAAATGGAACATTACATAGTATTAGATTTTGATTCTGATTTAGTGACTCCCCAGAATGGGTAGTCGATCATTAATACAACTCCACTTAACATGGCTACTGCATCTCCTTCTTTAGACCTCCCGGTGATTATGTTAGATGATTAATTCTATAATATTTTATGGTTAGTTTTGAATGTTTGGTATTTCACCTATATGGCATCACTGTTAGTTATGTTATGTATATGTTTCATCATGTTTCTTCTTGTCAAACTTATATTCTCGGTATGTTATGTGTCGACTAGTAGTAACTGTTGGATCTTAGAGCATGCAATTCAACCACAGTTTCAAGATATAGAGGCATGTGGTCTTTTTCTGGTCAGTAAGGTGTTGGTCTTGAGACCAAGTTAGCAGGGTCTTTTAAAATATATCAAATGTAATTATGTTCTTTTTTACTATTAACAGAAATCATTGGACGAGTATTATCCATATATATATATATATATATACATATACATATATACATATATATATGTATGTATATATATATATATATATATATAGAGAGAGAGAGAGAGAGAGAGAGAGAGAGAGAGAGATGAGATGTTGAGTCTAGACAATGAAGATGTAAATTTGTAATAACTATCTCCTTAACTATGTTTGGTTTTTTTTATTTCTTTTCTTATTTTAATGATGAATTTTGTGTGATTATCTAATTTTGTTTACAACCTTTGACTTTCATCTTCTAAATGTTGGATTGTATTTCTCAACGCTTTATTCTTTTCTTAAATATATTGATTTATCTCTTTCAATTTGTGAAGTCTTTCTCATTTAAGACATTTATCCATGGTGATTGTATTGAAATTTTCATATACTTGGAAAGGTGTTTTTTTCATTTGTTTTTATTGTAGAGATTTCATTGATAATTTGTCACGAGAGACCTTAATTGTTTTTTTTTTCCAAGGAAAAAAACATAATATTTTATTTCAGAGGTTGAATTTAATATCTTAATCATTGATCTAGAAAGTGTCAAGAGGGCTTAAATCTTTCGAGGTGTAAACCTTTTTTCAAGCTATACACTTAAAAAAAGGTTTGCACCTCAAGAATTTTTATCCCTCTTCGCACTTGCTAGAGTGAGTAAAAGAGAGAAAGTAGTGCATGAAGTGAACCAAAGAATGTGTGTGAGTGAACGAGGTGAATATGTGGGAATGAAATTGAACCACATGTGAAGCTATGAGTGTGAATTTGGAAAGGGGGTGACCAAGAACCTATTGAGGCACTACAGACTTGTGAGGAACTAAAAATCAAAGGAGAATCATCAATGTTGTTATAACAATAAAGGGATCATGCATGTAAGACACTCAAAAAGAAAGGATAAACAACAAGGTACTACTAGAACATTGAACGAATTCCTTTTCATGTTGTGTATGTACATAAGACACCAAAAGTTAAAGGAGAAGCATTTAAGTACTTGTTAAGACAATAAGGGGCTCCCTTTTGTGTTGTGTCAACCCATGGTGGCCATACATTGTTGTGTTAATAGACTCTGACTCAACACTTGAAGTGCAGAATCTTGAATCTTGTATGTGAAGGAAAGAGTGAACGTGAAACTTTCAGCCTTAGCAATTTTATTTTTTGACATGAAATGTTTAATTTCCATATGATTTTATAAAATGAGTGTGCTAATATGGAATAATTATGTAGTGAAATGATGTTTCCTTTTTAATTTGCTTAGTACCTAGTTGAAAAGTATGAAATGATTGACTATGTGATGGTTTTGAAAACAAATTTTGTTGTGGTTATAAATGATATATTGAAAGAAATTTATGACTAAGCTACTAACATTACTATTGAATGAGAATGAAGATTGTATCTAGAATTCCTTAGGTATGGCATGAGATGTAAGCCCACAATGACAGCGAAAAATATCACCACCTACAAATAGCCAAGCAATATGAGAAGAGTCTGATGTTTCTGAGACCTAGATTTTGTATGAAGCAAGTTTGGTAAATAAAAATTTTGATGGAAAGTTTTGTGAGTAGATATCATGTAAACTAAATATTTTTGATAGAGGGGAAACGGTGAATCAACAAGGAAGGATAGATAAAGGGTGTGAAGAAAAGAGCCTCAGAACAAGACCATTGAAGCGACATTAGACCCAAGATAAGTAAATCATGTTAGGAGCAAGCCAATGGGATGCCATGGCTATAAGAATCTAAAAGCTTATTTACTATTCATATGAAGGAAAAACTTGATCAGGTATATTTCCCGAGGAAGTGAATTTCCTGGACCCAAAATGGCGAGTGATTAGTAGAAAGAGGAGACTTATTGCACAATCAAAAAGAGGAGACTTGTTGAGTGATATGTGACCCTATATTGCTTGAGAAATAATATCTTAAGTGATGCATATAGCTATGGTTGTGAAGGAATTGACTTTTCGAACGATCAACTCTTGTGTGTTTCCAAAAAATCTAGTTTTAGGAGCAAAAGGTTGATCATCTAATTACTTGTTGAAAATAGCAACAAGAAATGCTAAAATAGCATTCAGAATATTCCAATTTTGATTTGTCCTTGAATTAGAATTGAGAATTAAAATTCGAATTTAGTCTCACCAGCTGCTTGAAAAATAATTAATTAATTCATCTTGAGTTAATGAGCTGGAGAAATTAAATCTAGAAGTCTTTGTGAAGTCATGCAACAGTTATCCCTTAAATTAACGAGATTATCCCTTTGTTAGTGTCAGTATCTACATACTTCCATCAGGGATCAAATTTTCTCTTTGCATTTTTATTTTAGGGGTCCCATACTGAAATTTTTACATCATTTCATTAGTTCATGTCAAACTAATCCACTGATGGTTGTCTTCTCTTGAAAATATCTAATTTCTCCATCATAGAGTATACTTGTTGACCCTTCTTCTAGTTGTCTTCAGTTATGGTTTCATGGTCAATTTGCAATCATGCTTTAATGAGGTCATAGGGAATGTTTCATTAGGTCTTAGGGTTTCATTTCCATGGTCAAGGGCATGATTTAAAAGTGTAAATAAAGGGAAGCAAGGGTATGAGGATGATAAATAATTCAAGCATGATGTCTAGTAAGTCATAGTCACTATATAATTATCTTTTTAACTATGTAATTTTCACCTCAAAAAACATATTTTTGAGGTGAAAACAAGGTATTTTGAGTGAATTTGTATTTCTTATGTAATTTTAAGTCACTTTACGTAATAAAAGATCTCGACTGCACCCACGCATCTCTCCTTGCTACAAGACAAAGAAACACTGCAAAAATCAGTTCATGTTGAGCATCATCCACTTGATAATAAACAAAGAAGGAAAGGCATTAAAAACAAAGATTTCAAAAAGGTCAAGAAACATTAGAAAGTGGGTTTTTCTAGTGAAAAATGAAAATCTACTCCTATATAAGGTGTCACATTTCATTTTCAAGTTCATCATTCTCATTTGGCAAAGAAGGAGTCAAAAAGTGAGGAAAAGAGGAGAGGTTGAGTAAGTTTTGGGCTAAGGAGAAGTGGCGTTGCACTTCTGGAGGTTGGCGCTATGCGTTTGGAGCAATGGTGAAGTGTCGCTGCACTTCTACAGTTTGGCGTTGAACATTTCAGAAAGTGGAGGTGGCGCTACACGTCTGAGCTGGGCGTTGTGCATAGGAAGGTTTCAACAGTGCAAAATTACACTGTGTTGTGCGTTGAGAAGTGGCGTTGCGCGTTGAGCAGCAAAGACCAAAAAACCTCCAAACTTCATAAAAACTTCCAAAGAACCCTCTCATCTCTCAAACAAGTAAGTGCACTCCCTCTACCTCATCATTGAAGTTGCAATTGAAGTGTTTGAAGGAATTTACCATGACAAATGTGAAACCCTAGTTTCTCCCTCAATGACATTCTAGAAACCCTAATCCCCTCTATTTTTTCCCGCCACCTATCACTAGAACCCTAAACCCCTTCCCTAAATCACTCCATAACATTCAATACCCCCTCATCCTTCATCCCACAAGTTATATTTCAAAAAAGGGCCCAAACCCCTCTCCCTCACTTTCATAATTCATACCCTTCCCTTCATTTTCTAGCCTACCAAAATACCTCACAAGGTCATCTCCCATTCCCTCACTCCTAAATCACTCTTACTCATTCCCTTCATCCCTTTTCTTGGAGTGTACAACCTCAAAATTTGCAAACATGGACAGAGAAGACAGAGACTATGAGGAGGAGGAAAACACAGGCAGTGACAGTTCAACAGATAGACCTCGGCATCAGAGAAAACCACACAAGGGAGGCAGGATTATTAGGGAAGAGCCATTAAACCTCAGAGAATTGCAGGCCTCTCAGTTAGCTGTCACTTGTTTCAGACATCTAGGGTGCTATGAGTTCTGTGAGCAGGTAGAGAGAGTTCAACACCATCCTGAGCTCACCAGGATTTTTGTAGCCCATCTTCACGACAACAAGGTGACTCTTGCTGGGGTGACATTTACAGTTTCACCTTCCATTATTGCAGATGCAACCAGGATTCCGAATGTAGGGGAGAAGTGGTACAAGGCACAGGACCTAGATGAACACTATTGTGAGCCTTAAATCAAACCCAGGTCTAGAAATGAGGCGAAAAGGATTTTTCCTTTCAAATTCCTTGAAGACAAGTATGCCCCCATGATGAAAATCATCATGAAATATTTCACTTGTGAGGGCAGATTTTCCAGACTGTACACATATCACATCCAGCTTCTCATGCATTTTACCATGGTGAGGATGTTAAACCTCCCTTATTTCTTGTTTAGGAATATTGAGAAGATGGCCCATTTTGTGCATAAAAAGCCATACCCTCAGCAGATGAGCAGTCTCTATCATTATTCCCTGATCAAGATGATTGTGCTTCATCATCTTAGCCTCCTCAACATCTCTTGGGAGACATTTATTGCTCATGACATCTTCAGGGGTCCTCAAATTCCTCCACCAGTGTCCCAAGAATTAGGAGGACCTTCTAGCAGTGCTCAGGTGAAGACAGATGAGAAGGCCAAAGAGACTAGAGCTACCAAGGTGCCCGGGACTTACATGACATATCAGAGGGGCACAAGGAGATTGTTTGCAGTTGAAAGGTAAGTGTTTTCTCCATAGGATATGGAAGGGACCTTGCCTTCTTCATCAACTCATAGCCAAATGCTAGCTCCACATGATGTGGAAGGGGCTTTGCCTTCTTCAACAACACAACAAGTACGGGTGTAGCAGCTGCACAAAGGGAAAGAAAATATGTCGGAGGAAAGTTTTGATGATGAGGAGAAAGAGAGAGACTTTGATTTGATAGAGCATGATGAGCCGGAGCAGCATTATACTCATCATGGCATGGAAATAATTGACTTAGAGGCTCAAGATGAAGAAACAATAAAGGACATCATCATACAGGAAAAGGAGGCTCAAGTCCAAGCATTGATGGACAATTTGGAGAGAGCCAAGTATGTCATCACATATTTGGAACAAGAGAACAAGCAGTTGAGTGACAAGCAGGTCCTCATGGAGCTGGAACTTCTCAAGGTAAAACGACAAGGTAACAAGGAGGCACAGGTCACTTTGACTCCTATTGAGAAGGAAATTGAGGATGATAGAGAGACTTGGCTTGAGAGAGTCAATTTGCACCTAGAGAAGCTGTTGCAAAAGGCCAATAGGGACAACTAGATGATCAGGCACATGGCCTACCAGTACAGGACCCGAGAAAAAAAATAAAAATAAAATATAAAAATAAAAATAAAAATAAATAAATAAATAAATAAAATATAAATAAATAAATAAAATAAATAATAAATAAATAAATAATTTGCAACATGAGGGTCAAAAAGATGAAAGCTAGGCTAAGGTGGGTTCTAAAGGGCAAAAAGGAGGAGGATAGGTTAGTTTTCTTGCTAAAGCTTCCTTGGCTCATCAAGATGATTGATGATGGTGCTTCTCACCAATTTTGGTCAGTTTAGAGAAGATTTTGTTTTTTGCAAATTTTTGAAATTGCACATACAGAAAATCTAGCTCAACGCGCAGCGCCACTGGCGTTTCACTTTCCCTAGGGGCACCCAATGCACAAATGGATTGCATTTTTGGATCTAGATCGATGAGTACATGCACCCTATGGATTTGCTAAGTTTTTGGGGCAGAACTGGTCCACCAAAAAGTCAAAAAACACCCTAAAAATGATCGTTCTGCTACTTTTTGGACACACAGAAGCAGTCTTGGGAGAATCAACTTTTTACGGGTCAAATGAGCTTCAAGTGAAGACATTCTAGGTGTTTTGGAAAGTAGACTTGAAGACATTTCCAATGAGCTATCATGAGCTCAATTTGGATGCTAGGAAGCCTCCAAAAAGGACCTGAAAGTGGCACTGCGCGTAGGGAAAATTTTGCACAGGATGGCTATTTTTCTGTGTTTTTACTGTGTTCATGGATTTTCTCTCATGGAGGATGTTTTACTATTGTAAATGATGACTTGGCTTGTAAATATGATGGATAGTTAGTAGTAGAGGGTAGATTCATTACATTAAAATTCAATTTGAGCTCAAATGAATCAGTTTTTCACTTTTAGAGGCAAGTCGTTAAGATGCCTATATTCCTGTTTCTTGTTCAGTGTTGGTTAGAGTAGCTCCTCAACTTAGGGATTCGACCCCTGAGTATGGGAGGAGATTGAAACAATGCCTATATCTTCTTATTCTTTCTCATTATAAAGGGTTGGACTCAGTTGGATGCTTATGCCTTGATTGTACATCATTTTGTAGCAGTTTAGCAGGAGATTAATAAAAATTGTAGCTATTTCTTTGGGATCCATGTGGTATGGATTTTAGTTCAGTTTCTTCTCTTGTGATCATATGTTAATATTTTTTATGTATTTCATTACTCATTTCATTGCTTCTAAGTGAATGTTTTCAAGTTGATAAGCAGAATTCATTACGTCACTGCTATGCTTTGGGGAAATATTCACCATTATATGTTTCCTACACTCTAGGAAGGATCCATGGTAATCACATGCTCTTCCTAGCTTCTCACCAATCTTAAAACACCTCACCCATCAAGCCCTAGAGTGCTAAACCTTATGCCTACCTTGCCCCATTGAACACCCTGCAATTTTGACCTAATTCCCTAGCCCTAACTGTCCAGCTCCTCCTGATCCAGCAAAACCCCTTCAAAATCAAATCAAACTTTGTGCTACTATACCTAGCCTAATATCCTTTTCCTGATCCAATCATCTTGGCTAAGATCCTTATGGAGAGAGCCCTCTCCTGGCCTAGTAGGGCTAGCTACTTGGCTAAGCGTGGTTTGTGGTTACCCTGGCATTACCTTCCTTCAGCCTGAAGTTCAATCCAGGTGATAACATAGTGGCGAGCATACTGGGGAATCAAAATATTAATCACCCCGGCAGTATCTTTCATTTGAATTCTTAAGCTTATGGATGATGAGTTTTAGAATTTACTAGGCTGAATTGGAAAGTTGTAAAGCAATATATAAAATTTCCATTGAAATTGAAAGTCAATACCAAGTTACCCTTGACAGCACCAACTACTTCCAATGGTTGGCTTACATTGAGGATTTACTTAGAAGTAAAGGTCTCTTCAGAATAGCCTCAGGCCAAGAAAAGAAACCGAAGGATGAAGATAAGGCTGCTAAATGGGAAAATAGGCAAGATCAAGCACGTGGATTGATAGGGATGTCTATTTCTCCAGATCTTAGATTCCATATTGCAGAAATTGATTCTCCTGATGAAGCAATGAAACAAATCAATAAAGTTTTTGGCATTAAAAATGAAATTAGAGCCCATCAACTTGAAAATGAGTTGCTTACATTGGACCCTAATAATTTTTCTTGCATTGAAGATTTCTTGTCCAAGTTCAAGACCCTTAGATATCTTTTGGAAGGTGTTAAAGTTAAGAAAGAAGATAGTAATCTTATCTATTCCATTCTTACAAAGTTGGGACCAGCCTACTCTGTGTTTGTTTCCATCTTCCATTCTACAAGAGAAGCCTTCATTTCTCAAGGAACAGACTTCATGTCCCCTTCCTTTGACTCTTTTTGTGATTCTTTAATAAGAGAACAAGAAAAACTCTTACACCTTGGTCTTCTTAATCTTGGAAACTCTTCCAAGAAAGCGTTAGCCGTCCACCAGCAACCAAATTCAAAGAATCCCAAGAAGTCATATCCTAAAAAGAATGGTCCTAAACCAAACAAGGGTCCTAAGCAATTTCAGCCCCAAAATGAAAAATCATTTCAACAAAATGATAAGACAAATAAAAACAAAGGGAAGAAGACTGATAGACATTGCAATTTTTGTAATCGAGATGGCCACTTAGAATCAAAATGCTTTAAGAAGATGGAAGCCTTGGAAGCAGCAATGAAGAAGCATAACATCCATTTGGGGCAATCTTCAACTTCAACTTCATCTTCAGGAATGGCACTTTCTGCATGTGGTTGTCAAGCATCTCGGTCTGGCTATGCATTAAATGTATCTTCTTCTTCTCATTCTCATGAGTGGCTCATTGATTCTGGAGCTTCTTATCACATGGCCAAAAACAAAGCCATGTTTTCTTCTTTAAATGATTGTAACACCAAAAATATATATGATGGTGATGATAGATCTCTTAATGTTGTAGGGACTAGAACTGTTCATCTAGACAATGGTCAATTTAATGATGTATTATGTGTTCCAACCTTATCCTGCAACCTTCTATCTGTATATCAGATAACTCATTCATGTGAAGGTAAAATCGTTGAATTTTCACCTCATGATGTTGTAATCAAGGACTTAAGAGATCCTAAACAGATTTTGGCTACTGGCATTGCTGATGATTCCACAAGGTTGTATAAATTTCACAACTTTGGGTCATCAAATCTTCCCTCAGTATTTGTTGCTCATAACGATGAAGTGAGCAAACTTTGGCATGAGCGATTTGGTCACTTAAACTATCGCTCCCTTCAGCATCTATGTAAAGAAAATATGGTGACAGGTCTTCCTATGGTATCTTGCAGAGATGGTGTTTGTTCCGGATGTGTACCCGAAAAACATCATCGGGACAGTTTTGAAAAATGTGCCTCTTGGCACGCCTCAGCCCCTTTACAGCTTGTGCATAGTGATTTATGTGGTCCACTTCCAGTTGTGTCATTCTCTGGCTGCAAGTATTTCTTAACTTTCATTGATGATTTCTCCAGACGCACTTGGGTATACTTCTTAAAACTCAAGAGTGAAGTATTTAACACTTTTTTGGCCTTCAAGGCCTTTGTTGAAAAACAATCTGGACATTAAATTCTTAAGTTAAGATATGATAATGGCGGAGAATATGTTAAAAACACATTCATCAACTATTGCACTGAGAATGGAATTCAAATGCAACATACTGTTCCATATACTCCACAACAAAATGGTGTAGCTGAAAGGAAGAATCGCAACTTAAAGGAAATGGCTAATTGTATGCTACAATCTAAAGGACTTGGTCTTAGTTTTTGGGCAGAAGCAATTAACTGTGCAAATTACATAATAAATTGCACTCCTACTAAGGCTTTAAAGAATATCACTCCAGAAGAAGCATGGAGCTCAATCAAACCAGATGTAAGTCACTTTCGTGTTTTTGGAAGTGAAGCGTGGGCCCATATTCCAGATGAAAAGCATAAAGCTTTAGAACCTAAGAGTGAAAAATGTACTTTTGTTGGATATTCTGAAGATGTCAAAGGCTATAGACTTATTCCATTTAAGTCCAAAAATGTTATCATTAGAAGAGATGTAAAATTTGATGAAAATATATTGGCCTGCGAGCCTAGTCCGGCGGTTGTACCACCTCTCCCTATCTCTTCTACTTTTGAAAACATTTCTTCTTCAGATGATGAAAGTGAGGATGACAATCCTCCCCCACCATCTCAGGATCCTCCTTCAGCTCCTGAGCTTCCAAAATGGGTTCGTGCTACTCGAGATGCAGCAGGTGATCTTGCCGGTGATCCTACAGATCAGCGACGTACACGTTCTCAGTTCGAGAGAACCTCTTCTTTACTGGCTCAAGCTCCAGTAAATTATGATCCTGACACCTTTGCAGAGGCTTCAGGCCATCCAGATTGGGAAGCAGCTATGAATGAAGAATATCATTCATTATTGGCAAATGATACATGGGATCTTGTTCCTCTACCAAAGGGACGAAAACTTGTCAGATGCAAATGGGTTTACAGAACCAAGTATGGACCAGATGGGAAAGTTGATAAACATAAAGCTCATCTTGTTGCTAAAGGTTTTTCACAGGTTGAAGGCATTGACTACACCGAAACCTTCTCCCCTGTTGCCAAAATGAACTCTATCCGCCTTGTTCTTTCCCTTGCTGCCTCTTTCAAATGGGAAGTCCATCAGATGGATGTTAAATCTGCCTTCTTGCATGGGGACTTGCATGAAGGAATCTATATGGAACAACCCATTGGCTTCATACAAACAGACTCCAGCCTTGTATGTCGACTTAAGAAATCCCTTTATGGTCTCAAGCAAGCTCCTCGGGCTTGGTATGCCAAAATGGATAGCTTTCTTTTAGAATCTGGCTTTTCTAAGTATCATTCTGACAATACTGTCTACACCAAGAAAGTGGGCAACTCTCTTATCATCCTTGTTCTTTATGTTGATGATCTTATCCTTACTGGTAGTGATCCCAACCTTATAAACCATGTGAAGTCTAGCCTTAAAAGGAAATTTGAAATGACAGACTTAGGACACTTACACTATTTTCTCGGTCTTCAAGTCTTGCAATCCAAGGAGGGTATTTCCCTTTCCCAGTCCAAGTATGCTTGTGATATTCTACGTCATTTTCACATGGAAGACTGTAAGCCAGCCCCTTCTCCCTTTCAGTCTGGAGTCAAACTTTCAGTCACTTGTACTTCTCCTGAAGTTGATGCTACATTATACCGTCAACTTGTAGGAAAACTCTTGTATCTAACTCATACTCGTCCTGACCTTTCCTTTGTTGTTGGCCTTATTGCTCGGTTCATGCAAAACCCCCGTGAAAGTCATTGGAAAGCAACTAAAAGAATACTTCGTTATGTTCAAGGTACAGTTCAATTTGGGATTCATTACAGTGCCGAAGCATCTCCTCTATTGGTTGGTTTCACTGATTCCGATTGGGCTGGTGACCCTAATGATCGGAAGTCTACTGCCGGTTATGTGTTCACTCTTGGTTCAGGACCTATTACATGGGCTTGTAAGAAACAAGCTGCCATTTCTCTTTCATCAGCAGAAGCAAAGTATCGTGGTGCCGTAGAAGCTAGTAAGGAAGCCTTGTGGCTTCGTCAGATCCTGTCAGAGTTTGGCTTTCAGCAGCATCATCCGACTACACTTTGGTGTGATAATCAAAGTGCCATTCAGCTATGCAAAGATCCAGTCCAACATCAGCGCAGCAAACACATTGAACTGCACATGCACTTCATCAGAAAGCTCATTCACGACCATGTTCTTGAAGTGCAATACTGTTCAACAGATGATCAAGTTGCAGACATCTTCACAAAGGCTCTCATAGAGGCGAAGTTCACTAAACTTCGATTTATGGTTGGAGTTCAGGAAGTTGTCACTAAGGGGGGATAGGCTCTAGTGCCTCCTTCCTTCTCCTATTGTGTCATATTTGTAAATCCTTCAATCCTATCCCAAGTTGTTCTTAAGGGGGGATGTTAGGATATTCCGACACATAGGAAATAGTTAAGTACAACTTGGTCTAGTGTAGAGTTAGGTATAGAGTTAGGTAAAGTGTGTTTCTTTACCGTTGTACATTTTGTAACTTACAATCTGACGGTCACGATATGTAGTGATCCGACGGTTCATTCTCTCCTCGGTATTATTGACACTTGATCTGTGGCTTGACACCCGATTGGTCCATGAATTCTATTTAAAGCGCATGGAGGGTCATTTGTAGGGTAATCTGTGCATGAGAGAAACATATGTAAATTTTCATTCTTTTATTAATAAATTGCCTGAAGTGGCCGCGTTGGCTCAGGCCGTGGACTATTTCCCTCTTTGAGGGTTTTAACCACGTCAAAATACTGGTGTATTGATCTGCGATCTGGTTGTGAGCGGTGTCCTTTTGGTGTTTTGTCTGAGGAACTTACCCTGTAAATTCCTACAGTTATGGTTGCCCGAAATGCACCACTTGTTTTACCTTAAAATCTTGGTGCCATGCCTGCTGATTATCAAACCAAAATACCTTTCTTTGATGCCACTCAAACCATTACAGCTCAACAACATGTAGATAAAATGAATGATTTCTTTAACCTCCATGAAGTAGAGATTGAAGATTTGACGATGATATTATTTGTAAAAAGCTTTGGAGGTGAAGTTTGAAAATGGTTCAAAGCTTTACCAGCAGCTTCTATCACCACTTTACCAATCCTGCATAGGCAGTTCCTGGATCGATGGGAGGTGAAGAAGAATCCACTACAGATTTTGTTCGAGTATGAGAACATCAAAAGAAATTTCGGCGAGAGTGTGCAAGACTATTGTGTGAGGTTTAATGCAATATACAACGTTATTCCTACTAACATTAAACCCCCGGAGGGATTGGGTTTACTCAAGTTTCCGGACGGTTTCGATGTTGATATGGCATATCATTTGCAGGAACGTGATCCTACAACAAGTCTAGAAGACATGAAAAAGAATGTTGTGAGTGTAGAAGCAAACTTGCTAGCCAAAAGAGCAAGAATGAGATCTGAGAAAAGAGTGACCATGAAAGAAGAAGCATCTACCTCAGATGTAAAGATGGATACATTGATTCGAATAGTGGAGAGGATGGTTGACCGGTTATCAATTATAGATAGACCTGAACCACAAATCTGGAATCGAAATTTTAGAGGACAGAAGCAGCCCCAATTCTAAATCAAGCAGAGAGAACAAAAAACACCAAAGCAACTAGCACAACAATAGCAGATCAAAACTCCCTTACAGTAGAATTATGTTCAAGGAATGGAAGAAGAAGATGAGGAAGATCCGATAATTGAAACAAATCACTTTTTCACTGCTGATGGTATGCCCATATTTTTGACCGAAGATGAAGAATACACAGAAGTTCCAGACATTCAAAGGGATGAGGATTACATCTTAGCAAATGATGTGGTTTTGGAGGTTGAATCTGATGATTATCAGCGTGGTTATATGAATGCTTTGACTGCACATCAGAGGCAGTACTCTTTAAGGTTCAGAGATGTACCGGTCAATCCCATTTAGAAAAGAAAGGATGTGCAATCAAAGAATGATTCCTCAAACACTCAGAAGAAAGGAAAAGAGCTTGTTGATCCAAATCCCAACAAGGTACCATCAACAAGTGTTGCTGCAAATGAGAAGAACAATCAGCAAAAAGATAGTGCAACGAAAGAGAAAATAGATAAGAAGGACATTGGTGTCAAAGAGGTAGAAAAATTTTCATCCTTTAATTTAGAAAGTGAAATTGCTAAATTAAAAGTGTCCATTCCTTTGACTAAACTTGTTAAGAATAGCAATTATAAACACCATGTATCTATAATATTGCAAATATATCCTTTGTTAGACATGGTGAATGTCGAGGATGATCATCCTGAACTCATTTTTGGTCCAACCATAGAAGGTCAACCTGAAGATAGCGAAGTCCCTCCCTTTTATCTGAGTCTTAGACTGCATGAGTATATTCTCCATAATGCTATGTTAGATTCCAGAGCTTCCCATAATTTGATGCCCAAAGCTATTATGGAAAAGTTGGGCCTAGATATCATCGGAAAATATCATGATTTGTACTCATTTGACTCTAGTAGAGTTCATTGCATTGGTCTCATCATCCCAGCCAAAAATGTCTTGATGGATGTGGTAGTTGCTGATATACCGCCTCGATTTGGTATGCTCTTATCTAGATCGTGGGGAGCTAAACTCAAAGGAACTTTACAACTTGACTTCTCTTATGCTACCATCCCTGTTTTCAGTCAATTGAGAAAGTTGTACTGGGAAAAGAAAATGAAGTATATGATCACTAGTAAAGAGAAGCCTATGAATCATCCGATAAATGTTGTACATACTGATTTAGAGTCCTTTGTTTTGTACTCTGATAGTGGATTGAATGATGTAGATATTCAGCTTGTAGAAGTAGATGATGTACCAAAATTTCTGAGAATTTTAAAGTATTTTTTAATCAAGAAAAAGAAAAAATAGCAATTTCTTCTTAGCAGCCTACACAGCAGCAAAAGGTCAGTGAAGAGCAAAAAAATGAAGTAATCAACAAAGGTAAGGTTGAGAAAGAAATAGAATTCCAGCATCTAGAAGATGAAGCCGGCCTTTGGAGCATGGACTTCGATGGCGCTGTGGGTAAAGACGATGCTGGTATTGGAATTTGGATTTGAAGCCCTGCTTTCCAGCCTACCAAGGTCCCAAGTAATGTTAGAGTATGTTCCTACAAGTTAGCTTTTGATTGCTCTAATAATGAAGCGGAGTATGAGGCTTTGATTACAGGTCTTAAAATTTTAAAGAAACTGGATGCAAAAAGGATTTCTGTTTATGGTGATTTAGAGTTGGTGATTAAACAAGTAAAAGGAGAATATCAAGCAAAACATCCGCGGATGAGAGCCTACAGAAATGCAGTTTTGGATATTTTGAAGATGTTTCCGGAATATACCTTGATAGCGGTACCCCGGACTCAAAACATCATTGCAGATTCACTAGCCACTGCAGCCAGCAATTTGAAGATTCCAATGAATTCTAGCAACAAATTTGAAATTCATGTCAAACATAGGCCTGTTGTTCCTAATAATTTGACGTATTAGCAAGTTTTTTGGGATGACAATGAAATGAATGCCTTTTTGCAGAATGAAGGAAAGTTTAAGAATGCTCATTGATGATGTTTGTGATTCCGATGAACAAGATATTAAGGTAAATCAGATGGAGGTTTTACAGCTAAAGGATAATATTATTCCTAGAGGTCTCATACCTTTAGAGGAGCTCTTTGATTAGGATGATGTGGCGAGAAAACCGACCTTGGTTCCTACGGACAAAGGAGTTGAAGATGTAAATCTTGGAATAGTTGACTAGCCCAAGCTTGTAAAGTTATCAAAAACATTGTCTCCCAAAGTAAAGGCTAAGTATGTTAGGTTACTTTCTGAATTTTTTGATGTTTTTGCATGGGATTATTCAGATTTGAAAGTGTATGACAAGAATATCATTTAGCATACTATTCCTATCAAGCCGGATCAAAAACCTTTTAGACAAAAGTTGAGAAGAATCAATCCAAAGCTGCTACCATCCATCGAGAAAGAGGTAAATAGATTGTTTAAAGCTGGCATCATTGTTCCAATTAGATTTTTTGATTGGATTTCAAATTTGGTCCCGGTACGAAAGAAGATCGGAGAAATAAGGTTGTGCATAGATTTCTGGAACCTCAACAAAGTGTCCTTAAAGGATAATTACCCTCTTCCTAAGATGGACCATATTCTGCAAAGAGTAGTTGGAGCATCACGAATGTCACTACTAGATGGCTACTCAGGCTATAATCAGATCTTGGTGCATGAAAGAGACCAAGACAAAACTGCCTTCACAACACCATGGGGAACTTTTCAGTATGCCAAAATTCCATTTGGGTTGAAGAATGTCGGAGCCACTTTTCAGCGGGCGATGGACATAGCTTTTTCTAATGAGAAGGATGTTTTCTTGGTAGTCTATTTAGATGATCTGATGGTATTTTCTGGTTCTGATGATGAGCATTTGCACCACTTAAGGATTGTCTTTCAGAAATGTAGGAAGTTCGGGATTTCTCTAAACCCGAAAAAGAGTCTTTTTTCCATGGACGAGGGTAAACTCCTTGGTCATATAATTTCTAAAGATGGTATTCACATTGATCCTTCAAGGGTGGAGGAATCCAGCAAATAGACTTTCTGCACAAAAAAAAGGAGATTCAGGCTTTCAATGGTAAGATGAATTTCTTACTCAGATTTATACCAAATTTGCCTGAGCATTTACGTGAATTAACTAATATGTTGAAAAAGGAAAACATTGTAAAATGGACTGAGGATGCCATGAAATCGTTCAATTTGGTAAAGTTTTCTTTGACCACAGCCCCCGTCTTGATTAGTCATAATTCTACTCATGATTTTATTATATTTTCATTTGCGTCTGAGCACACCATGGCTGCGGTGTTGATGTAAAAGAGGGATCGAGTGGAACAACCCATTGCTTTTTTCAGTAGGACTATTCGAGATGCTGCCTTGCGTTACAATATCATTGAAAAACAAGCTCTAGCTCTTATAAAAGCATTGAAGGATTTCAGAGTATACATTCTACATTCACATACTATAGCATATGTTCCTAATGCAGTCGTCAAGGATGTTCTCGTGAAAACTAATCCGGAGGGAAGAAGAGGGAAGTGGATAGTAGTAATGTTCGAGTATGATCTTGAGATTAAGCCTACCAAACTGATCAAAGGACAAGGCTTGGCAAAACTGATGGCTGAATCAAATTTGCACGCTCTAGACATAAATCTCATTGCAGCAATGTCAGATGACGAAGATGATGGCTCACTCATTCAAGTATCAGAAATGTTTCTCAAATCACCTTGGTATTCTGATATAGTTTATGTTCTTCAGCATCTTTCACCACCTCCTGGAATGTCAAGAAGTAAAGGTAGATCACTAAAACTAAAGTCTGCAAAATTCTACATTTTAAATAGTTCTCTTTATTGGAAAGATCTGAGAGGAGTTCTTCTTAATTGTTTGGTTGAAGATGAAGCTCAACAGGTAATGAATGATTTTCATAGAGGTGATTGTGGCGGTCATTTGTTTTGGAAAACAACAGCTAACAAAGTGTTGAGAGCAGGATATTATTGGCCAACTTTGTTTTCAGATTTATATAAGACAGTTATGAGCTGCCATGAATGCCAAGTTTTTCAAGGAAAAAGAAAGTTGCTTCCTCTTCCTCTGAAGCCAGTTGAAATAAATGCACCTTTCCAGCAGTGGGGACTTGATTTCATAGGAGAAATCCATCCCACATCATCAGCACAACACAGATGGATTTTGACAACTACCGATTACTTCACCAAGTGGATTGAGGCCATTCCGACAAGGCAAGCCACGAACATGGTAATTATCCAATTTTTAGAATCTAATATCTTGTCTCGTTTTGGTTTCCCTCACAAGATTATAACAGATAATGTAGCAGCATTTAAGTCAAAGAGGATGGTTGAGTTTTGCAACAAGTACAATATTACATTGGGTCATTCCACAGCATACTACCCGCAGGGCAATGGATTGGCTGAGTCATCAAATAAATCCTTGGTGAACATTATCAAGAAAATGTTGGAGGCAAACAAGAAGAATTGGCATCAAAAGCTTTTTAATGCCTTGTGGGCTGACAGAGTGAGCAGCAAGAAATCAATAGGTATGTCACCTTTTGAGTTGGTTTATGGTACTGATATAGTATTTCCCACATCACTTGCAGTCCCAGTCATGAGATTATTATAGGAAGCTGGCAGCGAAGAGGATGATATTCAGCACAGAATTAATCAAATGATTCACCTTCAGCAAACAAGGAAGAGGTTTCCCAAAACACTTTCCGGTTGCAAGAGAAGATAAAGAAAATTTATGACCGCAAAACCAAAGCAGAAAAGTTTCAGCTGGAAGATGTAGTGTTGTGGTGGAATGCAGAGAATGAAGAAAAAAGAAAGCATGGTAAGTTTGACGATCTACAGAAAGGACCATATAAAATCTCAACTTATCGAGGACAGAATGCATTTTTGTTAAAGGAAATGGATGGTCAAGAATGTTCAGGAGGACCAGTGAATGGTAGGCTCCTGAAACACTACTACTTTTGAGGTTGTTCCCTGAAGTTACTTCACCTTCATTGTATATACCAGTTTGATTTTCCTTGCAAGGTTTCAAGTACACTGTCATCTGAGCTTGGGGCCCGATGTGAATGATATATAGATTGAATGATTTGTGTCAAGTTTGGTTGATTTGGTTTATAGTCAAGTTTAGAGTCGGTTGTGAGTCAATTTTCAGTTTGTATTGAGTCATTTTTCTTTAAAAATTGTAAAAAAAAGGGGGGGTTTTCCTTATTTTAGTCTTCTGTTTGTTTGACCGTATTTGGCCCAATCAACTAGGCACTTGGTCTACGGTGTTCTTGACACCTCCAAGGAGCTGCCATCCCCAATAAGGCCAATGTTAGTGTTAGTATCTGCATACTTCCATCAGGGATCAAATTTGCTCTTTGCATTTTCATTTTAGGGGTCCCATACTGAAATTTTTACATCATTTCATTAGGTCATGTCAAACTGATCCACTGATGGTTGTCTTCTCTTCAAAAAATCTAATTTCTCCCTCATAGAGTATACTTTCTGACCCTTCTTCAGGTTGTCTTCAGTTATGGTTTCATGGTCAATTTGCAATCATGCTTTCATTAGGTCATAGGGCATGTTTCATTAGGTCTTAGGGTTTCATTTCCAAGGTCAAGAGCATGATTTAAAAGTGTAAATAAAGGGCAGCAAGGGTATGAGGATGATAAATAAGTCAAGCATGATGGCTAGTAAGTCATAGTCACTATATAATTATCTTTTTAACTAATGTAATTTTCACCTCAAAAAACATGTTTTTGAGGTGAAAACAAAGTATTTTGAGTTAATTTGTATTTCTTATGTAATTTTAAGTCACTTTATGTAACAAATGATCCCGACTGCACCCGTGCATCTCTCCTTGCTACAAGACAAAGAAACACTGCAAAAATCAGTTCAAGTTGAGCATCATCCACCTGAAAAGAAACAAAGAAGGAAAGGCATTAAAAACAAAGATTTGAAAAAGGTCAAGAAACATTAGAAAGTGGGTTTTTCTAGTGAAAAATCAAAATATACTCCTATATAAGGTGTCAAATTTCAATTTCAATTTCATCATTCTCATTTGGAAAAGAAGGAGTCAAAAAGTGAGGAAAAGAGGAGAGGTTGAGTAAGTTTTGGGCCAAGGAGAAGTGGCGTTGTGCTTCTGGAGGTTGGCGCTGCGCGTTTGGAGTAGTGTGAAGTGTCGCTATGCTTTTGCAGTTTGGCGCTGCGTGTTTCAGGCAGTGGCAGTGGCGTTGCGTGTTCAGGGGGTGGCGCTGCGCTTCTGCAGTTTGGCGTTGCGCGTTTCAAGCAGTGGAGGTGGCGCTGCGCGTTCAGGGGGTGGCGCTACGCGTCTGAGTTGGGTGCTGCGTATAGGGAGGTTTCAGCAGTGCAAAATTACACTGCGTTGAGCGTTGAGAAGTGGCGCTGCGCGTCTATAGTTGGCGTTGCGCATTGAGCAGCAAAGACCAGAAAGCCTCCAAACTTCATAAAAACTTCCAAAGAACCCTCTCATCTCTAAAACAAGTAAGTGCACTCCCTCTACCTCATCATTGAAGTTGCAATTGAAGTGTTTGAAGGAATTTACCATGACAAATGTGAAACCCTAGTTTCTCCCTCAATGACATTCTAGAAACCCTAATCCCCTCTATTTTTCCCACCACCTATCACTAAAACCCTAAACCCCTTCCCTACATCACTCCATAACATTCTATACCCCCTCATCCTTCATCCCACAAGTTATATTTCAAAAAAGGGCCCAAACCCCTCTCCCTCACTTTCATAATTCATACCCTTCCCTTCATTTTCTAGCCTACCAAAATACCTCACAAGGTCATCTCCCATTCCCTCACTCCTAAATCACTCTTACTCATTCCCTTCATCCCTTTTCTTGGAGTGTACAGCCTCAAACTTTGCAAACATGGACAGAGAAGACAGAGACTATGAGGAGGAGGAAAACACAGGCAGTGACAATTTGACAGATAGACCTCGGCATTAGAGAAAACCACGCAAGGGAGGTAGGATTATTAGGGAAGAGCCATTAAACCTCATAGAATTGCAGGCCTCTCAGTTAGTTGTCACTTGTTTTAGACATCTAGGGCGTTATGAGTTCTGTGAGTAGGTAGAGAGAGTTCAACACCATCCTAAGCTCACCAGGATTTTTGTAGCCCATCTTCAGGACAACAAGGTGACTCTTGCTGGGGTGACATTTACAGTTTCACCTTCCATTATTGCGGATGCAACTAGGATTCCGAATGTAGGGGAGAAGTGGTACAAGGCACAGGACCTGGATGAACACTATTATGAGCCTTACATCAAACCCAGGTACAGAAATGAGGCGAAAAGGCTTTTTCCTTTCAGATTCCTTGAAGACAAGTATGCCCCCATGATGAAAATCATCATGAAATATTTCATTTGTGAGGGCAGATTTTCCAGACTGTACACATATCACATCCGGTTTCTCATGCATTTTACTAGGGTGAGGATGTTAAACCTCCCTTATTTCTTGTTCAGGAATATTGAGAAGATGGCCCATTTTGTGTTATAAAAGCCATACCCTCAGCAGATGAGCAATCTCTATCATTATTCCCTGATCAAGATGATTGTGCTTCATCATCTTAGCCTCCTCAACATCTCTTGGGAGACATTTATTGCTCATGACATCTTCAGGGGTCCTCAAATTCCTCCACCAGTGTCCCAAGAATCAGGAGGACCTTCTAGCAGTGCTCAGGTGAAGACAAATGAGAAGGCCAAAGAGACTAGAGCTACCGAGGTGCCCGGGACTTACATGACATATCAGAGGGGCACAAGGAGATTGTTTGCAGCTAAAAGGCAAGTGTTTTCTCCACAGGATGTGGAAGGGACCTTGCCTTCTTCATCAACTCATAGGCAAATGCTAGCTCCACAAGATGTGGAAGGGGCTTTTCCTTCTTCATCAACACAACAGGTACGGGTGCAGCAGCTGCACAAAGGGAAAGAAAAGATGTCGAAGGAAAGTTTTGATGATGAGGAGAAAGAGAGAGACTTTGATTTAACAGAGCATGATGAGTCGGAGTAGCGTTATACTCATCATGGCATGGAAATAATTGACTTAGAGGCTCAAGATGAAGAAACAATAAAGGACATCATCATACAGGAAAAGGAGGCTCAAGTCCAAGCATTGATGGACAATTTGGAGAGAGCCAAGTATGTCATCACATATTTGGAACAAGAGAACAAGCAATTGAGTGACAAGCAGGTCCTCATGGAGCTGGAACTTCTCAAGGTAAAACGACAAGGTAACAAGGAGGCACAGGTCACTTTGACTCCTATTGAGAAGGAAATTGAGGATGATAGAGATACTTGACTTGAGAGAGTCAATTTGCACCTAGAGAAGCTGTTGTAGAAGGCCAATAGGGACAACCAGATGATCAAACACATGGCCTACTATTACAAGACCCAAAACAAAATTTGCAACATGAGGGTCAAAAAGATGAAAGTTAGGCTAAGGCGGGCTCTAAAGGGAAAAAAAGAGGAATATAGGCTTAGGTTAGTTGTTGAAGCTTCATTGGATCATCAAGATGCTTGATGATGGTGCTGCTCACCAATTTTGGTTAGGTTTGGAGAAGATTTTGTTTTTTGCAAATTTTGGAAATTGCACACACAGAAAATCTGGCTCAATGCGCAGTGCCACTGGCGCTGCGCTTTTCCTAGGGGAACCCAATGCACAAATGGCTTGCATTTTTGGATTCAGAGCAATGAGTACATGCACCCTATGGATTTGCTAAGTTTTTGGGGCAGAATTGGTCCACCAAAAAGTCAAAAAACACCCTAAAAATGACCTTTCTGCCACTTTTTGGACACACAGAAGCAGTCTTGGGAGAATCAACTTTTGAGGGGTCAAATGAGCTTCAAATGAAGAAATTCCAGGTGTTTTGGAAAGTAGACTTGAAGACCTTTCCAATGAGCTATCATGAGCTCAATTTGGATGCCAGGAAGGCCTCCAAAAAGGACCTAAAAGTGGCGTTGCGCGTTGGGCCAATGGCGCTGCGCGTAGGGCAAATTTTGCACAGGATGGCTATTTTTCTGTGTTTTGACTGTGTTCATGGATTTTCTCTCATGGAGGATGTTTTACTATTGTAAATGATGACTTTAATTAGTATTAGAGGGTAGATTCATTACATTAAAAGTCAATTTGAGCTCAAATGTATTAGTTTTTCACTTTTAGAGGCAAGTTGTTAAGATGCCTATATTCTTATTTCTTGTTCAGTGTTGGTTAGAGTAGCTCCTCATCTTAGGGATTCGACCCCTGAGAATGGGAGGAGGTTGAAACAATGGCTATATCTTCTTCTTCTTTCTCATTGTAAAGGGTTGGACTCAGCTGGATGCTTATGCCTTGATTATACGTCATTTTGTAGCAGTTTAGCAGGAGATTAATAAAAATTGCAGCTATTTCTTTGGGATCCATGTGGTATGGATTTTAGTTCAGTTTCTTCTCTTGTGATCATATGTTAATATTTTTTGTGTATTTCATTACTCATTTCATTGCTTCTAAGTGAATGTTTTCAATTTGATAAGCAGAATTCATTACGTCACTGCTCTTCTTTGGGGAAATATTCACCATTATATGTTTCCTACACTCTAGGAAAGATCCATGGTAATCATGTGCTCTTCCTAGCTTCTCACCAGTCTTAAAACACCTCACCCATCAAGCCCTAGAGTGTTAAACCTTATGCCTACCTTGCCTCATTGAACACCTTGAAATTTTGACCTAATTCCCTAGACCTAATTGTCTAGCTCCTCCTGATCCAGCAAAACCCCTTCAAAATCAAATCAAACTTTGTGCTACTATACCTAGCCTAATATCCTTTTCCTAATCCAGTCATCTTGGCTGAGATCCTTACGGAGAGAGCCCTCTCCTGGCCTAGCTAGCTGCTTGGCTAAGCTGGTTTGTGGTTACCCTGGCATTGCCTTCCTTCAGCCTAAAGTTCAATCTAGGTGATAACACCCTTAATTAAGGAGATAAGGATGAGTTGTAATTAGTTAGATCAGTTAACTGAGTTATGTCCAGTTAAATTAGTTCCAAATAGTTTGAGGAACTAATTGTGAGTTCAGTCAGTTAATGCATGCATGCATGCAACTAGTGTACTCCAGATAACTGAGGATTCTCTCATAAATAACTCATGCATGTCAGTTCAGACAAAGACCCAGTTGAGATTAAAGACAGGGACATTGTACTATCAGTTGGAGGAATTTTTCTATAAAGGAAACTCATCCATGCAGAAGGAATAAGGTTCCTTGAGGATTATGTAGTTTTACAGGGTGTGAGATTAGTGTGAGTGATCAATGTTACACTTGGTAACAGTAGGATCACCCAGGAGAAATAACACAAGGAAATAAGGAGGCTTGGAGGGCTGAGGAGAAGGTTTATGAGAAGCCTTGCTTGCCTGTCAGCATCCAGGAGGATTGTACTGAGAGTTGGCTAGCTGTGAGAGCTAAAGCTTTGTGTAATCTTGATGTATTTCCACCTTGTATGATAATACAAATAGTGGGGTTTTTAGCTGAGGCTTTCCCCTGAGTATTTTCTGTGTTTCATGTGTATTGATTCTTCTTCTCTGTTATATGTGTTCTGCTTGATCTTGCTCAAATCTATTAAGCTTCCACAAGTTTGATTGTAGAGGTAGATTAAGTATTTTCCTTTAGTTATATTGCATAATTAGGTTAATCTACAGTCAGAATTTCTACATGGTATCAGAGCAAAGGTTATCAGAGTTGTGAACAATATACGGAGAAGAGAATTCGAAGTTTGAAGTTCGGGATTAAAGGTACAAATTGAATTCATCTCATACTTCAGGTTGGTCAATGGCGTTCTATGGCTTGAGACTCGGGTATGCCTTGGATGGCAGCTCAAATTACATAGCATGGAAAGATTGCATGGAGGCTGTATTAGAAGACAATGGCTTGAAGGATTTCATTGATCAAGAAATCCCAAAACCAGGTTCAACTAATGCAGAAGAATTGGCTGAATGGAAGGAGTGTGTGGCAAGGGTGAGACAGATCATCTTTGAGGGAGTTCGAGACCATATTGTCTCGAGTCTCCATGGGAAGGATACTCCATATTCAATGTGGAAGACATTGAAGGACCTCTACCAGAACAGTAGTGACCAGAGCAAATTGGCGCTCAAGGACAAGCTTTGAAGAATCAAGATGGAGAAATGTGATACTATTTCCACATATCTGAACAAGCTCACCACTTACAGAGATGAGCTTAGCAGTGTGGGAATAACTACTATTGATGATGATATGGTGAGCCTCGCTCTCCTCGGCCTTCCAAAGAGTTGGAATAGCTACCAGGACTCTGTGAATGGAAGAGAGAAACTGTTCGATTGGGAACAACTGTGGTCAGATCTCATGCATGAGGAGATCAAGAGAAGCACTCTAGATGGTTCTTCATCAAAGAATGATGATGGAGAAAATATGGCCTTAGCAAGTAAGGCAAGGAAAGGGAAGGAGAAGGATTCTCATTCCAAATCGAATTCTTCTCATGGAGGGAAGAAGGTTGAAAAATCTAAAGTAAGATGCTTTAATTGTCATGAGATGGGTCATTACGCAACTAATTTCCCATCGAAGAAGTCCAAGAAGGGATCCTCGGAAGGATCTGAAGGTGAGGCATTAGCCTCTCAGTTCGAGATGGACTTTACCCTCATCGCATGCATGGTGTCATTAATGATGGGTAGTGGTTGGTTTCTTGATAGTGGCGCCTCATTCCACATGACTGGTGATAAAAGTTTATTCAGTACCTTGGAGGAGAAAGACCTCAATATGCGCATAGAGATAGGTGACGATGAAGGTATAGTGTTTCAGGAGTGGGCACGATTTCTTTTTAGAGGGAGCATGGAGCTCTTATCACCTTGACAGATGTGAAGTATGTGCCTGGACTGAAGAAGAACTTGGTATCGATCACAATGTTGGAGGACAAAGGCTACGATGTTGTCTTCAGTAAGGGAAAGGTTTTCCTTAGACACAGCACCACAGGATTGGTGAAACAGATCAGTTCACGAGTTCAGAACCTGTATGCTCTTAAGGTTCAAGATGCATGCAAAGCCTTGAGGAGCAAGGCAAATGTTAGAGACTTGGTGGTTGAGAGGGAGAGTAAATTACCTCTCAACATGCAACCCCAGAAGAAGTCTCAGACAATTGTGGAGGAGCCAAAATTGGAGATGCTAAGAGGAGACCGAGTGGAGGCATCCACTCATGTAGAGACCTCTAGTAGGGGAAATTTCGAGCCAAGTGGGCTGAGGGATCACATGCAGCCATACCTCCAGGTGTGAGGTGGGGCGATGTGAAGTGATAGTCCCAAGCAGGCTGAAATTGGGAAGGGTTCATTGAGAGGTTTTATCTCATGGATCATACCTTGCTACGATAGCCCAAAGTACATAGTAGCAGGAGGAATCAGTGGGATTGATGAAGTCAGAGATCAAAGTGACAAAGGCTAGAGCAGTTAGATATTGAAGAGTGCAGAGAAGGATTAACAACAGTGTGGAAAGGCAAAGTCAACAGAAGCACATAGTTTTTAGTTGACAGAGGCAATAGCAGTCAGAGACTTTGATGACAGATGCATCATACTGATTTAGGTTGGATGTTTTTTTTTTTGTTTGTTTCTGGAGTTGCTAGAGCAACAACACTAGAGAGAAGTGTTGCTTGTGGAACATTCCAAAGGTTCAGGATCGAGATCGAGTTGAATTCCTTTCTTGTTGAGAGGGAGTGTTGAAAATAGCAACAAGAAATGCTAAAAATGACATTCAAAATATTCCAATTTTGAATTGTCCTTGAATTAGAATTGAGAATTAAAATTCGATTTTAGTCTCACCAGCTGCTTGATAAATAATTAATTAATTCATCTTGAGTTAATTAGTTGGAGAAATTCAAGCTAGAAGTCTTTGTGAAGTCATGCAACAGTGATCCCTTAAATTAAGGAGATTATCCCTTAATTAAGGAGATAAGGATTAGTTTTATTTGAGTTGTAATTAGTTAGCTCATTTAACTGAGTTATGTCCAGTTAAATTAGTTCCAAACAGTTTGAGGAACTAATTGTGAGTTCAGTCAGTTAATGCATGCATGCATGCAACTAGTGTACTCCAGATAACTAAGGATTCTCTCATAAATAACTCTTGCATGTTAGTTCAGACAAAAACCCAGTTGAGATTAAAGACAGGGACATTGTACTATCAGTTGGAGGAATTTTTCTATAAAGGAAACTCATCCATGCAAAAGGAATAAGGTTCCTTGAGGATTGCATAGTTTTACAAGGTGTGAGATCAGTGTGAGTGATCAGTGTTACACTTGGTAACAGTAGGATCACCCAAGAGAAACAGCGCAAGGAAATAGGAGGCTTGGAGGGCTGAGGAGAAGGTTTGTGAGAAGCCTTGTTTGCCTGTGAGCATCCAGGAGGATTGTACTGAGAGCTGGCTAGCTGTGAGAGCTAAAGCTTTGTGTAATATTGATGTATTTCCACCTTGTATGATAATACAGATAGTGGGGTTTTTAGCTGAGGCTTTCCCCTGAGTATTTTCTGTGTTTCATGTGTATTGATTCTTCTTCTCTGTTATATTTGTTCTGCTTGATCTTATTCAAGTCTATTAAGCTTCCACAAGTTTGATTGTAGAAGTAGATTAAGTATTTTGCTTTAGTTATATTGCATAATCAGGTTAATCTACAGTCAGAATTTCTACATTACCAAGAATGACAATTCTCGAGCATAATAATCATGTCTAACGAATGATAAGGAAAATGAGGAAGATTTCCTCCCATATTGCATAAGAACTTACTTTGTCAATGACAAAGGAGCATGGAAGTGATCATTGGAAAAGCATCCCTTGCAGCAAAAGGCTCCAAGTTTTCCATGCCAAAAACTAAGGAATTCAATAATGATGCGTGAGTGAAGGCTAGTAGTACACATATTTATCTAGTGTGTACTTAGGATAGTTTCCCAAGAAATCTTAAATAGTGGAATATTTGAGACTTTGTCCCTAGAAATGCACCCTAAGGGACCAGGGACATTACATTGTGCTAAGAGATTGACGCCATATGGCATTATTTTCACAAATTTTGATTATGCCCCGTTTATTTTTCATCAATATTGAAGTACTAACAACTACACATGGGCTTAGGTGGATATTCAACTCACTTTGGTTTTCTTAGGTATCTTCATCTAGCACTCATGTCCTTTATGTTGTTGGAAAAGCTGTGAAGTTGACCTCTTGGATTCCCCATATTTGAGTGAACTCCCAATTTGAGAGTTCATTTACCACAACCTGGAGTCAATCTACATATATTTAACATTGACACAAACCACCATATTCCTTAGGAGTATTGTGCATGTTAATTTATTTCTTTAGACGAACACTTATATGGCATATGCTCCATCTATTATGAAATTGAAAGGTGGTTTTACAGTCTCTTTAAGGATTCACATATTTCCCTCTAAGGATTCATGACTTATGAGGACCAATAGTGCTTAGCTTTTGTTTCCTCTAATGTGTTTGACATGCCAACCATATAGTAGAGAAAAAATATTTAGAGTGCCATGCACTAGGTTGATTACTTCCTTCTTTTCTTCCAACATTTTATACCTTGATAGGAAGAGATCTCCCGGCCATTTTCTTGGCTTAGGTGGATGTGAAGTGTCATAAATCGAAGAATATCATTGAAATTGTACACATCATGTAGTTTATTATGCCCTTAAATATTAGAAGTGCTTCTCTAATATAAGTGGTTCTTTTTAATTAAGATTTCTTCTTTTTATATAACCTACATGTTTATATGCTCGAAGGATTCTCAAGTGGTAGTGATGTGAAGTGTCATATATACAAGGATATCATTGAATTATACACATTATGTACTTTACTATGCCTTTAATTATTAGAAGTGCTTCCATAAAATCAAGTGATTCTTATTTGAGAACATTCCTTTTTAATTAAGATTTGTTGTTTGTATATAACTTACATGTTTAAGTTCTCAAAGGATACATTGAGAAAGACAACAAATATTGAAACCATTTTAATGATATACTCATTATGAATTCAACATATCACATGTAGAAATTGAACTTCAAAGAAAAAGATAACAACATTTTTACCAACCATGTAAATTACATCTAATTAACATTTTATTTTTTAAAATTATTTATTATATTATATTCATTTAAAAAATTATAAATTTAATTTAATTCTTAATACTTCTACTACGCATATGTAAATGTGAAATTTTTGTTTTAACTAAAAGTATAATGATGGCTTTTAAAAGCGAATTCATCAAGCCCTTGCCCTAATAAAATGGCTAGCCCTACATATACATAAAGCCATAATAAAAGGTACAAATCGTCCCACGAGACACATTTTTATGTGGACCATCTCAACACTCTATTGTGAATCATAGTAATTTTAAGGATATAAATTATTTTTATAATGACAATGTGTTGTGAATTTAATTGAAATTTTGATTATTGTATGTTATTAATACATATTTAAATAAATTATGTAACAAATTTATTTAAATAATATTATTATTTTGACATTAAATATTATTTTGGCTTGATGGGGTGAACGAAAAACGTGAAAAGGGCTTAGGAGAGGGTGTTGGTCACTCCATTAACACCCAAATCTTTAAGGTGGGGTGGCATGACACACCTCTGCGATGCAATCAAATGTGTGACATTTATACCTAACTTTTCAAGGCGATGGTGCAAAATGAATGGCAATTTGATGGAGGTTCTGGAGGGGTGTGAGCATTTGAGCATTACATGGAGGCATGGTCCTCGGCTCTACACACATGAAACTGTGATATTTTGGAGGCTTTCTTGTTCCTAGTTCATTTCAAAAGACTACCCCTGGTGGATAACATAGTGTACCTCTGGTGGTTCGAGCGTAACCCTTCTCTAAGTCATCATTGGGACATGACTGGTGGGATATCATTGCACTATAGGTGGGGCCCTGTGCACTACTTAAACAAGCAAGTTTAGTGTTGAAAAGTTGATCCATGGGTCTGCTTCTCCTTGTAGCTACCCATTATGCTACGTCAATGTGGAAGAGTCAGGCAAGGGGTTGGAGAAACATGACAATTTGGTGGGCACAACCCGGAGGATCCTGGCTAAGGAGAGAATGTTGACCCCAATCGTGCCAATCCTATAAGCATTCATGGGATAGACATCAGTCAGAACAATCTAGTTAGGAAATTTGCTCATATCACTAGGTTCGTGGATTAGCTAAGCAGGGATTGTCATGACGATATGAATGATTTAATTTCTTTCATGAACGGCCTTCACAACAATCAATGACATATGTTAGATAGGCTGGCTAGTTTGCAATGGAACTAGGGTTGCATTTAAGACAAATTGCATTGGCTTGAAGGTAAAATGACATACATGGAGAAACACGTGCATTGTGACTTCGGACCTTCGACATCACCAGGCTCTAGACCGAAGAATCCTACTTTAGTAAATTCCACTAATTCATATGGTCTTAAGATGTATTTTGATTATACAAGTCTTATGGTTGTATGTTCCTTTGCGTTTATGGTTAGCCAGGGTTTTACGACAATTTGTAATACTTTTTGAGAATTATCTTCTAGCTAATAAATCTAGTAAGAATGAGACTACTAAATTTTTGGCAAATAACAAATATAAATGTAAAACTTTAACATAAATGAAAAACTTAAATTAAAAAATATATATGTTAATAATATTTTATTAACCTATTTTATTATTATTTTATTTTATGTTAAATTAAATATCATTTCATGTCATTAATATTTTTTTAAACAAATTATACAAAAACATTCAAAACTAATATTTTGATTAAACATTCTACTACATTGTTTTATCATAATACTACAAATAACTTGAAATGAGATGATTGATTTCGTTCATCCATATAATCCTTACAAGCCTTGTCTATTAATTATAAAAGGTGTTGAATATTTTTCAATAATATATGGTTTATTTTGCATTAAATTAACAGACGCAACATGTAGTGATGGAATTACATCTTCAGTACGCTTGTCTTGCAATTTCAAAGCAAATTTCTAAGGAAAAGTTATGACGAGTATCTTTTTGAGATTTTTCAAAGGGGAAAACGCGTTTTGTTTAAACATGGACCCACGCTATCTTGACTTAATACGTACGCGATAAGTGACCAAAAAAGACATGAAAAACGACACATGAGAGAATGTTACCTTTTTTATTTTCCACCGTTAACTTAATAACCCACATTGCAATCGGACACGTCACCTCCTTTTAGTACAAGAAAAAACAATAAAATTCTATGCCATAAAAATCGGGATTTTCGTGCCACGTACCGCAATCAAAATTCTGGAACAGTGACTTTCATGGCAAAACAGACACGTTACTGACCATTTATACATCACCTGTTCTTGATAGAAAAATATATTATTTGAATTAAAATAATGTAAAGTGACATTTTTTCAATTATAATTATAATTATGTTCTCAATGTAATAAGAAAATTGAAACATATAACATTTTATTAAAAATTTATTAATTAAAAATTTTAATTTTAATAAGTTTTATTTTTATTTTTTATTGAAAGAATAAGTAGATTATTTCTCATTGAGGAAATTATTTTAATTTTTTTTATTTTTTTTTAAGGCAGGGGAACTAGCAACCTCCCAGAATAAATGCAACAATCCATAAGAATATAAATCAATAAAGATATTGATTCATATAGGTATAAAGTTATCAGTATATCATTGTCCCAAGACATGAGAATAGAAAGAGGACATATCTTGTGTTCCATATGCAAATGTAGTCAGAAGTTTGATATATGCAGTAGTTCACACTAGACTAGACATTGCACATGCACTAGGAGTATTAAGCAAGTATATGTCAAAAATAGGCAAGGAACCCCAAACATCACTAAAGAGGGTTTGCAGGTTTTTGCATGGCACTATTGGCTATGGATTGTGCTACCAAGGAACACTAGGATTGGATAAAATGTTGGACATACATGGCTTTGTTCATGCAGACTAGGCTTGAGATCTAGATCGTAGAAGATCTATAAGTGGGTATGTATTTAACCTATATGGAGGAGCAATAACATTTCCAATTATAGAAGATGCATACATGAGAGTCACTCATACAAGGAAAGAAACAATTATGATGTCTCTTTTTGAGGAGGAGGAGATAATTAAGTGACATGTTGATTAATTAAGAAATAAAACCTATAAAGTCACTTTATTAAAAGGGGAAAAAGGTGACTCATGGTATTCTAATAGCCATGACAATATAACGAAGACTAAAGCTCACTCTTGGAGATGTTGATTTGGATATTGATTTTGTTAATTGATCTGAGAGCTCGTGGAGCTTGAATGTTAGGTGAAAACTCGTTTGGAGGGTAGTTTCAGTGGTACAAGATCCATCTTAGCTAATCCCACTAGATTGGTTACCCTAGCCAATCATCAAGGAGGGATCACTTCAACTCTCTCAACCATACTTCATATCAACAGTCAAGAGGAGGGATCATCCAGATTCCTCACTGGAGCTCAACTGAGGCGATTTATTTGCAAGAGTTCATGGGATTTGAAGGAGAAGAAGTTATACACTGAATCCACATTAATATGGTGCCGAAGAAGAATTAAGAAAGCAAAACCATTTGTGAAGCTAAAATTCTTATGCAGATCGAGTTTATTTGAAGGGTTGAGCTAGGGCTTGAATTATTTTTGCAGAGATTGAGTTTATTTAGGGCTCAAATTTATGATGGATGAATTAATTCATTGTGGAGGACAAGCCCTAATTCCTATAGGCTGAAATCTTGTTGAATCTAAGTTAAATCACTAGAGTTTGAGAAATCTTACTAAATCTGAGTTAAATTGCTAGGGTTTGAGCTTGTATTCATTACTCGAGACAGAGATAAATAAAGGACTAGATTATCTTTAGTGAAGATAGGTCATTTGAGGCTGAAAATTATTGAAGGAAGCATTAGTGGTTCTAGAGGTCAAGATTATTTCTAGAAGCCAATTAGAGGTGGTCACTTATCACTCTGAAAGAGATATATATTATGCCATAGTTTGAGTTGATGTATGAGGCCAAACTTAGGGTTTTAGAGATTGAGTTTCCATGAGTGAGACGAGTGGAGGCCACATTGCTTGTAAATTCGAACTTGTTGAAGGAAATAATGCTTTTTTTTGTTTGCTAGGTTATGTGAGTCCTAAGATGACACACACCTAACTTTTGGCTTGAGTAGTCATGACCTAGGGGCATCTAAGCTGTCAAAATCACTCGGGGATTGCACTTAGCATGCGCCACACCATCCCTTAGCATGGTTGTATTTTTTTCGACAAACTCAATTTCAAATCAACTACCTTTACACCATGGAGTGCCTTAACATAACACCCTATCATCATCTTCTCTACAGCCTGTGGGCTACTGGAGGAACTCATTTTATTTGGAAGGGTCAAGTTTTCTCTAGTAGAAGTGTCATTTTATTTCAAGAGCTACTCTGTCTTCACCGAAAATCATAAGAAACTTATGAGGGTTGAGTTCTATATTTCTAACTTTTGTGCTAGATTGATTCTCCTTGTAAAGACCGTCACATTTATGAAGTCCAAAGCTATCTCCAATAAAAGGTTCAAGTCACAATGAAAGGGGATCATTAAGAGCTATAATGAAACATAAGTGTGAAGGTAAATTTGTTTTCCTATAACAAAAGGTCAAGTCCTTGGGAGGCAATGCGTTTGTTTCCTATAGCAGTGGAATCCACTTTTTATTGCAAGGTTTTAGGTTCATGAACTTTGTGTATTCTCATGTTCTATTTTAATTTAAAAAAAAACAATAAATTGATATCCATGAAGCAAAAATATATGTGTCATTTTAAGAACATATTGAGCAAAGGATAATCTTTTGTGTGTTGAGTATTATTTACAAACATTTATGGACTCTATGTTGCAAACAAATTTCCAGATTCATATCACATTAACTATTTTATATTCTCGATGTTTCGAACCAGACACTGTGGTTCATCTTCAGGATGACAAATTTCCTTTATTGTAATGGTTTTATCCATTTCTTGTGTACTAACTATTTGACAAAATGTTCCAAAGTGCATTTTAAGTGTTATTATTCATTTCTTGACTGATTGGGTGTTCCACTGAGGAAGAGACATCACAATGTTCTTAATAATAATTGGATTATAAGTTAAGGGCATTACAACAATATGGTCACAAAGATTGTGTTTAAGTATTGGGTTGGTATAACAAATTGTGAGGATAAATTGTGACAATCAGAGTGCAATCTTCCTAATAAATAATTCAATGTATCATTCTAAGATAACACATATTGATGTTTAGTATTACTTTGTCAACAATATGATTAAAGAAAAGAAGGTGTTTTTGGTGAAGGTGGACACTTTTAATAATGTTGCAAGTTCATTGAAAAAATTATGAACGTTGAGAAGTTCTCTTCATGTAGAGAAACAATGGGTATTATTTCCCTAGATTCCTAATCATGTACTCCTACGACACCCTTTGTGTAAGAAAACAACAAGTGGGAGAATGTTGGGTATGTGTTATGTTACTTTTACAACAACCCTCGCGTGTTGTACGTTGCATTGTGTGCATTGGGGGGGGTTGCAAGGGGGTGAAAGCTCCCTTGCACAGGGGTTAGGTGCAATGACCACAATTTTCTTTTATGTTTTTTTGCATAATTTTGGACATAGTTTTTTCCTTTAGTGAGTTTGTGATGGATGGTGGTTTTGCCCATAGTTTTATAGTTTCGGTTAAGGAACTAGGATTGTATTCTAATCCATGGTGAATAGATTGGTAGTTTATGGGTGTCGTTGAATATATATTTTTTATTGTAATACTGAATAGAAGAACATAGTATTCTTGATTTTGGTTTTACATGGTAAAATATGTGTTAATGTGTGTGGTTTCCATTGCATCTTTTATGATTTTATCAATAATCTATTTTAGCATTAATTGTACAGGGTTAAAACCTACAAATATCCAAACATATGTATGTTTCAATGTAATGGTAAGTTATTTGGTTATATTTGGAGGTGGTCAAATGTTTGACTTACGTTGGTTGCATCATTTACATGATATGATATCATGTTACTATAAACTTTTTGATTTTCTCAAATATCTCCCAAATATGTTTTATTTCCACCACCATGTAGGAGAAATAATTCATGCAACATAATCTCTTCTAGAAGTTCCACGTGGTGGCCTCCAGTTGACCCACAAGGTTCCACATGGAAATTTTTGGTTGGTCCATGTGGTAGCTTTTGATTGACCCACATGGTGGCATGTCATCTTGTTAGTGCGTTGTGTGTTAGTCCTTACAGCACACCATCTTGTATCATGCTACATGGCGTCCTATTGTCATGTCATGTGTCATTATGTGAGTGTGCCACATGTTAGTGCCACCCCTATTTTCCCTTCAACTTTCAAAGGCCATAACTTTTGCATACAATGTACTTCGAGTCCACTCAAATTGCATTCGAAATCTCTTGACGAGTTCTTTGACATGAAGACCTTTTCAACAACATTCGACATCATCAATTTGAATAATTTTTGGGAATCCTCTTGGATCATGGATACCTCATATTTGAGTGACCTCCCAATTTGAGATTTCCTCTAGCACAACTTGGAGTTAATCCCTGTCTATTTCATATTGACACCAACGACCATATTCCCTAGGACCATTGTGCATGTTAGTTTCTTTCTTTAGAGGAGCACTTCATATGAAGATGCTCCCCTTATTATGAGATTGAAAGGCGGTTTTACAATCTCTTTAAGGATTTACATATCTCCCTATAAGGATTCATGACTTATGAGGACCAATTTTGCTTAGCTTTTTTTTCCTTTGATGTGTTTGACTTGCCAAGCATTTTCTAGAAGAAAATCCTTAAAGTGCCTTGGATTACGCTGATTGCTTCTTCCTACATTTTATATCTTGAGTATTAGAGTGCCTTGCACTAGGTTGATTACTTCCTTCTTTTCTTTCAACATTTTATACCTTGAGTAAGGAGACCTCCTGACCATTGTTTTGGCTTAGGTGGTAGCTATGTGAAGTGTCATAAATCCAAGTATGTCATTGGGATTATATACATCATATACTTTTCTATGCCCTTAAATATTATAAGTGTTTTTCTAATATCAAGTGGTTCTTTTTACGAGAACAATCTTTTACTCAAGATATTTTCAAAGAAAAAGCAACAAAGCTTGAAGCTATTCCAGAGATATACTCATCATAAGCTCAACATATTAAATGCTAAAATTTAATTTGGACCAAAAAAATATTAACGTTTCTCCCAATAATTTAAAATACATCTAATTAACTTTTTAATTTTTATAACTATTTATTATATTATATTTATGTCACTATTATAAGTTAAATTTAATCTTAATATGAAAATTTTGTTAGAATATAATGATGGCCTTTTAAAGTAAATTCAAGTGAGGCTCCTTGCCCTAATAAAAAGCCTAGGGCTATATATACCCACGAAAAAAGGACTCAAATCACACGAAAAGATAAAGATTTTTTATTTGAATCTCTCATAATTGCATAATGAATCATAGTAATTTCTAGAATCTAAATTATTTAGTTGCTGGCCACTTAGCTTTTGTTTATTATGCGAGAATGATTGACATTTCACAACCAATTTAAAAATATTTATTAAAAAAAAACATTTTATATAATATTCAATTTAATAATAAAAAATTAAAAATATATTTGTTACCAAAATAAAAATGCCATATTGTACATAAATTACAATAATAAAGATATAAGAATTACTACACAAAACAATATTGTATCATTTTAGATCTATCTTAATTTCTAATCTATCAATAGTCAAGAGGGATCTAATTTTTGTATAGATGTATCTTTTGTATGTAAGCTATATGCAAAAAAATATAAACGCAGGGACATTGTCACCAAGTCGCTTTTGATTTGTTTACATCCATTCATTTTTATTGTTCTATTTCCATACTTAAATGTTGGATAAATAGCTATATTTTATTTTGAAATTAATTTGTTATGTATGAAAGTATTTTATTATAAATTTATAATATTATTGAGGAATATTTATTATAATATATGTTATTTTATATTTATTATTTATCTATATTTTATTTTGAAATTAATTTGTTAAGTATGAAAGCATTTTATTATAATTTTTTAATATTATTGAGGCATATATATTATTTTATATTTATTATTTTAAAAGTTATGGTTATTTAAAAATAAAAATAATATTAAAATTAATTAAAACTGTATATAAAATATTTTTTTAATTTAATTTTTTTTTGGGTGAAATTTAAAATTTATTTTCCCAAATGTGTTTTCCTAATAATTTATATAAAAACCTTTCATTCAAATAAAAAAAAAATTTAAAATATAATCACTGATTTATGAAAATATAGTTTTTTATAGAAAAATACATTATTCATTATTAATTTAATATATATTTTATCATATCTTTTCCAATTAATTTTATTTATTTATTTATTTATTATCCTTTAAAAACTTGGTCAATTAAGTCTCTACCACTTTTTAGGTTAGTGCATCCAAATTGGATGTGGAAGTTACAAATTAAAAATTAAATTAAATTCAAAACAGCCCCTTGATGATGAGTGAATATGAATCATCAATGCCTTAGAGTTTTAATATCAACAACTTTATTTTTATTCCAAAAGTAATTTCTAGCAAAATAATTAGCAAGATGTGTTTATAGAATTTTCCTTAATTATAAAGCTTATTATTATTAATTTAATTATTACTAAAAATTGTTTTAAATTTAAAGCAATTATAACATAACATCGTATATAATTATAAAGTTACTATTATAATTATTATAATGTTTGTACCTCAAGGGATTTGATCCCTCTTGTCACACTTGTGGAAAAGGTTTGCACCTTATGCATTTGATCCCTCTTAGCTACACTTGAGGAAAGCTTTGCACCTCATATATTTGGAGCTAAGATGGATATAGTATTAAAAAATCTATCATATAATGAATGTTTTTGTATATAACCATTCTTATATATAGCATTTTGGTGGAAATAATTTAAGTTGCTAATATTTTTATTTAATTTCAAGAATAATGTTTAAAATTTGTGTAAAATAATATGTTTGTGTTAATTTTGTATATAACCATTCTCATATATAGCATTTTGGTGGAAATAATTAAAGTTGTTAATATTCTTATTAAATTTCAAGAATAATGTTTAAAATAGGTGTAAAATAATATGTTTGTGTTTTTCTTTTTTTTGCTTAAGCAAGAGATAGTCCTTCTATTGACTTAGAAAAGAAAATAAATTACAAAGGTTACAACCAGCGCGCAGAGGCGCAAACCCCCGCAAAGGAAGAGGGAAAAATACACAACGTGCCCAAAAAAACCTGCCCAAAGGCAAACTAAAACCAAGGCCAAGACAACCCTAGAACCTTAAGCATGTATGTGGACCCACCGTTTATCTGTCTCCTTTTGATTCAGTGGACTAAAACCAAAACACGCGGAGCAGTAGCCCGCGAAAAAACCCCTAAACTGCTCGACCAACGCTGGCCGTCGATCTTCTCCCTTTGACCCTATGGCTAGTGTCCATATCACGTGGCTTAAAATCATGATAAACACCACGCGATGAGGGTGGTATTCCTTTCCCGTCCCCCGCCACGTGCTACTCACTGAGTGGCATCACTGGCTTTCCATGTAAACCATATTTTGTTTTGAGGGCGCCCGATGAAGGTGGTAAACCATAAGCGGTTTTGACCTTCCGGACCCACAAACTTGCACGACAAACTGTGGCCGTTGATCTCCCCCCTCCAGATCTGACGGCCACTATCAACATCGCTCCGCCAATAAGCCCGAGGAATACCACGCGATGAGGGCAGTATTCTCTCTTCTTCCCCCGCCACGCATCGCTTGCTAAGTGGCATCGCTTACCATCCGGGAAAACCGCTTCCGGGTCAAGGGGCGCCCGATGCGGGTGGTTTCTCTCAAGCAGTTTTTGATTCCGGTTCCCAGATCCTTTGTCCTCCAATGTGTTACGTGAGGACGACATGCCCAGAAGGGTCACCTCGTGCATGGAATGTCCTTCTTCACGGTAGCCCATTTCCTCATAGTTTTTTCCTTTTGAGCAGAAATCCTCTGGCCCGATGACTGTCTTTGTCCAGGATTCCTGTGAGAACTTACAGTGCTCAGCCTTTGAGAAATACTTATGCTTCATTGACATGAAGTGAAATATTGTCTCGTTGCTTATTCTGATATTGATGTCTGTCACTGAGGGCCCGCGCTGAGCATTCATCTCTCATTCTGTCATCCGTTACCTCCTCCCACCAGCAACACATGTCGGTAAACTTGCTTCTAACCCCCTCATTGGCAAGCCAATCCACCACTTTGTTGGCTTCCTTGCAAACATGCACAAACCTAAGAGTTCTTAGAATTCTTAGGTGTGATTGAATTCTTTGGTAGACTTGCAGAAGCCGCCAGTGACCTGAGATTTTCTCTGGTGCTGCTCCTGCACTTATCCGCTTGACCGAATTAATTACTAACTCCAAGTCAGCCTCAATGATGACATTATGAATGTTGTGTTTGAGCAATATTTCCAAGCATAGCTCCATCACCATGAGCTCAACCATATTGTTGGTTGCCTTCCCTATATAATTGTAGAAAATGACCTATATGTTTCCCTCCTCATCTCTCATGACCCCTCCATAACCTGCTTCTCCAGGATTTCCTTTTGAGGCTCCATCTATGTTAAATTTTAAAAAACCTTGAGAAGGGGGTTGCCAGAAAGCCTTACCTTCTAAGGTATTCTTGTTGATCTGCAGAGGACACTGGGGGAGATGAACCTTAAGCTCCAACTTTTCCAGGATTCTGGCCTCTCTGTGTCCTATGGGTTTTCCAGTAGAAACACCCCCCAGGGTGTGGACAGTCTCCTTGAGTTGCTTGAGGATTAGCTTTAGGATGCTGCTCACCGGGCCCATTTTGTCTTTGAAAATCCTGTTGTTGCGCTCCTTCCATACATTCCAGATTAAGAACCCTGGAGTCAACGCCTAGGCTGAGTTTATTGTATCATTATCTGAAAAAAAATTCCGCCAGTTTTTCAGCGTAGCAATGATGTCATCTTCATTCCTGTCTGTTTGCTCGAAGACATCTCCAACCCAGTTCCATAGTGTGGCAGTGTAGGAGCATCTGTTGAGGAGATGATTTGTGGTTTCTTCCTATTGTCCACACAGGTGACATCTTGAGGGGCCAACAAAGCCTCTTTTTCTTAGATTATCCCATGTCAGAATCTTGCCCTGATGAACCAGCCACTTGAACAGTTTGACCTTCATCCAATGAGGGTTATCCGACCTTCATCCAATGAGGGTTATCCCAGAGTTCTTTCCAAGTCTTGTCAGTGCTTAGAAGGTTAAGCCCTGTGGCTATTCTTTTAGCCTCTTTAAGGGTGAAGAGACCTGCCTTGTTCTTTCCCCATCTTAATTGATCATCTGAGGTTGAGATTAAGATTTGCCTTTTTTCCGAAAGACCTTTGAGGGTTGTAGCTTGAGTATTCAACATGCTCATCTCATTATAAACTAGAAGTTTCCAAATTCTCCATTTTCCATTGTTCCTTGATTGATCCCAAAAGTCACTAACCCTCCTTAATCCTTTGTTGATGGTATCTGTTTGGATGCTAGCTAAATCCTCATTACTGATATTGCCCTCCTGCTGCCAATTGTCCTCCTAGAACCAAGCCAAATTTCCGCTTTTGATCTCCTTGAAACTATGTTTTTGAACTAGGGCTCTGTTCTCCCAGGCCCTGTTCCAAACTTGAGAACCTTTTACTTGTCCTGTCATTCTTATGAGGTTTGTGTCCTACCAATTCATTGCATACTTTTGCTTCCATAGTTTTGCCCAAGGGGATTGTATTTCCTTTAGCCATCTCCACCAAACTTTAGCTCACAGAACTTTGTTTAGAATTCTTGGGTCATGTAGACCCAGGCCTCCATGGGATTTAGGTTTGCATACCCTTTCCCATGCCACCAGGGCCCATTTCTTCTTTTCTTCAGCTTTCCCCAAGAGAAAGTCTCTTTGAATGTTTCTTATTTGAATGCTGACCCCAGTTGGTACTGGAATGGTTGATTGCATATAGATAGGGATGGTTTGGAGGATATCCTTAGTGAGAATCATCCTTCCTGCTAGATTGAGGGCTCTATTTGTCCACCTGCTGATTTTGTCTTTCAATTTATTTAAAATAGGCTCCCAGATGTCCTTGTGCAACGGTTTATTAGTGAGGGGAACTCCCAGGTACTTCGAGGGCAATGAATCTCTTTGAAAGCCCAAAATTCTAGAAAGATTTCTTTGAATCGAACTATCAGTATTGAAAAAGAAAATCTTTGATTTAGTAAGACTTACCTCAGTACCTGTTGCCATAGCAAACTCATGCAGAATTAGCTTGAAAGCTTTGGCTTCCTTGACTGTAGGTGTGCCTTGAAGCATAGTGTCATCCACAAATTGTTGATGTGTCACTGTGTCCCCTCCTCGAGTGAGTCTCAGACCTTGAATTCTTCCTTCCTCCATAGTAGTTCTGATTGCTCTACCTAACCTTTCCATCATTAAGATGAAAAGGAAAGGGGAAAGAGGATCACCTTGCATGAGACCTCTTGTAGGCTTGAAGGTTTTTGAGGGAGAGCCATTGAGAAGAATTGAATAGCTAGCAGTGGTAACAAGAGCCATGACCCACTTAATCCAATTATAGTCAAAGCCATATGCTTTTAGTACTGCTCTTATGTACGTCCAGCTAAGTTTATCATAGGCTTTCGCTATGTCCAGTGGAATTATCATCCCTACTTGCTTATTAGTGATGAGTGAATGAACCACTTCATGTGCTTGAATTATGTTATCCAGAATTTGTCTCCCTTCCACATAGCCCATTTGCTCCTCAGACACCAGGGTGGGGAGGAGAGGTTTGAGTCTGTTGGCAATTACTTTGGATATTATTTTGTACACCACATTGCATAATGCTATAGGTCTAAATTTGTCTGGAGAGGTGGCCTTTTCCTGTTTGGGGATTAAGGCTATGAAAGATTCATTGAGCGCCCTCAAGACTTTTTTAGATTTGCGTGAGTCTTCTACTACCTCCAGAATATCATGCTTTACAATCCTCCAGCATGTCTTGAAAAAGTCCACATTGAAGCCATCCGGGCCTGGAGCTTTCCCATTGTGCATATCTGTGATGACTTCCTCAAGCTCTTCCTCTGTCACTGGTCTGTTAAGATTGTAATTATCTTCTATGGAGACCAGTTTAGGAATGTATTGTGTAAATTTTTCAGTAAACTGTGATCTATCTACTGTAGTTTCCTCAGCAATTCTCTGAAAATGCTGAACTAGAACCTCTTCCATCTCTTCATGAGTGTTTCTTTCTACACCATGATGATCTGTAAGTTTCACAATTTTGTTGTTGTTTCTGTGAGCTATGGTGGATCTGTGAAAGAATTTGGTGTTTCACTCCCCTTCCTTAATCCATTGGACTCTGGATTTCTGTCTCCAGAATATTTCCTCTTGTAGACATCTATTTTCCCATTCATGCTGAAGTGACTCTGCTATCTCTTTCCTTTCCTCTATGTAGCCCTCTGTGATAAGGATTTGATTTATTTCCTTCAATTTCTTTTCCACTTCTCCTTTAACTTTGAAGATGTTACCAAATTCATTTTTATTCCACTCTTTGAGTCTGCCTTTAATGTGTTTGAGCCTGTGATGTAGAAGGAACATCTTTTTACCTTGCAAGTGTAGCTCTTCTTTCCACCATTTTTCAATGTTTGTGAGGAAATCTGAGTGCGTGAGCCAAACGTTCTCAAACCTGAAGGGGCTATTCCTTGGTTTACTAATTAGAGAAGCTTCCAACTGGATGGGCCAGTAGTCTAAACCTCCAAAAGGAAGGATGAACGCTGTCAGGCCACTCCCCATGAGTAGAAGTTCCTCTGAGATAATAAATCTGTCTAATTTTTAGGCTACTTGGGTAAAGCCACCTCTTTTGTTATTCCAAGTGAAAATACCATTGCTAGTGTCCATATCAACCAGTTTCATATTGGTGAGAAAGTTATGAAAGGAAACTGAATCCCTACCAAGTGTTCTAGTTCCCCCTTTCTTCTCCGTGAGTGATTTTATCATGTTGAAATCTCCCCCTAGAATCCAGGGTAAAGCTTGGTATCTCTTTTTCATATCTTCCAGTGTAGTGAGGAGCCAAAGTTTGTCCTCCACTGGTTGAGGAGCATAGACATTGGTGATCATGTAACACTGCCTGTCACCTACAGGTTGGATAATCAAGGAGAGTGAGAATGCCACCAGCAGATTTATTTGCCTTGACCTCAAGATATTCATATCTATTTAGCCATTTGCTATGTTTTTCTCTGACCTTCTCCACTGAGCATTTGGTTTCCTGTATAAACACTATGTCAGGTTTTTTGTCTCTGATCCTATTGCTTAGATTTCTCTGTTTTCTTTTACTCCCTAGTCCTCTAATGTTCCAGGTTGTGATCTTCATTGAGGTGATGTTTTGAAGGAGTAACTAGAAAGGTCTCTCATCCTTCCTGAGTCAATCATGAGTTTGCCACACTCTAGTAGCAATTCTTTCTGTCTCTTTCTTCCTCTCTTCATGCCTGGGTTTTTTGCCAACTTTCCCATTATTAACCCTATTGAGGAAGCCCCTTTGTTTTCCTGGTTGTCATGTCCTCTTTTGACTCCTACAGCTTTTTGGTGTAACTTGTTAAGGAATATCTGTTGTACCTTGTCTACTTCCTCCTGTGGTATGGAGTTTATTCCCAGGTTTTCTCCTTGTTCTAGAAACTTTTCTAGCTCTAGGTTCTCCCTTTCTAGGATCTCCTGTAAGTCTTGGTCCTCTGTACCACTTTCACTTTGAGTCATTTCATGGTCTTTTTCTGTTTCCATGGTGTTTAGTGGGTCTGTTATGTGTTCATTTTGTTCTTGTGTGAACTCCATGCTGGTCTCATGTCCTTTCCCTCTTTTTGCCTGATTCTCCATTTTCCTTTGATTGCCTTCAGCTTCTTCTCTTTCTTCTAAGATCTCAAATCTATTATGACTTCTTGTTTTGTTATCATTGGGATTCTTTGGTATCTTCCTTCCCCCTCCTTTCCCTTTCCCTCCCACTTTTGTAAAACCTGTATGGTCTTTTTCTTTACTGGTGCTTATATGTTCCTCCCTTTTATTAAGAGGACAATCTCTAAATAGGTGTCCATGCTCATGACATTTGCGACATCTAAATGGGATATGCTCATAGTCAACTGTCTGAACCCATTCGTCATCATAGACTTCTAGAATGACCTCATCTAGAAGAGCTCCTGATAGGTCCATCTCCACACATATACGGGCATAGGAGGTATACTTACCTCATAGTGTTGCCTCTAAAATCTTTAAAAAATGACCTAATTTATTGCCTATAGCTTTTAAAGACTCTGGCATCCAATAATCTAGAGGTAAGGAGTAGAGTCTAATCCATACCGGTACCGATGTGAATGTTTCTCGCTCCGGCACAAAGTTCATCGTCCATGGCCGCATATATAGACCAGCTGCCGCATAGAAGTATGGTCCTCCTTCAAAAATCCTATCTCTGTCCTCCATGTTCGTGAACACCACTGTGAAGAAACCTTTGGATCCAAGATGTATATTTAACTCCCCTTTTGGTTTCCAGTTGTATTTTATCCAAGTGTACAATGCTTTCTCTGTCGGCCAGATTCCCATAAACTTGCATATTATAGCATAGTTTGCCATATGATCCCTGTGCTCTTGCAGAGTTGGATCATTCAATATTACCCGCGGTTTAGTATTGGTCTTGGGTTTACAGGGCCCCATCTTGGTTCTATTCTCTGTTCCCTGACCTCTGTCTTCTGCTTTCTCCTCCTGTCGGTCTTCCTCGTGGGTCCCTTGCTCTGCATGGGTATTGTTGCCTTCCGCCTTCTGGGTTTCAATATTTTTTGTCGTGTCCTCCGAGGAGTGTAGAGGCTTGTTCTTTTTCCCTACCCTTCCTCTGTTTGAAACTACATTGCTGTAGGAGGGAGTGGAGCTCCCTCCTCCCTGCGCTTCCATGGTTACCTGTTTACCTCTGTCACTTCCTTTGTTAAACCCTAGAACCAGGTCTTCTTCCTCTGCCCCAGGTAAAATTGAAGGGTTTCAAATTTTTAAGTAATATGTTTGTGTTAATTACTATGACATATTCATATTAATTTCAAAATCTATCTTGCATGAAGAGATGTTTTTTTAAAGTGCAAATAAAATAAATAAACTTAATTTTTTCAAACTTTAAAATTAATTACATAATCAAATGATTAAATGTTTAAATTAATTAAGAATGCATTAGTGAGGAACATGATGATTTATCCATCAAGAACCACCACCACCAACAAATATATTTTGGAATGAAAATTCATTCTTTCTATCATCATGTTTTAAACTTTTCAAACACCCGTGTTTATATCCATAAGATTAAATGAACAAACAACAAAGAAAGAAAAATGGATTAAAATGGTTTTCATCATAAATTTTGAAGTCACAAATAGAGAATTAAATAATTTATAAATATTAAGATTCATAAATATTTAGATTTGATTTGTACTTTTATGACACTCGTTTGTTACAGAGAATTTTATTTATTTTTATTTTTTTGTATATTTTTTATTTGTCATAAATATTAAGATTTGTTTTGTGTATTTATCACACTATGAATTTTATTTTTTTTAAATCATTTTTATTTGTCATAATTATTAAGATTTGATAGATATATTTTTATGACACTTGTTTGCTATAGAGAATTTTTTATATCTTAATTTTTTTAAATAAACTTTATTTCTGACAAATTTATTAAAAACCTCATAAAATTAGTGATTTTATTCATATTAGAAAATAAAAATTTTAATTTTAATTTAAAAAAAAAAAAATCATTTTAATATTTTTTTAAACTTTAATAAAGTTTATAGATTATTTGAAAAAATTAATAGATCAAAAATATTTAAACAATACTGTATATTGCTATACTATTTTTTATTATATTTAAACAATATTATCCTGTATTTAATAGAAACCAGACGATTCAGTATGTTGTTAGCATATCAACAGAAAGAACAACTATATTATTTGACGTCAAATGTAAACGCAAACTAAAAGAATGTGCACAAGGTGGACTATGTCTACTCTGTACCAAGGTTGGTGATCAGATGGCACTTAGAAGATAGATTAGTCTTATTAGTAGTAGAATTCTTAGGGTTCGAACGGAACAGAAGGCTACTCCGTAGGAAGAATAATGCATCTAAAGATGACTGGCTAATATCAGTCCTTGAAAACTACAACATTAATGGTGGAGTGAGCGGATAAAAATTTCATCATAACTAATGTCGGTCCTTGAAAACTAAACTCTAATAATAGGGTTTAATCTCTAAGAAAAACTTTCATCGTAAAAACGAAACTAATAGAAAATCAACAATGCTATATTTCACAAACAATGACATAATAATTTAGCAATCACAATAATTTGAAATGAGATGTTTTGGTTCATCCCTGTGCTCTTCACCAACCTTGTGTATTCATCAATATTTTTCTATAATGTATGCTTTGTTTTGCATATTCACACACCCTACCTACATTTATAGTTTGATAAAATTACATCACGTTGGTCTTGCAATTTCAAATCAAATTTCTAACTAAAGGTTATCACGCCTATTTTTTGAAAAAGGAAGGAGAAGAAAAAAGAGACTGGTGCAATCGTGGATTCATCATAATATTTTGACACGTATGACACAAATAACGAGAAATACGGAAAAGCGACATGCGAGAGAATGTTACTTTTCTGATTTTCCATAGTAACTGTACAACCGAAATCACAATCAGACACGTCACTGCCTTTTAGTACAAGAAAAAGGCAATACATTCTATCCCATTGAAATCTGGAATTTCATGGAACGCCCGTCATCAAAATTCCGGAACGGTGACGATCATAGAAAACTGCCACGTTATAGACTTCTTTTTTGCGAAAATATTGAGTGGTGAAGTTTATTGAGTTGAAAGGTTTATTATGTAATAATTACGAGGATGACGTGTAATTTCGTTGTTCAGTTTTTTAAAATAATATTTTGAATGAAAAATATTATTAGCTATAATAAAAATAATGAAAAATTACAGATAATTTCTATCTTAAAAAATATTTTAATAAAATATTATTGTTGACAATAATGAAAAATTACAGATGATTTATATAAAAAATTATTATAGATCTATCTTAATTACAGATTTATCAAGAACTAAAAAAATTAAATTTCTTAACCTGCAATTTTGCTTTCAAATTTTACATTCTAAAAAGAAATTTACAGTGATTAAAATAAATCTTTTAAATTAAAATAATAAAAAAATTATTTTAATTTAAAATTAAAAAAGAATTATTTTAAATAAATAAAATTTTAAATATTACTATCCTATAATTATGTTTTCGTTGTGATAAAATATTTGAAAGAGTAATTTATTCTATTAAAAAATATGAAATTAATTAATTTGAAATTATAATTTCAATAACCAATAGAGATTATATTACAAAATTTTTAATAATAATTTTAAAATTTTTTAGATGAAATATAAATTTCTAAATTTTTTTTAATTAATAAAAAGACTATTACATGTATTTGAGTAGGTTTTATACTGATTTTAATGTGCACCAATAAACATCAATCCGATAATATGAAAAAATAAAGGCCCTCCCATAAGATTTGAAAAATATGAAAATCCCAATCCAATAAATCATATCAATCTTAAAGTACGTTGAATATTATCCAGCCTCATGAGTACATGTAATGGAGGGGTGGATTACGGTTTTCCGTGGATTCAATTGAATGAGCGACACGACAAGACAAGAAACGGTGGGAGTGGTGTTGTAAGAAAGAAGTCCCGACTCCCGACGGAACCATCATTAAGATGAGAGTTGGTGGGAGTTTACGTTTGCTGTCACAGTTTTGTTGGTGGCAGTTTATCCTTGCTGTGAAATTGTAGGGTTTCAAAAAAATATGTGAATTTGTTTATTGTTTATTGGATGGAAGCCACAGTCGGATATTAGCATCAGGTTTTTGTGAAGTTCAAAAGATTTTTACGAGAGTAATTCATTATTTTCAATTTTTATTTTTATATTTTTATTTCTATTTTGTTTAGTCAATAAAAATTTATATGGAAATATTTACGATTAAACTTACAAACTTATATTTCTCAATGGAAATTTATATTTTTATACTAATTTTAACCTTAATTTTATATTTTTAATAATAAATAATCAAATTTTGTTGTTGCACATTTATTGGCACACATTTAAAAAGCATTATGAATATTTAGTGCGTTATGGGTACATTTATAGATTTATATTCAAAAGTGTTTTGCAGGGATTGCACGGTATTTGTTGTTAAAACTGATTATATTAGAAGTTTAACTTTTCTTCAATTATTTTTATTTTATTTTACTATATTATTATTTTTAGTAAATTTTAATTATTTAATTTATAATAATTAAAAAAGTTTAGATGTCATGGAGAGCGAAAGTTTTCATTAATAACTAATTTTAAGAAAGATTTTCAGTAAAACTATATTCACAAGAATTTGGTCAATGTATTTTGACAATTGACGTTTCGGATAATTTAGATGAATTTTTTTTAATATAGTCTTACTGAAAATCTTTCATGAGAAATTATGAACTACAAAAACTTGATTTCAGAAATAGTCATCCTGCTAACTTATTTATTATTTAGTAATATTATATTATCTGGGATGTCGTTTTAAGGTTGATTATGAGACTTTATCGCTTGACTTGACATTTAACTCTACAATTTTTGACATTGTTGTGGTTTACAATCAAATTATTAATTCAAAAGAATAGTCATAATTTTGTTCGGGAAATAATATAAATTTTTGAAGATTTTAATAAAATCGAAATTTTTTGAAATCCTGATTACAATTGTTAAGCTGCAAAATTTTAAATACCTAATGAATTTTTAATAGTGCTAAACTTATTTCTACCATAAAAAAAAATTGATTAAACACTCAAACCTTTAATTTTTTTTGAAAATTTTGTTTGCCGAATTCAAACCAGAAATACGGAATTATTGTCTCGGTAAACAAAAATGCCTTAATCCGAATCTCCAAGGATTTTTGCATAGAAAAAAACAAGAAACTGGTGCAATGTAACCATTGGTCGGTGATTGAAAGATACTCTTTGCATCGTGAGAGGAGCTGTCACATCACATTCTCATTCTTGTGTCTCTGATCACCCATGAACCGATGCTATGTCACCTTCGTGAATAGAACGATTCCCGAGTATTTTATATATATCAAAGTCAACTCTCTTATCTCATCTCCCGCAATAAAAGTAGATGTCCTTTTCGAAGTGTGTTCGAATCTCGGGGTTAGAAGTTACTACTTCCCTTCTCTCTCCGGGGAATAGAAGAATAAGAGTGTTGTTATATTGCCGTTGTCTACATGTTATGGATGGATGAGGATGGATTCCATTTCCTTTTCACAAGTGGCTCTCCGATGTTGACGTCTACTGCCCCTTTGCTGACATTTTGGACACGTATCAAAGAGATTGTCAAATATTCCAAGATTACAGTACAGCGACATGTGTCCCACTTGAAAGTAAAGGGAAGAATCTTTGAGATAACAGATGAGACGAGCCATCCTTTTTCTTAATTTTTAACTTTCCGAAAATATTTATGAAAATGGATTTGATGTTGCTCCAACAATCTGAGTGTGGAATGAGAGAGAGAAAGCCGTTGATATATGCAAATTTACAGAATCCAAAGTACATATCACTGGAGAATTGAAAGGTGGATACATTAGAATTGGCATGCCTTCAATCATGCCAAACTAAACCGATTGCGTTGATTTGAGTTTCACCGAATTTGGACCAACGATCCCATTAGTGGGAGCATTAATGTATGTCGGTGGGACCAATACTTCAATCTTCGGCCGTGGCATTTCTAATTTCCATGCATAGTTGTGACACATGGCGCATCGTGCGTTTCGGGTAGACCTTTTTGTTTGTCTGTGACTTTTATATTTCCGACACGAATCAATCAACGGGAATATAATTTTTGGGCCAAAAAATGAAAATTGAATTTGGCTAAATTTATAAAGTAGCTCAGAGTTTCACATCATTTAAACTTTATGAATGTTAAAACTTTGTGTTCAGTCTTTTCTTGAGGGGTTTTATTTTAACTTATAAATAAGATGCGGAAGAAGATTGCTTGTTTCCTTTTTAATAAATTGAGGAATTTAAAATCTCATATAAGGTAAAGTTTATATTTGTATATTGTTAATTGGATTAGTTTATATTTTATAGTATCTAGTTTTCTTTTTATTTTAAATTATTTAAATATTTGAAAAAATAATTAAGATTTCGGTTTTATTGAAATTATGATTTATTAGATAGTAGACTTGGAAGAAGATTGCTTATTTGACTTTTATTTATGGGATATATATTGATAATTGAATTTAGTTTAAATAGTTAGAAAAAATATTTTATAAAGAATTAATTTTTTTTTTTTTGGTTGGTAAATACTTATGGGGGATTTGAATCAGTGACCTATTGCAAAGAGTGTTTTAACAATGCACTCATTCAACATCAATCCAAAGCCCCATAGACATAAAGAATCAAATTTTCATTAGAATTTTAATAATAAAATTTTGAAAAATTTTATATTTAAAATAAATTATTTTTGTTTTTTAAAAATATTTTTTTAATTAAGGCAACTTCTCTAATAAATATTTTAGAATTAGTTTTTTTAAAGAATATTTGCCACCAAAATTTCAATCTGTTTAAGTATAAAATCCTTACACTTTAACTTCGTGGGAAAACACCCTGTTTAAATATTTTAATGATACCTTAAAAAACTAGTTAATGTAAATCAATCTATATAAGTATGAGATCGTTACACCTTAACTTTGTGGAAAAAAACCCTACTTAAATATTCTAATGATATATTGAAAAACTAGCTTATGTAAATAAACCCAAAAACACTTGTGGCACCTTCGAATCCTTCCCCATTAATGCAATCACCGGATTTAAGTTTATCGGAAAAGACAAGCAAATTCCTTTGGAATTCTGAGTCATGGCCAACTTAGCCAACATGGCTATGATGTGCACGTTCGTATCCTAAAACTATGGCGCTCTTTCTCCATCTCCGTTTTCATGGCGGGATGAGGAGGATCGTGGTAAATACTTAGAAATATTGCTAAAATTATTAACCAATTGTGAGTATTAGTTTAGTAATTTTGTAGTAAAATTTAATTATTTTTATTTTTATTTTTTTATATATATGTTTTTAATTTAATGATGAGATTGTAATTTTTTGTTATTTTAATTGAGTTTTTAAATTTATAAATGGATTGAGAAGATTTAGAACATTTGGATTTTACAAATTATATAGCTCAAAATTACAATTCCAACAAATCTTTTTTTTTTATTTATAAATTGACTAAAAAACAAGTCTTTAACATAGGCCCACAAGGCTTTAGATTGACGGTGAATGGGTGCATTGTTAAGGCACTTCTTGCGATAGGTCACTGGTTCAAATTCCCCATGGCAAATTATAAAATGTTTAACCGTATTTTTATAAAAATATTCAAATTTTTAATAATCTTTATAAATTTTTGGTGATTTTTAAGGTAAAATATTTTTTACTATAAAATTTAGGTAAATTATTTCTAGAAAAAATGAGAATTGAAAAATATTACTTTTAAAAAATACATTAAAAAAAATTATCCCAAAAATATTAACCCTAAAATTTTACTTATATAACAAGATTTAAAAAAAATAATAATAATAGAATATAGTAAATCAATATTATTATTTTTAAATAATAAAGTAAAATAATTTGATTATTAGAAATAGATATCTAATTTTTAAATCTTGTATTTCATATCAACTCTATTTAGTTATTAATACCTATTCATATAAAACCTAATTATATTTATGAGGATTAAGCTTCTCGATTTAAAGTTAATAAACTAAACTCAAACTCACACCTCAAACAGAGTTGGATTCTAATTATAATAGTAATTAATAAATAAAATGTGACACTTTGTTTTAGTTAAAACCAGGTTTAACCCATTACAAACAAGATGAGGTTTATTAACCTAGAAAAACATGAGTAATGATGAAAATAAAAATAAGCATAAAAATAACCCTAAAAAACAATAAATATATATATATATATATATATATATATGTTTTTTCAAAAGGAAATCATAGTACTAGTAAATTCATTACAACAACATTATATTATAAACCACAAAATTTTTATGGATGGATGAATTGTAAAAAAAATTAATATATACACAATTTTAATATTTGACTAAGTGATAATAAAATTGAGTATTTCAAACATAGAAATATTGAAATTAGGTTATTAGTTTGAAATTAGAAGCATAGAGCTATTTAAGTGAAAATTAGAAATTTTTTATTAATTTTTCATATTTATAAAAATTATTATTATAATTATAATATTTATTAAATATTTTTATTTTGATATTGTTAATATAAGATATAATTTTTTTTGTATATTGAAATCTATTTCATTTTATAAGGAAATTTACAATATTTATAAAACGAATTATTATAATTATAATATTTGTGAAATATTTATTTTGATATTGTTTATTAGTTATAAGTTTTTATGTTTTTTGAAAGATAAATAAAATATTGAAAAATCTATTTCATTTTATTTTCGAGAGGATGGTTATATATATATATATATATATATATATATATATAGATATAGATATATCAACATTCTCTCTAAAATAAAATGAAATATATCTTTGATGGGGTGTTATCTCAGAAATCATTTATCGGAATTGAAAAAATGACGAACTCAGAGAGCTGTCTCTTCCCTCTAGTCATGACTGGCATGCAAAGGCTATGTTTGGCCAAGTTGGAGGCAACCTTTGGAGGGCGAGCCGCAACCTCTACTTGGCCTATTACAACCTACGCCTGGCAACGAGTAATTCTGCACACTTTGATCATAGAATGTAAGGGTGAGGCATTAATTTTGCATTGATGGAGGGCAGTGCTTTCGGTTTTTTCCATACAAGTCAACATTCCATCACCTATACTGTCGCAAGTATGGAGGCGATGCAAGAGTTAAGGAGATTTGACGAGACTTGGATGTCATCTGAGATCACATTGCATAGCATTAATGCCTCCATCATACAGGGTATTGGGATGAAGAATCTCAGAGAGCAGGAATACACACGATGGTTTCAGGGTACCTCCCTTCACTAGGGTTTTACATTTCATATAAACAGTCGCTAGGTAGTTATTTTACACCTTATCAGGTCTAAAAACCCAAGGTGGTGAACTTATTTTGTCAACTCAGGGTGGCGACTTTTGTCTCATTATAGTTTTTGGTTTTTCTCTGATTATTTGTGCCTTAATTCGTTTTCTTATTCGCTTATGTCCATTCATGAAATTGTATGGGCTTTGGCCACGAGCAAGTGTTTGCTATAGGGTAAGGGCAGTCACTCATTTCTCTAATATCCCATTGTTCATCTCCATTGGAGAAATATGAAAGGGTAATAGTGTATCTTTCTACAATATTTTGTGTCCACACTACAACATTGTGGCAAGAAATTCTTCATGGAGTCATAAAGTTTTAAGAGTCAGTCACAAATGTTCTTCGTCGGTTTCGTGCATAATACCTCGTCTAATCCCTCCTTTGATTTTGTGGTTGTTTTGTCATTTGTAGACCTCTAATCAGTCGATCCATTTGGAGTCTCCTTCAATTGTCCCATTCTGGTTGTTGGAGTCTAGTAGTGGCTCGTTCTTAGTCTAGTTTTAATAATCACTCGAATCACATGTTTAAAGTGCAAGTCTGTAAGTCACATAAGGGTAGTCTTCCATCTGTTCAAGCTCATAATGACTCCAATTCCTATTTCGTTTTAGGAACAGTTCGACGGGGGTATACCGATGACATTAGTCTCCACTTGTCAATTTCCTAACCTCACCCCTCCATCAATTATTACGTGGTTTTTAGGGTCATAGTAGTCAGTCTTTCATCTCATTTGAAGTATCATCAGGTCAATGTGCAATCCAAAATTTTCGTTTGCACAACTTCATGCATATATATCTATCACATGGCACCACGCCAATGTCTGCTCAGTTGAAGAGGCAACACACTAGGGGCATCCTGCTCCAAGCAACACTGCATTTTTTTGTGGGAATTGGCAGCAAATTTTTTCAACTCAGCCCCCTTCAAAATTTGAAAGGAAATCCACACTCTGGAATCAAAAGAATTTGGAGAATGCATGTAGCGCTCAGACTCTGAATTTGTCTATAGGGGTAACAACAACTGGGTTCCCGATCCCGGTAAATGGAGGAAGAGGCGACTATACTTTATCCACTCTATCTCAACTCATAGGCAGATGACGAACCTTCTCCACATGGTGTTGCGAGATAAACAGGTAGATAATTATAAGCTATTTGTTGGTCAGGAGGACATAGAGAGGATCCTACATGATATTCATTGTGATATGGATGAAATAGTAGTTCGTCTAAAAAAAATGGAATGTTACATAGGCTCAGATTCTGATTTTGATTTAGTGACTCCCAGAATGGGTAGTCAATCATTAATGTAACTCCACTTAGCATGGCCACTGCATCTCCTTCTTCATACATCTTAATAATTATCTTCGATGACTGAATCTATAATATTTTATGGTTAGTTTTGAATGTTTGGTCTTTCGCCTATATGGCATCACAGTTAGCTATGTTATGTATATGTTTCGTCATGTTTCTTCTTATCAGACTTCTATTCTTAGTATGTAACGTGTCAACTAATAGTAACTGTCAGATCTTAGAGCATGCAAGTCAACCATGGTGTTAAGATATAGTGACATGTGGTCTTTTTTTGGTCAGTAAGATGTTGGTATTCAGACCAGGTTGGCAGGGTCTTTTAAAGTATATCAAATGTAGTTATGCTCTTTTTGACTATTAATAGAAATCATGGGATGGGTATTATAATATATATATATATATATATATATATATATATATATATATATATATGAGATGTTGAGACTAGACCATGAAGATGTAACTTGTAATAAGTATCTTTTTAACTATGTTTGGTTTTTTTTTTCTTTTCTTATTTTAATGATGAATTTTGTGTGATTATCTAATTTTGTTTACAACCTTTCACTTTCATCTTCTAAATGTTGGATTGTCTTTCTCAACCATTTATTCTTACCTTGAATATATTGATTTATCTCTTTCAATTTGTGAAGTCATTCCCATTTAAGACATTTATCCATGGTGACTATATTGATTTTTTCATATACTTGGAAAGGTGTTTTTTTCCATCGCTTTTTATCGTAGACATTTCATTGATAATTTTTCACAAGAAACCTTAACTATTTTTTTTCCAAGGAGAAAAACATAATATTTTTATTTCAGAGATTGAATTTAACATCTTGATCACTGATCTAGAAAGTGTCGAGAGGGATCAAATATTTCAAGGTGTAAACATTTTTTCAAGTTATACACTTGAAAATAGGTTTTCAACTTAAGAAATTTGATCCCTCTTCGCACTTGCTAGAGCGAGTAATAGAGAGAAAGTAGTGCATGAAGTGAAACAAATAATGTGTGTGAGTGAACCAGATGAATATGTAGGAATGAAATTGAACAACATGTGAGGCTATGAGTGTGAGTTTGAAAAGGGGGTGACCAAGAGCTTATTGAGTGGCTGCACACTTGTGAGGCACTAAAAATCAAAGGAGAAGCATCAATGTTGTTATAACAACAAAGGGATCATGCATGTATGACACTAAAAACAAAGGATAAACAACAAGGTACTACTAGAATATTGAAAGAATTCATTTTTGTGTTGTGTAGGTACATACGACACTAAAAGTTAAAGGAGAAGCATTGAAGTACTATTAAGATAATAAGAGGCTCCCTTTTGTATTGTGCCAACCCATATGGCCTTATCTTGTTCTATTAATAGACTTTGACTCAATTCCTGAAGTGGAGAATCTTGAATCTTGTATGTGGAGGAAAGAAGGAAAGTGAAAATTTCAACCTTGAGCAATTTTATTTTTTGACATGAAATGTTTGATTTCCATATGATTGTCTAAAATGAGTGTGCTAATATGGAATGATTATGTAGTGTAATGATGTTTCCTTTTAATTTACTTAGTACCTAGTTGAAAAGTATGAAATGATTAACTATGTGATGGTTTTGAAAACGAATTTTGTTGTTGTTATAAATGATATATTGAAAGGAAATTACGACTAAGATACTAACATGTTACTATTGAACAAGAATGAAGATTGTAGGTAGAATTCCTTAGGTATGTCATGAGATGTAAGCCCACAATGACAGCTAAAAATATCACCACCTACAAATAGCCAAGCAATATGCGCAGAGTCTCACATTTCTGAGACCTAGATTTTGTATGAAGCAAGTTTGTTAAATAAAACTTTTGATGGCAAATTTTGTTATTAGATCTCATGTAAACTAAATGTTTTGATAGTGGGGAAACAATGAATCAATGAGGAAGGATAGATAAATGGCATGAAGAAAAAAGCATCAAAACAAGGCCATTGAAGTGACATTAGACCCAAGATAAGTAAATCATGTTAGGAGAAAGCCAATGGGGTGGCATGGAAATAAGACTCTAACAATTTCTTTAATATTCCTATGAAGGAAAACCTTGATTAGGTAGATTTCCCGAGGAAGGGGATTGCCTAAACGCAAAATGGTGAGTGATTAGCAGAAAGAGGAGACTTATTAGACACTCAGAAAGAGGAGACTTGTTGAGTGATATGTGACCCTATATTGCTTGAGAAATAACATCTTAAGTGATGCATATAGCTATGGTTGTGAAGGAATTGACTTTTCGAACAATCAAATCTTGTGTGTTGCCAAAAAATCTAGTTTTAGGAGCAAAAGGTTGATCATCTAATTACAAAGAATGAAAATTCTCAAGCATAAGAATCATGTCTAGCAAAAGATAAGAAAAAAGAGGAAGCTTTTCTACCATATTGCATAAGAACTTACTTTGTCCATGACAAACAAGCATGGAAGTGATCATCGGAAAAGCATCCCTTGCAGCAAAAAGCTCAAAGTTTGCTATGCCAGAAACTAAAAAATTCAATAATGATGCGTGAGTGAAGGCGAGTAGTACACATATTTATCTAGTGTGTACTTAGAATAGTTTCCCAAGAAATCTTAAATAGTGGAATAATTGAGACTTTGTCCCTAGAAATGCACCCAAAGCGACCAGTTACATTACATTGTGCCAAGAGAATGATTCCATATGGCATTATTTTCACAGATTTTGATTATGCCCCATTTATTTTTCATTAATATCGATGTACTAACAACTACACATGGGATTAGGTGGATTTTCAACTCTGACATTGGTTTTCTTAGGTATCTGCATCTAACACTCATGTCCTTTATGTTGTTGGAAACACTGTGAAATGGACTTCTTGGATTCCCCATATTTGAGTGACCTCCCAATTTGGGAGTTAGTTTACCAACACTTGGAGTCAATCCTCATATATTTCACATTGACATAAATTGCCATATTCCTTAAGAGTATTGTGCATGTTGATTTATTTATTTAGAGGAGCACTTATATAGCAGATGCTTCATCTATTATGAAATTGAAAGGTGGTTTTACAGTCTCTTTAAGGATTCACATATCTCCCTCTAAGGAGTCACGAATTATGAGGACCAATAGTGCTTAGCTTTTGTTTCCTTTGATGTGTTTGACTTTCCACTTGCATATTTTAGAGAAAAAATATTTAGAGTGTCATGCTCTAGGTTGATTACTTCCTTCTTTGCTTCTAACATTTCATACCTTGAACAGGAAGAGATCTCTTGGCCATTGTCTTGGCTTAGGTGGTAGCTACGTGAAGTGTCATAAATCCAAGGATATCATTGAAATTGTACACATCATGTACTTTATTATGCCCTTAAATATTAGAAGTGCTTCTCCAATATCAAGTGGTTCTTTTTTAAGAACATCTTTTTTAATTAAGATTTCTTCTTTTTATATAACTTACAAGTTTATATGCTTGAAGGATTCTCAAGTGGTAGTGATGTGAAGTGTCGTATATACAAGGATATCATTGAATTATACACATTATCTACTTTTCTATGCCTTTAATTATTCGAAGTGCTTCTCTAGTATCAAGTGGTTCTTATTTGAGAACATTCTTTTTTAATTGAGATTTCTTGTTTGTATATAACTTACATGTTTAAGTTTTCAAAGGATTCTTGGAGAAAGACAACAAATCTTGAAGCCATTATAATGATATACTCATTATGAATTCAACATATCACAAGTGGGAATTGGACCTCGACGAGAAGGATGACAACATTTTTTCCAACCATCTAAATTACATCTAATTAACATTTTAAATTTTAAAATTATTTATTATATTATATTCATTTAAAAAATTATAAATTTAATTTAATTCTTAATACTCTTACTACTCATATGTAAATGTGAAAATTTTACTTTAACGAAAAGTATAATGATGGCTTTTGAAAGCAAATGCAATCAAGCCCCTTGCCCTAATAAAATGGCTAGCGCTACATATACATAAAGCCATAATAAAAGGTAAAAATCATCCCGAGGGACACATTTTTGTGTGGACCATGTCAAAACTCTATTGTGAATCATAGTAATTTTTAGGATCTAAATTATTTTTATAATGACACTGTGTTGTGAATTTAATTGAAATTTTGATTATTGTATGTTATTAATATGTTTTTAAATAAATTATATAACAAATTTATGTTAATAATATTATTATTTTAATATTAAATATTATTTTTCCTTGATGGGGTGAATGAACAATGTGAGAAGGGCTTAGGGGATGGTGTCGATCATCCCATTAATACCCTGGATATTTAAAGCGGGGTGGTGTGGCACACCTCCGCCATGCAATCAAATGTGCGACATTTATACTTAACCTTTGGCGATGGTGCAAATGAATGGCAAGTTGATGGAGGTTTTGGAGGGGTATGATGGTTTGAGCATTGCATGAAGGAAAGGTCCTCGGCCCTATGCACATGTAATTGTGATGGTTTGGAGGCTTTCTTGTTCCTAGCTTGTTTCAAAAGACTAGAGGGCAGTGTTGGAAGATAAGGGTAATTGGTTTAACTTGAAGGTAGTTTCTTGGGAGAAAGCTTCATCTTATTGGGGCGAGGAAGGTGAGATTAGTACCCACTTAGCTTATTTCAGATGGGATGTTGGTATTAGGGTGTTATGCTCTTAACCAGCAAGACGATACTAGAATACCAAATATATCAAGAAATATACCCAGAACATAGAACAATGAGAAATAACAGCAAGTATTTTATTATTCAAAAAGCAATGTTCACTTGCCTCTTCGAGGGGGCAACCTCCAATAGAGCTGAGCTCAATTACAAAATAAGACACGATCCTATTACATAAATAAGGGGGTTAGGGTGGGACCCTAACATGCCCTCCCCCATAAGAATAACCATGTCCTCACGGCTGAAGCTGCGGAAACTGCTGTAGAATACTGGCTGGTTCTCAGGTTGCATCTTCCGGAGAGGTGTCTTTCCACTTGACAAGGACTTCCTTGATCATGTGGCCATGCAGGTGCCGTTCTCGTGTGTCTAGAACCTATTCAGGTTGGAGCCAGATTGACCCTTCTTCATCCAGTTCAGGTAGACTGCTTTGAATTCTGCAATTGTTCCCAATCACTTTCTTGAGGCATGAGACATGGAAAACTGGATGGATTTTTGCAGTGGGTGGCAAAGCTAGCTTGTAGGCAACTTCTCCAATGCGCTGAAGTAATTGATACGGTCCGTAGATTTTTGGAGATAGTTTCTGACAACCCTTGTCTTTGAGTGATGTTTGCTTATATGGTTGCAGCCTCAAAAATACATGATCCCCTTCTTGAAATTGGCATTATGAGCGATGTTGATCTACCTGTTGCTTCATGTGGTTTTGAGCTTGATGAAGATTCTCTCTAAGATGGGCCAGCATGGTTGTTCGGTTCTATAGGAGTTGATCCACTGCTTGTACCTTTGAGCATCCCTTGATATAAGAAGTAGGGGAAGGGAGTTGACCATAAACTGCTTCATATGGAGTCATTTTGGTGGTGGCATGATAGTTGGTGTTATACCACCATTCAGCTAGAGGTAACCACTGTACCCAGAGATGTTGCTTTTCTGAAGTGAAACACCTAAGGTAGGTTTCCAGACATTTGTTGACTGCTTCAGTTTGACCATCAGTTTGTGGATGATAGGAAGTACTGAGTTATAGTTGGGTACCTTGCAGCCGGAAGAGTTCCTGCCAAAAGTTACTAGTGAAGACCGGGTCACGATCAGACACAATAGAAGTGGGCATGCCATGCAATTTGAAGATCTGATCCATGAAAGATTGAGCAACCAAAGTCGATGTAAGAGGGTATGGTAGGGCGCAAAAATGAGCATACTTAGAAAGTTTGTCCACAACCACCATGATGACTGACTTGTTTCCTGACTTTGGAAGACCCGTAATGAAATCCATAGAAACCTCCATCTAGATTGAGGTTGGGATGGGTAATGGTTGTAATGTGCCTGGGGATTTGATTGTTTCTCCTTTGTGGCGCTGACAGACGTCGCATTCAGCTACAAAAGTAAGAATTTCCTTTTTCATGCATGTCCAAAAAAATGATCTTTGAGTGCGAGCATACGTCTTCTGAAAGCCTAAATGTCCTGCAGTGGGAGATGAGTGCAACTCCGCCAAAATGCGGCTTTTGAGGGTGGATATTGGTGATATTACGACTCTATCCTTGTAGCGAAGAATCTCATCCTCCCATGAGTAGCCCGCTATGGAATTTGGATCCACTTGCAATTGAGTAATGAGTTGGGAGAGCCAGGGATGTGAAAATCATTCCTTGTGAGCCTCTTCAATCCATTCTAGAATGGTAAGGGAAATTGCGAGCAGGGTACTTACCTCCTCAAATTGGCGGGATAATGCATCTGCTACAATAGTTTCGCGCCCTTTCTTGTAAATTATCTCATAATCATATCCCATCATTTTGGCGAGCTATTTATTTTGTTGTCGTGAGGATAGGCATTGCTCCAAAAAATATTTAAGGCTTTGATGGTCTGTGCGGATTTGGAAACGTCACCCCAATAAGTATGGTCGCCTAGTATCTACTGCATGTAAGATGGCCATCATCTCCTTCCCATAGGTAGATTGTCCCAGATTCTTCCCACTTAGTTGTCAACTCGTGAAGGCCAAGGGTCGACCTTCCTGCATTAAGACCGCCCCAATACCTATACCCGAAGCATCACATTCAATCACAAAAGATTTGGTGAAGTTGGGTAGTGCTAAGACTGGAGTGGAACACATGGCATGTTTGAGAGCTGTAAAGGCCTGTTGTGCTTCATCATTCCAGAGGAATGATTTTTTCTTGAGGAGTTGAGTGAGGGGCCTAGCAATGCGACCATAATTGCGGACAAATTTGCGATAGTAGCTTGTGAGACCCAAAAATCCTCTCAGGCTCTTCAAGGTCTTAGGTTGAGGCCAATCCTGCATTGCCTGGATCTTTTTGGGGTCCACCCTAACACCTTCACGCCCCATAGTGTGGCACAAATACTCAACTTCTTCCATGCCAAAAGAACACTTAGACATCTTGACAAATAATTTATGCTTGCGGAGTAGTTGCAAGAGCAGATCTACATGCTGAAGATGTGTGGCCCAGGTGCGACTGTAGATGAGGATGTCATCAAAGAAAACAAGGACAAATTTTCTAAGATATGGTTTGAGCAAGTGGTTCATAAGGCTCTGAAAAGTGGATGTTGCATTACAAAGATCGAATGGCATGACCAGGAACTCATAATGGCCTTCATGAGTTCGGAAAGCAGTCTTTGGAATGTCTACTTCTTTCATGCAAATTTGGTGGTAGCCTGAGCGAAGGTCAAGCTTAGTAAAGAATTGAGCCCCATTTAGTTCATCCAGCAAATCATCGACAACTGGGATAGGAAATTTATCTTTGACTGTCAACTTATTAAGGGCCCTGAAGTCTGGACACATATGCCATTCCCCATCTTTCTTAGGCACCATGACCACCGGCAATGAATAAGGACTAATGTTGGGACGAATGACGACTGCTTCCAAAAGTTCCTTGATTATTTTTTCTATTTCATTCTTTTGGGCAAATGGATATCTATATGGGTGCACATTTGGTGGTTGGGCCCCTGGGACCAAAGTGATACTATGATAATATTCCCCTCTCGAGGGTGAAAGCTCCCGAGGCTTGTCAAAGACTAGCAGATGGTCGTTTAAGATCTGTTGCATCTCAGGATTAATATGAAGAGAATTGGGTTCGAAGGCCTGGATGGCATTAAATTGAGCTATAACTCCATGGTGGCCCTTTTTTAACAAATTTTCCATTCGATGTGAGTTGATGATAGCGGGAGCTTCCACCTAGAGTCCGCAGAGGGTATGTGTGTGGTTGTTATGCTTAAAGCTCATATATAACTCCTGGAAATCCATTGTGACTGGGCCAAGTGTGCGAAGCCCTTCAGCACCGAGGACAATGTCGCACCCTCCCATGTGTATGGCAAATATGTGAGTCTTTAACTGATAATCCCCCATTTGAAGTTTGACATTTTCACAATGGCCTTCACATTTCATTGTTCCCCCATCAGCAATTTGGACCTGGAAGTTAGAAAATGCTCGTACAAAACAATGTATTGCTTCCATGACTCTTTGATGGATAAAATTATGTGTACTTCCACTACCAATCAAGACTACTACTAGGCGATGCTTAATAAAACCTCTAATTGAGAGAGTTTGAGACGAAGAAATCCCTGCCAAAGCATGTAGCGAGATGACTGGTGTTGTGTGTGGAGCATGATTGTTCAGAGGTCTCTTGTTTCAGCCGGATGTATACCCCAGGGAGTTTGTACACCCCTCCACGCCAGGGGGTGCGGGGGCCAGCGGTCCCTCGGCGGGGGCTCGGGGGCAGCGCCCCCGAAGCTAAAAACAAATGTAAAATTGCCTTGTAAAAGTATAGTAATTTCTAGTCAATCTGGGCCGTTCATTAGGCGGATGATCTGACGGTAGAACTTATGTTTAGTTTAGGGTTTTTTGCCCTAGAAGGCAACCCCCTCTCTTTGTATGAGGGCATTGTATTGGAGGTTGAGATATAGATGTGTATTCTATAAGCGAGAAACAGAGAGGTGAGACTGTGAGAGAAAACAGAGGATATTACAACAGATTTGTTGTAGGTTGTGTCTCTTCATTTTGCTGGATAATAGAAAGGAAGGACTGGCTGTTAGGGGTGGACGTAGCCCAAACTGGGTGACCCACGTATATCTGTGTCTCTCTTGTTTTGTGTGTTTTCTGTGTTTATATTTCTGCAATATTTTATGTGTTCCATTGCTCCGTAATATATCATTTTCTAACAACTGGTTCTTCAGGTACATTGTCCTGCTGGTTGTCCTCTTCTTCCTCCTCTAGTTCCTCAAGTGGTGGGGCTTCCTCCGATGAACTATGATCAGTAGCATCAATTTAAAAGAATTTGGGCTCCTTGCATTTATGCTCGGGGGAATATTTCTCATCACAGTAGTAACATAATCCTTGCATTCTTCTTTCTGCCATTTTTGCTAGTGACACCTTTTGAACCTTGAGTGTTTGGGTAGTGCTTTGAGCCTGTGGGGGGTGACCCTTGGTGATGAAATTTGGGCGATTGGACTGGGCCGCTAACACACGTTCTAGTTCATGAGCTATCCTGCAAGCATGTAGCCATGAGCTAGGGTGGTGCAGTCTGACGTGGGCTTGTATGGCTTCTTTAAGACCACTGACAAAACATTCCGTGTAGAACTCATCTTGTAGACCTACAGTGCGGAAAGCTAAGGCTTCAAACGCTGTAATATATTCATTCACTGTTCCTGTCTATCGGAGCTTAGTGAGACGACCCAAAAAGTCAGATTCATGGTCAAAGCGATCCATAAGAGCTTTTTTGAATGTCTCCCAAGTCAAGGATCTTCCATAGCAACGTTGATTTCTAGAATGTAATTCAAAGTGAAATATTGCTCCATTTGTGCTATCCATGCGGCTGGGTGAGAGCCATCAAATTTATACATGTCCAGCTTGGGTGGTCGCAGATGGGATTGTTGGTGGGTGCCAAAGAGGTGAAGAGACTGGCTAGACTCACCCTCACTGTTTTCATTACCAATATATGCCTCCGCGCGTTCCTCCATCTTGCCCTTTGAGAGTGTTTCATTTATGCTCTTCAGCGACGACAGTACCTCGTTCAATGTTGATTCAAGTTTGTCGATCCTCTCATTGGCCATAGCTTGAGCTCTATTTTGTACCATGCACCGATCCGATGCACTTGAAATTTGGGACCGCCCGAAATTTTTGACCCTAACAATTGAATGGTACCACCTTGCTCAACTCGTTGTCCTGATTCTTATGGGCTAAGTCATCAATAAGCGTCCCGGGGGGTCTCAAACATTTTTTTTTTAATTAACTCCGAACAGAGTTTTACTCCTTGCTTAGGAATACTGTAGTAGCCGAATCCCATAAATGTCAATGCTGCCAAAAGTCCTGTGAAAATCACGCCTAGGTATAGGAACCCACACAACTACTCAGATCTGGATGGCGGATCTAATGGATCTGAGAGATCTGAATGGCTGATCTGAGAGATCTGAACGGCGGAACTGATTGCTACTACGGATCTGATGGATCTGATAGATCTGAATGGCTGATCTAATAGATCTGAACGGCGGAACTGATTGCTACTGCTGCGACAAAACCCCACTTGCGAGATCTGATCTGGCAAAGATTATGCGTGATCCAGAGATAGATCAGGGAACTATGGTCTCCAGGAGTGTCAAGTGCTACAGATCGCAATATACATAAGGGTCTGACAGTGGTATTTGACCCAATTTTTCAGGGCACTAACCAAGGAGGATCAACTGTACCCTTAGCCATACAACCCGACTACCCTATCGTACGTGCGAGTAATCTCTCTGAGTGTTGTTCTCGGTGTACTGTAGTAGCAAGACGGCCGACGATTTATCTATGGCGAGGTTTCGAGGGAGCTAGGGGGCTTTCAATATACCCAGAGGGTACTTGGAAGACAGTCTGTGCGCGGTTTTGTCTAATCCGCTACTACTCGAAGGGGTATCCACAGGGGTTACAAGGGAGTCCAACAAGCGTGACCACCTCTTCTATTTCTTGCGTGCACACCTCCCCAAATACGCAAGTTTATGCGCTCAATGACAGATCCCGTGGTTTAAAGATGTCGAAACACGTCTCTAGCCAAAATAAAAAAATAAAATAAAAAATTGCTAAAAAATGGAGATCCCACTGGCCCTGGAAAGCGCTCTGATACCACTTGTTATGCTCTTAACTTGCAAGACGACACCAGAATACCAAATATTCGAAGAAATATACCTAAAACATAGAACAATGAAAAATAACAACAAGTATTTTATTATTCATAAAGCAATGTTCACTTGTCTCTTCGAGGGGGCAACCTCCAATAGAGCTTAACTCAATTACAAAATAAGACATGATCCTATTACATAAATAAGGGGGTTAGGGTGGGACCCTAACATAGGGCCTCCTAGGCTCATGTTTACACGTTGGAGAAGGTGGTCATAAGTTCATGACACGTTCATATTTTACCCTAATCTATCTTAATTCCTCTCTGGTCTTCAAATTTGTAAACAAGGTATTGTTAAACCCACCTTTGATTCAATTTTACTCAGTTGGTGCTATCTTTGTTAGGTTGGGTATTGGGGCTTTTTGGACTACACCTATAAAAGATAGATGTCTGGTAGTCTTGAGTCTTAACTGGGCATTCAAGGTTTATTTATTCTAGTATTGGAAGTTTGGGTTGTGAGAGCAAAGCCAACCATCTCGCTCTCAAATCTTCACTTGTAAACAAGAGGTTTATTGTATTGCTGCTACTTATTTGAATTAGGGTGAAATCGATCACATTCAACTCAATTTCGAAGTAGGGCCCTTTGTTGACATCTCTAGAGACTTTTCTATTGTTGGTTTTAGGGTGGTTGAGGCTATCGTGTAGTGAAATTCATGGTCTTGGATTGGTGTTATGTGCAAGAGGTGGCTATTTGGTTGGTTGTTGGGTTGTCTTCAACCTCGAGGCCATTATCAGGGGGATTACATAGTGTACCTTTGGTGGTTCGAGCATAGCCCTTCTCTAAATCATTACTGGGGCATGATTGGTGGGAGCTCATTGCACTATAGGTGGGGCCCTGTGCAAGACTTAAACAAGCAAGTTCAGTGTTGAGAAGTTGATCCATGGGTCTGCTTCTCCTTTTATTGACACGCCTTCCGCAATATCTTCATCTTGTAGACCTGGTTGGGTGTTATCTAGAATTTAGCCAGCTCATTTACCCAGTTCTTCAAAATGTCTCTGGAGTTGGCATAGCTACTAGGTATGCTAAAGGGAGTCTCCATGATGATCACAGGCTTCGACATCTGATACATCTCATCATAATCCTGTGCCTTGAAGGTAGCAATCTCTATCCTGCTAACACTGCTCAATGTTATCGTCTCAGGATCATTGTGCGAGACGATCCAATGTATCATGTCCATGCATGGGAGCACTGGATACCTACATGCAATCCGGTACAAGCCGGACTTGTGGATGTTCACATAGACTTGGCAGTCTCTGAGGTCCTCCCCGAATGTGCCTGCAAATGCATCATTGACATCTTTCCATTTCAACTTGATGTCCTTGTCTACAATCAACTTGGTATCTTCATAGATTGGCAGACTTTTAGACACTCACTCAACTGTTGCTCTAGTTGCACTTCCATCAGTGTCATTTAATCTTGCTCTCTTGGAGGCCATTGATCTTGAACTGCTAAGTGACAGACGAACACCTACTAGATCTGGAGACAAAGCGACATGCATGGCAATAATTCTGTCAGCAGAAAGCAAAGAAAAATTAGGAACGACATGCAACATACCTATGGGTTGACTGGCAAGATTGCATAATTTTTCCTGGGAGGCTGGGAGACTGGCTGCCAGAACTGTGGAAAAGGTAGTCGGGTTGTCTGGGGAGGTTGGTTGGCTACTAGAATTGCGCAATGTGCAATCCAGGCTACCCTGGTGGCTGCTGGAATTGCGCAATTCGCAATTTCAGTTGGCAATAGTTGCAGGCCCAGTAACTGCATTGCACAATTTTCTAGGCCAACAATCATTGTCCCTCAAAATTGCGCAATGCAATACTAGAGGACAGTCACTGGGCATAAATGCACATTTCGTAAGGGGAAGACAAAGCCTTCCTTCTCAAGATTGCGCAATGTTGTCTTGGTGAGCCAAAGTCTGGGCCAAGGCTGCCCAGACCTGCCGACGTGCAACTGAAAGCAAATGTGAATGTGAATGCATGGTGATACTGAGTGTAAGCAGGAGTAAATGATTGTGCATGCAAACAATGAATGAAATATTCAAAAAATGGAACAACATGCATGTGGGTGAAGCGAGTTGCCGTATCGGCAATTGTGCATGTAAAACAGTTTCATGCATGTGACAACAATGATATGCTAACGAAAACTGAAACGGTGTTAGTACAAGCTAGTATGCATGTAAATGACAACAAGCATTGATAGAAATCAAGCAAACAACACTCACACAAGCGAAAACACAAAAAGCGACAGAAATGCTGCAAAAGATAAGTTAAGTCGACTTACCCGTGAATAGATGAGTTGGATGTGTTGAAGACTCCTGGATGTGATGTGGGATGTCAGAGTTCCAAGATTGATGTGTATAAGTGAGCTCTGAAGCATCGAATAAATAGGTTTGAGGCTCATGACGCACATGGCACAACTCTAGGAAAAAGTGACACTTGAAGGAAAGATTCTAAAATGATCTTTGCATGTAACCTTCAGCTGCTAAAAATAGCTCCCTAAAATCTAGGGATGCTTTTTGCATGTTTCCTTTTTCTATTCTAGAAAAAAGCGCCTTATGCATGCAAGTCAAGTTTTCTTGGTCACGAGTGGAACCGCTCAACCCAGCTGTACATGCAACATTTTGCTCAGCTTAGGGGAAAAAATACGCATTTATGGGAGGGAGTTGGGCTTCATGCCCAGAAGTTTTGCGCAATTTCTGGGCTGAGCAACTGACTGCTGCCCAGAATTGCGCAATTTCTGGGTTGAGCAGCCCTGCTGGGAGGAATTGCACAATTTTCTCAGTGAAGCTTAACTAGCAGATTTGCGCAATTCTGAAGCCCAATAGGCTGCTAGACAGAATTGCACAATTTTTGGAGGGAAGGCTGGTTCCCTCCATAATTGCGCAATTTCTTGAGGGAGATGTTAAGCCTGCAGCTGGACCAAGTCCGGAGAAACAACCTGTGAGGGGGATGCAACAAGCTCTGATGCACAGGTTGGCGACCTGCAAGAAAATCATTGAAGCTTGAGTACTTGACAAGGCAAGACATGCTATTGTGAAAGGTTGTTAGGGAGGCTCCAAAACGAAGCTAAGGAAAAATTTTGTAGGGTGGCTGTAGTCACTATTGTCATCTTATTGTCATGTCATGTGTCATTATTTGAGTGTGCCACATGTTAGTTCTACCCCTGTTTTTCCTTCAACTTTCAAAGGCCAAAACTTTTGCATACAATTTCCTTCGAGCCCATTCAAATTGCATTTGAAATCTCTTGACGAGTTCTTTGACACGAAGACCTTTTGAAAAACATTTGAGATCATCAATTTGAATCATTTTTGGGAATCCTCTTGGATCATGGATACCCCATATTTGAGTGAACTCCCAATTTGAGATTTCCTCTAGCACGACTTGGAGTCAATCGCTGTCTATTTCACATTGACACAAACCACCATATTCCGTAGGACCATTGTGCATGTCAATTTATTTCTTTAGAAGAGCCCTTCATATTAAGATGCTCCCCTTATTATGAGATTGAAAGGCGGTTTTACAATCTCTTTAAGGATTCAAATATTTCCTTGAAGGATTCATGACCGATGAGGACCGATTTTGCTTAGTTTTTTTTTTTCCTTTGATGTGTTTGACTTGCCAAGCATTTTCTAGAAGAAAATCTTAAAGTGCCTTGGATTAGGCTGATTGCTTCTTCCAACATTTCATATCTTGAGGGTTAGAGTGCCTTGCACTAGGTTGATTACTTGCTTCTTTTCTTTCAACATTTTATACCTTGATTAGGGAGACCTCTTGACCATTGTTTTGGCTTAGGTGGTAGCTATGTGAAGTGTCATAAATCCAAGTATATCATTGAGATTATATACATCATATACTTTTCTATGCCCTTAAATATTATAAGTGTTTTTCCAAATATCAAGTGGTTCTTTGTTTGAGAACATTCTTTTACTCAAGATATTTTCAAGAAAAGACAACAAAGCTTGAAGCCATTGCAAAGATATACTCATCATAAACTCAACATATTACATAATCAAATGATTAAATGTTTAAATCAATTAAGAATGCACATATGAGGAACATGATTTATCCGTCAAGAACGACCACCACCAACAAATATATTTTGGAAGGACAATTCATTCTTTCAAAAAGATAAGTTATCATGTTTTAAACTTTTCAAACACCCGTGTTTATATCTAAAAGATTAAATGAAGAAACAACAAAGGAAGAAAAATGGATTTAAAATGGTTTTCATCATAAAATTTTGAAGTGACAAATAGAGAATTAAATAATTTAAGATTCATAAATATTTTTTCAAACATCTGTGTTTATATCCAAAAAGATTAAATGAACAAACAACAAAGGAAGAAAATTGGATTTAAAATGGTTTTCATTATAAAATTTTAAAGTGACAAATAGAGAATTAAATAATTTAAGATTCATAAATATTTAGATTTGATGTGTACTTTTATGGCACTTGTTTGTTATAGAGAATTTTATTTATTTTTATAATTTTTATTTGTCATCAATATTAAGATGTGATTTGTGTACTTTATGACACTTGTTTGCTATGGAGATTTTTATTTTTAATTTTAATTTTTCAAACAATTTTTTATTGTTATGGCACTGTTTGCTTGAGAGAATTTTTTAATTCTTATTTTTTAAATAAATTTTATTTATGACAAATCTATTAAAAGCCCCATAAAATTAGTCATTCCATTGATTCATTGATACTAGCAAATTATAAAATAAAAATTTAAATTTTAAGAAATTTCAAAATTAAATTTTAATTTCCAAAAATTCAATCTAGAGTATTTGAAAAAATTAATATTTTTTTACTACAAGTAATTACAATATAATCTCCCTCAACAAATATAAACAAATATAAATATAAGAAGTTAGAGAATGAGATCAACAAATATAAATATAACAAGTTAGAGATTGTTTTTGAGTTTTCATTCAGCAATATTTTTCTATAACGTATGGTTTGTTTTGCATATTCACAGACCCTACATACATTTATAGTTTGATAAAATTACATCACGTTGGTCTTGCAATTTCAAATCAAATTTCTAACTAAAGGTTATCACGCCTATTTTTTGAAAAAGGAAGGAGAAGAAAAAAGAGACTGGTCCAATCGTGGATTCATCATAATATTTTGACACGTATGACACAAATAACGAGAAATACGGAAAAACGACATGCGAGAGAATGTTACTTTCTGATTTTCCCTAGTAACTGTACAACCGAAATCACAATCAGACACGTCACCGCTTTTTAGTACAGAAAAAGGCAATACACTCTATCCCATGCAAATCTGGAATTTCATGGAACGCCCGACATCAAAATTCACGAACGGTAACGTTCATAGAAAACTGCCACGTTATAGACTTTTTCTTTAAAACATATTATTGAGCAGTGAGGTGACGTTCATTTGACTTGAAAAAGTTAATTTTGTAATAAGTATGAAGATGATGTGTAATTTTATCTGTTTGTTTTTTAAAATAATATTTTAAATGAAAAATATTATTGGTTATAATAAAAATTATAGAAAATTTTTATTTTAAAAAAATATTTTAAATGAAAAAATATTATTGACGCTAATAAAAATAATGAAAAATACAGATGGTTTATAAAAAAAACTCTATAGATCTATTTAAATTACAGATTTATCAAGAACTAAAAAGGATTAAATTTCTTAACCTGTAATTTTGTTTTCAAATTTTGCATTTTATCTTTCTCAACTCTTAGCAGATTTGTAATTAAAATAAATCTTTTAAATTAAAATAATGTAAAAAAAATAATTATTTTAATTTAAAATTAGAAAAAAATTATTTTAAATAAATAAAATTTTATTTATATTAATATCATATAATTATGTTTCCAGTGTAATAAAATATTTGAAATAGTAATTTCAATAACCAATAGAAATTATATTACAAATTTTTTAATAATAATTTTAAAACTTTTGAGATGAAATATAAATTTCTATTTTTTTTTAATATTAATAAAAAAGCTTTTACATGTATTTGAATAGGTTTTATACTGATTTTTATGTACACCAATAAACATCAATCCAAGTTAAAAAGTGAAAAAAAGGTCGTCCATCTTAAGATATGAAAAATCTGAAAATTCCAATCCAATAAATCATATTAATCTTAAAGTGCGTTGATTATTATCCATTATCATGAGTACATGTAATGGAGAAGTGGATTACGGTTTTCCGTGCATCAATGAATGAGTGACACGACAAGACCAGAAACGGTGGGAGTGGTGTTGTAAGAAAGAAGTCCCGACTCCCGACGGAGCCATCATTAAGATGAGAGTTGGTGGGAGTTTACGTTTGCTGTCACAGTTTTGTTGGTGGCAGTTTATCTTTGCTGTGAAATCGTAGGGTTCAGAGTTCTGTTTCAAAAAAATAGGGGAGAGATGTCTAATGTTGTGCAGGGACCAGTTATTGATATGGTAATAGTCTCACCTAACCACCAGAAATTAAGATTTTTGCAATCAATATTTAAACAAAGATAAATAACATTAAGTATAAATAAGTATTAATTTATGTCCAAAATTTCCCAATACATTGACTGGGCCCACAACTATCCATAAATAGTATCTTAATACTTAAGAGTGCAAACCATATTGACCCAACTAGAAAACAGATAAAACCATAAATGCTTCTAAAATGGTCTATTCCAGAAGTACAAAGTAGCAGTCAATTCAACCCCCACTCATCAAAATTGAAGCTTTGTATCCCAAATAAATATCCATACCTGCACATAATAAAAGTGAATGTATGTCAGCCATAACTGTTGTGTTGTTCAACAACTAAACCCCCTATGTTCAATAAATGACACCCAACCCAATAACTTCAATAAATGAGACCCAACTCATTCTATTTATCATTAAAACAAATCAAAGCACATGGATCAACAAATAACAAATTCCCAACCATTAGATCACATCAAATTAAATCCAGACCACACATTCAAAATGAGGCCATTGCAATCCATGTCCATCCTTACCACCAATTAAATTCAAATGTCAAAAACTATAAAAGAAGTTCAACCACTCTTGAAGTTGCATGTTATGCTTTCAAACTATTCAGCAACCTTGAAGACAAAACATCACAGAACAGTTGCCAGTATATCCAGGGTAATTATATCAATTACAACACATTTTTCTTAGAGTTCTGTTTTCATTTATCACAGTTCTTGCAGTTTCAGTTCTTACAGATTCAGTTTCAGTTTCATGAAAATCAACACACAACCTACAGTTCTATTTCACAATTCACCTATTTCTATGTTCAAACTTATAGACATATTGATGTGCCCAACAAGATTTTAGTTGCTTGGTGTGCCCTATCTATGAACCATCTCGATTAGTAGGAAGTCCCGAGTATCTCAAGGGTTCAAGTTCTCATATTCCGCTTCGTGTCTTGCATTATGCATGTTTGTAGGTGTTCTTCAATTGTTGCCAGGAAGATATTCCAAGTTGTCTCCTGATATAGTCTTTCAAACTAGGAGAACTATGGGGTCATAACAGACATCAAGGTCGGTCATGTACCTCGTTAATCTAGCAAGAATATATCGGCGAGCCTAAGATGGTGGAAAGGAAGGGATCAGAGTGCCTTAGCGAGCCGAGCTGTAATAACCAGAGAATGAGGGGCAATGCCATATAAATCAAATCAAATTAAAACAACAATGAAATCAAATAAGGCATGTCCCGAATCGCTGCAGGTCATCCGATGACCGAAAGCGTCCCATCAAAAGAAATAAATCAAGATCAAACCAAACCAAACCAAGAACAATTCCTCAACAATCAAGAATAAATCAAGATCAACATACAAGGACATACAGGATGAAGATAAATGTTTTCTATAGGTTCAATTTCCCCATTCATCTAATGAGAAAAACAACAATACTTGAACCAATAGAGTGCAACAATGACACCTTGAAAATAAATGCAGAATGACATTTTAAATACTAGAACATGGAAATTACAGTGAGATATACATATTTGATGGGTTTTTAGAAAACTTGCATTTAACGGAGAATGAATACGTCAATGAATTTAGTAATTTAAATCAATTTACACTTTTACAAGAGAGAAGGCCAATATACGTGGTCTAATAGCCAACTATTGTCATATGATAATAATTTGGAATGCAAATCCAAATTCTCAATTCATGCTTGATTCATATGCATCAGTGACATATTCTATCTCTTACATGATGAAACTCAATAAAACAATGACAAATGCATTTAAGAATGTATGAGAAGAGCAACAAACAAATTCCAATTTTGTGCAAACCACAGGTAGTCTTGGAAAATCCTTCCATTACTTGTAGAAAATGTCTACACAAATATAGACATCATGCAAAAAATATGTAGGAACATGATGATCAACTCAATTGAAATTTGTTTAACCATAATTTCATAAGGCAATTTCTTTCTGAGAATCATTTTTAACAAAAGCTTAATGAAATTTTATAATAAGAAACAAAAACTATGGCCCAATTGGAAGATAAGCATAGATTTATTGTCCTTGTGTTGGTTGTAATATAGATCAAAAGTTTCAGATGAGTTGCTTAATTAGTGGTTAAGTATTGCAATACAACTTTCGGTGTTGAAACCGAAAACCTTGTATGAGGCCAGCAATAAACATCATCAATTAATGGTAGCATAAACAAGACTTGCAAAATAAATTGAAGAAAAAATTGAAAGGAGAAAAGGAAAAGGGGGTTTAGATCATTCTTGAAATATGATAAAAAAGTAAACAAAACAATGTAAAAGGAAGAAATAACATAAAAAAATGAACAAGAAGCAGTGGAAGGGCTTTATTGGAAGGTTGTTGTACACAAGGGGAAACCTATCAAAATGAAGGACCACAAAGAAGGCACAACCAGCCTCAAACTATTGCAAATATGGAAAACTACACCCTCATTCTAATTTGATATATGAGGTCAATAATTACTCAAAACTTTACAAATTGATAATATGCTTTCCTGATTTAAGAAAAAGGCATGGCGTCTCTTAAAGGCATGGCCTCTCTTATATATGTAGACAAGATGCAAATAAGAGTTGTTGTTGAAATGAATGTTTACATGACTAGAAACTTCAACCGTAAGTGACATGAGGAAAAAATTTGTTATGGTGGCAAAGTTGTGATCAAGAGTGCTTCAAGGGGTCTCAAGTTGGAGCCTTGGTCAAATTAAATACCATGCTTGGTTTGGCCAATGATAACTCCTTGATAGTCAGAGATCCATTTTTGAAGAAGTGCATCCTTACAGAAAACAACAAAACAATATTTTAAGTAGTCAAACTGAACAAGAGCTCTGTTGGGAAATGCATAACAAAACCAACCAATACAGTCATGGTATTTTAAGTGTAAAGACAAGTTATCAAAACAACAATCACTGATAATTTTGAAGACATACAACAAAATGATTCTGTATATTTGATTTTTCAAGGATACTAACATACATGTTGATAATTTCCTGTAATAAAGTAGAAGTATTTTTGCCTTGTATGAAAGCATAATTTACAAATATTCTTATCTAAATGCATGCAATAATTTTACAGGTTGTTGCATCTATGACAAAAGGTAGTTATGTTGCTCGTACAAGGAGAAGTGGCAGGAGAGTGACAACGGGTGCACAGCTGCGATGCACATCATCTGATGAGGATAGGACAGGTGATGTCAATGTCAACAATGCCCTAAGGAACATTGTTGAGGATGACCATGCGACTGAAGCTGATGTTAACACAACATCAACCACAGAACCACCATCAACAACAGTCCAAGGGGCAAGTTCAACTAAAAAGATCAGTGCTATAAGAGGATGGACAAAAGAAGAAATGTTAGTTGTAATTGACGACATAGAGTTTAATGGATACTTAGTTTGGGCATCTGCAAAAAGACATGGTATTCCTCCCTCATCAATACATTATTGGATAAATGAACTGACTCATACAAAACGTAGAGGGCCTCTTACAGTTATGACTAAGGAGGAGGAGGCCGAGGTGGTTGAGTGGTGTAAAGAGATGGCCCAATTGGGACATGGGCTAGAGTTGATACAACTCAAATCCACAGTTGCTCAAATCTGTCAAGGAAGGCCAAACCCATTCAAAGATGGGTTTCCTGGTAAATCATGGTGGTTTGGATTTAAAAAAAGGCATCCGGAACTTGTATTGCATATTGCTGAGGGCCTTGATAGAGACAAAGCATTAAATTTGCACCCTGCAGTTGTGCAAAAGTTCTATGACACACTTTCTAGTGTTTACGATAAACATTCTTATGGAGCATACCATATATGGAACTGTGATGAAATAGGTTTACAGGCAGGGAGGAATTGTGGCATGCGAGTAATTGCCAAGAGAGGGAGCCGAAATGTGCCAAAGATTTTGCTTAAGAGTAGGGAGTGGATAGCTATTTTATGTTGTGTCAATGCAATTGGTACTTCAATACCAGGATTTTATCTATTCAAAGGTAAAATCAACTGAAAAACCATATACAGAACTGTGAGCCAGGTGCATGCATGGATGACTAAAGAACTATTTTTAAGTTCGCTTTTTCACTTTGCTACATCGGTACCAGGTGGCGTCTTGCCTAATAACAGACACCTATTGATATTAGATGGCCATGGGAGCCTCATGGTTGTACAAACAATTGAGGAAGCAAACAATTTAGGCATCGACCTATTGACATTGCCCGCTCATACCACTCACAGACTGCAACCCCTTGACTTTAGTGTGTTTGGCCCTTTCAAGAACTATTTCAGGTCAGAGCGCGCTGCATGGATGGCAAAGAATCCAGGGGTTGAGGTGAAAAGGTTCGAGCTAGCAGAGCTTGCAAGTAAAGCTTTTAAAAGGGCTTTGACACCATCAAATATCAAGGCTGGCTTTAGGAGGACAGGAATCTGGCCACTGAACTATGATGCTCTTATGCATGATACTAGTTGTAGCCAAGTGTTTCATGTGGATGGTCAGGAAGAAGGGAATGCCCAAACAGGTGTTGAAGTGCAAGAAGTAGATGACCAAGATGATGTTGTTGCAACTGGTAATATGATTTCCCTCTCTCAAGGACACTTATATGATGAAGATGATGAAACTGTATGTGAAACACAATATAACCATGAAAAAATTTGCAGTAACATGGAGATCGTTCCACCACCTCAAGAACATGAAACTCCTGTTGCTGATATTATTAATGACATTGTTGAACATGCAGTTGACAATGACCAATTGACATTGCCAAGCCAAGTAACCCCACCTTCATGGCTGGCAGAAGCAATGATTAATATGAATGCACATAGTGTCTCAGCAACCAATGAACAAAGCATGAACATGCCCTCACAACCAACAGAATTGAACAGTGAAATTGTTCATTTTTTGTGGACAATAGATCAATGGAAGAAGATGAAGCACATAATGAGGCATCAAATGAAGATAATGATATAGTTCAATCAGTTCCATCAGATGCTGAAAGGGAAGTACCAAGCAATGACATACAGGTGGGAGAGGTGGAGAAGATACTTTGATACTTGGCCGGTTCCTAAAGCTACCAGTAGAGAGAGTATTAATGAAAAAAAAGCAAGGTGCACAGGGTAGTCTTCATTTGGGCCGAAGCTCACAGTTACTCACCTTAGAGGACTATATAAACCTATTAATTGAGTCTGAAAAAAAGAAATTTGAAATGCAAGAATTAAAACAGAAAAAGAAGGATCTAGTCAAGGAGAAGAAGGCAGCAAGGATTGTTGCAGCGTAATGTCGAGTAGATCAAAGGATTGAAAGAGATAAAGCAAGGCAAGTTAAGGAGCAACAAAAACAAATGGCAAGACAGGAAAAGGAATCAAGAAAGGCACAACAAATGCTTGAAAAGGCACAAGGGATGATCAATATGGTTGACAATGATACAAGAATAGCTGCTGAAAACATGATTATTTCAAACTCATTGGACTCCATTGCAGATAATACACCATTATTCCAAGATCTCATAAACATTCAAGTGCCTCACTATCAAACTGAGGGTTTACCCACTTGCCTTATTCCTACCAGAGTTGGTGTCAACTCTATGTATGCTCATTACACACCTCCACTTAATGCAGGGATCAGTAGTGCAAATGTGAGGTTTGGGTACTCAATACCTCCATGGTTGGAAGCTGCAAATTGGACTCAATCATATAGTAGCAATCAACCATTTCCTAATCAACCCTTGACAGGTAGGCCGACCTACCTGGCTGAAGAAAGTAACTCGGGGAGTTTTGGCACTCAAGATTCTTAGGGCCATAAAGAATAGGGGTGTCATATGTTTTTGGTTGTAACCACATTATGATGTGGATTTTGGATGGATTGTATCTTTTTCTTATCACTGAAACATTTTGGCTTACAACCTAGGTTGTTTTATTGCTTTGAAACGCTAACAACATTATGGTTCTATGCATTCACTACATTGAAAAGCCAACAACAGCTTGGTTGGTTGTAAAGCAGTTTTGTTTGCGAGCTAAAAGACTGAAAGACTATTTATTATAGCAAATATAGTTTGTCCTGGTTAAAAATCTAAACAAGGATCAAGTCCTGACTTGCCTATCTATTGTAGTGGAAGAAATATAATTTGGGCTGGTTAAAAAACCAAACAAGGATAAAGTCCTAACCTGCCTTTCGTTATTGGACTACTCTCCTATTGAGATACATGGCTTCTTGATTAGGCCTGTGCCATGTTCAGGGGTGGATTGACAGTCAAACACCTCCCCTCACTCAATATTCATAGTTAAGATTTAGCTATAAGAAACTCATAGCATGCAACCATGGTTTCCATAACATGAATAAATTTAAAATTCCAAGATCAAGCAAGTAATATTCATCTAGTGATGTGCAATAGTACCTAATCACAAATGTTTATAAAAAATTGATTAATAACACTAAAAGACTATTTATTACAGTGGAAGAAATATAGTTTGTCCTGGTTAAAAATCTAAACAAGGATCAAGTCCTGACCTGCCTATCTATTGCAGTGGAAGAAATATAATTTGGGCTAGTTAAAAAACCAAACAAGGATCAAGTCCTAACCTGCCTTTCGTTATTGGACTGCTCTCCTATTGAGATACATGGCTTCTTGATCAGGCCTGTGCCATGTTTAGGTGTGGATTGACAGTCAAACACCTCCCCTCACTCAATATTCATAGTTAAGATTTAGCTATAAGAAACTCATAGCATGCAACCATGGTTTCCATAACATGAATAAATTTAAAATTCCAAGATCAAGCAAGTAATATTCATCTAGTGATGTGCAATAGTACACTCACAAAGGGCGTTGGCTTCACAGCGAGATAATATTGTCCACAACCTATATTTTAAACATATATTTAAAAGGAAAAAGAAATTAAGGTTCCGATTTCTCAATTCAGACCTGCAATGAATTTTTGACCCGAATCTGATCGGGCTCACACTTACAAACTTGACAAAGATCCAGAATCTCGCATTGTAAATACATTATCGAAACTTAAAACCAACAAAACAAGATCCAGGGCTGACAAGAAAACAGAATGCAAGCAATAAGAGTTATTTTGAACGGTATCTACCAAAAAATCCCTTGCAGAAAACTATTTAGAACAACTTTCCCATTTCATAAATACTATGTTTCTTATTATGTAGCACAATAAATTAAACGACCATGGATGCATCTTAACCTTGGATAGATCCAAAGATTAAGCTGTTTCTGTACTAGTTAGAATATGCTTGTAAAACAGATCTCAAAACAACAAATTACCCCAACCCATTCCAAACAACTGTACTAGTTAGAATATGCTTGTAAAACAGATCTCAAAACAACAAATTACCCCAACCCATTCCAAACAACAATGATAAGCAAACACAAAAACGAACTTCTAAGAAAAAAAAGTGAAAACCTCCATTATTAGAGTTTGGCAAGATTAAAATGACAAAAATTTACCTAGCTTAGCCAAAAAAAATTGTTGCCCAGAAAAGAAAAATACCAAGAACTATCATGAGTCAAACCTGCAAAACCCTAAACCCTCAAAACCCCAAACTTGCAAAACCCTAAACCCTCAAAACCCCTAACCTGCAAAACCCTAAACCTACCTGAAACTCCAAGAGAAAAAATAACAAAAATTCCAATAGGAAGGTGAGGTGTTGAAAAACACAGAAGGTGAAGGTGAAGGTGAAGTGTTGAAAAACATAGTGTTTAATGGCTGTTAGGATTTTTCCTACCGGATAGAAGCCAGGCTGAAGCGTCTTCCATGTCCAGAGCTCGCCAAACCTGCAACAATTTGGAAATTAGCTAATGCAAAAACTAGAAAACCAGCAAAACCAAACAAAAACAAAAAAAACCTGAAATTACCTGTAAATTTACCTTCGACCTCGAACTGGCTGAAATCGTAGTGGCTCCTCCCCAAACAATAGGTCACGCGAATGAAACAACCACCAAGGAAACCCTAAACCTTTGGCGGTCCAGAATGAACAACAATTGCAGGCGGAATGAAACAACTCCAACAAAAACCCTGTTCGGTTAACGGACGCATGCAAGCAAGCAATTGCGGACAATAGTGTACCAATGGCGGACGAGGCGCACAGGTAATGGAGCCGTCCCGTGCCATCGTCGGCGGAGGGCTTTGCCCAAACACTGGACCCAAACAGAAAAAAAGGGAGCAGAGCACACATCGTGGCGAATAGGCGGAAACAACCGGGCGTCGGGTCGAGGAACACGTTTTCAAGCTTTGACACCCACCACAACATGTGGCAGTCCACATCGGGCAGGTGTCGTACATGCAATGGCGATGTCCACGTGGGTTTAGGTGAGGTGGAGGGGAGGGTGCACAGGTAATGGCATCCCTCCCCTATGTGAATTTGTTTATTGTTTATTGGATGGAAGCCACAGTCAGATAATAGCATCAGGATTTTGTGAAGTTCAAAAGTTTTTTAATGATATTTTCCTTCAAAATGATTTCCATATTAATTTATTAAGAATGTTTAGTTGAAAAGTGTTTTTACGATAATTTCCCTTCATATTAATTTGTTAAAAATGTTTACTTTATTTAAACACATATTAAGTTTATTTACACAACTTAGAATAATTCACTATTTTCAATTTTTATTTTTATTTCATTTATTTTCCATATAAATTTATATTTCTATTTTATTTATAGTAAATAAAAATTTATATCGAAATATACTATAAAGTTTACAAAATTATATTTCTAAATGAGAATTTACATTTTTTTTAAATATTTCTATACTAATATTTTTTTTTTCCGAAGGTGGTAAAACCTATCAACTCAGGTGTCAAACCAACAGTGAGGACAGCCATCTCTGGCTGCTATCCGCGAATGCTGGGTTTGACTCATCACTGTTAAATAGGAAAACCACGCCACCTGGCATAACCCTGCTGGTGGTCCGTAATCGGGAGCAGGCTCTCACTCCTGCCAGATGCCTCTGGGTCTTGGGCCGTTAACCTGTTTCCTTACGTCCGAGGAAGACGAGCTCTTAGCCAAGCAGAAGCAGTTTTACGGCATACTCCAGGCCGAATATTTCTATACTAATATTAATCTTAACTTTGTATTTTTAATAATAAATAATCAAATTTTTTGTTGCACATTTATTGCCCACATTTAAAAAGCATTATGAATATTTAATGCGTTATGGCTACATTTATAGATTTATATTCAAAAGTGTTTTGCAGGGATTACGCGGTATTTGTTGCTAAAAGTGATTATATTAAAATTTAACTTTTTCTTTAACTATTTTTATTCTATTATTCTATTTTGCTATATTATTTATTTTTAATAATTTTTAATTATTTAATTTCTAATAATTAAAAAAAGTTTAGATGTTATTGGACAGCGAAAGTCCTCATTAATAATTGATTTTAAGAAAGAATTTTAGTAAAACGATATGGAAAAGAATTTCGTCAATGTGTTTTGACAGTTAAGGGTTCGAATCGCCTAGATTGAATGTAGTTTTATTAAAAATATTTCCTGAGAAATTATGAATCACAAAAATTTGATTTCAGAAATAGTCTATTAATTTATTTATTAATTAATAATATTATATTATTTAAGATGTCGTTTTAAGGTTGATTATGAGACTTTATCGCTTGGCTTATATTTAACATCACAACTTTGGACACTTTTGCAGTTTTACAACCAAATTATTAATTCAAAAGAGTAAGGCTAATTTTGTCACAATTTTGTTCAGGAAATAATAGAAATTCTTACAGGATTTTGATAAAATTTGGCTAAGAAATAATAGAAATTCTTTAAGGCCGTATTTTATCTAGTTTTCAAATTTGCTAAGAAAATTATAGAAATTTTAGTAAGGTTTTGAAAAAACCAGGAATTTTTGTAAATCCAGGTTACAGTTTTCAAAATTCAAGATTTTAGGTGTCCCAAGGGTTTTTGATTGTGCTGAATTCATTTCCACCATTCAAACATTCCTACTATAAGATTTTTTGGAAGCTTTTTTGGTGGGTTTTTCTGGTCTAATTTCTCTAAAATCTGGCAGAAATTTATTGAAATCACAATTTTAATGGGTAACCCCTGCACAATCCAAGTGCCCTAGAGATTTTTCAGGTTATTGAAACCATATATACAGTCAAAGTCCAAAAAGTCGCACTAAAGACAACTCCTAATTATAATTATGTTTTCAATGTAATAAAAAAAATTGAAACATATATCATTTTATTAAAAATAAGAAATTTATTAATTAATTTTTTTCTTTTCTTTTTTATTGAAAGAATTGGTACAGTCTCTGTCATTGAGGATATGATTTTAGTTTTTTTGTTTTTTTTCAAGACAAGGGAACTAGCAACCTCCCCAGATATATGCAATAACCAGTAAGAATGTAAATCAGTAAAGATATATATTCCTGCAGGTATAAAGTTATCTGCATATCATTGTCCCAAGACATAGGAATAGAAAAAGGAAATTTGTGTTTCATATGCAAATGTAGTTGGAAGTTTGAGTATTGAGCAAGTATAGGTAAAAAATAAGAGTATTGAGCATGTATATGTCAAAAATAGGCAAGGAACCCCAAAGATCACTAAAGAGTGTTTTCAGGTTTTTGCATGGCACTATTGGCTATGGATTGTGCTACTAAGGAACACTAGGATTGGATAAAATGTTGGACATACATAGCTTTGTTCATACAGATTAGGCTGGAGATCTAGATCGTAGAAGATCTACAAGTAAGTATGTATTTAAGCTATATGGAGGAGCAATAACATTGTCAATTATCGAAAATGAATGCATGACAATCACTCATACAAAGAATGAAACAATTGTAATGTCTCTTTCCGAGGAGGAAGAGATAATTAAGTGACATTTTGATTAATTAAGAAATAAAACCTATAAAGTCACTTTATCAAAAAGGGAAAACAGTGACTCATGGTATTCTAATAGCCATGACAATATAACGAAGACTAAAGCTCACTCTTGGACATGTTGATTTGGATATTGATTTTGTTAATTGATCTAAGAGCTCGTGGAGCTTGAATGTTAGGTGCAAACCCATTTGGAGTGTAGTTTCAGAAGTGCAAGATCCACCTTAGCTAATCCCACTAGTTTGGTTTCAGTTTTGCAACAATACACCCTAGCCAATCATCAAGGAGGGATCACTTCAAATATCTCAATCATACTTCATATTGACAGTCAAGAAGAGGGATCATCCATATTCCTCACTGGAGCTCAACTGAGGCAATATATTTGCAAGAGTTCAAGAGTTCATGGGATTTGAAGGAGAAGAAGTTATACACTGAGTCCGCATTAATATGGTACCGAAGAAGAATTAAGAAAACCAAACCATTTGGGAAGCTAAAATTCTTATGTAGGTCGAGTTTGTTTGAAGGGTTGAGCTAGGGCTTGAATTCTTTTCGCAAAGACTGAGTTTATTTATGGCTCAAATTTACGGTGGACGAAATAATTCATTGTGGAGGATGAGCCCTAATTCCTGTACGCTGAAATCTTATTGAATCTAAGTTAAATAACTAGAGTCTGAGAAATCTTGCCCATAGTTGTTTTTTAGTTTCGGTTAAGGAATTAGAATTGTATTTTAATCTATAGTAAATAGATTGGTAGTTTATGGGTGTTGTGGAACATATATATATTTTATTGTAATACTGAATAGAAGAACATATATTGAAAAATCTTTCTAGTTTTCTCGATTTTGGTTTTCCATGGTAAAATTCGTGTTAATGTGTATGTTTTCCATTGCATCTTTTATGATTTTATCAAGAATCTATTTGAACATTAATTGTACAGGGCTAAAACGTGCAAATATCCCAACATATTTATGTTTCAATGTAGCGGTAAGTTATTTGGTTATGTTTGACTTACATTGGTTGCATCTTTTACATGATATGATATCATGTTACTATAAACTTTTGGATTTTCTCAAACGTCTCCCAAATATGTTTTATTTTCACCACCATGTAGGAGAAATAATCCATGCAACATAATCTCTTCTAGAAGTTCCACATGGTAGCCTCCAGTTGGCCCACAAGGTGTCACAAATCAAAATATATCATTGAAATTATATACATCATATAATTTTTTATGCCCTTAAATATTATAAGTGTTTTTTTAAATATCAAGTGGTTCTTTTTTGAAAACATTCTTTTACTGGAGATATTTTCAAAAAAAGAAAATAAAGCTTAAACCCATTACAAAAATATACTCATCATAAACTCAACAAATTACATGCTAGAATTCATTTTGGACCAGAAAACATTTCTCTCAATAATTTAAAATACATCCAATTAAAAGAGAGCTCAAATCATGAGAGGAAAAGATTTTTATTTTACTATGTAAAATTGCATAGTGAATCATCGTAATTTCTAAAATCTAAATTTTTTAGCTGATGGCATTATGTTTTGAAAATTTTGGTCCCTTTAAAAAGGTATTGGGTTAGTTGAAATTTGAGATATTAAATTAGTTGAAATTTTAAAAGGGTTAGATAAATCAATTTTTTTTATTACACCGTTATGTTATTATTTTTTTTTATAAAATAAATTGTGTAGAAATTTTCAAAACTTGTAATGTTTTGAGGGGAGTGTACATTATATTAGAGTGTTTTATCATAATTTTATATAAAATAAAAATTATTTGGTAATAATATCACTGTTTTTGTTTTTTTGCATACTGAAATTAGGTGGTTTTTGTTTATGGTATAAGAATGATTGACATTTGAAAAAAAATAAAAAATATTTATTGAAAAAACAGTTTATATAATATTCAATTTAATGAAAAAAAATAAAAAACATATCTAATACCAAAACAAAAATGAAACATTGTACATAAATTGCAATAATAAAGATATACGAATTAGTCACAAGACAATATTGTACCATTTTACATCTATCTTAACTTCTAATCTACCAATGGTCGAGAGGGATTACATTTTTGTATAGATGTATCTTTTGTATGTAAGCTACATGCAAAAAAAAATATAAAAACAGGGACATTGCCACCAAGTGGCTCTTGTTTTGTTAACATCCATTCATTTTTATTGTTCTATTTCAATACTTAAATTTGTTCTATTTCAATATTTAAATGTTGGATAAATAACTATATTTTATTTTGAAATTAATTTATTAGGTATAAAAGTATTTTATTATAAATTTATAATATTATTTACGAATATATATTATAATATTAATTATTTTATCTTTATTATTTTAAAAATTATGGTTATTTAAAAATAAAAATAACATTTAAATATTAAAAATAATTAAAAATGGATAGATTTATTTTTTATTTTTATTGTGTGAAATTTAAAATTTATTTCCCCAAATGTATTTTTTAATAATTTATATAGAAACTTTTCATTCAAATAAAAAAAATATATTTAAAAATATAATGACTGATTTATGAAAATATTATGAAAATATAGTTTTTTGGCACAATTACATTATTCATTATCAATTTAATATATATTTGCCATACTTGATTTCCAAAATAATTTTTATTTATTTATTTATTGTCCTTTAAAAGCTTGGTCGATTAAGTCTCTACCACTTTTTAGGTTAGTGGATCGAAATTGCACATGGAAGTTATAAATTAAAAATTTAATTAAATTCAAAATTGATGCTGTGCCGGTTGATGACAAAGTGAATATTAATCACTAGTGCATTAGAGTTTTAATATCAACCATCTTAGTTTTTAGCAAAAAGCAATTTCTAATATTTTCTAATAAAATAATTAGCGAGATATGTTTATAGAATTTTTTTTTTTTAATTATAAAGCTTATTATTATTTATTTTATTATTATTAAAATTTGTTTTAAATTTAAAACAATTATAACACAACATTTTATATAATTATTATAAAGTTACTATTATAATTATTATAATGTTTATACTTTAAGGGATTTGATTTTTCTTGCGACACTTGCGGAAAAGGTTTGCACTTGTATTTGATCCTTTTCATCCATACGCTTGAGGAAAGCTTTGCACCTTAAGGGATTTTGTCTCTCAAGACATTTAATATATTTGGAATTAAGATGGATATAGTATTAAAAAGTCTATCACAGAGTAAATGGTTTTGTATATAACCATTCTTGATGATGATGATGATGATGATGGTTAACGTCCACTGAGACCAAATAATGGTCTATCGGACCTAAAGAAACAAGTTATCTATTTTGATTTAAGATTTTATTCCTATGCTCAAAAAGCTTGGAGAGAAGCCTCCCAAGCTCACTATAATTTTGACATTGTAAAAGGCTAGGAAGGTCAGTATTGTAACAAAGATTGTGAAACTGAAATCTAATGTGGTTATACGCGGGGCACTCTAAGAGGAAGTGGTTTTCATCCTCGATGTTCCTATTCTCACATATATGGCAGATCCTTTCCGTCCATGGCGTTTTAGGAACTGCCCAACGACCTGTTTCACTATGGAGCTCATGAGAATTCGTTCTAATCTTTGCTATATTAATTTTCTTCTTTGAGCTAGTTAAAATAGAGAGATACTTTTGATCTTCTAGGGTGGGGTTGATGACTTTCTTATAATAACTTAATTTTCTTTTAGCCGCTAAGTCTTTCTCACACCACATTTTTCTTTGAACTTAGAAGTAACAATATCTTTAATGTTATTTATGTTTTGCAATGCATCATTTTCATTGATCTCCCAATAGTTTAACCAGGCCCTTGTGTCTTTATGCCACCCTCGATTGAGCCTTAGGTGGTTTTGGCTAGAATTTAAAGCTAGCTTAGGAAGTCTATGATCGTCTATGTTACTGATTTTGTGCTTGTACAACAGAAACCTAAGCATAGCTAGGCTCTCAATAGGGGAAAGACCTGCTTCTATAAGGAGAATAGGATAGGGTGTATTACTTTTAATTTTCAGGTTATAAGTTATAAAACGCTTCTGGATTTGCTCAATCTTTCTCCATGATTCTCTGGAGATGTTGCAACCGCAAACCTCACAGCCATATAAGATAACAGGAGTGACTAAAGTTTCAAAGAGGAACTTCTTTTTATCCCACATTACAAGGTTTGCTATTTTACAATTATTTTCAAGACCAAAGTAAGCTTTCCACCCCCCATTAATCCTTTTCTCAATGCTATGGTTCCAGTTGAGCTTGTGATGAATATCAATTCCTAGGTACTTGTAAGAATACACTTCCTCCAAGTTATTATTGTCATACATAAAATTAGCGTAAATGTCCTTCTTGGATTTGATAATCATAACTTTTGTTTTGTCAGTGTTAACAGTCATACCCATGATAGAGCAGAAATCCTTAAGAAGCCTGAGTTGCTTATTAAGATCAGATGGGCACCTTGCCAAAAGAACAATATCGTCAGCATAAAGAAGAAGGATGACGACTATCCCAGCTAAGATCGTGCCATCACATCCTGCTTCCTCTAAATAGCCTTCGAGCTTATCGATGTAAATGCCAAATAGGGTAGGGGAGAGGGGGCAACCTTATATATATAGCATTTTGGTGGAAATAATTTAAGTTGTTAATATTTTTATTTAATTTCAAGAATAATGTTTAAAATTTGTGTAAAATAATATGTTTGTGTTAATTTTGTATATAACCATTCTCATATAAAGCATTTTGGTGGAAATAATTGAAGTTGTTAATATTCTTATTAAATTTCAAGAAAAATGTTTAAACTTTGTGTAAAATAATATGTTTGTGTTAATTACTATGACAGATTCATATTAATTTCAAAATCTATCTTGCATGGAGAGATTTTTTTTTTAAAGTGCAAATAAATAAATAAATTAAAATTTTCAAACTTTAAAATTAATTACATAATCAAATGTTTAAATGTTTAAATTAATTAAGAATGCAGTTTGAAGAACATAATTTATCCATTATGAAAGACCCCCACCAACAAATATGTTTTGGAAGAACAATTTATTCTTTCAAAAAGATAAATTATCATCATGTTTTAAACTTTTCAAACTCCTCTCTTTATGTCCAAAAGATTAAATGAACAAACAACAAAGCAAGAAAAATGGAGTTAAAATAGTTTTCATCAAAAAAAATTGAAGGGACAAATAGAGAATTAAATAATTTATAAATATTAAGATTTGATATGTATACTTTTATGGCACTTGTTTGTTATAGAGAATTTTATTTATTTTTATTTGTTATAAATTTTGTGATTTGATTTGTGTACTTTATGACACTTGTTTGCCATAGAGATTTGTTTTTATTTTTAAATTTTTAAATAATATTTATTTGTCATAAATATTAAGATTTGATAGATGTGTTTTATGACACTTGTTTGTGAGGGAGAATTTTTTAATTCTAATTTTTTAAATAAATTTTATTTCTGATAAATCTATTAAAAACCCCCCAAAAATTAATCATTTCATTGATATTAGCCAATTAGAAAATAGAAATTTAAATTTTAGAAATTTCAAAATTAAATTTTAATTTCAAAAAATCAATTTAATATTTAATTTTTTTTAAATTTTAATAAACTTTATAGATTATTTGTTAAAAAATCAAGAAGTCAAAAGTTTTTGACCACAAAGTGATTACAATATTACCTATTAAACAAATATAACAAATTGGAGAATTAAATCACATTATTTTTTAATGAAATTGCTATAGTATTTTTATTATTAAATTAATGATAATTTATAAATTATTTTAAAACAAACCAATAATAATAATTTAATTTATTGAAAACACATTTAAAGTACTAATAACTTATCAAAAAAATTTACAAAGAAGCCAGATGATTCAATATGTTGTTGGTATATGAACACAAAGAACAACTATATTATTTGACGTCGAATGTAAATGCAAACTAAAAGAACGTGCACAATGTTGACGGTTGACATTGTGAAGACTATATCTACTTCGTTATCAAAGTTGGTAATTGGATGGTTGTTAAAAGGTGATTCCGTAAGAGGAATAATGTAGTTGAAGATGATTGGCGATGTCATTTTTTTGAAAACTAGAGCATTAGTGGTGGGTAAAATTTGTAATTTTGTTTACAAATTTTGTATTCTAGAAAGACATTTGAATATAAAATGATATTTGATATTTTTAGGTTTTTGGTAAATCTGTGATTAAAATAATAATGTAAAAAAAATTATTTTAGTTTGAAATTAAAAAAAAATAATTTTAAATAAATAAAATTACATAATATTATATAATTATGTTTTCATTGTAATAAAAATATTTGAAAAAAGTTTTAAATGAAATATAATTTTTATATTTTTATATTAATACAAAAAATATTAAATAGATTTGAATAAGTTTTATACTGATTTTAATGTACATGAATAATCACCCACCCATGAGAGTAGAAAAGTGAAAAACAAAGGACCTCCCATCATAAGGTTTGAAAGATGTGAAGATCCAAATCCGGGAATAAATCATATGTTAATCTTAACGTACTTCGAATATTGTGAGTCACCATGAGTACATCTAATGGAGAAGTGGATCAATGGATGAGTCACACGACAAGAAACGGTGGGAGACGTGTTTCCAAAAGGAAGGAAGAAAGAAGTGGCGACGGACCATTATTATTATTATTAAGATGAGAGAGTTGGTGGGAGAGTTTTGTTGGTGGGAGTGTATCTTTGCTTTTAAATTGTAGGGTTTCAGTGTTTTGTTTCAAAAATATATGTGAATCTGAAGCCACAGTGGGATACAAATATTATTAAATTACTAAGAATGTTTAATTTATTTAAACACAGGTTAGTTTTATTTACAGAACTAAGAGTAAATTCACTATACTTTTTTTTTTTTTTTTGTTTATATTCAATAAAAATTACATTTAAATATTTACAATAAAATTTATAAAATTATATTTTTCAATGAGAATTTACTTTTTTTGTATTTCTACACAAATTTTAATCTTAATTTTGTATTTTTAATAATAAGTAATCACATTTTGTCGTTGCATTTATTATCACGTTTGATGCGCAGATTTAAAAAGCATTATGAATATTTAATGCGTTAGGGTTGTATTTATAGATTTATATTCAAAAGTGTTTGACATGGATTATACAACCAAAAAAAAAATCGTTAAAAGTGATTATATTAAAAGTTTAATTTTTCTTAGATTATTTTTATTGTATCATTATATTTTATCATATTGTTTATTTTTAATAATAATTTTAAATTATTTGATTCATAATAATTAAATAAATGTTATTGGATAGAAAGTCCTCATTAATAACTAATTTTAAACAATAATCATCTTTGTTTTTTTAAAAGATTTTCGATAAAAACATATTCAAAACAATTTCATCAATGCATTTAACCATTAAAATGTGGTCTTACTAAAAATCTTTTTAAAAAAATTATAAAACACAGAAACCTGAATTCAATTATGAACTATCAGAAACCTGATTTCAGAAATAATCATCCTAGACCTATTTATTAATTAGTAATATTTTAGTATTCTCGGATGCCGTTTTAACTTCGATTACGAGACTTTATCACCTGACTTGACATTCCATTCCGAATTAACCCCGCGACTGTCGACACGGTTGTGGTTCTACAATCACATTATTAATCCAAAAGAGTAGTATAATTTTGTCACAATTTTATTTGAGAAAAAATAATGGAAGGATAAAAGGGATAAAAGAGTAGTTTAATTTTGTCACAATTTTATTTTGACGATGATTTTTTTTTTTGTGGGGGAAATCTCACTTATAATTATAAGTTTCAGGATTTTGGGATTTTGGGTGTTTTAGGAATTTTTGGTGTGATGTATTTATTTCCACTCTTAAAAAACAATTCAAATATTTCAGCTGTCAAATTCAAACAATATTTCCGCTGTCAAATTCAAACAGTCCAGCTGGCAGATTTGTTAAAAATTTTCTCGCCAAATTCAAACAAAAAGACAAAAAGTTTGCAGAAAAAGTAACAAGAAAATGATGCGATGAAACCATTGGTCCGTGAATCGTGAGAAAAGCAAATATCACAGTCTCATTCTTCTCTCTCTGATACCCACCAGGGACGGAATTGGACGGGCAGATTTCCCATCATAGGATGATTTGCCATCAAATACAAGTAAAAAAATTATAAAACTGTCAATTTTTTTTGTTGGAACTGTAAATATAGTGGTGGAAAAGTGTTAAAACCAGGATGTGTCTGTTTTGAAATTTCAAGCCTACTACCCACGAACCGATACTAAGTCGCCTTCCTGAATAGAACGATTCTGGACTCAGGAGTGTTATATATATGAAAGTCAACTCTCCTACGTCATCTTCCGCAATAAAAGCACCCAACGATGTTCGAATCTCCGGGTTATAAGTTACTACCTCCCTCCGCCCTCCGGGGAATAGAAGAGTAAGATGCCGTTGTGTGTCCATGTTATGGATGGATGGATTCCATTTCCTTTTCACAAGTGGCTCTCCGATGTTGATGTCTACTGCCCCTCCTTTCCGTGTTTGCTGCCATTTTGGACACGTGTGCAAAGATTGTTAAATATTCCAAGAAGACAGTACGCGTTGAGTACAGCGACATGTGTCCCACTTGAAAGTAGAGGACCTGCAAAATATGAATTACAGAAGATGGATAGCAACGTGCTGGGGTGGAGTGGATGTGTTTTAATGAAAATCTCATCCATTAGTGTACGCCCATATCTTGGAGATCTTGGTTGGAATTTTGGAGTGGCGGTACGTCGCTTATAAAAATTTTCAGATTAAAAATTTGGAATTTTCTTAAAATCTTTGAAATAACAGATGAGACTGACCAGCCATCCGTTTTGTCATTTTTTAATTTCGAAAAATATATATTTATTAAAATGGATTGATGTTGGCAAAATTTACAGAATCCAAAGTACATATCACTTGAGAATTGAAAAGTGGATACATATCCCAAAATCTATGTTCGCGTTGATTTGAGTTTCACCGAATTTGGACAAACGATCCCACTCTTGGGAGCATTAAAGTATGTCGGTGGGACCACTACGTCAATCTTCGGCCGGCTTTTTCTACCGAAGGATTTCAATTTATATATTAATTTAAAAACCCCCACAAAATCATCTAAACACGTGGCATTTCTAATTTCCATGCATAGTTATGACACATGGCGCATTGTGCGTTTCGGGTAGACCTTTTTGTTTGCCTGTGACTCTTATATTTCAGACACGAATCAATCAACGGGAATATAATTTTTGGAACAAAAAATGAAAATTGAATTTGGCTAAATTTTTGAAGTAGCTCAGAGTTTCACATTATTTAAGCTTTATGAATGTTAAAACTTTGTGTTCAGTCTTTTCTTGGGTTTTCTTTTAACTTATACATAAGATGTGGAAGAAGATTGCTTATTTCCTTTTCAATAAATTGAGGAATTTAAAATCTCGTAAAGTTTATATTGTATATTATTAATTGGATTAGTTTATATTATATAGTATTCAGTTTTCTTTTCATTTTAAATTAAAATAAATATTTGAAAAAATAATAATTAAGATTTCGGTTTTATTGAAATTTTGATTTATTGGATCGTAGATATGGAAGAAGATTGCTTATTTGACTTTAATTTATTGGATAGATGTTGATAATTGTATTTAGTTTAAATGGTTAGAAAAAATATTTTATAAAGAATCGAATTCCCATTAGAATTTTGATAATGAAAATTTGAAGAAATTTTATATTTGAAATATATATATATATATATATATTTATTTGAAATTTTTAATAGAGGCAACTTCTTTAATAAAGATTTCTACAATTGGTTTTTTAAAAAGTATTTGTCATCGAAATTTTATTCTGTTTAAATATGAGATCCTTACACCTTGACTTCGTGGGAAAAGGCCCTGCTTAAATATTCCAAGGATACATTGAAAAACCAGCTAATGTAAATCAACCCAATGAACACTTGTGGCACCTTGGAATCCTTCCCCATTAATGATACAACCAGACTTAAGTTAATCAGAAAAGAAAATGCAAATTCCTTTGGAATTCTGAGTCATGGCCAACTTAGGCAACATGGCTATGATGTGCACGTTCGTATCCTAAAACTATGGCTCTCTTTCTCCATCTCCGTTCTCAAGGCCAGATGAGGAGATCGTGGTAAATACAATTAAGAGATTAATTGAATTTTGGAAATATGGCCAAAGTTATGAACCAATTGTGAGTACTAGTTTTGTAATTTGGTAGTAAACTTTAATTATTTTATAGTTTTATTTTTATTTTATATATTTTTTAAATTTAATAATGAGATTGTAATTTTTGTTATTTAAATTGAGTTTTTAAATGTATAAATAGATTGAGCAGTTTAAAAAGAAATAAAAAATATGTTTCAAATAAATGATTATGACAGCCAAAATTTGAAGGATGAAAATTTAATTTAAATTTTGGAAACTTTGGTAAAATCTTACTAGTCTTTAATATGCAAATTATAAAATGTTTTAACTTTAATTTTGTAAAAATATTCAAATTTCTAATAATCTCTATAAATTTTAAGTAATTTTTAAAATAAAATATTTTTTTTTTTATTATAAAATTCAGGTAAATTATTTTTAGAAAAAATAAAAATTATAAAATATTACTTTTAGAAAATACAAGAAAAATTATATCTCAAAATATTAGCCCTAAAATTTTATTTCTATAACAAGATTTTTTCCAAATTAAAAATATAAAAATTAAAAATAAATTTCAATATTGTAAATCAATATTATTATTTTTAAATAATAAATTAAAATAATTTGATGATTGGAAGTGGATATCTAATTCTTAAATCTTTTATTTCATCATCCAACTCTATCTAATTATTAATAACTATTCATATAAAATCTAATTATATTTATGAGGATTAAGCTTCTAGCTTTGAAGTTAAAATATTAAACTCAAATTCGCACCTCAAACAGAGTTGGATTCTAATTTTTATGTGGCTTGGTCCACGTTTCTGCTTCTTGCATTTGCATTATGTAATCTTTTATATATGAATATATTATGCTCTTTTTTTCTTTTTTCTGAAAAAAAAGAGAGTTAGATTCTAATTATAATAGTAAGTAATCAATGAATAAAATGTAACACTAGTTAAAACTGGGAATTGTTTGTTAACCCAAAAAACATGACTAACGATGAAAATATTGAGCATGAAAATAACCAAAAATAAATAAATAAAAATAAAAATGAATAGATTTTTTCAAACATAATCATACAAAATTTTAATATTTGTCTAAGTCACAATCAGAAAATTGGGTATTTCAAACATAGAAATATTGAAATTAGGTTTACTAGTTTGAAATTAGCTTTTTAAGTAAAAATTAGAATTTTTTTTTATTAATTTTCAATATTTATAAACATGATTATTATAATTATAATATTTGTTAAATATTTTTATTTTGATATGGTTAATAAGTTATAAAATTTTATTTTATTTTTATATTTCATCAATAAAAAAATATTGAAATCTATTTCATTTTATAAGGGAATTTGCAATATTTATAAAAATAATTATTATAAATATAATATTTGGGAAATATTTATTTTGATTTTGCTTATTAGTTATAAGATTTTAATTTTAATTTTCTTAAATTTTAATTTTTTTAATTTTTAATTTTAATTTTATATTTGAAAGATAAAAAAAATATTGAAAAATCTATTTCATTTTATTTTGAAGAGGATGGTTATATGCATATAAAACCATACTCTATATAATAAAATGAAATATATTTTTGATGGGGCGTTATCTTGGAAATCACTCACTGGAATTTGAAAAGGGAGTGACCAAGAGTCTATTGAGTGACTGCAGACTTGTGAGGAACTAAAAATCAAAGGAGAAGCATCAATGTTGTTATAACAACAAATAGATCATGCATGTAAGACACTAAAAAAGAAAGGATAAACAACAAGGTACTACTAGAACATTTAAGGAATACATTTTTGCTCTATGTAGGTACATAAGACACTAAAAGTTAAAGGAGAAGCATTGAAGTACTATTAAGACAATATGATGCAGGAGCATCCAGCTCCGAGGAGACAGAGAATCAATGACTGGTTCGTGCAGAAACAGGACACGACTTCAAGGGTGTTTGGACAGGTCACCAAAAGAAAAATTGGTTGTTGTTTTTAGTTAATCATTGTTCATTTCTTTTTCTTTTATTTAATTACAGAACAAGTTAAGTTACTGGTTGTTAGCTTAGGTAACCAGCAACTGTTTTAGTTAATTTATTGTTTAAAGAAACAGGTAGCAGTTGTAGAATTTAGTTTCTAAACAGTTATATTCAGTGTAGCTAAAAAGGAAGAAAAACTTTTTTGGGGGGTTCACCTCAGAACGAGTAAAGAAGATATAGCAAGACAGTATTCAAGCAGTATAGAGAGACACCCTCTGTAACTGAAGCATTGTTTCCTTTTCTGAATATAAACTACTGTTCATTACTTTTCCGTATTATACCTCTGAGTATTACAAACATTTGTTATTTTGAAAACGAATTAAGATAGAATGAAATTCACATGCTGTAACTAGAAATATTGAAGCGTTACAGGCATCAAGCCGAAACCATAAGTTACATTGTCAGGACTATCACACAGCAAAGAAGCGTAAGGCGGCCAAACAGCACATGCATACAAACAATACGAGGATAAAGTAAAGACACAGACATCGTGTCAAGTCAAGTTGCGGCCAGAACCCGCAGGCAAACGCAAAGAGTCACACGGTCATTTGCAAATCAAACACAACGACTATTAAAAGAGGTAATAGTTCCAGAACCATTGATTTCATTAATACAACATTTCATAAGTTTTCGTAAACCACAGTTCAATAAATAACAACAGAGTCACATATCAAAACCGGCACCGTCGTAATAGCACAAGTCTAAGACCTTGTTGCATGGAGGTCATACATTGACACAGAGGAACGAAAACCTGAGGATGTAAATGCCAGCAAAGGGGCACGGCTACCCTACAAAACCTAACCAACAGAAACCTACGGCAATTCCATATTGCATAACCTAAAGAAACGCGGGAATAAGAGTAGACCCTACCCGGTCACAAGGGTACCAGAGATTGGAGAAAGTTGAAGACTGTGAATTTGAAACCCTCGCGAGCAGAGCTCCCAACCAACCTGCACAGAACCACCGTATGAGTTAAGGCATTTCCATAACCAGAATAAATGTCAGAAGGAGATAAGTAAAGACAGTGAGATGCGAGAGTAAGAGAATAGTGGACTTACCCAAGGGTCGACGGAGGCTGCCGAGCCATAAACCGATACCACAAGCTGAAAGGCACAAAAATCCTGTAAGCATCGACAACAGGTGACAGAGGATGATAAAACATAGCACGAGAGTTTACCTCGAGGCCTGGACGCGTTCGGAGGAAAGATAGCCTTGTGGTTGTGAACACCTGCACAGAACCGGAGCTCAGAAATCGGAAACTAAAAGGATTACTTCGCCAAATTCATGAAAATATAAACCCTTACCACGGGCTTCCGAACCAGACCATTGAAGACAGCAGCTACAGTGAAGGACTCGCATCTCGAACAAGGCCACAATCAGTGACAGAGTGAGGGATATGGTGGGTTAGTGCGCCGAGAGCAGTGCCACAACAACGCAGAGCAGGTAACAGTAGGGAGACAGAGTGTAGCTGAGCCGAGAGGCCACAAACAGTGACAGAGTGAGGGTTATGGTGTGTTAGCACACAGAGAGCAGAGCCATAACAACGCGGAGCTGGTAACAGTAGGGAGATAGAGTGTAAATGAGCCGAGAATAACCCTTAAGGGTTTAACAAAGGCGGGAAGCCTTTTCGACGGAGAGAACCGGTGACCAAACCTTTTAACCGGCAGATAGGTTTGTAAAGGTGCCTCGGTATTGGGGGCAGATATTTGTCCGCGCCCAAGTGTGACCACGTGGGACTGAGGTGAGTCACGTGGCTGTGACCACGTCACCAGGGCTGGGCCATCATAAGTGGTATCAGAGCTAGTTTCTTGAGTTAGAACCAATGGAACAGGGAGAAGGTGAAGGTGAAGGAAGAGGAAGAGGAAGAGGAAGAGGAAGAGGAAGGGGAAGAGTAGTCCGGAGGGTAGTAGATGATGGACTTCGAGAGGAGATTCGAGTTTTGCGTGAAAGATTGGCAGTGGTGGAAGCTGGGGGAAGAAGAAACCCAGCAGATGACAGTGATGAAGAAGAAGTTGAACCAGAGGAGGAATTAGAGGGGGTGACACTAGAATTTAGATTGTTGAAGTCGGTCTTGCTGTCAAGTCATAAGCCAAAACATGAGTTGTCGACTTATGACGGAAGTCTGTCCGCAGACGTGTTGTTGGATTGGTTAAGTGAAGTCAACAAGTATTTTGAATTTGAGGAAACCAGCGAAGATAAGCAGGTGAAGTTCGCCGCCACCAAGCTGAAAGGACATGCGTCCTTGTGGTGGGACAGTGTTCAGGCGGAACGGAGGAGGCTTAACAAACAGCCTATAAAGAAATGGTCTAGAATGGAGGCCAAACTGAAAGAGAAATTCTTACCACAGGATTATCAGATTATGTTGTACAGGCAGGTGCAGAACTTGAAGCAGAGAGGAATGACTGTGAAAGAATTTACAGAAGAATTCTATAAGTTAAATTTGCGAGCAGGTTATGTGGAGGACACCCCTGAGAAAACAGCCAGATTTGTGAATGGCTTAAGGGGGGAAATCTTAGATGAGATTGGTATCCTTTCACCCCGGACAATGGAGGAAGCCTATCAGTTTGCACTGAAGGCGGAAGAAAAGATTAACCGGAAGCAGAATGCCAGGAGAGGAGGTGGAACTGGCAGGGGAAAGGGTAAAGTATTTGGAAGAGGCCGAGGTGCAGGCCCAAGTGAAGAAAGCAGCAGTTCTAAATCTGCTGGAGCAACAGAAAAAGACAATAGCACGAGAGGAGGACGACCACCCCAGCGAGGACGAGGAAATGGTCGGGGCAGAGGAGCTGTCCAGTGCTATCGCTGCCACAAATGGGGGCACAAGTCTTATGAATGTCCTGAAGCTGAACCAGCAGGCGGAAGAGGGACTTATGTTGTTCAGACTGAGGATGCTGAGGCAACACCTCAGGAAGCAGAAAATGCACCAGAGACACGTGAAGCTTTGGTGTTGAACAAAGTGCTGTTGAAACCAGCAAAGGAGGTTGCAGAACCGGATCAACGTAAAGCTTTGTTCCGCACTGTCTGCAAGTCGCGGGGCAAGTGCTGCAAATTGATTATAGATAGTGGAAGTACGGACAATCTTGTGGCGGTGGAGATGGTGGAAAAGTTGGGACTGAAGAAATTAAAGCATCCTACACCCTACAAAGTGTCATGGCTGCAAAAAGGACATCAGCTGTTAGTTGACGAACAATGTGAAGTAGAATTTCAAATTGGCAAGTACAAGGATAAGATCCTTTGTGATGTCATGCCAATGGATGTCTGTCACTTACTGTTGGGACGACCTTGGCAGTTCGATAGAGGTGCAGTTCATGACGGGAAAAAGAATTGCTACAAGTTTGTTAAAGATGGGATAAAGCACACGCTTGTACCCATCAAGGAGGAAAATACAGCAGAAACCAGTGGAGTGAAGGCACTGCTGTTGGGAGGAAAGGAGTTCGTGAAACAGATTGAGGACAGCGAAATCAACTTTGCTGTCATAGGAGACCAAAGGCAGTAGTGTTACACACACAGCTGTCAGATTTGCCAGAGGAAGTTCAGCAGTTACTGCAAGAATTTGGGGACATAGTGGTGGATGATCTTCCAAATGAATTACCACCAAGGAGGGGTATTAGTCATTGTATCGACTTTATACCAGGTGCAAGCTTACCAAATAAGGCTGCTTACCGTATGAGTCCCAAGGATCATGAGGAAATTAGGAAGCAAGTCCAGGAGTTACTTGATAAAGGGTTGATTCGAGAGAGTATGAGCCCTTGTGCAGTACCGACTGTTTTGGCTCCAAAGAAGGGAGGAGAATGGCGAACGTGCATAGACTCCAGAGCCATAAACAAAATTACTGTCAGGTACAGGTTTCCCTTACCGAGGATGGACGATATGATGGATTGTTTGAGTGGGGCAGCCTATTTCTCAAAAATTGATCTGAAGAGTGGGTATCATCAGATTCGAATACGAGAAGGCGATGAGTGGAAGACAGCTTTCAAGACAAATGAAGGCTTATATGAGTGGCTGGTGATGCCATTCGGATTGAGTAACGCTCCCAGCACATTCATGCGTTTGATGAATGAGGTATTGAAAGAATTTAATGGGAAATTCGTGATAGTTTACCTGGATGATATTTTGATTTTTAGCAGGACTAAAGAGGATCATTTCAGGCATTTACAAAGTGTGTTGAGGAAGCTGCAGCAAAACAAGTTGCTGATTAATCTGAAAAAGTGTACTTTTTTTCAGCGAGAGCTAGTGTATTTGGGGTTTGTTATTGCAGAGAATGAGCTAAAAATGGATCCGGAAAAGGTGGCAGCCATAGTTAGCTGGCCGTCACCAAGGAGTTTATTTGAAGTCCGGAGTTTCCATGGACTAGCCAGTTTTTATAGGAAATTTATCAGAAATTTCAGCGAGATTTGCGCACCTATGTTGGACACGATCAAGAAGGCAAATCAGCCTTTTCACTGGACTGAAGCGGCAGAAAGTAGTTTTCAAACTTTGAAGAAGAAGATTACTGAAAGACCAATATTGAGACTGCCAGATTTCAACAAACTTTTTCAAGTTCGTTGTGACGCCAGTGGGACAGCCATTGGAGCAGTCCTCAGTCAAGAGGACAGACCGGTCGCTTTCTTCAGTGAAAAGCTAAATGAGAGCAGGCAGAAGTACTCAACCTACGACAAAGAATTTTATGCAATCATACAAGCGTTGAAGCATTGGCGGCATTATCTATTGGGAGATGAGTTTGTTTTGTTTACAGATAATTCTGCCTTGCAGTATATTATGCAACAGCATAAACTAAACCACAAACATGCAGCTTGGGTGGAGTATCTGCAAAATTTTACATTCGTATTGAAGCACATTAGTGGCCAAGCAAATAAGGTGGTAGATGCACTGAGCAGAAGAACCTTGCTTCTGCAGGAAAGTACAATGCAAGTTCTGGGTTTTGAACATTTGAAGGAGCTGTATCAAACTGATACCGAATTTGGGGAGGCATATGAAGCCTGTCAAAACCCTTTGATAAGGAATGATAGCATGTGGCTAGATTATAACTTGCAGGAAGGGCTGCTGTTTAAAGGAGGACAACTGTGCATACCCAACTGTTCCATGCGGGAAAATATAATACAGGAGAAGCACAGTGGAGGACTGGCTGGACACTTTGGTATCGACAAGACGGTTGCTCAAGTACAGCACTTTTATTTTTGGCCGAAATTGCAGCGAGATGTGCAGAGGTACGTGAGCAGATGCAGAGTTTGTCAACTAGCAAAGGGTCATAGTCAAAACACTGGTCTATACTCACCATTACCGATTCCGAGTCGACCATGGGATTCAGTGAGCATGGACTTCGTTTTGGGTCTACCAAAGACACAGCGGGGCTTCGATTCAGTCATGGTTGTAGTTGACCGATTCTAAAAAATGGCACATTTTGTACCTTGCAGGAAAACCAGCGACGCTACCTACATTGCACACCTATTCTTTACTGAAGTCGTTCGGTTACATGGACTCCCGAAATCCATCGTCTCTGATCGGGATGTAAAGTTTACAGGTCACTTTTGGAGAACTCTGTGGAAAAAGTTAAATACACAATTGCAGTTCAGCTCTGCTTATCATCCGCAGACTGATGGTCAGACGGAAGTCGTAAACAGAAGCCTAGGGAACTTACTTCGCAGTTTGACAGGAGGAAATTCCCGGACGTGGGACCGTGTACTTGCTCAAGCAGAGTTCGCGTACAACGATTCACCTAACCGCAGCACCGATTACAGTCCGTTCCAGATTTTGTACGGTATGCATCCGCGAGGAGTGCATGAGTTACGGGATTTGGGGAAACTTGAGAAGCGGAGTGCTGATGGGGAAGAGTTCGCTCAAGCAATGAGCAATTTACACGAACAGGTCAAGCTGAAATTACAGGACAGCAATCTGAAATACAAGCAGCGAGCTGACACAAAGCGTCGGGAAGTTCAGTTTAACGTTGGGGATGAAGTCCTTGCGTATTTACGTAAGGAGAGGTTTCCGAAGCGGGAGTATAACAAGCTAAAATTTAAGAAGATCGGCCCTTGCAAAATCATCCGCAAATTTTCTGCGAACGCTTACGAAATACAGTTGCCGCCCGAAATTGGAATTTCTCCCATTTTCAACGTGGCAGATCTGTTTCCTTATGTAGCCAATTCAGAAGACGATACAGCAACTACAGCACCACAGAAAGACAGCTATGAGGAAGGTTCTTGGACAAGACAACTACCAAAGGCACCACCCCTTGAGATCGAAGGAATACTGGACACACAGGTAGCTAGACGCACACGCAGGAAGGAGTATCTGCGATATTTGGTCAAGTGGCGGAATCGTCCAATAAAGGACAGTTCTTGGCTCGACGCAGCGCAGATAACTAAAGCAGGCTACTCTGTTGACGAGCTCATGGAACGGAGCCATGACTTTTTGCCACCCCGGGAGCCTGATGCAGGAGCATCCAGCTCCGAGGAGACAGAGAATCAATGACTGGTTCGTGCAGAAACAGGACACGACTTCAAGGGTGTTTGGACAGGTCACCAAAAGAAAAATTGGTTGTTGTTTTTAGTTAATCATTGTTCATTTCTTTTTCTTTTATTTAATTACAGAACAAGTTAAGTTACTGGTTGTTAGCTTAGGTAACCAGCAACTGTTTTAGTTAATTTATTGTTTAAAGAAACAGGTAGCAGTTGTAGAATTTAGTTTCTAAACAGTTATATTCAGTGTAGCTAAAAAGGAAGAAAAACCTTTTTTGGGGGGTTCACCTCAGAACGAGTAAAGAAGATATAGCAAGACAGTATTCAAGCAGTATAGAGAGACACCCTCTGTAACTGAAGCATTGTTTCCTTTTCTGAATATAAACTACTGTTCATTACTTTTCCGTATTATACCTCTGAGTATTACAAACATTTGTTATTTTGAAAACGAATTAAGATAGAATGAAATTCACATGCTGTAACTAGAAATATTGAAGCGTTACAGGCATCAAGCCGAAACCATAAGTTACATTGTCAGGACTATCACACAGCAAAGAAGCGTAAGGCGGCCAAACAGCACATGCATACAAACAATACGAGGATAAAGTAAAGACACAGACATCGTGTCAAGTCAAGTTGCGGCCAGAACCCGCAGGCAAACGCAAAGAGTCACACGGTCATTTGCAAATCAAACACAGCGACTATTAAAAGAGGTAATAGTTCCAGAACCATTGATTTCATTAATACAACATTTCATAAGTTTTCGTAAACCACAGTTCAATAAATAACAACAGAGTCACATATCAAAACCGGCACCGCCGTAATAGCACAAGTCTAAGACCTTGTTGCATGGAGGTCATACATTGACACAGAGGAACGAAAACCTGAGGATGTAAATGCCAGCAAAGGGGCACGGCTACCCTACAAAACCTAACCAATAGAAACCTACGGCAATTCCATATTGCATAACCTAAAGAAACGCGGGAATAAGAGTAGACCCTACCCGGTCACAAGGGTACCAGAGATTGGAGAAAGTTGAAGACTGTGAATTTGAAACCCTCGCGAGCAGAGCTCCCAACCAACCTGCACAGAACCACCGTATGAGTTAAGGCATTTCCATAACCAGAATAAATGTCAGAAGGAGATAAGTAAAGACAGTGAGATGCGAGAGTAAGAGAATAGTGGACTTACCCAAGGGTCGACGGAGGCTGCCGAGCCATAAACCGATACCACAAGCTGAAAGGCACAAAAATCCTGTAAGCATCGACAACAGGTGACAGAGGATGATAAAACATAGCACGAGAGTTTACCTCGAGGCCTGGACGCGTTCGGAGGAAAGATAGCCTTGTGGTTGTGAACACCTGCACAGAACCGGAGCTCAGAAATCGGAAACTAAAAGGATTACTTCGCCAAATTCATGAAAATATAAACCCTTACCACGGGCTTCCGAACCAGACCATTGAAGACAGCAGCTACAGTGAAGGACTCGCATCTCGAACAAGGCCACAATCAGTGACAGAGTGAGGGATATGGTGGGTTAGTGCGCCGAGAGCAGTGCCACAACAACGCAGAGCAGGTAACAGTAGGGAGACAGAGTGTAGCTGAGCCGAGAGGCCACAAACAGTGACAGAGTGAGGGTTATGGTGTGTTAGCACACAGAGAGCAGAGCCATAACAACGCGGAGCTGGTAACAGTAGGGAGATAGAGTGTAAATGAGCCGAGAATAACCCTTAAGGGTTTAACAAAGGCGGGAAGCCTTTTCGACGGAGAGAACCGGTGACCAAACCTTTTAACCGGCAGATAGGTTTGTAAAGGCGCCTCGGTATTGGGGGCAGATATTTGTCCGCGCCCAAGTGTGACCACGTGGGACTGAGGTGAGTCACGTGGCTGTGACCACGTCACCAGGGCTGGGCCATCACAATAAGGGCTCCCTTTTGTGTTGTGCCAACCCATGGTGGCCTTATCTTGTTCTATTAATAGACTTTGACTCAAATCTTGAAGTGTAGAATCTTGAATCTTGTATGTGGAGGAAAGAGTGAAAGTGAAAATTTCAACCTTGAGCATTTTTATTTTTTGACATGAAATGTTTGATTTCCATATGATTTTTCTAAAATGAGTGCGCTAATATGGAATGGTTATGTAGTGCAATGGTGTTTCCTTTTAATTTACTTAGTACCTAGTTGAAAAGTATGAAATGATTGACTATGTGATGGTTTTGAAAACAAATTTTGTTATTGTTATAAATGATATATTGAAAGGAAATTATGACTAAGATACTAACATGTTACTATTGAACGAGAATGAAGATTGTAGGTAGAATTCCTTAGGTATGGCATGGGATGCAAGCCCACAATGACAGCTAAAAATGTCACCACCTACAACTAGCCAAGCAAAATGAGTAGAGCCTCATGTTTATGAGACCTAGATTTTGTATGAAGCAAGTTTGGTAAATAAAAATTTGAAGGAAAGTTATGTTAGTAGATCTCATGTAAACTAAATGTTTTGATAGTGGGGAAACGATGAATCAACGAGGAAGGATAGATAAAGGGTGTGAAGCAAAGAGCCTCAGAACAAGGCCATTGAAGCAACATTAGATCTAAGATAAGTAAATCATGTTAGGAGCAAGCCAATGGGATGCCATGGCAATAAGACTCTAACAATTTCTTTAATATTCCTATGAAGGAAAACATTGATCAGGTAGATTTCCTGCGGAAGGGGATTGCCTAGACCCAAAATGTTGAGTGATTCGCAGAAAGAGGACACTTATTGTACACTCAGAAAGAGGAGACTTCTTGAGAGATATGTGACCCTATATTTCTTGAGAAATAATACCTTAAGTGATGCATATAGCTATGGTTGTGAAGGAATTCACTTTTCGAACGATCAACTCTTGTGTGTTGCCAAAAAGTCTAGTTTTAGGAGCAAAAGGTTGATCATCTAATTACTAAGATTGGAAATTCTTGAGATTAAGAATCATATCTAGCAAATGATAAGGAAAAAGATGAAGCTTTCCTCCCTTATTGCATAAGAACTTACTCTGTCAATGGAAAACTAGCATGGCAGTGATCATTGGAAAAACATTCCTTAAGTCATGACTGGGCATTCAAGGTTTATTTGTTCTAGTATTGGAAGTTTGGGTTGTGAGAGCATAGCCAACCCTCTTGCTCTCAAATCGTCACTTGTAAACACGAGGTTTATTGTATTGTTGCTACTTATTCAAATTAGAGTGAAATCAACCACATTCAACTCAATTTTGAAGTAGGGCCCTTTGTTGGCGTCTCTGGGGACTTTTCTATTGTTGGTTTTAGGGTGGTTGAGGCTATCATGTAGTGCAATTCGTGTTCTTGGATTGGTGTTTTATGCAGGAGGTGGCTAGACTTTGGTTGGTTGTTGGGCTGTCTTCAACCTCAAGGCCATTATCACTGGTATTACATAGGGTACCTCTGGTGGTTCGAGCGTAACCCTTCTCTAAGTCATTACTGGGACATGACAAGTTGGAGCTCATTGCACTATAGGTGGGTCATGTGCACTACTTAAACAAGCAAGTTCAATGTCGAGAAGTTGATCCATGGGTTTGCTTCTCCTTGTAGCTACCCATTATGCTACGTCAACGTGGAAGAGTTGGGCAAGGGGTTTGAGAAACATGACAATTTGGTAGGCATAACCTAGAGGATCCTGGCTAAGGAGAGATTGTCAACCCCAATCCATCCAATCCTACAAGCATTCATGGGATAGACATCAGCCAGGACAATCTAGTTAGGAAGTTTGCTCATATCACTAGGCTTGTGGATTAGCTAAGCAGGGATTGTCATGACGATAGGAATGATTTAATTTATTTCATGAATGACCTTCACAACAATCAATGACATATGTTAGATAGGTTGGCTAGTTTGCAATGGAACCAAGGGCACATTCAAGACAAATTGGTTAGCTTGAAGGCATAATGGCATACATGGAGAAACACGTGCATTGTGACTTCGAGCTCCGACATCACCAGGCTCTGGACAAGAGAATCCTACTCTAGTAAATTCCACTAATTGATATGGTCTTGGGATGTATTTTGATTCTACAAGTCTTATGGTTGTATGTTCCTTTCCGTTTATGGTTAGCCATATTTTTACAACAGTTTATGATACTTTTTAAAAATTATCTACTAGCCAATAACTCTTATAAGAATAAAGAAAACTAAACTTTTGCCAATAGATTTTTAACAAATATAAATATATAACTTTAACATAAATGAAAAGTTAAATTCAAAAAATATATATTAATAATATTTTATTAACCTATTTTAATATTATTTTATTAAATGTTCAATTAACTATCATTTTATGTCATTAATATTGTTTTAAACCAATCATATAAGAAAAAAACAAAACTAATCTTTTGAGCAAACATTCTAGTACATTGTTTTAACATAATACTACAAATGACTTAAATGAAATGATCTCGTTCATCCATATAATCTTTACAAACCTTGTCTATTCATTAAAAAAAAGTGTTGAATGTTTTTCAATAATATATATGGTTTATTTTGCATTAAGTTCACAGACACAACATGGAGTGATTGATGAAATTACATCTTCAGCACGTTTGTCCTTCAATTTCAAATCAAATTTCTAACGAAAAGTTATGACGAGTATCTTTTTGAGATTTTTTTAACCAAAGGAAAAACGCGTTTTGTTTAAACGTGGACCCACGTCTGTTTTGTTTTTCACGTTTAACCAAAAAAACATGAAAAACGACACGTGAGAGAATGTTACTTTTTGATATTCCAATCGGGCAGTAAATTCAACGGTGACATTCATAGAAAAACAGACACGTTACAGACCCATTTATACATGGCAACAAATAAATCCTAAGCTATTGGGTATTTAAGACTTATCAGAGTACATTTAGTCAACCTAAAATACATCTCGGCATGTGCATGGGCATGAGCATGGCAAGCTATATTTAATTGATTTTTCAGTATTGACGTGACATCCATTCATATGGTAATACATACATGGGATAGCATGTATGAGTGATGGTCCGCTTCCTTGCCGAACTTTCCGATGACCGCCAAAACAATCCCCATACCGTCCACGTCGCCATACGCCGTCAGCGCAGGCCAACGCAATTAAAGCATTAAAGTATGGATGAGCGACTATTTGTAATTTAAATTTTGAATTTTCAAAATGCCGCGCATAGCTACATGACCACTAGAGAGGCAGGGTTTCTATGCCCTGGATTTTTGTCAAACATAGTGCCCCTGTTTCAATGGCTCGGCTGTTTAGTGTGAAATGAACTCAGAATTTTGCAGATATATTGAGTGCTCTGCACAGCGCTAGCAGAGTTGAATTATATTGATGGGTGCAGGGATCGATTCCGTGAATCATCCTCAGCGTTAGCATCGTCGTTCCCTAAGCGGCAGTGTTGAAGAATTCTTTGCTCTGCTACAATGGAAATTGGGGGCAACAGTAACAGGACTGTCAATGCAGATGCAGGGTGGTCCTTGGCTTCTTATCCAAAGCAGAACCAAACATTTGATACTTATGCCCTGAATATGAGTGGATTCAAGTCTCTGCCACGGAGGTCTCTGAACTCAATAAAGCAGGTAGTGCGAGATACTGGCAGCAGCAGCAGAAGCAGAGAGCGTTTCGACATTGCAGGATGGCTGAGTGAAATGAGTGTTAGCGATGGGGATTTTGTGGTTGTGAAAATGGGATCCGAAAATGTGGCCATAGAGATGAAGAATATGAGAGGAACAGGATTCATGCGTCTCATTGACGAGCTCTTCCTGCAGTGTTCTTCGGAATTATCTGAAGAAGTTAATGGGGAATGCCTGCAGTTCCTTCAGACTCTCAGTGATCAGGGTGTCTTTGTCCATCCATGGTAAGGCATCGGCAGGTAATTAGCATACCCTAATAGAATAGAATAAATAAACTGGCTGATAAATCTCCGGAGGCGTCACCCATATCCAGTCCAGTAGAGTAGTGTAATAGGATACAATAAATGCAAATTTTATCACCTAACTCCGATTTATCATTCACTCTGGTATTTTGGAGTTTTGGTATCTAGAATGGATTTGCAGTAGTCCCATTTATGTTGTATTTAGCCATCGCTGACTAATCATTAGCGATAAACCCTTACTATTTAGTATTAAAAGTTCTTACTCATTGGTATTAAAAATTATGTATGTTGGAAAGCAATAAGCATCTTGTTATTAAGTTTTCTGTATTTTATGTTTAAATGTGATGAGTACTATCCTTTTTTGTATCTTCAAATGTGATAAGTGTTATGTTTTTTTGTATTTTAATATATATTCAAAATTATAATGGCAAATATTTAATATTATATTTGTAAATGTATCACATAAATAATTTCATAATTTATGTGTTATGTTTAATAGAATGGAATATTTTGTTGATTAATTAATATTAATGTATCCATTTATCTTCAATATATAACATTTTTTTAACGGAATCATATTTACCGTATTATTAATTATTGACTTCATATTGGAAGTTCTCATGAATAACCATCTTTTGGGGCTTCAAAGTTGTATTGATATCATGTGCAGTGTTAGAATGTTTTATTTAAAATATATTTTTAAAAATTAAAGTTAATTATCAATATTATTAATAAATAATATGTATTGATATAGATTTATTTTAATTTAGTTTATTAAATGTTAGGTAAAGAAAATTGACTATTAAATTTGAAGAAAGATTATTTTAAGAGATTTGATATATTTAAAGTTAAAATGTCTCATAATATTTTTATATTTATAGAATAAGTGGAAATATTCTTAATTTTACTTTTATTAAAATATTTTTTAATGTAATATGAGTTTAATTATATATATAGAGAGAAAGAGAAACATATAATTATAAGTATTAAGTTTTTATAAGTTTATTAATCAAATTTAAATGTCAAATTTTGAAACATAATGATTACAAATATAAATCATCATTTTAAATATATATATATATATATATATATATTAATAAAGTTAAATTTTGTATTGTCTGCAAATAAGGAAAATCAGAGCCGTCTGTTATTATTAGACAATCCTAACAAATACAGAAATATAAACTATTTAGAATTGAATCCAACCTTTTTAGTTAAATCTAGGAAAGTTAAAATTGCATCCAGACTTCGTGGGTCTTTAGAAAATAGTGGCATGCAAATGTAAGACATAAAACTAAAGAGAATTAACAGAAAATCTTCAAGAGGTAGGATCATAATCAATGGCCTCTACTTGGATAGGTTCTTTGCTACTGGCAGGAGAGCAACCAAGGTCTGGAGGAATGCCCAATTGTCTTTTAATTCATGCCAACCTTTTATCCATATAAGCCAGGTGTCACTGCATGCAGTCTAAGAAGAATAACATGCCATCTTTGGTAGTGTTGCAGTCCATGAATGCCTTTGCAAGAAGTTTGAGATGCCATTGAATGTCCACCGTGTACATGTACTAGCTATATCTACCCCAGTGCGACCTGTATTAGGTACCCATTTTGCAATGTTTGCTAACACCTCAGAATCAATGAGAGTATGTCATTCCTTAGCCAAGTGTCTTTCCACCTGGGTAAGTTCATCATGTATTGGCTGCAGAGATAATTCTCGGTACCTCGTTGCAGAGCTTTCAACTTGTAATTGAGTCTGGGTTGGCACCCTCCCTTGATAATAGGTCACACCCTGAAAAACTTGTGCTTGTTAGCATGGGATGACCAACTTCTGGAGCAAGGGTCCCACAGGGAACCAAAAGGGTGAAAGCCTCTTTATGACAATAAGTTCCCATAGCAGAAAAGTAAGTGCAAGTCCTTGGTGTGGTGACAATAACCCTATGAGTGTAACCCTAAAAAGGAAGTCCAAAGATTGGTGCTATGTATTTGCAAACTCCTCAAAGAAAGAAGATGAGAGATTCCTTGGCCTATATGGTTGTTTTCACCTGCACTGAAGTGTCCCTAGTGGAAGAGTTGACCTCAGGTGGATAAATCACTAAGGACACACAAAGATTATATTAAAAAATAATATTTATATTAATAAATATCTATATTAAAGATTATTTATAAAAACAATATTTATATTAATAAAAAAATATTAATAATTAATAATAATAATTAGTTAATTATTTTTAAATGCATATTTCATAGTTGTCATACATCTTTTTTAAAAACAATAAAACAAGAGCAAAGAAGAAGATACATAGGTACCAATCCTTTTTAAGAATAGTGGTCTCACAAGAGAAGTTAGGGATTAGAGGTTAGAACTTATTAAAAATAGTAAATTTATTTATTTCATATTAGAGGTTAGAATTTATTAAAACTATTAAATCTATTTATTTCATAATTAAGATCTAAGTTAAAGAAAAAATAATAATAAACTATTAAAAATTAAATTATAAACAATAAACTATTAAAGTATTAATAACTAATAAGAATATTATTAAATATTAATTTATTGCTAAAAGATAAAAAAATATTAAGGTCTAATAAGACCAATTAATATTAATAATTTGTTAAAAAATTATAATGAATATCAACTTATAAAATATTAAATAACTAATAAAATTTATAATTATTAAATTTGAATTATTAATAATTAATAAACTAATAAATTATAAAATTTGAATTATTAATAATAAATAAACTACTAAATTATTAAAGGATAAATTACAAATTAATAAATAATAAATTATTAATTAACTAATAGAAAAATTATTAATTAAATTAAAATATTCAAAACATAAATTAATTTTTCAATTGCACACTATTTAAGGTTTTGAAATCAATTTCAAAAAATAAATTTAAGCTGGAATCAGTTTTGCTTATATCAAACTCTTTAATTTTTTGTATTTTTTTTTAATGTATCTTAAATTAGGTAAATATATTAAATTTAAAAATAAGATGGCTAAAATACAATATAATAATATACTTTAAAAATTTCTATTAAAATAAAAGAATAAAAAATTATAATTAATTAATAATGAGTTTTTTAATTATATAAAAATAATAACATTTTAAAACATAAAAACTAACCTATTTAAAAAATAAGAATACACCTTTTCATAACAAAAGAAATAGTTTTATTTGTAACCAATGAGATGGTTTTAAGGGTGCAAAATCAACGTCCAGTTATCTATAAGTTTATTAATAAATCTTGTAACTTTTAACGCCAAACAGAAAAATATTAAAATTAAAATTAGATTTGCTAAAAGAGATTTTAGTGTGAAAATAATTATAAAAAAAAATTCAGAAATAGAATTTCAAATTAAAATTTGAATTTTACAAGCCGTTTGGCGTACAAATTATATAAATTTGGCAGGTATAATACGGTTTTGAATAACTCATGATGGATTTTATATGGAATCTGAGAGCCTTTTAGCCTTCGTGTCTGCTGAGAATCCTGTTGTTCAAGATCGTCATAACATATATTAAATTGAAACAACTTTATAATTTTAATGTTAAAACCCATTCCTTTACCATTCATTAAATATCTCACATTATATATATTAAAAAAAAAAGTTGTTTATTTTCTCAAACTTTGATGAATATGATACTGATTATATGCCCATGAAAGCAATACATTTTGCATACAAATTTATATAATTTGTGGCTGTTAAAGAGTGATGTTTGAATTAATAAAAAACACCCACTAGTCAGCTCTACAACAGAGAGTCTGAACCAGGAGAGTCTGGCACTACAAAACACTCTACATTATCCATGTACATCACACATTATATAGTAATCATAGTTCTAGGAAAGTTAGAACCATAACCTAGGAAATAGAAATTAATTCCTATCCTGAGGTCTCATGAACCAACTCTCACTATTCTAGGATATTCTCCATTATCTCTAACAATGGCATCTTCCAACCGCAATCCTGGATCAACGATGGTAATAATTGTTTGGTATAATGTAATTTCAACAAACTAATTGCATTGATGTGCTTACTAATAACATTGATATTATACTAATGACATTCAATATTTTTTGAAATTCGAATTCTAGTGATGAAGAGCGACCCACCTACCATCTTCCGGTGTACCCCACCACAAAGTAAACTCGAGAGAAATATGCATTAAGATCAAGACTCAGAGAGGAAGAATACAAAGAATTGTTGAAGAGCGATGTTTGAATTAATAAAAAACACCCGCAGAGTTTAATCCAGATTGCATGGAGCAAGCTGCAACTAATCGGATCATGGACACATAGATCAAGCACACTCTCCAGTAGAATATCCAACTGTATCTAGTTGTTAAAGCAGACCAACTCCTTCACCAGGGCATGTGGCTCACCAGGGACCAAGTTCAACAGAAGTTTCCTCATCTCATGGAGGAACTCAATGCAATGGGGACCATTGCTTCCTAAGGGGGGAGGAATGATCCAGGTGGATATTGGTGGCCACCTGCCAAGTCCACTTGGACCCCCACCATTGTTTCTTTCAGCTTTTTAGTTTCCTTAATTGTAGCATAGTTACTATTTTTAGCAGTTTTTCGGGTCTTGAACTTCCGAAGCCGTTTTGAGGCCCTAAACGACGTTTTTTGGGAAAACTGGGAGCAACATGGGTCCATGGACAAATTTTGCTCTTCCCAAAGTTGTAGTTCTCGGATAGATCTTTCTAATGAGATACTGTGCGTGTCAAACAGAGATCGTATGCCAAAGTTACAACCCCAGGAAGTTGATGTACCAATTTAGCCAAACGGGGCCCACAGTTTGGTGTTTCATCTCCTAGGGTTAGGTTTTTGGATGTTTAGAGTTTTTCATTGTTTATCAACAATAAATAGGCCTTCGAGCCTCATTGTAACACAATTAAGAGGCATGTAGCTGCCACATCTCTTCTCAGAGATAAGCTACAATCGCCCTAGCTGGTTTATTTCCATTGTTGTTTGTAAGCATATTTCAGTATTTTACATTAATGAAATGAAGTATTATTTCCACTGCATCTCTATGTTTATCGTTATCTCTGTAATTTGTTGCATTCTTGTTTAAATCCGGATAAGCGAAGTAAGAAAGCCTCAACCTCTACAGATATTCGAGGATGCTATTGTCTAGTTACCATGCTATACACTTCTCTTACAAACACACCCTGAATAAAGAAAAAAATTAAAGAAGCTTCATGCTGCCAGAATATAGGATACCAAAACTACATTGGTTCCTTGGGAAACTTGAATACAGGAATACAAAGAAACCTGTTAAACAGATGCATTGACACGAGAAGGGTTATGAGATATGAAATCATAAAGAACCCATTGTTCTTTGGTAACCTATGTAACTGAAAAATCTAATTCATTCAAAATGACACAAGCCTTATCGAACATACAATTATTTGTGTATGTCTCATAAAGCACATAGAAAATGCACTTCAAAACATGTGAGGTACTATTTAGCCCTACTACACAGGAAAAAACCAATAAAAATTCCTAAACGATTTGCTAAACAAAGAAATATCTACAAGGAAAAGATTGGAAGGAACCTCAGAAATTGTAGAAATGAATTCCCACACAATGTCAATTATGTGACCTTCTACCTCTAGGAAACTATCCGCAATGAACAATTCTAAATGCTTGTTCAGTTCTGGTTACTTGAATAAAAATATAAATACACTGGGATTCCTAGAAACCTTTACCACTCCTAGCTTAATTTCCCTCTTTCTGAAATCAAAATTATCTGAATAAAGATAAACAATTTTTTTTAAATTAAAGACCTTTGGAACACACCCAACATTCGCTAATTTAGTGCTCCAAATCTTGTCATCTGTTTTTTCTTCCATTGACAGATTCACATATCACTCATAAATTCTCGACCAGTCAAAGTTATCATCGATCTCAGCGAGTGAGTTAACCATATCACTACAAACAACCTCTTTCCCTCACCTGCTGCCCATTATTCCTTTGAAGCAGAGGAAAAAGAAAAAAAAAACTTTGTCAATGAATAACGTATTCAAATCTTGTTCTAGTATACAATTCCTTGTTTTCTCCACAAACATTGATTGTTACTATTATTTGTGTGCAAAACCATTACAGACGACGCTTTAAGTATATAGCAATTGAAGATAGAAATACCAAGTTCTACGGACAGTAATAGGATTTTTTTTCGAAATTCCAAAAGCATCTTGTGCATTTACTACGCACTTTTCTCTCGCTTCAAGATCATTGATATACATGCCCTAAGAAACAGAAATTTGCGATAACCGGTAAGTTCATCTACATAGCCAAAAATTAATGCTTCACCCGATCATTTTTTGCAATAGTGGAAATGGATTCAGCACCATAAAAAACCCCATCGACAAATTTGCCAAGAACAACAAAAATCACTGCAAACCATTTTTTTCTTTTCCTTTTTTAATGTTTTTTTTCGCTTTGTTTTTTTGTTAACATATTCGATTGACACCCAAGATGATGAAAATTGACAACTGTAACCTCAAATTACAAAAATTCACTGCCATATTTTTTCAGCAACGTGCCTGAACTTCCTTTGTTTTTCCGGTCAATTTTGAAGATCCGAAAAGCTACTGATAACGTCGCACTGTAACCGGAAATTATTTTAAAGATTCTGGTAACAACTATCAAGATTCAGATTAAAAAAATAAAAAAATAAATGATTCAAACACTTTCAACATTCAATTTCAACAACTATTAGGCCTCAACATTTTGCAAAATAACTCACCAGGGGAATTTGTAACCTATATTCGGCTACATTCTACGACAAATCGACTTGACAATTGGTCCCACTACTTTGTAAAACCGAACTAAATATGATTTACGAATAACCTGACACATCTAGTTTTCGCAAAGTTTGACATGCATTTACGATGCAATGCAAACTTTACTATGCACATACGCATTTAATTTTAAACTCTTTATTTTTTAAAATTGTGAAAATAATATAATTACTTAAAGTTAAAACTCGTAAAACCATCAATAATACCACAAAAATAAAAAAAATTACCTTACACGACGAATCAAATTCACATCTACTCCCCACTACTTTGTAAAATCGTACCAAATTTGATTTACGAATAACTTGACACACTCATTTCTCGCACTATCATAAAGAAAACCAAAGTCTATAGAATATTGCAGAGTATTATAGAGGAAATCTTGACGAACCAAAAACTGCATCATTGCCAAAAGCAGATAAGGAAATCGGTATAGAAGTTTGAAATATTGTACAACTTTTGTATCCCACAGATAATAGTTTATATAATGCAATAGAGGCTCGGACAATACTCCAAGCTCCTAAACGCAATTTTCAAAGAGAAAACACTACACACCCCATTGTTTTGTCTATAACTACAAATAGTGTTTTCCCCTTACTATTCTAGCTATTTCAAATATTTTTAGTCTCGTTTCCCTAGAAATCACCACCTACAGCTATTTTGCGTCTGAAACACACTACAAAGATAAAATCGTCATCTAGATTTTTCATTCTCTCGAATTTTGTCCTCTAATTAATAGAAAAGAAAGCTACATATAATTACAAGTCACCTCAACATTCAATTCATTGAGTACACAACCTCTCATGCATTCAGAAAACCACATAAACACAAAAACATCAAATCTAAAAACACGATTTTGATACACTTTAAACATAACAAAAATGCATATATGTGAAAATGGAGCATTGCGCGTGCGAATAGACAATGTGCAGAACATGTGACAGAGATGGATGTATGGAAGTAGAAACATAGAAATATGTACCTGCCTAGTAAGTGATTGATAAAGAAATTGTGTACTTAGGACAGGTTGTGAAATACGTCTCCAAATAAGAATTAAAAAAGAGATTTGTATATTTATTATCTTAGTAAAATCTGCACAAAACTTTCGCATAACATCTGCACATGCACAACAACCTCTGCACAACTTAAACTTTGAAAACAACTTTAGCATAACACCGCACACACACAACAACCTTCAGACAACTTCATCCGCACAACTACTTTTGCACTCTATAACGCCCTTAATTGACATTCGAAACTCCGCACATGATACCTCCGAACAGCGAGCTTCGTACAATCACGTTCTTACAACTCTGAAAAATGTTGCTAAATAATAATTAAAAATGACAAAGCCTTTTGCGCATTTGTTTTACCGCACAACACCTTTTCTTCACAAAAATTGAAATTACAGTTTTTTAGCACCCTATTTTACGCAAAAGACCTCAAATCTCCCACACATACTCCGTCCTACGCACAACAAACGTTCTGCACAACGGCCTTAGTACAAACTACGCAAAGGACCTCAACTCTCTCGCACATGCTTTGTTCTTCACAGAAGCGAACATAATAATGTTAGTTCGACATTTGTTTAGCTACCCTTTGAGTTCCAATTATGCTACCCTCTGAGGGCAATTTCACAATCTATAATTAATAAACATAAAATTAGAAATTATATGTGTGTGTGTGCGTGTGTGAAATATATATTAAATATAAATAGTAATTATAAATTAAGATCATTTTAATTATAAACCTCTTGATGGGGTGTCTATCATGCAAAATGGTGGTGGGTTGTCATCATCCCACCAAGACACACACTCGAGGGACGTGGCAACACACCCCCCTATGAGTTCGTATAGCCATGCAAGCAATAAAGATCAATCACTGCATGTAGGAAATATGGCACATTTAACACTTTGTTCAATGATGCGACTTCCATTACAATCGATTGTTCAATGCAACATTATGCAGCTCTTCACGCCTAAACCACTGGTCATGTGGCCCACACGCATTGGTGGAGTTCTCTATCGAGGGATTGTCTCTGCGTATAGCTTGGGGACCAACATTTATGCTCTCATTTTGTTATGGCTCTTTGAGGGTCTCTGGGCTTTATTTCTCCCTTGGCTCTCCCTCAGTGACTTGGCTTCTCATCACGTCTAGGATTACCACTCTAGGTCACAAAGGTTCAGGGTTATGATAGTCTGGTTAATTGATGAGAGGAAAGTTCATACTTGCCTCCACACTAATGGTGAATTAAAGCTCATAGGATTGCTTTGTTGGTCTTTCTTTGTGTGTCCTTAGTGATTTATCCACCTGAGGTCAACTCTTCCACTAGGGACACTTCAGTGCAGGTGAAAACAACCATATAGGCCAAGGAATCTCTCATCTTCTTTCTTTGAGGAGTTTGCAAATACATAGCACCAATCTTTGGACTTCCTTTTTAGGGTTACACTCATAGGGTTATTGTCACCACACCAAGGACTTGCACTTACTTTTCTGCTATGGGAACTTATTGTCATAAAGAGGCTTTCTCCCTTTTGGTTCCCTGTGGGACCCCTGCTCCAGAAGTTGGTCATCCCATGCTAACAAGCACAAGTTTTTCAGGGTGTGACCTATTATCAAGGGAGGGTGCCAACCCAGACTCAATTACAAGTTGAAAGCTCTGCAACGAGGTACCAAGAATTATCTCTGCAGCCAATACATGATGAACTTACCCAGGTGGAAAGACACTTGGCTAAGGAATGACATACTCTCATTGATTCTGAGGTGTTAGCAAACATTGCAAAATGGGTACCTAATACAGGTCGCACTGGGGTAGATATAGCTAGTACATGTACACGGTGGACATTCAATGGCATCTCAAACTTCTTGCAAAGGCATTCATGGACTGCAACACTACCAAAGATGGCATGTTATTCTTCTTAGACTGCATGCAGTGACACCTGGCTTATATGGATAAAAGGTTGGCATGAATTAAAAGACAATTGGGCATTCCTCCAGACCTTGGTTGCTCTCCTGCCAGTAGCAAAGAACCTATCCAAGTAGAGGCCATTGATTATGATCCTACCTCTTGAAGATTTTCTGTTAATTCTCTTTAGTTTTATGTCTTACATTTGCATGCCACTATTTTCTAAAGACCCACGAAGTCTGGATGCAATTTTAACTTTCCTAGATTTAACTAAAAAGGTTGGATTCAATTCTAAATAGTTTATATTTCTGTATTTGTTAGGATTGTCTAATAACAGACCGCTCTGATTTTCCTTATTTGCAGACAATACAAAATTTAACTTTATATATATATATAAATTAAAATGATGATTTATATTTGTAATCATTATATTTCAAAATTTGACATTTAAATTTGATTAATAAACTTATAAAAACTTAATACTTATAATTATCTATTTCTCTTTCTCTCTATATATATAATTAAACTCATATCACATTAAAAAATATTTTAATAAAAGTAAAATTAAGAATATTTCCACTTATTCTATAAATATAAAAATATTATGAGACATTTTAACTTTAAATATATCAAATCTCTTAAAATAATCTTTTTTCAAATTTAATAGTCAATTTTCTTTACCTAACATTTAATAAACTAAATTAAAATAAATCTATATCAATACATATTATTTATTAATAATATTGATAATTAACTTTAATTTTTAAAAATATATTTTAAATAAAACATTCTAACACTGCACATGATATCAATACAACTTTGAAGCCCCAAAAGATGATTATTCATGAGAACTTCCAATATGAAGTCAATAATTAATAATAGTATAATAATAATTATAATTATAAAGAATATTAATATTAATTTAGTTAAAGGGGTTTGACTGGGTCCTTAAGTTGAAAAATAGCCGTTAGAACTTGTCCTGACGATGAACCACACTAGTTGGTTCGAAACGCGTCGACAAATGATCAATTATGTGATTTCGCCAAAGATTTTTCTAAACAAACGTTATGGATCACAGAAGTCTAAATTCCTTGAAATATGATTCCGTTAAAAAAATGTTATATATTGAAAATAAATGGATACATTAATATTAATTAATCAACAAAATATTCCATTCTATTAAACATAACACATAAATTATGAAATTATTTATGTGATACATTTACAAATATAATATTAAATATTTGCCATTATAATTTTGAATATATATTAAAATACAAAAAAACATAACAATTATCACATTTGAAGATACAAAAAAGGATAGTACTCATCACATTTAAACATAAAATACAGAAAACTTAATAACAAGATGCTTATTGAGTAAGAACTTTTAATACTAAATAGTAAGGGTTTCTCGCTAATGATTAGTCAGCGATGGCTAAATACAACATAAATGGGACTACTGCAAATCCATTCTAGATACCAAAACTCCAAAATACCAGAGTGAATGATAAATCGGAGTTAGGTGATAAAATTTGCATTTATTGTATCCTATTACACTACTCTACTGGACTGGATATGGGTGACGCCTCCGGAGATTTATCAACCAGTTTATTTATTCTATTCTATTAGGGTATGTTAATTACCTGCCGATGCCTTACCATGGATGGACAGACACCCTGATCACTGAGAGTCTGAAGGAACTGCAGGCATTCCCCATTAACTTCTTCAGATAATTCCGAAGAACACTGCAGGAAGAGCTCGTCAATGAGACGCATGAATCCTGTTCCTCTCATATTCTTCATCTCTATGGCCACATTTTCGGATCCCATTTTCACAACCACAAAATCCCCATCGCTAACACTCATTTCACTCAGCCATCCTGCAATGTCGAAACGCTCTCTGCTTCTGCTGCTGCTGCCAGTATCTGGCACTACCTGCTTTATTGAGTTCAGAGACCTCCGTGGCAGAGACTTGAATCCACTCATATTCAGGGCATAAGTATCAAATGTTTGGTTCTGCTTTGGATAAGAAGCCAAGGACCACCCTGCATCTGCATTGACAGTCCTGTTACTGTTGCCCCCAATTTCCATTGTAGCAGAGCAAAGAATTCTTCAACACTGCCGCTTAGGGAACGACGATGCTAACGCTGAGGATGATTCACGGAATCGATCCCTGCACCCATCAATATAATTCAACTTTGCTAGCGCTGTGCAGAGCACTCAATATATCTGCAAAATTCTGAGTTCATTTCACACTAAACAGCCGAGCCATTGAAACAGGGGCACTATGTTTGACAAAAATCCAGGGCATAGAAACCCTGCCTCTCTAGTGGTCATGTAGCTATGCGCGGCATTTTGAAAATTCAAAATTTAAATTACAAATAGTCGCTCATCCATACTTTAATGCTTTAATTGCGTTGGCCTGCGTTGACGGCGTATGGCGACGTGGACGGTATGGGGATTGTTTTGGCTGTCATCGGAAAGTTCGGCAAGGAAGCGGACCATCACTCATACATGCTATCCCATGTATGTATTACCATATGAATGGATGTCACGTCAATACTGAAAAATCAATTAAATATAGCTTGCCATGCTCATGCCCATGCACATGCCGAGATGTATTTTAGGTTGACTAAATGTACTCTGAGAAGTCTTAAATACCCAATAGCTTAGGATTTATTTGTTGCCTTTATACATCACCTGTTCTCGAATATAAAAACATATTATTTGAATTAAAATAACCTAAAGGGACATTTTTAACGCCGTACTTTACTTTGCTTTCAAATTTGTCGGGAAAATTATGAAAATTTCGGTAACATTTTGAAAAAATCCCTTAAGAATATTCGTAAATTTAGATTTTTTTAAATGGGTGGGGCTAGTTCTTAGAAGAAGTGATATTAGTTTTTTGTTTTACATATAATACATATCAGTCACATCGCCGACATCCATCACATCAACCGGAATACAATCGCAATGGTACAATATATGTTGCAGGGCAGCAACACAAAGGAGGATCCAACCCGGGCTGGGTGCGAGTAAGCCGACTGCCTTGACCGCTGAACCGTGCACTCATGTGCATTTGTAAATCTAGATTATAGTGGTTACAATTCAAGATTTAAATTTGCCGAGAAAATTATGGAAATTCAAGTAAGGTTTTGAAAAATTCCGATAGGATTTTTTGTAAATCCAGATTATAGTGGTCAAAATTTAAGATTTTGGGTGCCCTAGGGTTTTTTTGATGGCGCTGAATTCATTTCTATCATTAAAATATCCATTCAAACATTTTTTTAAATCCAGGTTATAGTAGTCAAAATTCAAGATTTGCCTCGAGGTTTTTGATGGCGCTAAATTCATTTCCACCATTAAAATCTCCATTCAAATATTCCTACTACAAGATTTTTTGAAATTTTTTTGACGGGCCATTTTTTATTGTAGGTCAAATTTGAAAAGTGTCATTTTTAATTTGAAATGAATGAAGAATTATTTAAAATAAATAAAACTCTAAATATTAATATGATATAATTATAATTGTGTTTTCAATGTAATAAGAAAATTGAAACATATATCATTTTATTAAAAATTATAATTTTATTAATTTAAAATTATAATTTTAATAATAATAAAAAAATATTGGAAGAATTAGTAGATTGTCTCTCATAGATATCTTTACCCATAAGAATGTAAATCGGTAAAGATATCTATTCTTGTAGTTCTTGTAGGTATAAAGTTATCTGCATATCATTGTCCCAAGAAGTAGGAATAGAAAGAAAACATATCTTTTGTTCCATATGCAAATGTAATTGGAAGTTTGATATATGCAATAGTTCATACTAGACTAGACATTGCACATGCATGGGAGTATTGAGCAAGTATATGTCAAAAATAGGAATATTGAGCATGTATATCTCAAAATTAGGCAAGGAACCCCAGACATTACTAAAGAGGGTTTTCACGTTTTTGCATGACATTATTGGTTATGGATTGTGCTACCAAGGAACACTAGGATTGGATAAAATGTTGGACATACATGGCTTTGTTCATGCAGAGAGATCTAGATTGTAGAAGATCTACAAGTGGGTATGTATTTAACCTATATGGAGGAGCAATAACATTGTCAATTATAGAAGATGAATACATGACAATCACTCATACAAGGAAGGAAACAATTGCAATGTCTCTTTCTAAGGAGAAGGAGATAATTAACTGACGTTTTGATTAATTAGGAAATAAAACCTATATTAAAGTCACTTTATTGAAAAGGGAAAAAAAGTGACTCATGGCATTCTAATACCCATGTCAATATAACGAAGACTAAATCACACTCTTGGACATGTTGATTTGGATATTAATTTTGTTAATTGATCTGAGAGCTCGTGGAGCTTGAATGTTAGGTACAAACCTGTTTGGAGGGTAGTTTTAGTGGTGCAAGATCCACCTTAGCTACTCCCGCTAGATTAGTTTCGGTTTTGCAACAATACACCCTAAGTTAAACTCTAATAATGTTTATATCTCATTAATAAAATGCAATTACATATATACATGCATACACAATCTGTTGGTTGAGAGAATATCTCAACCACACACCAATGTAGGAAATATATCCTAACTACTAGGAACAAACTCTTTTACTTAGTAAGAATCACAACTAGAGACAAGTAGGAATTAGATATTCCAACACCCTAGCCAATCATTGAGGAGGGATCACTTCAAATCTCTCAATCATACTTCATATCAACGGTCAAGAGGAGGGATCATCTAGATTGCTCACTAGAGCTCAACTGAGGCGATTTATTTGCAAGAGTTCATGGGATTTGAAGGAGAAGAAGTTATACATTGAATCCACAATAATATGGCGCCGAAGAAAAAATTAAGAAAGCCAAACCATTTGTGAAGCTAAAATTTTTATTCAAATTGAGTTTATTTGAAGGGTTGAGCTAGGGCTTGAATTCTTTTTGCGGAGACTGAGTTTATTTAGGGCTCAAATTTATGATGCACGAATTAATTCATTGTCAAGGACAAACCCTAATTCCTGTAGGCTGAAATCTTGTTGAATCTAAGTTAAATCACTAGAGTTTGAGAAATCTTACTGAATATGAGTTAAATTGCTAGGGTTTGAGCTTGTATTCATTACTGGAGATTGAGATAAATAAAGAACTAAATTATCCTTAGTGGGGGTAGGTCACTTGAGCCTGAAAATTATTTAAGGAAGCGTCAGTGGTTCTAGAGGTCAAGATTATTTCCAGAATCCAAGTAGAGGTGGTCACTTATCTCTCAGAAAGAGATATATATTATGCCATAGTTTGAGTTGATGTATGAGGCCAAACTTAGGGTTTTAGATATTGAGTTTCCATGAGTGAGACAAGTGGAAGTCACCTTGCTTGTAAATTTGAGCTTGTTGGGGGAAATAATGTTTTTTTGTTTGCTAGGTAATATGAGTCTTGAGATGACACACACCTAAATTGTGGTGGAAGCCATGACCTAGGGGCATCTAAGTTGTCAAAATCACTCAGGGGTTTCACTTAGCATGGGCCACACCATCCCTTAGCATGGCTGAATTTTTTTCATGAATTTAATTTTGAATCAACGACCTTTACACCATGGAGTGCCTTAACATAACACCCTATCACCGTCTTCTCTACACCTCGTGGGTTGCTCGAGGAACTAATTTTATTTTGAGAAGGGCCAAGTTTCTATGGTAGAAGTGTCATTTTATTTCAGGAGCTACTCTGTCATCACCTAAAATCATAAGAAACTTATGAAGGTTGAGTTTTGTATTTCTAACCTTTGTGCTAGATTGATTCTCCTTGTAAATCCAGTCACATTTATGAAGTCCAAATTTATCTCCAATAAAAGGTTCAAGTCACAATCAAAAGGGGATCATTAAGAGCTACATAGAATCATAAGTGTGAAGGCCAATTTGTTTTCCCTATACAAAAGGTCAAGTCCTCAGAACGCAAGGTGTTTGTTTCGTATTGGCGATTGCGAGAGGCGAAGCTATACAATTCTGAACTAGGGTTTTGCTTTAGGGCTGAGGTCACTGGTCGCCATGGCAAGGCGCGGAGGAGAGAGTTCTACTCCCTCCTACAATCGAGTGGTTTCAAACAGGAGCAAGGGAGTGGGATCACAACTTTTTAAGAAACCAACAGAGGTGGAAACAGAGGCCATGAAGAAAGGCAAATCGAAAACCATCGGACCTCACGGACAAGAAGAGAATCATGAAGAAGCTAGTAAGGAGAAGAGGACAGAGATCAGCAATCAGAAATCTGCTCCTATGAGTACATTAAGGGCCTGTAAACCAAAGTCGACCACTATCCCTCGAGTTGTTTTAAGTGACCCAGCGTTGCAGGTGCACAAAGAACACATGGTGGATTATGTTGTTATTTGCAAATTTATGGGGATCTAGCCGACGGAGAGGGCTTTGCAAGCATGGATAAGGAACCACTGGAAACCAAAGGGGAAAATTGACCTTCACCTGGGGTCCAAGGGCTTCTTCACGGTGGTGTTCACAAGCTTAGAGGATAAAGACAGAGTGTTCGAGGGAGGACCCTATTTTTACGCTTCTGCAGGCCTTTACATGAGACCATGGGTAATGAACTTTGTACCAGAACGAGAAACTTTCACCTCGGTGCCGGTATGGATAAGACTCTACTCCCTTCCTTTAGATTATTGGTTGTCAGAGTCTCTAAAGACTATCGGCAACAAGCTAGGTCATTTTATAAAGATCTCAGATGCTACTCTAAGAGGCAAATACACTTCCCTTGCCTGGATATGTGTGGAAATGGACTTATCTGGGGCACTTCAGGATGAAAATATTTTGGAAGTATATGACAAGGAATGGGTGCAGGAAGTAGACTATGAACACATCCCCATTTAGGTGTCGTACGTGCCATGAACATGAGCACCTATATAGAGACTGCCCAATGAACAAGCTGGAGAGCAACACAAAAGCCACTATATACAAGGATCCCAAAGGTTTTACTATGGTGGAGGGTAAAGGGAAAGGAGGAAAGAGGTACCAAAAGAAAATTATTGAAGACGGACAACCGAACCACAATAGTTTCAAGATCTTAAATGAAGAAGTTGAAAACACTAGGACAAACCAGGAATCGAAGAATACTCCCATTGGGAAGGAAAGGGATTCCAATATGGAGGATATACCAGAAAACAACAAACCAACGGATGAGTTTCCAAACATGATGGAGCTCAGCGAGGACCACAAGATGACCCCAAGTGAGGCTGGAACGGAGGACCATGAACTTCAAGAGATTCTAGAGAGGGAGAAGTTAGATCTAGAAAAGTTTCTGGAGCAGGGAATCACCAAAGGGGTAGACTCACTACCAAAATAAGATTTTGATAGGGTTCAACAACTCTTCCTATGGAGATCACAAACGAAGTGTTATGGAGTCAAAAGAAACCATGACAACCAGGAGAATAGGGGAGTGAAAACAATGGAGGATACACCGATGCTTTCTTCCAAGAACCTGGGTAGGAGAAGAGGAAGAAAAAAACAAAATGAGCTGTTGGCCAACTGTGGGAAACTTATGATTAACTCAGGTAAGATGAGATATCTTACCAATTACTCCTTTATAAACCTTTCTTAATGAAGGTTATAACATGGAACATTAGGGGTCTAGGAAGTAAAAGGAAACAAAGAACTCTTAGTAGTAGAATAAAAGAAGAAAAATCAGATATGGTTTTTATTCAGGAAACAAAATGTTCGATGGAAAAGATCAAAGAGATACACAACAAATGGTTAATCAAGTATGAGTATCTAGAGGTTAAAGTGGATAACTCGGCAGGTGGGATTATTACTCTATGGGATCCTCAAAAACTTAGTATCCTGGATGTTGAAGCTTCTAGGAACTATCTATCGCTGGTGATTCAACCTTTGGGGGATAAGGAGATCTACATGATCACTAACGTCTATGATCCTCAAAAACGAGAAGACAAACTTAAGCTTCTCACCTCCCTTGAGGAGCTGAGAGAGAGATATCCAGATATGCCCTAAATTCTAGCAGGAGATTTCAATATGATCAGATCTCTTACAGAGAAAAAGGCGGTACTAGAAAACTAGGCAGAGACTCCATTGCTTTCTAGAACTTCAAGAACAGCATGGGGCTAATGGACACCAAAACAGTAAATGGCATTTTTACTTGGAATAATAAGAGGGGAGGAGCTTCTCAAGTCACCTCTAAATTAGATAGATTCCTAATCTTAGAGGACCTCCTTATCATAGGTCTTGATATGTCAACTCTAATCCTTCCCTTCGGAGGCTCGGACCACTGGCTTGTCCAGCTCGAAGCTGCCTTTCTGGGTACACCGAGGAACATACCTTTTAGGTTTGAAAATGTCTGGCTCTCTCAGTCGAACTTCACTAACAATATTGACAAGTGGTGGACAGAAGATTTGCCCATTCAAGGCACTAAAATGTTCATGCTACAACAAAGACTCAAACACATCAAATATAGGCTTAAAGATTGGAACAAGAAAGAGTTTGGTAATATTTTCAAAGGCAGAAGAGAAGTTGAGCTGAAACTCCAGGAGATTAATCAGATCATCATCTCAGAAGGTTTTACTGAGGAATGGAAACTTTAGGCTGACTCTCTTCAGAATGAATGGGAAGATCGGTGCATACAAGAGGAGATTTTCTGGAGACAGAAATCGAGGGTGCAGTGGATTAGAGAAGGAGAAAAAACACAAAGTTTTTTCATAGATCAACCTTGGACCACAGATCTCATAATAGAATTTCTAAACTTAAAGATGCTCTAGGGAAAGAGATCGTCTCTCACAAATAAATGGAATTTGTCCTAGTTCAACACTTCCTGAGCACAACAAAAGAGCCTCGAGTCGACATATCTCGGTTCATTAACGATTTCACAAAGTTCATTCCTAAACTTGTCACTAGGGAAGACAACCACAATCTTAATAGGCCAGTGTCTGAAGAGGAGGTTAGTGAAGTTATCAATGGAATGCAAAATGGAAAAGCCCCTGGCCCTGATGGTTTCAATGTGGATTTCTTCAAAGCTTGCTGGAAAACAGTCAAACAAGATATCCTTGATGTTGTGAAAGACGCTAGAAGATCCAAAACTATTTTGAAAGCTCTTAATGCCTCTTTGATAGCTTTGATTCCAAAGCAAGAAAAAGCTATGACACCAGATAGATTCAGATCCATAGCCTTTTGTAATGTGGTGTACAAAATTATTTCCAAAGCGATCGCTAACAGACTAAAGCCTCTTCTTCTTGCTCTAGTCTCAGAGGAGCAAACTGGTTTTGTGGAAGGAAGACAGATTCTCAACAACATCATACAAGCTCACGAGGTGGTACACTCTATTAAGAGCAATAAGCAAGCTGGTATGATCATGTAACTAGATCTAGCGAAAGCTTATGATAAGCTAAGATGGTCTTACATCTGGGTAGTGCTAAGAGCTTATGGTTTCAACCATAACTAGATAAGATGGGTTATGGCCCTTGTATCCACGGTTAGTTTCTCCATTTTGCTTAATGGCTCTCCCTCTAGAACTTTTGTGCCCTCTAGGGGTCTCAAAAAAGGGGATCCTCTCTCCCCTTTCGTGTTTGTTCTCATGATGGAAGGGCTAGGCAGAGCGATCAAAATGGAAAATGCTGAAGGAAGAATCTAGGGTCTGAAACTTACCCTAGATGGTGTTGCTACTACTCATCAACAATTTGTTGATGACACAATGTTACAGGGCACTCCTACGGTCAAGGAAGCCAGAGCTTTCAAACAAATTCTGAACGACTTTTCTCTGGCCGATGGTAAAGAGGTAAGCCTTAACAAACAAAGGTGTGCTTTTCAATACTGACATTGTTATTCAGAGGAACCTCAGCATAATTCTTAGATTTCAAAGGGATTATTTACCTTCCAAATACCTTGGAATGCCTCTTATTGACAAACCTTTGAGCAAGGAAGTGTGGGATTCGGTAACTAATAAACTTCAGGATAAAGTCAGAAAATGGACTTGCAGGTCTTTGAATTTGGCGGGGCACCTTGTGCTTACAAAGGCTATCTTGCAGGCTATCCCCATTTTCATGTTTTCAGCTCTTCTTGCTCCAAAAGGAGTTATACAACAAATCAGGAGTATTCAACGAGATTTTATTTGGGGCAAAGGTGAAGAGAAAAAGAAGGGGGCTTTGGTAGCTTGGGACAAGCTCTGCAAACCTAAGGCCCATGGTGGTTTGGGGCTTAACGACCCTGAAATCCTCAGCAAAGTTTCAGGAGCAAAACTGTGGTGGAGGTGGCTCAAGGAATCGACAACCCCTTTTGCCAAGCTTTGGAAGCAGAAATATGCAATCAATTGGCAGGAAAGGGATCATATTAGAATGTCAGTGCTCATCAAGGGCTCCCACATTTGGAACCTTGCTTGGGAAAACAGAGCCATTGTCCAGCAGCATAGCTTTTGGGAGATCCGAGATGGGAACCTGGCACAATTTTGGGAGGATAACTGGCAGCAGGAACCAAATTTGTTTAGAGAAGAATTAATCACTCTAAAAAATGACACTGAAAACAAAGGTTTACTGATGGTAAGTGACTTCTGGGATCAGGCAAGGGACAATGGTAAATGGAGAATGTGGAAGAATCTTGGTTATAGTGAAGAGAGTCCTTTGAGGGCCCAGGCAGATTCCCTTGCTCTGGACTTGGAGCAGAGGAAGATTTTGGTGTCTTTTTCTTTTGACCAACTAAGATGGGGACGAAACACCGAAGGCACTTTTAACCTCAAAGAAGATGAATGCAGGGCCCTAGGTTTTGATTATCAAAACCCTGATCAAGTTTGGAATGACCTTTGGCAAAACTCACAATGGATGAAAATCAAGTTATTTATGTGGTTGGTTCACCAAAAGAAAATCCTCAGATGGGAGAATCTCCTGAAAAGGGGATTCATTGGCCCATCAAAATGCCATCTATGTGGCTTACAGGAGGAGACAATGGAACATATACTGAACCTCTGCCCATTTACCTCTACCTTGTGGGATTGGGCAGCCTCGGTCTTTAGGCAAACTGACAGGGACAGACTCAGCATCACCAACACTTTAAAGAATTGGAGGAACGACTTCTCAGGTAATGAAATCATTAACAAGGCTTGGACTCTGGTTCCAGGCTTTATTATCTGGGATGTCTGGAAAGAACGCAATGGCAAGATTTTCAAGAACAAAACAGGTTCGACCTAAAATATCATTGTCCAAATTTTACGACAGCTCAAAGATACAGTAGGAGCCCTTATGTGGAAAATTCCTAAGGACCCCCCTTCGCCCCAGGATGCTCGCATATTGCTGCAGTTGGGTCTCCGGTCTCTAGTTCCCCAAGGTGCTGTCAAGGGTGTGAGCAAAACAACTGCTGGTAAAGATATTTGGCAACCTCCTCCTCATGGTTTTTTGAAAATCAATATAGACGGGGCCTCTAAGGGAAACCCAGGGATGGCTGGATTTGGCGGCGTCATAAGAGATGAGCAGGGGCGCATAAAGGATATCTTCCACAGTCATTTGGGGAATGCTACTAATAAGATGGTGGAGCTAATGGCCTTAGAACAGTGCCTGGAAATCTTGATGGAGTCAAATTTATACAACATCATCATTGAAGCAGACTCTGAATTGGTCATTAATGCGGTCAAGAAGATGTGTAATGGAACGACACCTGGAAAAGTGTCGAAACATTGGAGGCTCTCGCAGGTCTTTCAGCGTATTCATTCCCACTTGAAAACCCTAAGAACTGTCAGCTTCATTCATGTGCGAAGAAAAGCTAATATGCTAGTTGATCTTTTGTCGAATGAAAGAGTGCTATGTAAGGCAAACTATATTGGGTACGACTGGGAGTCTATGTGCTCTGGTAAACTGCGTGATGATTGTCAACGATAAGCAGCCAAAGCCATGGAGAATATCCAGACCAATGATGAATGAACAGGAGGAAGACCAACGGGAGAGGAAGGAACGACATAAACCCGAAATGAAGAGAATGATGCACAGGAATCGTTTGATCATGGCGGATCAACGGACATATTTGGGGGAAAATTTTAGCGAGAGTAGGAGCGGATGGAAGTCCTTGAGCCGCGCTGAAGTGCTGCAGTAAATCTTGACCGTCGATCCTTTTTCCACGCATTGATGTCATATTCCATTACGGGGGTTCAACCACTAGTAACCCGCATGCTAGTTTGAATAGCCGCAGACCACTAGATCTAAGTACCCCGTCATCGAATGGATATCGGGTTTTAAGATGGGGGGTAGTTAAGCCGAAGAGCAGACCCGATTTTTTATAGATCACATATTCTTTTTCTTTATCGAGTTTGGAAAGCAGTTAATGGGTGCGCAAGTTCCTGAAGCGATGTTGCGTCAACCGTCGGATCAAGAACTAGATCGACGTCAGAGATTCAATCGCATTTTGTCTTTCGGTAAAAGTGTATGGCCAACGATAAACTCAGTTTTGCGATATTGCGATGTGCCGAGGTTTGCGGGGATGCGATGGACTGTGGACCGTAAGATCAATAGTTTGATCGAATGACGGAGGTTTACTCCCGCATTTGGCAGTTTCAAGGGTTGGCGGCGTGCGGCCACTACGATGTGCAATAAACCGAAATGTGTGATAAGCTGAGATGTGCGATAAGCCGGGATGTGTGATAAGCCGAGTTGTGTGATAAGCTGAGATATGCTGAGGTTTGCGAGGTTGCGATGGACTCTCGCATTTCACAGTTTCAGATGTTGGTGGCTTGCAGTCAATGCAAGGTGCAATAAGCCGAGATTGGGAGAAAGAGTATTATTTTTTTGTTTTTGTGTGTGATGTTTGGGGTATTGATGACCTTGTTGCTTGTTTTAATCAACAGGCCTGTCTTTTTCTGGTGTTTACACTTGTAAAGACGTTGTACCATATGTAATCTTGTTTTTGATGTTAATTGAAGGCACCACTCTTACTTGACCAAAAGAAAAAGGTGTTTGTTTCGTATAATATTGGAAAAAGCCTTTTACAACAAGGTTCCAGGTTCATGAACTTTGTGTAATCTCATGTTCTATTTTAATTAAAAAAACCAGTAAATTGATATCCATGAAGCAAAAATCTATGTGTCATTTTAAGAACATAATGAGCAAAGGATAATATTTTATGTGTTGAGTATGGTTTACAAACATTGATGGACTCTATGGTGAATTTTTTTTTTTGGATTCATATCACATTAACTATTTTATAATCTCGACGTTTTGAACCAGCAACTGCGGTTCATCTTCAGGATGACAGATTTCCTCTGTTGTAATTGTTTTATCCATTGCTGGTGTATAACCATTTGACAAAATGTTCCTAAGTGAATTTTAAGTGTTATTGTTCATTTCTTGACTGATTGGGTGTTCCACTGAAGAGGGGACATCAAAATGTTCTTAATAATAATTGGATTTATAAGTTAGGGACATTACAACAATATGGTTACATATTGTGTTTAGGTATTGGGTTGGTATAACAAATTGTGAGGATAAAGTGTGACAGTCAGAGTGCAATCTTCCTAACAAATAACCCAGCATATGATTCTAAGATAACACATACTGATGTTTAGTAGTACTTTGTTAGAGATATGATTAAAGAAAAGAAGGTATTGTTGGTGAAGGTGGACACTTTGAATAATGTTGCAAGTTCATTGACAAAATTTATAAGTGTTGAGAAGTTCTCTTCATGTAGAGAAACAATGGGTATTATTGCCCTAGATTCCTAATCATGTACTCCTACAACCCCATGTGTGTAAGAAAACAAGAAGTGGGAGAATGTTGGATATGTGTTATGTTATTTGCACAACAACCTTCACTGCATTGTGCTCACTGGGGGGTTGCAAGGGGGTGAAAACCCCCTTGCATAGGGGTTAGGGGCAATGACCACAATTCTTTTTAACATTTTTTTGCATAATTTTCCACATGGTTTTTTCCTTTAGTGAGTTTGTGATGGATGGCAGTTTTGCCCATAGTTTTATAGTTTCGGGTAAGGAACTAGGATTGTATTCTAATCCATGGTAAATAGATTGATAGTTTATGGATGTCGTGGAATATATATATTTTATTGTAATACTAAATAGAAGAACATTTATTGAAAAATCTCTCTAGTTTTCTCGATTTTGGTTTTCCATGGTAACATTCGTGTTAATGTGTGTGTTTTACATTACATCTTTTATGATTTTATCAAAAATCTATTTGAGCATTAATTGTACATGGCTAAAACCTACAAATATCCCAACATATTAATATTTCATTGATATTAACAAATTAAAAAATAGAAATTTAAATTTTAAAAGTTTAAAAATTAAATTTTATTTTCCAAAAAAATCAATTTAATATTTAGTGTTTTTTTTTTTAATTAACTGGATAGATTGTTTGAAAAAATCAATAGGTCAAAATTTTTGACTTACCATATAACCCGTTAAACAAATATAACAAATTGGAGAATAAATCACATAATTTTTGAGTTTTCATTTCATTAAATTGCAAATGTATTTTTAATAAATTTAAACAATATTATCCGGTATGTGTGAGGGATTTCAAATATGTGTAGATTGGAATCCACGAATAAATTAATGATAATTTATAAATTATTTTAAGACAAAGTAATAATAATAATTTAATATATTGAAGACACATTTAAAATAATAATAACATACGTTTTCTACAGAAAGAAAACCAGAGGATTCAGTGTGTTGTTGGTATATGAACACAAAGAACAACTATATTATTTGACGTCAAATGTAAATGAAACTAAAAGAACGTGCACAATGTCGACGGTTGACAGTGTGAAGACTATATTTACTTCGTTATCAAGGTTGATAATTGGATAGTTGTTACTAGTAGAATTTCCAGGGTTCCAATCCGTGGAAGGAACAAAAGGTGATTCCGTAAGAGGAATAATGCAGTTTTTTTTGTAGGCTAATGTATGATTCTTTAATATATAAATCGCGGAAACTATGTACAATGAAAAACAGTGACCCCTGCCCCGAAGGGAAACCAGGGAAAACACCAAAAAACATCCATGTCCACACCTGCCCCGAAGGGAAACCCAGCAAAAACACCTAAATTCGGCCATGTCCACACCCGCCCCGAAGGGAAACCAGGCAAACTTCAAAGGTAAGTATGTAAACTACGTGTCTGAGAAAGAAGTAAAATACTACAGTTCAGCCATATCAAAACGATGCTTAGAAAAACTACACTAAGATTGCAAAAAGTAAGAACAGGCTACTGCGTCTTATCTTCCTGCAGAAGATCCGGATCCACCTTGACAATGCCTGCAACGCGAATGAGCCGAGTCAACTTATCCAGCTTCCTATCCTGCATCATAAGAGTAAACTCAAGGTTCTTCAGTTCTTTTTGCAGATTGCCTTGGGCAATGTCCACCATCTCTGCTGCTACCTGTTCCATGGACTTGGCAAGCAGACGCTTAAGACCCCAATAAACATGAAGGGACTGCTTATACAGCGACATTCTCCCCCTGGTGTGGCCGGGGTCAGGGAGATAAAGCTCCCAATCCTCCATCTCCGGATCGGATTGCTCCTGCAGGGCCTCCTCCTCAAGATGGTCGACAATCCGCCGAATTTTTGGATGAGTATCATGCAGATAGGCACGCTCTGCTTCCGCCAGTCTTCGCTGGATATCCCTCTTTCCTCGCCCCCGTCCCGGAATCCCTGCACTATCTCCTTCCTCCCGGCCAGGACCACGACCCCTTCCTCGGCCCCTACCTCGTCCCTTCCGACCTCTGCCGCGCCCGCGCCCACCACGGACTACTTCGGCATCAACATCCTCAGGCCTACTATCTTCTTCATCTACATCTTCAGCCGCTCCAATCTCAGTCCGCCGCAACCACTTGCCAACCTTGCCACCCGTAGGCATTCGGCGAGATGCAACTCCAGACCTCTCTCCTGCGGGGTCACCCAAATCTGCAGAGTCCTCAGAGAGGTCTATAGGGATATAGCGCAGACCTTCATCCTCGGCCTGCATCCCCAGAGGCAGTCCCTGACTGCGCGTTCGTCGGCCCTCAGAGGGAAGTGCAGCCATACTTGCAGAGAACGCAATTTCGAAAGTCCACAGAAAAAATAGGCGAGACGTTAAACTAAGAAGCCTAATAGAAGCGCGGCGGAAGAAGCCAGTTGCATGGAAAGTAATACCTGTCCACCACCCTCGATCATCTTGGTAAGTACTGTCGTTTGCACACGTCGCAGGAGGAGAGCTGGGATATGATGTGCAGTCTGTCCTGCCCATGCCACCACATACCCACCACTGTACCCAAACTGCCGTCAATCTGGAGGAGGGCAGTTCCGCGCATGTCATCAATAAATTAAGCTGCCAGGTGGTTTGCAGAGTCGTACCCCCCATGATCATTATATTGTGAATGTTATGCTGTCTTGTCGCCCCCCATGGCCTCATCATTATCCTGGCGGAGGATGGCGGCCAGCTCACTCCAGCGTTGGTCGTGATGGAAGGAGCCCCAACTACCATCCAGCACACTACCTGAATCAGCAGTAGCCCAGTTGGCCAAGTAGTCTGCCGCCCGATTGCCACGGCGCAACACATGAGCAAGTGTTATGTAATCAATCCTTCGCAGTTGCTCCTCAATATCCTGTATAATAGCAGCAACCCGCCAGCTCTTGGCAACTTGATCCCACGGCTTTCCGCACTGTAGTTTCCTCAGCATGTCAATAACGAGTTGGGAATCCCCCTCCACAACGAGATTGTGATAACCATTCCTCACTGCTATGCATAGCCCATGGTATACACCCCAAAGCTCGGCCTCATTATTTGACAGCTCCCCTCCCCACTCCGCATATATCCAACGCGTCCTCCCGTAGCTATCACGGAAAACTCCGCCCCAACCCGCCTCCCCTGGATTACCCTTGGAGGCACCATCGAAGGATAACTTAATTTGGTGCTCAACGGGAAGCCGAAAGAAGCTGGGGCTCTGCAAGCGTGGTCGACGGAGCCGATCATTGTTTGGGTAGAGCAACGTAGAATCGATGCCCAATTTGAGTAAGATTCGCTGCTCAGCCAGATTTAATTGCCAGTCCTCCTCTGCCCAGGATTCGGAAAGGACCGTTTCCTTAAGCGTCCTACAGATCACCTCCCAAATTGCAACCTCGCAGCAACTACGCCCCTGAAAAATTCGGCGATTCCGTTCCTTCCACACCTCCCAGAGGACGAACCCCAACGATAAACTCCATAACCTGCGAACAATTTTACTGTTAAAATGTCCCATTCCCCATTGTAAAATGGTTTCACGGATATTGTTGGGGTCTCTATGCAAGTAACCAAAAAGGTTCCTAATTTCCTCCCACAAACTTTGGATATACAAACATCGATTCAGCAAATGCTCTTGTGTCTCATATTCCTTATGACAGAGAGAGCACGAAGAAGGGCCGATCATACCACGTTTCTGGAGATTGTCCCACGTTAAGATCCTGCCACGGCACACCAGCCATGCAAAAATTGTCACCTTAGGCCACCATTTTACTTGCCAGAGTTTTTGCCACGGTGTTGGATCAACCATGGCATCACCCTTTGTTAGCCAATAATAAGCCTCCTTCACCGTAAACATTCCTTGCGGAGCTTTCCCCAGCGAAGGAGATCATTGCCTGGACGTATCCGAATTTTCCGCATATCTAATTCCCTGAGATATATTTGTTGGGTGTCCTGATGAATGCGCGCATTCCAATCTGAAGGATTCTTCCATGCACGCCATACCTCAGTTTGTCCTGCCGGGCGCCAATAGTCCTGAACACATACAAGGCCTGCCTGATGTGCACCGTCCTGTAAGGCATGCAAAGTAGGGTGACTAGCCAGCTTGGCCCTTTGCTGCCAAGCATCCAGCCAAAAACGAGCAAAATTCCCACTACGTATTTCCCAGAATGCTAAATCTCGAATCAAATTGCTGTTATGGCGAGCAAGCTCCCAAATGTTCGATCCCCGTGGAGTATCTTCAACACGGAGACGGCCTTCAACCGTGGGTGGCATCCGATATTTATGATTCCAGATTCGTTTCCAGATATCCCCACCCCCCTGCACCCATCTCCACCACAACTTTGCACCTAAAACCTTATTGACAAACTCCAAATCCCTGATACCGAGACCACCCTCCTCTTTACGTTTAATTAGCTGTTGCCATGAAACCAATGTCCATTTGCGTTGCTGATTGGGCCCTTCCCAGAGAAATTTACGAAAGAGTTCCCTCAACTTCCCGAAGACTGCCTTAGGAGCAGGCATAATGGATAATGGATAGATAGGAATGGATAACAGAACTGATTTTAAAAGGACAACTCGACTGGCAAAATTCAATATTCTGAACGACCAATTTTGCAATCGCTTCCTAATTCGATCAACAATAGGTTGCCAATTCTTAATCCGCAATGAATTAAGATCTAATTGTAGACCTAAATATTTAGTAGGTAACTCAGCCAGCCGGAAACCGAGCTGCCGAGTTAAGTGAACCTTAACAGCAGCTGGCGTATTAAAAAAGAAAGTACAAGATTTATCATAATTGATGGCCATACCTGAAGCTGACATGAAGGCCTCTAACACTCGCTGAAAGCCCCGTACCTCTCGGAGTGATGCCTCGCCAAACAACATTATATCATCAACAAATTGCTGATGTGTGATGACAAGGTCAGGGCCCCATAATCTAATACCTCTGAGTCCGCCTGTCCTGACCTCCGTCTTGATTTGCCTGCTTAGCCCTTCCAGTGCCAGGATGAACAAGAAAGGTGAAAGAGGGTCTCCCTGTCGGATACCCCGTGAAGCCTTAAACAGAACCGTAGGTATCCCATTAAGCAATATGGAAAAAGTCGGAGTGGAAACCAAGTTTAGAATCCAAAGTATCCATCGATGGTCAAAACCGTAGGCTGCAAGGATTGCTCGCAAATAATCCCAATTCAAGCGATCGTATGCTTTTGATAAATCCAGCTTCAGGAGCATGCCTGGTCGCTTTCGCTGTTTTAAAGAGTGTATCACCTCCTGGGAGACCACAATGCCATCCAAAATTTGCCTGCCCTCAACAAAACCTGTCTGCTCAGGCGCAATCAATGTGGGGAGAAGAGGCTTCAACCGTTTCGCTATCACAGTAGAGATGATCTTATAAAGTACATTGCATAGGGCGATTGGTCTGAATCCCTGTGGTTCATCCGATGACTGAGCCTTAGGGACCAAAGTAAAGAAAGTAGAGTTGAGAGCTGGCCTGACTTGCTGGCGTAGTTGGGATTCCTCCACCACTGCCAAGATATCTGGCCCTAGGAACCTCCAACAGGCCTGAAAAAATTCAATGGTATAGCCATCAGGACCTGGAGCCTTATTTGTAGGCATGTTCATCACAACCTCTTCGACTTCTTCGAGGGTGACAGCCCGCATTAATGCCCTATTCTGGTCAGCTGTAACAGTTCTTGGGATGTGTCGACAGATGTTAGTGATAGCCTCCCAACGATCTCGCTGAGTCTCCTTGAGAACCCCCTGGAAGTAATCAACTAGAGTGTTCTCAATGTCAACCTGCTCCACCACCCGTTCCCCTGCTGCATTCTTAAGAGAGAAAATCCGATTTCTATGTCTGTGCTGAATCATGGATTGTTGAAAAAATTTTGTATTCCGTTCACCTTCTCGCAACCACCGAACCCTAGATTTTTGACGCCATAAAATCTCTTCCTGTTTACGACGCTCCTCTAACTGACTTATGAGACTTCCTTCCTCCCGACTGATAGCGTCATCACGGCCATTCACTATGATTCGTTGCTGTAAGAGCTCCAAAGCTTCTTGTAAGCGCTGCTTAGCTTCGTGTATATTGCCAAATTCTTGGCGATTCCAATCCTTAATGTTCTGCTTGAGTTCTTTAAGCTTCAGTTGAACGGTATGCATACTTCCATTTCCACTACTGGTACTTTGATTCCACCACAATTCCAGTCGTTGAACAAATTGAGGATCACGTAACCAAAAAGATTCAAAACGAAAAGGTTTTTTGCCTTTGATAGTCTTAATGTCTACCTCTAAACGGATGGGCCAGTGATCGGAGCCAATGCTCGGGAGAATGGTAGATTCAATGAAAACATCCCGATTTAAGATGGACTCTGATAATAAGAAGCGGTCGAGACGAGAGGCAATTTGATGCTGGCCGCCACGCCGATTATTCCAAGTATGTGTTCCATTGATAGTGTGAATATCCACTAAGTGTAACTCTCTGATAAAATCATTAAAATCGTCCATGAGTGCATCCTCTCGCCTAGCCCCTCCTCGCTTTTCAGCTAAATTTCGAATGAGATTAAAATCACCCCCAAGCATCCAAGGAATATTCGGCAAAAGGCTCCTCAGAGTATGGAGGTTCCGCAAGAACCCCTGCCGTTCCTGATGAATATGAGGCCCATACACCCCTGTGAATAAAATATGCTCCCCCATTCCGACGAGCCGAAACACTCCTGAAAGAATACGGGGAAGAGAGTACCAATGTTCAAAAATTACCACGTCTGGGTTCCATAATACTGCTAGTCCCCCTGCTGTGTCTACTGCGTCGAGAGCCATAACCTCATAACCAAGTTTTAATTTCTTAACAACCTCGTCCATCTGCTGACTTTGCATCTTCGTTTCCTGAAGAACCAAAATACACGGTTTGTCTCTCAGAATTCGCTCCTTCAAATATCGTTGTTTCCCACGACTGTTAAGTCCCCTTATATTCCAGCTTAATACAATCATTTAAGATTTCCGAGGGTTTGGGACGAATACCTCTGACAGAGGTATCACCTTTCCAGAGTTTACCAGATTCTCACCGACGGCTTGAATGGATTCATTTAACGTGCGACGCCCTTTCTTCCGACCGAGCTTACCTGAACTATCCCCTTCCTGAGCATCAGGCAGGAGCCGCACATCGATACAGCCAACCGTCTTCTCCTTGTAGCGTTGAAAAGTGTCCTTGTACAGTTGTTTCTCATTCTCTGGTATGAATCGTTCATCCAATTTCTTCCACTCCGTAAGCAACCTTTTAAGAATAGATTCCTCCTCGTTACCCACGAACTTGACAACATCCTGGCCCTCTGAAGGTGGAGCAATAGAAGTTTCAGCACGACTTTTATCAGCGCCTTCCGAATCCCGACTAGGACTTCTACTCTTCCTCTTGCCATCCTTGATAATTTCCATCGGTGCACTGACATTACTTTCCAAATCCCGTCCAGGGAGGGTGGTGGCCAGACCCTGATTACCGTCAACCACATCGGTTTGGAGAATAGAAAACTGATTGGGGCTAACTGGGAGGGTATTGCTGTCCGGGGTATGCACCTTGACATTCCCAGTGGGTGGGCGCCGTTTCCTCTGTACCTCTTGAAAGCCTGATGCATCCCCCTGTTTGCGTTCACTGGATGGAGCAGTAGCAGTGTTGTCCTTGGAAGGAGGTGGGTTATTATTCCTCGGTAGGTCAACCCCCTGTGGGCAATCCCTAGCAAGGTGACCGTAGACATGACAGCGCCGACAGCGAAACGGAATGTGCTCATAGTCAATAGGTTGCAACCAAATTTCATCCTGATACTCCAGTTCAATATAATCAGGTAAGGGAGCTGAGATGTCCATATACACGCAAATGCGAGCGTACGAAGTATATTTGCCTCTCTTTGTAGTCTCAGCCACCTTAACAAACGAGCCTATGGAGTTGCCAATCCCTTCTAAGATTTCAGGATCCCAGAATTCATCAGGGAGGCCAAAGAGACGAACCCAGAGCGGCGCCGCTTTGATTTGCTCAGCCTCCGGATTGTACCTGTCCTCCCAATACCGTATAAACAAGCCGGCATTGTTCATAAAATAGGGACCCTCTTCAAACACCGTTGCCTTGTCCTGCAAATTGGCGAAAATAACCGTAAAGAACCCTTTTGCACCTAATTTAAGATCAATGTGGCCGCGTGGTTTCCATCGCTGTTGGATCCATCGCAGGAGATCCCGCTCAGAAGGCCAATACCCAATGAATTTACAAATCAACGCATGGTCACGCATATAACAGCGATAATCCTCCAACTTGTGACTCGGAATAACATACCTGGGTTTCTTTTCGGCCCGTGGAAGGCATTTATTCACCAGCCGTGCCTGCCACTGGTGCCCCATGACTGGTACTCCATCGTCATCCTCGTGAAACGGTTCTTTCCCGCGGCTGGTACTGGACTGCCCCGCCATGACATCCCGAAAGGAAGGGGTTTCACCCTTCCCCTGCCGTGTAGCCATAGCAGTCCTCAAAATCTGTCAGATATTCCCGTGTGCACAAATGCGGATTGATAGTGTGCATTTACGTATAAGGCGGTGATGGTTGCGAGCAAATCTCATTGAATAGGAATAATGCAGTTGAAGATGATTGGCTGATGTCATTTTTGTGAAAACTAGAGTTTTACTGGTGGAGTTAAAACAAAAATTTAACTGTGCAAAGAAAAAAAATTTAACAATATTTTTCTATAACGTATGGTTTGTTTTGCATATTCACACACCCTACATACATTTATAGTTTGATAAAATTACATCACGTTGGTCTCGCAATTTCAAATCAAATTTCGAACTAAAGGTTATCACGCCTATTTTTCAAAAAGGAAGGAGAGAAAAAAGAGACTGGTCCAATCGTGGATTCACGTTATTTTGACAGGTATGACACAAATAATGAGAAATATGGAAAAATGACACGTCAGAGAATGTTGTTTTTTGATTGAATTTTAAAAGTGGCTGGAATTTGGGTCAAAAAATTTCAAAAAATCTTGTAGAGGCGGTGTTTGAATAGTTTTTTTTTTATGGTGGAAATGGATTCAGCACCATCAAAAAGGTCTAGAACACCTAAAATTTTTAAATTTAACAAATATAACTTGGATTCACAAAAATCTTTCCCAAATTTTCTTTAAATATAACTAGAATTTCCATAACTTTCTGGACAATTCCTCTGGTTAGTTAGACTACGGCTTTTTGATTTTCCATAGTAATTCTACAACCAAAATCACAATCAAACACGTCACCAGAAAAAGGTACAGCATTCTATCCCATGGAAATCTGGAATTTCAGGGAATGCCGTCATCAAAATTCTGGAACGGTGACTTTCAAAGAAAACTGCCACGTTACATGTTACTCATCACTTGTTTTATTATTTTTTTAATTGTGTAAATTTAAAAACATATTATTGAGTAGTGAGGTTTATTGAGTTGAAAAGTTTATTTTGTAATAAGTATGAAGATAATGTGTAATTTTTTTTTTTTTTAAAAGAATATTTTGAATGAAAAAATATTATGGATTATAATAAAAATAATGAGAGTTTACAGATAATCTCTATTTTAAAAAATATTTTAAATGAAAAAATATTGTTGGTTATAATAAAAACAATGAAAAATTACAGATGGTTAATACTTTAAATGAAAACACATTGTTGGCTATAATAAGAACAATGAAAAATTATAGATGGTTAATATTTTAAATGAAAAAACATTGTTAGCTATCATAAAAACAACAAAAAAATTACAGATAGTTGTTGTTAATAAATAAAGTTATAGAATATTATATAGTTATGTTTTCATTGTAATAAAAATATTTGAAAGAATAATTTATTTGATTAAAAAATATTAAATTAAATAATTTAAAATTATAATTTAAATAACTAATAGAAATTCGCTTACAAAATTTTTAATAATAATTTCAAATATTTTTTAAATGAAATATAATTTTTATATTAATAAAAAAAAGTATTACATAGATTTGAATAAGTTTTATACTGATTTTAATGTACATGAATAATCACCCATGAAAGTAGAAAAGTGAAAAAGAAAGGACCTCCCATCATAAGGTTTGAAAGATGTGAAAATCCAAATCCGGGAATAAATCATATATTAATCTTAACGTACTTCGAATATTGTGAGTCACCATGATTACATCTGATGGAGAAGTGGATTACGGGTTTCCATGGGCTCAATTCAATGGATGAGTCACACGACAAGAAACGGTGGGAGACGTGTTTCCAAAAGGAAGGAAGAAAGAAGTGGCGACGGACCATTATTATTATTATTAAGATGAGAGTTGGTGGGAGTTTAGCTTCGCTGTCAAAGTTTTGTTGGTGGGAGTTTATCTTTGCTTTTAAATTGTAGGGTTTCAATGTTTTGTTTCAAAAATATATGTGAATCTGAAGCCACACTGGGATACAAATATTATTAAATTACTAAGAATGTTTAATTTATTTAAAGACAGGTTAGTTTTATTTACAGAACTCAGAGTAAATTCACTATTTTCAATTTTCATTTTTATTTCGATAAAAAAATACATTGAAATAATTTATTTAAACACATGCTAGGTTTATTTACATAACTAAAAGTAAATTCATTATTTTCAATTTTCATTTCTATGCTTTTATTTTGTTTATATTCAATAAAAATTACATTTAAATATTTACAATAAAGTTTACAAAATTTTACTTTTTCACTGAGAATTTATAATTTTTTTGTATTTCTTATAAATTTTAATTTAATAATAAGTAATCAAATTTTGTTGTTACATTTATTATCACATTTCATGCCCACATTTAAAAAGCAGTATGAATATTTAATGCGACAGGGTTATATTTATAGATTCATATTCAAAAGTGTTTGATATGGTATTGTTGAAAATGATTATATTAAAAGTTTAACTTTTTATAATTATTTTGATTGTATCATTGTATTTTACTATATTATTTATTTTTAATAATAATTTTAAATTATTTGATTCATAATAATTGATGATGATGATGATGGTTAACGTCCACTAAGACCAAATTTTGGTTTATTGGACCTAAAGAAACGAATTATTTAGTTTGATTTAAGATTTTATTCGTATGCTCAAAAAGCTTGGAAAGAAGCCTTCCGAGCTCACTATAATTTTGACATCGTCAGTATTGCAACAAAGATTTTGAAACTAAGATCTAATGTGGTTGTACGCGGGGCACTCTAAGAGAAAGTGATTTTCATCCTCGATGTTCGTATTCTCACCGAGATGGAAAAACCTTTGCATCCATGGTGTTTTAGGAATTGCTCATTGACCCGTTTCACTATGGAGCTCATGAGAGTTCGTTCTAATCTTGGCTATATTAATTTTCTTCTTTGAGTTAGTTAAAATAGAGAGATACTTTTGATCTTCTAGGGTGGGTTTGATGACCTCCTTATAATATCTTAATTTTCTTTTAGTTGCTAAATCTTTCTCACACCACATTTTTTCTTTGAACTTAGAAGTAACAATATTTTTAATGTTCTTAATGTTTTGCAATGCAACATTCTCATCAATCTCTCAATGGTTTAACCAGGCTTTGATGTCTTTATACCAACCTCGTTTGAGCCTTAGGTGGTTTTGGCTGGAATTTAAAGCTAGCTTAGGAAGTCTATATTCTCCTATGTTACTGAGTTTTTGCTTGTACAACAGAAACCTAGTCATAGCTAGGCTCTCAATAGGGGAAAGACCCACTTTTATAAGGAGAATAGGATAGGGTGTGTTGCTTTTAATTTTGAGGTTATACGTTATAAAACGCTTCTGGATTTGCTCAATCTTTCTCCAGGATTCTTTAGAGATGCTACAACCCCAAACCTCACATCCATATAAGATAACCAGAGAGAGTAAAGTTTCAAAGAGGAACTTCTTTCTATCCCACGTTATGAGGTTTGCCGTTTTACAATTATTTTCAAGACCAAAATAAGCTTTCCATCCCCCATTAATCATTTTCTCAATGCTATAGTTCCAGTTGAGCTTGTGATGAATATCAATTCCTAGGTACTTATAGGAAGACACTTCCTCCAAGTTACTATTGTGTTACATAAAATTAGCAAGTGTCCTTCTTGGATTTGATAATCATAACTTTTGTTTTGTCAGTGTTAACCATCATACCCATGGTAGAGCAGAAATCCTTAAGAAGTCTAAGTTGCTTATCAAGATTAGATGGGCACCTTGCGAGAAGAACAATATCGTCAGTGCAGAGAAGAAGGATGATGACTATCCTAGCTAAGATCGTGCCAGCACATCCTGCTTCCTCTAAACAACCTTCTAGCTTGTCGATGTAAATGCCAAATAGGGTAGGGGAGAGGGGGTAACCTTGCTTAACTCCGATATTACACTTAATATCTTTCGACCACCCCTAATTGTTTTTTAACTTGGCAATTACATTCTCATATAACCTTATAGCGGCAGCTCTCAACTCAAAAGGAACCTTTAGCTCTTCTAATCTGTTCCAAAGGTTGTTTCTAGGAACTATATCAAAATCCTTTCTAAAGTCCACAAAGCAACAAAAGAGATTGGATTTATCATTGCGACATTCCTCCACAATGATCCTAAACGTAATGAGGTGGCATGTTGTTGAGTGCTTCTTTCTAAAACCTGTTTGGCCTTTAGCTCGCTTACCTTCACTTTCAAGCCATATGCTCAACTTCCTTTCCAAAATAATACCATATAACTTGGCTAGGAGAGGGTTGATCATAATTGTCTGATAATTAGAGGGGTTATTTCTCTCCTCACTTTTAAAAATAGGGATAATGAGGCTTTGAGTCCATGGTTTAGGGAACCGTTGCTTGACTGCTTGATTGAAAAGCTTGTCAATGTGGGGGATGAGGACATGACCTCCAATTTTTAAGATTTCCGCTTGGTAACCTTCAAAGTCCCTTAGCTTTCCCATTAGCCAAGCGATTAACCCAAAATCAATGTCTTCTAATGAGAAAACTTATTTCGTTGTGAGCAGGGTTTCAAAGTTATCCATGACATTTGGAGATTCATAAAGCTTTTTAAGATAGGAATTCCAGTCGTGTAAAGCAATTTTATTATTATCTTTAGTTTTCCTAGTTAGAATCTGCCTCCAGAATTTCTTATGAGCTACCTTAAAGAGGTGTAAGAGATTCTCTTGTCTTTTACGAATATACTGCCTTTTTTCCCTTTTAGTTAGGGCTTTGTATATTTTTATCTTGCTAATTTTAAGAGATTCATCAACAACTTCCTTAATTGCTCTCCTCACACTTTTACAATCTTTGTCATACCATGGGTTGGTTTTGCTATTTTTTTTATTACTTGAAACTTCAATCGAGAACTTGTTAATAGAATGTGAGAGGGTTGTAGTAAAATTATGATAGAGATCTTCTATGTTGTCTATACTAGATAAAGGAAGCAAATTAGTTTTGAATTCATTTAGATAGAGATATTTTTTGTTTCTATCAAAGATTAACTTCTTTTGGCTATAAGGATTATCTTCTATGGGATCTCTATGCATGACAAAATTGAGAGTTATAAGTAAAGGCCCATGATCAGAGTCAGGCTCGTGGTCGTTGAAGATGTCAAAATTTGTTATTTCGTTGTATAGAGGGAGATCGAAGATAACATAGTCTACTACGCTGCTACCAAGCCCATGGATGCAAGTCATCTGGCTAAAATTGGGCCACTTCTTTAGACCGTTGCAAATTATGAGATCCTTAGCACTACAGAGCTTGACTAGCTCCGACCCAAACAAATTCTTCTTGAGGTCTTCATAGCTCCTTTTGTATTGGCTAGCCAGAGGAAGGTCCTTGTCTAACCAAAGAGGATTAAGGTTGGAATGATTGCTTAGAAGAATAGCTTGGTTGCTTGAAGTTGAGCATTAAAGTCACCCATTAAAAGGAGATTTCCTTCATTCCTTATGCTAGAAATATCATTCTCTAAACCATTGTAAGGACTATTTTTATCTAGAATTTTTTTCTTATAGAAATTAGAATTGATGGGGGGGGGGGAATAACAGATTGCTATATAGGTATTTTTATCATAAATGTCAGTAATTTCTATCCAACTATATTGGTTGTAAGGGTCATTTTTATAAATCCTAGCATGGGGAGATATGTTCTTCTTAATGTAATAAGCTATACCCCCAATGCCTCTACGAGAGGATCTCTTATTCCAGGTAGACCATACTGAAAATCCATCTATGTTAGGGACCTTAGATTCTTCGTGTTCCCAAGTTTCAACAAGCAAAATAATATCAACATCATTCGAGATCCGACTTAGCTTGGGTCCTTTGTTCCATGGAAAGCCTCGAGAGTTCCAAGAAAGAATCCAAAGCATGTTGAATTGCTATTTATTATTATCTTTTTGGTTTTTATATCAAATAACGACTTTTCTATTTCTTATTATTGCCCACTTTCCTTCCTTCCTAGCTTCTTTTACCTTTTGAACCTCCTTTCTCAACTATGCTTGATATTTTGGAATGAGATCTTCATTTATAAATATTCTCGTTCGTTTTAGATTTGAGGTTTTACTAAGTATGTCATACTTATGGTCAGTAGAGTTCACCTTTATTCGCATCATCCTTCCTTTATTCTCAGTTAGTTTCCCCAACCTTGTTGCTTCTGTGAGACACGTTGTTTCAATTTGTAATCTGTTATGTAATTCTATCTGGGCTATGGCTAAAGTATCATCATCTACCTCCTCTCTCAAACCTAAGATTATAAGGTTCAAGGCCCTTTTGTTAAGCCCATAGTCTAATTCTATCAATTTTTTCATTTCATCTTTAATTGGTTTGATATTTAATTTACCTGCCACACTATTTAGGGTGAGGCGGCTATTAACTTTTTCTTCTAGCTCTTTAATCATGTCCTTCATTTTAAGACTCTAAAGTATCAACATCTACTTGCTGTGATGTTTGGTTTATATCTTGGTTTTGTTTTTCTATAACCTGCAACCTAGTCTCCATTGCCTCCATCTTATTCTCCAATAGTTCTATTTTATTTTCTATTTGCCCTTGGATCTTGTCTTCAAGATATGTGAATTTAGTTTCCAGCATGGCTGCTAACTTTGTTTATAGCTTGACTTCTCTTTCTTCTCTATGTTTCTCTAAAGACTATATACTCATAAAGGCTCTATAGTGTAACTGTGCTAGGTCTACCTTTGGTAATTTTTGGTAATTGTGGTGAATTATTTATACTTGAAAATATATGAGCAGATATGTATTAGAAAAATATATGAGCAGAGATGTATTAGAAAAATATAAGGAATGTGTGCACCTGATATTAGCAAGATGGGCCGCAGAAGCACGTGCCCCGGATTGTTTTTCTATTACCATAGATCGTGAATTATTACCGTAAAGAGATCGTAAATTATGACCGCAGAGATCATAAATTATTACCAGAGAGAGATTGTAAATTATTACGGTAGAGATCCTATCGTAAATTATGACTGTGGGTAAATTATGAACAGAAATCGTAAATACATGATCCTAAATTAATTATAACTGCAGGTAAATTATGACCAGAGATTGTAAATACATCATCCTAATTACGACAAAGAGATTGTTATTGGACAAAAAAAATTAAACAAAATTAAATGTTATTGGAAAAAAAATCTTCAATAATAACTAATTTTAAACCATAATAATAAACCATAACTTTAAATTATTTGATTCATAGTAATTAAAAAGTTTAAAAGTTATTGCATAGAAAGTCCTCATTAATAATTAATTTTAATCAATAATCATCTTTTTTCCAGGATTTTTTTTGAGTAAAACCATTGGAGAGTGAAATTTTTCAGTAAGTCACTACTTCCCTCCGCCAGTCGCCCTCCGGGGAATAGAAGAGTAAGAGTATTAGATTGCCCTCGTCTACCTGTTATGGATGGATTCCATTTCCTTTTCAGAAGTACCTCTCCGATGTTGATGTCTACTGCTCCTACTTTCCGTGTTTGCTGCCGTTTTGGACACGTGTCCAAGAGATTGTCAAATATTCCAAGAAGACAGTACGCGTTGAGTACAGCGATATGTGTCCCACTTGAAAGTAGAGGACCTGCAAATATAATTACTGAAGACGGATAGCAACGGGGTGGGGTGAAAATCTCATCCATTAGTGTACGCCCATACCTTGGAGATCTTGGTTGGAATTTTGGAGTGGCGGTACGTCGGTTTTAAACTTTTTCAGATTACAAATTTCGAATTTTCTTAAAATCTTTGAAATAACAAATGAGACTGACCAGCCATCCGTTTTGTCATTTTTTAATTTCAAAAAATATATATATATATATTTATGAAAATGGATTGATGTTGCGCAAAATTTACAGAATCCAAAGTACAAATCACTTGAGAACTGAAAGGTGCGTTGATGTAAGTTTTACCCAATTTGGACAGACGAGCCCATCAGTATGTAGGTGGGAGTGGACCAATACTTCAAACTGCGCCTTTTTCTGCCGAGGGATTTCAATTTATATATTAATTTTAAAAACCCCACAAAATCATTTAAATACGTGGCATTTCTAATTTCCACGCATAGTTATGACACACGGCGCATCGTGCGTTTCGGGTCGACATTTTTGTTTGCCTGTGGCTTTTATATTTCCGACACGAATCAATCAACGGGTATACCATTTTTGGGCCTAAAAATGAAAAATTAAAGTAGCTCAGAGTTTCACATTAGCTTTAAGCTTTATGAATCTTAAAACTTTGTGTTCAGTCTTTTCTTGGGTTTTCTTTTAACTTATACATAAGATGCTGAAAAAGATTGCTTATTTCCTTTTTAATCAATTGAGGAATTTAAAATCTCATATAAGGCCAGGTTTAAACTGTATATGGTTAATTGGATTAGTTTATATTATATAGTATTCAGTTTTCTTTTCATTTTAAATTATTTGAAAAAATAATAATTAAGATTTCGGTTTTATTGAAATTTTGATTTATTGGATCGTAGATTCGGAAGAAGATTGCTTATTTGACTCTCATTTACATTTATTAGATTTTAGATTTGGAATATGATGATTACTTCTTTTTCCATAAATTACGGAATTTAAAATCTCAAATAAAGTTGGCTGGGATTGTAGATCTAGATATTGATAATTGAATTGAATTTAAATATTTGGAAAGAATCAAATTCCCATTAGAATTTTGATAACGAAATTTTGAAAAAAAATTACATTTAAAATATTTTTATTTTTATTTTTTTAAAATATGAGATCCTTTTTTTTTTTCAGAGGAAAAAAATATGATGATATTATATATAATGCGCAAATACAAAATGTCATCTGAAGCTGGCCATCAGACAGGCCAATAGAAAAAGAGCAGAAGAGTATAACATTACACATAATCCGAGATTAAGTGACCAACAGGCAGGCCAATAACAGCTTATAAAGATGACCGTGAAACGCGATACGTCCTGTAAACAGAATAAGACATCTACCCGTTGACCAATAGGCAGCATAAAGGAGGACGAACCGATAAGATCGAAGAGGATGAACCTGTAGCCTTGACCTTGAAACGCGATATCTCTCCTGGAAAGATATGAGATCCTTACACCTTGACTTTGTGGAAAAAGGCCCTACTTAAATATTCTAATGATATATTGAAAAACTAGCTAATGTAAAGCAACCCAATAAACACCTTGGAATCCTTCCCCATTAATGCTATAACCAGACTTAAGTTTATCGGAAAAGACAATGCAAATTCCTTTGGAATTCTGAGTCATGGCCAACTTAGCCAACATGGCTATGATGTGCACATTCGTATCCTAAAACTATGGCACTCTTTCTCCATCTTCGTTTTCAAGGCTGCATGGGAGGATCGTGGTAAATACAATTAAGGAGATTAATTAACCTTTGGAAATATGGACAAAGTGAGAGTATTAATTTTGTAGTAAATTTTAATTGTTTTATATTTTTATTTTTATGATATTGTAATTTTTTTGTTTTTTAAATTGAGTTGTTAAATATATAAATGGAGTGAGCATTTTACAAAAGATTTAGGATATTTAGATTTCACAAATTATATATTTCAAAATTATAATTCCAATGAATCTCTATTTTCCAAAAATTACCCAAAAAAACATGTCTATAAAATATTAAAACATAAAATAATTAAAGTATGGAAATTTATTCTAAATTTTAGAAACCTTAGTAAAATTTTACTAGTCTCTAATATGCAAATTATAAAAGGTTTAGCTGTATTTTTGTAAAAATATTTAAATTTCTATTAATTTTGGTGATTTTTAAGATAAATATTTTTTTACTATGAAATTTGGGTGAATTATTTTTAGAAAAAATGAAAATTGGAAAATATTGTTTTTGAAAAAAACATGAAATTTTTTCCAGCCCTAAAATTTTACTTGTGTAACAAGATATATTTTTAAATAAAAAATATAAAAAAATAAATATGATGGATTAATATTATTATTTTTAAAGAATAAATTAAAATACCCTCTAAGTTTTAAGTTGATGGTTGGGGATGGAAATGTAGTTCTTAAATCTTTTATCTTATTATCCAATTCTATTTAATTATCAATACATATTCATAAAACCTAATCATATTAATGAGAATTGAGTTTCTAGATTTGAAATTAATACAATATTACTCGATAAACATGCTGTTTTGAAAATTCTCAATTCAAAAAAAATCAAATATATTTTTCCAATTTAAGTTAAATTCTATTTATAATATTATTTAATAAATAAAATGTAATATGCTGTTTTGAAAATTCTCAATTTTAAAAAAATCAAATATATTTTTTCAAAAGTCAGATTTAAATTCTAATTAAAATATTAACCAAATGTAACACCTTGTTTTAGTCAAAACCAGGTTTAATTAATTACAAATAACATGCAGTTTATTAATCTAGAAAACATGAGTAACAATGAAAATAAAATAAAAATGATCCTGAAAACAACAAAGGAAGAAAAAAGAAATCTAGAGGTATCATAGGATGTGTGGATCCAATACAACAATATAAAAGATGTGCAAATCACAATCCAAATAACATAAAGAAAGATAATTGGAAGTCACATTTAGAATTGAATGAGAAAACTTAAATCCGGAAAGAAAGGAGGTTATGAAGGGTCGAAATGGTTCATTGTTCAGGATTTCAACCCATACAGCTAGAGCATTTATTATTTATATTTGTTATTTCATTTATTAAAAACACATTATAAATATTTAATGCATTATGATTGTATTTACAGATTTATATACAAACTTATTTGACAGGATTACACCCCGATTTGTTTTTTCTAAAGAGCACTTCATTAGATATTTAGCCTGGAAGACTGGAAGAGGGTGGCAGAGTTTGAGTTGATATGACCTGACCCAATGGATTGCAGATGTGGAAGAAGATTGCTTGCTTCCCTTTTAACAAATTAAGGAATTTAAAATCAGGTAAAGTATAAAGTCTATGTTGTATGTTAACTATATCATACAATGTTTAGTTTTGTTCTTATTTTAAATTAACTTAAATATTTAAAAAATCAATTATTCCATTGAAAATTTGATTTATTGGGTTGCAGATTTGGAAGAAGATTGTTTATTTGGATTGTAGATATAGAAGATGATTTTTTTAAATAAATTAAGGGATTTAAATCTTAATTGATTTTTATTTATTGAAATATAAATATGGAAAAAGGCTATTGGCTTTTTTTTAATAAATTAAAAATTTCTTGGTCTATATTATATCTATATATATATAGATATTATTAAAAAAAATAAAATAAAATATTTTTTTTAAATGAAAAATCAAATTCATATTAAAATATTGATTATGACATTTTAAATTCAAAATTTTGAACATGATTTAATTTCAATATTTTTTTTTTAACCATAAATAACATTGAAAGGAAAGTATATTGGATATTTTTTTAATTTCATTTAAAAAATTACAAGCTTTTTTATTAGATTTGAGTGATTATATATATATATATATATATTTTATAAAATAAAATATATTTTTTAAATGAAAAATCAAATTCATATTAAAATATTGATTATGACATTTTAAATTCAAAATTTTGAACATGATTTAATTTCAATATTCTTTTTTAACAATAAATTACATTGAAAGGAAAGTATATTGGATATTTTTTTAATTTCATTTAAAAAATTACAAGCTTTTTTATCACTAATTATTTGAAATAAAATATGTTTACATAGAAATTAATAGAAATTTGTGACTACAAAATGAAAACAAGAGATTGCAAATTCCTTTTACAATTCTATGGAATGGAAATCACAATTTAGAAACACATGCAATGGCATGCAACTATCAAAACCATAAGAACACAACGATTCACAGGGGAACCCAACTAGGAAAACCCCTCCCTGTTTTTCATTAATCAGATGAGAATGAGAAATTATTACAATATCTTGTTGCAACTTTGAAGCACACCAAACAGTGTAAACTTGTTCTCGTGCTGACTATCTTGCTCTGGCCAACACTAAGTCAATTGAATCCTTAACCAACCTCCTATTTCCTTCCCTAATCCTCAAGAAATTGAGCTCTTAAAGAATAGGGGAATTCCCTATTTCCTTGGGCAAATCCGAAGGAATTGATCACTTTCTTAACTACCAAGCCTATACACTCAACTAGTATACAATTAATGATTACAATGTGCCTTTTCCTCCCATCCAGCTAGGCAATTCAAATTCTATGCACGTTTGGGTTAATTTTAGCTGTTTGACTAGTTTAACCGAGAGATCACTAAGTTAACAAAAGTTATATTACTCGACTAAAATTCAAGTGACTCAATTAATTACTTGAGCTCAGTTAACTGAGTTCAATTGAAGATAACTAAACTATTTTAGCAATCACTACATGCCCAACTCTACTCCAAGCCTATAAACTTGAATTAGTTGATCTAACTATGAGACAAGGTCATGTCACACAACTTAACTGCCATCCAAGTCATATTGCTGATGTGGAAAATCGAATTACTTAATTTGACTAAGGCACAAGTCAAATTGAGACTTTCTTGCTACAATTTCTAACACTCCCTCCTCGCAAGAAAGGGATTTTGCATCATCCCTATCTTGCACCTGTGGAATTCAAATTTTCCTCTTGGTAATGCCTTTGTCAAGATATTTGCATCCTTCTCCTTAGTTGGAATGTATTGTAGCATCATAATTCTCCTCTGCACATAATCCTGCATGTGATGGTACCTGATATCAATGTGGTTGGACCTGCGATGAAATATTGGATTCTCAAAGAGTTTAATACAACTCTGGTTGTCATAATAAATCATTATCGGGTCCATCCCCTGACTGAAAATGCCCACAAGTATTTTCCTCATCCATATCGACTCACATGCTACTTGACTTGCAACCATGTATTCAACCTCTGTTGAGCTAAGTGCCACAAACCTTTGTTTCTTTCTATACCAGGAAATAGTTGCAGACCCAACACTGAAGATAACACCTGAAGTATTTTTCCTGACTGATGGACTCCCTGCCCAATCTGCATCAGTGAAGCCTTGGAACTTCACTCCACCTGTCATCTTGTACCATAACCCATATATGGTTGTGCCTATGAGGTATCTTAACAAATGCTTTTCTTCCTTCCAATAGAGCTTCGTAGGCTTCACCATGGCTTGACTGAGTTGATTAACCACATAGCATATACTGGGCCTTATGTTCACCAAATACATCAAGGATCCCACAAGTTGTCTCTAGATGGTAGCATCTACTATCTCTCCTGAAGAACCATGGCCCTTCCTCCATTTTGTAGCTATAGGTGTCTCCATAGGCTTGCAGTTCTCCATGTAAAATCTCTGAAAGTATTCCAGATGAATACTTCCCCTGACTCACAAACAACTCTCCGTCTCCCTGCCATACTTCTAGCCCACGGAAGTAATGCATAAGGCCCATGTCCTTCATATCGAGTTCTCTTGCAAGGTCCTCCTTGTAAGAGTGGATCAACTACTCATCTCTTGTAAGTATCAAGTCATCAACAGACAATACCAAGATAAGCAACTCACCACCTACCATAATGTGATAGAGATTGGCATCTACTTCACTTTTGGTGAAGCCCAATCCACTGAGATATGTGTCAATATGAGTGTACCATACTCGAAGTGTCTGTTTGAGACAATAAAGGTCTCCCCTAATTCTGCATACATGTGTTTCCCTATCATAAGTCTTAAATCCCTCTCGATGCTCTATGTAAATTTCTTCCTCAACAACACCATTAAGAATGATGGTCTTTACATCCATCTGATGGATCTTCCACCCCATCTACACAACTAATGCTAGAATGGTCCTGATTGAGGAATATCTTGCCACAAGGGTAAAAATTTCCTCATAGTAAACTCCCTTTACCTACGAGAAGCCTTTGGCCACAAATCTGGCCTTGTACTTCTCGATGTTCCCATCAAATGCATGCTTCACTTTGTAAATCCATCTGGAACCAACCACTGACTTGTTCTCTAGTCTCAACACCAACTCCAATACATTTTTCGTCATGTTGGAGTCATACTCCTCAACCATGGTATCTACCCATACTGGTTGGGAAGTTGCTTTTTCAAATGAAGAAGACTCAAAATCAATGAGTTCTATCATGAGTGCCATGTAACTGGTATATCTGTCTAGTGACCTCCTCTTCCTACACAAAATATAGGAGCTCACAAATTCTCCCTAGGATCTTGCACCAACTTGTCAACTTCTATGGTTCTCTTCCTCCCCTCTCTGGAAGAGTATGGTTAAGTGGGTGCCTCCACTTGACCTCCTATCTGCTCCACTTATGGCTTCTCCACAACATCCTAAAGCTCTATCTGAGGCTCCTCCTACGAAATAGAAGCTCCTCCTCCGGTAGGATACTCAACTCTCGCTCTAGAGAGAATATCATAGCTTTCTTCTCATCAAATTTGACATCTCTCCTCACTATTGTCACCCATAGTGAGGGAAAATACACCCTATAGTTATTCGGGGTCCCTGTGTATCCTACAAAGACCCCCATCTCAACTGTAGGCTCCAACTTCTTCCTGCTATTCTTGGAGACATGATAATACACAATAACTCCAAAAATTTGAAAATGAGATACATTTGGCTTCCTCCCAGAGACTGCTTCTTCAAGTATGATCATGCCAAGTATTCTATGAGGGTTCCTGCTCTGCAAATAAACTGCAATGTTGCATGCTTCTGCCATAGATGTAATGGAGGCCTTTGATCATGCATGATGGCTCTTGTTGCTCCCACTATGGTTTTGTTTTTCCTTTTAGCCACCCCATTTTGTTGTGGCTAATGGGATGCTATCAGTCCTCTTCTAATCCTTATTTGGCACAAAATCCCTTAAAGGTGTTAGAGACAAATTCTCCTCCATTGTCACTTCTCAGGGATTTTAGTGATCTGAAATTATAATTTGAAGGTATAATGTAAAGTTTGCAAGCTAGTTTATGTCTTATGGGCAATGGATCGATATTACAAAAGCACACAAACTAACTTAGATTTTGCAGATTTTAATAGTGAAAAATAAACAACATGCAACATCGCAAAACAACAATTTGATGTTGAATTTTACCCCTCCTGGGCTACGTCTTCAGGTCTAGCTTCCAATATTGACCCTTTATATTATATGCTCAAATTTAAAATTACATCAACATATAATGCTCAAATTGAAAAAATAACACTATCATTGTGTCCAAAAAACCCAAATACCCCTGTGTAGGCCCTTCTTGGGCTCAAAAACGCTGAAAAATGACCAAGTTAGGTCTCCTTCTTCCTTTCTCTACTAATTGTTCTGCAAGCTTGTTCCTATGTCAAATCTGACAATGAAATTCAGCTTTAGTGGTGTTGCACAACAACAATTTCACACTTACAGGTGGTGGGATCAACCACGAAATCCATTGATTATGGTGCAATTTGTCGAACCATTAAATGGACTCCGCACCCCTATTTTCCGCCCTTTGGTCGTGTTGAATGCTGGAATTTTATTGCCTCAACATCGGGGAACACCACCGAGTCGGGAGCTTAAAGCAACTCCGTTTCCGTTGAAATTGGCGGGTCCGACTGGATATAAAGGAACCAATTTCTCGTTTTTAAAGAGATTTAATATAATAACAGAATGAAAAACTGATGGAATGCTTTTATACCTAATGGTAAAATTACTGAATAAACTTATTATACTTTTCCTAGGATAGTACATCTTCATATGTGATTCAAAGAAAGATTTCACAAAGTAAATAACGATATAGATCATTCACTACTTTAATGAATAGAAAACATATATGATAAGCTAAATTAATTCAATAGTTAATTAATTTAGTTGATTAAAACTCAATCACATAAAAAGATCTCGTTATCTCATACATAATCACAAATCATCTAATCTTGCACATCAATAGTGATAATGACTGATTGTCATCAAAGTACTTATATAACGAAATAACGCATAATAAATTCACTATCTAAATCAACCATATATAACGATATCACAATGATAATAGTACCCGATGCATTATCGCTCTGCTTATGAAAAAGATAACTTTCAACCTCAATTCCTTAATTAGATAACTTTGAATCAAACAATAGTGCAAGTTCCAAAAGTTGTCTTCTCAAAATCCTGGACCCCTTTCTAAATGCATGAAAGGGGTTTAAATAGGCTATTAATATTACAAAATAGTAAGTTCAAAATAAAAGTTTTCAAAAAAGCTTTAACAAACTAAGCTAAGATAAAGGACAACTAAATTTGTGATCTATTGCAACAAGAACTCATGATTGTGCTCTAGATTGATTCTTCATCTACTCTATGAGATTGTATATGTCTGTGAGTGGCTTTAGCTGGGGGGGATGTATCGGCTGCATGCACATTTGTCTCATAAACACTACATCATTAAGTGTTGGAAGAAACTGTATTGCTGCGTTTGAGAGACACCTCAGCAGAGCCACTGACTATGAGGCTTCACCAGAAAATGCCAATAAATTTCAAGGTTCACTTGCGATAAACTCTGAATGTCTTGAACCTTCTTTTTAGATGTTTCTTGCCAATATTGTTTCAAAGTTGTGACATCTGGCAAGGTGTCCTTTTGGCATTCCTGAATTAGATTGGCTTGCAATAAGGTATCTATGATGTATTCGGTGAAATTTGAGGCAAGATTTTTGGCTCTAATAATAGCCATCTCTGCTTGTTTCATTTTGATATCCTAGTCACCAAATACGATATCCTTCTATGATTCTTCAATTCGAGGAAGATCATATGATCTTCCCTGAGCACTGTCTTGCCAATCTATATACTCAAAGATTTTCTCATCGATATCTTCATAAAATGTCCTTAAGTCGGACAACTGATTTACTAAAGAATCACTGGTCTTTGATAAGTCATGAATTAAAGCCAATTTGTGACAGAAAATGGCTTGCTGCTTTGTTAAGAGTATATCTAGTTTTGAAGCTTCTTTGATTTTCTCTTAGTTGGTCTATTCTTTTTTGCAATTGTAATATCTGTGCATCCTTGTCCTTTACTTAAGCTTCAAATTGTATCTTTAAATCATCAAAGCTCTTTTGCAGCTTAGTAAATTTTTTTTTCCACTATTGCCCAATTGGTTGCTTTTATGTTTGAAAGGGTTGTTCCAACTAGACAATCCTTTGATCCTTTTCCTTCATTAACAAATGTATTTCTACAGCTTTGTCGATGGTAGCACTAGCATAAGCTCTTGTGAACTGAGATAATATGTTTAATTCCTCATCCGGGGCTGTTTGAGTTCCTTTCCAAAGAACTTAAAAAGGAGTCTCATTTGTAACTAGCGCTTACGATTGTTCTAGCTTTCTTTTCTTCCTTGACCTGCTCATTACTGCTTTATGCTTTGGACTGTAAAATACATCCAAAGGCGAGATTTCTTCAATTTTGAGGACTATCTCACCAGTAGGAAACGTGGGAAGGAATTTTCTCCATATCATTAGCAACATTTGATTGATTGACAATCTTAGCATTAATATTATTCTTGAGATTTTTAGGAATATTATCCTCTTGGGAAGCCTCAACAGTAAACGAGGTTGTCCCTGTAGTCTCTAGAACCTGCTTTGTCTCTCTACTGACTGCAACTTGTTCTACTTGTATGTCGTTCGAGACATTTGTAACCCAAGCTTCTTCTATTATCAAACACGATTGAATTCCTCCCATACTTCATTTAATTTGTTCTCCTCTTTTATTTCTCTTGTGTGCTAAAAAACTATAGTAGTTGTTTCAGAGACTTGGGAAGCAATTGGAGCTTTTGAGGAGGAAGCTTATGCATCTGAAGTTTCTGAATTTTGTCGGAATTGCTTTAACGGGGACTTAGGAAAATGGGTTATTCTTCGCTGGTGATATTGATTGAATCTAATCAATTCGTCAGGACTTAGACGTTCTGTTGCTAATTTCTCTACCATATAACATTCTAGAACCATTTCAAACAAATCATCAAATTTTTTAAGCTCGTTAAAAAATAGTTTGAGCTTAGCTTGTGTTGTAAAAGCTTTTGCTACACCATGCGGATCATATTGTTTGTTTAATATGGTTGGAAAATTAAAGGCTCTTAATTGGTCAATCTCAATTGAAGAATGCTTGAAAGTTTCTAGGGCATAGGTACCATAAGAAATAGGAAAAATTGGCCAGGCAATTTTTTTGGCATCTTTAAGTACTTTAGTTAAGCCCTTACCAACTGTTTGATAAGTGAATTCTTTGGCCAACAACTTATCTGGGACAAAAAGGGGCAAAACATGAGGATGGGCAAGGCTACCAAAAACACGAATGTAGGTAAATGATTCTTCCCCAAACCACTTTCCTATAGGCTTTAGGTCTTTATTGGCTTCTGTAGTAAGTCTAGGGGCTTTTCTGCCAAAGACTTCTTGGTGGATGGGGAGCATGACTTCATGACATATTTTGTAGAAGTGAGCATGGTATTTCAATTCCCAAAGGATATCGAGATAAACAAAAATAGGGCTAGGGAATTAGTTTGTCCATTTCCATCTAAGAGATGGAAAATCATAAGAAAAACAAATTGCGTCCATGACATAGACGCTCATAAATAAAGAAGGACTCATTCTTTTGAGAACATTGCAATTTTTTCTGTAATTGTGGATTTGGGTGTTCAAATTGTCAGATAATATAGTCGCCCAATCCATGATATAGCCATCAAAAGAGACTTCTATCAATAACACCCACTATTCAGAGAATTTATCCATATTTGGATAACCATAGAGGCAACATAACATAGCAGCAATATGAGAGAAAGGACCAACAATGGAGGCAAATGAATACATACCCCTTTCCTCTTGCTTATGTTTGTTTGGGTCCTTTCTCCATTCTCTGATCAGGTTTGCAGGGTTCAGATATCCTTGCATGAATTTCTAGACGAATTGTGTATCATACCTGTTTTGAGGTGGAGGTAAATAGTACATTTTCCTTAAATCCTTAGCTTTAAAAGACCCAATAACTATCTTTCTTGGCGTTATAAACATTATGTCTATAATGTCGAGCTAGTCGACAACCCATCTCACCATATCTGTATATGATAGGATTTTAGGGCGAGCAACAATTCTATGAAGAAATGAATTGGCCACATCATTTCATGCGGCGTCGTTACTTGGAGGAGAATCATCAACAATAGAAATTTGTTTCACAATTTCTCTCGGATTTTCGTCCTCGAATAGTTTGTATATCACCTCCTAGGAGGTGAAACATGTGTCTGGAGTGCATGTAGTATTTGTAAACAATGGAGACATTTCAAACACTTCTTCAAGTGGAAATACTGGTTCTTGCTGTGTTACAGACTTCCTCCTTGCCTTGATTATTCTTGACATGTCTTTTAATTGCTCTTTATTAGAATTTACTTGTAAAGAGACCAACCACGATAAGCAACAAGAGCTTCGAAGGATGCAAATGGTCATATCAATTCAATGTGAGTTATATGGAAATCCCTTCACATTAATTAAAAATTATTACCAATCAATAAAACCTCGAAATTAGAACTATGCAGAATGGTCATTAAATTTCCAAACGTTTGTTCATGTGATACTAACACTTGTCATTATACCGAAAGATCTTTTATCGCCGTGTGGTATCGGGTGACATTACATAGCTCAATGATTTGCGATTTCCGAAAAGTATATAGGCACAAGATGTATAATAGCAAAAGACCAGAATTTAACAGATTGCGATATCGGCATTCGTCAATTGACAGAATTCGATATCGACTCTTGATGGGATGTGATATTGGCTAGACATTTCGCAATTCACAATATCACAATTTCACATTTCGCAATTCGCAATCGGCTTTTGTATTTGGCTTATCGACTTATTGCAATTTCACAAGTTTGCAAGTTCGCATTTTGACTTTTTGCAGTTTTAGCTTTGCAGTTGTTCTTTGAAATCGCCAATGCTATGTGTATTATGTAATAAGACCTATTCTTTTATAGTCTTTTCATTAATTTCGGGATTGATTTAGACTTGTAATTCATCTTTCTAAAACTACAAAAGGATTACTAAAAGGTTTTATGACCTTATTCATAAACTTTTTTGTTTTATTAAAAAATTAAAGAGTAAAAATAAAACTTATCCTATTTTATTTAAACAAAGAAGGATTCTTAAGGAGTTTAGACTTCTGTGATCCATAGCATCGTATAGATAATCTTCGGCAAAATCACATAATCAATATTTTGTCGACGCGTTTCGAACCAACCAGTGTGGTTCATCGTCAGGACAAGTTGAAGACCAATCCGGCTTAGCTTGATTAAATAGAGTGTGCAGAGACTCCAACAGCTATAATGCTAACGGCTAATTTTGACCAATGATCATGGTCAAACCTCTAAAATGGTTAATAATATTTCTCGACAAAGGTAAATAAAGGAATTCAATTGTTAATTAAAAATAGATATATTATTATTATTATCTCAAATATTAAGAGAATTCATATTATAATATTAATATTTTAATTATAATGGTTATTAATAAATTATATATATTAAATAATCTAAATTTAATATTAATCCAATATAATTTAAATCCAAGTAAAAGGTAATCACTTATTTTTAGAAAATAGTTACCTAGATAGCTGTGTGATAAAGATTCAATGGTCCTTGGTAAGTTATATCATCATTATTTTGCTTATTTTAGTATATCATATTCATTATTTAAATAAAATGGATTCTATCGTAAATTTTTTAAAGCTTCTCCATTATTCTTTCTCCTAAGTCTAAAGATAATGGGGGGTTTGTTGAGCACCACAAAAATTGGCGACACACTAGACGAAATAGTTAAACTTTGTAAAATGTTAACCTTTATCAAGAATTTTCTTTAGAAAGTTTAAAAACAATTGAAATCTAGATCAATATAGATAAATTTGAAATGAAATAATTCGTCTCATCGTAAAACTTCTCAAGGTTTGTGATAGATGAAAATCTTTTTTGTGTAAATTAGTAGCTAATAGGTTGAAAAGATAAAGTAAAAACTATTAGAATCTTAGCGTATTGAATAAACACATAGGTCATTGGTAGAGCCACTGCTGCCAGCAGGCATTCATAGCCTCAACAGGGTTACCATTTAACCAAAATGAACTAGGATCCCACCCATATTATAATAACATTCTTTAGAGGCAATGGCGATCTTTTTTTCCTTTTTTTTTTGAACTTTTAAAGTCATTATCCTGGTTTGCTAGCTAGAAAATGATAATTCCATTCATAAGTTGTAATAAAATTGAACAAGTTGACTCGTGATGAGATCTCTTGTCTCAAAGTCTAGTGACTAAGAGCCACTATCTTGGTTTGGTTGCCAATAATGATAATGCCAATTTTATTAGTTTCCTATGATCATGGTAAGCAAGCTCGTGATGAGACCTCTTAACTTTTAAGTTTTTTATATTTTTGAATTACACTTTGAATTCTTTTTAAAATAAATGGATGGGGAGGTTTCATTTACTCTTTACGAGTCTTCGATGACCTCTTTAAGTAGCTAAAGACTTCATAGTAATTTCTACTTTTATAAAGATAACTTTTCAAAACCAATTCACAAAAAATAGATTTGTTAAAGAGTTTCAAACCAAAAGTTTTCATAACTAAATGATTATCTTATTTCAAATATTTAAAACAGATTCAATACTTAGATTCCAACTTAAAGTTTTTCTTTCTAAATTGTTCCTTAAATAAGCTTAACAATTCAAAAAATAAAGAGAAACTTCCAATGTGTTTTTCAAAAGTATAGTACTTTTAATAACAAAAGGAAATGATATATAAAAATATTTACATAGTGTACAAAAGAACTTACGTTCCTTCAAGAAAAATATTTTTTGAGTATAAGTCCATTAACATGAAGAATTTCCTTCTTCCCTTGTAAATCTTGCAAAATGAAGGTTGATGGACCTATCTTCTCAAAAATATGAAAGGGACCAAGCCAGAGTTTTTGAAATTTTGTATGTTTTCCTTTGTCCTCATGCACTTTATCCCATTTCAAAACTAAGTCTCTGATTTCAAATTTTTTATCTTTGACTGAATTGACATCAAATGAAGCTTTGACCAATTGTTGATGGTGAGCATGGACTAGCTTAGCTTTATTTCTTTCTTCTTCTAGCTTTAGGATTTGAGACATTCGTAATTGCAAAGCGGAAGAAGGTTGTTCTTCAATAAATTGAACCAGGGCTGATGAAGGGATAACTAGATTTGGAGGTAGAATAACTTCTTTCCCATATACCAAATGAAAAGGAGAAGTACCTATTGAGGTTTTCTCGGTTATTCTATCAACCCATTAAGCAAATATTAAAGCTTTGTGCCAGTTCTTTTAATTTCGGTTGATAGTTCGTTTGATGCTCCATATAAGATTTTTATTTGTGGATTTTGCTAAGTCATTTCCCTAAGGGTAATAATTTGCGAAATACTTAAGTTTAAATCCTCTCTTTAAAGAAAATTTAGTAATTGCATTTCCAAACAAATAAGAAGCATTGTAAAAAATAAGAGCATGAGGGATACCAAACATGGTAATAGTAATTTGATCGATGAATTCAATGATGTTCTAAGAATTGGCTAGCTTCAGGGGTATTGCATCTACCCATTTTGTAAAATAATCTATTGCAGTCAAAATATACATATGTTATTTGGAAGAATGAGGAATGATCTCACCTATTATATCCAGTCCCCATTGCTCAAAACATTGTTCAATGTTGACTGGTTGCAAGGGCATGGAAGGCCTACTCTGTCTTCTTGAAGCAGTTTGACAAATTTTGCATCTTCTTACATACATGTGGATGTTTTTGAATAAAGTTGACTAGTAATATCCAACATGCATAATTTTGTGAGTCGTTGTATCTCCACTATAATGTCCAATGTTGGTCCATCATGCATTTTCTGTAAGACCTTTTCTGCTTCAAGTTTTTCCAAACCTCTTAATAAAACAAAATCCTAATTTTTTTCTAAATAATACATTGTTGATGAGTTGATATTGATTAGCCCTCAATCTCAAGGCTCTATTTTTCTTAACATCCATTTCAAGTGGAGAATAACAATTTTTTAAATAAAATATTGAGTCATCATATTGAGAGTGAGTACTAATTGGGAGTACCTTTGCGATTTGTTCAATATTACCTATTACTTCATCCATTGATGTATCATTCATTCCTGTGACTAACCTGCAAAAACCTTGACCTTTTACAATTTTAGCAGGTTTGATTTCTAGATCATATTCTTGTAATGCAGTCACCCAGTTGGCTCTCTTTTCTCCTAACTCCTTTTGAATAAGTAATTTCCTGATTGCTGAGAAAGGAACAATAACTTTAACATGAGTTTTTAGAAGAAAAGGTCTAAAATATTTGATAGCTTTGTAAACTGCAAAGGCTTTATTTTCTACTCCTAAATAATTTAATTCAGCTCCTTGAAAATTTGAGCTGAAAAAAACTATAGGAGCTTCGACTTTCTGTTCATTTGGTTGTGTTAAGACTATTGCATATGATAACTCAGAGGAAAAAGTATACAAAATAAATTGATTAGAAAAATTGGGGGTTGATAGAGAAGGAGCATCAATAACAACTTGTTTGATTTCTTTAAATGCAACTCTTTCATGATCACCCCATTTAAAAGCTGAATCTTTTTTTATCATTGTTTCTAATGGTAGGACAATTTGAGAAAATTCGAGAACAAATATTTTAACAAAATTGATTTGGCCAAGAAAAGACTGCATCGATTTTTTGGTATGAGGTAATGGAATTTCATAAATGGCTTTAATTCTTTTTGGATCAATACAAATTCCATGTTTGGATACAATAAAACCAAGGAGTTTACCTTCACTCAGAGCAAAAATAGTTTCTTGGGGTTTAGAGAAATTCCATATCTTTTGCACCTTTCAAAGATCTGCTTTAAATCATGCAAATGATTATTTCTCTTCTTTGAATATATGGTAATATCATCAAGATATACCACAACAATTTTATTAATCAACCCTTTGAAAGCAATGTCCATAGCTCTCTGGAACGTAGCTCCTGCATTCATTAATCCAAAAGGCATTTTCTGATATGCATATGTTCCCCACTTCGTTTTGAATGTAGTTTTTAATCGATCTTCTGGATGAACAAGGATCTGATTGTATCCTGAAAATCCATCTAAAAAAGACATTAATTCAGAACCAACAATTGATTGTAGAACTTGTTCCATTGATGGGATATACAAATTATCCTTTTGACGTGTCTTATTTAGATTTATGAAATCAATACAAATGCGAATCTCACCATTTTTCTTTCGAAGCGGTACAAGTTTGGAAACCCATTTAGAATGTCTTACTGGAAAGATGATTTTAGCTTTTAGAAGTTTATTCAACTCACTCTTAATCTAAGTTTCCAAATTCGGATGTATCTTCCTAAGTTTTTGCTAAATGGGTTTAACATCTGGTACCATTGGGATGACATGTTGAATGATGGAGGCATCATATGTTCTCAAATATTGATAATTCCAAGCAAAGATATCTCTATATTTTTTCAATAGACGAATAAATGCATTTCTTTATTTAGATAAGAGACCAAGACTGAAGTTAATATTTTGGGGTTTTGTATCAGATCCTAGGTTAACTAATTCAAACCTCAAAGTTGATTCTGGTGACGACAAATTAGGTGACAACAGCTTAGGTGTGGTTCAACCTGTTGAGAGAGGTTCAAGTAAAAGGGAAACAATGGCGGACCATGAAGATCATGTGGAAGGGACTGGTGAAAACTAGGTAAGTGGAGAACAATCCACTTTTGTTTTTCCAATTGTGGACCTTGATACTGTGGTGCAAATGAAGAATATTCCACCATCAGCTCTCCCTCATCTCCATGGTAAAGTTCATGAAGATCGTGACTCTTTTCTATTCGAGTTTGATATTCTGTGTAGAAGTTATGATTATTCAACTGACGCTCAGAAGTTAAGATTATTTCCTGTTACTCTCTAGGACTTAGCTCTACGCCGGTTTATGGGGTTAGGAGGAAACACTATAACCTCTTGGGATCAGATGAAAAGAGTGTTTTTGTATAAATATCAAGAATATTGCAAAACGCGGGACATGCAGGATGAGATTTTTACAATCATACAAGATGATGATGAAACTCTTGAAGATTACCTAGAAAGATTTTTGTATATTTTACAAAGGTTAAAACTTAAGCTTGATCCCAGTACTATTAGAACCTTGTTCTTATTTGGGCTTACTGATAATGCTAGAAATAATTTAAATCTGTTAGGACAAAGTGATATTTCTCAGCAAACTTTTGAACAAATTTGTGAATTATGCAAGAAATTTTCAAGAAATCAGTATAGATCCAGTAGAGGAACTCGAAACAGAAATAGAAAAACTAAATCCACTGATGCTATGATTATTGGACTAGAAAATAAAATGGAAAACATGAAAATTGATATAATGAATATTTTTACCAAACAGTTGGACTCTTTAAAATTTCAGCAAAAACTCATGAAGGAACAAGAATCATTATGTATTTTCTATCCTAAATGTAGAGACAAGCATCCTCCTAAAGAGTGTCCTCTTAATTCGAAAGAAACTAATAAGTGTGCTATTTGTGCAAAAGACCGTGTCACAGAAAAATGTCCCTCTATACCAAGACTTAAAGCTGTATTTACAGGGGGACAGCCTGAAGTTGAATACTTGTATGCTATGGGAGCAAGAAGGAATTGGCCTCAGGTAGGTGCAGGTATGGCTCCTGAATTTTCTCCACACTATTTTGGTTATAATTCACATGCATATTATTATCCTAACACTAATAAGCAATGGCAGTATGGGAATCAATATCAGCATGGGCAACCTTCTCAACCATGGCAACAAGGTTGGAGAGGGCCAACTCATTCTCCATATTCTTAGTAGCCACCCATGCAGTCATATCCATCTATGCATACACCTTATTCAATGCGTCAAATTCTGAGTTAGTCTACTCCACCATTGCCTTTACCTCCACCTTTTCGACCTCCTCAGTTGCCTACTCAACCTATACCCAATCCTAACAATAATAAAGTAGTGCAAATGATCTATGTAACAAACCCACCTTTACCATTCAAGTACCAGTCTATTCCAGTTGGGGTTCATGATATTCAATTAAGATCGGGAAGCACTGTAACATCAGAAAATCAGAAGCAACCTAGAGTGATTGTTGAAGAGAAAGGAGAAGAGGAAACTCCTAAACATTCTCCTAAAGTTGTCAATAAGCAGTCCTTACCCTCTGAATCCTTTCCATCTTCTTCCAACCAGCCTCCCTTCCCAGAGAGGCTAGTAATGGAAAGAAGTGAGCCTATTTCTGAGACTAGCTTGGCATTAGAGCTTCGGAATATTTTCATTAAGATAACTTTGCTTCAAGCCATCAAAGAGATCCCCATTTGTACCAAGATTATTAAGGAACTCTGTCTCAAGAAACCCGGGAGGAAGAGATTGTAACCCCAAACCATTCAATTTGTTGGTAGTGCAGCAGAGTTGATGACGGGATGTGTGTCTATGGAAAAATATACTAATCTCGGAAACCCTGTTGTCTCAGTTCAAATTGGTAATGTCCTTGTCTCTAATGTTCTTATAGACCTGGGGGCAGCCATTAATGTCATGACTAAGCAAACCATGGATCAACTTTGGTTATCTCATCTTCGCCCTACTCCCACTGTGATTGAATTAGCAGATAGATCCAAAATTAAGCCAGAAGGAGTATTGGATGATGTGATCATCTCATTAGATTCTTGGGAATATCTTGATAATATCATTGTGCTTCAACCAAAGAACCCGGTAGGAGGACATCCCTTGATCTTGGGTCGGCCATGGCTTCCTACAGTCGATGCATATATTGGATGTCATTCCGGTGATATGTATATTTCGCATGGAGATTCTAGGAAGAAAGTTACCTTATACCCCCCTGCCAAATCCATTCAGGACCTTCGAGATACTTTAGGTTTGGATCAAAGCAGTGATGAGGAGACTCATCCCATTTCCCTTATCCATCATTATAATGGGTCTTCACAAGGAGATGAGATTCAAGATGTCCTGAATAATCTAGACACTATGCCTAATTTTGAGCCATTGAGCCAGATTTTCAACCTAGATTTTCAAGATAATCATGATTCTCATTCTTCTGTACCGCTGCATTTTACCACTCCCTTGATTACTCCTGAGCCTGATACTACTATTGTTGAGATTATCCCTGGTAAATCCTTTCATATTAGTTCAGATTTGGACTCATCTCAGCAGGAGCAGCTTGTGAATTTGTTGCAAAACCATCTTAGTGCCTTTGCATGGGGCTATGAAGATATGAAGGGTATTCCTCTTGAAACTTGTACACATCATATCTATATTCAGGAAGGAACCCGACTTGTCCAACAACCCCAAAGGCGAATGAATCCAGCTCTAAGAGATATTGTGAAGGAAGAAGTACATAAAATCTTGGATCCTATTTCCGACAGTCAGTGGGTCTCTCCATTAGTGATAGTACCTAAGAAAGATGGAAGATGGCGTATTTGTATTGATTATCAAGAATTATACAAAGCCACTCTCAAAGATTATTTCCCTCTCCCTTTCATTGACTAGGTGTTTGATACCCTTGCAGGAAAGAAATATTTTTCCTTTTTGGATGGCTTCAGTGTTTATAACCATATACAGATTGCAGCCGAAGATCAAGATAAAACTACTTTTACATGTCCATGGGGTACATTTTCTTATAGAGTGCTTCCCTTTGGTTTATGTAATGCCCCAGCTACCTTTCAAAGGGCAGTCCTGGCCATTTTTGCTGATCTAGAATTTGTAGAAATTTATATGGATGACTTTTCTGTGTTTGGTGATTCTTTTTAGGAAGCTCTCAAAAATCTGGAGAAAGTACTTCTTCGTTGTCAGGAAGCCCATCTCACCTTGAGTGACAAGAAATGTAGATTAATGTGCAAAGCGGGAGTGGTACTTGGCCATTTGATTTCTGGTAAAGGTATCCAGGTTGATCCAACAAAGATTGAAATCATTCTGCATCTTCCTACACCCAAAAATCAAAGGGAAGTAAGAGGTTTTTTAGGACATGCTGGTTACTATAGAAGATTCATTGAAATTTTTTCTAAGATAGCTGCCCCTCTTTTCCAACTTCTAGCTAAGGATAGTGAATTTTCTTGGACCACAACTTGCCAACAGTCTTTTGAAACATTGAAGGAAAAGTTAGTACATGCACCAATTTTGAGAGACCCTAATTGGTCCCTGCCTTTTCACATTTCCTCTGATGCTTCAGATTTGGCTATTGGCGCAACTTTAGGACAAGAGGAAAATAAACAATCCTATTTTATTTATTATATTAGTAAGAATTTGTCTTCCGCTGAATTAAATTATACAGTTATAGAGAAAGAGTTTTTTGCTGTAATTTTTGCAATTAATAAGTTCAGGCACTATATTACAGGATATGAAGTATTTGTACATACTGATCATTCCGCGATTAAATATTTGATGAAAAGACATTGACTAGTGGTAGAGTGATTATGTGGTTACTATTGTTGCGGGAATTTAATATTACTATTGTTTATAGACCAGGAAAATCTAATGTTGTAGCAGATTTTCTTTCTAGACTAGATAATCCTGGTGAAGCAACTCTTGTTAATGATGATTTTCCGGGTGAACATATTTTTGCTATGTCAACAGATTCTCCATGGTTTGCTGACATTGCTAATTATTTGGTTACTGGGAAAACACCACCCCACTCGTCCGCTCGTGAAAAGCGGAATATTATTCAGAAAAGTGTTGCATACTCCTGGATTCAAGGAGATCTCTTTTACATTGGTCCAAATATGATTATCCATAGGTGTGTAATGTAGAAATTTTGAATAATTAATCACTTATTCACAGAGATTATCCCGATTATGCACTATTGCGGAATACATGCATAATACATAACCTCCTCTACGTTGATCATCAATTTAGCAGCATTAAAAACAATGAAACATCAATCGCATGCACACATTAACACAGTATGTAACTCGGGGAAAGAATACAGCTGAAAACCCCACACTATCTGTATATTATGATGATAGAGAACATGTAACAATACATAGTACAATACTCCTCTCAAGTATCCAGCACTATCTCCACCTGTTACACACAAAACTAGCTCAGATATGATCTATCACAGCTCAAATCTCCTCCACTGCTTTGCCTGCCTCCACTGCGCAATCTGCAAGAGAAATCACGTGAGCACAAGCTACGATTACGTTGGTATTGGCCCAAACTATGCAATCCTCATTGGCATAACTCAATCCCATTGATTGTGCAAGATCTCATGCACAACTATAGTCACAACTGATAGCAATCTCAACCTCTAACACCTGTCTCCACTGAACTGTACATGCACTGAGTTAACTGATGTATTCTTTAGTTGCTTTATGAGTTAATAATTAGTGAATTAATTTAATCAATTAATTCACATCACTCATCACTAGTCTATTTGCAGTTAGATTAATTACAACTAGTTTAACCAAGTCAAACTGAACACAACTCCATCAACTCCACAATCAACTCCACCGAAACTCAACCACATGAGTTCTAACAGAAGTCCTGCATGCAATAGCTCAACTGACCCACAAAGAAAGCGTATTTCCTTCTGATAGCTGCATGTGCCACATCTGTAGCTCAAACTAAAGTGCGCCAAGAGGATAAGATAATGTTTATAGTCCAAATATTATTATGAGACAATAATATTCGACTGTTCTATTTTTAGCCTGGCAGTCTAAAAATAGAAACCTGCCCATATGTCTAAAAATAGAAGTCCATATATTTTTACCAACATGACCAATCATCCACCAATAGCATACTGCAACCATAGACCATGATCCATATGTTTAAAAATAGACATAGTCTAAAAATAGACTTTGCGCCAAAAATACCCTGCGGGTCCACTTAGTGAAGGCGACTCCTTTCCACTAAGCTCCATCATCTTGTTGCTTTTTCAACACTCCCTCTCAAAAATATTATGGATTATCTGCAACCCCTATCCTGCAACTCTGGAATGTTCTGCATGCAACACATTTTCCCGGTCCACTTGCTCCAACAACACTTGGAACAAAAACACTCCCAACTGACCACTATGTTGGGCTAGGAACATACTCTGATGCTGAAGCTCTACCTGCTGTTGACAAGTGATCCCTCTCTGACATCTGCGCTACTGCAACATCTCAATGCATCTCACACCATTGCACACCTCTCTGTGCCACCTAGCACTGTGCAAAACACTTGTGCCTCTCGCATTGCTGCAGCCTGCTAGCTATGCACTGTCCTGGGATTCCCTGCACTATCGCTCTCTCTGCCGCTCCATCCGCATTTGTCTCTACCCAATCAGTCAATTCCTGCTACTCCACATCGGGGCTCCCATAGCAAGGTCTCATCCAAGAGGTTGGGTACCTCAAGGATCCTTCCCCTCCTCCTTGGGACGATCAATCCACATCACCCCACCTCGTACCTGGAGGTATCGCTGCATGCGATCCCTCAGCCCACCTGGCTCGAAGTTTCCCCCTACTGGAGGTCTCTGCATGAGTAGATGTCTCTACTCTATCTCCTCTCATCTTCCCTTGTTGTGGTTGCTCCACAACCTCCTGAAGCTGCTGCACCAATCGTGGCTCCTCCACAATCGTCTGAGACTTCTTCTGGCTCTACATGTTGAGCGGTAATATACGCTCCCTCTCAACCACCAAGTCTCCATCAGTTGCCTCACTGCTCAAGGCTTTGCATGCATCTTGAACCTCAAGAGCATACAGGTTCTTGACCCGTGAACCAATCTGCTTCACCTGTCTAGTGATGATGTGTCTAAGGAAAACCTTTCCCTTATTGAAGACTACATCATAGCCTCCGTCTTCCAACATCGCGATCGACACCAAGTTTCTCTTCAGTCCTGGTACATACTTGACATCGGTCAAGGTAAGGCGAGCTCCATGCTCCCTCTGAAAAATAACCGTGCCTACACCTGAGACACTATACTTCTCATCATTACCCATCGCTATGAGTATCTGGAGATATTTCTCCTCCAAAGTACTGAACAAACTTTTGTCACCGGTCATGTGGAAAGAAGCTCCACTGTCAGGAAACCAACCACTTCCCACCATGGATGAAACCATGCGTGCGAAGAGTGTGAAATCCAACTCGAATTGTGAAGCAAGTGCCTCACCTTCAGATCCTTCCCCGGATCCCTTCTTGGATTTCTTCTTTGGGCAATTAGTAGCATAATGGCCCAACTCATGACAACGAAAGCATCTCACCTTCGACTTGTCAACCTTCTTCCCATCATTAGAAGAACTGGATTCGAAAAGAGAACCCTTCCCCTTCCCCTTCTTTGCTTTGGTAGCCAAAGCACAATTTTTTTCATCAGATGCCTTTGATGAAGATCTGTCCCTAGTATTCCGCCTGATCTCCTCTTGCACAAGATCCGACCAAAGTCTCTCCCATCCTGGCAATTTCTCCCGACCATTGACAGAGTCTTGATAGGAATGCCAACTCTTCGGAAGACCAAGGAGAGCCAAGCTCACCAAGTCCTCATCATCGACAGTCACCCCCACACTTCCCAACTCATCCCTGCATTGAGTGAACTTCGTGAGATACTTGGGCATACTGTCTCCATTCTTGCATTTAATGTTTCTGAGTTTATCCTTGAGCGCCAGCTTCCTCTGATCGCTCTTGCTTTGGAATAGATCTGTCAACGCTTTCCACATCAAGTATGGAGAAGCCTTTCCATGCAGGCTGGACACAATGTGATCCTTCATGCCCTCCAACAGAATCCTTCGACACTTTGCTGTCTTCTTTTGCCAAACCACAGCTTCAGCAGCATCAGTTGATTTGGGACCTCAGCCTCTGTGAACTCCTTTAGCCCATTATCATCTAACACCGCTTCCATCCTTTCTTTCCATGCAATATAATTCGAGCTACCCTCAAGAGCGTACTCCAATCGCAATCCGTTGAAAGAAATTTCAACTTTGACACCAAGAAAACACTGCTGCCAATTCGAATTCCACCAGCTCAAAACTCAACTGCTTTTGATCTAAAATTCGTGAGAACAAAGTATTTCTCATACAAAGATTGACTGTATGGGCTTTTACCGGATATCTCACCTTCCAAAAGAAGGATGAATCCAGAGGCTACCTGGCCCGATTACAGACTCTGTCTGAAGAAATAAAATGTAAACACTTTCTGAATAATAGATCTGATGATCAACAGCTCTGATACCATGTAGAAATTTTGAATAATTAATCACTTATTCACAAAGATTATCCCGATTATGCACTATTGCAGAATACATGCATAATACATAACCTCCTCTACGTTGATCATCAATTTAGCAGCATTAAAAACAATGAAACATCAATCGCATGCACACATTAACACAGTATGTAACCCGGGGAAAGCATACAGCTGAAAACCCCACACTATCTGTATATTATAATGATAGAGAACATGTAACAATACATAGTACAATACTCCTCTCAAGTATCCAGCACTATCTCCACCTGTTACACACAAAACTAGCTCAGATGTGATCTATCACAGCTCAAATCTCCTCCACTGCTTTGCCTGCCTCCACTGCGCAATTTGCAAGAGAAATCACGTGAGCACAAGCTACGATTACGTTGGTATTGGCCCAAACTGCGCAATCCTCATTGGCATAACTCAATCCCATTGATTGTGCAAGATCTCATGCACAACTATAGTCACAACTGGTAGCAATCTCAACCTCTAACACCCGTCTCCACTGAACTGTACATGCACTGAGTTAACTGATGTATTCTTTAGTTTATTTATGAGTTAATAATTAGTGAATTAATTTAATCAATTAATTCACATCACTCATCACTAGTCTATTTGCAGTTAGACTAATTACAACTAGTTTAACCAAGTCAAACTGAACACAACTCCACAATTAACTCCACCGAAACTCAACCACATGAGTTCTAACTGAAGTCCTGCATGCAATAGCTCAACTGGCCCACAAAGAAAGCGTATTTCCTTCTGACAGCTGCATGTGCCACATCTATAGCTCAAACTGAAGTGCTCCAAGAGGATAAGATAATGTTTATAGTCCAAATATTATTATGAGACAATAATATTCGACTGTTCTATTTTTAGCCTAGCAGTCTAAAAATAGAAACCTGCCCATATGTTTAAAAATAGAAGTCCATCTATTTTTACCAACATGACCAATCATCCACAAATAGCATACTGCAACCCATAGACCATGATCCATATGTCTAAAAATAGACTTTGCGCCAAAAATACCCTACGGGCCCACTTAGTGAAGGCGACTCCTTTCCACTAAGCTCCATCATCTTGTTGCATTTTCAACATGTAAGAGAGGAGGAAGTGTTTGGCATATTGAAATTTGCTCATGATGAACCTTGTGGAGGCCACTTCACTGATAAGTAGACTGCATATAAAGTATTGCGTGCTTGTTACTTTTGGCCTTTCTTATTTAAGGATTCCAAACAGTATGTCAGGTGATGTGATCGCTGTCAGTGAATGGTCCAGCCTAATCAAACCAATGAAATGCCTTTATGCCCCCAAGTTATGATTGAGCCGTTTGAAAAATGGGCTATTGATTTTATAGGGCCAATAAATCCAACATCATTATGTAAAAAACATATCTTGGTTTGTACAGATTTTGTTACGAAATGGTTAGAAGCTAAAGCTGTTTCCTTTGCTATAGAAAAAGTTGTTGATTTTCTTTTTACTGAAATATTTACTAAATTTGGTGTGCCTAGAGAAATTGTTTCTAACACTGGTCCGCAGTTTATTTGTAATCTGGTATAGGGTGTGATGGAGCAATACAAGATCTGGCACAGGAAATCCATGCCGTATCACCCGCAAGAAAATGGCCAGGTGGAATCCACAAACAAAGTGATCGAGTCCATTCTTACAAAGACAGTAAATATGCATTAGAAAGATTGGGATGAAAGATTACCATAAGCTTTGTGGGCATACAAAACCACTTGGAGAAATAGCACGGTACATACACCATATGAGCTGGTATATGGCAAACAGGTTCTGTTACCAATTGAATTCCAGATCAAAACTTTCAGAATTGCAGTTCAGTTAGGACTAGATCTCTCTGAGGCACAACAACAACGTATTCTCCAATTAAATGAGTTAGATGAATTTCGTAGGGATGTTGTTTAGCAGAACATACTAATTCAGTAGCAACGCAAAAGGTGGCATGACAAGTCTATTCAGAAAAAGCAATTCCAATAAGGTGATTGGGTGCTCCTTCACGATTCTAGATTTAAATTTTTTAAAGGGAAATTCCATACACGTTGGATGGGACCTATGAAGTGATCCGAGTATTCGAGAATGGAGTAGTAGAATTTAAAAATATTGATGGACAAAATTCAGTATTCTTGGTAAATGGGCACAAATTAAAGAAGTATTTTCAGCCACTTACCAGGGAAGATTTTACATCGCAAGTCCAACAACAATTCAGGACGGTAGTGGTGAATGGTAATACCAACCTTTTGAAAACATGAATTCTTCTTCTTCTTAAATAATAATAATAATAATAATAATAATACAATTTTTTTTTTAGAAGTAAAGAAAAAAACATTTTCCTGTAATTATGAAAATCAGTTCGCTGACATGATTGCAGAAGGATCAACTTGAAAACCAACTTGCTGGCAGGAAGATCAAAAATTTCTAATAAAAATAAAATGTTGCTTGATCTTTAGATATGCTAGCGACCACCAAGTAAAACCAGGTTTAGCAGAACCAACCTTTATACAATTGGGGTAATTAGCATGGATATTTTTATTCAAGTAACGCTTAATTTTCGCTGCAGTTATTTTTTCTTGCACCAGTGCAGGCAGACCTTCCAGAAAATTTTCTGCCTTTCTTCATATTCCACTTTCGTAATATTCCCTCAGTTTTCTTCTTCAATCCCAGAATGATTAACCTTCCCATATTCTTCTGAATTTACCCTGTCCGTTTCGTAAAAACCCCACTTTACCCTTGAATTTTTTTCCCTATCCCACTTCTGTTTATTCCCTCTTGTGGTACTATTCTTGGAATCCATGTAACAAAATTCCTTCCCATTCTGAAATTTCCCTTTTCCCACTTCTTTGTTCCCTCATGAATTCATTGCAGGATCTCGCGCACAAAGAGCAAAAGGATATGCTCTAAAGCATCAAGAAAGGGCGAATCAAATTTCTAATATAAGTTGAGGAAGCTATGCTGGAAGTCCAGCCTATATTTTATCTAAATTCCCTATTCTTTTTTCGGATGTATGCTTGCACTAGTGCAAGCATGTCGTCCTATATAATAATGCCAACAGAATAGCATAGTTTAAGCAGTGCAAGCAGATCGGTGCAAGCATGCACCCTGTCAAAAACATAGTACAATTTGTTCTTTTCATAGCATATGTTGAGCTAATTTGTGTACCTAAATTAACACAATTATTTCTTATCAATCCGGGTTGTTTATGCTTTGAGGCAAGTTCACTATATGTGAAGATCAGATGTAATCAAACCTTGAAAGATAAGTTATTCAAAAGCTAAAAGTAATACATTCTATAACTCTAATTCAATCAGTTTAAAAAGAGGAAAAACATTGAAATGGTTCTTGACTCAAGAAGTCCACTTTCACCTCAATTACCACTTAATGAATCAGAGATTAAAACCAAAAGCTTAAGATGGATAAATTATTAATGAAATAAGCTCTTAACTTAAGAGACACATAAGGTATTCCATCATAATTCATTCATCTCAATATCAAAATCTCAATAAGAAACTATTTGCATGCAAACAAAAGAAACTAGTTTTGATTCATCATTTTAGTAGAAGGGATGCTCAACTTGAACACCTGTTTTTCCAACTCAATAAAGTGATGAATAAGCTATTAACTAATGAAATCAATCACTATGCATGAACCATAAAGCAATCTGAAATAAAGCTTTGAAAAACCAGTTCTACAATAACCAAATTACAAGAAAATAAAACTAGTTAACAAGGAAGTGTACTTAGCTTGGAATGGGGGCCCTCCACCCTTGCCTTGCACACTTGAGAGGTGATATCAGAAGCTTAAATTCAGTCACACAACCATAGCATTGAACAACAAAATAATAATAACACAAGTCTTCAAATTAACTCCTCAACCCAAAGATGTTACAGCATAAAAGTATGTAATAAGTCAATACATAAGCCATCAAAGTTTTGGCTTTAAATAAGAAGTCTCATGAAACAAACTGATCTATATTCACTCAAACAAACCCATCTACTCTCATCCACCTATCTAAGTCGAATTCATTACTCCCATCCCAAGAAAGATGACCAATCCTATAGAATCTCAAAACTGCCCTATTTCTATGGGATTTATGAATGACTAGTCATGATTGACTAGCACCAAATGGGCCTAATAAAGCTTGTTCTCTTCGAACTAAGAATTGCTGGCTTAGTCCTAGTTCTCAAGCTGTCCATCCATGCATTCCATTTGTGCCCAAGTGTCCTGCAACCATATCAACCATAGAGCTATTACGAGAATTTCTGAATCTACCAATTTTGCACTAAAAAACCAAATTTTCATAAAAACTTTTGAAATTGAAAAATTAAAATTAAATACATGAATGGATATCAAATATACATCAAAATGGGATAAATGAAGGGAAAATGGATGGAAAATAGATGGATAAGTAAGTTTCTTTGAGCAAAAATAAGACCAAAACTAAGGCCCAACATCTCTCCCTTGCTTATCATCAAGCATGTCCCCATGCTTGCTTACTCCTCTTTGACCTTCTTCTCTCTGTAGTAGATGCTGTACCTGTAGATGCTTCCTGTTGTGCTGCCCTGACCAAACAATCCAAACCTGTGTCATGTCTTTCCCTGAACAAAGCTGCTTTGACCTTCTGTTTTTCATACTTTGCCTGCCACATGTTCTTTTCCTTTAGCCATTTAAATGCTTGCTTAGAAAGTAGATCATTTTTCCTTTTCAGTCTCCCCAATTCTTCATTTAATTTTTCATTTGCCTTAACCAATTTAGCATTATCTTTCTTATTTGCCTTGTTTTCCTCTTTTAATTGTTTCTCCAAGATTTTGCTAATTTCCAATTGGTCAGTTAGGTCCCTGATTCTTCCCAAATTGATTTCTCTCTCAAAATCTTGTGTTGTTTTTATTAATGATGCTGCTGCTGCATCATCATATGAAGAATCCTTCTCAAATACTTCTTGTGCAATATCATTTTCTTCTTGTTGTCTTGGGGAATATGTTTCTACTTCCTTGTCTAAGTCAATGGGACTTTTATTCCTAAATCTTCTAGGAATAGACATAACAGATGTTTCATTTTCCTGCATGGCCATGTTATTCTGTTGTTTAGCTCTTGTTTTGGGATACAAGGGTGAGTTCATCAATCCTCTGTTTTCTTGCTCTGTTTTATCCTGTACTTCATTAACCTGTTCAATGAATTGATTTTTAGACATGAACTCTCTCCACACTATGCCCTGTGACCTCACCTGATAGTCAACTAGGATTTTGATCAATCCTTGGTGGTAAATCTGTCCTCTTAGGCCTGTGTTCATGTTTTACTGTTTCAATCATTCTCAAGAGGCTCCTATATAGGAAATAAGGCAAGTTAATCCTATCCTCTCCCTTAATATGCTGCAGAAGTCTGACATGATACAAGTGGGCAATGCTATATCCTCTATCACAAGTCAAAAACTTCTGGATGACCAAAACCAACTCACCCCATGGTTCATTGAACCATTCCATGGGTATCCCTTTTGTTCTATCAAATGTCCCTTTCCGGTTCTTCTCAAGAAAGAAAGTCCAAGCCTTCTCCTTGAAGTGTAGGCCTTTGTAATACTTCTCACTTATCATGGGTAGATATAAAGCTTGGGAAAGATATTCCTGGGTTACAGGAAAAATGACATCTCCTACCCATGTCTGGTCTTGACTGAAGTTATTTATAAAGTCCCTGGTTATCTGTTCAGAGTGGCCATCAAATTTTTGTAAAAAGCCTATCATCCCCGCTTGGTAAAGTTTTTCTATAGTTTCCTTCCCCCAGCTCTCTATCTGAAATTTTGGCTCTACTCTGACTGACATTGTTTCTGAAAACTAGTGAATGAATTCCTCTGCTGTTACTAATTTCATCTTGACAATAAAAATATAACTATTGTTTGTTTTCAAAATGAAATTTTGAAAGCAAAGAAGCTTACCTTCCTCCTCTCAATCAACTTAATTCTGATTTCCTTAACCTCTGTTTACTCTTCTCTCTGCAACAGCACTGTTTTAGTTCCCTGTTCAATGCAAGCAAACACCTGTATACCCCTGTCAATATGCTAATCTCTGTTCTTGAAAACAAAATACATATGCAAACAATGTCCATGTATGCTCATCGCCTTATATTGTTGCCAAAATCAAACCATCGTTTTACCGTGTCTGTACAACCAAGAAAACTAAGGAGTGTTTCGCATGCATATGGCTCTCGGCCCCATCATCAAAGTTTTTAAAATTTCCAAAATGCTCTTGGCCTAATAAAAAACATTTCCAAAAATGCTCTCGACTGTATCACAAAATTTTGGAAATTGTAAACATACTTGCGGCCTCATCATAAAAAAATTAAAAAAATGCTCTTGGCTATATCATAAAAATTTGCAAAAAGGCTCTCGGCCTCAAAACACAGATGATAAAACAAAAACACAACGCATTTAGTTCTAAATGGCTCGGCAATCAAACTCCCTTTGGCAACCAAAAATTTCACATGGCATGGTTCGTTCAGCCCTTAGACATTTCAATCCCCTGTTTCGGTTCAAACGAAAACAACAACGCGCAGACAACAAGGGTTCATAACAAAGACTCATGTCGTTTCATGCATATGATATATTGGATTGACTGTTGTTTGAGGTTTAATGGAACGACGCGCAACAAAACAAGGTGTGGAAGCAAAACAAGGCGCAATGCGCATTCAACAGTGTGCACAATTCAATCAACAATCACCGCCATGCAACATAAACACGCCATAACAGTCAAATTTCGTGCCTCCTCTGTTCATAGATTTTGTTGTGAACATGGCACGCCGTTAAAACTCCACATAAAATGCCAGACCCTAACGTGTTAACCATGCAATGCATTCTCATTTAAGTGCAACACGATTCACTAGTAGTTTATGCCAAGATTTACGCAGTGAATCAACTGATTTGATGTTGTGTTTTCGGCGTTACCTGTTATCAATGAGCGCTTGAGGAATATCCGGCGCTCCAAATCCCTGTTCAACCGTTCAATTGACTGGTGGCAAGGGCAGAGTAACGTAACCATTAATAACAGATAATTCATAATTTCTACTCCACTGTGTGCCGAGCTTAAACAACTATTCCATTACCTGATTGAATCCCGAAAATCGGTGATCTCTGAACGTTAGAACCGGGATGATTTCCTTCTTTAAATTCGCCTAAACTCACTTCACCCTCCTTTTCACTAGTCTGCAGCTCCAAACACCATCTCTCTGAGCTATTCGGCAATGAGGAATATGGTTTAAACAGTGCAAGAACTCAGTCGGTTCATGACCGTTTCATGGGTGTACTGTGCGCTTCTTATTCATTGGTGTTTATAATGCACGGTTGGTATGGCCGTCCTGTTTGACCAATCGCCTGACTGTGTCATGAGGATGACGAAATCATCGTTTCATTTGAATGGCATGCGCATAACCCTTGCACAGTGCATTGCCCAATGACAACCGGTTGCCATGCCACCGTGTTGAACCCGTACTTGTGTGCTGACCGTTTGTCGTTTTGGGTATATCGTTTTATTCATTGCTGCTGTGTTTACCATTATTGCCACCGTCGTGTGCGTGCAATGATATTCAAGCATTGCTTGTATTGCAATGATGTGTATGCAATTACATTTTAACAACACCCCGCCGCAATGTTTATATGCACAGTCGTGCCATATGGTTTGCGTGCGGCCGTCCACCATATATCATATGCGCCTTTTTCATATGCAAACACTTATATCATATACCATATGTTATGTACCATTGTTTCATATACCGTATGTATTAACCTTATATCATATGCGCTTTGGGTTATATATATGACTATAGCGCATTCACATTATTTGAACTATGGTATATAGTTTGATATGGTATATAATAACTTTGATTTCCATATAGCGCATGAGTTTTGTTTGAATTGTATAGCATATCTTTATAATTTTAAAATGACCATCTTGGGTCATATTTAAAATTATCACCATCACTAATGCTTGAGTTGTATGTGCAGGTTGAAAGTTGTCCCAGTTTGGTCTTTTTAAGCTCTTAAAGAAAAATACTTAGGGGTAATAGGGTTAATGAAAATAGGGAATATGTATGGAAATGAAAGGGAATAGGGTTATGATGTATAAGGGTTATATGATATGTATAGGGAATATAGGATATGAATGATAATGAATATCCTCAGGTACTAATTTCAACTTAACAAAAACTAAAAATTTCTAAGAAAAATTTGAATTTTCAAGCATAAAATGACTATACATATACTCCCCTGGATGATGGCTGTACAAGTGGGATGAAATCAATTGATCAGATGTTGTAGATGGATCAAAAAGTAAACTTTATTGCTGCTCCTTGTTCTTCATGCTCTGGTTCTTGAATTGTTAGTCAGGTCCCTCTGTAATGATTCTTTGTTTCAGGTCCCTCTGCACTACTTACAAAATATGCACATGTTGTTTTGACATTGGCAGGTCCTTCAGGTCCCTCGACAATGATTCCTTATTTCAGGTCCCTCTGTTGACAATACAAGTTCCTTCTATACTTCAGCTTTCCAGCTAAAGATCTGATGCAAGTCTCCCCCTTGTTGAAGATGTGACTTGTCCTCAAGTCAGTTGTTGGTGGAGAGTGCCTGCATTGAAATTATGTGAGAACAATAGAACAAGAATAAGGAATTCATAGAGTCCAAGTTGCCCTGGTTTTCCCCTATGAATTCGTGTTTGCTAAGTGCCAGTTGCCTGGTTTTCACTTGCAAACAAATTATTTTTTTTTTTTTTTTTAATGTTTTTTTTATTTTTTTATATTTTTTATTTTTATTTTTATTTTATTTTATTTTATTTTTTTATTCAACTACAAGACTGGAAGATGGTTGATCCTGGTGTGCCATGAGTTCCAGTTCTGTATCTTCTATCAGTTGTTTCACAAATGCTTCTTTACTGATAGGCCTATTGTAAGCTTTGTGCCTATGTCCATTCACTATAAATGAGGTGGAGTCCTAGTCGATTGTCCTGATCTTGACTGCTCCATTGTCAAAGATTTCGTCAATTTCATATGGGCCTAGCTAGTGTGTTGTGAACTTTGCTTTGAAGTCTTTGAATTTGGAGTCAAAAAGCAATGCCCAGTCTCCCTTGCGAAATGTCTTTGTTTTGATATATCTGTCGTGCCACTTCATTCTTTGTTGTTGCACCAGTGTAGTATGTTCCATGGCTTGTTGACGATGCTCATCCAACTGATTCAGTTCCATGATCCGCTGCTGTTGTGCTTCTGTCAAGTCTAGTCCTAGTTCAGCTGCTAGTCTGTATGTGTGTATCTGAAACTCTATAGGTAATAAGGCCTCTTTCCCATATACTAACTGGTATGGACTAAAACCAGTTGTAGTTTTCCATGTGATTCTGTAGGCCCATAATGCATCTTTTAATTTTTCAGACCAATCTTTTCTGTTCTTTGTCATGATATTTTCTAGGACTTTATTTGTTGATTCAACCTGCCCATTAGCTTGAGGATGATATGGTGTAGATTTCCTATGTTTGATCTTGTATTTCTCCGTTAGATCTCGTACCAACTTTGATGTAAAATGTGTTCCTTGATCTGTTACAATTTGTCTAGGTACTCCATATTTGACAAAGATTTCTTCAAAAAGAAAGGTGACCACTGTATCCTCTGTTGCTCTGTTCACTGCTTTAGCCTCTGCCCATTTGGTTACATAATCTGTACATACTAAGATGTACCTCTTTCGATTTGATGGTGGATTGATAGGTCCAACAAAGTCAAGTGCCCATTGCTCAAATGGTTCTATGAGGACCTGTGGCTTCAGCGGCATCTCATCTGTTGTGATTGGTCTCCCTGTTCTCTGGCAGCTGTCACATTGCTTGACATATTTCTTAGAGTCTTTGAAGATGGATGGCCAGTAATAGCCCAGTTGCAGCACCTTATATGCTATTCGTTTATCTGCAAAATGGCCACCACATGGTTCATCGTGACATTCTCTTAGAATGTCTAATATTTCATCTTCTCGCACACATTTTCTAATTATCAAGTCTGAACCAGTATAAAATAAATCACCATTTACCCAACTATACCTAGAGCTTTCTCTAACAATTTTGTGCTTTTGCTTTTTAGTGAATTGAGTTGGAAACTTTCCAGAAGATAAATAGTTTGCAATGTCTGCAAACCACGGTGTTTTTACTATGATGGCAAACAGGTGTTCATCTGGAAAGTTATCTGCAACCGGATTTGGATCATTGGGTGAATGTATGCGGGACAAAAAGTTAGCCACTTGATTTTCCTTGCCTGGCCGGTCTTGTATTGTGATATTAAATTCTTGCAATAACAGTAACCATCTTGTTATTCTTCCATTGGTGATGGGTTTATTCATCAAATATTTGATTGCTGAATGATCTGTATGAATGAAAACTTGATATCCTATTATATACTGCCTGAATTTGTTTACTGCATGTATAACGGCTAACATCTCTTTCTCTGTGACTGTGTAGTTCAATTCTGCAGGTGTTAGATTCTTGCTTATAAAGTATACTGCATAATTGAACAAGTTCTCTTTCTGTCCAAGAGAGGCACCTATCGCGGTATCAGATGCATCGGTTGATATATGAAATGGCAAAGACCAGTTTGGCCCATGAAGAATGGGTGCAACTGATAATTTCTCCTTCAGAATTTGAAATGCATTTTGACAATCATTTGTCCAGTGAAATTCAATATCTTTTGCTAGTAGTTTGAACGGAGGTTGGGCTATTTTACTGAAGATTTCAATGAATCGTCTATAATAGCCTGCATAGCCTAAGAAGCTTCTTACCTCTTTCTGTGTTGTAGGAGGCATTAAGTTTACTAGGACTTGGACTTTTGCTGGATCCACCTTAATTCCTGAAGCAGAAATATGGTGTCCCAGAACTATTCCTTCCGTCAACATCATATAGAATTTCTCATTGCTTAATGACAAATTTGTTTCAATGCATCATTTCAAAACTTTCTCAAGGTTGTTTAGGCAATCATTATATGTGTTTCCATAAACTGTGAAGTCATCCATATAAACTTCTACAAATTCATGAATTAGATCAGCAAATATTGCAAGCACTGCTCGTTGGAAAGTTGCAGGTGCATTGCGTAAACCAAATGGCAAAACATTATATGCATAGGTTCCCCATGGGCAAGTGAATGTTGTCTTGTCTTGGTCTTCTGTTGCTATTCTTATCTGGTTGTATCCGCTAAACCCATCCAAGAAGGAGAAAAATTTCTTTCCAGCTAATGAGTCTAACACTTGATCAATGAATGGTAGAGGAAAATGATCTTTTAGTGTAGCTTTGTTTAGTTCCCGATAGTCCACACATACCCTCCACTTTCCATTTTTCTTTGGTACAATAACCAATGGAGAAACCCATTGACTATCTGAAATAGGATAGATGAATCCAACATTTAACAATTTTTGCAGTTCCTCTTTCACTATTTCTTTCATCATGGGATTCATTCGTCTTTGAGGTTGTCTCACAGGTTTAAGTTGATCATCTGTATAGATGTGGTAGATACATGTGCTAGGATGGATTCCTTGCATGTCAGTATAATCCCAGGAAAAAGCTTTTTAATATTTCTGTAATAATGCAATTACCTCTTGCTCTTGTGCTGATTGCAATTCGTTTCCAATGTTTAGATGTTTTCCAGGATATACCTCAATTGTTTTTATTGTTGGATTGGAGATTGTGTTTACAGGAAAGATGTCTATAAAAGATTTCCGCAGAGTTTGAATAGTACAAGTTTCCTGAAAGCATTGATTCAAAAGGTTACTTGCAGCTTCATATTGGACTTCTCTAAGCTGCTCTGAAATACTTGGTTCAGAAATGAAAAGATCCATTAAGTCTTCATTCTCTTCTTCTTCTCTAAAATCAAAGAATTGATTTATACTTAAAACTGATTTAGTTTGCTGTTTTTCTTGAGTTTCAAGTACTGATTCTAAAGAAGTTGATTGTGCTAGTGAATAAAGAGAAATGTGTTTCCTTTCATCTCCATGTGAAATAATCATGCTTCCTGATCTGCATCCTATGAAGGCATCAACGGTAGCTAACCATGGTCTGCCTAAGATTAGAGGGTGTCCTCCCAAATTTGTTTTTGGTTGCAAGATAAGGAAGTCAACAGGATACTCCCATGAATCCAAAGAGACTATGATATCTTCTAATATTCCTTCAGGAACAACTTTAGATCTATCTGCTAGTTCTAAGATTGTAGAAGTTGATCTAATGTTGTTTAAATGCAAAGTTTTCATTGTCTCCATTGTCATTACATTTATCGCTGCTCCCAAGTCTATTAATGTGTTTAGTACTGAGAAATTATTTATTGATATAGTAACCATAGGGATACCAGGATCAATATATTTCTCTACTATGGTTTGTGTAGACATGAGGCTTGCTAGTTTACCAATGACTTGGATTGTAGTAGGATCCTTCTTCTTTTTCTCTGATTTCCTAATGCACAATTCCTTTATTGTTTTAGCATATATTGGTATTTCTTTAATTGCCTTTAACAAAGGAATTTTTACATAAGCATTTTTTAACTCATCTAAGATATCAAATTCAGGAAGGGTTATTTTGTTTGTTGTTCCACTAACCTTTCAGGATAAGGTGGTGTTTGTGTTGTAATGTTTGTTCCTTTCTGAATTTGTATCTCAGTTTATGATGTTTCAGGTGATTCTCCTTGTTCTTCTATGATTGGAGGATAATCCTTTTTAAGCACTTTTCCAGACCTTAGATGGACATTATTAAGAGGAAGAATTGAATATGTGGGAAAACATGCTGCTTCCTCTACAATGTATGCAGATTTGTCCACCTTATTATTTGGATTTGCCATTGGTTGGGCTGGTAATTGAGTTGGTCTGGGTTGATTTGTGGGTAGCTGTAACTGTTGTGGTTGGGTCAACAACGGTGGTGGATTCTGCTGTGGAAATGGGATGGATTGCGGATATGCAAAATGTTGTTGTTGAAATGGTATGGATTGTGGATATGCAAATGGTTGTTGGTATTGTTGCTGGTATTGTTGTTGATACTGTTGAGGTGGCTGGTTTCCATAACCATATTCTCTCCAACCTTGTACAGGTTGTTGTGAATATTGTTGTGGAGCCCAAGCTTGCCATGGCATTGGAGGGGTCCAAGGATTTTGAGGTGGATAGATTTTGTTGAGGGAATTGTTGCTGATTTTGTTGAGGCATCCTAGGTTGCCATGGTCTTCGTGGTGCTACATAATAGAAACCTTCTATTCCTGGCACTTCCTCCATTGAGTTCATTTGTAATTCTTTCAATCTTAGACAATTTTCTGTGGAATGATTTTCTGTACAAAGACCACAAACCTGAACACTATCCAAAGGACATTCTCTCAATGGATGTTTCTTTCTACATTTGGAACAAAAGATTGCTAGAGCTTGTTCTTGCTCTTCTTTCTTCTTGTTTGCCTTTAGCACATCTACTTGTGTCCCTAATGTACTCAAGAGATCTGTTTTGAAATTTTCCAATAAACTTCCTATTTCAGCTCTTGTTATCCCTCCTGCAGCTGACTTTGCTGCTTTTGAACTTGCTTCTCTTCTTCCTGTTTTTGATCTTCCTCTAGAATATTTTTGACATAACTCAACAATTTCATCGAATGGTAGGTTTGAAATGTCTCCTTTACCCATCACATTCAAAATGTCAAGGTATTCATCCCTTACACCCTTGAGAAAGATTGTTCGAACGGTTTCTTGATTTAGAGAGTGTTGTTTAGATTTCTGTAGATTATATGCAAATCTTTCCAAATATTCTTCTAAACTTTCATCTTCTTGTTGTGTCATTCTGAAAACATCTTCCTTTGAATCTCTAGATCTACAATAAGCTTGATATTTCTTAAGGAAGACGGATCTCATATCATCCCAAGAAGCTATTGTTTGTTCTCCTAAACCCATAAACCATTTCAAAGCTGCTGCTTTTAATGTTACAGGGAAAAGACGAATTTTATGAATGTCGTCAGTGTATCCATATGTTCTACATAGAATATCAAATTCAAACATAAATGCATCAGGATCTTCTGTGGACATTCCATAAAAGTTTGGCAATACAGAAGGTGGAATATTTTTCATTTTCACTTCTTCTCCTAATATTGCACTTGTGTCTAGTATTGGAAAGCCAAAGGTAGTCTCTTGATCATTACCATCTTCTTGTCTTTTCCGATCGTTTTCTATCTTTCTATCATTTTCTTGTTTTGCCTCCTCCTCTCTCTTTCTTCTCCATTCTCTTTGTTGTCTTTCATATTCAGCTCTTTGTTCAGGAGTGAAAATAACAGATTCATGTCCCTCTTATGCCATTGGTTGATTTGTTTCAATTTTGAGTGGAGTTTTAGGTTGTTGGAATATAGGAGGATTTATAGATGGAAAGACATGTTGTTTTCCTTTGATAATTTCTTTTTGTTTTCTGGAAGTTGAAAATTGTTTTTGCTTTGCTTCCCAAGCTAACAAAGTTTGCCTCTCAATCAAAGTTAATCTTTGTCCAGTTCTTTGTTTTTCTGCCAATTCCTCAATTATTGGATTACCAGTAACTGGGGTGTTTGATGATCCTATCTCTATTTGTGGGGGGTTTTTGATAAATCTACCTTGAGGATCTCTATATCTAGGCATAAAGAAACATAACTAAAAAGGAATGTAACTAATATTTTTGTTGTTTTGAAATTTATCTTTCTATTGACTATGCCGATATTTGCCTCCCCGACAACGATGCCAAAATGTTGAGCTAATTTGTGTACCTAAATTAACACAATTATTTCTTATCAATCCGGGTTGTTTATGCTTTGAGGCAAGTTCACTATATGTGAAGATCAGATGTAATCAAACCTTGAAAGATAAGTTATTCAAAAGCTAAAAGTAATACATTCTATAACTCTAATTCAATCAGTTTAAAAAGAGGAAAAACATTGAAATGGTTCTTGACTCAAGAAGTCCACTTTCACCTCAATTACCACTTAATGAATCAGAGATTAAAACCAAAAGCTTAAGATGGATAAATTATTAATGAAATAAGCTCTTAACTTAAGAGACACATAAGGTATTCCATCATAATTCATTCATCTCAATATCAAAATCTCAATAAGAAACTACTTGCATGCAAACAAAAGAAACTAGTTTTGATTCATCATTTTAGTAGAAGGGATGCTCAACTTGAACACCTGTTTTTCCAACTCAATAAAGTGATGAATAAGCTATTAACTAATGAAATCAATCACTATGCATGAACCATAAAGCAATCTGAAATAAAGCTTTGAAAAACCAGTTCTACAATAACCAAATTACAAGAAAATAAAACTAGTTAACAAGGAAGTGTACTTAGCTTGGAATGGGGGCCCTCCACCCTTGCCTTGCACAATTGAGAGGTGATATCAGAAGCTTAAATTCAGTCACACAACCATAGAATTGAACAGCAAAATAATAATAACACAAGTCTTCAAATTAACTCCTCAACCCAAAGATGTCATATCATAAAAGTATGTAATAAGTCAATACATAAGCCATCAAAGTTTTGGCTTTAAATAAGAAGTCTCATGAAACAAACTGATCTATATTCACTCAAACAAACCCATCTACTCTCATCCACCTATCTAAGTCGAATTCATTACTCCCATCCCAAGAAATATGACCAATCCTATAGAATCTCAAAACTGCCCTATTTCTATGGGATTTATGAATGACTAGTCATGATTGACTAGCACCAAATGGGCCTAATAAAGCTTGTTCTGTTCGAACTAAGCATCGCTGGCTTAGTCCTAGTTCCCAAGCTGTCCATCCATGTATTCCATTCATGCCCAAGTGTCCTGCAACCATATCAACCATAGAGCTATTACGAGAATTTCTGAATCTGCCAATTTTGCACTAAAAAACCAAATTTTCATAAAAACTTTAGAAATTGAAAAATTAAAATTAAATACCTGAATGGATATCAAATATACATCAAAATGGGATAAATGAAGGGAAAATGGATGGAAAATAGATGGATAAGTAAGTTTCTTTGAGCAAAAATAAGACCAAAACTAAGGCCCAACAACATACATCACAAAAAAGTGGTCATCATGAAATTTTATAATAAGTCCTTTCACTTAGTTGATGAGTACTTGTGCTATCATATTAACTAGGAGAAAATTATTTAAAGTACAAGGTGTTTTTAAGTTAAGAATCATGATCATTTTTTAATGAATGCTAAGTTCTTTTTTGAATTATGAAGGAGTGCGGAAGTGTTTAACCGTTGCTTGGATATAATTGCCCCTTTCCGCCATAATCCTAGATGTCCTTCACTCGTAATGATTACCTCACCTAGCTGTTAAAATGTCGCCGCAAGTACCAATCCGGCCTGATCTCAAAGCTGTCGTGCATCCAAAACTATTTTAGTGGAATGAATGGGTGATAAGATGGAAGGGATGGTGGACAGTTGGATCCCTATCTATAAGAACCAATTTTCCCGGTGTTGCATGTAAATTCTCGACTGTTCATAACCATTAAGCAGCGATGCCGCCTATTCGAAGTGAACCTTCGTCTCTCAGTAGGGTAGAATAGACTACTGAGTATCACAATAGTCTTGCACTATTGCGAGACTCAGGCTTTCTTCAGTTCTTGCAAAAGTTTGACGGGCACAACAGTGAAGTGGCCTTACAGTTTGCCAGAAGTTTCAAAAATGGCCGAGTAAAAATTGGGCCTCTAAAATTTGAAGTTACGGAAGAGTTTATAGCAGCAGCAACAGGCTTGGAAAATACTGGTGAGTAGTGGTTTAAAAATCAGAAACTAGAAAGGAAGCGATGGCAGTGTTTCGTCGTCGACAAGAAGATGAAGGTAGATTGGAAGGAAGGAGTTCCGCGCAGTGCCCTGCTGGGACAGTGGCAGGACCTCCTTTTCATCCTATAGAAATTCGTAACCTGTGAGGGAAGGTACTCCCGCACTTTTGTGTACCATTTTAGGATGTTGCAGCATTTTGAAGTCGCCTGGCACATCCGGTGGAGGATTAATTTCCCCTATTTTTTGCTTAAGAACTTGGAAAAAATGGCTAAAGGTGTGCGAGATGGACGGGCAGACCAGGCTGACAGGAAGTTATATCACCACGGACTGATAAAGATTTTGGTCCATAAACAATTAGAAGTTAAAGGCATGACCTGGGAGGCGCTGTTAAAACAACTACATAAAAAGACAACTGCTGGAAAGGAGACAGAGGACCCCGCCAGCACAAGCAAGGGTCCGAGTAAGAGTCCTTCCACCAGTGCAAAAAGGAAACAACCTGAAAAATCAAAAGAAGAAAGGGCCCCATCTCCAAATAAGAAGACAACTAGTGCACCTGTTGAAGAGACTCCTTCTATGCCACCAGTACAAGCACAGACCCCCGAAGAAGACAACCTGTCAGTCCTTGCGGACGCAACAAAATTTGCAGAGGTCGAAGATGACACTCTGTTGGCAGATTTCATTAAAAAGCCCCGGAAAAAGAATAAAGAATCTGGTGCAGGCAAAGAACCATAGTCCCCATAGGATGTTGAATCCCCTTCTGCACTAGTGCAAGAAGAAGAACCAGTGCAAGAAGAAGAACTAGAAGAAGAAGAACCAGTGCAAGAAGAAGAACCAATGCAAGAAGAAGAAGTAGAAGAAGAAGAATTAGAAGAAGAAGAATTTCCTAATGTAACCATGAGGGACATTGAGGTCCTTGAGGAAGACACAGCCCTTGTCGAGACAGAAAAAGAAGAAGATTTTGTAGCTCCTGCTGCTTGGGTAGTTGAACTAGAGTTTCAAGTGCAGAACTTAGAACAGCTCATAGCTAAAGCGCAGGAGGATAAAGAACAGAGTAAAGAAGAATTAACTGTGAAGATCCAAAAAAAGAAAAGAGAAGTTAGATTTTGGAAGTATCGAGTTGTGCAATGTTTCAAGTGACTTAAAAAGGTGACAAAGAAGCTAAAGAACATCAGAAAGAAGAAGTCTGAAACATTGCAGGCTGATGTCAGTATGCCAGAGCAGTATTGAGCTAGAATGCTCAAAGTTTTGAAGGTTTTTTGCAAAGGTAAAGAGTTGTGTGAGGACACACAACAGCTTAGGGATGGGAGGATGTTAGCCCCCTAATTTTCTCTCTTTTTGCCATTTTCCCCTTCCTAAATCATAACCATTTACCGTTGTTTTACCTCTTTTATACACCTCATCTTGTACCAGTCCAAGCAAGGTGAAATATTTCGTATAAACTTTATTTTTCATACTTTTAATTTAAGTTAGCATTAATTAATCATTTATTACATGATTTCTTACTTTTAATCACTCTTTGTAACTTATCGATATCTCCAATGTTTATTTGGTAGTTAGAGTACTTACTGTGACCGCTGATCCTAGTGCAAGATCGGATCTTGCACCGTTGCCAACACAACAAATCCTTGCAGCAGATCCGAACCTCCTTGATCACCGCCTTGTTTTGAGCAGCTTCAACCATGACAGTAAGATCGATCCAAAGGCAGCCGAGATCGAATCGCCTCGTTTTGAGTAGCTTCAACCACGACAGCAAGATCGATCCAAAGGCAATCGAGATCGAATCTGTGAAGAACGAAAGTTGGAGATTGGCTACGACCAATTTTGCTAACTGTCTAAGTTTAAAGGCTGAAAAGCTAAATTTTGCGGTTGGTTATGTAATCAGTTGAATGATATATTTTGGCCTTTGGCCAAAGATCTATATAATGTAGAATGTAAATAGGACTAAGGGAGTTTTTTTTGGATAGAACAGAGACACAGCCAGAGAGGTGGTAACAAGTTGCTGTATTTTGTTATCGCTCGAATCTGGGCTGGACGATGTATTAACGTATGTACTTGCCTCAGTGAATTAATAAAAGGGAGCTCTGCCTCATGTTTCACAAATCACATTTCTGTATTTGAGCTGATGAATTGATTAAAGTACTGAGTAACGTTTTTATTGAAAGGGGGAACACACTGGTTGGATAGGGCCCAGCCAACCCAGCATGTTTACCCCATTTCCCGTTTTCTTGTAATTGGTGTTTATATTGTCAAGTGTGATTTAATTTTAAGCACATGCATTCCTGTTTGAGTGAAAGCAGATCCGTTGTGTGAAGTAGATAAATTCCCTTTCCTGCACTTGATTTCAGATTGGTTTTCCTCTGCCTGGTCCAAGCAGGAGAAATAACCTTGCACCAGTGCACGTTGGTGTGATATCTCCTTTTCTGCAATTCTGTTTGATTGGTTTTCCCCGCCTGGTCCAAGCAGGAGAAATGAACCTGCACCAGTGCACGTTGGTGTGATGCAGCAAGCCTTCTTATTCTACTTCTCGCAATCTTCTTTCTTTCATTAAAAGATTATGATAGGATAAATTTATATGGATTGTTTCTTTATTCCTGCACTCTGTCAAGATCAAAAACGTTCACTTTTTATGTGTGCAATTTGATTTAACAGTATAATAGCAGTTGCAATAATTAAGTACTCATTTTAAGAATTAAATGCTAAGTGCAAGAAGCTCTGATTCGGTGCAAGAACTAGTTTCTTGCCACGGGATCTGAGTGTTTTGAACCTGGAAAAGTTCAAGCCTTGTAGGAAGAAAAAATACTTTAGTAAAGACACCATTATACCTTCTGCATAAATCTATGTTCCTGCACTAGTGCCAGTAGACTGCAATAGTACAGGAAAAATTAGTGCAAGAAGGAAATCTCTAAAGGAGCAGGTTTAAGGGCCCATCTGATGCAACTGCTAAGTGTCTCTGCTAAAGAAAAAAACACACTCTGTGGTTAAACAATAATTAGCTAGATTGATTTCCCTTTATACTTAATTCCCTCTTGCAAATGCATTCTTCCTTGTTCCAGTGTTAGATTATTTTGATGGTTCAAGTTGCCTTTTTCTCTTTTTAATTTGATTTTCCAATCTTTTCTTTAAAGAAGTAGGGATTTATATTAGAAATATTCATACCATCTCTGGCATTGCCTGTGCTTCGTCTCTAATTTTATGGATCCCCAGGTTGACAAATTAAGTGTTGAGGAGTTTTCTTAAGTGTAATTCCTGCACCCAACAACGCCTTTACTAGATTTAGAACCATCAAAATAAAGCGTCCAAAATAAAGATTCATGTTTATTTACAATAGTATCTACAACATTAATACATCGAGTCAAATATGTTTGTGAATACTTTTCAATTTGAGAAGAAGTGGAGTTTGCTACAAAAGGAGATTCCTGAGCTGCAAAACTCCCAAAGAGAATAATTTCCAAGGATGTTATTCGTAAAAACTACAGGCTCATTCTCTTCATCTAAATCAGTAACCGAGTGTTTCATATTCTTTTCTCTGTCTACTCGAATCTGATTTGGTTTGCCATTATAAGGAAACCAGATATGTGACCAATCTGTGGCAAAATAACCATGTAATTTCTCAGACCAATCCCTGCTTAAAATAAGACCGTAAAATTCAGGAATATCAACAATCAATATATCAATAACATGACAAACCCTTGGATTTAAAGATAATATTATTAAAACATAATTTAATTCTCCTAAGACCTTGACTTTGGTTCTATCTAATTACACAATTTGCACAAAAAACTTTTCAGGGGTTATGTTCAGTTTGAGACAAACTTGATATGGCATTATATTTGAAGAAGCACCTGAGTCTATTAAGCAATTGTGAACATTTTTATTGAAAATATCAAAGGTCAATAAGAAAGGAGTGGTATGCGAATTAGACCGATCTCCAATTAAATTGCATTTGAAGCATCAATCTTGTTAGGAGTATCATCTGGAGGCTTTCTTTTTCCTAATGAGGCGTTTTCAGTTGGCAAAGGAGATGTAAGAACATCAATAAATTCTTTTAGCAAAAACTTGTGTTGCTGCTTAAGTTTACTTACCTCATACATGGAAATACTGGCTTTCACTTTCTTCATATCATCTACGATATTATACTCTATATCTTTATAAAAAACAATAAGGGTTTTGATGTAGAAGGAGAATTGGAAGGGGATGGGATGGACTCAGTAGATTTGGAAGGAGGCTTATTCGTTGTGTTTTTATCCTTATTAACATGAGTAACTGGTCTCTATTTTGCACTTGAAGAAGATTAATCAATAGATTTTTTACTTCTAGTCTCTACAACTAAGGCTTATTCTTCTTCCTCATTTTCTGATGTAGTGAGGATGAAATCCCATAATCCATGTGCTTCGACTAGCTCTTCTACCTCTTGGCACTTGTCGATAGATAATGTTGTTTCTTCCTCTTCCTCCCCTTGATTGGATTTAGAATTTGATATGACATGGAGGTTGAGGGTTTGTTATTTGGGATCTCCTAAAAGATCAGAAAGACGTTTTAGAAGACTCAACTACCTATTTTTCGATATTTGCCATGACATTTGACATAGTTTTAAGAAATTTTTGTAATCCTTCAAGATCAAAAGGATATTTAGGAGTTTTCTTCTTTGGTTCTTGCTTAAAAGTAACTTTCTTGATTTCCTCTCTTCTTGAGTAGTTTTCTTCTCTAAAGCGAGAATCCTTTTTTCTACAGTTATTGACTCTTTCATATTATCAACTAAAGTGGCTTTATTAGCCCTGTCTACAAAAATTGCAATGTTAGAAGGAAGAGAAGAAATATACCACTCAATTTGAACATCAACTCCAGGTTTAGAGGTATCTGGAATTTTATTTAACAATTTATTAAACCTGGAATTGAAATATTTGATTTTCTCATTGGGGTTGGCTTTAAGATTGGATAGATCATTGATTAGAGTAGCAATTGTGCGATCATCACCAAAATTGGTCAAAAATTGTTCTTCAAATATATCCCAACTAGTGATAGATGCTGGTGGTAATGAAAAGTACCATGAACCTGTAGATCCTTCAAGGGTATATGGGAATAATCTTACTACACAATCTTCTTCTACTACTCCATTAAGATTAATGGCAAGCATAAAATTATGGAGATGTTCTTCAGCAGGAAGTCCATCATCAGGATTGAACTTTGGTAACCATCTTTCAGGATGCTTAGGTAGGGGATGGATAGGTGTTTCCATCTGAACAGCTCCAGGACTAGTCCATGGTCTAGCCGCTGGTGGGTTTTGTTGCCTACCTGCCATTATGGGAATTTGAAAAGAAGAAGTTGTAGTGGTAGAAGAGGCTAACTGTGTGGAAGAAGTAGCCCCTGTGCTAGCACCACTTGAACTAGCACCTTTTGATTGGAAATGAATGATGGGGATGAATGGAGTGGTTGGATGGGAAGAAATGAATGAAGCGTAGTGAAATAATGGTGTTTTTGGTGGAGATGAAGATAAAATATCACTAGTGGATGATTGAACTTCTGATTTCTAGGTTTTTCTTCAGTGAGAAGGTAAGGGAAACTCAAATGGATTTATCTCGAATTTCTCACTTTGAGAATAATTCAAAATACGGGAAGTGGGAAAATATGAGGATACGTTACCTTCAGATAACTTAGAATGTTGAGTCTTTTCTTTGGAAATAGATATTCCCTCTAATTTCTCAATTAAAGTCTGAACTTCAGCTAACCCCTGTAAAGTAGGTTGATAGGTTGTCATAGGGCGTGTACTAGGAGATTTAGTTACAACTTTCGGTCTAGGGGTTGGAGATTTTGAGTGAGATCTAGAAGTCGAAGGAGATTTTGAGGGCGAATGACTCTTTTGATGACCTTTTGATTTTCACTTAGACTTTATTGCCATTCATAGTCGGGGACCCTCCTTCTAGCATCAAAATGTTGAAGGCTAGAATTTGTCTGCCTCAACATTGAGGAACACCACTTGGTCCAGACCTTAAAGCAACTCCGTTTCCATTGAAATTAGTAAGTTCGACTAGATATAAAGGGACCAGTTTCCCATTTTCAAAGAGCTTTAATATAATAACAGAATGAAAAACTGATGGAATGATTTTATAGTTAATGGTAAAATTACTGAATAAACTTATTCTACATATTTCATGAGATAGTACATCTTCATATGTGATTCAAAGAAAGATTTCACAAAGTAAATAACGATATAGATCATTCAATACTTTAATGAATAGAAAACATATATGATAAACTAAATTAATTAAATAGTTAATTAATTTATTTGATTAGAACCCAATCACATAAAAAGATCTCGTTATCTCATACATAATCACAAATCATACAATCTTGCACATCAATAGTGATAATGATTGATTGTTATCAAAGCACACATATAACGAAATAACACATAACAGATTCACTATCTAAATCAACCATACAAAATGATATCACAAAGATAATAGTACCCAATGCATTATCGCTCCGCTTATGAAAAATATAGCTTTCAGGCTCAGCTTCTTAATTAGAAAACTTTGAATCAAACAATAGTGCAAGTTCCAAAAGTTGTCTTCTCAAAATTATGGACTCCTTTCTAAATGCATGAAAGGGGTTTAAATAAGCTATTAATATTACAAAAATAGTAAATTGAAAATAAAAGTTTTCAAAAAATCTTTAACAAACTAAGCTAAGATAAAGGATAGCTAAATTTGTGATCTGTTGCAACAAGAACTCATGACTGTGCTCTAGATTTATTCTTAATATGCTCTTTGAGATTGTATATGTTTGTTAGTGCCTTTAGCGGGGGGGGGGGATGTATCGGATGCATGCACATTTGTCTCGTAAACATTGCATCATTAAGTGCTGGAAGCAACTGTATTGTTGTGTTTGAGAGACACCTCAGCAGAGCCACTAACTATGAGGTTTCACCAGAAAATACGAATAACTTTCAAGATTCACTTGCGATAAACTCTGAATGTCTTGAATCTTCTTTTTAGATGTTTCTTGCCAAGATTATTTCAAAGTTGTGACATCTGGCAAGGTGTCCTTTGGGCATTCCTAAATTAGATTGGCTTGCAATAAGGTATCCGTGATATATTTGGTGAAATTTGAGGCAAGGTTTCTGGCTCTAATGATAGCCATCTCTACCTGTTTCATTTTGATATCCCAATCACCAAATACGATATCCTTCTGTGATTCTTCAATTTGAGGAAGATCAGATGATCTTCCCTGAGCATTGTCTTGCCAATCTATATACTCAGATATTTTCTCGTTGATATCTTCATAAAATGTCCTCAAGTTGGACAATTGATTTACTAAAGAATCGCTGGTCTTTGATAAGTCATGGATTAACGCCAATTTGTTACAGAAAATGGCATGTTGCTTTGTTAAGAGTATATCCAGTTCTGATGCTTCTTTGTGGACTTCATTTATATCTAGATTTTCTCTCAGTTGGTCTATTCTTTGTTGCAACTGTAATATTTGTTCATCCTTGTCCTTTACTTTAGCTTCAAATTGTATCTTTAAATCATCAAATCTCTTTTGCAACTCGGTAAGATTTCTTTGCCACTGTTTCTCAATTACTTGCTTTTCTATTTGAAAAGTTTGTTCCAACTGGAAAATCCTTTGATCCTTTTCCTTCATTAGCAATTGTATTTCTGTAGCTTTGTCGATGGTAGAACTAGCATAAGCTCCTATGAATTGAGATAATCTGTGTAATTCTTCATCCAGGGATGTTTGAGTTCCTTTCCAAAGAACTTGAAAAGGAGTCTCATTTGTAACTAACGCTTGTGACTCTTCTAGATTTCTTTTCTTCCTTGACCTTCTCATTACTGATTTATGCTTTAGACTGTAAAATACATCCAAAGGTGGGATTTATTTAATTTTGAGGACTATCTTGGTAGTAGGAAATGCAGGAATCATCTCCATATCATCAACAACATTTGATTGATTGACAATCTCTATTAGAGAATTATATATTACAGAGCAATGGAACACATAAAATATTGCAAAAATATAAACACTAAAAATGCATAAAACAAGAGAGACACAGATATACGTGGTTCACCCAGTTTGGGCTACGTCCACGGAGAAACAGCCAGTCCTTCTTTTTATATTATCCAGCAAACTGAAGAGATAAAACCTACAACAAATTTTTTGTAATTCCCTCTTCGCTCTTAATCTCTTCTCTCTTCCTCACTCAGAATACAGATATGCGTCGACGCAATACAATTCCCTCATATATAGCGAGGGGTTGCCTTCTAGGGCAAAAAACCCTAAATTAAACATAAATTCTACCTTTAGATCTTCACCTAATGAACGACCTAGATTGACTACGAAATTACAACATTTTACAAGGAAATTTTACATCTATTCTTAGCTTTGGGGGCTCTGCCCCCGGGGGGCTCCCAAAGGTTGCAGCCACCCCCCTGGACCCCCCTGCAGTGAATATTTTACGGGCGGCATTGTCGCCCCATTACGAACTAGGGTCCAATGTGGTGATGCCTTTGAATACAAAAGATAATCAGGCTCCACACCCAACAATCTCAACATTAATACTATTCTCATGATTATTAGGAATAGTATCCTCTTGGGAAGCCTCAACAATAAATGAGGTTGTCCCTGTATACTCTGGAACCTGCTTTGTCTCTCTGCTGACTGCAACTTGTTTTTCTTGTATGTCAACTGAGACATCTGTAACTCGAGCTTCTTCTGTTGTCAAAACGCAGTTGAATTCCTCCCATACTTCATCTAATTTGTTCTCCTCTTTGATTTTTCTTGTGTACTCAACAACTATAATAGTTGTTTCAGAGACTTGGGAAGAAATTGGAGCTTTTGACGAGGAAGTCGACGCGTCTGAAATTTTTGAATTCTGTAGGAATTGATTTAACAGGGACTCAGGAAAATGGGCTATTCTTCGTTGGCGATATTGATTGAATCTAATCAATTAATTAGGACTTAGACGGTTTGTTGTTAATTTTTCTACCATATAATATTCTGGAACCATTTCAAACAAATCATCAAATTTCTCAGGCTCGTTAAAAAACGGTTTGAGCTTAGCATGTGTTGTAACATATTTTGCTACACCTTGCAGTTCATATGATTTTTTTAATATGGTTGGAAAATTAAAGGCTCTTAATTGGTCAATCTCAATTGAAGAATGCTTGAAATTTTCTAAGGCATAGGTACCACAAGAAATAGGAAAACTTGTTGAGGTGAATTTTTTGGCATCTTTAAGTACTTTGGTTAAGCCCTTACCAACTATTTGATAAGCAACTTCTTTGGCCAACAACTTATCTTGGACAAAAAGGGGAAACACATGAGGATGGGCAAGGCTACCAAAAACACAAATGTAGGTAAATGATTCTTCCCCAAACCACTTTCCTATAGGCTTTAGGTATTTATTGGCTTTTGTAGTAAGTCTAGGGGATTTTATTCCAAAGACTTCTTGGTGGATGGGGAGCATGAATTCATGATAGATTTTGTAGAAGTGAGAAAGGTATTTCGATTCCCAAAGGATATCGAGAGTAACAGAAATAGGGCTAGGAAATTGCTCCATCCATTTCCATCTAAGAGATGGAAAATCATAAGAAAAACAAAGTGTTTCCATGACATAGGCGCTCATAAAGAAATGAGGAACCGTTATTTCGAGAACATTGCACTTTTTTCTGTAATTGCGAATTTTGGTGGTCAAATTGTTGGATAATATAGTTGCCCAATCCATGATATAGCCATCAGTAGATGCTTATATCAATGACACCCATTATTCAGATAATTTCTGTGTATTTGGATAACCATAGAGGCGACATAACATAGCAGTAATATGAGAGAAAGGGCCAACAATGGAGGCTAATGAATACATACCCCTATCCTCTCACTTATGTTTTTTCAGGTCCCTTCTCCATTCTCTGATTAGGTCTGCAGGGTTCAGATTCTCTTGCATGAATTTCTGGACAAATTGCGTATCATACCTCTTCTGAGGTGGAGGTAGATGATACATTTTCCTTAAATCCTCAGCTTTAAAAGACCCAATAACTGTCTTCCTCAGCGTTATAAACATTTTGTCTATAATGTTGAGCTGGTCGACAACCCATCTCACCATATTTGTATATGGTAGGATTTTAGGGCGAGCAGCAATTCTATGAAGAAATGAATTGGCCACATCATTCCATGTGGCACTGTTACTTGGAGGAGAATCATCAACAGTAGCAGTCTGTTTCACAATTACTCTCGGATTTTCATCCTTGAATAGTTTGTATATCACCTCCCAGGAGGTGGAACCTGTGTTTGGAGTGCATGTAGTATCTGTAAACAATGGATACATTTCAGACACTTCTTCAGGAGGCAAGACTAGTTCTTCCTGTGTTACAAACTTCCTCCATGCCTTGATTATTCTTGATATGTCCTTTAACTGCTCTTGATTATAATTTACCTGTAAAGAAACCAACCAAGATAAGAAACAAGAGCTTCTAAGGATGCGAATGGTCATATCAATTCAATGTGGGTTATATGGAAATCCTTGCACATTAACTAAAAATTATTACTAATCAATAAAAACCTCGAAATTAGAAATACGCAGAGTGGTCATTAAATTTCCAAACGTTTGTTCACATGATACTGACACTTGTCATTATACTGGAATATCTTTTATCGGTGTGTGGTATTGGGTGACATTACATAGCTTCGCAGTCTGTGATTTTCAAACAGTATATAGGTGTGAGATGTATATTGGCAAAAGACCATAATTTAATAGATCGCGATATCGGCATCCGTCAATTGATGGAATGCGAAATCGACTCTTGACTAGATGCGGTATTGGCTCGTCATTTCACAATTCATAATATCACAATTTCACATTTCGCAATCAATGTTTGTATTTGGCTTATCGGGTTATCATAATTTTGCAAGTTCGCAGTTTTAGCTTTGCGGTTGTTCTTTGAAATCACCAATACTATGTGTATTATTTAATAAGACCTATTCTTTTATAGTCTTTTCATTAATTTCGGGATTGATTTAGACTTGTAATTCATCTTCTTAAAACTACAAAAGTATTACTAAAAGGGTTTATTACCTTATTCATAAACTTTTTTGTTTTATTCCAAAATTAAAGAGTAAAAATAAAACTTATCTTATTTTATCTAAACAAAGAAAGATTCTATCCTAAAAAAGGGTCCCCATTATTCTTTCTCCTAAGTCTAAAGATAATATGGGGGGGGGGGGGGGTGTGGGGTGGTTTGTTGAGCACCACAACAAGTTAGTCACGTGGAAATTAATATCACTGTGGGTGCAGGCCAAAGGCCAGGCGCCCCACCATCCTGTCTCTTGGTCACGTTAAAATTAAATGTGACTGGGGGACGACATGGGTAAGATGCCATGTGCCCATCCCTCCAAATCCTCCCACATGTGGTTACATTAATGCAATAGAACCTGGGGTTGGGGCCATGCGCCCCACCCCTCTCACCTTGGCATACGGTCACCATAATACTCCATATGTCGTGGGGTTAGGCCGGTCGGGCGTGCACACTGGCCTAACCCTCCCCCCAATGTTGCAACCAATTCTCTTTATTAATAACCGTTTTCCCATGTATTAATAAGAATTGTTGACGATGTTGTAGTAAGGCACATGACTTGTGGCAATGAGATTGTGGGGTCGAACATTTAGTAGGTTGGTCGGTCGAACAACCAAAATTTTGGCACCAAATACTGAGCCACGTGGCGGCCTTCCATAGGGCCATGTGGCAAACTTTCATTGGGCCATGTGTGGCCTATGATTGACCCAACCACAATCTTGTCAACCGATAGAAACTCCCCACTTTTCCTGACGGGATTGGCCCATCTGACGACCGTACCACCCAATCAGCTTGCTGATATCAGTGCCACATCGTTGTACGATTTTCTCAGTCAACCTTGCAAGTTGATTTTTTTACTGTTTGCTAAAAACTTCAGAAGGCGATAACTTCCTCATTCGATGTCGGATTGAGGCAATTCAAGTGTCATTGGAATCTGAGTGACGAGATATATGATTTGGCATCAATTTTGGGAGAATTTGAGCACTTTGATTTTTGAGCATATTTTTTTATCCCCTAGATCATTCCTCCCCACTGGAAGCTTTTGGACCACAAAAAGTATGTTTTTACTTAGCAAGTAAGTGAGGGTACAACTCCCTCACTTTCCTGATCTCAATCCACATTTATTTACTTTGATTGATACTTTCGAGCACCACTCAAAGATATTCCGCATTGCCTCTGTGTGAAGTCCTTATCCTCCTGTCAAGAAATGAATCTTCTAGCCACTGATTTAAATATTTAGGAGAAAAAAATTCTATAGATGGAATCTGAACATTCTCTTCTTGATCAGAAATAATTGGAGGTTCATACAATCTCAAGTTTTCCACATTCACAACAGAATAAATTTGCATGTAGGGTGGAAAATAAATCGAAAAGAATTATTACCTATCTTCTCCAAGATTTTGAAAGGACCATTATTATTGTCTTGAGATTTTTACCTTCGCCTTGTAGTCTTTCCTTGCTAATGTACAACCAAAGTTGATCTCCCACTTGGAAATCATGATCAGCCTGATGCTTTTCATGTCTTGCTTTGTACTTGGCTTTGCTTTTCTCTAGTTGTTCTTGTACTATTTTATGCACTAGCTGAATTTATTCAATGAAATGCTTGGCTTTGTCCACATCACTATGTCCATCTACTGCAATATTTTTACCAAAGATCAAATCCAAAGGATACTTTGGAAAATAACTCAAACGACCTTCAAATGGAGATACTTGTGTAGATGAATGCTTAGCACGATTATAGGCATTTTGGATGTAATGAAAATGCTCATCCCAAAGTTTAGGATTCTTACCACAATATCCTCGAAGGAGATGCACTATTGTTCTATTTACTACTTTTGTCTAGTTGTCCGTTTGTGGATGAAATGTTATGCTCTTCTTCAATTTTGTGATCAAAACTTCCCAACAAATCAAGAATCTTGATCAGAAATAATAGAAGTGGGTAACCCAAAGTGAATCCATACATTTTGGAAGAAAAAAATTGTGGTTTGTTCAGATGTAACATGTTTCTTACATGGCGTCAACACACACATTTTGCTGAAATGATCCACAATAATATATAGATAGTCATGACCTTTCCTAGAAATTGGTAGTCCCCCAACAAAATCCATAGAAATATTTTCCCAAGGACGAGAAAGAATAGGAAGTGAAGTGTACAAACCCAATTTCCTATTGCTTGTCTTTCTAGTAGCACACATGGAACATCCTTTCACATATCTTGAAACAATTTCATTCATGCGAGGCCAATAACAATACCTTTGAATTTGAGCAACTGTTTTTCCAACACCAAAGTCACCAACAATAAGAGAAGTGTGGGCTTCTCTTACGACATTGAATCTTTCACTCTGTGGAACACATAACTTTCCAAGCTGATACAACAACTTGTTTTGAAGATGATAATCCATCTCTACAACATGATTTCCTTGACTCAAAGTTGCATAAACATCTTTAAAATCTTCATCTTGAGCATATTGTTCAATGTAACTTTAATGCATGATTGAGTTAATCTTAAGAATAAAAAATGAATTAAAAATAGGCCTTATAAACTCTTTTGTATATACCTTTATTATACCTGATTACTAAATGAAATTGTTGTAGGAATCCCATCCACCTGAAATGTCTAGCTTGTTGTAGTTTGTTTTGTGATTGTAAATATTGCAAAGGTTGATGGTCAGTATGAATAATTATTTCTTTACCCATCAGATAATGCTTCCATTTCTTCACGCCTTGTACCAAAGCATATAACTCTTTATCATAAGTTGGATAGTTAATTACTATATTGGTAAAGGTTTCATAATGATAACATATTGGCTTACCATGTTGCATCAAAACTACTTCCATAGCATATTCGCTTGCATTGGTTTGAATTTCAAATGGCCGCTTAGATATGGAAGTGATAGAACTGGCGTTGTACTGATTTTCTTTTTCAAAGTGTCGAAGGCTTTCTTCTACTTTCCTCCCCACTCGAAGACTTGTCTCGCACTTGTCAAAGCATGTAATGGTATTGAAATGAGAGAGAAGTTAGAAATATATTTTCTCCAATAATGGGTTGCTTCAAAAAATCTCCTAACTTCTATTACATTATTGGGTTTAGACCAATTCATAATAACATCAACTTTGAGAGATCGATCTTCAATTCACCCCCTCCTATAATATGACCTAAATAAACCAAAGAGGTTTTCCCAAATTCACATCTAAACATCTTCAAATATAAATTTTCCTTTTTCAAGACATCTAAAACTTGTTTCACATGCTTGACATGCTCTTCACGAGTCTTACTGAAAATCAGAATATCATCTAAGTAGACTATGACAAAATCATCAAGAAATTGTCGCAACACATCATTCATAACTCTCATGAATGTCAAAGGTGCATTGCAAATCCCAAACAACATAACTAACCATTCAAACAAACCTTTTTTTTTCTTGAAAGCGGTTTTCCAAATATCATCTTTAGCAATCCTTATATGATGATAACCACTTCTCAAATCTAAAAAATCATCAATGTGAGGAAGAGGATAATGATTCTTTACCATGATCCTGTTAAAAGCTCGGAAATCTACACACATACGCCATGTACCATATTTATTTGGAGCCAAGACAATAAAAAACCCACAAGGAGATATGCTAGGCCTGATGACCCCTTTGTCAAGCAACTCTTGAATTTTATTTTCGGTCTCTACATTCTCCAAAACTAACATTCTATACATGCCAATATTTGGAAGTGGTGCATCTTGTTGCAAGTGAATCTCATGTTGGATTCCTCTTTTTTGAGGTAACCCTTCAAGTTCCTGAAACATCTTGTCATAAGTGTTAACAACTTCAACCAATTGATGCTTGAGTTTAGAATCACATCCTGTGAACACTCCAAATTCAACAATATCTTTAGCTTTAATCATCGACAACACAAAATTTTTACTAGCATTTATAAGCCTTTTCATTTGGCCAACACTAAAAGGAGATAAGTTCATCTTCTTGCGATGTGCTCTAACAATATACTCAAATCCATCTTTAAAAATATGATATATTTTCTCATGATGATAGAATATGGATTTTGGGTCATACAAGTGTGGACTCCCTAAAACAATCTTGCAAATATCAAGTGGTACAACATCAAGCTCTACATCATTTATCAAGTTAGGAGTGGTGCAGATTTGAGTTTACATTTTCTTGTCACTTGTAATTTGACATCATCACATACCCAACCCAAAGGGAAAGGCTTAGTATGAGGTGCAGTTTCTAAATTAAGTTTCTTGACAATTATTTCTGTGAGCCTCCTGTTGCAACAGGTTTCATATTTCATGATTGACATTTTTACATGCCAAATATGTCATCTTTCTTGCAGCAAGGTTCCATATTTCCAGAGAAGAAAACCAGAGAAGAAGTAATAAAGTATGCCAATTCAAATGTTACTGCTGTTTCCAATTTTGATGAGTTGTTCCAGTTTTGAAGAAGTTCTTAAAGGGAGGTCTAGACAGTCTAATCCTGGCTTCCCTAGGTTTCAATTTCCTGTTTTAGAATATAGAGAATGACATCTGTCCAAACAGTTTAATCTTGGCAGATTTGTAGATAGGTAGAGAATCAAAGGGACCCAACTATTTAATCTGGGCCCTGGCAGAAATAAGTGCAGATCTAGATAGGAAAATTCAAAAGAAAAATTGTGAATCTGGGTCTGCAAGTCTAAGTGCACCCAAAACAAAAATAACAAAAAATGTTAGGACAGTAGGCTGGGTAGGTAGCTTTGGTGTGGCAGAATCATGACTAGTGATCAATTTTGTATTCCACAATGTCTTATCTTCTCTGATCCCAGTTATCAGGCAGTTTTGCAGTTTCATGAAGGTACTCAGGCTGAGATTCACTAACCTCCCCTTTCTTCTGATCACCCCAAAGTCACTTACTAACATCCCCCAAGAGGTCAAGATCTGCTTGAGCCTCTCAGTTTCATCATCCCCATGACATTTGCCCTAGTGAGGATCTCCTTCACTCAAGGATTGCTCACTCATAATGTGTGAGCCTTCTTTTCCCAAAAATGGCATAAGGTCTCACACCTTAGCGCCCTCTCTTCATCTCCATATTAACTTTTAACTTTATTATATAACTCCCTTTCAGTTTCCCTTTCCCCTATTAAAATCATGTATATAGAACTCCCCTATGTAAATACCCCTCCCTGGAATTATAGCCATAATTCTACTAAGTCAGGGAAATCACAGTCCATCTGGGACTATTTTTAGCCCATCCGAGTCATTGAGGAACTAGTTTGACATCTGGTCAGCTAGTAACCTCTCCCTTAACCCCAAAGACCCCCAAAAAACCCATGATTTCACCTTTCCCCGTGAAAAATTTCACCCCATCGCTGTAAAAACCCACATCCCGCCCCTAACCCAAAGTTCCTGTGCATAAATATTAACCCGCGCCTTTATTTAAACCCGTAAACCCGTTTTCCTAAGTTTATAACCCATCCACCGCGCTTATTAAATTTGGAATATTCCTGCGAATATTCCCGCCCGTTAACCCCCTATCCCGTCGCGTCCACCGCCGGCCGTCCGATCCACAGCCCCGCAGATCTACGGCTGGCGGGCATCCTCATCCCCGACGCGCTCGGCCTTTAACGTCCGGGAGTTCGGCGGTTTCGCTGCCGTACTCCCGCCACGCGTCATGCGCCGGGCTGTGGTGGAGCCCCTCCCTCCGAAACCGCCATTCCACATAAGCGGTGCGCCACATACCGCTTACTGCCCCGCCCGGTGACATCACCACCCACGTCACCCCTTGCACAGTCATGCCCATGTCACCCCCCCTGCCCAGTCACCCGATGAGTCACATGCCTGCGTGGCCTCCTGCCACGTCACTGCCACATGTCCCCGCCACCGTACCTGCCATGTCATCGACCGTACGTGATGACGTCATCCCGCGACGTCGCCCTGCTGACGTCACCCGCCGTAAAATGCTGACGTCATCAGCACTTTTTTGGGCGCAGAGGCGCAAAAATCGCACTTCGGAGCCCCGAAATCGAATTCTGAGGCAGTTTTTGATGAGTTTGCGCGCTCATCGCAGGATTTTTTGGGCCAAAATGGAGAATCTTCAGGGAATCTTTAAGGAATCTTCGCTCCATGCAGCCCCAGGAAGCCCAAAAAGGCGCATAAATGATCCGTTTTCTTCACAGAGCATGCCGGAAGGATCAGAAAACAATTTCAGAGGTGCAGAGGCCGAACAGCGGCCATTAATTCGTGATTAGACCCGCAGCACATCAGATCAGCAGCCCAGATTTTGTCAAAGAGTATCAGAGAAGGAAAAAACTCCAAAGAGTATCAGCCGAAGATATTTTAGTGGCTCGAAGCAGCTAAGAATTAATGAGCCCATCAGGAAGTCAAATCAGGCAGCTAAAGCCCATTCCTGCACTCAAATCACAGCTTAAACTTAAATGCAGGCAGACATCGAGGAACAGGAACCCATGCATATTTATTTCAGAAGACACTACAGCAAGCCACCAAGGACCACATCATTCACTTATTTCTGATACGGCGACCCTCAGCGCCGCTCAAGAGATTTTTTGCATTTAATTCCAGATAGAGTTAGGTCAATAAATGATGTTTTATGACCTGATTAGGTCAAGATGTAATAAAAGCAGTAGATAGAAAGTTTTGCCCTATATATACCACCCTCTGTATAGTTTTAAGGGTTGGTCAATTGAGAATTTCATTAGAGACTCGCATTGTATACCTGAGTTTTTCCATAATCAAAGATTGCTGAAAGCTCGGAGAACGAACTGTCTGTTGTTGATGAATGTTTTGAAGAGTTGAGGATGGAATTCCTGCGTTGCGGCCTAAAGCAATAAGTGCCTCTTATCTCTGTTTATGTGTTTGCCATTATCTAAATAGTAGGAAGAAAGAATAGCCTAGAATTAGTTTAAACACTCTCTATGCTCAATTTCTGCTATTTCTCTGTGTTTTCGTCTCAATGAATTGGTTATGAATATGAATTCCTCCCGGCTCATATTTACCCCAATTTACCTGTGTTTGCCAATTATCTAGGGATTCTTAACTGCCCCTAGGTAGGGCTCTGTCATCTCCTCTGTTAAGCTGATTGAGCGATCCTTAACTGCCTCTCATTGCTTGGCATCTCTTCCGTCCATAAAACCTGAAAGTTGCTTCGACCTCAGCTATCTTGCTCCATCTTCCCTCACTGTGATTAAAGAAATATAACAACATTTCTCCTCCTTGACTCCATGCCCAATGGTTCGAGAAACTTAAGACTATGCACTGCCTCTCCACCTGAGAAATCAATTTTCCCAACAAAACAAAACAAAGAACCCCCTGAGCCCAAGACCTAGCTTGAAATCCTTTCAAACAAAGTTAAATCTAAAAGAGAGAGCCCTCTCTGATTGCAGGTTGGCTAGAACCTGCAGTCCAAAGTTGGTTTGTGGTTACCTCGGCCGTATCCCTTTCTTAACCTTTAGGGACAACCTGAGTGATAACATAATGGCGACTCCACTGGGGAACTTCCTCAGTTAATTTTACAAAGTTTCACGAAGAAGGTTAAAAAATCCCGGTAGAAATCGATTTTCTAATTGCTGTATATTTCCTAAAACTACAGATGAAGCCTGAATGTCAGCCAGGAAGCCTTTGAAACTGTTTTTGTTTTACATTAACAGGTTTAGATAAAATTTGCTTCAGTTAATCTTCATGCTAGTTTTAAGATATATACAACCATTCCAAAATCTTATCTGGCCCCTTTAAATACAAAAATATTCCAAAAACATACCCAAAAAACAAGTTCGGAAGCTGGCTCCCAAGAAAAATCTGCGATATACAAGGTCAAACCCAGACCCAGATCCTCCCGCTGTTTTTGAAAACCCTAACATAATCCCTAAAGTCCTTAGGAAGAAACAAAGACAGGAAAATTTTGCTGATCTGAGTCCTGAAACAGCTTACCCTAGCTCTGTCCCAACTCCTGTCAAGGTTTTATTCCGGTCTACCCCTGCTTCCCCTAGTTCATCATCTACATCTCAAAGCCCTCCCTTCACACCTTCATTCACTGCACATATTCCCATTACAACCACTGTTGTTTCTACCGTTCCTATCACCCCTGTTGTACCAGTCGTTCCCGTTGTTCCAGTTATCCCTGTCATTCCTATAAACCCTGCAAATATGGCTAATAGATATGCACCCCTGCAGTTGCCTGCTAACGCTGCAGCTTTACCTCAGGACTACCAATCCAAAATCACATATTTTGATTCCACTTGCCCTTTCACAGCTATCCAACATGCCAAAAAGATGCAAGACCATTTTGAGAACTATGGAATAGATGATGACAGCGTGAGAATGAGAATTTTTGTTCAGAGCCTGACAGGTGATGTAAGAACTTGGTTCAGATCACTTGCTGCAAATTCCATAACCACTCCTGATGAGCTTTACCTAGCCTTTATCAACAGATGGGAGAAAAAGAAAGATCCTTTGCACATACTAGCTGAATATGATACAATCAAACGAGGTCCTCAAGAGACCGTTTTGGAGTACTGTGCAAGATTCAACAATGTATATAACGCGATACCACAAAATTTAAGACCTCCACCCGATTTAGCCTTGTACAAATGGTTTTGACCCTGATATGGTATATCAGTTGAAAGAAAGAGCTCCCGCAACCCTTGAAGATGCGCAAAAGGTTGCTGTCACGGTAGAAGCCAACTTAATTGCCAAAAGAAACAGAGCGAGAATGGAAAAGAGAACCACCTTTAAGGAAGAACCCTCAGCCTTTGACCAGAAACTTGACGCTATCATTAATGGCCTGCAAAGACTAGGAGAAAGAGTAGAACATGTTGAGAGAAAAGCATCATGGGAAGGGCAGCAGTCCAACACTATAAGAAACCCGAATTTTAGGAAAACACAGAACATAAATGCTGGTAGGCCTAACCAAGACCAGGATATTAGACCCCCTTTTCAAGATAACTACGTAGAAGGATCCACATCCAGTCAGCCTATAGAAGACGATCACATAAATGTAATGGATCTAAAGGGTGAGCATCAAACTTTCCTGACACAAGAAGACCAAAATGAACATGATGATAATCAATTTCAAACCAAAACTGGCAAATCTTTTGATTTTAAACAAGGTTATGATACTGCTGTATATGAAGTACACAAACAGTATAAGCTCAGAACTAGGACCATCGACATCTCTGAGCCCAGCAAGACAAAGGAAACCAAACAACCCAACAAGATTAAAAACACAGCTGTTATAACCCAACCAGCTGACACGACTGCCTCAAACTCCAGTCAAGTGACTGTAGAGGACATAACAGACACGCAACCTGCTGTTGAGCAGCCTTTGACACCTCCTTTCTCAAAACAAAACTCAAACAGCGTCCCAAAAAGCACTCCTGAAGTTGCCAATCCGCAAGCAAATGCATCCCATAGCATTGATAAACAAAAGCAAGCTGCTGAGAATTCAAATGAAGAGGGAGAAACTGCCAATGCCAATACCAAGATTCCCCTGGAGAAGCCTTTTAGTTTAGAAACAGAGATTGGAAAACTCAAGATAGCCATTCCTCTTTCAGAATTGGCTAAAAACGATGTGTATAGGCAACAAATTCAGAGATCATTGCAAATGCCAAAAATAAAGATGATGTAAATGTTTTGGATGATTCCCCTGAACTGCTATTTGGCCCAGAAGTTAATGGAAAATCTACCTATGGACCTGTCCCACCCTTTTATATCAATCTGCATATACATGACAAAGTGTTGCACAACGCTATGTTTGACTCAGGGGCATCGCACAATCTTATGCCCAAAGCAGTGATGGAAAAACTGAACCTCGACATCACAAGACCTTACAAAGATTTATACTCATTTGACTCAAGTCAAGTGAAATGTCTAGGTCTCATCAAAGATCTATGTGTTTCCCTAGTCCAATATCCGAATAAGACCATTCTCATGGATGTAGTGGTCGCTGATATTCCTCCCAAGTACGGTATGCTCCTGTCAAGATCATGGGGAGCGAAGCTTCAAGGATCCCTTCAACTAGACCTTTCCTATGCTACCATCTCAGTCTTTGGGCAACCAAAGAGACTCTACAGAGAAACGCTCATGAAATATGTAGTGAGTAGTGAAAGCAAGCCTGAAAATTTTCCCATTTATTCGATCCATTCCGATATGGATTCTTTCATTTTATTTAATGATGATTTGGATCTGCCCACCAATAAGGAGCCTTTCGCTCTAGAACAACAAGTGCACATCAGTGAAGAAGCGGTTACCCACAATAAAAAGATTGTCAAAACAGTAAATGCAACCAGCATGTTGCAAGAAACTCCCCAAACAGAAATTCTAAATCTGCCCAATCCTAAAACAGCTCAATCCCTTGATACTGATCATAAGCAAGAAATCACATCTGTTACACAGTAATTTGTCACCATCCCTGTTACTCCTCTTGTCGTACCTTGGAGGACTCATCCCGGGAATTATAAGAAGTGACAAAGTCTAAAAACACTTGCATTATGTTCCCCTGAGTATGTACTTCATGTTCCCTGAAGACACCTCCTACAGATTATCCCTGAAAAGTGCTCTTTTTCCATTGGCGCAAGTCCACAGTATCTTACCCGCGCCAATCATGGAGATCCTCAAAAGAGGGTGCGACCATTGGCGCTCTGTCTTAGAGCAATAGTCGCGCCAACCAAGTTTGGTCATGCTTTTTGCCTTAACGCACGCCCGACTGTTGTTTCCTTCATTACATGGAGCTTTTTGAGGATAAAAAATCAGTCTTATGTCGAGCTCTATCCTATCTCCATCTTTAATGGCTTTTGGGGATAATGTTAATCCACAATAGGTGTCCCGGTTCATCATATCCTCCTCCCTTCTTCATCTATATAAGCTTGTCCTTATGCATTGGACAAGCTAGTGATAGTCGTTAGTCATGGAGTGCTAGATGTTGAGTTCTTGAGTTCTTGGAGGAATGCTAGTGAGTGCTAGAGAGGTTATGCTGTCGGAGAGGAGATGTATTGCAAGACACATATAGTTACTCGCCCAGCCAGGAGAGGTTCAACGTCAGAACCATGGTTGTAACTTTTCTTGTTTATTATTAATTGATGAGCGACTGCTATTATAGTTCCAATCTCATTGTCCATTATGGTGATGTGTTGATTTATTTCCTTTCTGACTGAAATATAGTTGTGCCTTGGTAGATTTTATGTTGGTATCTGTCTCTTCCTTTGCATGTGCAGGTGTTCGTTTATGATCTGCTGGAGCGAAGGAGCAGGAATATCAACTCTGCTTCAATCATAGCGTTGGACTCCAGGTTGGTCTTCTTAATTCACCTTTGATGCATAACTAGGAACTTGCGTAGCAGCGTGGTTTGATTGTGGCTAGTTCTGTTTTAGACTAGTGGGATCGCCTCTGTCCGCAGAGGGGATTTACCTAACCAACAATTTGGCGACTCCGCTGGGGAGAAGCTATTTTATCTTTGTCTTGCATGTTAATTTTCTTCTGCTTGCTTGAGTGAATGAGCTTCCTGAGTCAGTTTTGAGTTTATTCTTTACTGTTTGACCCATCTGAACACTGTCAACCCGACCTGAGGTCATATTATTTATTTTTTAAGCCGGCAAGCTTAATTGGCGCGGTTATTACTCTGACAGTCGCGCCAGTTGGCGCATGTTGCTCGAAAGCAACTCGCGCCAATCCTGTGGTAGCGCAAGTTGCAGGCTGACAGTCGTGCCAGCCCTGTAAATTTTGCCTGTGTGTGGGTGGAAAGCTCTTTCAGTCTCTTTTTATATCTTTTACAGCCTCTGGAAGTGTGTTGAACCTCTGCTTGACTAGTTTTAGCCTTTATCCTTCAGCTGTTTGCTTATTTCTATTGATTTTCGTCTCAGCCCTAGAACATCTAGTGACTTTGCATGTCTAGCCTTCTGTGGGAAGTTTCGGTCTCTTGATTATCCAGTCAGCTTGTTGGTTGTGTTCTGCACCTATCCAGTGATTTGTTAAAGCTTGATCTTCTATACTCTGAGTGCTTCACTTCTAGCCTCTTTGGATTTCACTTGACTTCATTCGAACTTAGATTACATGGTTCAGTGAAAGTCTTTGTGTTTTTTCCTTGCTTGCATGGTTCATTTTGGTGTTTCAGAATTGGTTCTATTTCATTAAGTGAACTTGGATTGTGCATATCTCTTAAGATTTGTTTAAATGCATCATGCCATCTTAAAGGAAAGAAAAACAAAAAATCTTTTGCATCATATTAGTTAGCGTTTTTTGTTATTTGTTGCTATTAAAAAGAAAAAGAAAAAATTTTCATTTCTTGTTATTAGCTGCATTAGGATCTTTGTTGTTTGTTGAGTGATCATTTCGTTTGTGAAAATATCTCAACCCTCCTGTAGACAGAATTCATCGAATCAAAATGATATAATTTTGGCATATAGTTTGCATTTAAGAAGTTTTTGAGATATCACATACGGTAGGACCAAAAACTGAAACATAATCGAAGATAAACTTTAAAATAAACTCAATGAACATAACAACACATTGGAACATAACGCAAATACTCTAGAGGTCTAGGTTAGAGATGTGTTCCGGCGTCTTTAAACCTGGTAGTTTATCGTCGAGTGGTTGGGTGATTCCTCCACGGTGAAACGATAGGTGCCAATACAGACTGTGCTCCCACGTACCGTCGCGTATATATTGGGAGACCCCTATAGGAATAAAGCCTTTATCCATAGGAAGCCGTGTCAGCCGCCCTACGATTCACAATGCAGTGAACACAGCATTCACGAAGATCGACCACTCGTACGCTAAAAAGTATTCTGTGGTTTTGCGAAAAGTTTGGCACACCCTCTACCTAGAATTCCAGAGCAGTCACTTTTGATCCTTTTCGGACTCCTTAAACGAAAAGGTGCCTGTGAGCGTCTTGTCACTTCGTGCTCATTAAATATTCGAAGGAGACTAGAGTCATCTTTTATCCTTTTCTCGACTCTTAAAAAATGAAAAGGTTAAGTTCAATATCTTAAAATTTATTGGCCACGATAACATCCACCCAATTAGCTTTTGTTTCTATTAGTTCGAAGTAGGGGTTGTCTCGGTAGACTTCGTAAGTTTCATCGTGGCGGAATTACCAGTTTCGTCTTCTACCGAAACACTGGTTGTGAGTCTTCCTGTGGTTCTAAGTATACAACCACTTAGTTCTCATGCCCCAGGTGACGAGACTTACCAGTTTCATTGGAACCCTACGTGGGAACCTTTTGAGGACGGTGTCCCTTTCTGGGACCATACTTCTCCTCGTGTGTCAGTCCCACCTGCTTCATCTAACATGGATGATTTGTCCCCTACAACGACCGATGAGTCTGTTGTGACAAGCGGTGAAATTCCCGCCCCCACGGACCCTATACATGTTAGTAGTACACCTACTACCACAAATTTACCTCCAGGATATAAAGCTTTAAAGGATGCTATACCTTCTGGAACTCCGTTTACAAGTCCCATCTGGCCATCACACACTTTCCCTACTACGGAGCCTTTTACTCCACAAAGTCGCAGTCTATCTGTTACCTCTGTCGCGACCACTCCAACGGTTTGTCCAGCCTCTTCGACTCCTATTTCTGGTCGTCCCTCGGCTTCCTTGTTTGGAGTCTTTGATTCCATGACAAATGTCCCAATACAGGGGCCATATGATCCATATTTGTCATCTCAACCGGTTGTTGAGGTATCAGTTCCATTGTCAATTGATTGGACCTCCACCTCTTTCCATGGTGGTCAAGTTTCATCTGCGCAATCTCCAAAACAACCCCCTCAAGACCAACCAGAGCAATCCTTTCGTGGAAACCCTTTCGCTACTGGTGCTCCTTTTTCCTCTTCTTATATGCAACCTTCTGGCAACTCAGGTCAGTCATCTTTTCAACAAGTCCAACCTGGTACCCAGCAAGGTTATCCTGCTGGACAAATTGGTCAACAAACTATTAACCCAAGCCAATCCAATGTCCAGTATAGTCCAATGTCTGGACAAGTTACTCAACCACTTGGTCAACCTACTGTCCAGTATTCACAACCCTTTGGGCAAGCTGGTCAGCCTCAAACACAGTTGGGCCAACTAATTGCCCAACCTTCTCAGCCATCTAGTCTGATGGGACAACCTTCAGCTGCGCAACAACACTTCCAATCCCTACAGGTAGGCCAACCTCAGTATCAGCAGGTACAACCTTCTGGACAGATTGGCCAACCTCACTATCAACAAAGTTTTTCTTCTGGCCAGATAACCCAACCTACCGGACAGCCTACTGGCACTGCTCAATCCGGTCCGTGGCCCCAAATGGGACCCCAATACCCGTCTGGTCTTCAAATGCAGGCTGGGTCTCAATCACAAACTTTTTATCCAACCCAGCCTGGCCCTCAAACTCAATTTGGAGCCCCACCACCGTATGGCTACCAACAACCTCAAGGGAAATTTTCGTTTGCCCCGTACCAGAACTACCAACAACAGCAAGCGAATACTTCGCAAACTTATCAACAGCCATACGGTGCATCTACAACAGCGTTTGGTAATCCTTATGCTGGGGGGCAATATACAAATCCCCATGGCCAATCCACTATGGGACCAAATCCGTCCGGACAAAATCCATGGGGGCAACCACCACCTGGTTGGAACCCTGGTGCTCCACCCTACCAGCAGCCCCAGATGTCTTTCAATCCTCAATTACCATTCTTAGCGACTTTAGAATTACCGGATGTATCCAAATTAACCAATGATCCTATTCTTCATAATCCTTATTGGCCTTCAGTTCCAACTAAAATACCTGGTGACTGTCCAAAATTCGATGGTAAAGCCAATGGAGACCCACAAGCCCATGTTATGACTTATCATTTGTGGTGTTCATCTAATTCATGGCTTGACGATTCAATTCGGCTTCGCCTTTTTCAAAGGACTCTCACTGGCTCTGCCGCTAAGTGGTATATTGAACTTCATCGCGGGTCCTTTCAAGATTTCAATTCTTTGGCCATGGCATTTCTCACTCATTTCCAGTTACCCATTCGATACGAAACGGGTACACACCTCCTCACTTCCTTAAGACAAACGACGGCTACGCATATCTCTGATCATATCCATGAATGGAGACGGCGCAGACGCATGATCAAATTTTGGATTCTCGACCAGCTTCTTACCGATTGGTTTACAACTTCGTTTGTGTCTCCGATAGCTCGGGATATCGCCATGGGGGCGTGTGTCACTGAAGAGCAAGCTATTGCTCGAGCTCAGTACCTTGACTTGGTTTATTCTCAGTCAGGTACATTATATGATTATTTGCCTGATGTCCCAAGACAAGGAACGTCTAAAGCCCCGCCAACACCCACTGTTGACGGTATCATTGGTTCGGTTAATTCATCCTCAAAGAAAAATCCGGCGAACCTTGCGAAGCAAAAAACATCTGCTTCGAATGGACAACCTTCCCAGGCATCGCCTGGTTCGAATGTTACTTCTGAGGTTAATGCCGTCCAATCTAATACGGCAAACAAGGCTTCGAAAGAGAAGAAAAAAGGGAAAGCGAAAAATAAGCCAGAACAACCTAAGCAGGAAACCCCAAAACCTCAACCTGAGGACGGCACTAAACGCAAACCAAAATATCCTTGTCTTATCTGCGATGAGGATCACTATACCAAGGATTGCCCGAGGCGGTCCGAAGTTAGTCGTTTGTTAAAAGGCACCTCTGGGACTCCTGCGGTGCTCAAAGAGCCCTTTCCCACCCAACACACTCAAAAAACTCAAATGGTGGCTGACCCTACTCAGCCTCCCTCTTCCTTTGGTTCTCAAGTGTTTATGGCTGGTACAATACCCATTAATATCAGTACTCGAACGAAAGATTATCCGTCATCTGCCGGGAAGGAGCCTGAGGTTCCCCCAAGTGCTCCCCCGTTCGGTTCAGGTCCACTCCACATCGAGAGACCTACCACTGAAACGCCTCTTCAACCCCCTCCAAAAGGAGTACTCCGAAAATCCTCATACAATCCGAATGCTCGTGCTGCACAGCACTACAACATCGTTGAGGACTTAGCACAGAATCCGTCGGCTATGTCCGCTTTAGAGGTTCTCCAGAGTTGCCCTTCTCAGAGGAAGTCCATGCTATCTGCCATTGGTGGCATAGACCCGGCCGATTTGGATTTATTAAATTTTGACTTAGAACGCCACACTCAAAGACTACCTCCCCAAATCGCCTTCCTCATACAGGTAATTATTGATTCCAAGACGATTCATCGTACAGTTATTGATGAAGGTGCCTCAACTTGCATCATGTCTGTTGCCTATTGGAAAGCTATTGGATCTCCAACGTTGAGCCAATCTCCCACTACCTTGGAAGCTTTTGATGGAAGAGCGTCCCGTCCTTACGGTATACTCCAACGTTTACCAATCTCTTTGGAAGGGAAGACGGTCGAGATGGAAGTTGAAGTCGTTGATGCTACTCTAACCTACAACCTCCTTCTCGGACGTAGCTGGATATACGCGATGCAAGCTGTTGCTTCATCTTTTTTCCGAATTATCCGTTTCCCTCATCAAGGGAAGATCGTTACCGTTGACCAGCTCTCCTTTTTTGCTTCTTCTTCCGAAGGCACCATCCCGTTTGTGGAGCATACCTCCAAATTACCTAAGAGTCTGGGAGCTGGACTTTTCAAAGATCCTGATCTTATGGGTGTTTTTCCACTCCCTCCTCTAAATATCGCCTCTGTCAATATGATCGCTACTGGCTCTGATCCGTGGCTCGTACCCCCCACAGACCAAGTAGATTCCTGGGGCGACCGGATGCCGTTGAGTCCTGCCGAGTTTAATTATGTTGAAATCATTGCTGCCTCGGCTCCCTCTTCTGCGCTTACTCCATCCTCAGGACTTCTAGATGAGGCTTCTTCGGATTCTCTAGGAGAAACATTCCTCTCCGACGAAGCTATTATTGAGACTATGTCTCTGGAGGAACCTCCCTGGTATAGTTCTCACCATCGTTCCTCATTTCTCCCTGCCTCGCAGCATTTTCTGACATGCCTCGAGCGGTTTGCTCCTTGTCTCCCATCACAAATCCTTCAAACGCCTATTCAAATTAATCAGGTTTTTTCTGAAGGAAATATGGCGAACATTACGCGAACCCAACCCCTCAACATCTCTGTTAAACCCGGGATAGTCGAGCATCTTCACATCGGAGTCACTTGTACTCCAGAGGAGATTCAACTTTATTCCGAACTTTTTCGCGAATTTCGTGATGTTTTCGCATGGTCCTATGAAGAAATGCCCGGCATTGATTCTAGTATAGTGATGCATGAAATAATCACGTACCCAGATGCTAAGCCTGTTCGTCAACGTTTACGCCCTGTACACCCCCGGAAGGCTGCAGCGATTAAGGCCGAAGTAGAAAAACTTCTTAACGCCGGTTTTATTTACCCTATTCCTCTTACAGATTGGGTTTCTAACATTGTGCCTGTAACTAAAAAACAGGGTACGATCCGAGTTTGTGTCGATTACCGTGATATAAACAAAGCATGTCCTAAAGATAACTTTCCCACACCATTCATTGATCAGATCATTGACGAGTGCGCTGGCAGTGAAATGTATTCTTTTATGGACGGTTTCTCTGGTTATAACCAGATTAATATTGGTCCCGTTGATCAACACAAAACTGCTTTTATTTGCCCATGGGGGACTTTTTCCTATAAGAAGCTCCCTTTCGGCCTTAAAAATGCCGGTGCTACCTTCCAGCGTGCAATGTCTTATGCATTTCATGACATTCGGCATATTGTGCAACCTTATCTGGATGATCTTCCTGCTCATTCAGCTAAACGTCAGGACCACCCTAAACACCTTCGCGAAATCTTTCTTCGCTGCCGATACTACCGAATCAGGCTAAATCCTCACAAATGTGTCTTCTGTGTTGAATCTGGCAGACTTCTCGGGTTTATCGTTTCTAGAGAGGGCATCTGTTTGGATCCCCTTAAAGTCGAAGCTATCGTCAATCTCCCTCCCCCAACTTCTTTGCATCAGTTGCAGAGTTTGCAGGGGAAAGCCAATTTTTTACGTCGTTTTGTTCCCAACTATGCCGAGGTGGCTAAAGGTTTTACACGATTACTGAAGCGTGATATCCCTTTTCATTGGGATGCCACAGCTCAGGAATCTTTTGAGCGTCTCAAGAGTCTCCTTGTTTCTGCTCCATTGCTTCGTCCTCCGAATTATTATCGCGACTACACATTGTATTTAGCCGCCGCCGATACCACTATCGGCATGGTTCTTGTTCAAACTGATGATGATAACACTGAACATGTTATTTATTATCTCAGCCGCAACCTGTTAGACACGGAAACTCGATATGCTTATATCGAAAAGTTGGCACTAGCCGCAGTTTGTGCTGTACAACGCTTCCATCATTATATTCTTTTGCGTACTACTACTGTGATTTCTGATTGCAACCCCATGACGTATATATTGTTACGCTAGTTACTGGGGGGCAAATACTCAAAGTGGATTGTTATCCTCCAAGAGTTTGACTTGGAATTTACCACTGCCAAGTCTAAGAAATCCCTTGTGTTTGCTGAGTTAATTTTCTCTTTGCCATCTTCTCCCTCGACCTCGCCTGTAGAAGATCAAATTCTAGATGAAACCCTGTTCCTCATTAGCACCCTCGATCCATGGTACGGAAATATAATCACATATCTGCAAACGTCCTCCTTCCGCCCGGGTGTGTCTAAAGACGCTCGGCGGAGGATTCGTCATCAATCTCAACCATACCGTATCATTGGAGATACATTATATCGTCTTGGTGCAGACTCTGTTCTCCGCCGTTGTCTTACTCTAGAGGAAGCTGAATGGGTTCTAAATGACTGCCACTCTAGTGCTTGTGGCGGACATATGTCCAGATATGCTACAGCCCAAAAAATCCTTCGTGCTGGCTATTTTTGGCCCTCTATTTTCAAGGATTGCATCCTTGCCGTCTGCTCTTGTCATGAGTGCCAGATATACCAGCGAAAAATGCCAGCGCCTTCTGCTCCGTTGCACCCTGTGGTTTCCGTCGGCCCTTTTGCAAAATGGGGCATTGATTATATGACCTGTAACCCTCGCTCGGCCGGGGGGCATGGGTTTGTCATCGTTGCCGTCGATTACTTTACTAAATGGGCCGAGGCGATGCCTACATTAACTGAAGACGGTCACACTGCGGTGCAATTTTTATTCAATCATGTTATTTCGCGATTTGGCGTCCCTCAAGCCATTGTCACTGATCAAGGAAAGCATTTCCGTAATCATATGATGTCGGAATTAACAACCCAGCTAGGCTTGCAACACGATAGTTCAACTCCATACTACCCTCAGTCCAATGGTCAAGTTGAAGCTGTCAATAAAATCTTGGTTACAATGCTTCAACGTATCGTTGGTGTGCATAAATCTAACTGGCATTTGATGTTATTCCCTGCCTTATGGGCTTACCGAACCTCCGTGAAGGATGCCACTGGTTTCACTCCATTTCAACTAGTTTATGGGCTAGAGGCTACCCTTCCAATTGAGTGTGAGATCCCTTCATTGAAATTAGCCGTCGAGCTGCTTCCCAACACCACCCCGTTAGAAGAACGCCTTCTTTACTTAGAACGGTTAGATGAGACTCGTCGCCTGGCCTCTTTGGCCATCGAAACGCAAAAGAAGCGAGTCAAGACTCACTTCGATCAGACCGTCCATCCATGTTCTTTCGTTGAGGGAGACTTACTCCTACTCTATGATCAAGCAAAAGATAAGCTAGGCGCAAGAAAGCTCGAGTCTATGTGGCTAGGCCCTTATATTGTCAAGAAAGTCCTGCAGAAAGGGGCCTACGAGCTGATTGATTATGAAGGAAACCCTCTTGGGAAGCCCCGAAATGGGCTTTACTTGAAGAAGTATTATGCGTGATGCTGGTACATTTTATTGTGTACATACATATACTTTAGTGTATTGTGTGTCGATTTTCGAGACATAGCTACCACTTATTGTGTTTTTCGCTTCTTGTGCAGATGCCAGATGCACCTTATGTTGGTTTCGCTGATGGTGCCTGCCGCAGTACCCGCGATTTGTCTTCTGCGGCATGGGTAATCTACGATCCTCATAGCAAGCTAATAGATTGCCAGGGTGTGTGTCTAGGCCATACTACTAACAATGTCGCCGAATACTGCGCTGTAATCGAGCTACTTGCTAGAGCAATTCATTTCGGTATTCGCGCATTGATAGTGAACCTGGACTCTCAACTTGTTGTCCACCAACTCAACGGGCAATATTCCGTCAGAAACCATCATATTCTAAGGTTGTATTTACGTGTAAGGTTGTTAGAAAGGCATTTTGATTTTATTACATATCAACATGTTCCAAGACAATTAAATACATTATCTGATGCATTAGCCAATCATGTATTAGATAGACATTTGCATAATTTGTAATTAAAACAGTATATAAGCAAGCACATGAAAACACAATAATGAATCATAAATATATATATATATATATATATATATATATATATATATATATATATACGTGTGTGTCATAATTTTTGCGTCGCACGCATTACATAACCCAAAAATAATACATGTCCAAGTCCCATGCATCCGCTGACAACATGTCTCTCAAAATGTACAAAAAGTGAAACCTAGGCGTCTAAGCACGGTGATGCTCATGATAGCATGTCACCGCCCGTACCAAACGTCTCAACAGACGATGGACGCGAGTAGATACTCCCACCGTGTGTCTCTGATACGCTCTAGGCACGTCGGCCAATCTGCCATAATCTGGTATTCCTCGAGTAAGGGCCTCAAGGTTCAGAACTAGATCATCCTCACCCTCTACCTGAGGGTCTGCTGCAGGTTGCGCTCTCTGCACGTGATGAGGCAAGTCGGCTGGTCGCTCTGCACCAACATCTGCATACATATAGGTGCTGTAAGAAACAAACATGAATTACAAAAACTTCAATATGTTAAAATATTAAAAACATAAAGGGTCCTTACCTAGCTCCTCGTCCCAGTCCTCTCCCTTAGGCAACGGGAGGTCTGGATCTCCAGTAAAATCAGTGCCCACATAGGGCCAGTCCTCCACGACGATCAACTGGTGTTGGAGCCAAATGAAGAACTCGGGCCGCCAGGCCATCTGCTGGCCCCCACCTCCTCTAGGCATAAGTGGTGCCCATCGAGCCAACCTCGGCTCCCGTGGCACTGGGTCTGCCACTATGCCTCCCGGGATCCGGAATATCGGTAACCGCTCTAGGAAAAACGACACTATAATAGATCCATATCCAAACTGCTTATTGCCATCACGCTTACACTTGGTAAGCTGCCTCTTTATATTTGTTGTCACTGCCGATGCCCAATCAAACAGTGTCGGTTGCAGACACTCAGTTGCCAGCAGTAAGAGATTCTTGCTGGCCTCGTGGGGTGCCTGTATCCCAGCCGTCCGGGTGATAGTAAATAATACCACTCGTAGCACCAAATCTGGGATAGTGATAATGTCCACCTTGGCACTGTTGGATCCAAAATGGGCCCCAGGACAAACCCTTTCCATGACCTCACCCATCTTTTCCCCGGAAGGCCTGCTACCGGACAAGATGGGCCGTGCGCCCCGCCAAGATAGTCTAGTAATAAAATAGACATCAGAGACATCCAACTCCAATGTCTGGTCCTTCAGGCGGAATACCTGATCCTCAATATCCCAGGCGTCCACGATAAACCTTAGTAACTCGGGCTGTGCACGTAGGTATGAGGTAAGGAAGAATTTTTTCAAGCCACATTCTCGCAACGCATCCATACATGCGTCATCTTCCATCGCCATGGCATCTATGGCCTCGTGTTCTCTTTCTCTCCATTCTATTGACATTTTGACCAATACCTGCAACCAAAAACCAAAGATGTCATCAATAAATCAATGATGAAATCAAATATCAGAGAAAATTGCAAATCCAACGGTGAAAAAAGGGTAAAATTTTAGTTCGCGCGATTGGCGCGACTGTTTTCAAAATAGTCGCGCCAATGGCGCGTCTCCTTTAGAGAAAATTGCCCATTGGCGCGGTCCCGTGCAGAAAACTCGCGCCAATGGGCGCAACCCTAATTTTTGCAATCCTCCTTGCAGAGGATCATTCTGTGGAAGAAAAACTAAATAAATGAAATAGAAATGGAGCTGAAGATGAGGCCTCTTACCTGTTTCAAACGGCGGCTCGAATGGTCTCCTAGATTGGTCGCAATCAGCAGTTGAAATTTGCACCCAAAACCCTCCAACGGTAAACTCACAAGGTAAAAAGTGAAAAGTAATTTTATTTTTCACCATTTCACTATTTATAACTTCTTTTGGCTTAAAAATACATTAAAATAGTGTTTTTGTGAAATATTTTTATGTCAAAGTAGAGTTTTACGCCGTTTTTGAATGTTGACAGGGTTTAATGCCACTCAAGCAACATGACGAGCTCCCTTTTTGACTTTTTCGAGCTCGGTAAAACACGAGAAAAGGTTACTTCAAGGTCTTCTTTCAGCTCTTTTCTGAACGTTTAAAGAGGAAAAGATTGCCGAGTCGCTCCTCTTGACTCGTTAAATGGTAATAAGGGGCGGTCGTTTTAAGTTCTTTTTGTCGACCGTTAAAACATAAAAAGATTACCGGGTTTTTGTCGTTTCAAACTCGTTAATGGTTACGAAACGACGTGGTTTTGACCGCTTTTTTACTTTTTCAGGTCGAAATCACTAATTATGAAAAGTACTCCTCGATCATAATGATCGGGCGGTTCTTTCGGGTATTATTTTATACTTTTTCGGGCCCGAGAGACACAACTTTGCGAAAAAGGACATCCCTGGAGTTTCCTTTTCTGTTGTCTTTTCAAACTCTCTAAACATGAAAAGACGCCGAGTTATTCCTTTGTCAGACTCGTTAAAAATTAATGACATCGGATTTTGTCACAACACAAGCATATGCTATCCCCATCAAACTTGTTAAAAATAACTGGGGTACTTGCCAGAAATGGCGGGGGGAAAAGAAAATTTTTGAACCATAATTATTACCGTGACGGCAGTATGTCGCTCTTGAACATGGCACTTTTCTGCTTTCGTGTCCGGGGTGGGGATATCTCATCTCATATCTTTCACTTACTTCCATGGACTTGGGTACCTTATTTGACCTCTCATCCACTCATTGCCTCATCATCATGACCTTTGATATATTGATGTCGAATACTGCCAATTCCATTAATGTGCCGCCGATATGTTCAAGAGAAGTTGACCTCTGCAAAGAAACAACCTCCCTGTGATAGTTCGCACAATCTTGATTCACAACATTATCTCTCTGTCTCGTGTCGATGATGTGGGAAACATTATGGCCCACCTTCGATCAAGATCACTTCCTGTCGACTTCAACTCATTATCCAGGAAGTTGATCTAGAGACTCCTTTCCGGTGCCTTGGAGCCTGCATGCCTCAATGGCAGGTTCTTCGTGTTCGACGTGAGGTTTTCATCATTGGCCTCCGATCGAATGATTCTACGGGCGTTCGACTTCAGATCATTAATTCACGCGCCGTAGATTGTACCTATAGTACCTTGAGGACCATTGTCATTATTGGTGGTACCTCTCGCGTCTGTTAACAGTTTCCACTATTGACTGGTAATCAGACGATGTTCATGCATGTTCGACTTCAGCTCATATATTCACATGCTTGAACTTGTACTCTTGTTCGGGTCGAGACGGAGCGCAAGACCCTGGATTGTGTCTGTTGTAATCCAGGCGTGATTCTTGATACTTGACTCATTCACTGGATGGCTGCGACCATACCTGAGTCAATTCATTGGTCCTAACCAGATGGCTGCGTCCATACTATGGATCTAGATTATTTATGTACTCTCTTATGGATGGCTGCGACCATACCACGTACATCATGTAATTGAACTATCAGTCATGTCTCTTAATACAGATCCTCGGCGGCAGTAACTATATGTGTTCTTATGTGTTCTTGTGTGTTCTTGTAAAGCATTTCACCCCTCTCCACCTCTCGGACTTCATGCTTTAGGGGGCATCTGTTACACAGTAATTTGTCACCATCCCTGTTACTCCTCTTGTCGTACCTTGGAGGACTCATCCCGGGAATTATAAGAAGTGACAAAGTCTAAAAACACTTGCATTATGTTCCCCTGAGTATGTACTTCATGTTCCATGAAGACACCTCCTACAGATTATCCCTGAAAAGTGCTCTTTTTCCATTGGCGCAAGTCCACAGTATCTTACCCGCGCCAATCATGGAGATCCTCAAAATAGGGTGCGACCATTGGCGCTCTGTCTTAGAGCAATAGTCGCGCCAACCAAGTTTGGTCATGCTTTTTGCCTTAACGCACGCCCGACTGTTGTTTCCTTCATTACATGGAGCTTTTTGAGGATAAAAAATCAGTCTTTTGTCGAGCTCTATCCTATCTCCATCTTTAATGGCTTTTGGGGATAATGTTAATCCACAATAGGTGTCCCAGTTCATCGTATCCTCCTCCCTTCTTCATCTATATAAGCTTGTCCTTATGCATTGGACAAGCTAGTGATAGTCGTTAGTCATGGAGTGCTAGATGTTGAGTTCTTGAGTTCTTGGAGGAATGCTAGTGAGTGCTAGAGAGGTTATGCTGTCGGAGAGGAGATGTATTGCAAGACACATATAGTTACTCGCCCAGCCAGGAGAGGTTCAACGTCAGAACCATGGTTGTAACTTTTCCTGTTTATTATTAATTGATGAGCGACTGCTATTATAGTTCCAATCTCATTGTCCATTATGGTGATGTGTTGATTTATTTCCTTTCTGACTGAAATATAGTTGTGCCTTGGTAGATTTTATGTTGGTATCTGTCTCTTCCTTTTCATGTGCAGGTGTTCGTTTATGATCTGCTGGAGCGAAGGAGCGGGAATATCAACTCTGCTTCAATCATAGCGTTGGACTCCAGGTTGGTCTTCTTATTTCACCTTTGATGCATAACTAGGAACTTGCGTAGCAGCGTGGTTTGATTGTGGCTAGTTCTGTTTTAGACTAGTGGGATCGCCTCTGTACGCAGAGGGGATTTACCTAACCAACAACATGGTTTCTAGAGTTTGATGGCTCTATTAACAAGTTAGGAGCAGGGGCAGGTGTCTGGATTCACAATACATATGATAACCATGTAGAAGGACATGCCTATAGACTGAATTTCAAATGCACAAATAACATGGCAGAGTATGAGGCTCTGCTGTTAGGCCTTAAACTGCTGAAAACTCTAGGTGCTGTAAAAATATCTATCTTAGGTGACTCTAATCTAGTCATACAACAGATAAAAGGTAATTTTGTTACCAATGACAATAGAATGAGAGCCTACAGAACAACTGCTACTGACATACTCCAGTCATTCACTGAATTCAAGCTTGACAAGATTTCTAGAAATCACAAAATTCATGCACACAGCCTAGCCACCTTCGCGAGTACATGCAAACTCCCTTTTGACCCGAATCATCACTTCACAGCCGAAATAAAACATAGACCCACCGTCCCAAATAATGTCAGAGATTGGCAAGTATTCGAGAATGATGCCCAGATTAACAATTTCCTTACCCTTGCGCACAAATTCTCAAATATTCACATTGACACGGATGCCATGACAGATTCTGAACAGCAGAGAAATGAAAGTCAACAAGCTTTAGATGCTGCAACAGCCAAAATCATTCTGAAGCCAACCGTTTTTGACAATGAAAACATTGAACAGCTGAAACAAACACAGGCAGAAGAAATAGACAAAACAGAAGTAGAAATCATTGACCTAAAGGATAATTTTCTGCCTGCTGGGCTAACTCCACTAGAAGACATGTTTGACTCTAATGACGTTCCCAGAAAACCAAAATTGCAACCAATAAACACGGAAATTGAAGAACACAACATTGGGACACCAGAGAATCCAAAAATGATCAAACTGTCCAAAAACTTGCCACCCGATCAAAAGCCCAAGTACATTGACTTATTCAAAGAATTTCAAGATGTATTTGCTTGGAGCTATGAGGACTTGAAGTCCTATGATACATCAGTGATTTAGCACACTATCCCATTGAAGCCCAATCAGAAGCCCTTCAAACAAAAATTGAGAAGAATCAACCCCGTGTTGCTTCCCCCGATTGAAAAAGAAGTAAAAAGGATGTGGGAAGCAGGCATTATAGCACCTATCAAATTCTCTGAGTGGGTGTCCAATCTTGTTCCTACAAGAAAAAAAGACAGGAGAAATCAGACTTTGTGTGGACCTCAGAAACTTAAACCAAGTCTCCTTAAAAGACCACTATCCTTTGCCCAAAATGGACCACATATTGCAGAGAGTAGTGGGATCATCTAGAATCTCCTTACTAGATGGATTTTCGGGTATTAACCAGATACTTGTTCACCCAGATGACCGAGACAAAACAACTTTTACCACACCCTGGGGAACATTTAAGTATGTAAAAATGCCATTTGGACTTAAAAACGCTGGTGCTACTTTTCAACGAGCAATGGATATTGCATTTGCCAAATAAATACATGACTCCCTAGTTGTGTACCTCGATGATTTAACCCCATTTTCCAAATCTGATGAAGAACATCTCAAGCATCTTAGGCAATTTTTCATAACATGCAGAAAATATGGAATTTCCTTAAATCCTAAGAAGTCCTTATTTGGCCTTGAGGAAGGAAAATCACTTGGCCACATTATATCAAAAGATGGGATCAGAATTGACCCTAAGAGAATACAAGCCATCCTCCAAATCCCATACCCCAGAAACATAAAAGAGTTACAAGCATTCCTTGGGAAAATCAACTTCCTGAGAAGATTCATTCCAAATCTGGTTGAATCAATAAGACTATTAAGCAACATGTTAAAGAAAGATGCCAAGGTAAGATGGTCCCTGGAAGCTAAGCAAGCATTTGAGAGTATCAAATCTGCCTTAACTCAAACCCCTGTCCTAACCAGTCCACAGTTCGATAAAGATTTCATCATATTTTCGTTTGCATCCGAGCATACGATAGCTGCTGTCCTACTGCAGAAGGATGAACATGGAGCTGAAAAGCCAATTGCTTTTTTCAGCCGAGCCTTAAGAGACGCCCCATTAAAGTACCCGATAATGGAAAAACAGGCCTACGCGCTTATCATGGCCATCATGGATTTTAGAGTGTACATACTGTATTCACGCGTGATCGCCTACGTCCCACACGCGGCTGTAAAAGACATACTAACTCAAGACGGATTAAAAGGCAAAAGAGGTAAGTGGATTGCAAGTATCCTCGAATACGACATTGAAATAAAACCAACCAAGCTGATAAAGGGACAAGGTTTAGCTAAACTGATGTCCGAAACAAACTTTCAGGTCTTAGACATTAACCAGCTGGACAATGAACCGGAGCTGGCGACTCCACAGATCAGTGAAATATTTCTGCAATGCCCCTGGTACACTGATATTTGCTTTGTATTGTTAAACCTGTGTGCTCCCCCAGGATTGTCCAGAACAAAGAAAAGAGTTTTGAAAATGAAAGCTTTGAGGTTTTGCGTTGTTGATGGTGCATTATTTTGGAGAAATCATGAAGGTATATTGTTAAATTGCTTGACCATGAATGAAACCAACAATGTCATGAAAGAATTCCATGCAGGTGACTGTGGAGGACATCTCTACTGGAAGTCCACAGCAGACAAAATCCTGAGGGCTGGTTTCTACTGGCCCACTCTTTTTGTAGATGTTAAAAAATTTTCCACAACATGTCATAAGTGCCAAATTTTTGAAGGCAAGAGAAAATTATTGCCCCTGCCCCTTAAACCAATCTCCACCGAAAAACCTTTTCAACAATGGGGTCTTGACTTCATTGGAGAAATCCATCCCTCTTCCTCAGGCCAACACAAATGGATCCTAACAGCCACCGATTATTTCACCAAGTGGGTTGAAGCCATTCCCTGTAGACAAGCCAATGATACCATCATTATCCAAGTCCTTGAATGCAACATCCTCTCTAGATTTGGCTGTCCTGAGAAAATCATCACTGATAATGCCGCTGCCTTTAAGTCCAAAAACATGATCAGTTTCTGCCATAAGTTTCATATCACCTTGGGCCACTCTACAGCATATTACCCTCAAGGCAATGGATTGGCCTAATCATCTAACAAAAGCCTCATCAACATCATAAAGAAGATGCTAGAAGAAAACAAGAAAAACTGGCACAAAAAGCTAGTGAATGCCCTATGGGCAGACAGACTTTCAAGCAAAAGATCAATTGGAATGAGCCCTTATGAGCTGGTATATGGCATGGAGGCTAGATTTCCTTCATCCCTGGGCATTCCCACCATCAATCTGTTACAATAGATTCAGGCGGAACCAAATGACATTCAAAGAAGAATTAATCAGACATTCCATCTCCAGCAAACCAAAGAACAAGTATATGACAGAGCACAGATTTTGCAAGAAAAGCTCAAAAAGATGTTTGATAAGAGAGCTAAAGCTGAATATTTCAGAATTGATGACAAGGTTTTAAAGTGGGACTCAAGAAGAGAAGACAAGGGCAAGCATGAAAAGTTTGATTTCCTGTGGAAAGGCCCATTTATTATTTCTGCTGTTCAAGGAAACAACACCTATTTTTTCAAAACTATGGAGGACAACATTGTTGAAGAAGGCCCTGTGAATGGCAGGATGTTGAAACATTATCACGATCCTTGTTGTTAAAACAATGAAAGTCCTGTAAATATCTTTGTACAGTTATATTGTGTATATATGAGCACTGTTTTTAATTCATTTTGATAAGCAGGCCGATTATTGAAGGAACAATAGTAAATTCATGGAGGCATAGCCGATGCTGATTGTCCAGTTTTTAAAGACCTATCTCTGTATCAATCTCAGCAAGGCAGCAAGAGTAACAACGTCACAACAACAATTCGGGTCAAAGAGAAGCTGTTTTGCACTTGCAATTTTCAGGCAAGAAAAGGTTAACAAAAGAGGAAAGATTTCAGCAATTTGTTTCACACCTAAGCTGAAGGAAGTACATCAATTTGCAATCCATGTTTTCAAAGATATATTCTCAGGCAGGATTGTTCATAATAATACAACACGCAGAAGAAAGCAGGCGTTGCTGAGCAGTTCACAAAGATTCAATTGAGGAGAAGGTCGTTTTGTCACAAAGTTTCATATTTCTAACAGCCAGAGCAAAGAATTTTTTTCAGTTTACAGTGACAACAGAGATCAAGGCAGTCTGACCTGTTGTTCTTGACTTTTCACAAGGAAAAGCCATCCCCAAGTGGAGCCATTGTTAGCCTCCTGTTGCAATAGGTTTCATATTTCATGATTGACATTTTTACATGCCAAATATGTCATCTTTCTTGCAGCAAGGTTCCATATTTCCAGAGAAGAAAACCAGAGAAGAAGTAATAAAGTATGCCAATTCAAATGTTACTGCTGTTTCCAATTTTGATGAGTTGTTCCAGTTTTGAAGAAGTTCTTAAAGGGAGGTCCAGACAGTCTAATCCTGGCTTCCCTAGGTTTCAATTTCCTGTTTTAGAATATAGAGAATGACATCTGTCCAAACAGTTTAATCTTGGCAGATTTGTAGATAGGTAGAGAATCAAAGGGACCCAACTGTTTAATCTGGGCCCTGGCAGAAATAAGTGCAGATCTAGATAGGAAAATTCAAAAGAAAAATTGTGAATCTGGGTCTGCAAGTCTAAGTGCACCCAAAACAAAAAGAAGAAAAAATGTTAGGACAGTAGGCTGGGTAGGTAGCTTTGGTGTGGCAGAATCATGACTAGTGATCAATTTTGTATTCCACAATGTCTTATCTTTTCTGATCCCAGTTATCAGGCAGTTTTACAGTTTCATGAAGGTACTCAGGCTGAGATTCACTAACCTCCCCTTTCTTTTGATCACCCCAAAGTCACTTACTAACATCCCCCAAGAGGTCAAGATCTGCTTGAGCCTCTCAGTTTCATCATCCCCATGACATTTGCCTTAGTGAGGATCTCCTTCACTCAAGGATTGCTCACTCATAATCTGTGAGCCTTCTTTTCCCAAAAATGGCATAAGGTCTCACACCTTAGCGCCCTCTCTTCATCTCCATATTAACTTTTAACTTTATTATATAACTCCCTTTCAGTTTCCCTTTCCCCTATTAAAATCATGTATATAGAACTCCCCTATGTAAATACCCCTCCCTGGCATTATAGCCATAATTCTACTAAGTCAGGGAAATCACAGTCCATCTAGGACTGTTTTTAGCCCATCCGAGTCATTGAGGAACTAGTTTGACATCTGGTCAGCTAGTAACCTCTCCCTTAACCCCAAAGACCCCCAAAAAACCCATGATTTCACCTTTCCCCGTGAAAAATTTCACCCCACCGCTGTAAAAACCCACATCCCGCCCCTAACCCAAAGTTCCTGTGCATAAATATTAACCCGTGCCTTTATTTAAACCCGTAAACCCGTTTTCCTAAGTTTATAACCCATCTGCCGCGCTTATTAAATTCGGAATATTCCTGCGAATATTCCCGCCCGTTAACCCCCTATCCCGTCGCGTCCGCCGCCAGCCGTCCGATCCACAGCCTCGCAGATCTACGGCTGGCGGGCATCCTCATCCCCGACGCGCCCGGCCTTTAACGTCCGGGAGTTCGGCGGTTTTGCCGCCGTATTCCCGCCACGCGTCATGCGCCGGGCTGTGGCAGAGCCCCTCCCTCCGAAATCGCCATTCCCCATAAGCGGTGCGCCACATACCGCTTACCGCCCTGCCCGGTGATGTCACCACCCACGTCACCCCCTGCACAGTCATGCCCACGTCACCCCCCCTGCCCAATCACCCGATGAGTCACATGCCTGCGTGGCCTCCTGCCACGTGTCCCCGCCACCGTACCTTCCACGTCATCGATCGTACGTGATGACGTCATCCCGCCACGTCGCCCTGCTGACGTCACCCGCCGTACAATGCTGACGTCATGTTGACGTCATCAGCACTTTTTTGGGTGCAGAGGCGCAAAAATCGCACTTCGAAGCCCCGGAATCGAATTTTGAGGCAGTTTTTGATGAGCGATTTGCGCCTCATTGCAGGATCTTTTGGGCCAAAATGGAGAATCTTCAGGGAATCTTTAAGGAATCTGCGCTCCATGCAGCCCCAGGAAGCCCAAAAAGGCGCAGAAATGATCCGTTTTCTTCATAGAGCATGCCGGAAGGATCAGAAAACAATTTCAGAGGTGCAGAGGCCGAAAAGCGGCCATTAATTCGTGATTAGACCCGCAACACATCAGATCAGCAACCCAAATTTTGTCAAAGAGTATCAGAAAAGGAAAAAACTCCAAAGAGTATCAGCCGAAGATATTTTAGTGGCTCGAAGCAACTAAGAATTAATGAGCCCATCAGGAAGTCAAATCAGGCAGCTAAAGCCCATTCCTGCACTCAAATCAAAGCTTAAAATTAAATGCAGGAAGACATCGAGGAACAGGAACCCATGCATATTTATTTCAGAAGACACTACAGCAAGCCACCAAGGACCACATCATTCACTTATTTCTGATACGGTGACCCTCAACGCTGCTCAAGAGATTTTTTGCATTTAATTCCAAATAGAGTTAGGTCAACAAATGATGTTTTATGACCTGATTAGGTCAAGATGTAATAAAAGCAGTAGATAGAAAGTTTTGCCCTATATATACCACCCTCTGTATAGTTTTAAGGGTTGGTCAATTGAGAATTTCATTAGAGACTCGCATTGTATACCTGAGTTTTTCCATAATCAAAGATTGCTGAAAGCTCGGAGAACGAACTGTCTGTTGTTGATGAATGTTTTGAAGAGTTGAGGATGGAATTCCTGCGCTGCGGCCTGAAGCAATAAGTGCCTCTTATCTCTGTTTATGTGTTTGCCATTATCTAAATAGCAGGAAGAAAGAATAGCCTAGAATTAGTTTAAACACTCTCTATGCTCAATTTCTGCTATTTATCTGTGTTTTCGTCTCAATGAATTGGTTATGAATATGAATTCCTCCCGGCTCATATTTACCCCAATTTACCTGTGTTTGCCAATTATCTAGGGATTCTTACCTGCCCCTAGGTAGCGCTCTGTCATCTCCTCTGTTAAGCCGATTGAGAGATCCTTAACTGCCTCTCATTGCTTGGCATCTCTTCTGTCCATAAAACCTGAAAGTTGCTTCGACCTCAGCTATCTTGCTCCATCTTCCCTCACTTTGATTAAAGAAATATAACAACATTTCTCCTCCTTGACTCCACGCCCAATGGTTCGAGAAACTTAGACTATGCACTGCCTCTCCACCTGAGAAATCAATTTTCCCACCAAAACAAAACAAAGAACCCCCTGAGCCCAAGACCTAGCCTGAAATCCTTTCAAACAAAGTTAAATCTAAAAGAGAGAGCCCTCTCTGATTGCAGGTTGGCTAGAACCTGCAGTCCAAAGTTGGTTTGTGGTTACCTCGGCCGTATCCCTTTCTTAACCTTCAGGGACAACCTGAGTGATAACAATTTCAAAGATAAGATTAACTTGGGATCCACTATCAAACAATGTATCAACTTATGTATGTTTTGTAATGACCCTGATATAGAAAAACTGATTTCTTTCTTTATCATTTTGAGATTCAATAGGCTTATTAGAAGAACCAATACTTGCATTAGTATCTGTGCCTTTCATTCCCATGGCTGTGATTTTGGTTTCATCACCAGAATCAGATCCTAGATCTTGTTGAGTTGTAACAACAATCTTTTGTTTCCCCTTATTATTGATCTTCTTTGGTCTCATTTCTAGATGTAATTTCCAACAATGGTCTTCATCATGACTTTCTTTTGAACACTGTTTACATGTAAGTTTCTCTCCCTCTTTCTTGACTGTAGCATTATTTTTTCCTTTGTCTTTAAACTTCCTCTTTCCTTTGTTTCTAGATTTGGAAGGTTTCTTGCTAGTCTCTTGAGGAATATTCTTGCCTCTTGATTCTAAATGAGTTTCCTAAACACATACTTCATCTAGGTTGGTGGGATTTAACATAAGCATAGTATGACTCAAATAAATACCTATGTATTTAAGGAGAGTATCTTGTGAAGATATATCAACACCCAATATTAAATCTCTTCTTCTAAATTCTTGTGTGTAACTTTAGACACTGTGACCTTTAGCTTGTCTAAAATTTCGCCAATCCATAATTTCTTTTTGCATGTAAGTTAATGGATAAAATTTCCTTCTTAATGCATCTATAAAATCATTCCAAGAAGAGATAATTTTACCACTTTTATTCAATTATTCTTGAGTTCTAGTCTCGCACCAGATGAGGGTTACAGTTGCCACATGAAGGGAGGAAAGTTGGATCTTAGTAACATCATCATCAATCTTTTGAATCCTACAATAGACTTCAATTTGATGAACCTAATTATCTAAATTTTCAACATTTACTTCCCCATTGTACATAGACAATTTAATACTTGGCATCAAGCTTAATCAAAAGAGACTTAGCATGTCCTTTTGGAGATGGAGGAGGAGTAGGTTGATGAGATGAAGTAGGTGAAGAAGGAGGTGGGGATGGAGGTGTAGATGGAGGTGAAGGAGGAGGTGAAGGAGGAGGTGGAGGTGGAGGTGGAGGCTTTCTCCCATAACCACCATTACCTTTTGGATTATTAGAACTCTCCTTGCAACCTCTTTGTCCTCTCATTGTACAAAACTTTCACCATCTTATACATATCATAGAAATCCTTTCTAAAATCTCTCTCATCCTTAGACATTAGCTCTTGTCCTTCTTCATGTGCCATGATTGGTGGAGTTTGTGACCTCCTTGAACCAATTTGAGGGTTTGGTTCTTCAAGAACTCCTCCTCTTCTCAATTTAGACCCTTGTAATCATTCAAGAAAACACTTACAAAAAATGGTCAAACCTTCACAACAACTGTGATTTGATACCAAACTAATCTGAAATTAAAATTTCAAGGTTTCATGTAAAGTTTACAAGCTAGTTTGTCTTATGGGAAATGGATCGATATTGCAAAAGCACACAAACTAACTTAAATTTTGTAGATTTTAATAGTGAAAAATATACAACATGCAACACGCAAAAGAACAATTTGATGAAGGAGTTCATCCTTCTTGGCTACGTCTCTAGGTCCAGCTTCCAATGTTGTCCCTTTATATTATATGCTCAAATTTGAAATTACATCAACATACAATGCTAAAATTGCAAAAATAACATTGCCATTGTGTCCAAAACACCAAAAAACCTTGTGTAGGCTCTTCTTGGGCTCAAAAGGCTAAAAAATGGCCAAGTTAGGCCTCCTTCTTCATTTCTATGCTAATTGTTCTACAAATTCATCCCTCTTGTCAAAATTTGCAACAAAATTTGGCTTTGGCGGCATTGCACAACAATAATTTGACACTTATAGGTGGCGGGATTGGGCACGAAATCCACTTATTATGGTCAATTTTTTTGAACCATTAAATGGACTCTACACCCCTATTTTATACCCTACATTCGATCACATGGTGATTAATATGACCGTGGACATGGGCCAGAGTCCACATGCTTTGTCAGCCCTGCTCCTGGCTGCATTATAATTAAATGTGACTGGGGGCTGGCAAGTGCAGGGTGCCACACACCCATCCCTCCCAATATCCCCATCAGTCGTTACAGTAATGCAATGGAACTTGGGGCTAGGTAAACACAGCCTACCTCTCCCCCCAATGACACAAACATTACTCTTTATTAATAATGGTTTTCCCATGTATTAATAAGAATTGCTGATTGTGTAGTGGTAAGGTGCGTGACTTGTGGTAGTGAGGTCATGGGGTCGAACCCCAAGGAGGTCGATCTGTAGAAAATCCTATAGATTCACAAGCTCATGTAATCTACTAAAACAAGAGACAAGAATCTACTTCTACTCTTTACAGCAGAAACACATAAAGATCGAGCAAACAATAATTGACAAGAGGAAGAACATCAAGGGCACATAACACAATAAATATCTGGAGAAATCCACAGCTCAAACCCCACTACTATATTGTATTAATCCAGAAAATCAAGATGAAATTATAATGCTTGTTCTCTCAAGAACAATCCCAACACTCAACAAATTCAATCTCCAACTCAAGGCCAAAGCTTAGCCTCTTCAAAAGCTCTCCAAGTCTCTATTCCAATGCGTAATTCATATGAAGTATAGCTTGTATTTAAAGGGAAATAAAACCTCTAAAAATAGTGTAATCCATCAAGGATCAGTTCTTGATTTCATGCACTATTAGTGCAACTCAGAAAAATCTAAAACAAATAGTACATTGTCCCTACACTCTAGTATCAATTGGGTCTGTCTCAGAATCGACATGCATGAGTTTCTGATGAGTAAATATTTAGTTAACTAGAGTAGCACTGGTGGAGTACATCAGTGCACCACTAACTGTTAACTCACTATTAGTCCTCTCAATCAATTTGAGAACTAATTTAACTAAACTGACTCATGAAACTGAGCCTTCTATTTTACAACTCACAATTAACTTACATTGGACTCCTACAAAGTAGGGAGAACATATACATGACTTTTTAAAGACTTCCAACTAGAATTTCCTAAGTTAAGTAAGTTTAATAAACTTAATTTAACTATTTTGATTTACCATGAGAATAGAATTCGAATTTAATTCACAGCTTAATCCAAGGAAAAATTAAACTGGAATTTCTTGTTGTCATTTCTCAACACTCCCTCTCAACAAGAAAGGGATTATCAACTACCCCGATCCCGTCTCTGTGAAACTCAAATTTACATCTTGACAATGGCTTTGTCAAGATGTCAGCATCTTACTCCTCCTTGGGAATGTAATCTAACAACGTGATCCACCTCAATACACAATATCCAAGACGATGATATCGGATATCAATATGTTTGGATCGAGCATGAAAGACTAGATTTTTAGAGAGTTTTATACAACTCTGATTATCACAATAAATCACTGTCAGATCCATCTGCTGACCAAACAAACCAACCAGAATCTTCCTCATCCAGATAGCCTCACATGCTGCTTGACTTGCATCCATGTACTCTGCCTCTGCTGAACCAAGTGTAACGAATCTCTGTTTCCTGCTGTACCAAGAAACTGCTGCTAGCCCAATACTAAAGATCCCTCCTGATTTTCTCTTCCTATTAGATGGAATCCCTGCCCAATTTGCATCGGTGAAGCCTTGAAGCTTCACTCCCTCTGTCCGTCTATACCATAACCCAAACTGAGTAGTGCCTCTGAGGTATCTCAATACATGCTTTTCTGCCTTCCAATACAACTTGGTAGGCCTAACCATCGCTTGAATAAGTTGGTTAACTTCATAGCACATATCTAGTCGTGTGTTCACCAAGTACATGAGTGAACCCATAAGATGCCTGTAAATAATAACTTCCACTACTTCCCTTGAAGTAGCATCCTCCTTCCTCCAGTTACCAGCTAGAGGAGTCTCCATGGGTTTACTGCTCTCCATGTGGAATCTCCTGAGTATCTTGTTGGCATACTTTCCTTGAGATACAAACAACTCCCCATCTCCTTGCCATACCTCCATGCCAAGAAAGTAATGCATGAGCCCCATGTCCTTCATCTCAAACTCTCTTGCAAGGTCCTCCTTGCAAGCTTTGATGAGCTTCTCATCAACTGTTAGTATAAGATCATCTACATAAAGTACAATAATCAACATCTTACCTTCCACCACTATGTGATACAAGTTCGCATCTGCTTCACTCTTTGTGAAGCCCAACCTAGTGAAGTAGTTATCTATCCCGGTGTACCAAGCACGGGGTGCTTGCTTCATCCCATACAACGCTCTCTTAAGTCGGCACACATGTGATTCATGGTTCAAGGTTTCAAAACCTTCGGGCTGCTCTATGTACACCTCGTCCTCAATCATGCCATTGAGTAAGGAAGTCTTTACAAACATATGATGGATCTTCCAACCCATCTGTGTTGATAGTGCCAAAATAGATCTGATTGACGAGTACATTGCAACAGGAGCAAAGGTCTCATCATAGTCAATCCCCTCTCCTTGTGAAAAGCCACGAGCCACAAATATAGCCTTATGCCTCTCCACACTACCATTTGTAGCTTGTTTTACCTTGTAAAGCAAACGAGATCTCACAATTGACTTGTCCTCCAGTCTCGGGACCACATCCTAAACACTGTTTCGAACTATGGAGTCATACTACTCCACCATCACATCAACCCAAACTGGCAGCTGCACTACTTCCTGAAAGGAAGATGGCTCTATCACAACACATGCACCCATAAGTAAAATGTATCCAATGTACCTCTCTGGTGACCTCCTCTATCTGTGTTGAGAAGAGGGTGCTCCCACATTCTCCCGTGCATCATCCAACAATCTGTTAGCCTCTCTAGTGTGCTTTCTTCCCTCTATGGAAGACTCTGCTTGAGTGGATGTCTCCACTCTATGAATCTTTGCATGTGGCTACTCCACATCAATTTGAGGCACCTCAACCTTAGGATCTCAAGGCTCCTCATCTGTATGTAGCTCAAGCTCCCTCTCAAGGGAAACTCGCATGGACTTCTCCTCATCGAATCTGATATCCCTACGAACCACTATCATCCCACTGGTCGGCATGTACACCTGATAGTTGTCAGGTGTATCAATGTACCCCACAAATATCCCCAACTATGTTGTTGGATCAAGCTTCTTCCATGCATCTTTGGTCACATGGAAATAAACCGATGACCCAAAAATCCTGAAGTGACCAACATCTGGCCTCTTACCGGAATAAGCCTCCTTTGGTGTCTTCATCTCAAGTATTCGATGTGGGATACGGTTATGAACATAAATCGTTGTGTTGCATGCCTCAACTCACAAGTGTAGTGGTAGGCCTTGATCATGCAACATCGCCCTTGTTTCCCCTACTATGCTCATGTTATTCCTCTCGACAACCCCATTCTATTAAGGGTTATGGGGTGCCGTCAACTCTCATTTAATCCCTTCCATTGCATAGAATTTCTTAAACTCATTGGAGACATACTTCACTCTGTATAGCTTTAACCTTCTTGCCAGACTCTTTCTCTACCAATGCTTTGAACTCACAAAACTTTGTGAAAGTTTGATCCTTTTTCTGCATAAAAAATACCCAGCATTTACGAGAATAGTCATGAACAAATATAACATAATACCTGTGTTTGGTCGTGGATGTTGTCGAGCATGGTCCACACACATCTGAATGGACTCTCTCCAGAATAGAATCTGCTCTACTGTCTTTGTCTCCAAAGGAATACTTGGTGTATTTTCCCAAAGTACAACCCTTACATGTATCAACTTTCTTAAGCGTGCCTTTGGGAAGACTGGTAGAGATTTGTTGCAATATCTTCAAAGCCCCATGTTGCAAGTGGCCCAATCGCCTGTGCCACATATAGAAAATTTGAATAATATAACACTTATTCACAAAGATTATCTTGATCATACACTATTTGCGGAATGCATGCATAATATATAACCTCCTCTACCATTGATCATCAATTTGCGGAATTAAAAAAAAACAATCGCATGCGCACATTGAAACATCAATCACACATATCAACACAATATGTAATGGGGAAAGCATATAGATGAAAACCCCCAACTATTTGTATATTATAATGATAGAGAACATGTAACAATACATAGTACAATACTCCTCACAAGTACTCAGTACTATCTCCACATGCTACACACAAACTAGCTTAGATCTGAACAAGTCACGGGTTCAAATCTCCTCCATAATTTGTTTGCCTGCCTCTACTGCGCAATCCAAGTTGATAATAGATCAGATCCAAGTTTGAATTCCCTTTTGCTTGTACTGCGCAATCCTCATTGGCAATATCAATCAATGATTGTGCAAATCTCATGCACAGCTATAGTCACAACTGATAGTAGTCTCACCCTTTCACCCACCTCTAACACTTGTCTCTATTGAACTGTCCATGCATTGAGTTAACTGATGTATTCTTTAGTTTATTTATGAGTTAATAATTAGTGAATTAATTAATAATTAATTCACATCACTCATCACTAGTGTATTTGGCAGTTAGACTAAATACAACTAGTTCAACTAAGTCAAACTGAACACAACTCCATCAACTCCTCAATCAACTCCACCAAACTCAATCACTTGAGTTCTAACTGAAGTCCATCATGCAATAGCTCAACTAAGCCATAGGAAAAGCGTATTTCCTTCTGGCAGTTGCATGTGCCACATCTGTAGCTCGAACTGAAGTGCTGCAAGAGGATAAGATAATGTTTATAGTCCAAATATTATTAAGAGCTAATAATATTCGACTGTTCTATTTTTTGACTGGCAGTCTAAAAATAGACTCCGCCCATATGTCTAAAAATAGAGGTCCATCTATTTTTACCAACATGACCAATCATCCATAAATAGCATCCTGCAACTCATAGACAATGATCCATATGTCTAAAAATAGACTTTGCGCCAAAAATAGCCTGTGGGCCCACTTAGTGAAGGCGACTTCTTTTCACTAAGCTCCATCATCTTGTTGCATTTTCAACACTCCCTCTCAACAAGATATGGATTATCTGCAACCCCTATCCTGCCTCTGTGGTATTCGAATTTGCTCTTGGTGAGCGCCTTCATCAAGATATCAGCATCCTAATCCTCCGTGGGAATGTATAAAAGTAACATGATTCTCCACTGCACACAATCTCTGATATGATGGTACCTGATGTCGATGTGCTTGGATCTATCATGAAATACTAGATTAGCCGAGAGTTTATTGCAACTCTAGTTATCACAATAAATCACAGTAGGCTCCAAGTGTGACCCGAACAACCCGACAAGGATCTTCCTCATCCATATAGCCTCGCATGCAGCCAAACTTGCTGCGATATACTCGGCCTCTGTTGAACTGAGTGCCACGGATCTCTGCTTCCTACTGTACCAAGAAATTACTGTCGACCCGATACTAAAAATCCCTCCAGATGTGCTCTTTTTGTCCATTGGGCTGCCTGCCCAATCTGCATCCGTGAAGCCACATAGCTTCACCTCATCCTCCTGTCTGTACCATAATCCATATCCCAATGTGCCTCTGAGATAATGCAATACATGCTTTCCTGCCTTCCAGAAGAGCTTGGTTGGCTTAACCATAGCTTGTGAAAGATGGTTAACAGCAGAGCAAATATCGGGTCGTGTATTGACCAGATACATAAGCGACCCCACCAACTGTCGATAAACAGTGGCATCCACTACCTCCACTAAAGTAGCATCCTCCTTCCTCCAACCTCCAGGAAGAGGAGTATCAACAGGCTTGTAGCCATGCATGTTGAACTTCTCCAGTATCTCCCGGGCATACTTACCCTGAGAAACAAATAGTCCATCACTGCGCTGCCAAATTTCCAATCCCAGGAAATAATGAAGGAGGCCCAAGTCCTTCATCTCAAACTCTCTAGCAAGATCCTCCTTGCATGAAAGTATCAACAACTCATCTCCCGTCAAAATCAAATCATCTACATAAAGTACAATGATCAACAACTTACCCTCCACCACAATCTAGTATAGACTAGGATCCGCCTCACTCTTGGAGAATCCAAGTCCGGTGAAATACCTGTCTATCCGTGTGTACCAAGCACGAGGTGTTTGTTTCAACCCATATAGCGCTCTCTTGAGCCTGCACACATGCGACTCGCTGCTTAAGATCTCGAAACCTTCGGGCTGCTCTATGTACACCTCCTCCTCAATGACTCTGTTGAGGAACGTAGTCTTCACATCCATCTGATGGATGTGCCACCCCATCTGTGCTGAGAGAGCAAGAATCGTCTGTATGGAAGAATCCCTTGTGATAGGTGCAAAGGTCTCCTCATAATCGATCCTCTCTATCTGTGAGAATCCTCGGGCAACAAATCTTGCCTTGTACTTCTCCACACTCTCGTCAGCTGCTTGCTTCACTTTGTAGATCCATCTCGAACCCACCACTAATTTCCCTTCCGGTCTTGGGACAATCTCTCATGCACTGTTTCTGACAATCGAATCATACTCTTCCACCATGGCATCTACCCATGCGGGATCCTCCATAGCTTCCTCGAAAGAGGATGGCTCAGTCACGACACATTTTCTCACAAGAGCCATGTATCTAGTGTACCGATCAGGTGACTGTCTCTGTCTACGTTGTGCTGTAGGTGGTCCTACAACCTTCTCTGCATCTTGAGCTAGTCGCTCAGCTTCCGTAGTGCGCTTTCGCCCTCTGATGGTTGGCGCTGCATGAGTGGTCTCTTCCACTCCATGAACTTCATCTTGTGGCTGATCCACATCCTGAAGCTCCTCCTTAGGAACTAATAGCTCCTCATCTACATGCACGTGTGGCTCCCTCTCAAGCGAACACTTCATGGCTTTCTCCTCCTAAAATTTGATATCCCGTCGCACAACAGTCTTGCGACTATCTGGCAAATATACACGATAGTTGTGGGGCGTATCAGTGTACCCCACAAATATCCCAACCTCTGCAGTCGACTCTAGCTTCTTCCTGGCATCCTTCGTCACATGCATGTAAACAGGAGAACCAAAAATCCTCAAATGGGAAATATCAGGCCTCTTACCAGAATAAGCCTGCTCGGGTGTACTCATGCCAAGTATCTTGTGAGGACAACTGTTCTGCACATATACTGCAGTATTGCATGCCTTCGCCCACAAGTGAAGGGGTAGGCCCTGATCATGCAACATCGCCCGTGTAGCACATGCGATCGTTCTGTTCTTCCGCTCAGCAACCCCGTTCTGCTGTGGGTTATGGGGAGCTATGAGCTCTCTTCGAATCCCTTCTGTGTTGTAGAAGTCCTTGAACTCGCTAGAGATGAATTCACCACCATTGTCACTCCTAAGAGCCTTCACCATCTTCCCCGATTCCTTCTCAACCAGTGATTTGAACTCACAGAACTTTGAGTATGTCTTGCTCTTCTTTTGCATGAAGAAGATCCAGCACTTTCGAGAGAAATCATCAACAAAGATCACATAGTACTTGTGTTTTGCTGTCGAAGCTACTGAGAAAGGTCCACACACGTCTGTGTGAATTCTCTCAAGGATCGTCGTGGCGCGACTATCCTTCTCGTGAAAGGTGTCTTTCACAAATTTTCCCAAAGTACACCCCTTGCACTGATCTGATTGCGCAAGAGTGCCTTTAGGAAACCCAATAGAAATTTGCTGCAGTATCTTCAAGGCTCCATGGTGAAGGTGGCCCAATCTCCGGTGCCACAGCTCGTCATCATCTCGGCTCACCAATCCTTCTACCTTGCATGCCATTGATGCACAACCATCTACATGCAATTGATAAAGGTTCTTGACTCAAACCCCTATTTTTTGGGTTTCTCCAGTTGTCTTACTGCGCAGGAAAGCCTTTCCCTCGCTGAAGACAACATCATATCCCTTGTCTTCTAACATCGCCATAGAGATAAGATTCTTCTTCAATCCTGGAACATGCATCACTTCCTTCAATACGAAGGGTTTACCAGACTCCCTCTCAAAGGAAATGGTACCGATACTGGTTGCACTGTATCTACCATCATCGCCCATCTCGATGTGCACTCCAAGATCTTTCTCATCCAAATCAGAAAACAAATCTTGAACTCCTGTCATGTGAAAAGACGCACCACTGTCCAAGAACCATACCGATCCCATCACACTTGATACCAAGCATGATCAACGAAAAATCCAGCTCAAATTGCGAGGCTAAGGCCTCTCCCGCTGCAGATCCAACAGCTTGCTTATTTTTCTTCTTCTGCGGACAATTTGTGGCATAATGTCCGTGCTGGTGACAGTGAAAGCACTTCACCTTGGACATGTCCTACTTCTTGCCTTTCGCACCAGAATGAGAAGCTTTCTTGTTCTTCCCCTTCTTTGCTTTGGCAGCCAAAGCACAGTTTTCTTCATCAGATGCCTTTGATGAAGATCCATCCCTGGTATTCCGCCTGATCTCCTCTTGCACAAGATCAGACCAAAGTCTCTCCTATCCTGGCAATTTCTCCCGACCACTGACAGAGTCCTGATAGGAATGCCAACTCTTCGGAAGACTAGGAAGAGCCAAGCTCACCAAGTCCTCATCATCGACAATCACCCCCACACTTCCCAGCTCATCCCGGCATTGGGTGAACTTCGTGAGATACTTGGGCATACTGTCTCCTTTCTCACACTTAATGTTTCTAAGTTTATCCTTGAGCGCCAACTTCCTCTGGTGTCTCTTGCTTTGGAATAAATCTGTCAACGCTTTCCACATCAAGTATGGAGAAGCCTTTCCATGCAGGCTGGATACAATGTGATCCTTCATACCCTCCAACGGAATCCTTTCACACTTTGCTGTCTTCTTTTGCCAAGCCTCAACTTGAGCAACATCAGTAGGCTTTGGGACCTCAGCATCTATGAACTCCTTCAATCCATTGTCATCTAACACCACCTCCATCCTGTCTTTCCATGCAATATAATTCGAGCTGCCTTCAAGGGCATACTCCAATCGCAATCCGTTGAATGACATTTCAACTTCGACACCAAGAAAACACTGCTGCAAATTTGAATTCCACCAGCTCAAAACTCAATCGCTTCTGATCTAAAATTCGTGAGAACAAGGTATTTCTCGTACAGAGATTTACTGTATGGGCATTTACTAGATATCTCACCTTCCAAAAGAAGGATGAATCTAGAGGCTACCTGTCCTGATTACAGACTCTGCCTGAAGAAATAAAATGTAATCACTTTCTGAATAATAGATCTGATGATCAACTTCGCTCTGATACAATGTAGAAAATTTGAATAATAGAACACTTATTCGCAGATATTATCCTGATCATACACTATTTGCGGAATGCATGCATAATACATAACCTCCTCTACCATTGATCATCAATTTGTGGAATTAAAAAAAATAATCGCATGCACACATTGAAACATCAATCACACATATCAACACAGTATGTAATGGGGAAAGCATACAGATGAAACCCCCCAACTATCTGTATATTATAATGATAGAGAACATGTAACAATACATAGTAAAATACTCCTCACAAGTACTCAGTACTATCTCCACATGCTACACACAAACTAGCTCAGATTTGAACAAGTCACGGGTTCAAATCTCCTCCACTGTTTTCCTGCCTCTATTGCGCAATCCAAGTTGAGAATAGATCAGATCCAAGTTCGAATTCCCTTTTGCTTGTACTGCGTAATCCTCATTGGAAATCTCAATAAATGATTGTGAAAATCTCATGCACAGCTATAGTCACAACTGATAGTAGTCTCACCCTTTCACCCACCTCTAACACTTGTCTCCATTGAAGTGTCCATGCACCGAGTTAACTGATGTATCCTTTAGTTGATTTATGAGTTAATAATTAGTGAATTAATTAATAATTAATTCACATCACTCATCACTAGTGTATTTGGCAGTTAGACTAAATACAACTAGTTCAACTAAGTCAAACTGAACACAACTCCATCAACTCCTCAATCAACTCCACCAAACTCAATCACTTGAGTTCTAACTGAAGTCCATCATGCAATAGCTCAACTAACCCATAGGAAAAGCATATTTCCTTTTGGTAGTTGCATGTGCCACATCCGTAGCTCGAACTGAAGTGCTGCAAGAGGATAAGATAATGTTTATAGTCCAAATATTATTAAGAGCTAATAATATTCAACTGTTCTATTTTTGACTGGGAGTCTAAAAATAGACTCCGCCCATATGTCTAAAAATAGAGGTCCATCTATTTTTACCAACATGACCAATCATCCATAAATAGCATCCTGCAACTCATAGACCATGATCCATATGTCTAAAAATAGACATAGCCTAAAAATAGACTTTGGGCCAAAAATAGCCTGCGGGCCCACTTAGTGAAGGCGACTTCTTTTCACTAAGCTCCATCATCTTGTTGCATTTTCAACACCACAACTCACTGATGTCTCGACTCAACATCTCTTATGCTTTTTAACTCAAAGCAGCAAAATCATCTGCCTCTATCTTATAGAGATTCTGAACTCGAATCCCTATCTTCTTTGCTTGACCTGTGGCTATGTGTCAAAGGAACGCCTTTCCTTTTGAAAAGATCACATCATAGCCTCTATCCTCAAGCATGGGAATGGATACCAAGTTCTTTGTCAATCTGGGTACATGCATAAGAATTCTTCGAGGTGAGTGGAGCCACATACTCCCTCTGAAAAGTAATAGTGCCTACACCAATAACACTATACTTACCGTCATCACCCATCTCGATATGCATCTTGAGATCTTTCTCCTCCAGTTCACTGAATAACTCTTTGTCGCCAGTCATGTGGAAAAAAGTTCCACTGTCTAAGTACCATACACTTCCCATCATGGAAGACACCATGCATGTAATGAGGGAAAAGTCAAATTCGAATTGGGAGGCCAAAGTCTCCCTCGCTGCTCCTCTGAAGGACTTCTCCTTGGACATCTTCAATGGAGAATTTGTAGCAAAGTGACCCATCTTGTGACAATGAAAGCATTTAACTTTCGTCATGTCCTTCTTCTTACCTCCATGATAAGAATCTGATTTGGAATGAGAAATTTTACCTTTCCCCTTCCTCGCCTTAATCGCTAAGGCATAGTTCTCTTCATCATCAGTCTTTGATGAAGATCCATCCCTGGTGTTCCTCCTGATCTCATCCTGCATCAAATCCGACCATAGTCATTCCCAATCTGACAGCTTCTCCCAACCAGAGTCCTGATAACTTTTCCAACTCTTTGGAAGTCCAAGAAGAGCAAGGCTCGCCATATCCTCCTAGGCAACCGTGATTCCAACACTTCCAAGTTCATCCTGAAATTGAGTGAACTTGGTCAAGTAATTTGGAATCGTCTTGCCTTTCTCCATATTGATTTTACAAAGTTTATCCTTCATTGCCAACTTCCTTTGATCACTGCTATTTTGATACAAGTCTGTTAATGTTTTCTACATATCACGTGGGGTTTTATTTTTATGGAGACTTGAGATAATATGATCTCGAACTCCCTCAAGGATTATTCGCATTTTCTTCGCCACACACTTCTTCCACTTAGCAAAGTTTTGTGCATCAATAGTTTCTAGCTTAGGAATCGCTTGTTCAAAAAATTCCTTCAAGCCATTGTCCTCTAGCACAACCTCCATCATGTCCCTCCAGGCTTTGAAATTCGAGCTGCCTTCCAAGGCATACTCAAGCCTCAACCCATGGAACGCCATCTTCCGATCCTGAAGTATGTATTGCAAATACAACTTTCACCTGTAACCCAGAAACTCAAAACTTCGAAATCTCCTCTAGAGAGCTGATTTTAAATTAGTGATATCTCCCTCATCTGAACTCTAATTCGGCCGATTTTTTTTTGAATTTGGGTATCCTTTCCCAAGGAATCCAGATATGTAATTTGTTTCTAAAAAATTTGCATAGAAATTTTCATATCTTCTCTGCAAACTCTCGGCCCAAAAACAATCTTGCTTTGATACCATGTAGAAAATCCTATAGATTCACAAACTTATGTAATCTACTAAAACAAGAGAAAAAAATCTACTTCTACTCTTTACAGTGGAAGCACATAAAGATAGAGCAAACAATAATTGACAAGAAGAAGAACATCAAGGGCACATAACACAATAAATATCTAGGGAAAGCCACAGCTTAAAACCCCACTACTATATTGTATTAATCTGGAAAATCAAGATGAAATTACAATGCTTGTTCTCTCAAGAACAATCCCAGCACTCAACAAATTCAATCTCAAACTCATAAGAAAGCTCAATGCCAAAGCTTAGCCTCTTCACAAGCTCTCCAAGTCTCTATTCCAATGCATAATTCCTATGAAGGATAATGTGTATTTAAAGTCAAATAAAGCCTCTAAAAATAACACAATCCCTCAAGGATCAATTCATGATTGCATGCACTATCAGTGCAACTCAGAAAAATCTAAAACAAATGGTACTCTATCCCTGCACTCTAGTCTCAACCGGGTCTTTCTCAGAATCAACATGTATGAGTTTCTGATGAGTAAATATTTAGTTAACTAAATTAGCACTAGTGGAGTTCATTTGTAATGCCCTACTTAATCTTATAATGCAAATTTTATTTACCTGAAAATATTGACATAATTATCAAGAAATATTGGTATATACTTACATTTGTGAAACTGTAATTTTTATTTACTGATATAAATTTTATCATTGTTATTATTCAATTCCCAACTAGTCTTCTCAAATTTAATTTTGGATGGGATATGGTCTCCTTTCATTTATTCCAATTTAAATATCCATATCCCAAGGCGTCATCTCAAAATCTACTTGGGAGAAGATATGGTCTTCTCCAATTAATTTCCAAATTAAATATCCATATCTTATCCCCAAAATGTCTTCTCAAAATCTACTTGGGAGAAGATATGGTCTCCTCCAATTAATTTCGAAATTAAATATCCATATCTTATCCCCAAAATGTCTTCTCAAATCTACTTGGGAGAGATATGGTAAGAAAAGTCAAGGATACTAAATGAAAGGATGAGGGGGTAGTCATGACATTAATGATAAGTGGTTGAGGTGGATGGGAGGAAGGGGCATGAAAGGGGAAGGATGATGAGAGGAGAGGGGGAATCCTTGGTCTTGGCTTTGTTTTGGAGGATTTTGTTTTGAGGGAGGAATGTGGGGAAAGAGAAGGGAGAGAAGGAGATCAAACTTGGATCTGGAGAGTGTTTGTAAACTTGGACACACTACATCTGGTTGGACTTGGGCTCGGAGGGCTAGGGAACCTGTGGAGGTTCCCTGGGCTAGGAATTACTTCTTAGTTTGCTGGGAGGTAAACCCAGTCGGGTAGTTAAGAGGAGCATCCCAATAGAGTCAGGAGCTCATGAGCATCTCAACTAAGCTATTGGAATAGGTATTATTAGTCATTTATTTTAGTTATGTAAATTATTACAAGTTATACATGTTGCAGATAAATTGTTACAGGTTATACATGTTGTAGATTTAATTAATTTATGTTCATGCTTATGATGTTTTATAAACCTGAAATTTTCCTTGTTATCAAAATTAGTGAAATTTATTTGAATGAGTGTAGAAGTACTTAGAGAACTTATAGTTGGGTCCTCACACGTGGTAGCAGAGCCCAGATTCCAAATTTGGACCCAAAACCCACTAAACCCAAATTTCCACTATAAGAGCTTGTAACCCTCATAATTAGTTGTAATCCTAATATATATATATATATATATATATATATATATATATATATATATATATATATATATATATATATATATATATAACAATTTTTTTTTAGATTGAATATGACATACAGAGGCCACGCTATGTACAGATTGCAGAGGGAGCTGTTGGACTGGCAATATTGTACCGATGCTTAGCTCATTTCCACCCTCTTCCAAATAATTGGTTTTGCATCAGCTGGAAAGAAAATTGTCATATAGATGCTTGCTTGGGTTGCTTGATGTTCCCCTTAGTGAACATGTTATCACAAATTAATCTAGACTTGCTGCCCTTTCCATCTCCCATTACAGCCTCCCACGTAGAGAAGTCAATAATGGCTCGAGATTCAGTTGCCATGCTTCTTTATGTCATAGTTGTCTCAATCTGCGCACCTATCTGGGAAGATGCGATATTTCGGGGGTTCCTTTTGCCCTGTCTAACATGCTATATGCCCATCTGGAGCTCTGTACTTATTAGTGCTATTGTATTTGCATTAGCTCACTTTAGCATGCAACGTTTACTTCCCCTTACATTCTTGGGCCTTGTCATGGGTATTGTTTTTATACACTCACGCAATCTTCTTGCATCAATGCTCTTGCATAGTTTGTGGAATGTATATTTATTCCTAGACTTATTGAGATGATGTCCCTGCAATTTGTAGTTCACATTTGTGACTGTGCAGTGTATATAACAAACATTAAATGGCCATTGCAAAACATTTTGGCAAAAACAAAAATTACTATTTTATCAGAAGGGCACTCTAATTAATTATCTATTGCCAACATTTTAACTTTCATTAGAGATCTTAGCTATTTTTACTGTAAGTTGTGGGAGTAGAAATGATAACCAAAATTGGTGATTACTTGAGTGAGAGGTTGCATGAATATCCTTGGTGCCTTTAATTTTTTATTTATTAAACAAATAATATTTACAAAGAGCAGAAACATTATATAGTATATCCAAGGGGTGGAGGATAAAAACATATGAAAAAAACTTCTTCCTTGCCTCTGCTAAAGCTGAGAAAAATTTAGAATAGGCTAAAGCATATAAACCCTTGACATCCTATATTAGGAGATAACACTTGGCTTTCAGTTGGTTACATATCTCTTCCTGCCAAATTCTATAGAGTGAAGAACAGAGTTATCCTCATTGGAAAAAATACACTTACATCTTAGTTTCCTGATAGAGAACAAAGCAACATTTTGAGGCAATTCTGCAATCCCATAAATGCTGAAAGAACTAACGGAGTCACCCAATAGGGTTTCCCTTGAAGGAAAATCCCTTGACACATGAAGAAACCTGCATTTGACCCTGCTGCCAACAACCTATATGGCTATATGGCATTTCCATAAAATGTGCTTCAGAGATTCTTTTTATCACAAAATGACACTGAGCATCCATTATATCTTAATCATTGCGAACTTGATTGATTCCAGCAACATTTCCATAAGCATGACCTAGAGTATGTTTATCCATGTGACTCATTCCTTGATTGGAGTTGGACTCATTTTCTTAATTCTTCTTGAATGCAACTCCTTTGTATTGCCAGAATGGTGATGTTACTAAATAGCCCTACTAGCTGAGCTTGTTCTCAGCTCATCATAGACTTTGATTCTTGGTAAGAAATGTCTGGTGTTGTTTCACTTGATTTGAAAGCTTGGATACCACCTCTGAAATCAAGCATACTTCTTAACTGTTCCTTAGAGATATGCTACATTTGGCGTGCCTCAACATGTACTTTATTTTCAACACTGTCTGTAACCTTGGATAGACTCGTTGCGCCAGCTACTCCAGGTATATTTAGGTGTGCTGATGCTGATAATGATAAAGTGTCACTATTCTTTGAAAGAGCATAATTTATGGCTCTTTTCCAAAAGGAATCAGAATGATCACTATCTCCAAAGCTAGAAGACAATGCAATCAGACTAGGGCCATTTCTGATATCTGTCTCAATCGGTGACACAGTAGCTTTTTGTGTTTCATTCATTTGAGATTGCTTGTTGTGCATGGCTACTTCCAAGGGAAGGCACTACGCAGGAATGAATTCATGTAGCAGCCTATTGTCAAAAATCTATTTTGTTTGAACTAAAGAAGTCGAGCTTTCATACATGTCATAGGATGCACTAGGCCCCACTGTCATACCAAATTTTGATTGGCTTGGATTAGATCCATAGTCCATGCTTTGAATGTAACCCTTATTTGGTAGCCCTGCAACTTGGTTTCTTAAGGCCCCTAGTGCATCATGGTTCATCACATGAGAACCAACATTGAAGTGCGTCAACTTGTTTAAGAGTTATTCAAGATACCCCATAAAAATATTCATAGACTATAATGGTACCTCCCTTACAGCACCAACAGAATGCCCACCAGATTGAAGAAACATATACATAACTGATCCTCTCATAGAATCTTCCTTTAAACGGTCAATGCATCCGTATTCCATCACATTTGACCTTCCAACTCCATATAGATGATTCTCAAACTGCCTTTCTTTCCCTTTCTCCTTGTTGCCAAAAAAAGCAGGAAGATTGCATGAACCACTTTGTTGGGTTCCCTCTGTCACACTTGGATCATAAACTCTTTGCACCATATGCTCAAGAAATAAGGGTTTATGTCTCTCCATGGTCGCATTACAAACTTGGGGATCTAGGGAAGGTTGTAGTGGACCATGAAGTGTGTGTGTTTACTGAGAAGGTTGACCAAGCCTCAGCTCAAAGATTGATGGCATAGTATCCTTCTCTGATAGGATCGATTCCTATATGTTATTCAAGATGCTTAGAGTAAAACCCTTCTGAAAGCTTTTTATTCCTGCTGGACCTTGATTGGAAAAAAAATGGTTGTCCACCATTATTTATAAAATCAATATATTCAGCACCTGTGGTGTTTACATAATTTGGTTAACATCTGTGTGAATTATTAGAAGACATGTCTAAAGCCCTTGGGAGGTTCTCCTTGAGTTTCTTTGATAACTGTGGATTCAGCTGAGTCGGCATGCTTCCTTTGCAAACCCTGCTAAAATTCTTCAATAAGGTCTCATGAACCTCATGCACATTTCTCTGGACTGTGCTTGGAAGAAAATTACCATTTGAGAGGCCTTGAGTAGCATGCCCTTCATAATAGTTGCTACGATCAACTGGATAATTCCATCAACCTAGTGTATGGAGTGGAAGCCCAATGTGGCTCATGTTTTCATGCAAGTGTGTTGTCCACTGTGGAACCAATGCAAATGAAGCCATTTTAAGTCTGAGTGCTATGCCCAGCGATATCATTTGTGGAAATCCACTGATGATTTATGTTGGATATACGAAAGTGAAATTTGTGTGAAAGTGGAACATTGCCAGCACAACCATTGAAGAAATTTTATCTGGTCAACCTCTAAACACACTAATGAGAGCAATGATAAAGCAATGCCATCCAACCAGTGATAAAAAAACAAGCACCAAAGTGCAAGAAAAATGTAGATGCCAAGTAAACCCATAGAATCTGTTTGACTATGTGTGATAGCATTGAGCAAACCCACTAGAAGGCTACCAAATCAAGGGTTCAACAACGTTGACATGTGAGCAAGAAAAAGTAAACATAGTCAACCTTTATTAAGATAATGAGATCTGTAAATAGTGAACGTTGAGAGAATTGTAATGGCAACAGTAGTTGAAACATAACATTATCAATATTAGTACGTTAAATTTAAACCATTAACTATCATGTTACTTCAATGTCAATGGAAGATAAGGCATGAATGAAAATCCAGGAGAAATTACATGTCCAACAATGTCTTACAAAAAAAATCCTTTATAGAGTTTCCAGGTGTCACTAACATTTGACAATTAGCATAAGCTTCAACATTCTTTTAGACAATATGAAGTTTGAAAGGGGCATGCAAACATTATTCATTCAAAAAATAAAAATAAAAACAGAAATATATGTTGTTTTCCGGCCCAGTGATTGTTCAATAGTCACCCAACATGTTGGAAAGCTTGCAAGTCGCTAGATCCTAGAAAAATATTTTGTTTATGTGACAACAAATCAGTTGTTAGAGAAGAGGTGTGATGTATACTTTATGAGTTCTCTTTCTCATTGATAAATAAGAAATCTATAAAGGAAACCTGTTGGGTTTAATTTCCACATATACTCTATAAGTACATTTTTTTCTCACTGATATATAAGAAATCTAAAATGGAAAATTTGTTGTTGGGTTTAAGTTCCACATATACTCTATAAGTACATTTTTTCTCAATGATATATAAGAAATATAAAATGGAAAATTTGATGTTGGGTTTAAGTTCCACAACTAGTTGTCGGGGCAAAAACCAATAGTCGAAACAACAAACTCTGAAATGAAAATTAAAAACAATAAATTTGAAACATTTGTGAGGATATAAATATTTTCTGAAGCTCCAAGGGTTAGATCAAGTAGTCATGAGCCAAACGTGAGATCTCTCCCCCAAATAGGGATGTCAAAGGTTAAATTCTCTTGATACCCTTCGAGTTAGGTGTTTGGAACTTAGGCACCAACAATTTACCATCCATGGATCATAAGGAAGTACTAAGAGGGTTTTCTACGAGGTCGTTTTTGGGGAAGAAAAAAAATACGCATTTACATGGGAAATTAGATATGGATTTATGTTTGGTTAGTGATGTTCGTGGATTTATATTGGCTGGTAAACTTCCAAGAGCAGATTTCTTTTCCAGAACAAGATTAATTTTGTTCAGTAAGTGTAAACGTAAATGAAATTGTATACTTTGAATTTGATTTCCCTAAATAAGTCTATTTTGGTCACAAAGAGTGTTTGTGATTTTTGTTTTGGTTACAAAAAGTTTTTGTAAAGGATCTAGCTAAAGTTCAATTGTTCTCACATCAGGCTTGACAAACAGATCAATGTTGTTATATGTGTGTGTTGGAACTGACCATAGAATATTTTGGGTATTAGTAACATATGTAATGCAAGAATGGGAAAATATTGATTAGCACCAACTTACAGGCCAAAAGAAATAAAAAGACAAATTGAAAAGCGAGTTGTCTTTTAATTTTTTTTTCTTTGAATTTTTTTTCTTTTAATTTATAATAGGAAAATTGAATTGAAACCTAAGAAGCTGAGTAGAGTACATACTCGTGTTCAACTTATTCTATTGATATCAATGCACAAGTTCATTTAAAATCAGAGCAAGTGTTGGAATAGAAATTTGGATGGACTTAACAAACTCAGTTCTCCACCTAGATGTTTCAAAAATCATGAATTGATTCTGCCGAATTGTTAACATATAATTTAAAATTAAGGAAAACAAATTTTGTAGTATACTCACAGAATTAGAGTGGGATGTTGCACATCATTGCTCGATGCCATGCTGCATCTTTATTGCTCCAAGTCATCTAGTTAACACGTGATATTTTTGTTTCCTTCTCTCTTTTTCGTCAAGTTCGATTGCAGTTGCAATATACACTTTTCACTACAAAGGAATTTTGTAATGGTCTTGTGTGTTGCTATTTTATAGATTATAATAAAGTGCATCTGATGCAATTACTTTTGAGTATCAAAATAAATGAAAAATGAACATAAATAAATGGGAGGAAGGTGAGTGTCTAACTCCTCCTTGCACAGAATTGTAGTTAGGATTTTCTGTTTCATTTCTTTTTACTAATGAAAACCCTGTATATGTAATCTTAAGTTGCAAAGTTTAAAAGTTTGGATTGCCCTTCATTAGAGCTTGGCAGTTGAGGATAAACTCCATGCAACAGACCGGTCAAATGGACATTGTGATATTTTTCACAAGGAGCAAACAATGCGGCATGATTTTTGGAGTTGCTGCGTAGTATGTGGAATTGGATTGTAATAAAATATGTAGTTTTGTTTGTTGGACATGAAAGGTGGTTAGAATTATCTTGTGATATAACTAGATGATTAGGATGCATGTTGGAGATATCTGGTGTATGATATATAGCAAATCATTTATTTCTTGTGGAGGAGGATCTTCAGGGAAACAACAAATAAGGAACTTAGCAAATTCAACTTAGAAGAATTTTCAGCCTTCAAGGCTGAGTTAGCAGATTAGATCATGACTAGGATTATCTTTCAGAAAAGGATCTAGCCTCTTTTGAAGTAGGAGCTAAAGCTGACACGTTGGATTTTCTATTGTTGTTGAGTGAGGAAGCCATTATTGTTAGGCCTCTGCTCCAAAATGTAGTTTCAAATTGGTTGTGCTTTTAATGTAATATATGAAGCATTTTTCCTTTAGAAAATGATTGGTTTTATATGTGTGTCTGTGTGTGCCCTCCTTTCCCCCCAAAAAAAAAAATAAAAAAATCTTACATTGATTTTTTCATAGCCCTTGCAAACCTTCTCTAGCTTATCACATGAACCTTAGTAGTGCTCATTGTGCTAGAGCTTCAACAATGCTCATTGTGCTAGACTCTTGTAGCACTAGGCCTTGAATGACCATAACTGACATCTTTGACTCTAGTTCAACAATCCACAATGAATCATCTTTGACTCTTGTCGCTTCTCAATGCATCATCGTGATTGTGACTTCCATTAGATTTAATAGGAGCTAAATTATTTTTTATTTTATAGTTTGGGATTCTAAATTTACAATGTTACCTCCTCATGTTCTTTTGATCATGACATAAAGGCCTTTATTCATTGTTATGGTTTTTGTACGATTGTGGAAGAACTGGCTTCCAAAGCTTCGATATGAAGGAGCCTTTCCCCAATTGTTGTTCCTGCATTTTGTTTTTCATTGGCTCTGCCATAATGGCATAAAAGAGTGACCTTTAAACTACACCTCTGTGGGAAATAAAAACCTCTGCTAAAAGAAGCACTCTACTTAGAGGAGAGGGCACCAAGTCAAATTTAGATTGTGCTCATAATAAACTCCAAATTCAATATTCTCTCTTTTAGATTTTCAACAATTGTTTTTCACCCACCCTTTGTTGCATAATTGATGTCCCTTTTGGTGGATGTCTTGATGACATGGAAAAGTGGTTGTGGTTTGTTAGAAGAATGCCAATGGATATTTATAGTTTGGCTATGATGTGGCATATTGTGAGTAGTTATTTACTTGATAGAGGAAATCACTCCCCTTATTTGTCATTTTCTCATGCATTTGGAGGCATTCAAACCTTGCTCGGGTGGTCTTCTACATTGACACCCATGGTTTTGGTCACTTGGTATGTTATTTTCACATTGTATCATATAATTTATCTTGGTTTGGGAAGATCCTTATTTAATATATTAGAGAGTTTCCTAGCCTCATTACACAATCTCTTAGGGTGAACTATTTATCATATTACTTGGAGGAGAGGTGTTGGTACATGTGAATTTAACTACTTTGGCACATTGATTGAGGACGCCCCACTTCTTTGAGGATGTTATAACAACTTTATGGACAATTGTGGCACATGTTTCTATGGGATTACTATTTATGGGCAATTTGGTTGATCCTGGGAGATAATTCCCTAACATATTTATACTATTTCCATGTGGAGGAGTTATGTTGTTTGTCTACAAGACTCTAATTACCTTGGCATATTCTTTGAAGTCACTCCACTTGTAAAGGTGGTCATGACCATTATTTGCAAATATTTTTTTTATGGATTACTCTTGAAGGATGAGTTGCTTTCTCCTTGGAGAAACAACCTTAGCATATTCTATTTTGGCCATGTATTTGGTATCTCTAGGTGGCTAATTACCTTGTTTAAGAGACTGCTCCCATTTTGGCTTGAGTATTTATAGGTGAAGTTATCTAGCTACATGGGTTACCCACAAAGATCATTTTGATAGGGACTCTCACTTTACATATACATTTTGGACAAGTTTGCAGTTAGTGTTGGGGACTTAGTTAAACCTTAGCACTGCATATCGTCTATAAATAGATGGAAAGACTGAAAGAGTAAATTGGGTTATAGAATATATGCCTATAATGTATGTCATGGATAATTAGACTTGGTGGGAAAGGTACTTACCATTGGTAGAGTTTTCCTATAATAACAATTACCACAATTCAATTAGGATGCCTCCTTATCAAGCTCTATATGGGAGGCCATGCAGGACACCATTGAGTCGACGAAAGGATGGAAGACACAGTAATAGTCACGATAGGATTGTTTCAAAAAAATGGAGGAATAGGTAAGATAGATTCAACGAAGTTTAAAGGAAGCACAAGATAGGAAAAAGAGTTATGTTGATGCACATAGTACCGATTCAAGTTTTAAAGTGGGGGACCGAGTTTTTGTTATTCCTAACACTATTCAGTTTGAGAAAGGTATGAAGTTACCACCTCGATTTATAGGACCTTTTAGAATCAAAGAGAAAATTGGACCAATGTCCTATTGTCTTGTACTACCACCCCACTTGCATAAAACTCATGATGTTTTTATGTATCTGTCCTATAACATTATGTTTCTGATGAATCCCACAAACTCGACTGGAGGGAATTATAGGTCTTAGACATGGGAACCATAATGATCAAACCAATATGCATATTATACCATAGGTTTTGATAGCTCAGGCGTCACTTGGTGGACCAAGTTAAGACATAATGGGACAAGTATGACCCAAGATCTGCTACCCGGGAGGATGCAAAGACTATATGTCACAATTACCCCTCACTTTTGACCATTTATGATGTCCATTTTGACTTAGATAGCTACTTACGATAAGGCTCTATTTGCAGTTCCATGTTATTTATTTATGAACGCTATGTAATATTGATGCATTTAGTTGGATAAGTGAAACTACTTATATAAATCATTATATGGATTAGGTATTGATGATTGAAATGTTAGATGTATGACCTAACGTATGACTTACTTGTTAATGATTTATCTAGTACATGACTTATCAGGGTTATTGATTCATGTATGGCTTAAGTGGATATGATTTATCTAATGAACGACTTAGTGAAATTGTGATTATCTAATGTAAGATTTATTTCCAATATGAACTACAAAATTGACACGTGGATAATAGACTTAATAACATGAGGTTTAAGATCACTTATCTATATGTATTTTGTTGTTATATATGAGGGTGTTGACCCTAGTGTAAGGAGGGTTGGAGGTATTTCCCACCGTGTAACCTCCAAACCTGGAAACATGGGAGGGCAGTGATGGACACACTCCCCTAGATATGTGATGATGATTGCCAGTTGGTATTGACCCTAGTTTTAAGGAGGGGTGGAGGTATTTCCCATCGTGTAACCTCCAAACCTGGAATCGTGGGAGGGTAGTGATGGAAACGCTCCCCTAGATGTGTGATGACAATTGCTAGTTGCCTGCTGGGGAAGTTAGGTTGATATAGTCGATGCTTCCGCCATATTGGTTTTATCAGTGGTTAGATTGCTATCGTCGATGCCATAGTATATAACAACAGAGGATGGATAGGGTGGGAATGGAAGTAGGTTAGGAAGGATAAGAGAATATAGATTAGTTGGAGACTCTTGATGGGAAGTGGTATCATTTCTTGACTTATTAAATTTTACTACTATAACTCTCTCTCTATTTTGTTATGCCTTATTGTCAAATTGCTTTCGAACTCCTTGTATCTTTTTCACTCTAACTTCGGGACAAAGTTTTCTGAAGGAGGGGTGTATGTAATGCCCTACTTAATCTTATCATGCAAATTTTATTTACCTGAAAATATTGAATTATAATTATCAATAAATATTGGTATATACTTACATTTGTGAAACTGTAATTTTTATTTACTGATATAAATTTTATCATTGTTATTATTCAATTCCCAACTTTTCTTCTCAAATTTAATTTTGGATAGGATATGGTCTCCTTTCATTTATTCCAATTTAAATATCCTCATCCCAAGGTGTCATCTCAAAATCTACTTGCGAGAAGATATGGTCTTCTCCAATTAATTTCCAAATTAAATATCCATATCTTATCCCCAAAATGTCTTCTCAAAATCTACTTGGGAGAAGATATGGTCTCATCCAATTAATTTCCAAATTAAATATCCATGTCTTATCCCCAAAATGTTTTCTCAAATCTACTTGGGAGAGGATATGGTAAGAAAAGTCAAGGATACTAAATGAAAGGATGAGGGGGTAGTCATGACATTAATGATAGGTGGTTGAGGTGGATAGGAGGAAGAGGAATAAAAGGGGAAGGATGATGAGAGGAGAGGGGGAATCCTTGGTCTTGGCTTTGTTTTCAAGGATTTTGTTTTGAGGGGGGAATATGGGGAAAGAGAAGGGAGATAAGGAGATCAAACTTGGATCTGGAGAGTATTTGTTAAACTTTGACACACTACATCTGGTTGGACTTGGGCTCAGAGGGCTACGGAACTTGTGGAGGTTCCTTGGGCTAGGAATTACTTCCTATTTGGCTGGGAGGTAAATCCAATCGAGTAGTCAAGAGGATTATCCCAACAGAGACAGGAGCTCATGAACATCTAAGCCAAGCTATTGGAACAGGTATTATCAATCATTTATTTTAGTTATGTAAATTATTACAAGTTATACATGTTGCATATAAATTGTTACAAGTTATACATGTTGTAGATTAAATTAATTTATGTTCATGCTTATGATGTTTTATAAACCTGAAATTTTCCTTGTTATGAAAATTAGTGAAATTTATTTGAATGAGTGTAGAAGTAGTTAGAGGACCTATAGTTGGGTCCTCACATTATTAGTGTCACCACTGATTGTTAACTCACTATTAGTTCTCTTAATCAATTTGAGAACTAATTTATCTGAACTGACTCATGAAACTGAGTCTTCTATTTTAAAACTCACAATTAACTCACACTGGACTCCTACAAAGTAGGGAGAACATATACATGACTTCCAAAATATTTCCAATCGGAATATCCTAAGTTAAGTCAGTTTAATAAACTTAATTTAACTATTTTAAGGAATAGAATTCGAATTTAATTCACAGTTTAATTCAATGACAAATTAAAGTGGAATTTATTTTTTCCATTTCTCAACACGGTCAGTTGAACAACCAAAATTTTGGCATCAAATACTAAGCCACGTGGAAGCCTTTCATAGGGCCATTTGGTAGCCCTTCATTAAGCCATGTGGTTGCCTGTGATTGGCCCAAACATAATATTATCAACCAATAGAAACTCACCACTTGTCCTCACGGGATTAGCCCATTCAGCCTGTTGACGTTAGTGCCACATCATCATATGCTTTTCCCAGTCAATCCTTCAAGTTGACTTTTTTATTGTTTGCCAAAAACTTCAGAGTGTGATCAATTCCTCATACGAGGTCAGATTGAGGTGATTCAAGCGTAGTTGGAATCAGAACGATAAGATATATGATTTGGCGTTGGTTTTGGGAGAATGTAAGCACTTTGATTTTTGAGCATATTTTTGATCTCCTAGATCATTTGGTTTCTTACAATTGTCCTTTTCAATCAATTCTTTGAATCCAACAAATTTGGAAAACACTTCATCCTTTTTCCTCACGAAGAAAATCCAACAGTTTCTAGAAAATTCATCAAAAATAATTATGTAATACCTATGTTTTTTTGTAGAGGCTGTAGAAAAAGGTCCACATGTATAAGAGTGGACTTGCTCCAGGATTGATCCAACTCTTCTATTTCGGCCTTGGAAGGTGCATTTGACATATTTTCCTAGTGTGCATCACTTGCAAACATCATGTTTGTCAAGGGTGCATTTCGAGAGATCGGTGGTAATTTGCTGCATGATTTTTAAGGCCCCATGGTGTAAGTGTCCCATGCACCTATGCTAGAGTTCTCCAACATATCGACTCTACACTTTTTCTACCTTTCTACTCAGTGCAACGCAAGCCTCCACCTCAATTTTGTAGAGATTTTTCACTCTAACTCCAATTTGTTTCACTTTCCCAGTAGCTACATGTCTTAGAAAGGATTTCCCCTTACTAAAAACAACATCATAGCCTCTATCCTCCAATACAACTACAAAGATCAAATTCTTCTTTAGCCCAGGTACATACATAACATCTTTCAGATGAAGATGGGAGCCCGACTCCCTCTTAAAGGTTATAGTTCCAATTCCTTTGGTACTATACCTCCCATCATCCCCAAGTTCTATGTGCATCTGGAGATCCTTCTCCTCTAGGCTACTGAAGAATTCTTTGCATCTTGTCATATGGAACGAGGCACCTGAATATAGGTACCACACAATTACCATTATAGTGTTGGCCATGCATGCAATTAGGGTGAAGTCTAATTCGAATTGTGAGGCAAGTGCTTCACCTCCTGCTCCTCCTGAAGGCTTCTTGTTAGACTTCTTATGCGGACACTTTGTTGCATAATGCCCATATTCGTGGTAGTGAAAACATTTTATCTTGCTAAGGTCCTTCTTATTACCATTGTTCTGGTTGGACTCAGGCTTGTCGTGGGCCTTCTTTCCCTTGCTTGCCAAGGAAACATTTTCTTCCTCCTCAACATGGGATATTACTCCATCTATGGTGTTCCTTCGAATTTCTTTCTAAACCAAATCATACCAAAGTCTCTCCCAGTTTGGCAATTTGTCCCTTGCATTTACAGAGTCCTCATAACTATGTCAGGATTTTAGAAGGCTTAGATGAGGGAACATTTTCTCCTACTCCTCCAAGTTCATCTCAAACCTGAGTGAGTTTGGAGAGGTAATGTGGAATGGTTTTATTTTTCTGCAATTAGATGTTTATGAGCTTGTCCCTCAATGCCAAATTTCTGACATCACTATTATTTTTGAATAACTCGGTGAGGATCTTCCACAAAGAATATGGAATATATTTTCGATGTAAATTCGAGTCTATGTGGTCTCTCACGCCCTCCAGGATGATCCTCCTAGATTTTGCGGTATCCTTCTTCCACTTAGCTAACTGTTGTGCATCTGATATTTTTGTTTTTGGAATGTCAGTTTTGATGTATTCCAACACTACATTATCATCAAGTACAACTTCCATCTTATCGTTCCAGAATATGAAATTAGAGGTACCCTCCAGTGTGTACTCCAATCTCAATCCATTGAAAGACATTTTTGCACACAGAAGAAAACTGCTTCACTAAATCTGCAAATAAAAGTTTCTAAGGGAGAAGATCCATTGAATAGTTTCTATTGTGATTTTGAGCTTTAATACCATTCAGAAATTAATAGGAATTTTATACTACTGATGAATTCAAACTGAAAACAAGAGATTACAAATTTCTACAATTATGCGGAATGGAAATCACAATTTAGAAACACATTCAATGACATGCAACCATCAAAACTAGAAGAACACAATGATTTATATGGGAACCCAACTGGGAAAAAGCCCTTCGCTTCTTTTCATTAATAAGATGAGAATGAGAAACTATTACAATGTCTTGCTTCAACTCTGAAGCACACCCTGCACCGTAAACTTGTTCTCCTGCTGACTATCCTACTCTGGCTGACTATCCTACTCTGGCCAACACTTAGCCAATTCAAGCCTCATCCAACCTCCTATTTCCTTTCCCAATATAGGAGAAATTGAACCCCTAAAGAATAGGGGAATCCCTATTTCCTTGCACAAACCCCAAGGAATTGATCATTTGCTTAACTGTCAAGCATGTATACTCAACTAGTATACAATTGATGATTACAATGTTCCTTTTCCTCCACTCAAGGTAGGAAATTCGAATTCCATGCATGCCTGGGCTACTTTTAGCTGATTGGCTAGTTTAACTGAGATATCGCTGAGCTAACAACTATTATACTACTCAATTGACCTTCAAATGACTCAATTAATTACTTGAGCTCAATTAACTGAGTTCAACTGAAAAAAAGAAGAAGAAGAAAATTGAACTAGATTGCTAAATTTTAGCAATCACTACATGCATAACTCTACTCCAAGCCTATAAACTCGAATGAGCTAATCTAACTAGTAGACAAGGCCATGTCACACAAGTTAATTGTCATCCAAGTTATCCTGCTGATGTGGAAAAATGAATTACTCAATCTGACTGAGGCACAAGTCAAATTGAGCCTTTCTTGCTACAATTTCTAACAGTTCATAATTGAAGAAAGGAAAATGTTCACCCAACAGAGACCAATGAATACATCTAGAAGGTAGAGGACTTTCGCCAATTCAACCACCTATTGTTGTTTGTATTTTGAATAGGAATGGGGAAACTTTGATATAATCTTGGACGCAACATGAGAGAAGTTTTACATTTGAGTTGCTTGGGGATATCGAAGGTGCTCGAGATCGACTCTTAGACCTACCTTCACTACCATTAGAAAAATGCATTCGAATACAACCTGTATGTTTTAATGAGTCTAAATTGGTCCCTCTTCAACAAATATGGTCCAAATTTTGCATACATAGATCAACTACTGTAGATAAATCTACACGGGCCCTCTTATTACATGCTCCCTTTGCTAAGGTTATGCTTTCCACTTGGACATCAGGAGAAAAATATATTGATGTGTGAGCTCATATATCCAACTTTGAGAAGAGACCTAGGTTTGGTAGAGAATTGGCATATATCACTTGAGAAGTCACGAATTTTAAGGAGTGTAATTGACATTGAATTTGCTGTAACATTCAAGTGGCATTGGAAGAGAGACTTTGTGTATATGATTATTTTTCATGTTGGAAAATGTTTTTGAGGCAGAGGAAAAATAGACCTCTACAACGAATATTTCTATGATTTTCAAGCTATTTTCCATATAGAATTCACTCCTGCATGTCTAGGTCTGATATTCTTGTACCTTGAGTATGTGGTCGATTATTCTAGTGATCCATTAAAGGATGGGCTACTCTATATTAACCTAATGCACATATGTGGTCCCTCAGAATGCTTCCCCATTGATGCTATAATAAGAACTAAGTGTACCTAAAAAGGCAATGCAAATCCAAGCCTTAACATTTGGAAGTCTAGCCAAAACAATGAATTAAGTGGGAGTATCAATTTTTTCATGATGGATTTCTCTCCATGTTGTTACAGTCACTAATGCATTTCATTTATGCTTGATGAAATACGCAAGAAATAAACCCACAAAACAACAATATTTTATTAAATTTGTTTTATATCTGGAACACACAAGAATCTCATATTTATAGGAATATGATGATAACAAAATATAACTATATAATAACTTGGATAATAATGATGCCTATGTAACTCCAACTCACTTTTATGTTGGAAACTAAAAAATTATGAGAAGACTACATTGGAAGTATGATAATATAAAATAATGCATTGGAACAATACATTTTTTGCATTAACTCTAGCACTCCCTCTGATTGAAGAATGTATTTTTTACAACACCTAAATTGTCTTCTTTGGTAGCACATGATCCTCCTAATCAACAATGTCTATGTTTGGTTCAACTTGACATTTTCATCATACTTTTATGATATTGATATCCATATAAAGGAACAACCATCCACCAAAATGCATGGGTATTAATAGTTGTTGCAACATGTCATTTGTATACATGGTTCATTCAACCGTTCTTCCATCACATTCATTCTTCCATTCTTCCATTATAAATTATTTTTACAATGACATTATATTTTGAAAATTTTGAATTTAACTTTTAGGAATGAATAATTAATTTAATTGAAACTTTGATTATAATATTCTCTGTTATTAATATTTTTTAAATAAATTATATAAAAACAATTAAACATAAAATATTTTGTAGTATTTTGAGTCGACATTCTACCACTACATTGTTTTATTATAACATTATAAATAACTTGAAATGAAATGATTTGATTCATTCATATAAACTTTACAAACCATGTCTATTCATGAAAAAATGTTAAATATATTTCAATAATATAGGATTCATTTTGCATTAAATTCACATAAAAATGTTAAATATTTTTCAATAATATATTATTCATTTTGGATTAAATTCACATGTCCTTCATTTATTTATTGATGAAATAGAAAGAAAATGTCATTGCACGTACAAAATTTATATGTATATTCAATCTGAAACATAATACATTTATATAGTTGGTCTGATCCAACTAATTCCAAACTTGGAGAGAGAGGTTGAGATAATATCTCCAAAAACTCCAACAAACCAAATATACCAATGTAAGCATTAATCCTAATCCTAACACTCTCTGTTAATGCTTACATTATAAAAAACAATCCTAACACTCTCTGTTAATGCTTACATTATAAAAAACAATCCTAACACTCTCTGTTAATGCTTACATTATAAAAAACAATACTAAGTCACATAAATAATTTCACTTTGATCTTTTTGGTCATCCACACTTCCATCCACTTTGGAATCTCATTGACTAAACTATTTCTTCACCACCAACTTCGAACTACCACTTGATACATTTAAAATACAATCTATTTTTTTTAAACAATATTGACTTTATATATAAGATCAGATCAACGATTCTTCACTTACTTTCCTACCACTATACCATAGAAATAGACTCAAGAATAAATCACTTTATTGTAAAACTCCCATTCGACAAAGACATAGGGCATTGCATTTGCCACTGGTTATTGTTCATGGGTTTCCAAATGGGCAGAAGCATAAACCATAACACAAACTATATACATAATCAAATTAGTAACAGGTTCAAGAGTTCTAATAAAAAAACTATTAATTTAAGTTATGTTACCTTATTTTATAATTCGTTCTTCATAATATACAGTTTACTAACTAAATATTTGTTTTTTGGAAAACAAATTGCGTAGAAATTTTCGAAAGGTGTAACGTTTGGAGTGGAGTGTACGCTACATTGTTTTACAACAAACAATTCTATATGAATAATTTTGGAATGAGATGTTTTGGTTCATCCATGTAATCTTTACAAGACCTTGTGTATAATTCATCATTAATTTTCTCTAATGTTTGGCATTAAAAAAGTTTAAGTGGATTTACATACCCTACATTTATTGTTAGATGAAATTACATCACGTTGCAATTTCTAACGAATGGTAATCACGAGTATTTTTCGGAAGAAAAAAAGGACGAGTCTCGTTCAATCGTGAACCCCACTATTTTGACCCCTATTACAAATAAGGAGCAAGACGGGAAAAACGACATGCCAGAGAATATCTATCCCATGGAAATCTGGATTTTATTAAAATTCTGGAATGGTGACTTTCATAGAATAACTGCCACGTTACACACACCATCATCACCTGTGCTTCATCTTTTTCCAGTGTGTAAACTTATTATTTGAATTAAAATAATGTAATGAGATAGTTATTTTAGGGAAGAATTATTTTAAATAAATAAAACTGTAAATATTAATATCATATGTTTTCATTGTAATCGATTATTAGAAAGAGTAATTTATTTTTATAAAAAAATATTGAATTTATTAATTTGAAAGTATTATGTCAATAGTGAATAGAAATTACATTAAAAAAATTAATAATAATTTCAAAAATATTTATATTAAATATAAATCCTTAAAAATTGGTATTTATATTAATAAAAACAAAACACAATTACACAGATTTAAATAAGTTTTATATAGATTTTTATGTACATTAATAATCATCGATCAGAGTAAAAAGGTCAAAAAAAAAAGTGAGCTCAGAAAAGATCTGAAAATCCCATAAATCATATTAATCTTAGCGTACGTTGAATATTATCAATCATCAATAGTCCATGTAATGGAGAAGTGGATTACGGGTTTCCGTGGGTTCAATGAATGAGTCACACGACAATAAACGGTGGGAGTGGTGTTTCCAAAAGTAAGAAAGAAGTAGGGACGGACCATTATTAAGATGAGAGAATGATTACCCATTTGCAGTAATTAATTAATATATCTATATATATATATATTAATTAATTAATTAATTAATTATTCTCAAAGGTGTAAAGTATGTCCAAGGAATATAAGATTTGGAAAGTTTATCTGGCTACCTAGTAAAATTTTAGTTAATTATTTTTACTTAGATGTATAAGGCATGAGGTGAATGGCTAGAGGCTATTTTACAAGTTCATATTATCAATCCACAAGTGAAATAATCACTTATTGGTAGTCATGAAGTCTTCAATTGACTTTTAAACAAGCTAATATCTAGAAGTTAATTCTTCAAGACTATGTTCTAAGCTACATTCGTTTATTAAATTTGGCAAAATCTTTAGTTGACTTTTAAAAGCTGATGTCTAGAGGTTAATTCTTCAAGATTATGTTCTAAGCAACATTGGTTTATTAAATTTGGCATTTTTAGACATTGAGGAACCGTGCAAGATTAAATTGAACTCTATTTCTATAATTGTTTTTCTATATAATTGTTGAAATGATTTATTAAATATTGTGTAACTTAAATAATTTTCATGCGCATGCAAGTGGCTATAGATTGATTGAAATGAAAATCATTGATGAATAAAATTGAAAGTGGATAGCAAGCACCTACCATTAAATTATATCAACTTTAGTTAAGACACCCATTATTAAAACACAAAACCTTTAAACAATGAAGATAACTATTTTCATGTTTTATTTAGTGGTAAAGTACGTGCCATCCTAGAGTCTATACACTGAATCCTTAATAACAAAAAAATTGTGGTATCCTCGCCTTTTCTAGAAAAACATTCACAAATTGTGGTATCCTCACCTTTTCTAGAAAAACATTCACCACACAAAACTGGGAATTTGTGAGCAATTCATATTTACCACTCTCATTTGCTTTCAGTTAAAAGCACTCAAACATTCACCAGACTTACTATTCAGGATTTTGTGAGCAATTCATATTTACCACTCTCATTTGCTTCCAGTTAAAAGCACTCAAACATTCACCAGACTTACTATTCAGGACCTTTCCAAAAGTAAGAAAGAGGTCGCTATGGACCCATCATTAAGATGAGAGTTGGTAGGAGTTTACCTTTGCTGTCAATAGTTTTGTTGGTGGGAGTTTATCACTGGTCATTTTGTGTTTATTTATCTTTGCTGTTAATTTTAGGGTTCAGTGTTTTCTTTCAAAAATATGTGAATCTGTTTATTGGATGTGATTTTGGGAAGCTTACACGCTTCTAAGTAAAATTTCTCTTAATGGCTTTTATATTAATTTATTAGAAATATAGTGGGATATTAATATTAGTATTTTGGGAAGCTTAGAAGCTTTTTAGGATAATTTTTCTCAAAAGTTTTTATATTAATTTATAAAAATATTTAAAATTTATTTAGATACATATTAAGTTTATTTACACAATTAAGAATAAATTTCTTATTTTCAATTTTCATTTCTATACTTTTATTTTATTTATAATCCATAAAAATCTATAAAATTATATTCCTTAGTAAGAATTTACATTCAATTTACATTCATTTTCTTTTAGGTATTTATCTATACTATTTTTAATATTAACTTTGTATTCTTAATATTAATATTTTTTTGTATTTCTATACTATTCTAATATTAACTTTGTGTTCTTGTTAATATCATATAAATATATATGTGAAGTCGCTTATCTCAGTTGCTCCCATATAAGCAGATGGACTTATCGAAGTATGTTTGCATATCCGGATTAAAAGTAAAGTTCCCACTTCCCTCTCGGGAATAGAAGAGTAGTCTATTGCCGTTACTATACTCATCAGGGATAGATTCCATTTCCTTTTCAGAAGCAGCTCTGCGATGTTGAAGTCCACTGCCCCTTCCTTCTGCGATTGCTGACAGTTTCGACACATGTCTAAGAGATTGTCAAATATTGCAACACTAAGCCTTGCGTTATAGCGACATGTGTCCCACTTGAAAGTAGAGGATCTACAAATATTAATTCTAGAAGGTGGTGGGTGCAGTGATCAAATTTGAAGGGCATGTCTTAATTTCATTTATAAGGGCATACATTCTACTTACCCTTCCATAATGAAAAGCATAAAAAAAGCTATTCAATTGACAACAGTAAATTATCTTCCCATTTCTTTTTTTTTTAACACATGGTAAATCTGCTTAGACTAATCTAAGGGTTTTTTTAACACATGGTAAATCGGTTGCTTAGACTAATCTAAGGGAGACCTTGAATCAACCCTCTTGGCTGCCACTATAACACCAAGAGTATTCCAAGAGTATTTCCAGCAACTTGCAAGCCAAATATACCAAATCTTATGATTTAGCAAGAGTCGAGACTCACGGATAAGGGGAGTCTACTCCTTGAGCCAAGATCATAGTAGGACACAAAGAGTCTTCCCATTTATGGTGAAAGTTTTGAAAGATCAAAGGATGTGTTGATTGATCAATTCCGAGTTCCCCACCAGGAAATTCAATCCTTAGATTCGACACTTCCTTGAAATTATTTAAAACCTCACTGGGAGAATGATGGGAAACCTCCACAACCATGGATGTCGTTGGGCCCAAAACATGTTGCAATGTCTCTCATGGCCTAACAATGCTACATATTACCCATCATGATTCTCATCAAATAGCTCCATATCCTCCTATTTTTATCACTGTTGTTAAGGTTCGTTTCTTCATTGGATATAACGTAGTCCACCTTAACTACCACAGTCTACACTTGGGGGACTATACTAGAGAACCTCTTTGAAACTGAACAACATCATCCCAAGTTCTTAATATCACCAAATTTGTTGAATATAAGCAACAAAAGTGAATCAAGGAGCATGTTAAGGTGGTCTACCGATGAATTAAACCCCATGTTTGGATCAATATAGATATTCTTCAATATAGCACATAACCACGTAAAATTCAATAATGATTTAGGACTTGATCAGAAACTACTTCATAATCAAATGCAAATATTCAAATATTTGATACATCTTAGATATCATGAATTCTCATAATCATCTACACAAAATATCATACTACTATGGCTAGGAAAACCTATAAGAACCTTTAGATTTATAGCAAAACAAATAAAAGTCAGGCTCATTCTAGCGCAAATATTCAATCTTGTTCCATCTCATGCAACCTCATATTATCCATTACCAAACCCAATCCCCTAGAAAAACTACAAGAACCTCAACACAGTGATTAAGCTCCAATTTTTTATGAATTCCCACAACCGTTCATACTAAACTCAATATCATTAAAGCCTAGAAAAATCCAGAGTTAAGATGGATCTAGGCTGGTATTTTAGCAAATATCATATTATGATAATAGTTTTACCCCTTGCATGTTGTGAAAGACTGAACACAAAAATCTTCAGTATTTGTATCTTGGAGTATTTGTTTCTGAGTTGACACTTCACTTGTTGTTTGATTGGCAGATTGATGGACATGAACAACAAAGAATATTTATATGAACATATTGTATGTTTGGCATGAAACAGTGATCATAAAAATTGCTTTCAGCAGCTTTGAAGGAGAATTGAATCATTGCAAGAAGATATAACTTATATTCAGAGAAAATTATTCAAATTTTCCATCTCTGCCATTATCGGTATGGCTGCAACTTGATCAAATTTTGAGACCTTGCTCTACCAAATTGCAATTCTAGACTTTCTCAAGAACTATAAATGGTAGACTTTGGCAAGAGCTATAAAATGGTTTCTCTTTGAATGTATAATAAGACCATTTTCATGTTGTAACCTTATTTGGGATTATATACAATTGTAAAGCAACATCATATATTACTTGCAATGTACTCATTTCGACATAATATTGAATAATCCATACTAAAAATATAGGATGAGCTTCAATATAACTTTCATGGTTCGGAATTATGGCTTCTCAATATTTTGTCACTTCTAGTTCAAGCTAGATATTATTTAAGAATGTACATTAATCTAATAAAATAAACCCTGAAATTCCCTGCATTTGAGAAACAATTTTCAAATTCTAGCAAGAAATATTCATGCCTGATTATGCTCCTACATCATCCAACTAACAAGAAAATGTCAGTATAGTACATCCATCTTTAGAATTAGATGAGGAACATTGATCCCTCATTGAAAGGTGATCAGCATAAGTACTAATAGACAAGAAATGTTGTAATTAAATAATCATTTTGTTAGGTAATAGCTACTCAACTAGCTTGGCCAATCACCCAACACATAATTAATTGTCTCTAAATATAGTTTTCCCTTTTACTCCTATAATCTATGTAGCTTATCCCTTCCCTATTTGACTAATGCAAATTAGATCTATTGTGTATCGTACTTGCAATTGTGCATTTTTTCTGTTTATCTGGTAGTTCATGTGCTTTCCAATAAACAAATTACTTAGACCTATAACCAGTGAGCTCACATGACATAGAAGTATGTTTAAGGAAATTAAGGGTACCTGCACTTATCTAGTTACTATTTATCATTCTTTATCAGTTGTAAGCAAAGATGTGGTTCCTGTACACTCATTCTTCTTCTCCCTAGAAAATTCACATAGAACTTTGTTTCATCACATATCATACATGGGGTTGAGCTTAAGATAATTGGTAAAAGCACTGAGATGGTAAGCAAATTTTATTTTAAGAGGCCCTTCAATTTAGGAGGAACCCAACTGGGAATCAATGTTTTCCTTTGGAAAAGGGGATCTGGATCTTTAGGGGTGAGCCTTCTGCCAAAAAGGAAATCATTGAATAGAGTCGAGATGAATTATTCCCAACAGTCAGGAAACTCTGGGAATATAAAATAATAGACACTAAATTTGTTCTTAATAGAAAACCTAAAAAAGAATTCTTTGAAATTTCATTAACTGCCTCATTTCCATTGTTGGAAGGTAAGGGGAAACCACCCATTTCATAGATAAAAATAAAATTTGATTAGTCTAAGTTTGTCCAAGAGAAACACTCTGGCAAAGGTAGTTCCAGACAACATACTATTGGTTGTCAATGTCTTTACAATGTTGCAAGCTGAAAGATATTCCTTAGTTTATCAAGCATAATAGCCCCTTCCAACATAATTGCAAGTCCAGTATTCATCATACAATTTATACGCATTGTAACTAACAAGTGAATTTCAAACATGCATAAAATTTTGTAATTGTGATGAAAGAAAAGCTTTACATCTCAATGTGCAGTTAAAGATTAAACTCTAAAAACATGGGGCATAAGAGCCTCAATAAGATGATTTCATAGTACAAATGCCATTGTTCTAAGAGTCATTTGATGTGGTATGGGAAATTTCTATTAAATTGATACGAATAGTGATGAACATATATGTAAGAAACACAATGTTATTCAAATAGTAAAAGGTAATGCTGTCGATGGATGATCAAATTACGGTTAATGGGATTTGTAATTACAAACATGCTACATTGGACTGAAAGAGTGCCTTTGGTAGTTTTCCAATGATGAGTAAAATAGATGTGGCATTTGAAGATTCAATACGCATTTTTCCAAAGAAATGCCAACACTAAGACTGCTGAAAAATTTCTATTCATTTTGCCTTCATGTCTGAAGAAATTTTGTTGAGACGTGGTTAGCTAGATTCAAAATCATACCAAAGGCTTTGGATGGTTGTATTGTCTTGGTGTTAAGTGTACAAAAAGTAAATCATATCATCAGCTTGGAACTGCTTACATCATTGGTACTCTAGTGAAGTTAAAGAATAATGAAGTTTCATAAGAATTGGCATAATCTGTAGGTACAACCAATGTCATTGCAATATAGTGGTAGTTATGATCTATTTTATGGGCATGCTAAGAATGCCAAGGCCAAAAATTGGCAAAAAAACTTGGCAATACAAGAAGTTGTACAAAGTCAACACAGAAAAGGAATGCATTTGATAGACAGTAGGACTCAATAAAAAGGTAGATATAGCTCTGGCCACTTATTTTAGCTCACCGAGAAGATATAAAAATGGTAACTTTTACAATTTGATGGAGGTACTTGCAACTACAATTAGTTATTTTTTTTTATATCTATTTCAGTCTTGTTAAGTATCTACAACAAAAGAGGCAAAACTTGAAACAACAATGTCAAGCATGGCCTCTTAGAATTCTCTTGATTCCAGCCTTCTCCTCAAGACTGAGTTTGGAGGGAAATCAAATTTCAAACTTGATTCTAACCAGGAGCATCTGTGGAGGATAAGGTTTACTGACCAGGAGCTGAAAAGTGAAATTGTTGTGTCAATAACCGAAGGCCGCCTCCTCAATAGTTCTCAGATTCCTTCTCATCGTTCTCATGCCAGTGTCGTAGGGACGAAGTCCATCATGCCCATTTTCCTTCTCGAATTTATCAATGCATTACTCATTTTTCCATTCTGATCGCTCATCTCTACATTCATCTCCAACTTCGACGCTCCAAACAAAATATATAAATCTATGAGTTTGGAGCAGTTGTGGCTTCAATCCATGGAAGCGCTGGTTTTTATGGCTAGGGTAGCCATATTAGAGGTTCTCAGAGGATTCTGTAGTTTGATTACAAGAAGCATAAAATAAAGGTGCTCCATTTGCATTTCATGCTCTAGAGAAAGCAAAAAAACATACTCATCGAAACGCATTGAATCGGCATGGCAGACGAAAAATCTGGGACTTTCTCTTAATATTTGTGCTACCTTCACCCGCTCCGGGAAATCTCTGATCACCACAATGTCGTCTTCTTGAAGTAGCACTAACTTGGCAGTAGGGGGTTTAACGATGTATAAAATAGGAAACCATCATATGAAACCCCTTTTGTAGGTGACATCCACAGGGAAATGTAAGGGGCAGGTTCAGAGACTGCTCTTTCTCGGTGAACGATAAAAGAAGAGGGGTAACCACTGTGTTGAGTCAGAGACAAGTCTGGGACAAGAGTCCAAACTTCAGTAAAATTTAAATTTAAAAAAAAATTCCACTGGTTGACAACCCTTCTTAAAACATTTTATAATATTATTTCAATTTTTTTTTAAACTTTCAAAACTCATTTTTTTTTTGACTGGGAAATTTTTCTTCCTACTTCTATGACGTGCCAGAGGCCCTTTGAAGGGCTCTAACCTGTTCAATTTTGAACAATGGGTAGGTGTGTTTGAATAAAAAGATTATCCATTACACAGATATCTTGGAGATCTTGGTTAGAATTTTGAAGTGGTTGTGCGTTGGTTTTAATCTTTTTCAGATTAAAATTTTGGAATTTTTTTTAGAAACTTTGAAATGACAGATGACACAGGCCATTTTTTTTTTAATTTTTGAATTTCAAAAAATATTTCTGAAAATGAAAATGGATTGATGTTGGTACAAAAACATTAGTGTGAAATGAGAGATTGAAAGCAATTGAAGTATGCAAAATTTACAGAATCTAAAATATTTATTATTTTAGAACTGAAACATGGTAGATCTGATACTTTTGTAATCCATATTATAAATAAATGTCTTTTAAATTAATCACATCATTAAATGTAGCATCGATTCTATCATACAAAAATAAATGATAAAAACGATTGAGTAAATATGAGTTGAACCAATTTGGCCCAACACTTCAAACTGCAACTTCTTCTAATGCAGGACTTCAATTTATATATTAATTTAAAAATCCCCACAAAATCATCGCACTGTGAATGTGTTAATTTTGAATTCTGGACTGTTCAAAAACCGTAGAGGCATTTCTACCTTGCCAATCTTGTTTGAGTTCGGACCTTCTTCACTGTTTAATCAATGAGCAATCGAATGTTTCGGATTTTGGACCTTCTTCACTGTTTGACCATTGAGAAGTTACTTGGCGATTTTGGATCTTGGTATGTGTATGAAATGAAGTGTTGTAGTCACAAAATTTTGGTGAGAAGGTTTGGATCGTCTATTGAATTATTGAATGTTTCTTGGTAATTAATAAAATATTCAAAACTGCCTAATTTATTGAATTGGTTACGGGCCCCATTTTTCAAAACTACCTCGTCGTTTTCGGCGTTCATGAAATTTGGAGGTCCTTGATATTAACAATATTTCAGAGATGGAAGTAAGTGGATTTGTTTACGTTGAAGATAATGGAGAATATCCTAGAATATGTAGAGTTGGTTCATGTAACCTCAGGATAGGAATTATTTTCTATTTCTTAGGATGTTGTTCTAACTTCCCTAAAACCATGTTTTCTATTTAATGTGTAATGTGCATTTACAATGTAGAGCGTTCTACAGAGCCAGACTCTCCTAGTTCAGACTCTCTTTCGTAGATATGACCAGTGGGTTCTATTTTATTAATACAAACATTGACATTTTTATCATGGGATCAGAACGTCAGGGCTGAGGAACCTTTACGTTGTCTGGTGGGTGTGACTAAACCGAAATCGTCGCAGGTTTTGAGTGGATAAGCGTGACGATATGATTACTAAACTTCCCACAAATTTTATTTTTCGACCGTCGCAGGTTTTCATTGTACATCTGCAACAATCTCAGAAAATTGGTGTATATCTACAATAGTCTCGGATATTAGGTGTACATTTTGTGGAGCTCTAGAAAGGTATGTTTTTGACAAACAATTTAGTGACTTTTCGGTAGCAATTGTAACCCTTTCTGCATAATGAACTTAAAGAGATAAAGCATTTTTAGTAGAATATGTGAGAATTAGTATGAAAATCTTAATCACTGATAATTGTTATTTTTCCATGCAGAAAAGGGTGGAAACGAAGGATTACTGTTTAAGAGGAAAAGACAAAGGAAGTGTAACTGCTGTCCCTTTGGAAGGGAACCGGATGCGAACGAGATCAAGTGGATCGAAGCAGAACGACCCGGGAAAGAAAGAAGAATTATCGATTTGGCGGAGCAGGGAAAGGAAAATCAAGGATTAACGGCTTGGCGAATTCCTCAGGATCTTTGATCCTGAGGGATCGCTGTCTTGCTTATTTTTGCTACCTAGATACCTCCGCCATTACTCTTATAAAAAGGGGCAGCAGTGTTAAGCTCAGGAGACCTTTTTTTCATATATGTAAATTTAAGTCTCAGTTTGAACTTTGATCATCGAGTCTCGTTAAGACTTGTTTTGCTGTACTTTTGTTGATGCATTAATACCAAAGACTTGGTGCTTTATTTCATCTCTGCGTCTGGAGTAATCTAAGGCGGTGTATCCTTGGAAGCTAAGGGCCCGACTCCGAAGGACACTTGCTTTTGTATCATTATAATTTGGTTTCTGTGTGGATTGTTTATATAGTTTGGTAATTTGACGTGTTTGTCATATGCTGTTCCATGCTCTGTTACAACTAATTCATTAATGGTTTCATTCGGGAAATTTATGTAAGTGACTTTGTATTGTGTGAATGAATCTTTTCAGAGTTGATTGCATGTTCACTATTTAAGCCAACTGTTTCCGTTACAGAGCCTTCATATTGAATATTGCTGTATTGGATTCATTTGAACTCTTATTTGTGGGAATCCGGAAGTAATATTATTCTATCTGGAAACATAGTCATATTCTCTTAAATCATCAAATTGCTATAGTAAGTGTGTTGTGTATATATGATAAATGTTGTTCCATAATTCATTTGTGAATATCGCCTCATAAAGTAAAGTTCATTGGAATTGCTTTTGAAGTTTGTTATTTGATTGCGGAATGGGAGTTTAGTTCAATAGAGCAAGTTCAGTTCTAACTCGCGAGATCTAGTTTACTGAGTTGCTGTTCCATTTATTGCCGTTCCATTTACTGCTGTTCCATTTCAGGTTTGTTGTTCCATTTTACTTTCTGCTGTTCCATTTCCTTGCATTTACTGTTTTAGTGTGAGAGAAGGTCTAAAGCTGTAGTGAGTCAGCAAGTCGCTGCTTAGCTCCCAGATCTTTGGTCCATACTCTATTTTTCTTCCATCAGTTTCTAGAGGGATGGGTTATCGCTTCCGCACCCTTGACTGATAAATCGCCTGGTGTGATTCCTTTCTTTTAAAAGCAAATTAGTTATAGTTTAGCATCCATTTACTCTTGTATTTTCTAGACACTGTACTACGAAGCATTACTCTGACGAATAGCCTCGGATTGAGCTACTCTTTGCAATAACAAAGCGTTCCCGGATTGACTTATTAATGTAGCATAACTAGAGGTGAAAGAGACCCTTGTTACAGCTCTACATTTTGGCGCCGTTGCCGGGGAAAGAGTACAACCATTTGTCTTTTACAGAGTAGTGTACGAGTCTGCTAGGGGAGAGTTGGATTTTAAAAACGGAAGGTAAGAACCTGCGTACGGAGCATGTAAAAGCCCTGCTCCACCGTCCGCTTTCCTGGCAGAATTGTGGGTTGAATAGAATTTGGTAGTTTATAGAATGCATGACTAAGCAGAAAAAGCCAGAAAAAATTATCAAACCTCCATTCAAACCCGAAAAAGCCAAAGGGCCGGTAACCCTTGGCCGAACGACCTTCATAGACGAAATCTATAAGAAAACTGAATCTCAGCCATCAGTAGGTCTCAGAAAAACCAATTCCAAACAGCCTACTGGTTCCCTTCAGGCCACAGGATCACCATCTGCAGCCTTCGCTGAGGTGCATAGTCAGATTGATGAACAGGACTTTCAAGAAATTGAAAATTCTATTCCAGAACGACTGGAGGAAGGGAATCTAAGCAATCTTTGTGAAGGAGAAGGGGAAACAGGAGAAGTTGAAGAGCCAAGATCTCCTAGGATAATCCATCCATTAGAAAGCCCAGATAAAGGAAGCGCTGTAAAAATCATTGAAGGGATTCAATCTCCTCAAGTAACAGGATCTTTCATTATTCCGGACAAAGGAAGTGCTATTAAGACAACCAAAACCGTACCTTCTCAGCCTAAGAATACCCTTTTAGAAATCCCGGAAGGTTATTGGCACATATTCGATCCTATAGCGCAGAATCAGCCCAATACTCAAACTTCTACATTACAATATCCTATAGTGGATTCCGCAGCAAATGCCCCTATGAAAGCAATTCCCCTTCAACACATTCCTACATTTCATGGACTTACATCAGAAGACCCGGATGCATTCTTATTTGAATTTGATGTATTATGCATGGGATATGATTACACCACTGACCCCCAGAAATTAAAGTTGTTCCCCTCCACTTTGAAAGGAGCAGCCTTAAGATGGTTTATGGGTTTAGGTGGTGGGGTTATAAATAACTGGGAGCAGATGAAGGAATCTTTTCTAAAGAAATATCAAGACTACTGTAGGTCTAGAGAATTGAAAGACGAAATATTCCAAATGATAGCTAGACCGAATGAAACATTAGAAGAATATGTAGAACGTTTTCAGTATAATTTACAAAGGTCGCCTTATGCATCATTACCACTGCCTGATAATGTGTTAAAAACTGCATTAATCAGAGGCATGAAAGAGCAGTGGATTGAAACATTAAATATCATGGGAAAAGGGGATATTTATCAAGAAAATTTTGCTGACATCATTGATCTATGTATCAGATGTTCGAGAGGCAGCACAAGGATAAAACCAGCAGAATATGATCGGTTTGTCAGAGATAACAAAGCACCAACAGAAGGAGTAACACGTGTAGAACTTGGCAATTTATTAGAAAATTTTAAAACTGATATTCTGGGGACATTAACTACACAACTTGATATTGTGCAGGCTAAACAGAAGCAGATTGAAGCAGAACGGAATTTGGCGATCTTCTGCCCCCGATGTAGAAGAAAGCATAGCCACAAGGAATGTCCGCTGGATACAGTTCAAACATGTGCCATCTGTACAAAAGATCACCTTACCGAAAGTTGCCCCTCACTTCCTGGATTGAAAGCAGTATATAAGGAAGCAGAAGAAGAACCAGAATCAGCATACTTTGTTAACCAGCGTCGCCAATGGCAACCAAGGCAATCAGGTATGTTTTCAGACCCGACTTCTTCTTTTCAGCCTCCACAATATAGTATGTGGCAAAACCAATCTCAACCCCCATTTCCGAACTGGTCATCACAACCATTTCCTTCTCCAAATCCATGGATGAATCAGCTAAACCAATTTGGTTGGCCGAATTTTCCTTACACTCCACCATATTGGCAGAATAACTCATACCCTCCACAATGGACCCCCCCTACTTCACAAAGTTCACCTTGGCAGACAAATTGGCCAAGATCGACATATCAGCCAACAGGAACTATTCCGCTCCCTCAACCGACTCTGCCAGCTTTGCAACAAAATCCCCAGTCTAATCTGAGACCGCAACTCCTAGCCCAACCTAATCCTAATCCTAATAATAGGCCGGTCCAGTCTCTCCAAATCATAGAATCAGCAGAAATCGGACCTGAACTGAGGGAGTGCAATGATCTTCAGTTAAGATCTGGACGAATAATAGAAACAGAGGGAGATAAAACAATGCACATTGAAGATCAGTTACCAATAGAACAACCGTTACAACAAGAGAGTGTAAATAAGGAGCAGACTCATCATCAAATAAATGCACCCACTCCTCCCTTCCCAGAACGATTAGTCATACCACGACCTGTACAGCATCCAGACTTTGACATTCTGGGGGAGTTACAAAATCTGTACATAAGAATTCCATTCCTCCAAGCCATTCAAGACATCCCTATATACGCAAAAACTATAAAAGAATTGTGCATAAAGAAATCAAGGAGGAATCCAATCACTAACCCAAGAGTCCAAGTAGTCGGTACTTTATCTGACTTGTTATCAGGAATACCCATTAAATATGAAGATCCAGGAAACCCAATAGTAACTGTTCAAATCTATGGACAGACTTTGACTAATGCTTTAGTTGATTTAGGAGCTGCAATTAATATTTTGACAACTTCTACGTGCCAAAAGCTTGGGATTACATCGGTAGAACCCACTTCTACTTTGTTAGAATTGGCTGACTGATCTGTAGTGCGACCAGAAGGAACTCTATACGATGTCATGGTCTCTGTAGATTCTTGGGAATACTCGACTGACTTCTTGGTAATTAATCCAAAAACCCGACTGGATGGACACCCTCTAATTTTAGGTAGACCCTGGCTGGCCACTGCCGATGCGTACATTGGTTGTCGGCAGGGGAATATGACAATAACCAAAGGACCAAATATCAAAAATCTAGTCCTATATCCTCCAGCACAGCCAAGTTTTACAATGATAAAAACTAACCAGCACCCTGTATCATACCTTACTGACAATATCAGATCACCATTGACTATACAGAAGGCTCTAGACTTTAAAGATCAAACAGAAGATGATGCCATCAATAAATTCGTTAGTCAAACTGAATCTAGACCTCATGCACAGTGTTTTATGATAGAAGCTGCATTCGAGAACGAACTGGAAGAAGACCCCTTGAAAGATACACATGACCAAACGATACCTGTGACTTCTGTTGCTAATAGTAAATTAGTGGAAATTGAACCGGGAAAAACACTAAACATCAATGCCAACCTTACACTGGACCAAGAAATAAAACTCATCCATCTGTTACAAAAATATCAAGAAGCATTTGCATGGGACTACCCTGATATGAAAGGGATTGATCCCCAATTGTGCACCCACCATATTTACATAGAAAAAGATGCAAGACCTGTCCGTCAACCACAAAGAAGACTCAACCCCCATCTAAAAGATGTTGTGAAAGCAGAACTTCAGAAGCTTTTAGATGTTAATTTTATTTATTCTATTTCTGATAGTAAGTGGGTCTCTCCACTTGTGGTTGTACCCAAGAAGAATGGGAAATGGAGGATTTGTGTGGATTATAGAGAGCTAAACAAAGCCACACAAAAAGACCATTTTCCCCTCCCATTCATAGACCAAGTACTGGACATGTTAGCAGGAAAGAAATTCTTTTCTTTCCTAGATGGCTTCAGTGGATACAATCAGATTCAGATTGCCCCTGAAGACCAGGACAAAACTACCTTTACTTGTCCTTGGGGAACGTTCGCCTATAGAGTTCTACCCTTTTGCCTATGTAATGCCCCTGCCACGTTCCAAAGGGCCATTCTTAGCATCTTTGCAGACTTAATAAATGATGGGCTTGAAGTCTACATGGATGACTTAACACCATATGGAGATGATTTTGATCCAGCTCTAGACACTCTAGAAAAAGTCCTACAACGCTGCATCGCTACCAGGCTTTGCTTAAGCCACGAAAAGTGTTATATGATGATGACAGAAGGGCTTATTCTAGGGAACAACGTCTCAGCAGCCGACATTCAGGTAGATCCGGCTAAAATTCAGATTCTTTTGCTTATTCCCACCCCCGCTACTCAGACGGAGGTACGCAACTTTCTTGGATTTTCTGGGTATTACAGACGATTTATAGAACATTATTCACACATTGCTGCACCTTTATATGCACTAACGGGTAATGTTGATTTCATGTGGACAGAAAAATGTGACCGCGCTTTCCAGGATTTAAAGAAGCTTGTATCAACAGCTCCAGTCCTTCGAGGACCAAACTGGAATTTACCATTCCAAATCTCATCTGATGCCTCAGACACAGCAATCGGTGCAGTCCTTGGACAGGAGGAGGATAAAAAACCTTATGCTATTTATTATATCAGCAAAAATTTAACCCCTACTGAATTAAATTACACTGTCACCGAAAAAGAATTCCTTGCTGTAATACATGCTGTCAATAAATTTAGACATTATATCACAGGTTATCCCGTTGTTTTATATACAGATCATTCTGCTATTAAATATTTAGCAAATAAGCCTGTTACAAATGCTAGAGTAACAAGATGGTTGATCTTATTGCAGGAATTTGATATCACAATCAAAGATAGACCCGACAAGGAAAACCCTGTAGCTGATTTTCTCTCACGGATACCAAAACCAATTGAAGTAGCAGCAGTAGAAGACCAATTTCCGGATGAACACCTGTTTGCTGTTGCTTCTCAAACACCCTGGTATGCTGATGTTGCCAATTACCTTGCAGCAGGTAAACTACCAAAGCACTTAACCCCTAATGAACGTAAGCAGATTGTTCAGAAGAGCACTCGATTTTCGTGGATTGGGGGTTATTTGTTCCACACAGGGGCAGACATGCAAATCAGGAGATGTATTCGAGAAGATGAAATTTTTGACATCTTAAAAGCCTGTCATGACGGACCTTGTGGGGGACACTTTGCAGAAAAAATAACAGCACATAAAGTACTGCAGACAGGATACTACTGGCCTACAATTTTTAAGGATGCGAAGAAATTCGTTCAAGCCTGTGACAGCTGCCAGCGAGCAGGACGACCTGGTCAAGCCGACGAGATGCCTCTGAGGCCACAATTGGTCATTGAACCATTTGAACGGTGGGCTCTTGACTTCGTTGGACCCATCAACCCATCATCAAATCAGAGAACATATATCTTGGTAGCCACAGAATATGTTACCAAATGGGTTGAAGCCGAAGCGTTACCTAGAGCTACAGAAGATTCGGTAGTTCAGTTCCTATTCCATTTGTTTACATTACGATATGGCCTTCCGAGAGAAATAATTACAGATGGAGGACCTCAATTTGCCGGAAACAAATTAGCTGCAACACTTAACAACTATCACGTCCAGCACAAAATTACTACCCCATATCACCCACAGGCGAATGGGCAAGTAGAGAGCAACAATAAGGTAATAGAATCAATTTTAACAAAAACCATTGCTTCACATAGGCGTGATTGGGCTGCCCGACTACCTGAAGCACTCTGGGCCTATAGAACCACCTGGAGAAGTACCACTGGTTATTCACCCTATCAATTAGTGTTTGGGAAACAACCTATTTTCCCCATAGAATTCGAAATCCAAACCCTACGAACTGCACAGGAAGTTGGCCTAGATTTAAGTGAGGCACAAATCAATCGACTACAACAGATTAATGAATTGGACGAAATAAGGCTCTCTGCATTACAGAATACAACACTTATTCACCAGCAGCGAGCTAAATGGCATGATGCACTTATCAAGGACAAAGTCTTTCACGAAGGGGACTGGGCTCTGTTATATGACTCTCGGTTTCAGGATTTCCCGGGGAAACTGCAGACTCGATGGCTGGGGCCATATGAAATCCAGAAAGTACATGATAATGGGACCCTTACTCTCATTACAATCGATGGTTCTGGATATGCATTCAAGGTAAATGGCCATTGAGTTCGTCTCTATCACAGGCCACTCACTCGGGAATCCTTCTGTGAGCAGCTATGTCAAGATACTGACATGAAAATTTTAGGAGAGGAAGTAAAATCTTCCTCACCTACAATTCAGTAAGGAACTCATTCTTTTGACTTGTACATAAGTTCTTGTATATACGTTTTTTTAATATTTCTTTGATGTCTCTTTCTTAAGATTTCTCTTTACAGTCAGTGTGTTTTTGCTGTTCCTTTTTTTTCAAACGGAACAACATTTTTAAATTTTTGTTGTTCCTTTTCCAGAAGGAACAACAGTGGTTTGTTTTTGTGTCTTTGTTGTTCCTTTTTTCCAAAAGGAACAACAGGTGTGAATTTTTGTTGTTCCTTTTCAGAAGGAACAACATTTTTGGGGTTTTTGTTGTTCCTTTTCAAAAGGAACAGCAGTTGCGAAGTTTTGCCGTTCCTTTTTCAAAAGGAACAGCAGTTGCTTGTTTTCGTGTTTTTGGCATTGTTGTGTTTTTGCTGTTCCTTTTTCAAAAGGAACAAAATTTCGTGTTTTTTCTGTTCCTTTTTCCAAAAGGAACAACATTCCGTGTTTTTTCTGTTCCTTTTCCAAAAGGAACAGCACTTCGAGTTTTTGCTGTTCCTTTTTCAAAAGGAACAGCAGTTCGTGTTTTCGCTGTTCCTTTTTCAAAAAGGAACAACATTTCGAGTTTTGTTGTTCCTTTTTAAAGGAACAACGTTTTGAGTTTTGCTGTTCCTTTTTAAAGGAACAACATTTTGAGTTTTGCTGTTCCTTTTTAAAGGAACGACGTTTTGAGCTTTTGCTGTTCTTTTTCAAAGGAACAGCAGTTGTGAGTTTTTGCTATTCCTTTTCAAAAAGGGACAACATTTGCGAGTTTTTGCTGTTCCTTTCCAAAAGGAACAGCAGTTGACAATTTTTAAACAGCACTCATGATCTTAGGAGAAAGGCATCCCAACTATTTGCTTGCATGGATTCTTCTCTTTCAAAAGAAACACCATAGTCATATCTTTGTCTCAGTGATGATTCATATTGAGGATGCTTTTTCACCCATCATCTCTCCAGTATTTAAGATACAACTATACACTTATGCAATGAACATCAATTACAACACGCCGAAGTCAGCATATCATAAAATCGCTATCTTTATAGAGCCTAGTATTGATAAGAGGACAAGAGGGGGGACATACTTACTTCTCATCCCCGTTGTCATTGACTTATTCCCATTGCCCTGGTTGGTTATCTTTATCATGGCGATTTCCTTAAAAATTTTCTCTGATTATTACATAAGAATAAGAACAGAGGATTTATATCTTCCTGTTGGGATGATAAGACTTCTTCCGCCATTCCCATTCTTAAGGAGTGCTGAACCACCCTTATGTGTAAATATATAAGAAAAAGTACTGAAAAAACAAGAGAAAAAAAAGAGAAAAATAATGACGAATGTGAATTATTGTCAAATGCAGGATAGGGGGTCTCATCAAGAGCCAGCCTACCATGATCATCAGGTTGGAAGCGAAGTGGCATTCCCAGCATGGCCACCATACCAGGGATATGGTCCAAAGGTACACTAACTAAGCAGACCTTGGAACAGGGGGTCTCATCACGAGCCGGCCTGCCCACGTTTCGCGCCTTCCTGGTGAATGGCATTATGGCTACCTGGTTACCAAGCCAGCATAATGGCCTGTATTTTGACAAAATATTTTTATACACATACAGGATCATGGTTCCGGGGGTGAAATAAACAACTCTGCCAAGGTTATGGACACATGTTGGCAGCAGAGCTCTGTTAATGGTATCGAATTCATAAATGGTTACACCAACAGGGATAATATTAATACCTCTTTGTTTCTTCTATCCTATGAATAATTCATATTTTATTCCCCGATTAACATATCGCATGAATACTCATTACTACCAATCATGGCAAAGGAACTGACAATGACCCCTCGGGACTTCGTACGAGTGACAGACGTCCCATCCCCCGGCCTCGCATCATATTATGCAAAGCTCTTATGTAAAACACGATCCACCTTTTTGCCTCGATTTCGGTATTTAGTTGTCTATCCAAAACATGGCGTAATTTTATATGCTGTTCTTTTTGACTGGTAACACGATGGCTGCTGCTCCTCTATTTGACGGCTGGGGCAGCCTATCACATCATGGGGGGGGGAAGGTAATCTCATTATTCCACGGGGTACGTGTCACCACACCATTCGGGGTAGATAGTGTACGAAGGAATGACATGGTTTAACGGTATGATAATTCTATTTTACGCAAAGTTTCCATCCGCAATCCATTTTTGCTGCATGCTCTGTTTTTTTGCGACGATCACCTTATCTGCATCCCAAAACAGCTCAGGCAGTTGCTGTTCCATTAAAAATCCTTAGTAGAACCATGGGAGGTAAGGCAGTCCGAAGCGAGCCCCAGGAATTGACAGCCTCTGCTGCTGCTCGGGAGATCCTGGAAAAGGCTGGATGGATGAATTATTTCAATCTCCTACAAGAGCCAAACGAGACAGTGGCGTTGGAATTTCTGCAAAACTTGCAGGAAGACTACTCCACAGTAAGAGAAAGACGGATACTGGTCACTGACGATGTAATTGCAGAAGTCTCAGGCCTACCAGGCACCGGACCTGTATGGACGCTGAAGAAAGAAAGACTGCAGAAGATTATGGAGATTTTTCAGGATGAAGGCCAAAGCTTGACAGTGAAAGCGAAGGGAGTTCTGCCAGCTACGTTAGGAGAACCCTGGACCGAACTAGCAAAGATAGCACAGAGCTAAATTACTTGCGAAGGAAGGAAGGACATGGTAAGACCTCGCCATCTTAAACTCTTAGCTATTTTAAAAGAAAAATGTTCTGTAAATATGCCTGCACTTTTAAATTCGCTATTGCATGATGCGGCCCGAAGCCTGAAAACGGCCCAGCACGTAGACGCAGTTGTTAGCCACCATGGATTGATTCGATTGATAGTGAGCCATAGTCTCACTCAACAGCAGAGTAGCTGGGAGGAGCTCATTGCATGATTGAGGGGGGATTGATTGCACCACCCCCAAAACCTAAAACTTCCTCCAGCACGCCAGAACAATCAGAGAAACGCAGAGAAGTGGCAGCTAGAAAACGTGTCGCTCTGAAACGAAAGCATTCTTCAGATACACCGGAGCGACCAGAAAAACGCAGAGAAGTGATAGCAGAAAAACTTGTTGCCTGTACACCTGAACAGCGAGAAAAACCAAGGAAATCAGTTCGCCTAGCTCGAATACGAGGGAGGCTGGAAAAGATTCGGAACACCAGCCAACCAATTGAGATTACAGACGAACCTCCAGAACCAGAAGAAATACCTTCTGATGAAAATGCTGGACAATCTGGGGACGAGGCTGAACAAGCCGGAGAAGGAGGTAAGGAAGGAGAAATGCACTCCGAAGCTGAACACTCCAAGGCAGTCACTGAACAGGACAATCGGGAGGAGGAAGTAATACAGCCAGAAAGCAGCCCGCTGCGAGACCCTGTGGGCGAAGAAGAATTGGCCGCAATCCTGGCCAGTTTGGGGGAATATGGCCAACCCTCCAGCCCAGCAGGTCCTCCCGATGGACTGCCAGAGGAAGAGATACCCGAGAATTCACATGCAGAGAACCAAGGAGAAGAAAATCCACCCGTTCATGAGGAAGAAATAAGGGATACCAACCGGGAACAATCTGTTCCCGAAGCACCAGAAGAAATGCTAGACATAGGGGCAGATTTAAGGGCCAGGCCCAAACCCTCTGCCGAGACAAGGGAAATCAAGAAATTGAGGACTAAACAGCAGAGGCTGCTGAGCACTATAGCCCGACTCTGATAGAAAATTCGCATTCTGAAAGCTAGTCTGAGGATACAAAGGACCACACAGAAGAGGAAGAGGACCGCTACAGCAGAATCCCGTCGAACAAGAAGTCGAGGGACTTACACTCGCACTGTTGGTCGAAACCCGATTAGAAGACCTGCAGTTGTTCCAAATGACGCTGAGGAACAAACTGCTGTTCCAATGGCCACTGAGGGACAGACTGCTATTCCAATTGATAATGAGGAACAAACTGTTGTTCCAATTGCCATTGAAGAATAGACTGCCGTTCCATTAGCAGAGGAACCACAACAACCTTTTGTTCATGTCAAGAAAGAAAAGGAGAATAAGGAGATCGAAACAGAGGCACCGCCCTCAGGGGTGATCCGGGTTCTGAACTCTAAGCAGCATAACAAAAAGGTTCAAGTAAAACTCCCGGCCTCTACGGCCTTATGGAAAAAGGATCCAAAAACAAGAACCTTGCATAAAATGATGAAGGAAGCTCAACAGGAAACTGAACAATTGAAGGAACAAATAGTCCCCCGGGAGAAATATGAAGAGTTGCAGCAGCAACTTCAGAATATTAGTCAGTCCGAGAGCCAAGCCTTCGAAGGCTGGCAAAAGGAGCAGGAAAAGGTTGCAAAGGTAACTCGTCGATTAGATATTGTTGTTAGGCAGATGGACACTGTGTGTTCCTTGTATAATGACGTTCTAGCCTGTAGGGCCCCTGCTAAAAACTATGCTTTATTTTTGCTTGAACGATATTTACGATTAAAGATAAAAGCTGTCAGGGCAAGTGCCCCTATACAAATCAATACTCTTAATGATTTCATAGATTGTTGCAAGCATTATGGAATTAAGGTCCAAAGATTATTATGTGAATTTTACTTGCATAACCTCGTGCTAGACCAGGAAACTGATTTAAATCCTAGCCCTTTTGTTGGGGACATACAATTGAAAGCCTTTGTTTCCTTCGGGGTTAATCAGCTAAAATGGCTCAGGGCTTATACCACTTTTCAAAGACAGGAAAATAGCCTAGACTTGTGGGTGAGAGCCAAGCCTAGAGACCCAGTACTGTTATGGAGAGCACATAGGAACCTTATGAGAACCCCGGGTGTTATGGAGACATTAGGACCCATGCATGAGGACTTAATCAGACAAAATTTGGAATATTTTCTGACTATTAAAGACCTTGCTACCGATGCTGCAAAATTCCGATATCAGATTTCGAACCCAAACATCCAGCTCAGGGAACCATTCAGATATGAAAATTTTGAGCTGGCAGCCAGCCGATTGAAACTTTATGGCGAGCGAATTTTGCAAGCAGGGCCATCCTGGTTAGGGTATCGATTTCGTAGTCCAATCATTTGGCACCCTGCACCCAGATACCAGGCCTTGTATGAAATGCCTGAAGGTCAAACAAATCAGTTTTTTGATGATTTGGTTGCTCATCACGGTTGTAGGCCTCCACACGAGATTCCCTCTCCGACCTACTCTCTTACTGCTTTGCATGTCAACTATAATGTTTTCATGAGGGCATGAAACAGGGTAAGCAGGGGGGTGTATGGAGCTCTGGAAAGGTATGTTTTTGACAAACAATTTAGTGACTTTTCGGTAGCAATTGTAACCCTTTCTGCATAATGAACTTAAAGAGATAAAGCATTTTTAGTAGAATATGTGAGAATTAGTATGAAAAGCTTAATCACTGATAATTGTTATTTTTCCATGCAGAAAAGGGTGGAAACGAAGGATTACTGTTTAAGAGGAAAAGACAAAGGAAGTGTAATTGCTGTCCCTTTGGAAGGGAACCAGATGCGAACGAGATCAAGTGGATCGAAGCAGAACGACCCGGGAAAGAAAGAAGAATTATCGATTCGGCGGAGCAGGGAAAGGAAAATCAAGGATTAACAGCTTGGCGAATCCCTCAGGATCTTTGATCCTGAGGGATCGCTGTCTTGCTTATTTTTGCTACCTAGATACCTCCACCATTACTCTTATAAAAAGGGGCAGCAGTGTTAAGCTCAGGAGACATTTTTTTCATATATGTAAATTTAAGTCGCAGTTTGAACTTTGATAATCGAGTCTCGTTAAGACTTGTTTTGCTGTACTTTTGTTGATGCATTAATACCAAAGACTTGGTGCTTTATTTCATCTCTGCGTCTGGAGTAATCTAAGGCAGTGTATCCTTGGAAGCTAAGGGCCCGGCTCCGAAGGACACTTGCTTTTGTATCATTATAATTTGGTTTCTGTGTGGATTGTTTATATAGTTTGGTAATCTGACGTGTTTGTCATATGCTGTTCCATGCTCTGTTACAACTAATTCATTAATGGTTTCATTCGGGAAATTTATGTAAGTGACTCTGTATTGTGTGAATGAATCTTTTCAGAGTTGATTGCATGTTCACTATTTAAGCCAACTGTTTCTGTTACAGAGCCTTCATATTAAATATTGTTGTATTGGATTCATTTGAACTCTTATTTGTGGGAATCCGGAAGTAATATTATTCTATCTGGAAACATAGTCATATTCTCTTGAATCATCAGATTGCTATAGTAAGTGTGTTGTGTATATATGATAAATGTTGTTCCATAATTCATTTGTGAATATCGCCTCATAAAGTAAAGTTCATTGGAATTACTTTTGAAGTTTGTTATTTGATTGCGGAATGGGAGTTTAGTTCAATAGAGCAAGTTCAGTTCTAACTCGCGAGATCTAGTTTACTGAGTTGCTGTTCCATTTATTGCCGTTCCATTTACTGTTGTTCGATTTCAGGTTTGCTGTTCCATTTCCTTGCATTTACTGTTTTAGTGTGAGAGAAGGTCTAAAGCTGTAGTGAGTCAGCAAGTCGCTGCTTAGCTCCCAGATCTTTGGTCCATACTCTATTTTTCTTCCATCAGTTTCTAGAGGATGGGTTATCGCTTTCGCGCCCTTGACTGATAAATCGCCTGGTGTGATTCCTTTCTTTTAAAAGCAAATTAGTTATAGTTTAGCATCCATTTACTCTTGTATTTTCTAGACACTGTACTACAAAGCATTACTCTGACGAATAGCCTCGGATTGAGCTACTCTTTGCAATAACAAAGCGTTCCCGGATTGACTTATTAATGTAGCATAACTAGAGGTGAAAGAGACCCTTGTTACAGCTCTACACATTTGTGATGACGTCTCAGAAAATTGATGTATATCTACAACAATCTTGGATATTGGGTGTATAGCTGTGACGATCGTGTAAACAACAAAAAGGCTCCGAGAGAAGGCTGCATCTTAGAGAATTCTATAGAGGCTGACAACAGAAGGTTGTCTAAAGGCTGTGAAGGAAGCCATGGTGATCAACGATTGTGCTGCAAGATCAAACAACATTGAAGATCAATGATCTGTCTCTGTCACAAATAGGGGGTAAATTTAACATCTTTTACTTGTCAATTTTTATTTATTTATTTATTTTATTTTATTCTATTTTATTTTTTATCATTAAGATGAATAACAATATATTTGAAGCATGCATGAATGAGCATAACAAGCTTGATGGTTCCAACTATGCAAATTGGAAGTTCAAGATGTAGACTCTGCTAGAAGCGCAGAGTGCTTGGACGATTGTGAATTGGGATGAGTCGAAGCCCGCGACTAGATCAACGTCAATCCCAGATTAGGAGAAACAAGAAAGTAGAGCAAGGACAATGTTAAAGATGTTAGTGAAATACTACATTATACCGCACATTAGTGAAGGTAAGTCAGCTAACGAGATCTGGGGAATTCTAAAGGAATTGTATGAGATCAAGAATTCAAATCGTCTTCTGTTCCTCAAGAGTAAGATCTTGTCCCTGAAGATGGAGGAGAATGAAACAATTGATTCATTCGTAGCAAGGATCAAGGATCTGAAAAAAAACTAGCAGACATTGGTCATACAGGGGACAATACAGATATTGTAACCATTACAATGAATGGTGTCACTGATGATTATCAAATATTCATCACTGGGATAAATGCCAGAGAGAAGATCTCGCATTTTGAAGAATTGACAGGTATATTGATGTAGGAAGAAGAGAGGAGATCGACCCTGAAGCCCTAGAGTGTCGATCTTGCATTGATGGCGAAGAAAAACTTCTACAAAGGGAAAGGAGGCCCACAATAGCAAAACGAAGCAAATTCACAAAAACGGCCAAATCAAACTCAAGGTATGCATCCCAATAAAAACTACTCTGAAACTAAATGTTTTTATTGCGAAAAATTGTGTCATATTGCTAGGGAGTGTAGGAAAAAGAAATATCATGAAGAACAACATAAGCCAAAAAGACATGCAAGTCATCTCACGAATGGCGATCGGGTGCATAATTTCAGATTGTTCATGGAAGATCATTATGGAAGTGTTGATGCAGACATCTGGTGTGTAGATTCATGAGTGTCAACACACATGACAGGGAATAAGCACTGGCTCAAGGGCTTTAAAGAAATCAATGAAGATGCACAAATTTACCTAGGTGATGACAGAAGTCATCAAATCAAAGGGTGTGGGAAAGTTTTTGTCATTCTACCGAATGGTAATATCAAACAAATTTATAGTGTTATGTATGTGCCTGGCATAACAAAGAACTTGATTTCTGTATCTTTGATTACAGACCAAGCTTTGAAAGTTGGATTTTTAAAATCTAACTGTTACATTATAGATTTGCTAGATGGCATGAAGACAATTGCTACAGGGATCCGAACAGGAGGTCTGTACAAGTTGGATGTGAGACCTGCAGTAGTTCAAGCATTAACAACAGCGAGCCTGACTACAGAAGAGCTTTGGCATCAGAGATTCAACCACATCAACTATAATGATTTGCTGTTATTACAAAAGAAGGAAATGGTAAGACATCTTCCTATGCTAAAGCAAGTACATAATGATTGTGATGCCTATGCTTTAGGAAAAATGCATAGAGATGAATTCCTTGTTAGAGTAGAAAAGACAAAGGGATATATTGGAATTAGTGCACATAGACCTTTGTGAACCCATGCAGACAAAATCATTAGGAGGTGCACTGTATTTCCTACTATTTATTGATGATTGTACGAAGTTTTCTTGGGTGTATTTCTTAAGTAAGAAGAGTCATACATTCGAATACTTTAAGCAGTTTAAAAATATATTGAAAGACAATGATCCAGATTTAAACAGGAACGCAACAAATTACAGAGATAACCATATACACAAAGATGCAGCGGAAATAATACTTCATTTAATTAATGGAAAATACTGAAATATGCTTACAACCAGAAATGGAAATAAACCAGCTAGGGCGATGGTAGCTTATCTCTGAGAAGAGATGTGATGGCTACATGCCTCTGAACTATGTTACAATGAGGCTCGAAGGCCTATTTATTGTTGAGAAATAATGGAAAACCCTTAACATTCCAAAACCTAACCCTAGGAGATGAAACGCCAAACTGTGGGCCCCGTTTGGGGTAAATTGGTACATCAACTTCTCGGGGTCATAACTTTGGCATATGATCTCCGTTTGACGTGTACAATAGCTCATTAGAAAGATCTATCCGAGCACTATCATTGTTGGAATGGGCAACATCGGTCCATTCCATGGACCCATGTTGCCCCCGGATTCCCCAAAAAACATCGTTTAGGGCCTCAAAACGGCTCCGGAAGTTCAGGACCCGAAAAACTGCTAAAAATAGTAAGTTGTGCTACAATTAAGGAAACTGAAAATGCTGAAAAAGACAATGGTGGGGGTCCAGGTGGACTTGGCAGGTGGCCACCAATATCCACCTGGATCATTCCTCCCCCCTTAGGAAGCAATGGTCCCCATTGCGTTGAGCTCCTCCATGAGATGAGGAAACTTCTGCTGAACTTGTTCCCTGGTGAGCCACTTGCCCTGCTGAAGGAGTTGGCCTGCTTTGACAACTCGATACAGTTGGATATTCTGTTGGTGAGTGTTCTTGATCTGTGTGTCCATGATCCGATCAGTTGCAGCTTGTTCCATGCAATCTGGATTTAATTCTGTGGGTTTGAGCTGTTCTGCAATGTCGGATGTGTCTAGCAATGGTGGAAAGTATGGCCGAAGGCGGTCCACATTGAACACAGGGTGCAGGCCAAGGAATGGGGGAATGCTGAGCTCAAATGCATTGTCTCCCATGGCCTTAGTAATGGTGTAAGGACCATATCGGAGTGGTCTCAATTTTCGATAGGCTCAAGTAAGGCGTTCCTTCTGCAAATGCAACCAGACTTTGTCGCCCACCTGAAACTTGTGTGGCACCCGATGTTGATCATGTCGCTGCTTGTACTTGGCATTTGATTTCTCAAGAATGTCATGGACCTGCTGGCGAATATGTTGGATGCGCTCAATGAAGCTGGTGGCCTTATCTATTTCGGACTGGACATGAGCTGAATTCATGTGAGTAGCTGCAAGTGGCATGGCCACATCAATGGGGCATAGTGGCTGGAATCCCAAACCCACCTGAAAAGGGCTATGGCCAGTGGAGCTGTGAAGAGCTCGGTTGTAGCTGTGCTGAACATAGGGGAGGCTCTCGTCCCATGTGCGTGGATGCTTTGAGTTATACATGCGCAGAATGTGCACAATCATCCTATTGACAACCTCTGTCTGGCCATCAGTTTGAGGATGGAAGGCTGTGGACTTCGTGAGTTTGGTGTCCAACATTGACCAGAGACTGGACCAAAATGTGCTGAGAAACCGACTGTCCCGATCTGAGATGATAGACTGTGGGATCCCAAAGTGCACCCACACTCGTTCAAAGAAGAGTTTAGCAGTGGCTTCTGCTGTGATATTCTTCTTGCAGGCCATCATAATGGCCATCTTCGAGAACCTGTTGACGACCACAAAAACACAGTCATTTCCATGTTTAGTGGAAGGAAGGCCTGACATGTAATCCATGGAGATGGATTCCCAAGGTCGACTAGGGGTAGGCAACGGGGTATAGAGGCCGTGCTTCTTAATGGTCGGTTTGGCAATGGCACAGGCAGTACATGATCGGATGTACTTCCCAACATCCTGTCGAAGATTCGGCCAATAGAAATAATTTTGCAGTACTGCCATTGTTTTCTCGACCCCGAAATGCCCATCAGCCCGACTGTAGTGTGCTTCCCAAATCATCTTGGCACGCTCGCTTGAAGGAACACAAAGGTGACCGAGGTGGCATAATAGGGCATCCTGGAGGTGAAAATCTGCAACATGCCAACCCTCCAAGAGTGTTTGGTATGTGTGGCCGAATTCTGGGTCGCTTTTGTAGAGAAGTGGCCAATCAGAAGTCTCGTGCCCACAAGAGTTGAGCACGGTGGTTAGCGCCACGATCGGTGGTCGACTGAGGCAATCTGCAACATTATTGGTGCTGCCCTTTTTATACTTGATATTCAAGTGAAACTGTTGCAGGTATGTAGACCACTTCTGATGGCGATCATTCTGCAATTTCCCTTGGGTCTGTATGAACTGCAGAGGTCGGTGGTCTGTGTGGATGACCGTTTCCTTCCCCAAAATGTAATGCTTCCATTGTCGGCAGGCCTGTACAATGGAATACATCTCTTTATCATAAGTGGGGTACTTCCGGACTGTGTCTGAAAGTGTTTCACTGTGATATGCCGCTGGATGTCCATGTTGAGTAAGGACTGCCCCAATAGCATAGTCAGAGGCATCTGTCTCGACCTCAAATGGTTGTTGTAAATCTGGTAACGCGAGCACTGGTGCCATGCAGAGGCGATCCTTCAACTCCCTGAATGCCTTCTGTTGAGATTCGGACCAAAAGAATTTTGCTTTCGCCCCGCCCTTGGTGACTTGACTCAAGGGCCAAGAAATATGAGAAAACCCCAACACAAACCTGCGGTAGAAGTTGGCAAGACCTAGAAAGATGCGGAGCTCTGTTAGAGTGGTTGGAGAGGGCTAATCCCGAATGACTTGGATCTTGGCTGGATCGACATGCACCCCCTGTTCATCAATGATGTATCCCAGATACTGAACCTGGGTCATGCCAAAAGTGCATTTCTCCAAATTGGCACATAGCTTGTGTTGCCGCAGTGTTTGGAGAACCTATCGGATGTGGTGGAGGTGCTCTTCCCAACTCTGGCTGAAGATCAGAATGTCATCCAAGTATACTACTACAAAGGAGTTGGTGAATGGCCGCAAGATGTCATCCATTATCCTCATAAAGGTTGCAGGAGCATTCGTCAATCCGAAAGGCATGACCAACCATTCGAAGAGGCCCTCCTTGGATTTGAAGACAGTCTTCCACACATCGGAGGGTTCGATTGGTACCTGGTGATATCCTGACTTCAGATCGATCTTGCTGAAATATTTCGCCCCCTTTAGTTGGTCTAGGAGGTCATCAATCCGCGGGATCGGGTACCTATTACGGACAGTGATCTTGTTCAGCACCCGATAGTCAATACAGAGTCTCCACGTCCCATCCTTCTTCTGTACCAACACGATCGGACTCCCACAAGGCGATGAACTCGGACGGATGTGATCTTTCTGCAGGAGCTCCTGAATCTGCCTATTGATTTCATCGTTCTCCAGAACGGAGCGCCGATAAATTGGTCCATTGGGTAGCGGCGCACCTGGGGTCAGATCAATGGAGTGCTTGACTTGACAGTGCAGAGGAACCCCTGCCGGGGAGGTGAAGATGTCCTCGTACTCCTCCACAATCTTGTCCATCTGTAGTTGTCGTGCAGAGGGACCCCGTTTGGAGGCCGCGGCCACTGTCTTCTTCTTTCCTTGAGGGCGTATCATCAGGAAAACAAATTTCCTGGTTTTGGAAATGATCTTACTGCATTGTTTTGCAGTAATCAAAGAGATGGCGGCAGGTGGTGCTACCTCTGGTATCCTGAACAACTTATTTCCCAATGTAATAATAACAGCACGGGGCCTTGATTCATACATAGCATGTCGCTTCCACAAGTATGGTTGTCCTAGTAATACATCACAAACTTCAAGGGGAGCAATGTCACACAATACCTCATCCGTGAAGGGCTTGATGTTGTATGGAAGGCGACACTGCTGGCTCACGCGAAGATCTCATCCTTGGTGAAGCCACCCAATGGTGTATGGTTGTGGATGTGTTCTGGTCGGTAAGCCCAACCGCTTCACGACCTCTGCCGAAATGAGGTTCTTTTGACTCCCGCTATTAACAATGAACTGTATTGGGGAGCCCTTTACCCACATCTGGGAGTGGAAGAGACGCTCCTCCTCCTCTGGATCTTCGGGTTCATTTTTCTAGATCTTTGCGGTAGCAACAGTGGCACTGGGATCCGCATCAATGATCTACTTCCCTTTTTCATACCCCTTATCGGGTTCTGACTCAGAGTCGGAACATGCATCTGATTCTGAAACCTTTAGCTCAGCCACTAGTGACTGCTTGGCCCGAAACTCACTTGTGTTGTGAGTGGAGCTCTTATGGAACTCGCACCATTTTCCAGTGTCCTTTCTCGGCTTCGCGGCGCTGTTCTTTGCTTGCAGCTTCAGCTGGTTGTCTTGGGCTGTCCCGCCTTGGCTTTTTCCTTTGTTCTGTGGTTTAGGGGCACCTTTCCCCTTTGGATTCGCAGATCCAAAGTCTCGCTTATTTTGTTTAAACTTTTGCTCGACCTTGACGACATATCGGTATGCTGCGCCGAGCGAGGGGATGTTTAGGAATTGTATTTCTTCCTGGATGTACTTGTGCAGGCAGCCACGGTATTTGAGTATCAAATGTTGCTCCGAATCCTTGATACCCAACTTTGTGCGAAGGGTATGGAAAAGATTGGTGAACTCCGGCACGTCTTGGTCCCTTCCCTGCCGCAGCGTGGTCCACTTTATGTATTCATCCTCATAGCTTCCGACAGGGTAGTACTGCTCCTTGATGGCATCCCGGAACGAATCCCAGGTGGGTGCGGCTGAAAATAGTGAGCCAGTACTTTCATCCTTCTGCTCGCAGTAGGTTTCCCACCAGTCCTTGACGTGGGGGGCTGCTTTGAGAAGAGCAAAAATAATCTTTTCCCGACTCGAAAATTCATGAACAGAAAAATAACCCTCTAGCAGATTTAACCATTTATCTACAACATCTGCGTCTATCTGACCCTCGAATATGGGGATTTCAAAATTAACTTGTACCTTAAAGGGTGTGGCATTTCCAGAGTAGCTGCTGGAAGCCGATGCGTTGCTTCTGGGTAGCCGCTGAAGGATCTAGGCAAAGTTGTCCATCATCGCGTTCCGTTGTCGCTCGAGGGCTTCTTCGAGCAAGATTTTGATGGGATCTCCTGCCCCCTCGTCTTTCTTCTCGTCCGCCATGGGAGGCCGTCGGGATTTGCGAGGCTGGTCTTGCAAAGGTTCAACTAGTTCAAGCCCTAACTCCTTATATCCCGACCTTGTTGGGGACATGCAAAGAAAAACAGAGAAAAAGCAGACCGCTCTGATACCACTGATCCGGATTTAAATAGGAACGCAACAAATTACAGAGATAACCATATACACAAAGATGCAGTGGAAATAATACTTCATTTCATTAATGGAAAATACTAAAATATGCTTACAACCAGAAATGGAAATAAACCAGCTAGGGCGATGGTAGCTTATCTCTGAGAAGAGATGTGATGGCTACATGCCTCTGAACTGTGTTACAATGAGGCTCGAAGGCCTATTTATTGTTGAGAAACAATGGAAAACCCTTAACATTCCAAAACCTAACCCTAGGAGATGAAACGCCAAACTGTGGGCCCCGTTTGGGGTAAATTGGTACATCAATTTCCCGAGGTCGTAACTTTGGCATATGATCTCCGTTTGACGCGTACAATAGCTCATTAGAAATATCTATCATTCCATGGACCCATGTTGCCCCCGGATTCCCCAAAAAATGTCGTTTAGGGCCTCAAAACGGCTCCGGAAGTTCAGGACCCGAAAAATTGCTAAAAATAGTAAGTTGTGCTACAATTAAGGAAACTGAAAATGCTGAAAAAGACAATGGTGGGGGTCCAGGTGGACTTGGCAGGTGGCCACCAATATCCACCTGGATCAGACAAATAGGGAAACAGATAAAAATTCTCCATTCTGATCAAGGGGGAGAATACAGGAAGGATGAGCTTATAAGTATTGTAAAGATCATGGAATTTTGCAACAATTCACAGTACCCCATACTCCACAGCAGAATGGAGTAACAAAAATAAAGAACAGAACATTGGTGGAATGTGCTAGAAGTATGCTAAAAGGTAAGAATTTGTCGAATGGTTTTTGGGTTGAAGCAGTGAATAATACAGTTTATTTGAAAAATAGTAGTCCCACAAAAAGTCTTGAGTCTAAAACTCCTTTTGAAGCATTATATGGATATAAGCCTGCATTAAAACACTTAAGAATATTTGGATCTAAAGCATTTGCTCACATTCCAAAGGAAGATAGAAGAAAATTAGATTCAAAAGCCATAAGATGTACTTTTATAGGGTATTGTTCGTCCTATAAAGCATACAGATTATTTAATCCCTCTACTCACAAGATTTTTGTTAGTAGAGATGTTAAATTCCATGAGCATGATCATGAAGAACTTGATGAGCACTATGAGGAATGGGACATTCCGTACTTTGTGGAAGAAGAAGCAGAGAACAATCAGGTTCAAAAACAGACAAAGGTAGAGGATGAACAATAGCAGCAACAACAGTAGTAGTAACAACAACAACAACAACAATAACAACAGTAGCAATAGTAGCAACAACAGAAAGAAGAAATAAATGATGATCAAATAAGGTTTGAAACCACCACCCCACCACTCAGGAGATCAGGTAGGAAAGCTCAAATGCCTACAAGCTATAGGGAAAATAATTTTATAACTAGTATGATGAATGTGGTTGAACCGTCTAGTTATAAAGAAGCAAATGAATGTAGTGAATGGAAAACAACCATGGAGCAGGAATATGATTCAATAATAAGAAATAACACTTGGGAATTGGTTGAACTTCCTAGAGGAAAACAAACCATAGGTTGTAAATGGTTATATAAACCGAAGATTAATGCAGATGGAACCATAGAAAAACTAAAAGCTAGGTTGGTAGCAAAGGGGTACTCACAAAAAGAAGGGATAGACTATGAAGAAACCTTCGCCCCTGTAGCTGAATTGAACACTATCAAAATGTTAATCGCCTTAGCTACTAAGAAACATTGGATGATGCACCAACTAGATGTAAAGTCTGCATTTTTGAATGGAAACTAAAAGAAGAGGTTTATCTAGAGCAACCAGAAGGGTTTGTCGAAAAAGGAAAAGAACATTTAGTCTGTAGATTGAAGAAAGCACTTTATGGACTAAAACAAGCTCCCAGGTTGTGGTATGAGAAAATTGATTCATTTTTTCTACAAGCTGGCTACAATAGTAGTAAGAATGACCCTAATCTTTACACCATGAAAGATGAACAAGGGTGCGTAGTGTTGATTTCACTATATGTAGATGATTTGACAATTATAGGTGATGCTACAAATCTAATTGATGAAATCAAGCAACAGATGTCACAGATGTTTGAGATGAAGCACCTAGGTGAACTCAGACACTGTTTAGGTCTTGAAATCTGGAGAGATTCAAGTCAAACATTTCTGTCCCAAGAAAAGTATGTGAAAGGTTTGTTAGAAAAGTTTAGAATGGATCAGTGTAAGCCTGCACCAGTACCATTGCAGCAGAACATCAAATTGCAGTGTGAGGATGGCTCAAAAGCGGTGGATGCAACACTTTATAGACAGCTGGTTGGGAGTCTAATCTACCTAACCACCACTAGACCTGATTTGGCTTATGCAGTCAGTGTGCTAAGCCAATTTATGTCTAAGCCACTTGAAAGCCATTGGAATGCAGCGAAGAATGTTTTGAGGTATCTACAAGGTACTGTAGATTATGGAATTATTTACACTGACTCTTCTGATGTTAGATTGGCAGGATTTGCAGATTCAGATTGGGCAAGAAATGTAGATGATCGCAGATCTATAACAGGTTATGCATTCAGTCTTGGATCCAGGGTGATCACATGGAGCAGCAAGAAGCAGAACACAGTCTCCTTGTCCTCAGTGGAAGCAGAGTATTAAGCCATGTGTGCAACAACGTGTGAGGCGGTTTGGTTACGGAGACTTCTCCAGGATGTTGGGGAAGAACAAGTAGTCATAACAACAATCAAATGCGACAATCAGAGTTAAATCAAGCTAGCCAATAATCCGGTGTTTCACAAAAACACTAAACATATTGATACTCAATTCCACTTTGTCAGGGAGAAAGTGCAATCCAAAGAAATTCATCTGGAATATTGTAATACATGTGATAATGTTGCGGAAATTTTCACTAAGCCTCTTGGAAAATTTAAGTTTCAAATGTGTAGGGAGATGTTAGGCATATATGTGAACCCATTCTCCATTAAGGGGGAGTGTTGAAGATAATGGAGAATATCCTAGAATAGGTAGAGTTGGTTCACGTAACCTCAGGATAGGAATTAGTTTCTATTTCTTAGAATGCTGTTCTAACTTCCCTAGAACCATGTTTTCTATTTAATGTGTAATGTGCATGAACAATGTAGAGTGTTCTGTAGAGCCAGAATCTCCTGGTTCAGACTCTCTTTCGTAGAGCTGACTAGTGGGTTCTATTTTATTAATACAAACATTGCAATTTTTATCCGTTTACTATATTAAGAACTTATAATTCTTTTTTTGGTATTATGGTTTGAGAATCGGGTTTTGTTAAAAAACAGAAGAATTCATGGTGGACAGATTACACACAAGTAATTAGTATATTACAAAATTCAAATCACACAAATCCATTACATATTTAGGGTGTTTTTTAGATCCAACTAACTCCAAATATAAATAGGGAGATTGAGATATTTTCTCAACATCCACTTACAAATCTGCAACTAATTCTAAATTATACACGGAAGAATTATCTTCCAACACTCCCCCTTAATTCTTACATTTACAATTACAACACATATTATAATAATAAAAATAATCTATGTTTGACCAGTCTTCATCAACAACTCTACCCACTCTAGAGTCTCCTGGACTCCGCTCTTTCTTTCTCCACATCTTTGAGTCTACCTTACGACTCATTTAAAGTACACCTGATTCCGACCATCGATGATGAAATTTGCAAGATCAACAATATTGACAACTCGGCTTGTCGGCTTCTGCAATAAGAGTTGTCAAGTGACAAACCATCCTATCGATCAATCACCATCTGTCAGATATTTCCCTTTCGTCTATTCATTAGTAGGTAGGCAAACGGTTTGAATACTAAATGTGTTCAAAATATGATCTAACAACTTGACTTGTTTCACACACATGAATCTCATACTATAACTTGTAGCTATTGTTAAGGGGTTTCTGAGTGCCAACAACAACAAACAATAACAACATGAACAAAATCAAGCTAGTGATGTGTTCAAGGGTTTCTGAGCGCCAAGAACCACTAATTTGAAATATGCAACACTGTTCAATAGTTGATTCTGCACCAAATATAACTTAGATGCAACATACATCACTGATAGCTTAAAAAAAAAGTTTGAGAGGTTCTACATCTTCTGTTTATGAACCAAATTTTTTAATTTTAATAACACACAAACTGCATCAACACTCCCCTCTGGAAAACCTAGTGATAAATGACCCTTCTACTGTAATGAATCTAGTTAAACCATAAACATAATGAAATAAACATGCTTCCAATCATTGCAAAACAAACGATTCAAACATTTGAAGAGAATTGCAGATCTGGTTCGCTTCCACAACTAAAAAAACAATTGAGAATTTACTGACAACTTCCACAACTTTTAGAGCAGCATCTAGTGTACAGTCTCTATGTTGTTAATAACAAATACCTTTTGAATTCACTAGTTTCAATTTACGTGTCGTCATCGATCCACGAAGCGAAATGAAGTTTGTAGTCCAATAACTCCAAATCTCTGTCTAGTATTCGAAATACCAAGTAGGAAATTAGAAGATTCAACAACATGGGCAACTAGTAAGTAATACAGGGCACAACAGATCACAATATTTCCTGTTTCTCATTGATGCTTGAACCTGAACCTCTCCATGACTGCAGTAATCCGACTGAGACAATAGGAACCGATGTACTCTCTACAAATCTAAATTTTATGGCTGTAGAGATGGAGAGTTCAAATAAGAAATTATAGTGACATTTACTTTCCATTTCATTATTAAAAAGTGTGAACCCAAAGTGTGATTTCATGGTGAATACCAGCGTACTTGTGGCACACACACAAACCATTTGCAACAATACACAACTTGTAAACATTGTTAATTGGTTTTATTTCCCATATTTTCAACATCGAGCACACGCTCCATTTTGACTTCCTCCACAATGATATCCAACGAAAGTGTTCACAAAAACCACGCACATCGTTGCCCCAACAACAACAACCCCAATTCCTTCAGACTTGAACGTGAGACCACCATCGGGAAATAGCACATCGAGACAATTTTGTAGAAGCATGGCCACTTTCTAGGATACGAGATGTGAGATGTTGTCAGCATTGTCTGCATAAGACTCTGATGGCAGAAGCTACATTCATGATGCACGTGGCACATAATTTTACATTGGGTGCAAAACACACAACTAACAAAAAAAAAGCATACAACAATATTTTATGGCATGTCGAAAATCCACACACTCTTCTACTAATTTATTTACAGAGTATCAAACCTCAGATATCTTTTATTTCCCTAGGCCCTCCCAGGGGGAGTCAAGCTCATAGAGGCTCTGATACCATGTTAAAAAACAGAAGAGCAGTCTTGGTGGACAAATTACACACAAATAATTAGTATATTACACAATTCAAATCACATAAATACATTACATATTTATGGCGCTTGTGAGATCCAACCAACTCCAAATATAAATAGGGAGGTTGATATATTCTCTCAACGTCCACCTAGAAATATGCAACTAATTCTAAATTATACATGGAAGAATTATCTTCCAACAATTTCTTATTGAAATTTGAAGTCCACATTTTTCATTTTTGTTTAGACGGGGATCCAGTGAAAAACTTTGTAAGAATTGATAAGAATTATTATTTTATTTCAAATAATTTATGTCAATATGAATTTTCTCCATAGTAGGTGTTATTCTCAGCGGGAAAGAAAATTATCAAGAATGGTTTCGAAAAGTTAAAAATACTCTTATTTTTAACAATTTATGGGAAGGTCTTTGTGAAGGAAAGGAGGATAACAAAACATAACATCCTCAAGATGAAAAACAACTTGAAATTTGGATGAATCATGATAAAAAGGCATATGCATTGATTTTTGCATCAGTAACAGAAGAGGTAAGTCGACATATTCTTCCCAACACCACAACATTTGTAGTATTGAAAATATTAAAAGAACTTTTTGACTCCCATTGAGAGCTGGAAATCACAAGTGACAAACTATTAAGTGTTATATATGTGGCAAAGTTGGTCATACTGCCCCTAATTGTTGCACTCCTTGGGAAAAGATTAGTGAGAAGATGTTGGGTCCCTATAATGCGAGTGATTACCCCATTACTATTGTAGTTGTACCCCTTATTAATATTGTTGTGCCCCTATTATCCCCATATTGTTATTACTGTGCCCCATAGAATCCCTCTATTGTTATTTTTGTGGCTTTATATTATTATTGTTAGGTCGGCTGGGTTATATTGTGACTCCTTAGACTCCTATATATAGAAAGGAGGTTTTTTTCATTTGAATCATCCAAGAATTGTTCATTTATGTAATGTAAAGGAGGTTGCCCCCTCGAAGAGGCTGAATTCTAAGGCGTTGATCTATCTTTTCTATCTTTTTCTTGAGCTGGTTTCATAACATTTGGTATCAGAGCTTTGGATTCTAGGGTTTCGCTGCTCCAAACAGGTCATCGTGGCATTTTCGCTATAACTTTTTTTCTGCGACATTTCAGAAGTTGCAAAAAAAAACCCATTAGAAGAAATCGTGTTGAACCTCGGGTCAGAATTTTAGAGCTTTTCGCACTATATTTGCAGAGATATGATCTGAGGAAGTTGGTCTTTTTGCAGACTCTTGAATTACATTCCAAACAGGTGACCTGGGGAAAAGCGTCATAACTTTCTCTCTAGGGATCAGATTGAAATTTCGTAAGAAGGTACAGAAAGAGGACGGACTGTAGTTTCTTGTATGCATTTTTTAGATCCAAAGGTCGAAACAATGACTCGTGGCACATCGTACAAGTTCACTCTACTGAATTAGTCTATAATCAAGTCATTGTGGGAGATTTTGTATAACTCTTCCTTGGAGAATCCAATTTGGGTCAGACTTGTGGCATTGGAAAGAGGACACAGAGGGGTACTGTAGGTCACAAATTCAGATCTAGATGATTGTAAAGTACAGAGATACATCAGAGGCAATATCGAGCTCCTACAAAGTGAAAAAAGATGTGTAGATTTTCTTAAATTTTTGCTTAAGCTTGGTTTGAAAATTTATTTTGAAGGAATTCAAAGGGCATAATAGAGCATTATTATCGGTAAATGATGCCTCGAGGAAATAAAATGCAAACACCTAGTAAGGAACCTGAAAGCTCTAGCATGACTCATGAAGAAGAGGAAGAAATGCAACATGATATATCAAAATTACAAGACCAAGTGCAACAACTGTCCCTTGAACAAAAAGGCACAGAATCTAAGATGGATGGTTTAAAGAAAGGCGTAGAAGCTAAGATGGATTGTTTAAAGAAAGGTGTAGAAGCTAAGATGAATGATGTGGAAGCTAAGATGGATGATTTGAAGATAGATTTGAAGACAGACATGGAAGAATTGATGATAAATATGAATAAGTTGCTACAAGAAAGGGTCACTAATGGTGAAAGGGTAGTAAAGGAAACTCATGATGAGAACAAAAGAAATGTTAATCATGATTCCTAGACTCTAATGTTGGATGAAAGACCCACCATATTCCAAAAATAGATATGAGGAAGTTTGCTGGCAAGGATCCCGCAACATGGATATTACAAATGGAGCAATTTTTCGATCTCAATAATGTGCAAAACACACAAAAGGTACGTATTGCAACTTTATATTTGGAACCAAATCAGTTTGTATGGTATCAATGGATTTGCTCTCGTAAAAAATTTATCACTTGGGCAATTTTTACGGAAGAATTGATAGCACATTATGAGGATACAAAAAGCAACAATTTTTTTAGCCAATTGATAAGTCTCAAACAAAAGGGTTCAATAATGGAGCACATTAAGGAGTTCCAAAAATTGAACATAAGGGTAAAAGATATTCCAGAGGAGCATAGGATTGATGTGTTCATAGGGTCTTTAAAGGATAATATCCAACATGATGTTTGCCTTTGGGAACCTGATTCATTAGAGAAGGCATTCAGGTTAGCAAGAAAAATGGAAAGCAAAATTATGGCAACCAGGAAGCATACCACTCACAACTATAAAGACGGAAGTGTTGTTGTCGCTAGTCTTCCAAAACCTATAAGGTTGACACCACAACAATTGGAAGAAAAAAGAGCAAAAGGGCTTTGTTACAGTTGTGATAGAAAATACACTAAAGGTCATAAGGGTGCTGAGAAGAAATTATTCTACATAGATTGTGAAGAGGAAGAAGAAAAGGAGCAAGAAAGGTCAAAAGAAGAGGATATACTCCAGGAACAAAGCCTAGATAAAGAAGAAATAAATCCGACCATATCTTGTAATGCATTGGCGGGAATTACCACTCCTCAAACCATCAAGATAGAAGGACAAATCAAGAAGAAAAAGGTAATAGTGTTGATTGATTCAGGAAGTCCCCATAGTTTTATTCATTGTAAGGTAGCAAGAGAATTGAATTGCTTCTTATATCTAGCACCAGAGTGTCAAGTGATGGTTGCAAATGGAGGAACAATAAATTGCTCGGGAAAGTGCCATAATATCAAGCTATCCATGGGAGAATATGTATTGACTAGCCCAATGCTTTCCATTCCAATGGGAGGTGCTGATGTTGTACTAGGAGTCCAATGGCTACAATCCTTGGGTACAATAGATTTTAATTTTCAAGAATTTTCATGAAATTTTCTGTGGAAGGAAAGGAAGTTGAATTAAGGGGTATTGCAGGGAAACTGGGAAAGATAATCAACTCTAACGGTATGACAAAGCTTCTAAAAAAGGAACAAAGAGGTGTAATTGCACAATTATGTTCGCTAGATGTGTCCACAGTAGAATCATCTATTTCTCCAGATCTCCAAAAAGTCTTGGACAATCATTCCAAGGTATTTGAGACTCCCAAAGGTCTCCCACCTATTCATGATCATGACCATGCTATTCATCTGATTCCAGGAAGTGTTCCTCCAAACATCAGGCCCTACAGATATCCCTATTCCCAAAAGAGTGAAATTGAACGTATGGTTGCAGAAATGCTAGAGGCTGGTATAATTCAACCAAGTCAAAGTTCTTTCTCTGATCCAGTCGTATTGGTGCATAAGAAGGATGGATCATGGCGCATGTGTCTGAATTATAGGGAGCTCAACAAGCTCACTATTAAAGATAAGTTTCCCATTCCTGTCATTGATGAATTACTGGATGAATTGCATGGATCAATTTACTTCACCAAGTTGGATCTTCGTTCAGGATATCATCAAATCAGAATGAAGATTGAAGACATTCCGAAAACAGCATTTAGAACTCATGAGGGTCATTATGAATTTTTGGTCATGCCTTTTGGCCTTACCAATGCACCTTCAACATTTCAAGGTTTGATGAATTCAATTTTCAAACCATTCCTTAGAAAATTTGTGTTAGTATCTTTTGATGATATACTAAGAAAGTCTTGGAAGGATCATGTTGAACATGTTGACAAGGTGCTACAACTATTGGGGGAGAAACAATTATATGCAAAAAGATCCAAATGTTTCTTTGGAGTACAAGAGGTGGAATATCTGGGTCATATTGTATCTCATGAAGGAGTTAAGGTAGACCCTAGCAAAATTAAAGCCATTAAGGAATGGAAAATTCCCACATCCATAAAGCATCTGCGAGGATTTCTCGGGTTGACAGGGTATTATCACAAGTTTGTTAAGAATTATGGGAGAATAGTAGCACCTCTAACAACATTATTGAAGAAAGATGCATTTTCATGGACTCCAGAAGCAACAAAGGCATTTGAACATCTTAAAGAGGCAATGTGCTAGGCACCGGTCTTAGCTACACCGGACTTCACAAAAACCTTTATTGTGGAATGTGATGCTTCAGGAAATGGAATTGGTGTTGTTTTAATGCAAGATGAAAGACCCATTGCTTTTGAAAGTTGTCCAATCAAGGGAAAGTTTTTACACAAAGTTATTTATGAGAAGGAAATGTTGGCAATACTCCATGCACTTAAGAAATGGCGACCCTACCTAATGGGAAGACACTTCAAGGTAAAAACGGATCATGATAGCCTTAAATACTTTTTAGAACAAAGATTATCCTCTGAAGAGCAACAAAAGTGGGTCACAAAGATGTTGGGTTATGACTTTGAAATCATCTACAAAAAAGGGAAGCAAAATGTGGTGGCTGATGCACTCTCAAGAAAGGATGAGGATGTGGAAGCATTGTTGTGCGCCATTTCTATTATCCAACCAGATTGGATAAACGAAGCAAGGGAAGAATGGAAGAATGACGAAGAAGTGTGGGCACTTATTCGAAAGTTACAACAAGATTCCAGTACGTCTGATACATTTAGCTGGCAAAATGATTCATTATGGTACAAATATCGCTTATACCTCTGTAAGAATTCCCAGCTAAAACAAAAGATTCTTATGGAATTGCACACTTCTCCCTTAGGAGGGCACTCAGGATTTTTAAAAACTTACCACAGGGTTAAGAAGGAATTTTTTTGGGATGGCCTTAAATCAGATATTCAAAAGTTTGTGGTGGAATGTTTGGTTTGCCAACAAAATAAAGTTGAAACAATTAAGACATCAGGTCTATTACAACCTTTATCCATTCCAAGCCAACGTTGGGAGGAGGTTTCAATGGATTTTATCACAAGTTTACCCAAGTCTGAGGGAAAGAGTGGCATCATGGTGGTAGTTGACAGACTTAATAAGTATGCACACTTTTGTGCATTAAATTTAAAGCCAGTACAGTTTCTACTGCATTTATGGAAACAATTCAAAAGCTACATGGAAACCCAAAAATTATTGTAAGTGACAGAGATCCCATTTTCACTAGAAATTTTTGGACAGAATTATTTTCTTGTTTGGGTACTCAGTTAGCTCATAGCTCATCTTATCATCCTCAATCTGATGGGCAAACTGAGATAGTAAACAAATTTTTGGAAGGATATCTTCGTTGCTTTGTATCTGATAAACAGACACAATGGGTCAAATGGTTTCCTGTGGCTGAATGGTGGTATAACACTTCCTTCCATACAGCAACAAAAATGACTCCATTTATGGCACTTTATGGGTGTCAGTCACCATCCATCACATCATATTTAATAGAAATTCTAAGGTTCAAGCAGTGGAACATCACATTGAACATCAACAACAAGTCCTCCAACTCTTAAAGGATAACCTCGTGTTGGCACATAATATAATGAAACAACAGGCAGATCAACATCGTAGCGAAAGAAGTTTTGATGTAGGTGATTGGGTATTCCTATGGCTACAACCATATAAGAAAATGTCCCTCAAGCAAGCTAAGAAGGATATTGTGACTCCTTAGACTCCTATATATAGAAAGGAGGTTTTGTCATTTGAATCATCCAAGAATTGTTCATTTATGTAATGTAAAGGAGGTTGCCCCCTCGAAGAAGCTGGATTCTAAGGCGTTGATCCATCTTTTCTATCTTTTTATTGAGCTGGTTTCATAACAGAAGAAAGAACAAGATTGTGAGAAACAACAACCTCTTGACAATGGAAAAGCATCTGAGTCTACCCACTATATTGTTGAGTGTTGTAATTTCAGTATAAATGATGCCTTTAGTGTTGCGTTATCTGATTGGTGATATACTTGGATATTGAATACTAGAGCCACTTATCATATAACCTCCAGAAGATATTTTTTTGAAACTTTCAGTGATCATATTGATGCAATAGTTTATTTTACTGATAAGTCACAAGTAAAGCTTTCAGTAATTGGATCTATTCAATTGAAAATACCGGGACTTACTGATTATATTTTAAAAGTCGTTCTTTATATTCCTCAATTTCAAATAAATTTGATGTCTCTCATACATATCATGCAACAAGGGCATTCTATACATATATTTGATGGTATAGTTGAAATCCATAGAGCATATGATAATATGGTAGTTATGATTGGTGTTGAAGAAGACAAAATCTTGAAACTCAAAGGCACTTCATGTAATACATTGAATTCTACTCATTTGACTCAACAAAGTGATACTTTGTCTTCTAGTTTGTTGTGGCATGCTCGTTTTGGTCATATAAATTATGATAGTATCATGATTATGAGACAACAAGGCATTAAAGGGCTTCCTACTGTTCAAATAAAACTTACTCCATGTGATGCTTGTGATTTAGGAAAGCACAATAAGCAGCCTTTTCATAACTCTACTTCTAGAGATTCCAAGATATTAGGTCTCATACATTCTAATTCATGTGGTTCGATGCCTATTCCATACGCCAATGGTAATGAATATAGGCTAACTTTTATTGATAACTACTCGAGGATGTGTTGGGTTTATTTGTTGAAAGAAAAATCACAAGTTTTTGAAACTTTTAAATTTTTTCATTTATTGATTAAAAATGAAACTCAACTTAACATTGGGACTCTACAATTTGATAATGGTGGTGAATACACATCTCATGATTTTGAAATATATTTTCTGGACAATGGGATCAAACATCAAACTACAATTTCTTATAATCCGTAGCAAAATGGTGGTGCAGAATGTATGAACAAAACTTTGCTATATATGGTGAGATGTTGATTTTTTTAAGAATGTTAAGTTGATGTTTTTGGGAGAAACATTACTTTGTGCAACATATATTCACAATCGTTGTCCTTCTTCTGTCATCAATAATAGGTCTCCTTATGAAATATGGTATAATCGGTTTCTTGTTGTTCAAAATTTTAGATATTTTAGTTCTCTATGTTATACATTGATTCCTAAACATCAACACAACAAATTGGGAGTCAGGAATTGCAAACACATTTTCTTGGGATATTCTACTACTTCCAAAGCTTACAGGTTGTATGATGTGGAGAACAAGAAATTCATTATTTTATGAGATTTCATTTTTCTTCAATCTGCTAAAGATGCTTCCATTCTTGATAGACAACTCAGTCATTTGGATAAATTTACTTCTATGAAGTTTTATTATGAATCAAATAATGATCTTCCACATCCTGAAGGGGGGATTCCCATTTTAGATCAGTCTGTGGATTTTCCATCTTTAACATTGGATAATGAAAATGTTTAGCCGAAGAAAAATTAAATGATAGTAATATTTTTGCAGGATCATAAATTGCTCCTGTTTTAGAGTTTATTTTTCAAGATGAGAAACCACTGCAGTAATCACTACAAATATCAACATCCATTAGAATATTTCCACGAAAGTGTGAATATTTTGATTCGAGGAGTTCTTCTAAATAAAATAAAGGAAATGATGGAAATGTTACTTCAACTTCACGTAACATTTCTCATGATTGTGAATTTAATGTTGTTAATAGACTTTATACCTAGGAAGAAGATGCTAGTTGTGATGAATGGAAAGATGTGATGTAGAGGGAGTATGATGCCCTCATAAAGAATTGCACTTGGAGGCTGGTGGATCCTCCTGTGGGCATCAAACCCATTGGTTGTAAGCGGGTTTACAAAATCAAGTATAAGGCAATCGTTCGCTTGACAAGTACAAAGCAAGAGTTGTAGTAACGGAGTATGCAAAAAGAGAAGTTTTTGATTATACAAAAACATTTTCTCCTACATCTAAATGGGGCACAATTAGAACTTTGTTTTCTCTTGCGGCTCAAAACGGATGGAAAATATACCATATGGATGTAAAAAAAAACCTTCTTGAATGGAAATTTGAATGAAGATGCCTATATGTTTAAGCCATAAGATTTTTTTGTTGGGCATGGAACCCTCCCAAGGCATGTTTTGGGGCTCAAAGCCCAAGTTTTGACTCGATATTGTTGTAAAGACTCGGTGAATTGCGGGCGTGGAGCGAAAAATGTATGATAGAGTCACAAGGTTGTCCGCCCTAGTCTTGTAATGTAATATCGGCCTACCCATGGTCCACGGACCATGGGATTGTATAAATAGAGTGAGGATCTAAGTGTAAATAGGAGATAGGGGAGTAATGGAGAGAAGAGAGAGTCTGAGTGACTAAGTGTAACTTTGGGTCATAGAGTAGGAGAAGACTCTGTAGTTGAGTGTGCAGAGGCCTAGTAAGTTTGCAGTTGAGTGCACGGACCCCTGTAGCTGAGTGCGTAGGGCAGAGTCGAGTCTGTAACCAAGGAAGAAAATAATAAAGAAGAAGTCTTGTTACAAATTTGTGTATTTGTTCTGGGATTAATGCATGTTTGATATAATTTGCAAAGATATTGTTTATTTACTACATGCACTTGTATGAATGGTTTATATTGTTAAGTATAACTTAAAGCATGCAAGTAGACTAAGATAATCAACTAACATTGGGTTACTAGTAAGGACTTGGGTAATTATAGTGTTCGGCCCCTGAGTAGGGTTGCACGAAGGAAACATCTCAGGCTGCGAGGTACGAGGAAGTGCACGTAGCGACGTGAGTGCAGGGTCGAACCGCGGACCATTTGAACTCATCAGACATCTCCAGGGTGCAAAAACCTGGTTCTAGCACCCTCCCATACTAGTTTGGGTGAGACCTGAGTCTGCACTCCGCGGACTATTGCCGAAAGGGCCAGTAGTACCGAGATTTGTTTGGCTAAATCAACTCTAAATCTAGGTCAGGCCCCAATAAGCCAACAAATGGTTCCGTTGCTGGGACTGGGATCTGCATAAGAGATGTTTGATGTCGTGTCACTGGAATCCGACAAAGAATGAAATAGAAAAGTGGCTGGACAGAAATATTCACGAGTTCGCGGTGCAGGAAAATAGGAATCCACAAGTATAAAAGGAAGAGTGGTGAGGGTGCTACTTACATACGGAAATCCACGAAATTTTCTTTGCATCCTTTCCCTCTGAGTTGTACGACTGGATTGCGAGGCTAGCAGACATTGAAGGAAGGTATAGGCTCGACAAGCCAATCGTGTGGACTCCAGAGTTGGTGCGCAGACTAGAAGCATTAGAAGATAAGATCATGGGCGTTGTGGACCATTGGCTCGATTGGATTATATGAGGGTTTATCACCGAGTTTGCGATAGATACTTTAGTGAGCTACAGTGAGGCGGAACGGCACTTCCTCAAAGGGCCGCGAGGTAAGTACGTTAAATCTTTGAACATTTGGATTAAAATGCCACTGTGTGAAAAGCGAGTTATGTGAATAAATTGATGTTTGTGGCTACACGAAGTGGGAGGATATATAGAAACTAAGGTAGCATAGAGATAGAAAATAGCCCCTTGATTTCACCTCCGTGGGAAACTGAGGAAGAGCTCACGAAAGTTTCACCAAGAAGTGCGATCAGTCTGATAAGACATCGAATTCCGCGCATACCACCCTCACCCACACCATCTCTAGTTTCACCATCTTCACCCCCATCTTCGCCCACACCACACTCACCACCAACACAGTTCAATATGGCGAGCGTAATAAAGTTTCCAGTGTTCAAAGGAGTAGGGAATGAAGATTCAGACCAATTTTGGTTCGTGGTAAAGGTTGTATGGGAAGCACAAGGGGTCACGGATGACAATATAAAAAAGGAAACATTGGTAAGCGCCTTACAGGATCGCGCATTGACGTGGTACATTAAGCATTCCAATGACAATCCAAACGTGGGGATCACAGATACCCAAGCTGCGCTAAACAGGGAATTTAGCAAGCCAAAATGAGAGACACAGTCGATTATCGGGTTTAAGGAAATTGTGATGCTTCTAGGTGAGACCCTGTTAACGGGAAAAGTGTCTACTCAGAACACCCCTATTCCACTAAGGTGTGACAGTACCTTAGAAACAAACAAGGAAAACTACTTTCGTATTCTTCTTTATGAACTATAAACGAAGAGGAATAGGATGAACCAACCTGTGTCTTGCGCTAGTCCTTTGATCCAATCTCTCTCCTCGTTGACAGCTTCCAGCTACCTGCTCCCTTACTTGCCCAGCTTCACCAAGTTCTTGCAAGATCACAGAAGAGGAAAACTACACAAAGACATGGATTTACATTCATAAATAGCTTAGGATCAGATTTAAGCTAAACATGCAAATATAACAAAACATCATTGATACACAAGCATGTAGGAGAAACTCAAATAGTTTTATTGATATAACAAGAAGGTCCAGGAGGAGTTACAACCGATGATTCCTGATCCAGCATCAACCCCCGAGCAAAGGAATCCCCTCTTCACCTCCAACAAAGCATAAATCACCCAATACACTGATCTCTATCTCAAAACCAACAACAATTCTCTGCAATGTACAAAATTCCAGCCTCTGGATCTCTGGGATGAGGGATCCATATATAGATGTATGCAAAGAGGATGAGTCAGCTTATGATTTGACTAGTGGCTTCTTTCTGTTAGTTCTTGCTTCCACTTGGAGACTGAGAGCCTCTTACTCATCCTTGGTCGAACTCAGTGAGGCAAGTGTCATTGGGGAAGATTCTGGAAGCTTCCATTGTCTGTCCACCTCGCGGAATGACACTGCCATTTGTCATTTCCCGCTCAGCGCACCCTGGTAGTGCATTTAGGTGCGTTGCAACGCACCTAGCTAGTGTACTGGGGTGCTATGCAACGCAGCTAGCTAGTGGAGCAGCTGAAATGATCCTGATTTGACTGATTCTGAGCAGTTTCTGGTGGAGAACTTCTGGGAGAAGCTGTAATTGGTTGACCTTGTTCCTCTAGGGGTAGGAACAACACTTTTAGGGACTTAGGATCCCTTGGTTTATGGAAATTTCATGCTTAGAGCTGTAAGGCACAAAAATGTCTATAACAGTTGCCCCCTAAAGTATGAGGCCGTTTATCGGGTGAAATGCTTTATTAGGAGGATCCGAAGTTCTTTCAATGCTGGGAGGAGACCTGTAATAAGATACAATACAATACATTATCTTCATACTGTTTTCATGATCTAGCTGAGGTGGGCATTCCCATGCTCAGCTTTATAAACTCATTTTTATGTACACAGGACAGACAATCGTCTGATGGTAGACTGATGATTCTGATGAAGTCATCACCCTTTTGGTGGGATGATTATCTGTGCTGCAATGTTGTACATGTAAATGTTTTTATTTTTCCTGAATATATATCGCAGCCCGGATGAATGAAACTAGATCCGGGGTCTTCAATCTTGTCCAATCTTCACTCGAAGTACAAGTCAATCCATGTGAGAAATGTTTTGAAGTCGAACATGGAAAGACATCGCTTGATTACCAGTCGATGATGTAAATTGTTAACAAGCGCGAGAGGAATCACCGATAATGATGATGACCCTCAAGGTACTACAGTACAATTCACGTGGTGTGAATAAAGGACTTGGCGTCGAACACCACGCAAAATCTTTCGGTCGAAGGTCATTGATGTATACCCGTCGCCGGAAGTGAGAAACTTGCCATTGAGGCATGCAAGCTTCAAAGTACTGAATGGGGTGTTCCTAGATCAACTTCTTGGATAATGAGCTGATGTCGACAAGAAGCGATCCGTCAAAGGAGGGCCTTGATGAATCCCACATCAATGACACGGAACGGAGCAAATGATTTTGACAGAGGTGAAAACGATCTGATGATATATGGTTCAGGGTGGCGGTCATGAAAGAATGAAGTGTAATGTATGGTAGTGGATGGGACACGGGTGACTTCTCTGGATGACTTCTCTTGAACATGTCGGCGACACTTATGTGATGGATTGGTAGCATTTACCCCAAATGTGGATGGTATGGCGTGACCATGGCGATGTGACCGGTGAATGAAACAACCCAACCCGACTTAGGCACGGAATGGAAGTGTCATGTTCAAGAGCGACTTGCTACCAATAAAGGTTCTTTGAGTTTCTTCCCAATTTTTCCCCAGTCATTGCTGACCAGTACCTCTTTATTTTTGTCAAGTTTGAGGAGGATAACATATGCTTGTTCTATAATTTTCCCTTCGGGCAAACCCATCGCTATGTTTTAACGAGCCTAGCGATAGTGAAACTCGTTCTCGTCTAAAGACAAGTTTGTCGCTATTAATCTTTTTAACGAGTTTAACGACAAAGATAACTTGGTCCTTTTCATTTTTAGAGAGTCTGAAAAGGTACGTAAAGGTAACTCCGAAATTCCTTTTTCGTCATCTAATCCCTTAAGTCCGAAAAAGTATAAAACAATACAGAAGCGATGAATTTTCGATACTTTAACGAGCCAAACAAAACAAGCGCTCGATCTTTTTGTGCAATAATCCATCGGGTCCAAAAAGATTAAAATCTAGAGGAGGGAGAGCACTTCCGGTCGCTTTAACGAGCTGGAAGGCCAAAACTCGGCAATCTTTTCATATTTTACGAGTCAGTTGAAAAGAGCTTAAAGAAGACTCGTCTTTTAAGGAACGAGTGATAAAATGGGTAGCAGCTGATTCCAGGTAAGGGTTGGAATTTTCCAATCATGGCAATGTCACAAGGATGGCTAGTGAAATCACTCTTCGCAGCTGTTCCTAAAAATGGGTAAAAAATCAAATGGAGGTGAATGATCGGCCAATGGAAAAGTGGAGGTGATGGTGCAAACACGACCAAGGCTTTAATGGCTGAAATGCTTCATTCACGGTGGTTATTTACCGGGGAATAGTTCATTTTTTAATGAGCTTAAACGCGGGTGGAAACATTTGCTCATGTCTTATGTTTATTTTTTAACGAGCTTGAACTATGCGCTAAAACTGCTCGATTAGATGGTCTTGTTTTCATTTTTACCATAAATAGCTTCATCTTTCCAAAGATAGTACTGTATTTTCAACTGCTTCATCAAACTGGTTAGAAATGAACAATATTTGCTTGAAAATGAGATTTAAAACGCTAATATTTTACTTTGAACTACGTAACAGCAATCAAAAAGTGTTTTTTACCTCTCATTTTACCATTTCATTTGAACTTGGTTTGTTGGAGCTTTGGAGGTGCCTTTTCCCCCTTGATTTTCACCAGCTGATTTTGGGAGATTCTGTGGACGATTCTCGGTGCCGTCTGGACCAGGTAGGAGCTAAACCCGAGCTCTTTCATTTCATGGTTTCCTTTTTGCATTTTGTGCTTCATTCCCTGCTTTTCTGAGCCCCTGGGGTTTGATGGGTTCGTTCTGCCATCAACGCACCCTTAGTACATCGAAACCTGCGCTGAATGTTGGCCAGTATGAAGGCAGTTTGACATTCAACGCAGGTGGAACACTGCTGCAGGTGCGTTGGGCGCAGAAAGGGAATTTGTTGCACAGTTTTTGATGAAAATTTTTGCCTGTTTCTCATCAAAATTAGGATCTAACTCCTCTCTTGTTTGTTTTTCAGAGATCTCGGAGCAAGATGACCCTTACATGGCGAGAACAAGAACATGAAGAAGAGGACATGATTGCCCTACATGATCCGGTCACAGTGAACGCACTACGGAAATGTGGCTTGCTGAAGTTCTTCCGCATCTCTAGCATGAGACAAAAGATCAACCTACTGCAGTATTTGCTCGATGCTTGGGATCCTATCAATCAAGTTTTCCAGATTAGGGGCAAATCTATCCCCTTGACTGTAGTAGACATTTACTTCTTGACTGGTTTGTCGAGGCGGGGTGCCCCCATCTCTTTGTCAGGTTCGGCCCGAGGAGGTGACTCTGTGAGAGATTATGTCCGCCAATATTGCAGGGAAGGATCTCAGCCGAGTAAAGACGGCAAGATCATCATCCGTGATGTCACTGACAGGTCCCTTAGGTCTATCATGTTTACTTTTGGTAGGATGGCCGGTAGTGCGTCTCTTCATGTAGCCAACAGATCCTATATGCAGCATGCCTTGGAATGCCTCCAACCGAAAGTATTCAACTGGTGCGACGCAGTACTTCTTGTGATGAAAGATCAGTTGACCAAGATAAAGGATGGGAGGTTGAAGAACTTTGGGTTCGGTTCTATTTTGACCGCCTTTGCCTTGGAGAAGATACCACTGATGCAGCCGCAGTACATTGCACTCGACTTACCTTCTCCTACTGAACCACGTATGCAGAGATGGGTTGACCACATGTCTAGGCATGCTGGCTAGTCTCAGATTTCGTTTTCTGATACCTTCTTCAAGTGGTTTGATCATCAGGAGACGGTTTATGCCGAGTATCCATATGCTGGCATGGACTTCCGGGGTGATCCAGATTTAGTACTGCCGGATGGCGAGCAGTGGGGTGCTATTGGTAAAATCTTTGACCATATCACTGTTTATTATTTTTTATTTATAATGTCCTTGTGCTTTATTCTATCAAGACTTTAATCAAACTCATGTGTACATGCATATGTTGGTCCTGTTCGTCCAGTAGTTCGCCTGAGAGTGCCAGCCGTTGCCCCAGCAGGAGAGGCCACCGGAGGGTTATTCTTCGTGACCTCGATGTGGCTGAGACTCTCACAGCTGTGCAGGAGCAGGTTGAGAGCCTTACTCTCGGTATTCCAGATGTGAGGATCGACGAGCTACCTTTGCAGTTACAGCGGCATACTACTGGTGTGCCCAGACGATGGACTCGTCTCTTACGCATGATCGCACAGGCTGTGACTTGCTATCACGAGCATCATTAGACTAGGGTGCCCCCTAGCATTTTGAGTTTTTGGGTCATGTGACTGATTTTGTCTTGGTTACAGAACATTATATGTAAACCATAAACAGCTATATATATATTTTGATTTTCGGGGTTTTATTCTGGTTGAGCTATATGATCCACATGTAAAACATTGATGATGTGTTTCTTTTTATAAATGTTGCAAATGTCTATCTAACACATAGTTTGCTAATGAGTCGGTTAATGTGTTTAAGTTTCTGGAAATATGTTGGTATTGAATAAGATCAAATTGTCTTTCCAAAATCTTAACCCTTAGGAACATGCGATAAATAGCTGGGTTTCGGACGGAATATATACCATTGAGTTGTAGTATTACGAGTTGTGAGTCTAGCCTGACAATTAGTCGGCGTATACCATGGGTGATGGCATCAGAGAGAAGTTCTATCAACGCGCTATACTCAGCGATTTTATTCGTTGATTGACCAATACATACACCTCTGAAACTTACTAACTCGCCGCTTGGATCAAAAATGGCCCAGGCTGCGGAGGACAGGTTCCGCGAACTACGACTCGCTCCGTCGGCATATCCAACACATGTCTCCAAAAGGTTTGACATCTGCAATAAATGTAAAAAAGGTGGATTACTCAACCAAAACAAACACTTTAGCGAAAACAAAATATAACAAAAGCATATTGGTTACTATTTAAGCATAGTAACGCTTGAGGTACAACCCATTACGAGGTTGCGCCAGTGGAACTCCATCATAATCCATTAACTCGTAGGCTCCTTTTGCCAACACTCGTTTAACAATATAGGGGCCCATCCATAAAGACTTAAATTTACCTGCTCCCAATTTATCGGATTCTTGGTCGTAAAGCAAGACCAAGTCACCTTCTGAGAAGACACAGGGTTTGACATTTTTGTCGAACTGCGCCTTGACTCGTTTCTTATGGGCTTCGTTAGACAAAGCGGGATCACGACGGGTTTCGTCCAATTGGATTAATTCCAAGAAATGAGCCTCTTCTTCTGAAGTTCCGGGGAGGATATCGATTGCGAGTTTAAGAGACGAGATTTCGCACTGGACTGGTAAGACTGCTTCCAGGCCATATACCAGTTGGAAGGGTGTGAACCCGGTTGCATTCCTTATCGATGTTCGGTAAGCCCACAAGGCTGAGTACAGGATTAGGTGCCACCTTATTTTGTGAACTCCGATCATCCTTTGCAACATGCGCTTCAGGACCTTGTTGAGCGCTTCAACTTGTCCGTTGGCTTGCGGATAATACAGAGTAGAGCTGTCGTGAGACAATCCTAGTTTGGCAGCTAATTCGAGCATCATGTGATTGCGAAAATGCGATCCATGATCTGTGACTATAGCCTGTGGTACGCCGAATCTGGCGACTACATGATTGAAAAAGAAAAGGGCAGCTGTTTCACCAGTATTATCTAATGTAGGCATCGCCTCGGCCCATTTGGTAAAATAGTCAACTGCGACTATGATATACCCATGCCCCCGGTCGAGGTGGGGTTACATGTCATGAAATCGATGCCCCAATTGGCGAACGGCCCAACAAATACTATTGGTTGTAGAGGAGCGAGTGGTCTTCTGGTTTTGCTATCAAAAATTTGACAAGCATGGCAACTTCTGACTGCGGTTATGCAATCTTTGAACATTGTTGGCCAGAAGTATCCTGCTCGTAAGATTTTTTGTGCTGTAGCATATCAAAATTGATGCCCCCCACAGGCTCCTGAATGACACTCATTCAGGGCTTTTTCGGCCTCCTCATGGGTGAGGCACCTTCTCATAATTGTATCGATACCACGACGGTAAAGTGTATCACCGACGATCATGTAGTCTTTTGCTTGGTATCGAATACATTTTTGTTCAGAGTGTGAGGTGTTAGGCCTAAAATTTTGGGTTTGGAGATAAATTATTATATCTCCATACCATTCATTGCTTGTAGATATCAGAAACAAATTTTCATCCACGATTGATTCTTCGGATGTTTCATCGTTGGACGACGATGGGAGATCGCATAATAATTCTGCCAAAACTAGAGCTTTCTTTGATTTGGATTTTACAAATTCCAGATCAAACTCTTGAAGGATCGCTATCCATTTCGAATATTTTCCCCCCAGCAACTGTCGCGACAATATATAAGTCATGGGGTTGCAATCAGACAGAATGGTAGTTTTCCGAAAGAGGACATAGTGTCGAAATCTTTGTATCGCTTGAACAGCTGCAAGCGCTAGTTTTTCAACGTAAGAATATTTGCTTTCTGTATCATTTAAGTTCTTACTTAAATAATATATAGGATGTTCAATTCCATCAACTTCTTGAACTAAAACCATTGCGATGGTTGTATCTGCTGCAGCCAGATACAGGTTAAAATCTCTTTGATAATCGGGGGCGTACATTAAAGATGCTTTCATTAGGGAATCTTTTAAAGCATCAAAGGAAGCTTGCACGACCTGATCCCAGACAAAGGGTACCTCCTTTTTCAAAAGACGTGTATAACCTTTAGCAAGTTCAGTGTAATTTGGAATGAACCTCCTCAGAAAGTTTGCTTTCCCTTGGAGTTTCTGAATTTGAAGCAAATTTGAAGGTGGAGGCAAATTTATGATTGCCTAGACCTTGCACGGGTTGAGACAAATTCCATCTTTGGAGACTACAAAGCCAAGTAAACGACCAGAACTGACGCAAAATACACATTTGTGTGGATTGAGTCTTATCTTGTAGTGTCGGCAACGTAGAAAAATCGCTCTTAAATGCTGCGGATGATCAGTCTGCTTTCGCGAATGAGCCAGAAGGTCGTCGAGATATGGTTGAACGATGTTTTTGATGTCATGGAAGGCATAATTCATTGCCCTCTGAAACGTCGCCCCTGCGTTCTTTAAACCAAAGGGTAATTTCCGATACGCGAATGTGCCCCACGGACAAATGAATGCAGTCTTTGACTGGTCCTGCGGGCGGATATTTATTTGATTATACCCCGAAAATCCATCCATGAATGAAAAGATTTCGCATCCGGCGCATTCATCAATTATCTGGTCGATGAAGGGTGTAGGGTAGTTGTCTTTTGGACAAGCTTGATTTACATCCCTATAATCGACACACACTCTGATTGTCCCTTGTTTCTTCATAACAGGGACAATATTCGATACCCAATCGGTTAGAGGAACCGGGTAGATGAAACCAGCATGGAGAAGTTTTTCAACTTCTGCCTTAATGGCAGCGGCTTTCTTGGGGTGCACCTGCCTTAGCCGTTGTCGTACCGGTTTGACATCTGGATACATCTTAATTTCGTGTTCAACGATACTCGAGTCGATGCCTGGCATTTCACTGTATGACCAAGCAAAGACATCTCTGAATTCGCGAAAAAGAGCGTTATATATTTCCAGTTCGGAAGGATAACAACATTTTCCGACATAAATATTCTCTACAACATCTGTTTTAGTCGAGATATTTATGGCTATAGTCTTTTCAATGTTGGATAATTTTCGCACGGAATCCACCGTATTTACAGTATTTGAAAGAAAATCGAATACTGAGGGATGATAAAGGTCATGTTGAGTCTCTTCTTCACAATCCGGAAGAAGGGAACGATGGTGGGAATCATTCCATGGTGCTCCTTCAACTACCATAGCTTGGAGAATTCCTTCGTCAGTGACATGCACTTGCGACCAAGGATCTGAAGGAGTACCATATTCGCTAGACCTATCTATGCAAACGCTTGATGAGCGTTGATCTGGGTTTGCCTCCCATGCTAGAAACATTGATTGCTATAATATTTCTATTGGGCTTGGGGGCAAAACCATTTCATGATCCATATCGATATCGTTTTCTGAGATCTTTCTAGAAGATATCATATTGCAGGTTCCTATCGACGCTACTTCCGCCAGATTGATTGGAGGTGGAAGAGCGAAAGTTCCCATTAGTATAGGATCTTTTAGTAGGCCTACTCCGATATTCTGAAGCGAATGGGGGCTTCCATGGATCATGGGAATGCTTCCTGTAACTTGAGAACCATTGGGGAGGAAGTTTTGTTGATCGACGATTGTAATCCCTCCTTGAAAGGGAAATGCAATCTTTCTAAAATAGGTCGACACAACAGCTGCCATGGCATATATCCATGGTCTTCCTAGTAGGATGTTGTAATCAAGATTCCCATCGATGACTTCAACATCTATTTCTACCGTTTTTCCCCCTAGTTCAACTTTCAAGTTATTTAGGATACCATATGGGGTATATGTCCTTCCGTCGAATGCTTTTAATGTTGTCGAGGATCGTGACAAGGTTGGAGATCCTAAAGTTTTCCAGCAACTCATCGACATAATGCATGTAGATGCCCCCTCATCAATAATTGTTCGATGAACAGTTTTGTTGAGGGTTTTCACTTGAACAAGGAAAGCTAGTTGAGCCGGTAACTGAGGATCGTATCCTTTGTGGTCGAAGGATACAAGATTGGAATCCTTTGGGTCAATCCCACCAATGGCTGATAACAAAGCCTGCCTTTGGGATGGGAAATTTTGTAGTACTTCAAGAGTTGACATAGCGGATGGCGATTGGGCCAAATCTTCCACTATGTTATAATGCTGTGCCGCTCTAGCGCGGGGATTAAATGTCGACTTGTGTACTACTCCCTTCGGCGGTTTTATTGTTAATTCAGGAATGATAGGTGGTACCACTTCTGTCGAAGTTGTTGTCGAACTACTTGGTTTATCTTTATCCTTGTCGTTCGACAGCTGCGGATTCCCATAATCTTTGTTCCTTGTCGAAATCAAAGCATCATTCTGCTGTTTCGAAATCGACAACATTAGCACTTGAGACGGGCAAGCATTTCCATTCTCAACCAGATTTTCTCCTGGATTTGGAAACGGATCTGTTGACACAGCTGAGGTTTTTTAACTTTTAAAGAATTTCTTAAGCTCAGCTTTGTATGGACAATCTCTTGTCCAATAATCCTCATCGCATATATGACACCCCATAGGGGGTTTCCTATTTCCAGGCGAGTTTGAAGAAGATTTTTCAGGTGATGATTCATCCTGTTTCTTCTTCTTCCCTTTGCCTTTCTTCTTGCTTCCTGGTTGTTTGGTCTCTTTGCCCTTATCTATCGATACGGTATTTACTTCCGAAGCAAGAAGTTCGTCTTTTGCATTTTGATCTGAAATCTTACGGGCCTTCTTGGATGTAGCCTTTGTCGATTTCGTGTCTGTCGTGCCAATCACGCCATCGCCGGCGTGAGAGTCATTGTTCGATTTAGGAGGAGGAGGAATTGAGAATTCCGGTCTAGGGGCATCAACTATTTTGTCGTAGAGCGTGCCAGACTGAGTATAAATCAAGTCTAGATATTGTGCACGAGCGATAACTTGCTCTTCCGTTACAACTCCCCCCTTTGCCACATCTTCCGTGATGGAAGGTAATAATGACTTGATAAACCATTCAGCTAATAGCTGATCGGGAACGTACGTTTTTACCATCCTACGATGACGTCACCACTCATGTATATGATCAGATATGTGAGTGGCCGTTGTCTGTTTGAAGTTGGTAAGGAGTTTTGTTCCCATTTCATACCTTATCGGTAATTGAAAATGGGTTAAAAAGGTTGTGGCTAAGGTACTGAAGTTGTCGAACGAAGCTCTAGGCAATTCAATGTACCATTTTTCCGTTGGACCTGTTAATGTCCTCTGAAAGAGGCGAAGCCTTATCGAATCATCATTTAGGGTGTTTGATGAACACCATAGATGAAATGTCATCACGTGATTCGATGGATATTCACCCGGATTTCCATTAAATTTAGGAATATATGATGGAAGTTGATGAGGAATCGCTGGCCACCAAGGGGCATAAGCAATTGGATCGTTTGTTAGCCAGTTTAAATCAGGTAACTCTAAAGTTGCCACGAATGGTAACTGTTGATTTAGCTTAGGTGAAGCATACCCAGGGTAAGATGGGATTGCCTGAGCAGTTGGTCTTTGCATGCCAGCATAATGCATTTGATGATGGTATGACTGATAAGGTTGGTGGACATGACCATTTTAAAATGGTTGATTTTGACCGTTTTGAATGTACGGCTGTCCACTGTTCGCAAAGATTTGCTGCTGAGAACCTTGGTATACTTGTTGGAATTGTGGTTGTTGGTATTGCACCAGCCATGGTTGAGAAGCCATTTGTTGTTGCACTATACTAACCGCTGGACCAAGGTGTGGGGTAATTGTACCCGTCTGGACCTGCGTCGCCCCACTAGTTGGCGATTGTGGTTGAGTCACAGGGTCAAGGGGCTGTTGCATTACAACCTGAGAAATCTAAGGTTGACATACAACAGGCAGCGTTTGAACTTGTGACACTGTCACAATAGCTGGTGTAGTCGGGATATTCGACATAGGTACACATTGTTGCATTGAATACACACCCTTGGTTGTTGAGGTAGTATAGGTACCCAACCACTTGAGGTAATTCCAGTATACCCTGAATATTGTTGCGAACTCCCGTATGGGTATCCTCCCGGAGGGGATAATGAAAGGGCATACTGCCCCCCATACGGCAGTAATCCAAAACTCAAGGGGATTGTTTGCCCTTGGGGACCAGACTGCCCAAATTGACCTCCAAATGGATCAATTTGTTGAGACTCAACACAAGAGTTTCCGGATATTATTCCGGATGAACAAACAGGAACGGACCAGACTATCGAAATAGCCCCTGAGTGGGCTCCTTCTAGCGGTTGAGAGCTAGTTGGGACAGATGGTATGCCGACGAACATTGTCGGAGTGACGGCAGGGAGTTCTGCTGTCGCTGTGTCAGATGACACAGTCCTAGATGTTGACGGTTGTTCAGACATTTGGAGTCTATCCAAAAGATTACCTAGCGATTCTACAGGAACTTCCACTGGTGGTAGACTAACTTCTGATGAAGAAGGATATAGAGTGACCCCGACTCCAAAGTGCGTTGGAGTACTTGTTTGAGGATCTTCTACAATTTCTTCAATCGCAATCAAACCAGGTGGAAGGGGAAGACCGTCAGGTCCGTAAAATATTTCTGGTGCCGAAGAAGGGGTGGAATCAACAGCGACAGATGTTTGAAGAGCAAGACTCTCCGAACCGGTTGTAGATGGAACTCGTTCGGTAACACAAGTGTTTACTCTCAGACTAAGATCAGTATCACTGTCCCTCTGTGGCTGTTGAACTTCTTCTGTAGAGGCAGGGTTTCCAGAAATGTTTGGAGTAACCGGAATCTCGGATGTTGTTGGAACACTTGTTCTAACTTTAATAGGAGATTTCGAACCGGTTAAACGAGTTCGCTTTGTCCGTACTGGTTTCGATTCCGGAGACAAAGACGGTTGACTCGTAAGCCTCCGCGAACGACGGGGTTTCAATTGACTTTCTTCCACGATTGCGGATTACTCGATCAACTAAAATAAAAAGGGGAATTATGTTTCCGAATTAAATGAATTTTAGACGCTTTTGACACAACTTTTTTTTTCAGTTTTAAAGAGTCGAGAAAAAACAAAAGATGACTCTAGTCTCCTTCGATTTTTAATGAGCCTGAAGTGACAAGTGCTCAGATGGACCTTTTCCGTTAAGGAGTCTGAAAAGGAACGAAAGGGACTGCTCTGGAGATCTAGGTAGAGGGAGTACCAAACCAATCGCAAAACTGCAGAATACTTTTTACGGTACGGCAGTCAATCTTCCCGAATGCTGTGTTCGGTGCATTGCGATCAGTAGGGCGGCCGACACGGCTTCCTATGGGTAAAAGGTTTTAAGCCTATAGGGGTCTCCCAATATATACTCGACGGTACGTGGGAGCACAAGTCCATACTGGCACTTATCGTTTCAAAGTGGAGGAATCACCCAACCATCAGTGAGGACAACAGTTACCAGGCTTTACGACGCCGGAATACGTCTCTAGCCTAGACCTCTAAATGTTGTGCGTTAAGTTCCAAAGCGTTGTTAGATTCATTCAATTTATTTTAAGTTGATCTTTCTTAGAAGTTTGCCTTTTGGGATCACCACGAGATGTAGATGTAATTCCTAAAATGCAATCCAAAGATGATAAGCAAGCTTTTATCTCTTTTCAGCAATGAAAATCCTAGCTACAAGGGGAAAAGCAAGACACAATCTTTTCTCAAAGAGCAAAGAGCACAATGTAAATGCACTTTTCCTAAATCAAGCCAAACAGACTATCAATATGCAAATGCACATATGCATGTATTTGTTTTCACTTTCTTAATATTGATGCCTAAAAAGAAAGTTGATGTACAAATCTGAATTTGCTTTCAAGCGACAAACACAAACAAGCTTATTTTCGAAATCAAAAGGTAGAGAAGATTACGAAACTTTATGATTTTGAAATAAACACTCGTTTCGACACTAGAAAGTGACAAATTCAAACCAAAGACAAAAGTAAAAGCATAATCGACTGTCAACAGCAAATAAACTTTCTCCTAAGATCAAAATCGACACTTGCGACAGATCTAAATCCAAGGACGACAATATGACTATTCTACTCTTTCAACGGAAAACTATAAATGATGTAACAAACACACAAAGAACATCTACAGTCTTTTTGTACAAAGGAGGCAGAATTAAGGCAAAGAAAAGGGGTTTTTAAACAGACACACACTGATCACAGGCTGCAAAATCAGAGACAAAACTGAAAAAATGAAGCAAAGAACCTTAGCTGCACAAGGCTAGGCTGATCAGCGCACCTGTTACACAGAGAAACTGAATTGCAGCGCAGGTAGCCCTCTCGGGAACTGTTTTGAAATGCAAAATCTCTTCACTGTGCCTGTGCTGGGGCAGAAACGAGACTTCTATCCGGGTTCTGGGTCACAGTTTGCAGTTTAATCTATGGATTTTGGCCAAGTAAAAGCAATCAGTAATGCACAATCAGAGGGTGGATTTAAAGGAGGTCTAAGAGCTATCACAAAGGGTAATCAGATCATTTGTGAATCAGCTGTTCAAATCATAAACAAATCCAGTGAATGGATTGAAGTAGCAGGTGTCTACTTTGCATTTGATAATGGCAAATGCAGTTCGATTGCTACTTCTATGTTTATGAAACAAACAACAAGAGAAACACAAACAAACTAACTAGACACGATCCCCAGTGGAGTCGCCATTTTGTTAACGGGAAAAGCGTCTACTCAGAACGCCCCTATCCCACTAAGGTGTGACAGTACCTTAGAAACAAACAAGGAAAACTACTTTCGTATTCTTCTTTATGAACTATAAACGAAGAGGAATAGGATGAACCAACCTGTGTCTTGCGCTAGTCCTTTGATCCAATCTCTCTCCTCTTTGACAGCTTCCAGCTACCTGCTCCCTTACTTGCCTAGCTTCACCAAGTTCCTGCAAGATCACAGAGGAGGAAAACTACACAAAGACATGGATTTACATTCATAAATAGCTTAGGATCGTATTTAAGCTAAACATGCAAATATAACAAAACATCATTGATACACAAGCATGTAGGAGAAACTCAAATAGTTTTATTGATATAACAAGAAGGTCCAGGAGGAGTTACAGCCGATGATTCCTGATCCAGCATCAACCCCCCAGCAAAGGAATCCCCTCTTCACCTCCAACAAATCATAAATCACCCAATACACTGATCTCTATCTCAAAACCAACAGCAATTCTTTGCAATGTACAAAATTCCAGCCTCTGGATATCTGGAATGAGGGATCCATATATAGATGTATGCGAAGAGGATGAGTCAGCTTATGATTTGACTAGTGGCTTCTTTCTGTCAGTTCTTGCTTCTACTTGGAGACTGAGAACCTCTTACTCATCCTTGGTCGAACTCAGTGAGGCAAGTGTCATTGGGGAAGATTCTGGAAGCTTCCATTGTCTGTCCACCTCGCGGAATGACACTGCCATTTGTCATTTCCCACTCAGCGCATCCTGGTAGTGCATTTAGGTACGTTGCAACGCACCTAGCTAGTGTACTGGGGTGCTATGCAACGCAGCTACCTAGTGGAGCAACTGAAATGATCCTGATTTGACTGATTCTGAGCAGTTTCTGGTGGAGAATTTCTGGGAGAAGCTGTAATTGGTTGACCTTGTTCCTCTAGGGGTAGGAACAACACTTTTAGGGACTTAGGATCCCTTGGTTTATGGACATTTCATGCTTAGAGCTGTAAGGCACAAAAATGTCTATAACAAACCCACTGGGAACTAAATCAGAGACTGAAGGGTATGATTCGGGAAGCCAACATGACCTTGACGGATGGGCAAGACCACGCATGGTTTGTAGCATTGCTAACGCTGCATCTAAGGACCACGTTGTCATAGTAGAATATATCCACTTAGGCAGAAGCATTGGAGATCGCGATGAGACTGCATGAGACCCCAAAACAAGATCCTAACCTGGGGGTCCATCAAATCCATGCGCAGTTGAAAAACTTGTGTCTTGAGATGCAAAGCTTGAAACAAGACAGAACAACTCACCCAGAAGCATGCGAGGAGGTATGGTGTATAAAGTGCAAAGGCCAAGGACATGACAAGGACCATTGTCTAGTCTTCGCGAACTGCCTAATGGGAGGAGCGCCAATGCCATTGAGACCAGAGGCACAAACAAGACCGAGTGCGGCACCTGCATTATGGTGCGTGATTTGTCAGATAGGAGGGAAGCATACTACAAATAACTGTCATCTATTACAGAAGTATATGCAGACGTCCCAACACTTGTTCTGTAATTTCTGCAGATCAGTAGGCCATGATGAGCACACCTATAGAAGTTATGAACTAATGATGGATCAGACTCCTACCTATAGAGTTCAGACTGAAACACAAGCTCTCAATCAAAATGCAAGGATGGCACACTATATTTCAGGGGCACAGACGAGGTCAAGGTGGAATGGGACCAGGAAGGGGTCACGTACAACTGATTTGTTACAATTGCGGAGGGCCAGGGCATTATGCCCACGATTGTACAAATCTGACAAGAGCATCATGTTTATATTTTACCCAGTTTGATCATGAGATGGAGGACTTCCCCACACTAATAGCAAGGTTGTGTGATAAAGGAACACTCCAGCCTCCCTCAACTCAAAACCTGCAAATGATGAGGTCTGAGCTACGCGAGGAGGACTTGAATGTAAAAATCATGCTTTGAAGCGGTATCACGACAGGAGATGATGAGGGAAAGCAGCCCAAAGAGAGTGCATGGGTTTGCAAGGCTCTAACAAAGGAACCGGAATTTGATTTGGAGCATGCCAATGAGACATTCATGGAAGCTAAGAAGAGCTTCACGGAGGCCTCCACTTCAGGTAATAAGGACAAACTGGAATCGAATATGGACCCATCAATGCTTACTACCTTTCTGGAGACATGCATGAAGCTGTTGCATGATAGCAAAGCCATGAAGGAACTGCAAGAACTCATTACTAGATGCACTGAACCAGGAGAACCACGCTTAGTCTGGAAGCTCAGAAAGCACACATCACAGACAGGTAGGGAGATGAGATTGACTGCGCAAATCAGGGAATATGAAATGGATCAAGTGATTTTTGATCTAGGATCAGACACGAACATCCTGCCAAAGAAGACATGGGAGCACATGGCCAGATCCATGTTGTAATGGTCTCCTATTCAATTTTGAATGTCGAACCAATGAAAGATCCTACCGATGGGAAGATTGCAGGGAATAACGGTGGATATCGAAGGTGCAAGCGCACTTGTAGATTTTGAAGTGATAGAGATTGTTGATGACAACAATCCCTATCCCGCACTACTAGGAATTGACTAGGCCACTGACATGAATGGAGTGATAAATCTAAAGAAGTGCAAGATGATTTTTGAGAAAAAGTCACTACGCGTAGTGGTACCGTTAGACCCTGCGAAAGGATTGCGCTACACAGAGCCGGTGCGCGACTATGACAATGATGATGATTTAGATTGTATCTACAAGATAACCGCATGGGAGTAGGATTGGGTAAATCCAATAGCGGATGGCAGGATTTCATGGGAGCACTAAAGCTCCCACACCTCAGATTTGGACAAGGAAATAGAACGATGGCAGAACCGGTTACACGATGTAACCACGCTCAACTGCAACATGATGATAAGGTCACTGCGCTATGTGGCAACAGCTGTAAGAGACCTGCCTATGTATGATGGGTTGAGCGAGGTGGATGATTTCCTGAACAAGTTTGAAAGAGAAGTATCAAAACAACATCACCTTGATGCTTTGAAATGGGCACTGCATGCTACGCCCACAAGATGGTGGGGTATGCATTAACGAAGTTTTGAGGATTGGAGCGAATGCAGAAGGATGATGCACCTACAATTTTGGAAGCCTCAGATGAGGTTAAAAGATAAATACGATGGACGGGATGATCCACAAGCACACCTCGCAAAGTGGACAAAGGTCTATGAGGAAGAGCCCCAACCTGAGTGGATGCATATGTTCTGTCATACCCTGGAGATTATACCCATGAATTGGTATATAGAAACAAAGCTCCACCATGGCACGAGCGAATGGGATATCTTGCACGAAGGATTCCTATTAACCTTCACATTTGAGGATCATTGGTGGGATACTGTTGATAACGCGCTACAAGTAGTAAAAGCAACTATCTTCAAAATACCCCAGGAGCCAATGGAAGTGCTTCAACCGAAATTGGCGATCCAGCTGAGCTGCGTGTTGGAGTGTTACAATGTAAATATTGAATTGGATGATGAGGATCCACGAAAAATTAACATACCAGAAACTGAAGGATGTCGTGAAGTTCGAGGACCATTGATTAAAGATCTTGACATCACCGCACCGCTAAAAACAAAGCAGGGAAACATTGGGATGGAGGCTGAACCAAAGTATGCAATGCTCAGTGATTATTGGGATGATGCCATGGTGGATAAGGTCGCTGAGTTACTCTGCGAGTACCAAGACCTATTCCCGACCAAGATTATAGACTTAAAATGGATCATTAGTGATTTAGGGTGATGAAGATCACCCTGAAACCAGACGTGAAGCCGGTTAAGCAGAGGCCTTACTGCTTGAATCCGGAGTACAAGGAAAAGGTTTGCATAGAACTAGATAAAATGCTCGCAACCGGAATCATTGAGCCAGTAGAAGAATCCGACTGGGTAAGCCCTATGGTAGTACAGGAGAAGAAGCAGAAGGGTGAGATAAGAATATGCGTGGACATTAGGAAATTGAATGATGCCTTTGTGCACGACCATTCTCGACCTGGTTCACAGATGAAGTATTGTAAAATTTCAGCGGACAAGAAGCATACACATTCATGGATGCGTTCTCCAGGTACTGCTAGATCAAAATCGCACCGGAAGACCATAGCAAGACCACTTTCGTGATTGAATGGGGCTACTTTAAATACACCGTTATGATGTTTGGATTGAAGAACGCGCCAAGCATATTTTTGTGAATAGTTGTTGCTCCATTCAAAGAATATATCCACAAATTCTTGGAGGTTTATCTAGATGATTGGACTGTCTTTGGATTGGTTAAGCACCATGTAGCAAGCTTATGCTTGATGTCGGATACTTGTCGATGACACCAGATTGCGCTGAACCTTAAGAAGTGTACGTTCCTCATCCCCTTTTAGAACCTACTGGGACATGTGGTCTGCAAACAGGGACTAATGGTAAACCTTGTGAATATTGCAATAATTTTGAATTTGGAAGCACCGCGAAGTGTTAAACAGTTGCATGCTACGTTGGGACACACAAGGTAGTATAGGAAGTTCATCAAAAGCTATTCCCAAATCACCACGTCGATGGAGAAATTATTGAAAAAGGATGTCACATTTTCTGGAATGATGATTGCATGAAAAGCTTGGATGTCCTGAAGGGGAAATTGGCCTCTGCTCCAATCCTCGTCTTCCCAAAATGGGACGTGGAGTTTCATGTCGATGTTGATGCATCGTGTATCGCACTAGGAGCGGTGCTCACACAAGAGGGTGGAGAGTGCTTGGATCACCCTATCGCATTTACAATCGAAGATTGTCCAAAGCGGAAAATAACTATTCCACCACTAAGTGTGAGGGGCTGGTATGGTGTACGCGCTCCAAAAATACTAGCACTATTTTCTAGGAGGACATTTCAAGATGTATACAGACCATTCTGTGCTAAAATACTTGGTCAATAAGCCTGTGTTGGGGGGTGAATATGCAGGTGGCTCTTATTGTTCCAAGAATATGACTTTGAGGTCATGGTAAAACTTGGATACCTGAATGCAGGACCGGATCACCTGTCATGTATTGAGACAAGTGAGGAACCAACTAATTTGGAGGAAGGACTACCTGATGCTTAGCTTTTTGTTGTGTGTGTCGCAGATAGACACTTTGAAGATATAATCCACTTTTCTATCATCGTGGGGCACCTATACAAAATGGGAAATGATGAGATATTGCGAAGGTACGTACCTGAATTTGAACGAAGTCAGATCCTCGCAGAAGCACATGGGGGCGCTGCAAGAGGACACTATCCAGGACGAGCGACCGCACAAAATATTCTCTGTGCAGGGTTGTGGTGGCCAACCCTGCATTAGGATTCCAAACCACACTTTAAGGCCTGTGATATATGTCAAAGGATAGGTAAACCATCGCGGAGGGACAAGATGCCTTTGAATCCACAAATGACACTGCAGCCCTTCAAAAAGTGGGTGATCGACTTTGTAGGACCTATCAAACCTCAGGGAAAGACGGGCGCACGATACATCATCACCCCGACAGAGTACCTGACTCATTGGGTGGAAGCTTAGTTGGTTAAAGACTGCACGGCTGCTATGGCTGCGAAGTTTTTGTTTGAACATGTGTTGACCCGATTTGGTTGTCCAAAAATCTTAATGAGTGATCGCGGTACACAGTTCCTAAATGAAACCATCAGCGCACTCACAGAAGAGTTCCATGTGTATTATCAAAAAAGCACACTGTATCACCCACAAGCCAACGGGACAGTAGAAGCATTCAACAAAATACTGGAGACTGCACTAACCAAAGTGTGCAATGCGTAGCGAAGCGATTGGGACCTGTGCGTACCCACAGTACTATGGGTGTATAAGAAAACTGCAAGAAACTGACGGAAAAACACCTTTTCAGTTAGTTTATGGCGTGGAAGTTGTCATGGCAATGGAATACATCGTACCTAGTTTGCATATAACAATGCTCATAGGGATGACAGACCGTGAAGATCTGGAGGAAAGGCTCGCACAATTGGAAGAGCGTGAGGAGGAATGGTTCTTGGCTGGTTTTCATCAGCAGGTTCAAAAGCACCGTGAAAAGGCTTGGCACGATCACCATATTAAGTTGCGCACATTCAAAGTAAATGACTTAGTGTTGTTATATGACAGTAAGTTTGAAAAATTTATGGGAAAATTTAGAATGCATTGGTTGGGACCATACGTGGTTATGGAAGTTATACGTGGTTAAGGAAGTCACACACAGAGGTGCGGTTCAGCTAATCAAACTAAATGGAGAAACCTTCCCAGGCAAAGTGAATGGCAGCCGCTTGAAGCACTACACGGGTGGGCCAACTATCTAACTAGCTGGCAGAAGTACAGTCTTCGCGCTCCAAGGAGTCGGACAAAGGCGTGGGACTATAAACATATGCAGTAGATACCGGTACAGATGTATGGAAACAGTTTAGACATAGAAGTCTCGGAACAGCAGATGCAGCAAGCAGCAGCTCAGTAAGCTACGAACCTTAGCACAGTTCGAGAACAGTTGGAGGGACTCCACGCCAAGATCGTCGCGCCGACCGATTGACTTGAGGGCAAGTCACAATGTTTTTTTTGGGGGCTTGTTGGCCATGGAATCCCCCCAAGGCATGTTTTGGGGCTCAAAGCCCAAGTTTTGACCCGATATGTTGTAAAGACTCCGCGAATTGCGGGCGTGGAGCACGAAATTTATGATAGAGTCACAGGGTTGTTCACCCTAGTCTTTTAATGTAATGTCAGCCTACCCATGGTCCGTGGACCATGGGATTGTATAAATAGAGTGAGGCTCTAAGTGTAAAAGGGACATAGGGGAGTAATGGAGAGAAGAGAGAGTCTGAGTGACTAAGTGTATCTTTGGGTTGTAGAGTAGGAGAAGGCTTTGTAGCTGAGTGCGCAACAGCCTAGTAAGTCCACAGCTAAGTGCGCAGACCCCTGTAGCTGAGTGCGCAGGGCGGAGTCGAGTCTGTAACCGAGGAAGAAAATAATAAAGAAGAAGTCTTGTTACTGATTTTTTTATTTGTTCTGGGATTAATGCATGTTTGATATAAATTGCAAATATATTGTTTATTTACTGCGCGCACCTGTATGAATGGTTTATATTGTTAAGTATAACTTAAAGCATGCAAGTAGACTAAGATAATCAACTAACATTGGGTTACTATTAAGGACTTGGGTAATTACAGTGTTCGGCCCCCAAGTAGGGTTGCGCGAAGGCAGAATCTCAGGTTGCAATGTATGGGGAAGTGCACATAGCGATGTGAGTGCGGGGTCGAACTACAAAACATTTGAACTCATCAGACATCTCCAAGGTGTGGAAACCTGGTTCTAGCACCCTCTCATACTACTTCCGGTGAGACCTCAGTCCGTGCTCCACGGACTGTTGCCGAAAGGGCCAGTAGTACCAGGATTTGTTTGGCTAAATCAACTCTGAACCTGGGTCAGGCCCCAATAAGCCAACATTTTCTATTAACGAAAATTAATAGAAGGTATGTAAATTGGTGAAATATTTGTATGGTCTGAAACAAGCATCCTGTGCATGGTATGAAAAGTTAACTGAACATCTTCTCAAATTGAATTATAAGCTTTTTGACCTAGATGATGCAACTCTTTTTGTCAAGAAAGTTGGAAGATCAATTGTATATCTAGTTGTCTATGTTGATGATTTGATGATCATAGGGAACAATGATGATTATATAACATCTGTTAAAAGGGAGCTACAAAATATTTTTGATATGACAAATTTGGGTTTGCTTCATTACTATTTAGGAATTGAAGTTGATAAAAAACCCAAACATATTTTTATTTCTCAAAAAAAGTATATTAGATAATTATTGAATAAATTTGGAATGTAGGATTGTAATCATGTTTCTACTCCAATGGAGCATAACTTAAAGCTCACTTCAAATGAAGGAAGTGCATTTGAAGATCCAACAAAGTACATACAACTTGTTGGAAGTTTAAATTTTTTGACTACTACTCGTCCTGACATAGCTTTTGTTGTAGGAATACTTTCCAAGTTTATGTATCAACCTCGTGAAGGTCATTGAATCGCAGTAAAATGAGTGCTCAAATATTTAAAAGACACTCAGTCATATGGCATCAAATATTCCAAAGTTTTAGACTTCAATCTCATTAGTTATTCATATTCAGATTTTGATGGAGATAAGTAGCATTGAGTCTCTACGTCTGGTTATTTGATGAATGTTGGATGAACAACAATCACTTGGAGATCACAAAAGCAATATGTTCTTGTTGATTCTACCACCGAAACCGAATATGTTGCAACAACTCAAGCTACAAAAGAAATAATTTGGCTTCGCAAAATACTTGAAGATTTGTAGGAGAAAAAAAATCTTCAACTCCTCTATTCATTGAAAACTCTTCTGCAAATGAGTTGGCCACGAATCCTAAGTTTCATGATCAAATAAAACATATCAGTACCAAATATCACTTGATTTGACATTATTTAGAGGCAAAAGTCATTCATCTGATACATTGTCCTACTTCAGAGCAGATCACAACTATCTTTACCAAAGCACTAGGATGTGAAAAGCTTGAAAAATTCAGAATGTTACTTGGTATGTGTTGGAGAGGTAAATCCCCTCTGCGGACAGAGGCGATCCCACTAGCCCAAAATGGGTCTAACAACAATCAATCCACGCTACCATGCAAGTTCCTAGTTGCAAACTGAAAGTGGATTATGAGAACCAACCTGGAGTCCAACGCTAATGTCGAAGAAGAGTTGATACTCCCGTTCCCTTGCTTCGGCAGGTCACAATCCTCACGATCCCCGTGAACGGATACCTGCACATCCAAAGAACGAAGCGAATACAAGCATAAAATCCACTAAAATACAACTATATTTCAGTCAGAAAGGAAATAGATCAAACATTATCATCATAAACAGTAAGATCGGAACCATAATGATAGTCGTTCATTAATGAATAATCAACAGAGAAAGATACAACCAAAGTTCTGACGTTGATTCTCTCCTCTGGCTGGGCGAGCAGCTATACATGTCTTGCAATAGACCTTCTCTCTCTCAGACTTCCGGCAGCATAACCTCCCTATGCTCCAAGACTCTTACTATCACTCAGGACAAGCGTTATCACAACTAGCATCACTCCAAAAACTAGCTTGTCAAATGCATGAGGACGGAATTTTATAGATGGAGTAGGGGAAGAAGATACAATGCATCAGGACACCCATTGTGGATTGGCATTATCTCCGAAAATCCAATATGGATAGATGTCAAGGATAGATGATGACTCTCGACATCTAGAAGATGAGCTTTATCCTCAAAAGACTTCGTGACTTGAAGGGAAAAAACAGCTAGGCGCGCGTTTGTCAAAAATCTTTACCAAACTTGGTTGGCGCGGGTGTTGTTCTAAGACAGAGCACCAATGGTCGCACCCTCTTTTGAGGATCTCATTGATTGGTGCGGGTATTGCATTGTGGACCCGCGCTAATGGAAAAAGGGCACTTTTCAGGGATATTTTGCAGGAGGTGTCTTCAAGGAACATGAAGTACATACTCAGGGGAACATAATGCAAGTTTTTTCAGGTTATGTCACTGCTCACAGGTCCCGGAATGAGTCCTCCAAAGTACGGAAACAGGGGTAATAGGGACGGTGACCAATGGTGACAAATTACTGTGTAACATATGCCCCCTAAAGCATGAGGCCCGAGAGAGAGAGAGGGGTGAAATGCTTTACAAGAACACATGTAGTTGCTGCCGAGAATCTGCATTGAGAGATACAACTGATAGCTCAAGTACATGATGTATGTGGTACGGTCGCAGCCATCCATAAGAGAGTACATAATAATCTAGATCCATAGTATGGACACAGCCATCTGGTTAGGATCAATGAATTGACTCAGGTATGGTCGCAGCCATCCAGTGAATGAGTCATGTATCAAGAATCACGCCTAGATTACAACAGACACAATCCAGGGTCTTGCGCTCCATCTTGACCCAAACAAAAGTACAAGTTCAAGCATGCGAATATATGAGCTGAAGTCGAACATGCATGAACATCGTCTGATTACCAGTCAATATTGAAAACTGTTAACAGACGCGAGAGGTACCACCAATAATGACAATGGCCCTCAAGGTACTATAGGTACAATCTACGGCGTGCGAATTAGTGATCTGACGTCGAACACCCGTAGAATCATTCGATCGGAGGCCAATGATGAAAACCTCACGTCGAACACGAAGAACCTGCCATTGAGGCATGCAGGCTCCAAGGCACCGGAAGGGAGTCTCTAGATCAGCTTCCTGGATAATGAGCTGAAGTCGACAGGAAGTGACCTTGATCGAAGGTGGGCCATAATGTTTCCCACATCATCGACACGAGACAGAGAGATAATGTTGTGAATCAAGATTATCTGAACTATCAGAGGGAGGTTGTTTCTTTACAGAGGTCAACTTCTCTTGAACATATCGGCGGCACGATAGTGGAATTGGTAGTATTTGACATCAATGGATCAGAGGTCATGGTGACGAGGCAATGAGCAGATGAGAGGTCAAACAGGATTACCCAAATCCACGGAGGCAAGTGAAAAATGAGATGAGATATCCCCACCCAGACATGAAAGCAGACAAGTGCCATGTTCAAGAGCGACATACTGCCGACACGACAATAATTATGGTTCCTTTTTTTCCCCCTCCATTTCTGGCGAGTACCCCAGTTATTTTTAACAAGCTTGATGGGGATAACATATGCTTTTGGTGCATCATTTCGACAAAATCCGATGTCATCAGGTTTTAACGAGTCTGACAAAGGAAGAACTCGACGTCTTTTCATGTTTAGAGAGTTTGAAAAGACAGCAGAAAAGGAAACTCCAGGGGTGTCCTTTTTCGTAAAGTTGTGTCTCGCGAGCCCGAAAAAGTATAAAACAATGCCCGAAAGAACCGCCCGACCATTACGATCGAGGAGTACTTTTCATAAATAGTGATTTTGACCTGAAAAAGTAAAAAAGCGATCAAAACCATGTCCTTTCATAACCATTAACGAGTTTGAAACGACAAAAACTCGGTAATCTTTTTATGTTTTAACAGTCGACAAAAAGAACTTAAAACGACCGCCCCTTATTAATGTTTAACGAGTCAAGAGGAGTAACTCAGCAATCTTTTCCTCTTTAAACGGTCAGAAAAGAGCTAAAAGCAGACCTTAAAATAACCTTTTCACATGTTTTACTGAGCCTGAAAAAGTAGAAAAAGGAGCTCATTTCGTTGCTTGAGTTGCACCAACCCCTGTCATCATACAAAAAATAGCGTAAAACCCACTTTGATATAAAAATACTCAAAAAATAACATTTTTAATGTATTTTTAGGTCAAAAAATGCTATAAATAGTGAAAATGGTAAAAAACAAATTTACTTTTTACTTTTCACCTTGTGAGTTTACCATTGGAGGGTTTTGGGTGCAAACTTCAACTGCTGATCGTGATCAATCCAGGAAAGCAATCGAGCCGCCGTCTGAAGCAGGTAAGAGGTCTCATCCTTAGCTTCATTTTCATTCCATTTTTTCAGTTTTTCATCCATAGATGGGTCCCCTGCAAGAGGAATTGCAAAATTTTAGGGTTGCGCCATTGGCGCGAGTTTCCCACGCGGGATCGCGCCAATGGGATTTTTTCCCCAAAGGGGGCGCGACATTGGCGCGACTGTTTTGAAAACAGTCGCGCCAACCGCGCGACCTAATTTTCCCATGAATTTGACCGTTGATTTTGCAAATTTCTTCCAATTTTGGTTTCATCAGTGATCTAATGATGATATTTTCGACTTTGTGGTTGCAGGGATTCGTCAGAATGGCTGTAGAATGGAGAGAAAGAGAGCATGATGCCATAGATGCAATGGAATTGGAGGATGAAGCCTGTATGGATGCTTTGAGGGACTGCGGCTTGAAGAAATTCTTCCTTACCTCCTACTTGCATGCACAACCTGAGTTACTACGGTTTATCGTGGATGCTTGGGATACGGAGGATCAGGTATTCCGCCTGAAAGATCAGACATTGGAACTGGATGTTTCCGATGTCTACTTTATCACTAGATTATCGCGGAGAGGTGCACGACCCATCTTGACTGGTAGTAGGCATTCCAGGGAAAAGATGGGGGAGGTGATGGAACGAGTTTGTCCTGGGGCACAATTTGGATCAAACAGTGCCAAGGTATATATTATCACAGTCCCAGACCTGGTATTACGGGTGATATTATTCACTATCACATGGACGGCTGGGGTACAGGCGCCCCACGAGGCCAGCACGAATCACTTACTGCTGGCAACCGAGTGTCTCCAACCTACACTGTTTGATTGGGCCACGACAGTGACTACAAACATCAAGAGACAGCTTACGAAGTGTAAGCGTGGCAACAAACAGTTCGGGTATGGGTCCATCGTGGTATCTTTCTTCCTGGAGCGACTGCCGATATTCTGGATTCAGGGAGGTATAGTGGCAGATCCAGCGCCACGGGAGCCGAGGTTGGCTCGATGGGCAGCACTCATGCCTAGAGGAGGAGGGGGCCAGCAGATGGCTTGGAGGCCTGAGTTCTTCATATGGCTCCGTCACCAGATGATCGTTATAGAGGACTGGCCCTATGCGGGCACTGATTTTACTGGAGACCCAGATCTCCCATTGCCTGCGGGAGAAGACTAGGATGAGGAGCTTGGTAAGAACTCTTTGTGTTTTTGATGTTTTTTATGTATTTCATTTTTTTTGTAATACATGCATGTCTCTGACAACAGCTATATATATGTATGCAGATGTTGGTGCAGAGCGACCAGCTGGTCTGTCTCATATAGCACGGAGGGTACAACCTGCAGCCGACCCTCAACAGGCAAGGGGTGCCAGAGGAGAGGAGCTGCTGGTGCAGAATCTCGAGGGTCTTACCCAAGGGATTCCGGACTATGCTAGGCTAGCGGACGTGCCTTTCGAGTACCAGAGGCACACAGTGGGAGTACCAACTCGCGTCCATCGTCTGCTGAGACGTTTGGTGCGAGCGGTGACATGCTATCACGAGCATCACCGTGATTAGACGCCTAGGTTTCATTTTTGCATATTTTGAGAGACATGTTGTCTGCGGCCATATGAGATTCGGACATGTATTATTTTTTGGATTATGTAATGCGCGTGGCGCAAACATTATGACACACACGTATATATATATATACATATGCCTATGGTTTATTATTGTGTTTTCATGTGCTTGCTTGTATAATGTTTTGATTACAAATTACGCAAATGTCTATCTAATACATGATTAGCCAATGCATCAGATAATGTGTTTAATTGTCGTGGAATATGCTGGTATGTGATAAAATCAAAGTTCCTTTCCAACAATCTCACACGTAAATACAACCTTAAAATGCGATGGTCTCTGACGGAATATTGCCCATTGAGCTGGTGGACGACAAGTTGAGAGTCCAGGTTTACTACCAATGTACGAATGCCGAGATTAATTGCTTCAACAAGTAGCTCGATTACAGCACAATATTCGGCGACATTGTGGTACGACCCAAACACACACCTTGAAGATCTATCAACTCGCCATGAGGATCATAGATCGCCCACGCCGCAGAGGAAAAGTTGCGAGTACTGCGGCAGGCACCATCAGCGAAACCAACATAAGGTGCATCAGACATCTGCACAAGAAGCGAAAGACACAATAAGTGGCAGTTACGCCTTTAAAATTGACACACACACACAACACACTTGCTAGAGTACATGTATGTACAAAACAAAATGTACCAGCATCATGCATAGTACTTTTTTAAATACAGCCCGTTTCGGGGCTTCCCAAGAGAGTTCCCTTCATAATCGATTAGCTCATAGGCCCCTTTTTGCAAAACTTTCTTGACAATGTAAGGGCCTAGCCACATAGACTTGAGCTTTCCTGCTCCTAGCTTATCTTTTGCCTGATCGTAGAGCAGGACTAAATATCCCTCAACAAAAGAACGTGGACGTACGGTCTGATCGAAGTGAGTCTTGACTCGCTTCTTTTGTGTTTCGATGGCCAAAGAGGCCAGACGACGGGTCTCATCTAGCCGTTCCAAGTAAAGAAGGCGTTCTTCTAACGGAGTGGTGTTGGGAAGTAGCTCGACCACCAATTTTAATGAAGGGATTTCACATTCAATTGGAAGGGTAGCCTCTAGTCCATAAACTAGTTGGAATGGAGTGAAACCAGTGGCATCCTTCACAGAGGTTCGGTAGGCCCACAAGGCAGGGAACAACATCAAATGCCAGTTAGACTTATGCATGCCAACGGTACGTTGAAGCATTGTAACCAAAATCTTATTGATAGCTTCAACTTGGCCATTGGACTGAGGGTAGTATGGAGTTGAACTATCGTGCTGCAAGCCTAGCTGGGTTGTTAATTCCGACATCATATGATTACGGAAATGCTTCCCGTGATCAGTGACGATGGCTTGAGGGACGCCAAATCGCGAAATAACATGATTAAACAAAAATTGCGCCGCTGTGTGACCGTCTTCAGTTAATGTAGGCATCGCCTTGGTCCATTTAGTAAAATAATCGATGGCAACGATAATAAACCCATGCCCCCCGGCCGAGCGAGGGTTACAGGTCATATAATCAATGCCCCATTTTGCAAAAGGGCCGACGGTGACAACAGGGTGCAATGGAGCAGGAGGCGCTCGCATCTTCCGCTGGTATATCTGGCACTCATGACAAGAGCGGACGGCAAGAATGCAATCCTTAAAGATAGAGGGCCAAAAGTAGCCAGCACGGAGGATTTTCTGGGCAGTGGCATATCCGGACATGTGACCACCACAAGCACCTGAGTGACAGTCATTCAAGACACGCTCAGCTTCCTCGAGAGTTAAGCAGCGGCGGAGAACAGAGTCGGCGCCGAGGCGATAGAGTGTGTCCCCAATGATACGGTATGGTTGTGATTGATGACGAATCCTTCGCCGGGCGTCTTTGGACACGCCAGGGCGAAAGGAGGACGTTTGCAGATAGATGATGATATCACCGTACCAGGGATCGAGGGTGCTAATGAGAAATAAAGTCTCATCCGGAATTTGATCCTCTACATTAGAGGGTGTGGAAGAAGATGGCAAAGAGCACAGTAACTCAGCAAAGACAAGTGATTTCTTGGACTTGGCAGTGGTGAATTCCAAGTCGAACTCTTGGAGGATGACAATCCACTTTGAGTACTTGCCCCCCAGCAACTGGCGTGACAAAATATACGTCATGGGGTTGCAATCAGAAATCACGGTAGTGGTACGCAGCAGAATATAATGACGGAAACGTTGGACGGCACAAACGATGGCCAAAGCCAACTTCTCGACATAGGCATATCGAGTTTCCGTGTCTAAAAGATTGCGGCTGAGATAATATATAACATGTTCAGTGCCATCATCGTCAGCTTGAACGAGAACCATGCCGATAGTGGTGTCGGCGGCGGCCAAATATAGAGTGTAGTCACGATGATAGTTCGGAGGACGAAGCAATGGAGCAGAAACAAGGAGACCCTTGAGACGCTTAAAAGATTCCTGAGCCATGGTATCCCAATGAAAAGGGATATCTCGCTTTAGTAATCGTGTGAAACCTTTGGCCACCTCGGCATTGTTTGGAACGAAACGTCGTAGAAAATTTGCTTTACCCTGCAAGCTTTGCAATTGCTGTAAAGAAGCAGGGGGCGGAAGATTCACTATAGCTTCGACTTTAAGGGGATCCAAACGGATGCCCTCTCGGGAGACGACAAACCCGAGAAGTCGACCGGATTCAACGCAGAAGACACATTTGTGAGGATTAAGCCTGATTCGATAGTATCGACAGTGAAGAAAGATCTCGCGAAGGTGAGTAGGGTGGTCCTGACGTTTGGCTGAATGAGCTGGAAGATCATCCAGATATGGCTGTACAATGTGTCGAATGTCATGAAAAGCATAGGACATTGCATGTTGGAAGGTAGCACCGGCATTTTTGAGACCGAAAGGGAGATTCTTATAGGCAAAAGTGCCCCATGGACAGATAAAGGCGGTCTTGTGTTGATCAGCGGGAGCAATATTGATCTGGTTGTATCCAGAAAAACCGTCCATAAAAGAGTACATTTCACTTCCGTCACACTCGTCAATAATTTGATCAATGAATGGTGTGGGAAAATTGTCTTTAGGACAGGCTCGATTTATATCACGATAATCAACACACACATGGATTGTACCTTGTTTTTTAGTCACAGGTACGATATTGGAAACCCAATCTGTGAGCGGTATAGGATAAATAAAACTAGGTTTAAGAAGCTTCTCGACTTCGGCCTTGATAGCTGCAGCCTTTCGGGGGTGTACGGGGCGTAAATGTTGACGAACAGGCTTAGCACCTGGGTACGTGATTATCTCATGCACCATGATGCTGGGATCAATGCCAGACATTTCTTCATAGGACCATGCAAAGACGTCACGAAATTCGCGAAAAAGGTTGGAATAAAGTTGAATCTCCTCCGGAGTACAAGTGACTCCGATGTGAAGATGCTCGACAATCCCTGGCTTGACAGAGATGTCGATGGGTTGGGTTTGCGTAATGTTCGCCAGATTTCCTTCAGAAGACACTTGATAAACTTGGATAGGTGTTTGAAGGATTTGAGATGGGAGACCAGGAGCAAACCGCTCGAGGCAAGTGAGAATATCCTGCGGGGCAGGTAGAAACGAGGAACGATGGTGAAAATCATGCCAAGGAGGTTCCTCTAGAGACATAATCTCAATAATGGCTTCGTCGGAAGGGAATGTTTCTTTTAAAGAGTCCGAAGAAGTCTCTTCTAGAAGCCCTGAGGATGGAGCCAGTTCAGAAGAGGGAGCCGATGCAGCAATGATTTCGACATAGTTGAGCTCGGCAGGACTCAACGGCATCTAGTCACCCCACGAATCTACTTGTTCTGTGGGAGGGATGATCCACGGATCAAAACAAGTAGTGATCATATTGACAAAAGTGACGTTAGGAGGGGGGAGCGGAAAAACACCCATAAGGGCGGGATCTTTGAAAAGTTCGGCTCCCAGATTCTCAGATAAATTTGAGGTATGCTCCACAAAAGGAATGTTGCCTTCTGAAGAGGAAGCGAAGAATGATAGCTGGTCTACGGTAATAATCTTCCCTTGATGAGGGAAACGAATGATACGAAACAAAGATGAAGCAACAGCTTTCATCGTGTATATCCAGCTACGTCCGAGAAGGAGGTTGTAGGTAAGAGTAGCATCAACAACTTCAACTTCCATTTCGACCATCTTCCCTTCCAAAGAGATGGGAAAACGTTGGAGTATACCATAAGGACGGGATGCTCTTCCATCAAAGGCTTCCAAGGTCGTGGGAGACTGGCTCAACGTCGGAGATCCGATGGCTTTCCAACAGGCAACAGACATGATGCAAGTAGAAGCACCTTCATCAATGACTGTTCGATGAATCGTTTTGGAATCAATGATAACCTGTATAAGGAATGCAATTTGGGGAGGCAGTCTCTACGTATGGCGTTCTAAGTCAAAAGTAATTAAATCCGAGTCGGCCGGGTCTATGCCACCAATAGCAGATAGCAAGGACTTCCTCTGAGAAGGGCAGCTCTGGAGAACTTCTAAAGAGGACATAGCCGACGGAGTCTGCGCTAAGTCCTCAACGATGTTGTAGTGCTGTGCAGCACGAGCATTTGGGTTGTAAGAAGATTTCCGGAGTACTCCTTTTGGAGGGGGTCGAAGAGGCGTCTGAGTGGTAGGTCTCTCAATGTGGAGTGGACCTGAACTGAACGGTGGAGCACTAGAGGGGATCTCAGGCTCTTTCCCGGCAGATGGCGGATAATCTTTTGTTCGAGTACTGATATTGACAGGTATCGTTCCAGCCATAAACACTTGAGAACCGAAGGAAGAGGGAGGCTGAGAAGGGTCAGCCACCATTTGAGTTTTTTGGGTTTGTTGTGAGGGAAAGGGTTCTTTGAGCACCACAGGAGTCCCCGGAGCGACTTTCAACAAACGACTAACTTCGGACCGCCTAGGGCAGTCTTTGGTATAGTGATCCTCATCACAGATAAGACAAGGATGCTTGGGTTTGCGTTTGGCACCCTCCTCAAGTGGAGGTTTTGGGGAGTTCTGTTTAGGTTGATCTGGTTTATTTTTCGCTTTCCCTTTCTTCTTTCCTTTCGAGGCTTTGTCGGCCGTGGTGGATTGGACGGCGTTGACCTCGGAAGTAACATTCGAAATGGGTGCTACCTGGGAAGTTTGTTCACTCGAAGCAGTTGGTTTTTGCTTCCCAGGGTTCGCGGAATTTTTCTTCGAGGATGAACTAACAGAACCGATAATACCGTCAACAATTGGTGTTGGCGGGGCTTTGGATGTTCCTGGTCTCGAGGCATCAGGCAGATAATCATACAATGTACCTGACTGAGAGTAAACCAGGTCAAGGTACTGAGCGCGCGCGATAGCTTGCTCTTCAGTGACACACGCCCCCATGGCAATGTCCCAAGCTATTGGAGGAACGAACGAAGTCGTAAACCAATCGGTAAGAAGCTGGTCGGGAATCCAAAATTTAATCATACGTCTACGCCATCTCCATTCATGGATATGATCAGAGATATGCGTAGCCGTTGTCTGTCTTAAGGATGTGAGGAGGTGTGTACCCGTTTCATATCGAATGGGTAACTGAAAATGCATGAGGAATGCCATAGCCAACGAGTTGAAATCCTGAAAGGATCCGCGATTGAGCTTAATATACCACTTAGCTACAGAGCCAGTGAGAGTCCTTTGAAAAAGGCGAAGCCGAATTGAATCATCAAGCCATGAATTGGATGAGCACCAAAGGTGATAAGTCATGACATGGGCTTGTGGATCTTCATTAGCTTTACCATCAAACTTTGGACAGTCACCGGGAATTTTCGTTGGAACCGGAGGCCAATATGGATTATGGAGAATCGGATCATTGGTCAATTTGGACACATCCGGTAATTCTAGAGTTGCTAAGAAAGGTAATTGAGGATTAAAGGACATCTGGGGCTGCTGGTGGGATGGAGCACCAGGGTTCCAACCAACTGGCAGCTTCCCCCAAGGGCTTGGTCCAGACGGACTTGGCCCCATAGGGTTTTGTCCGTAGGGGTTTGGGTTCTGCCCCCCAGCATTCCATGGATTACCAAACGGTCCTGCAGGAGCACCATATGGTTGCGGATAATTCTGATAAGGATTCGTCTGCAGTTGTTGGTAATTTTGATACGGGGCAAACAAAGGTTGCCCTTGAGGTTGCTGGTGACCATACGGTGGCTGGACTCCAAACTGAGTTTGAGAAACAGGCTGAGTTTGATAGGTTTGTTGAGATTGAACTCCATCTTGTATTCGAAAACCGGATGGGGTCTGGGGTCCAGCCTGGGGCAAAAAACCAGGTTGAGAAATGCCATAAGGATGTCCTAGAGGTTGGGCTATACTGGACGGTGGGCTGACCATGTGGTTGAGCAGCTTGTCCAGATATTGGACCATACTGGACATTGGGTTGGTTTGGTTTAGCATATGATTGACCAATTTGTCCAGTAGGATAACCTTGTTGGATGCCAGGTTGGGCTTGTTGAACAGAAGATTGACCTGAGTTACCAGAAGGTTGAACATAAGAGGAGAAAAACGGACCACCAGAGGCAAAAGGGTTTCCATGGAAGGATTGCCCTTGTTGGTCTTGAGGAGGTTGCCTTGAAGATTGCGCAGACGATACTTGGCCACCATGAAAAGAGGTGGAACCCCAATTAATTGACAACGGAACTGATACCTCAACAATCGGTTGAGACGGCAAATATTGATCGTATGGCCCCTCTGTTGGGACATTTGACGTAGGATCAAAGACTCCGAATAAAGAAGCCGAAGGACGACTAAAAATAGGAGTCGAAGAGGCTGCACATACCGTTGGAGCGGTTGTGATTGAGGTAACAGACGCACTGCGACTTTGTGGAGTAAAGGGCTCCGTGGTGGGAAAAGTGAGTGGCGACCAAATAGAACCCGTGAAAGGAGTTCCAGAGGGCATAGTATCCTTTAATGCTTTATAGCCTGGTGGTAGGTTCCCAGTAGTAGGAGTACTACTGATAGGTGTAGGTTCCGTTGCGGTGGGAATTTCACCGCTCGTCGCAATGGACTCGTCAGTTGTAGTAGGGGACACGTCCTCCATGTCAGAGGAAAAAGGTGGGACTGAAACACGAGGAGAAGTGTAGTCCCAAAAAGGGACACTGTCCTCAGAAGGTTCCCAAACAGGGTTCCAATGAAACTCGTAAGTCTCGTCGCCTGGAGCACGAGAACTAATCGGTTGTATACTCGGAACAACAGAAAGAGTTGCACTCACAACCGGTATCTCGGAAGACGAAATTGGTAATTCCGCCAGGATGAAACTTCACACAATCCTAGGGAATCTAACGAGACAAAAGCCCTACTCAAACTAACGCAAACAAAATCTAACCGGGTAAATGTTATCGTGGCCGAATAAATTTTAAGACGCAAAGACACAACTTGACCTTTTCATGTTTTAAGAGTCGAGAAAAGGACAAAAAGATGACTCTAGTCTCCTTCGAATGTTTAATGAGCACGAAGTGACAAGACGCTCACTGGCACCTTTTCTTTTAAGGAGTCCGAAAAGGATCAAAAGTGACTACTCTGGAGACTCTAGGCAAAGGGTTTACCAAACAATCCGTAAAACTGCTTATACACCTTGGCAATCAGATGAAAACCAAGGACTTCCCGTACGGCAGTCAATCTTCCCGAATGTTGTGTTCAGTGCATTACGGCTTGTAAGGCGGCAGACACGGCTTCCTGTGGATAAAGGATGATAACCTAGTGGGGTCTCCCTTATATACGCGACGGTACATGGGAGCTCAGTCCGTACTAGACCACTATCGAGTCACAAGAGGAGGAATCACCCAACCGTAATGTGAAACAATAGTGACTAGGTTTAACAACGCCGGAACACGTCTCTAGCCTAGACCTCTAGAATATTTGCGTTAGGTTCCAATGCGTTGTTAGATTCATTCGGTTTATTTTACAGTTGATCTTCAATTAAGTTTCAGTTTTTAGGTCCTACCATATGTGATCTCTCAAAACTTCCTAAATGCAAACTATATGCCAAAATTATATCATTTCGTTCAATGAATGCTAACTATAGGAGAGTTGAGATTTTCAAACAAACAAAATGAACAATAAACAATCAACAAAGATCCTAATGCAGCTAATAACAAGAAATGAAACTTTTTCTTTTTCTTTTTAAAAGCGACTAATTGCCAATAACAATAAATGCTAACTAATATAATGCAAAAAGATCATTTGTTTTTTTCTTTTAAAATGGCATAATGCATTTAAACAAATCTCGAGAGATATTAACAAGCATAAACAGACAAAATTCACTCAATGCAAATAGAACCAAATCTGAAACACCAAGATAAACTGTCAAAACAAGGAAAATGACGAAGACCTCAATGAACCATGTGATCTAAGCTCAAACGAAGTCAAGCAAAATCCAAGCGAGCTAGAGGTGAATTGCTCGAAGCACAGAATAATAAGCTTTAACAACCACTAGACAGGTGCGGAAAACAACCAAAAAGTTGACTGGAAAATCACAGAACCAAAACTCCCACAGAAGGCTCGATATACAAAGCCACTAGATGCTCTAGGGCTGGGATATAAAATCGATAGAAATAGGCAAACAACCGAAGGATAAAGGTAAAAAACCAGTCAAACAGAGTTCCAACACACTTCCAGAAGCTGCAAAGGATGTAAAAAGACAAAAATCTGAGTTTAAAAAGCTTTCAACAAACACACAGGCAAAATTCACAGGACTGGCGTGACTGTCAGCCTGCAACTTGCGCCATTAAGGAATTGGCGCGAGTTGTTGTCGTGCAACGTGCGCCAACTGGCGCGACTGTCAGATAAAAAAAACGCGCCAACACAGTTTGCTGGCCCAAAAAATAAAACAAGCAATTCAGGGTCTGGCCGACAATACTCAGACAGATCAAACAACAATTAACAACTTTAAAACTGACCCAGAAAGCTCATTTACGCAAGAAAGCAAGAGAAAACTAACATGCAAGACAAACTCCAAGATGTTCGGTTCATAAACCAAACCGGAGATTGACTAAAGTGGTGTTGATCTACTCCACCAATGCAAAGCAATAGCGTTTCAAAGGCTGCCTGGCCGTGCTTCAGACTTCGTCCAAGGTTTATAAATCAAACAACAAATAGCTCCTCCCCAGTGGAGTCGCCAAATTGTTGGAGAGGTAAATCCCCTCTGCAGATAGAGGTGATCCCACTAGCCCAAAATGGGTCTTGCAACAATCAATCCACGCTACCATGCAAGTTCCTAGTTGCAAACTGAAAGTGGATTATGAGAACCAACCTGGAGTCCAACGCTAATGTCAAAGAAGAGTTGATACTCCCGTTCCCTTGCTTCGGCAGGTCACAATCCTCACGATCCCCGTCAACGGATACCTGCACATGCAAAGAACGAAGCGAATACAAGCATAAAATCCACTAAAATACAACTATATTTCAGTCAGAAAGGAAATAGATCAAACATTATCATCATAAACAGTAATATCAAACCATAACGATAGTCGTTCATTAATTAATAATCAACAGAGAAAGATACAACCAAAGTTCTAACGTTGATTCTCTCCTCTGGCTGGGCGAGCAGCTATACATGTCTTGCAATAGACCTTCTCTCTCTCAGACTTCCGGCAGCATAACCTCCCTATGCTCCAAGACTCTTACTATCACTCAGGACAAGCGTTATCACAACTAGCATCACTCCAAAAACTAGCTTTTCAAATGCATGAGGACAGACTTTTATAGATGGAGTAGGGGAAGAAGATACAATGCATCAGGACACCCATTGTGGATTGGCATTATCTCCGAAAAGCCGATATGGATAGATGTCAAGGATAGATGATGACTCTCGACATCTAGAAGATGAGCTTTATCCTCAAAAGACTTCGTGACTTGAAGGGAAAAAATAGCTAGGCGCGCGTTTGTCAAAAATCTTTACCAAACTTGGTTGATGCGGGTGTTGTTCTAAGACAGAGCGCCAATGGTCGCACCCTCTTTTGAGGATCTCATTGATTGGCGCGGGTATTGCATTGTGGACCCGCGCTAATAGAAAAAGGGCACTTTTCAGGGATATTTTGCAGGAGGTGTCTTCAGGGAACATGAAGTACATACTCAGGGGAACATAATGCAAGTGTTTTCAGGTTATGTCACTGCTCACAGGTCCCGAAATGAGTCCTCCAAAGTACGGAAGCAGGGGTAATAGGGACGGTGACCAATGGTGACAAATTACTATGTAACAGTATGTGAGATGTCTCTTTGGATTAAGAGGGAAATGTTAACTAATCATTTAGGATTATTTTTATACCATATTAGTTAGTTGATAATTTTGTTTTCTATTAGTAAGTTACCGAGACAGAACTGTTGGCATACATAATTTACATATGTATAAATGTATGCTTTCAGTTTCAATGCAATCAAATTTCCATCATGGAGTTTATTTATGGGCCTGTCTACACTTTGAGAAGGAGCCTAGCGTTATAGACATTTTTGGGCCCTACAACCCCAAGCATGAAATGTCCATAAACCAAGGGCTCCTTAGTCCCTAAAAGTGTTGTTCTAACCCCTAAAGGGCTCCTTACAGCTTCTCCCAGAAGTTCTCCATGAGAAACTGCTCAGACTTGGTCAAAACAGGATAATTGCAGCTGCTCCACTGGCTAAGTGCGTTGCATCTCACCCAAATACACTGTGAGGGTGGGTTTCATTTCAAAAGTCCCTTCTGTGGGGTGCGATGGGCGAGAAATGACAAATGGCAGTGTCATTCCGTGAGGTGGAGAGGCAATGGAAGCTTCCAGAATCTTCTCCTGTGACACTTGCCTCACTGAATTCGACCAAGGATGAGTAAGAGGCCATCAGTCTCCAAGTGGAAGCAAGAACTATCAGAGAGAAGACACTAATCAAGTCACAAGCTGACTCATCCCCCTTACAGATATCTATATATGGATCCCTCATCCCAGAGATCCAGAGGCTGGAATTTTGCATATTTTAAGGAATTGCTATTGGTTTCTTGAGACAAACATCAGATTGTTGGGTGATCTAAGCTTTGTTTGAGGTGAAGAGGGGCTTCTTTGTTGGGAGGTTGATGCTGGGTCAGAACAACTGGTTGTAACTCCTCTTGGCTCTTTTAATGTTTATCAATAAAAGCTATTTGAGTTTTCCTCCATGCTTTTGTGTCATTGATGCTTGTTACATTTGTATGGTCAATTTACATCTGATCCTAGATTGTTTATGATTATAGATCCATGTCTTTGTATAGTGCTATGCTTCTGTGATCTTACAAGCACTTTGTGAAGCTGGGCGTGCAAGGGAGCAGGTAGATGAGGACTATCAAAGAAGAGAGGGATCAAATCAGGAGATTAGCGCAAGACAAAGGTTGGTCTTTCTGTTCCTCTCTATCTATAATTCATAAAGGAAAAACAAAAGTAGCTTTTCTCTGTTTGTTTCTAAGGCAGCTGTCACACCTTAGTGGGATAGAGCAGTTCTATATAGACACTTTTCCCTGTAACAAAATGGCGACTCCGCTGGGGAGCTAATTAGTTTGTTTGTTTATCATTCTTTGTTGTTTGTTTCATAAAATTACAAGTAGCATTCGAACTGCATTTGCCATAACAAATGCAAAGTAGACAACTGCTACTTCAATCCATCTACTGGATCTGTTTATGATTTAAACAACTGATTCAAAAACTATCTGATTGCCCTTGTGATAGCTCTTAGATCCTCCTTAGAACTACCCCCTGATTGTTGCATTACAGATTGCTTTTTGCTCGGCCAAAACCCAAGCACTGAACTGCAAACTGTGACCCGGAACCCGAACAGAGTCTCATTTATGGCCCAACGCAGGTACTGTTCAGAGATTCTGAATTTCAGCGCACTTCCCGAGTGGACAACCTGCGCTACATTTCAGATTCTCTGTGTTACAGGTGCGCTGATCAGACTAGCTCTGTGCAGTTTTGGCTTCTGTGGTTCATTCTTTCCAGTTCTATTCTTGAATTTTGCTGCCTGTGATCAGTATATGTTTGTTTGAAACCCCTTTTCCTTGTTGTTATTCCGCCTCCTTTGTACAAAAGAACTGTAGATGTTTTTGTGTGTTTGTTGAGTCATTTACAGTTATCCTTTGCAAAAGTAGCGTAATCGTACTGTCGTCCTTTGATTTGAAACTGTCGCAAGTGTCGATTTCAATCGTAGGAAAGAGTTTAATTGCTCTTGACGGTCGATTATCCTGTTACTGTTGCTTTAGGTCTGAATTTGTAATTTTCTAGTGTCGAGAACAAGTATTCATTTCAAAATCGTAAGGTGTTGTGATCGTCTCCATTTTTTGATTTCGAAAAGAAACTTGTTGATATTTGTCGCTTGAAAAGAAATTCAGATTTGTGCATCAACTTTCTTTTTAGCATTCATATACTAAGAAAGTCGAAAAAAAAATACATGCATGTGCATTTACATATAGACAGTCTGATTGGCTTGATTTAGGAAAGTGCATTTAGAGTGTGCTCTTTGCTCTTTGTGAAAAGATTTTGTCTTTCTTTTCCCTAGTAGCTAGGATTTTCATTGCATAAAGGAGATAAAAAGTTTGTTTACCATCTTAGATTGCATTTTAGGAATTACATCTACATCTCGTGGTGAACCCAAAAGGCAAACTTCGTAAACAAGATCAACTTAAAATAAATTCAATGAATCTAACAACGCTTTGGAACTTAACGCACAACATATAGAAGTCTAGGCTAGAGACGTATTCCGCCGTCGTAAAGCATGGTAACTATTGTTCTCACTGATGGTTGGGTGATTCCTCCACTTTGAGACGATAAGTGCCAGTACGGACTTGTGCTCCCATGTACCGTCGAGTATATTTTGGGAGACCCCAATAGGCTTAATCCTTTATCCATAGGAAGTCGTGTCTGCCGCCCTATCGATCGCAATGCACTGAACACAACATTCGAGAAGATTGACTGCTGTACCGTAAAAAGTATTCTGCAGTTTTGTGATTGGTTTTGTAATCCCTCTACCTAGATTTCCAAAGCAGTCCCTTTCGTTCCTTTTCAAACTCCTTAACGGAAAAGGTCCATCTGAGCACTTGTCACTTCAGGCTCATTAAAAATCGAGGGAGACTAGAGTCATCTTTTGTTTTTCTCGACTCTTAAAAATTAGAAAAACAAGTTGTGTCAAAGCGTCTAAAATTTATTTTAAGCGGAATATTCATTACCCTTTCCTACGTTGATCTTGGGTTGAGAAAATGGAGTCCACCAACCAAGGAATTCCCCTTGGAGGAAATCCTAGTCCCTTCTCCTCTTGGGGAGATGTTGGTGCGCCCCATATGGCCACATTGTCACTTCCAGGACTGATAATTGGTTTGCCTATATGGCTCTTCTCAACCTCTGTCGTTCAGAACACTACAATTCCTTAACAATCGAATCAGCAACTAGACGAGTCCAGAGTTACCCACCAACCTTCTACTTCCTCTAATTCTTCCTCTCCTCCTTCCTCTTCGCTTGATGGGGCTGGTAAAGCCAAAAGTCAAGTACCTAAGGAGAAGAAGGAAAAGAAGAAGAAAGAGAAGAAGAAGAAGGAGCCAAAAGCGAATGGGGGAAAACGAGTGTCGTCTAGTGAAAATCCACACACTGCACCGACCAGACCTAAATCGCCATGTGTCATTTGCAAAGGAGACCACTATCACAGAGATTGTCCTTGCATCCCTCGGATCTTAAGGGACTGGTCTCCTCATTTGCACAACCCGGTGTCGTCAACCTCTGATGATCATGTTGAAAACACACCGTCGACTAGTGAAAGTGAAGCCCCGGGACAAAAAGGAAAATATAGATTTCCTTGTAAATTGTGCAAAGGTGATCATGCCGTCCATCGTTGTCCCTTCTTAGACGAAGCTAAAAGAGTTTTGGACGATCGTCCGGTTTCACCATTACGACTTCCTCCTGGATATAAAAAACTCTTGCCGAGTCCGTCACTAGTTGAAAATATGGCTAACCCGCTCAGGTGGTTAGCCAAAGCATCTATCATTGAAGACAAACCATCTGAACCCATACCAGGCGAAAGTCAAAAGGTCGAGGCGGCAGTTGACCCGGTCTTGCCTTCATAGGTTCCATCTTCAGATGATACAGTCACAGAAGAGAACAAGGATGACACCGTCCAAATTCTTTTCATAAGCACAGACTCCAACGAACATGGGGGCAATTTACGCGTTCCTTTACCGCAGGAAGGAAGTTCGTCAGAGTCATACCCGACCGTCTATTTGGTCCCACCTCCAAGCAACCTAGCTGTCTCCTTCGACTGGAATCAACTAGGCAGACCCCGTTTACCAGCTAGTATACCATTCCGAATCATTGTTCAAATATATAGAATGGTTATGGCTGGTACCATCGTAGATGAGGGGGCTTCTATGAGTATCCTTTCCTCAACTGCTTGGAAAGCACTTGGTTCGCCATCGCTTTTGCCTGAGATGAGAAATCTAACAGGTTTTGATAAAGGAACCAGTCAACCGTTAGGAATCCTTCCCAATGTGCCCATAACATTGAGAGGGAAAATTGTTCACATGAACATGATGGTAGTTCAAGGACCCCTGGATTACAATCTACTCCTTGGATGAGACTATTTATTGCATGGGAGAAATTTTCTCCTCACTCTTTAAAGTGTTTTCCACACGAAGGAAGAGTGGTCAAGCTCGTAGACCAGCTTTCATTTCCCGGATCATACAGAGCAAATAGTCATATACCATCCCTAAATGGTCTTTTCATGCAAGAAATGTCTCAATCTCCAGTCCGTCCACCCAATGAGCGAGAGTGATTCGGGGGGACATGACTGAATCCCAGGGGGCATGCACCCTAGTCTGCTTCGGTAGGAAAACTTCGGGTATAGGGTAGGTTTCCGTGAGAGAATATGACCTCCGTACTCCCGTCCGTGATTGGAAGAGGGAGTTGGACTAGAATAAGATCCTCTTGTCAAAGTTATGTGGGTTGGCGGGCATCGCCGCTCACCTTTGTTTATTTCGGTAGACATCGCCGAAGAAGTGTTTTGTTTACGCGCTAAATAGAACAATCTTTGGTAACCTGAAAGAGGTATACCTTTCCTGATAAAACAAATGTTTTGTCAGCTCGAATAAAAGGTGACCTTGAAACTCTGTTTTATACCTGGGGGCATGCAAACCTTTTGGCGTGCAAGCAAAGAGCGACTATTTATTTTTTTAAATTTATAGGACCTCTAACCCTTTAAACTCGTAGGATTGGTCGTTTCCTAGCTTGCATAAAGAAAGGATGTCGGGAAAAACTCTAAAAGTTGTCGTTTTTATATGATACATTCTTATCACACGACTGGATTAATCGAGCAGTTTTAGCACATAGTTCAAGCTCGTTAAAAAATAAACATAAGCCATGAGCAAATGTTTCCCCCCGCGTTTAAGCTCGTTAAAAAATGAACTATTCCCCAGTAAATAACCATCGTGAATGTAGTACTTCAGCCATTAAAGCCTTGGTCGTGTTTTCACCGTCACCTCCACTTTTTCATTGGCCGATCATTCACCCCCATTTGATTGTTTACCCATTTTGAGGAACAGCTGCGAAGAGTGATTTCACTAGCCATCCTTGTAACACTTGGAAAATTCCAAACCTTACCTGGAATCAGCTGCTACCCATTTTATCACTCGTTCCTCAAAAGACGAGTCTCCTTTAAGCTCTTTTCAACTGACTCGTAAAATATGAAAAGATTGTCGAGCCATTGGCCTCTCCAGCTCATTAAAGGGACAGGAAGTGCTATCCCTCCTCTAGATTTTAATCTTTTTGGACTTGAGGGATTATTACACAAAAAGATCGAGCGCTTGTTTTGTTCAGCTCGTTAAAAGTATCGAAAATTCATCCCTTCTGTATTGTTTTATACTTTTTCGGACTTAAGGGATCAGATGACGAAAAAGGAATTTTGGAGTTACCTTTACGTTCCTTTTCAGACTCTCTAAAATTGAAAAGGACCGAGTTATCTTTGTCGTTAAACTCGTTAAAAAGATTAATAGCGACAAACTTGTCTATAGACGAGAACGAGTTTCACTATCGCTAGGCTCGTTAAAACATAGCGATGGGTTTTCCCGAAGGGCAAATTATAGAACAAGCATATGTTATCCTCCTCAAGCTTGACAAAAATAAAGAGGTACTGGTCAGCAATGACTGGGGAAAATTGGGAAGAAAACTTGAAGAAACTTTGTTGGTAGCAAGTCGCTCTTGAACATGACACTTCCACTCCGTGTCCAAGTCGGGTTGGGTTGTTTCATTCACCGGTCACATCACCATGGTCACGCCATACCATCCACATTTGGGGTTAATGCTACCAATCCATCACATCAGTGTCGCCGATATGTTCAAGAGAAGTCATTCAGTGAATTCACCTGTGTCTCACCCACTACCATACATTATACTCCATTCTTTCATGACCGCCACCCTGAACCTTATATCACCAGATCGTTTTCACCTCCATTAAAATCATTTGATCCGTTCCGTGTCATCGATGTGGGATTCATTAAGGCCCTCTTGTGACAGATCACTTCTTGTCGACATCAGTTCATTATCCAAGAATTTGATCTAGGAACACCCCATTCAGTACTTTGAAGCTTGCATGCCTCAATGGCAAGTTTCTCACTTCCGGCGACAGGTTTACATCAATGGCCTTCGACCGAAAGATTTTGCGTGGTGTTCGACGGCAAGTTCTTTATTCACACCACGTGAATTGTACTACAGTACCTTCAGGGTCATTATCATTATCGGTGATTCCTCTCGCGCTTGTTAATAGTTTACATCATTGACTGGTAATCAAGCGATGTCTTTCCATGTTCGACTTTAGAACATTTCTCACATGGATCGACTTGTACTTCGAGCGAAGATCGGATGAGATTGAAGACCCCGGATCTAGTTTCATCCATCCGGGCTGCGATATATATTCAGGGAAATAAAGACATTAAATGTACATCATTGCTGCACAGATAATCATCCACTCAAAAGGATGATGGCTCTATCAGAATCATCAGTCTACACTCAGACAATTGTCTGTCCTATGTACATGAAAATGAATTTATAAAGCTGAGCATGGGAATGCCCGCCTCAGCCAGATCATGAAAATATTATGAAGATAATGTATTGTATTGTATCTTATTACAGGTCTCCTCCCAGCATTGAAAGAACTTCGGATCCTCACAATAAAGCATTTCACCCGACATCACCTAGGTTTTCTAGGGGATTTAGAAATCTCCCTTTAGAAGTAATGGATCTTAAAATTTGAGTAGCATAACTGTGACTGAATTTGTCGCAGTGTTCAGGTGGCATTAGTATAGAGATTTTGTGTATACAATTCTGTTGACGGTGCTGGACCCGCCAACATTTAGGGGATCTCCCCCGTATGAAGTCCCAACTAGACCTCACACCATTTGGTGTAGGAGTCCCATCTGGCGTGATGGCCCGATTTCCATTATTGTAAAGGTTTGCAACAACTCTTGCTCCCAAAGGGAAGAGTCCCAAATCTGTCAGAGACACAAACCACAATAGGACGTGCACATCTTCCAATGGAGTAGTCCACACGGATGTGACATTCACAAACACACAAGAAGGGATAGCATGTACAACACTCAACGGAGTAGTTTGCGCGAGTGCGATGGTCATTATAACAAGTTTATTGGAAATTTTTTGTCTAATGTCTAGTGAGGTAGCCCACATGGGAAAGACAACATTAACAACTTATACAACACATTTTCATAAATAGACGTATTAGAGAAATCAAAATAGTTCAACTATTTTAACACAGGTTAAAGCATCATGCATTACAAGTGCTCTAATATTAGTCTTACAAACAATTATAGTACATGTGTGAAAACGTGTTGGCCTATTATCAGGCTTCTAAATTAAGCGAAAGTTCTAAGACACATCGGTACACCATACATCATTAACCCCATAAGAAGGGTGTTGGAGCCACTGCTTGCTCCTCAAAGAAAATAATACAAAATCTTAAGGCTATATGGGAGGAGCCAAGGTCAAAATTCCCTTACATGTACAAATGAGGGGTATTTATAGCCAAGGGTAAAATTGGCCCTTGTGGCTGTTCGACTTCCCTCATGACTATTTGACTTATTTGACTCTTCAAATTTACATGACTCTTCATATTAAATGTCGGTCTCTTGGACTTCCACATTACATTACATTGATTTACACAATATGGCCCATAGTAGTGATGTGGTCGAGATGACTCACATGACTCGACACAGCATTAACGGTATGTTCATGATGCTGCTTGTGCATGTCGAGCTATAGTGCTTCTAAGTGATGGATGTCCTCCTCATGTATCATAGCTTCACCTCCACATGGCAAGGTATGTAGAGTCTTCAATGGTCTTGGTGTTCGCTTGATGTCACATGTGCATGTCACTCCTTCTCTTTTACTTTGGCATGCTTCACATGTTCGTCCGTTCACGAAAAAATCTCCTCGCATGCATTCTGTGTTCGTCTGTTCATGCCCAATCTCCTCACATGCATTCTTTGTTCGTTTGTTCTTGAAAAAATCTCCTTACATATGCTCTCCTTGTTCATCCTGGCATCATGTCTTATCCATGTACCTATACCTGCAATCACTCATGTCGAGACGACATCAAATCCATAAATCTCCTAGTCTACCATGATGTATTGTCATTCTCTTTCAGATGCAGGTGATCGAGAGAGAGGATACGGGTATGAAACTGCGCAAGGAAAATTTCAAGCTGGGATGTGGGCTTCAGGCATTACCAATGAAAATTGCGTAGAAGTCACTGGGATACTGAGATGGGCAATCCGGATCAGCAGTGACTCTCTACAGGATTTGGCTTGGATGGAGGGAAAACCTACACAATATATTGAGGGAAGCAGTGCAAATAGCAGAGGGGGTCGGCAGCAAAAACTGCGTAATTCCTCTGGGGAGTTTACAGCGGGCTCCAGGAGGCTTGATGGGAAAAAATGCACAATTTTTTCAGGGAGCTGGCAACGAGATGCAAGAGTGTTGCTAGCAAAAACTGTGCAATTTCTGGGAGGCTGGCCTGTTGGACATCCCTGCACAGTTTCTAAGCTGAGAGAGACGATGAGCAGCTGGGGACTGCTCATGAAATATGCGCAGTTTTCTGGGTAAGCAACAGTGCTACTGATTGGGTGACTAGATAAAAAAACTACGCAATTTTTTAGGGAGACAATGACAGACTGTTGGGCATGGAATCCCCCCACGACATGTTTTGTGGCTCAAAGCCCAAGTTTTGAGTTGATATTGTTGTAAATCTTCGTGAATTGCAGGCGCGAAATGTATGTTAGAGTCATAGGGTTGTCTGCCCTAAGTTTTGAATGTAATGTCGGCTTACCCATGGTTTGCAGACCATGGGATTGTATAAATAGAGCGAGGCTCTAAGTTGTAAAGATATCTAATGGAGAATGGGAATGAAAGGTCTTAGAGATTAAGTCAAAGTGCGAACAGTGTCTTGGGTCGTAGAGTAGGAAAAGGCTTTGCAGCTAAGTGCGCAGAGGCCTAGTAGAGTCCGCAGCTGAGTGCGTGACCTTTGCAGCTGAGTGCACAGGGTAGAGCTGAGTCTGCAGTCGGAGAAGAGATTAATAAAGAAAGGTTTGGTTACCAATTTTGTGTATATGTTCTGAGTTATTACATTTTTGATATCATTTGCAAATATATTGTTTCTTTACTGTTAAGTAAACTTGACTCAGGATAGAGTCAAAATTGACCAGGTTAAACAATGATGGTTTTGGGGCACATGGTATTGTGCACCCATAGTATTCTGCCCGTGGTATTATATGTAATGGAGCTTATAAAAGGCTGGAAGGACTTCATGTAATGCAATAACTAGAGGTGAGCGGTGAAGGCTCACTTGGTCGGATTGGCCAGGGTTTTGGCCAATGCTAATGAGATCTTATTAGGTTGGGTTTTTCCTCGATTTGGGGTTTTCCCAGATAAACATTTGTGCTTATGTGTTTATGGTTGTTGCTGGTTATTTTCTTATATATATTCCTCTCGGTAATTATTTATGTTATGCAATAAATTTCTTAACAACTGGTATCAGAGCCAGATATTGGCTTCAAAGGGATTCTTTGATGTCAAGGGTTTATAGTGCCTAATGAGATCAATGTAGCCTTTTTTACAGATCTAGGTCTGAAAATAATGGTGGAACAATCGTACGCGAAAGAACCTCGAGGAGAATGTGCGGAAGATAGTGCCAGGGATCGCAGTGCATTTGCCATATTTACCAGTTTGGAACATGATGACGAATTGTTTGGGATTCATGCGACTATTTAAAGAAGGTTGAGAGATACCTTTGGTAATATTAAAATTGTTCGTTTTCTACTACATGAGGCCACCTGTGCTAGAATATACGAGGTTCTCGTCGGGCTCGCAGTTGGAGCGGTTTGATAGAAGTTTTTGAGAAAATCAAATTGAGAGAGGATGGATCAAAATCACAGCAGCAATAAACAAAAAAAAAATTAATGAAGTCAAAATTATTGCATGTAAATGGGAATACTACTGTAAGACCTGGTAAGGCATGTGTACCCCTCGACGATCACTGGTAAAGTCTGGGTTAGACCTAGGTGATAGGGGGGATGTCGGGTTAACAATACCCCGGGTAAAAAACTTTGAGGGGGGTAAGAGCTAGAGTGAGCAGGATTGTCTCACTTAGCAGGTTTGGCTGGAGTTAGTCAAGGAACCCGAAGTCAAGTTTAAGGGGGGAATTGTTAAGTAAACTTGACTTAGGATAGAGTCAAAGTTGACCAAGTTAAACAGTGATGGTTTTGGGGCACATGGTAGTGTGCACCCATAGTATTCTGCCTGTGGTATTATATGTAATGGAGCTTATAAAAGGCTGGAAGGACTTCATTGTAATGTAAGACCTGGAGGTGAGTAGTGAAGGCTCACTTGGTCGGATTGCCCAGCGTTTTGGCCAATGCTAATGAGATATTATTAGGTTGGGTTTTTCCCTGGATTTGGGGTTTTCCCGGATAAACATGTGTGTTTATGGTTGTTGCTGGTTATTTTTATATTTATTCGTCTCAGTAATTCTCCGTAATTATTTATGTTATGCAGTAAATTTCTTAACATTTACTGCGTGCACTTGTATGAATTGTGAATATTGTTAAGTATAACTGAAAGCATAAAAATAAGCTAATGTAATCAACTAATATTAGATTACTAGTAAGGACTTGGGTAATAGCACTGTTCAGCCCCCGAGTAGGGCTACGCAAAGGTAGCATCTCAGGCTGCGAGGTACGGCTAAGTGCACATAGTGATGTACACACAAGGTCGAACCATGGACCACTTGAACTCATCAGACATCTCAAGCATGCAGAAACCTAGTTCTAGCACCCTCCCATACTACTTCAGGTGAGACCTCAGTCCAAACTCCACAGACTGTTGTCGAAAGGGCCAGTAGTACCGAGATTTGTTTGGCGAAATCATTGTTGAACCTGTGTCAGGCCCCAACAAGCCAACACAGACACTGGGTGCCTGTCTAACATGTTTACGCAGTTTCTTCATTCAGCGGAGCGGGCATGCTTGGCAGCTTTTGCACAATTTTTTGGAGGAGTGAGGTCCAAGGTCACTGCTCGGTCAAACTCTCTAGTTGACCAGATGGAGGCTTAGTTGATTTGCTTGCTGGCAACGCAAATGAAATGGCTTGCTGGGAAACTTATGCATTATTCTGGGTGACAGTTGGTTGAGTTGATACCAAGGTTGTGTAGTGCAAACTGCCTGGGAGGTAGCCTCAAGCTCTGCGCAATTCTGGGCAATAGTACATAATCACTAAGAGTTGAAATTGCGCAATGCAGCTTAAGGGTTAAGTCGAGCCTTGTCAAATCTTAGGAAGAATAACATGCTTACTGTGTATGCACACACATTATAAGCTCAGGAGAGATAGCTCTATGAGCTATATAAAATATGTTTGTGTGTGTGTGGAATGAGCGAGGGTTGAGCCCTAAGGCATAAAGGGATCAACCCTCGAGTAGTAATAGGACATGTGCATGGGAGTTAAAAGAGTGGGCTCCCTATCGAACCATATGGCTAGGTGCCATGACCAAGGGTGCACGAGCAGAGGAGCTCAAAGTATTTGGATGTCAAGGATGTATTCGAGCCATCCATGTAACCTTGTAGGTATTTCCCTAGATATTTCGAAGGGAGACTAGGATGATCCCACCAAGATTTATCCACTGGGATGATGTGGTACAATGGGGTTGGTTGTAATGCGACATATGAAGGCGAAGGACCCTAAAATTAGTTATAATGTGAAAGTAAGTTTTGCCATGCAATAGAGGATTCAATGGGGCCCATGGCCAGCATGGCAGTTGATGTGACAACTTGGAAGGTAAGATATGTGTCACATGGAATTGGGGTTTTGGTGGGGCCAAGCAGCCTGTAATTGAGTGACATGTGGAAATCTCATATTGGAACCACGTAGAGGGTGTGACATCACCCCAACGATAAAATTCGATGATGTCACCCTAACATCTCTACCCTGACGATTTCTCAAAGGAGTTGGGTGCAATCTTGCTGAGATTTTATTCTCAAAGTGGTGGTCCTGAGGTGTCTGCGCAGAGGAGAAGTCACACATGTGGAGGGGTTCATGTGCTCTGCAATGTTGGGGTATGTGTTTATGTCGACTCTCTGCACCCCAATGATAAATTTGGGTGTTGTAACCCTTACATATGTGAACGAAGGGCCTAGTTAAAAAGGTCAGGATGATGTGGCAGGGGTAGAGCCCACTTGCTTGTGACCTTGAGTAGAAGCAACATAATGAGTAGGAGGAGGGGTCCATAATGGAGGTCTAACCCCATGAGATTGGCTGGAATTCAATGCAACATAATTGACGTGGAAGCATGACAGGGAAGCTCCATATAATCTTGAACGTTATTCCCCAGCGGTTTCCTATGGTGTTGGGTGTAGAACGCTTAGTATTTTATTTCTAGGGTGAGGCGGTAGGGGGGCCTGCACGTTACTCACATGATCCACTACTATATTATAATGTGAGAAACTATAATGTTTCGTAGCCATGGAAAGGGGAGGATGTTACCTAGTATGAGCGAGTTGGCAACTGGGATAAAACTTCCATGTGGGAAATGACATGGATGCCCACATGGGGACCACATAAGTGCCACGCTGTAGGTTGGAGTGATGGGGTACTATCTAATAGGTCAACCTTTAAACGACCATATCGTTGGATTCCGAGGGATTATGAGTGTCGTCCACGTGTCCTGGAAGTATTTACCCAAAGATTTCAAAGGGAGTGCATGACAATCTCTCCAGGACAACGTGGTGTAGTGGGGCTGCTTTCAAAGCTTTAAGAGTATCAAGTCGGAGGACCTTAAACCATTTTATAATGTGAAAACATGTTTTACCATGCAACAAAATATTGGTGGGACCCATGGCCAGCGTGGCAGATGATGTGGCAACTTGGGAGGAGGTAGACACATGTCACATGGAATTGGGGGTGTTGTGGGGCCAAGTGGCTTATAAATGATATCGCACTCCCAAAATGGAGCCATGTGGAGGGTGTGACATCACCTCAACGCCTCTACCCTGACGATTTCTTAAGATAATGGGTGTAATGTTGTTTGGATTTATCCATCGAGTTGACATGGTGCTGAGGTGCCTGCTCAGAGGAGAAGATGTGCACGAGGAGGGGTTCCTTGTGTTTTTGGCGAGTGGCTTACATGCTTACATGGACTCACCATCACCTTGATGCTTTAACCCAGATATTTCAGAGGAGGTCGAGTAGGAAACTCCGGGGATTTTATTTTTGGGAGAACTTGGCAAGGTGAGCTAGTGAACATGTCATATTGGAGCAGGGGAGCCTTTTCTTATATCATCGTCACCCTAGAAGTTTAAATATCAAGGTCATCCTAGCAAGTGTTAAATGCATTGAAAAAGGAATGGCCAGGGTGATGTGGAAATAGTAGAGCCCGAGCGCATAGTCATAAGGGAAGGAAAGGTGATACATTAAAGGAGGGGTCCATGAAAGGAGGTCAAACCCCATGTAATTGGTTAATATGCTTTTGAATGGTTGTATATGTGTCATTTTGATAGGGTGGTGTCCACATAACCTCAAAAGATTCCCCCATAAATTTCAGAAGGAGCTTCCAAGGAAAACACTAGGATTTTGTTCCCAGGGTGATGTGGCTACGAAGGGCCCACATGCCTCTTATATATACCTGATTATCCTTGGTACTTATTTGACCACTTCTAAGAGAGATTCACTTAAATATGTGTCATGGTCATGATAAGGTCGACAACTGGCGTAGAATTACCACATGGGTGGTGACATGGCTATGACTTTGGTAGCCACGTGTGAATCACATAGGTGCCACATGACAGGTAGATGACACGATGAGACTTGATAGGAAAAAATTTAATCGACCACCTTGAATTCCTTCCCCATTGATTTTATAACACGACTTAAGTTTATTAGAAAAGAAAATGTAAAGAACTTTGGAAATCTGAGTCATGGTTATGATATGCACATTTGTATCCTAAAACGATGGCACTTTATATCCATCTTTATTTCCAAGGCCTACATGAGGAGGATGGGGGTAAATACAATTAAGGAGATTCAATAACCTTTGGAAATCTAGCCAAAGATATCAACCAAGTTTGAGTATTAATATTGTAGTAAAGTTTAATTGTTTTATATTTTGGTTTTTTAGTTGGATCCCAATGATATAATTTTTGGTGAGATTGTAACTTTTTTCTATTTAATTTGACCATACACCCATAGGACCATCCATTGATGAGGTGTCAGGAAACATCCCCACTGTTTATGAGGAGACAATAGATATAGAGGCATCCGGATCTATGACACAGTTGTTGGACGATAGTCACCTACAGCTGACTAATGAGCATGTCTTGCATGTTGGGTTGTTTAGGGAGGAGCAGCTAGAGGCTTATGTCGAGCCCATGACGAAGGAGGATGTGCAACCATACTTTGAGCTAGCCAGTGATGAGGGGCAGAATAGAGACCACACCTTGGGATTTCAGCATATTTCGCTTCAGAGGCACACTGACAAGATCTACAGTGTTATCAGCCCATCCTTACACATTGGATTGAGAGAGGCAGAGTTGTTTAGACATACCAAAGGGGATGACTAGGTTAGAAGCACTATTGGGTCACCTTTGCCCATTGGAGAGAGAGAGACAGAGCTACTTAGTCAGATCTCATGTGTTGACTTGGGTAGTGGGATGAGACTGTCATAGTCGCACAAGATGCAACATCCACATGTCGGACTTGTTCTATGTGCTAGAGTTTGTGCATTCAATCCCTCTCTTGGGGTTGGATGGCGAGAGATTTTGAGTTGGTAATCGATGGAGTGGGATAGACTCGCGGAGATGGTCGTAGTTCAGAGTGAAGCTCAGTGGGAGCTCTCAGACATCGAGGGTGTTGGAGGCCAATGTTGGCATTGGGATCTAGGCGGTGCTTCCTATTCGATATCAGACATGTGAGATTGCTATGACATTGATTAGGTAGTCAACCCAGTGCCTGAGTGCATGCATTCCTTATGGGACTTCCAGTCAGCGCTAGTGGCCAGGTGGTTTGTGAGCAGACTCCATTGGTTGTTTTGGCATGTTGGTTGGGCATGGGGGCAGGATGATTAACATTATCTGGTAGGAGTTGGTTGGAGGAGGTGGCATGGGTAGGCCACCAGACCAGATATTGTATGGATATGATGTTCTCGCATTGAGGTTTAGGATTCAGAGGTCACAAAGGATTGACACAACAGAGATATCCCCTCTAGCAGGAGTGGAGTTAGGGTGCTCATGTCTACCATGATGGATAAGGGGACATGACGCATGTCATGGTCGGGTCACTAGCAGAGTGGCAGACACTTTGGCTCATGCAGGATACCATATGTTGCAGGGTGGTATGACAGTAGGCAGTGGTACACAAGACTGCACAGAGTTGGGTCGTAACGTCCAGTGTTATAGAAAGGAGCATCGGCCTGCAGAGGAGCATGTAGATACATGGTGGTATACCATAGCATGTTGTTTTACACTGTGGGGTAGGAGGAGTGATTCACACCACATTGAGGACATGCAGGGAGTGACAGGTGCAGTGACACAGGCAAGACATAGGATGGTACAAGATAGTATAGCCATCGTTGGGGGTATCTAGTGGTGTACAAGGATAGGTTGCAGCATACAATGGCATTTCATGGAGTGTGGTGGTACTTGGTGGTATGTAGTGACACATGATGTGGTGCAATGGTATCTTGGAGCTTTGCCTCCATGGAGACTTATGGATAGGGATAGTAGGTGTACCATTGGACGCAACTCACCTGGGATCGATGATGACATTGTTGAGCATTTGGGGACACCACGTTTAGTGGAGGCAGGGCCTCAAGGGAGTTATCAACAGATCCGAGGTGGAGAGAGGGTCGTCTGTAGGATTACTCTTGAGAATTCCAGCAGACTCTTGATCATACTCTTTGGGACATACCCACCCATAATCCTCTAGTGTTGCTTATAGACGCAGAGAGTTTGGTTGTTTCACTTTGACACTCTCCATTTAGGCAACAGGGCATGTGTGACTCACCCTAGGCACTTGGATGAGACACGATGTGTCATGGGCCGAAAGGAGACTCTCTAGTTGAGACACTTGGTAGGTGCACGAGTTGACGGTTACAGACTTAGGAATGGCATGGTTGATTGTCGAGGTAGCATATGTTCCACCCCTAAGTTCACACTTGGGGAGGTGACCGAGAGGAAGTTACATGGTTCTTTTTTAGTTGGACAACCTGAGGTGTTAGGGGAGCATGAGGTGCGAAGGACAGTATTCCTTGTTGGCAGGATGATGCCTAGGCTTCTGGAAGTACCTGAGCACATCATCAAGAGTTTGGATAGCAGATCTTGGTGTGTGATTTGGCAGGCACAGAATAGCTGGATATTTGCGGTGCGGGTTCTTGATACTCATTGCCTACCTATTGGATACCTACAGGAGGAAGAGACGGGGCACAAAGGGGTCCCAAAAACTAGCAGCATATCACAGTGATAAACAGAGAGGATTGGGGTTTGTGGACCTCCAGTATGGTTATGGGATCCAAGGATCCAATGGATTGCTGGGATACTCCACTCCTCAGTGAGCATGGTCAGGATAACAAGTGGACTGATTCATTCACAGGCAGAAACATGGGCCATCACCAAAGTCTCCACTATAGGAAAAGGAAAATTGTTTCTCAGGATTTGGACTAGCCATGGAGTGATAGGCGCTGGCACTGTTGAGTCACTTTGGCAAGATTGGCCTAGCCTCGATCATCGCATAGATTATGGCCAAGAGTTATGGGAGAGTAGGTTCTGGTATGAGCATACTAGGCAGTCATTCATGATTAGAGTGTCACGATGTCAGTAGGATAGGTTCCTTCTACGATGTGCAGGGAATTCTAGCATAACAGGGCTGAGCAGTTCAACTACTCGTAGAGGTGAGCTGGTTTCTATAGGGGAGGGTCATGCAAATCTTCCATTTGGTTTTAGTGATTCATTGATGGTGTGGGGAACTTCACTGGTGTGGCAGGGTGATCGACAGGAGGAGATTAGGCGAGGCCTGGGTAGATGAGGGTTCAATTTCACCAAGATCGGATTGCATCTTTAGGAGATTACTCTTGTAGTGCATGAGATGGACTATTTGGTAGAGCAACTTCATGAGGATTTGGGCAGATTTTTACATCGTCAAGATGCTCTACTTTTTGGTGATAGACACAGGGGTTCTAATGCCCACATCTAGCAGGATAGTAAGTGGAGCAAGGGTTGCTTCACCTTGATCAGGTTGGCTTGGTATCCTAGTATTGAGGGACTCCTTCACTATAGGATAGTACAACAATCAGGGATGATCGAATGGAACATTTGGGAAACTGGTGAAGTTTGCAGTGATAGTGGGGGTCCACAATTAGAGAAGGTATTTGTTCAAGCATTGCTTGAGGACAAATAATGTTTGGTGCATTGGAAGAACTTTCCAGATGAGGATGCCACCTAGGAGGGTGAGCATATTTTGGAGCACCCAACTTTGAGGTTGCATGAGGGCAAGCAACATTTGGGAGGGGAGGACTGTCATGTCCCTTCTCAAACACATTAGTAACAAGGTGTTGCTACACAATTTTGCACATATTTTACTAAGGAAGAAGGCCCCACACTTTTACTTAGGGACTTAGGGGCCAAATCGACTTTATTTAGCTGCTAGTGGAATGTGGGGGCCACCCACATAGGAGTTCGAATTAGCCATTCAATATGCTTGGAGGGAAAATCGAGTGGGTGGATGGAGGGGCCCACATGAGGCTAAGGGGACCCAAGGAGTTATAAATAGAGATCAACTCTCATTTTGTTTTCATTCTGAATATTTGACAAACAAACTCACTCTTGTACGCTTTTCTGCTTAGCGAGTCTACCGACTGTTTAGCCACGAGTATTCCATAAGCAAGATTAAACCTCTACTTTGAGGGACCATCTGCGCCCTCCCTAGGGAGGCTTTTCCATAGAGATTGCAGGAATTTCCAGCAGTGATTCACAGCTCAGCCAACCATGCAGAGGAAGGGACTGCGTGTTTTTTGGGCAACTAGAAATATGCAGAGGTTGATTTAAGGTTGATTTAGCCAGCCAAGAGGCCCCTCATTTGCTGGGAGTTTTCGGGAGCAAGGAAGTTGGAGGACTGAGGGTAGTTTATCGGTGTTTTTCAGCCAGCTAGCTAGTACACGCAGCAGTATACATTTCTGGGTAGAGAGACTGGACAATGGCCTCCAGCAGCAAATTCATGGGGCTTGATTGAGCAGCCATCAGGGCCAAGGACCATCCAGGAAGTAAGGGATCGGATAGTACAAGGGAAAGCAGCATTTGAGGGGTGTTTCCAAGTGGATTTGCGGGATTTTTCCTACAAATCGAATTTGGCAGTAGTAGTTGGAGAGCAGCTCCCAAGAGGTCGAAAATTCAAAGTAAAAACCAGAGAAATTCGCTTCTGGTTTATTCTAGGTTTTGTCCAAGGAGTCTAAGGCTAAAAAGGCATAATTTTCTGGGCAGTTTTTGGGCACTTTCTAGCAAGCCAAAAGTCAGTAGATGTAGCTAGAGAGTAGCTCCCAAGAGGCTGAAAATTCAAAGTCAAAATCAGGTAAATTACCTTCTAGGTTTTTCTGGGTTTTGTCCAAAGAGTCTAAGACTAAAAAGGAAGAATTTTCTAGGAAATTTTTAGGTACTTTCCAGCAGGCCGAAGTCAGTAGATCAACAATTTACTAGGATAGCGTATAGCATAGTAGAGCAGCAACTAAGAAACCATGTTTTTAGCTATTCTACCACCTGGATTTGGTCCATCTTGTCCTTGAGACAAGCCCAGGTGCACTACTCCATTTATATATTGTAGTCATGCTCTCATATTTCATAATATATGGCTCAACAGTTCTAGTATTACAATGTTTCATGGGTGTTTGCTAAATGTTTTTAATTTTCCACCATTGGACTGTTTGTTTAATTGGTTATCACATAAATTCCTATTTAGGAACATTACATGATACTAAATTTGTAATCAAGATATACTCCATGTGTAAATTTTTATTGTTTAAATTGTATTTTTGAATTTATAAATACATTCAATGTCTTCAAAATTTATTTGGAAACTTAGATTGTGTACACTACACAACTTAAACCCTTAAAAATGTCTTTAATCATATATAATATATCATATTTAAAAAACTTTAATCAAGTAGTGCACTAAAATATTTTTAAAATTTTTATTTAAGTCATGTACTAGATTATTGGTTATACAACTTTTTCATAAACAAATGTGAAATATAATATTTTTTTACTTTTAGTTACTTTATTTCTCTATAAAGTTGAAATAAGATTATGATATTTCATATGAATACATAAATATTTGATTTATGGTTGAGAGTGAGAGTAAAACCTGTTGAGAAATGACAACAAGAGAGTCCAATTTAACTTGTCCTTGAATTAAATTGGAAAATAAATTTGAATTATATTCCCATAGCAACTTAAAATTAGTTAATTAACTTTATTAAACTTACTTAACTTAGGGAATTCAAGTTGGAAGACTTTCTGTCATCATGTGTATGTTTTCCCTACTTTGTAGGAGTCTAGTGTGAGTTAATTGTGAGTTGTAAAATATGTTGGGTTGTGTTATATTCTTTCCACGTAGTTAACAGGGGGTTTGAGAGGCACCCATAACACCACTTCATGGGGTCCGAGGCAGCGCCCCGGGAAATTTTGGTTTTGGACCTATGTTAGGTTGGGCGGACCCACCTATGGTTTTGTGAATGATTTCCGCACATGTTTTTTGGACGCGATGGTTTTCGGTCCATGGTACTGGATGCTTCGACATGTATAAATATGTATTATAACATTGAAAGGAACATAATGAAAAATCAAGCTGGTAGTCCTGGTTTTGGGATCCAGGGGAAAATCTTTGTGTATATGCGTTATGCTCTGGCATTGTTTATTTTTTGTGTTTTAGAATTCATATGCAGGTAATTTTTGTACGGGGTTAAAACCTACATTTGGTATCAGAGCTGTTTTGGCTTCAAGGGGACGCCTTTGTTGCTGAGGGGTTTCGCTCGGGCCTATGGTAGACCCTGTTCAGTGGGAGATCTGCTAGTTCGATTCTAGTGGTGAAAGAAGATGGTGAGCAGTGGAAAGATAGAGATCGAGAAATTTAATGGTCAAAGTTTTGAGTTGTGGAAACTCAAGATGGAGGATCTGTTGGTGGATAAAGACCAATGGATCGTGGTAGATCCGAGTACTAAACCAACGGGAGTGTCTGATGAAGAATGGAAGAAGTTGGATCAGAAGGCAAAGAGCACAATACGATTGTGTGTAACTGATTCAGTATTGCTAAATGTATCAGGGGAAGCTACACCGAAGGCTTTGTGGGACAAGTTAGGGACTTTGTACCAATCTAAGTCTCTGGTGAATAAACTATTCCTGTGGAAAAAGCTATATAACCTGAGGATGAAAGATGGAGACTCAGTGACATAGCATCTGAACACATTTAATACTGTGGTAAGTCAATTAACATCTGTTGATATTAAAATTTCAGATGAAGATAAGTGCATCAGTTTGTTGTGTTCTCTACCAGATTCGTGGGATAGTCTGGTTATTGCAATAGGTAGCAATGCAACTGCCTTGTAGTTTGATGAAATAGTCTCAGCCTTGTTGACAGAGGAGATGAGACGGAAAAATATGGAGAGCCAGAATGGTGATGCCTTGTCTGTACGAGGACGGTCCCAGAATAGAACAAAAATAAGTCATCGAGTGGGAGATCTAAATCTAGAGGGAGATTTAAATCTCCAGGAAAACCTGTAAAGGTGGTGTGCTGGAAATGTGGAAAGGAAGACCACTTTAAAAGGGACTATAAATTTAAAGCTCCTGACAAAGGAAAGGGATCTGATGAGGCTCCTTCTACAGAAGCGAAAACCACCTCAGATGAAGGTGGGGATGTGTACTTGGCTTCTTCAACTACACATGCAGATCATGAGGCATGGTTGATTGACTCAGGTGCATCCTTTCACTTCACTCCCCATAGAGAGTGGTTCTGCGAGTATGATAAATATGATGGTGGTGATCTCTTCTTGGTGGATGACAGGAAGGCTAGAATCATTGGTTGTGGAAAAGCAAAGTTGAAGTTGCAAGGTGGAAGGGTTAGAACGCTTCTAGGTGTTCTACATATTCCTGCATTAGCCAAAAGTATAATTTTCGTAAGCAAGCTGGATGATGCAGGTGTAAAAACAGTGTTCGAGAAGGATACCTGCAAAATGGTTTGGGGAGCACTGGTATTGATGCGAGGAGTTCGGATTGGAACTCTATACAAGCTGCAAGGTAGCACTGTTATTGATGGGTGCAATAGTTCTATGGTTCCTGAAAGTGGAGCAAAAAATCTAGTGGTCTCTGGAGAGAAGACTATGTTGTGGCATCAAAGGCTTGGACATATTGGAGAGAAGGGCCTTTGAATACTTCATGGTAAAGGTATGGTAGAAGTTATGAGTAATAGCTCTTTGGATTTTGATTTCTGTGAAAATTGTGTATATGGGAAGCAAAATCGGGTGAGTTTCCCCTATAGTGGTGAGAGGGCGAAACAAATATTAGAGCTTGTGCACAGTGATGTGTTTGGACCTATGAAGATTCCATCATTGGGTAAGTCTGTGTACTATGTATCGTTTATAGACGACTTCTCAAGGAATACATGGATATATTTTCTTAAGAAGAAATTTGAAGTCTTTGACAGGTTTAAAGAATTTAAGGCTTTGGTGGAAAACCAGATAGAGAAGAAGATAAAGGTGCTGAGGACAGATAATGGTGGAGAGTTTTACAGCAAGGAATTTGAAGAATTCTGTAAGAAGTGTGGTATATCACGGCAGAAGACTACTCCATATACACCTCAGAAAAATGGAGTTGCAGAAAGAATGAACAAGACGTTGATGGAAAGGGCAAGAAGCATGCTCAGTGGTGCCAGGTTAGGACAAGAATTCTGGGCAGAGGCGGTGGATACTGCATGTTACCTGGTCAACAGGTCATCTTCATCAGCATTGGAGGATAAGACTCCACAAGAGGTATGGACTGGTAAGAAACCCTCTCTTTCACATCTAAGGGTATTTGGATGTGATGCATATGTACATGTTCCAAAGGAGAAAAGAACCAAATTGGATAGTAAATCTGAAAAGTGCATCTTTATTGGGTATAAAGATGGTTTAAAGGGTTATAAGCTTTGGAACCTAGTAACAAGGAAGGTTATGTACAGCCGAGATGTGGTGTTAAGAGAGGTGAAAGATGTTATTAAACATGAAGTCCAACCAAAGGAACCTGAGAAGATAGAGTTTGAGCTAAAGGAGGAAGAATCAGACTCTACAATAGAGGAGGAATCAGAAGATGAAGAGCCACAAACTCCGGCTGTGAGAAGATCAATTCGAGAAAGAAGGCAGCCAGAAAGGTATAGTCCATCTACGTTTTGTTCAGCTTTTGCTTTGTCTGTTACCAATGATGATCCCAAAACTGTGAAGGAAGCAGTGGATTCAGAGGATGGAAAACTTTGGAAAGAGGCCATGGTTGATGAAATGGCATCTTTGCACAAAAATGAGGCTTGGGATCTGGTGGAGTTGCCGGCTGGAAGGAAACCCATTGGCAGCAAATGGGTGTTCAAAAAGAAGACAAATGCAGAAGGAAAAGTGGTGAAATACAAAGCTCGGTTGATAGCAGAAGGTTATTCCCAGGTGTCGGGAATTGATTTTGGTGATATTTTTTCTCCTGTTGCCAAGGTAACTTCTATTATATTACTTTTATATGTTGCTGCTGCTTTTGATTTTGAGGTAGAACAGATGGATGTGAAGACAACATTTCTTCATGGGGATCTGGAAGAGGAGATCTACATGAAGCAACCTGAAGGCTTTGCGGTGAAGGGTAAGAAAGAACTAGTATGTAAGTTAAAGAAGTCTCTATATGGGTTAAAATAGTCACCAAGGATGTGGTATCAGAAATTTGATACATTTATAAGAGGACTTGGCTTCGCTAGAAGAAAAGCAGATCACTGTGTGTATTTTAAATTAATTGGTGATCGTGTTATTTATCTAGTCTTGTATGTGGATGATATGTTGTTGGTTGGAAATGACAAAGAAGTTATCCAGGATTTGAAGACCTAATTGTCCTCCAAATTCGACATGAAAGATCTTGGTGTTGCAAACTATATTTTGGGCATGGAAATTAAAATAGATCGGGCAAAGAGGAAGCTCTAGTTAAACCAGAGGAAGTATGTCGAGACAATATTGCGAAGGTTTAATATGCAGGATAGTAAACCGGTGAAGGTTCCTATTCTTGTAGGTGTGAGGTTATCTGTTGAACAGTGTCCCAAGACACAAGAAGAGGAAGAGGACATGTCCTGTGTTCCATATGCAAGTGCAGTTAGTAGCCTGATGTATGCAATGGTCTGTACTAGTCTAGACATTGCACATGCAGTGGGAGTATTGAGCAGGTTTATGTCAAGACCAGGGAAGGAGCACTGGACAACAGTGAAGCGGGTTTTCAGGTATTTGCGTGGCACTAGTAAATATAGTTTGTGCTACCAAGGAAGACCAGGATTGGACAAAGTGTTGGATATTCATGGCTTTGTTGATGCAGACTAGGCTGGAGATCTAGATCAGAGAAGATCTACAAGTGGGTTTGTGTTTAACCTATTTGGAGGTGCAGTCAATTGGATGAGTAAGAAACAATATGTAGTGGCACTATCAACTACAGAGGCAGAATACATGGCAGCCACTCATGAAAGCAAGGAAGCAGTTTGGTTGCAGAGATTGTGTTCAAGTATGGGGTTATTACAGGAAGCGATAAGGATAGACTGTGACAGCCAAAGTGCAATTTTCTTGGCAAAGAGCCCCACATATCATTCAAAGACAAAGCACATTGATGTTCAGTATCACTTTGTGAGGGATATGATAGAAGGCAAAAAGGTGTTGCTGGTAAAGGTGGACACTTTGAAGAATACTACATATGCATTGACAAAATCTGTGAGCTGTGAGAAGTTCTCTTGGTGTAGAGAGACAATGGGCATTTCAGGGCTAAAAAAATGACTAAGCTCTCTTGTGGCCCCCTGTGGAAAGAAAACAACAAGTGGGAGAATGTTGGGTTGTGTTATATTCTTCCCACGTAGTTAACAGAGGGTTTGAGGGGCACCCGTAACCCCACCTTATGGGGTCCGGGGCAGTGCCCCGGAAAATTTTGGTTTTGGACCTATGTTAGGTTGGGTGGACCCACCTATGGTTTTGTGCATGATTTTCGCACATGTTTTTTGGACGTGATGGTTTTCGGTCCATGGTATTGGAAGCGATGGTTTTCGATCCATGGTGTTGGATGCTTCGGCATGTATAAATATGTATCATAACATTGAACAGAACATAATGAAAAATCAAGCTGGTAGTCTCGGTTTTGGGATCCAGGGAAAATCTCTGTGTATATGTGTTTTATGTGTTATGCTCTCGTATTGTTTATTTTCTGTGTTTTAGAATTCGTATGCAGGTAATTTCTGTACGAGGTTAAAACCTACAAAATAGAAGACTCAGTTTCATGAGTCAGTTTAGTTAAATTAGTTCTCAAATTGATTCAGAGAACTAATAGTGAGTTAACACTCAGTGATGTCACTAATGAACTCCACCAATGCTACTCTAGTTAACTGAATATTTACTCATCAGACATTCATGTATGTCGATTTTGAGAATGACCCAGTTGAGACTAGAGTGCAGGGACAATGTACTACTTGTTTTAGATTTTTCTGAGTTGCATTAATAGTGCATGCATTCAGGAACTGATCCTTAAGGGATTGTGCAGTTTTTAGAGGCTTTATTTCCCTTTAAATACAAGCTATCCTCCATAGGAATTGCACATTGGAATAGAGACTTGGAAAGCTTGTGAAGAGGCTAAGCTTTGGCCTTGAGCTTTCTTATGATTTGGAGATTGAATGTGTTGAGTGCTGAGATTGTTCTAGAGAGAACAAGCATTGTAATTTCATCTTGATTTTCCGAATTAATACAAAATAGATAGCGGGGTTTTGAGCTGTGGCTTTCCCTGGATATTTATTGTGTTATGTGACTTTAATTCTCTTCCTCTATTGATTATTGTTTGCTTGATGTTTATGGGCTTCCGCTGTAAAGAGTAGAAGTAGATTCTTGCCTCTTGCTTTAGAAAATTGCATTAGCTTGTGAATCTACAAGATTTTCTTTAAAATATTTGTTATACAACTTTTTCTTAATCAAATGTGAAATATAATATTTTTTTACTTTTAGTTACTTTATTTCTCTATAAAGTTGATATAAGATTATGATATTTCATATGAATACGTAAATATTTGATTTATGGTTGAGAGTGAGAGTAAAACCTATACATTTTTTTTTTCAATATAGTCAATATTTTTTTACTTAATTTTTTTTTAAGGGAAATATGACAACTCAAGGTTTAAGATGGATGGACGAATGGACATACTTACACATCTCCTTCATAATAGGCTAGAGAATAAACCTCTTAGTTCAATCATTAAATAAAACATAATACTTTATTTTAGTTAAAACAAAGTTCATTTAATTACAATTTTGATAAAATTTATTAACTTAAAATACTTCACAAAATAATTTTAGACAACCGACAAAAAAAAATGAAAGGGAGGTTATTGAATGGTCGGAATGGTTCATTGTTTAGGATTTCATTAATTAGATGAGGTTTACTAACCTAAAATACTTCACAATATAACCTAAAACATGAAAATAATAATAAACTTGAAGACAGCCTACAAAAAAAAATGAAAGGAAGGAGGTTATTGAAGGGTCGAAATGCTTCACTGTTTAGGATTTCAACACATATAACAAGAAAAAAAGAAGGATTGAAGTTTTGTTATTGCATTTATTGTTTATATTTGTTATTACGTTATTATTTTATTTTTTCACTTTTATTAGATATTTAATTTTTTCCTTCAATTATTATTAGATTTTAACTTCTCTTTCTTTAATTATTTTGCGCTGCTGTATTTACCAGCAAGCTCATTAATAATTAATTTCAAACAATAAACATCCTACTAAACTATTTATTAATTAGCAATATCATGTTAGCTGGGCTGCCGTTCTACATAACATTCGATTCGCAATTAACCCCGCAACTTTGGAGGCCGTTCTGGTTCTACAACCAAATTATTAACCTAAATCTACGACGAGTTTTCGTGGGAAAATAAAAAGAAGTTGGTGCGATTTAACAATTGGTCGGTGATTGATAGATTTTCTTTCCGTCGTGGGAGGAGCAGCCCACCAAAGAGCTGTCACATCACATTCTCATTTTCTCTCTCATACCCACTAACAGATCTATCACATAGGGTTGGAATTTTAAAATAGATTCACGAGTTAAATTTGACGGTTTTCACACATTTTTGACTTATTTCCACAATTTCAACAAAAAAACCTTGATGATCTTGTAAAACTTGTAAAATTTCAAACTGTATTTGACAAACAAATCACCATAACTCTCCTATGTTGAAATTGTGTTGATTTTACTGCTACTCCTTTCCTTTCCGCTAAAATTAGAATTTCAAAATTAACTCGTTAAATTTGACAGCTTTCACACTCGCCTTTTCTTTTTGCAATTCCATAAGAAAAATCTGTTTTCTGTATTTGATAAGAAAATCAGCCAGTTGACACATTCCTAACGTGTCCACTTGAAAGTAGAGGACCGGCGAATATTGCACGAGTCCGCCTTTGAGTTATAGCGACATGTGACCCACCTGCAAATATTATAATGCACGTGATTCCAGAAAGTAGATAGCAACGTGGTAGGTATGATTGATTGAAAAACTCATCCATTACACTGATATGTTGGAGATCTTGTTTGGAATTCTGAAGTGGCAGTAGGTTGGTTCTAAACTATTTCAGATTGAAAATTTGGATTTTCCTTAAAAGCTTTGAAATAACAGATAAGACCAGCCATATCTTTTTTAATGTTTTAATTTCAAAAAAATATTTCTGAAAATGGATTGATGTTGGTCCAAAAATCTTCCAGGAATGACATATTGAAAGCAGTTTGTAGTATGTAAAATTTAGGGAATTCAAATTCTGTTTAAATGGATTATTTGTTTTTTGAAAATTATGGAAATTTGGGTAAGGATTTTTGTAAATCTAGATTATAGTCGTTAAATTTCAAAATTTTGAGTGTCCCATATTTTTTTTATAATGTAAATTTATTTCCACCATCAAAAATATTATTTAAATTATAAAAAATTTTATTTTTTTTTTCCAATTCCAACCACTTTTTACCCACCTTGGTCACAATTCCTTGGATTCTTCTTTATTGAAAGGGAAATAAAGGGTGCAACAGATTGCGGTGAGGTGATATGTATTGACCCAATTTGGACGAAACATGTGATTAGTGGGAGCACTGAGATTCCATTTTCAGAGCATCTGCTTTCACCTTTGTCAACCTTACTTTTGAAGGACCCACACTTCCAATTTCAGCTTTTGTCGAGGAAGGCGACACAAAGTTTTGAATTTATATATTAATTTTAAAACCACAAAAAAATCTTCTAACTGCGTGGCAATTCGAGTTTCCCGGCAGAATTATGACATATAGCGTATTGTACGTTTCGGTTAGACCTGTTCGTCTGCTTGTGAGATTTTTATGCTTCCGACACCAATCAAGGTCATAGGCTCTTTATTACTTAGTATTTGAAATAAAATATGTTTATAGTTGAAGAAAGGAAAATATGCATCTGATAGAGACCCAAGAATACATCCATAGGCTTTTTATTACTCATTATTTGAAATAAAATATGTTTATAGTTGACGAAAGGAAAATATTTATGTGATAGGGACCAAGGAATATGTCTAGCAAGTGGCTGATTTTGGCTCACTTTATCTATTTATTGTTGTTTGTATTTCTATTTATAAGGGGATGGGAAAATTTCAATACAATATTGAATGTTGTATGTAATATGGGAGAAGATTTTCATTTGAGTTTTTCATGAATGTGGGAGGTGCTTGAGATTGATTTCTCGATTGATTTTTATTGCAAACAAAATAATAAGAGTTTTACTATTACACCGCTTTTTGATGGATCCATTTAAATCATATTTGTTCTAATAGATCTGAATTTGGTGCTTCATATTTAACATAAATTTAAGATATATGTCTTTATTAGAACAAATTAACATATAGTTTTTTGGCTTTTAAATAGGCTACAAAGAAGGTGAATAACATAGGAAAACCATGGATTGTCATAAACCTGGAGCCCAAAAACTACTAGTAACTTGACCAAGTAAATTTTACTTGAACCACCCTAACAATTTTTGCCTTAAACTTGACTGGGGGAGACTAGCCTAGTCCCAATCATTCATCAACCGTTTCGCATTCCCCCTCAAGCTAAGATACCAATACACAACTTGATATCTATCAAAAGTCTCACATTCCCCCTCAAGCTAAGCTACCAATATACAACTTGATATCTATCCAAAGTGGTCTATTCCACAACTTGATGACTCCATGTGTCATCACAGTACATGCATGTCTAATCAAAGTCTTAAGGCCTTACAATAATCCATGCTCTTGTGCAACATATATGCTTAAACAACATGACCTATTGTCACTGTCCACATATCATACTCTGACTCCTTCACTAAACTTCAACACCATTGACTTCATCTCCATTTTTTTCATCCATATCACCTCTCTCTTTCTTAATATCATAACTTGGCGTGATTTTTCAACTTGCACACCTCAACTTGCAAAACTTCTTTCCTCGCTGGCAAGATATTTGTCATGATCTCAACCTAGATTTCCTACGTGTCTCTTTGAAAAAGAAAAATTATAACCAATATTGTTATGACCAACATCATATGCATTTCCAAAGGGTTCCAACAATATCATAGAGAGCAAGATTAGAGACAAGAGGGTTAAGCTTCATTAGCTGAACTAGAGTCTACCCGATTCCCCCTGTTGCTCCTCATTTAATGCATGTTATGGAGCACAACCTCCTCCTGTTTGCATTTTTGCCCTACACAGAGCACTTTCCAGAGCTTGTAAATTTTTTAAAAGAATATGGGATAATGCCCTGCACCTCTTCACAAGTTTTTGAAACAGAAACTGAACCCTAAAATTTGACAGCAAAGGTAAATAAATACGAAGTTACAAGTGATAAACTCCCACCCACTAAAATTTGACAACACAGGTAAATAAACACAAAGTTCCGAGTGGTAAACTGTCACCAACTATCACCTCCTTCTTTCTCACTTTTGGAAAGAGGAGTTTAAGGTGATGGGTTGAAGGGTTCGTCGCTTTTTCTTTCTCACTTTTGGAAAGGGGAGTCTTTGATCAGGGATGGAATTTGACCGATGTAATTGGGTGATTTGCTAGTTAAATATAGTTAAATTTTGAAAATTTGTCAAGATCATTTGTTGAAATAGTGAAGGCCAATGGAAGAGATGTGAAAACTGTCAAATTTCTGTTTTGAAATTCTAACCCTAGTTGTGATCACTCATTGTGCCCAAAGAAAACTCTTACAATAAGTTCAATTATTTTTTAAGGGGTACTCTAACTTATAGACGAAATAATTTTTTTCAGCGGAATTCACCAAAATCCAGTGATACAATTTTAAGTAAGAATGTGATTTTTTGTTGTTTAAATTACAATTTTGAATGCATAAATGGATCCAACACATAGAAAACCCCTTGAAGCACTAGAATAATACAATTAAACAATTTATACTCAAGTTTTTAAAAATCTCTATCAGATTTTGATTAAAATTAACCAGAAAAATATGTGGTGAAAAAAATCATTTAGTATATAAACTAAACTATGCCATTTTGTAACTTATAATTCATTTTTTTTCTTTTATTGATGATTGATGAAATGATTTATCAAACCTATTCAAATTACAATAGTTTCTCTCATTTCTTCCCTTCACATAAAAGTAAAAAATTTATTTGATCTTTATGATGAACCACACTTGTTGATTAAAACAGGTCTACCAAATATTTCTCTTATATAATTTCTACAGGAAAAGAAAAAAAAAACTTAACTTTTAAAATTATTATTAATTTTCTGATACAATTTCTGTCTCCTCTTAAAACTACTATTTTAAAATAATAATTTGTTTTTTAATAAAATACAATACTTTTTAAATATTCTTATTAAAATGAAAACAAAATATTAATATTTACAATTTTATTTATTTAAAATAATTATTCCCTAATTTCAAGAAATTAAAATAACTAAGGTCTCTTTCCATTATTTTAATTTAAATTATATATGTTTTCACACTTACACAAAATTAAAATAACTAAGGTCTCTTTCCATTATTTTAATTTAAATTATATAGGTTTTCACACTTACACAATGGAAATATAACAGGTGATGAATGAGTGAAAATATTCTTATTAAAATGAAAACAAAATATTAATATTTACAATTTTATTTATTTAAAATAATTATTCCCTAATTTCAAATTAAAATAACTAATGTCTCTTTCCATTATTTTAATTTAAATTATATATGTTTTCACACTTACACATTGGAAATATAACAGGTGATGAATGAGTGGTCTGTAAAGTGGCTGTTTTTATATGAAAGTCGTCATTTATGAATTTTGATAGCCGTAGCTTTTCGCATTTGGAATTTCATTGCATAGAATTTATTGTCTTTTCATGTACGGTAAAAAATTAAAAGATAAATAGTGAATTGCCTAATTGAAATTGGTAAAGTAAATTTACGATTTTATAGAATCATTAATAGGTTGTATAGTAAATGAAATGATATCACAAAATTAAAAATAGTTTATTGGATTATTAGTTTTTGCATTTCACTTTTTGTAATTCAATTCTTTTCTTATTCAAATTGTTGATGATATTTTAAGGTTTATGAGACTAAAAATAGTCTATGAGACCATTAGTTCCTTGTTTTTCACCTTTTGCAATTCAATTCTTTTCTTATTCAAATTGATGATGCACTGATGACTCACCCGTCTGCTGAGGTTGACGTTGCGTGGCAGCTGAACCACGTGGTCTTCCCGCGTGGTGGCTAAAGGGTTTAGGTGAGGTTTAATGGAACTTTTAATGCCACCACAGTTCTCGAGGTTTTTGAGTTTCGCACTCGCTCTATGGCAATGTTGGTAACCCTCTCTCGGTCATTCGATTGTCCCACTGGTAAACTTAGCTGCTCCGTTCGTTGTGGGGTTCTTTGCCTGGTTATGACAATGGCGCTCGGCCCTCCTCCGTTTGCTAGCTCCATCTGCAATTTCCTACTGTAGGTACACCCTAAGGACGGTCTGAATCTGAGAAACCTTGTCTTTTTGTTGTCTATTGGTTTGATCTTTCTGTTTTTATAGCTTAGTTGTTTACAAACTGTAATGGTTCCACTGCCAGGTCCTCGGCTCGACCTCTCTAGCAACAATCCAGCTTCTTTCACAGGTAATTTCTCTCCTTTGGTTTTATTTTTACCTTCTGCTGTATTTTCGCTGATAATCTCGCTCCTTGTGAGCAGTTGGGGTTTTGTGTGGCCCGGTGGCCATGGCTCGGACTTCTCTGGTTTTATTGGGACTATGAGTTCTGTTTCCCTCTCAGCTCTCCTGTTGGTTTGGGGTTTGATCAAACCCTCTCGTTCGCTCAGGTAACCTCTGGCTATTTCTTTGTTCTCCTCCTATTCTTTTCCATTTACTATTTACACAGGGTTATGCTGCCTCTAACTACCATTCATTGTTGTGTTGTGCAGGTGGTTCGGGTGCTGGTGGCGAGGATTTGGGTTTGGTGGCTCACCATAACTTTCATCCTCTGTCTCGGCCCTTGCTTAAAACGGGTAGGACTGTTCCTTTTAGTTTATATTGGTACCTATTTGAAGCTCTGTCCGTTGAAACAATGCGTGGTTATCGCTCCCGGGGGTTCTGTAGGAACATTGTAATTTCAGGTCGTCCTGACCGTGACTCTGTAATCTGGTTTTGTTTTCGTTTATGCTTGGTTATGTTTGGCGAGAGTCTCTGGTTTTCTCCTCTGTACGCAATATGAGACTTGTGGAATGTGGAACTATGGTTTTGAATATGAAATGTATATATGGGAACAATATGATGTTTCGGAATGCTAATTTTGATTGTTAGTCGTATAACATTTAATACATGAATGCGTATTTATGGAAGAGGGACTCTAATTATGAATGGTGAAATGGTCAGTCTATGAGTACCTTGGCTATATTTGATGAATGTCAATTTCCTGGTGTATGCACAGTCCGTATGTTGTCCTTCGTTCTTAGATCTTTATGCTTGCATAGTCTTCACGCTCGTTCGACATTCATAATTTTTCACTCATGCACAGTACAGAAAATAATTCATGAAATAGAATTTCTAGTTACTTGAAAAATTATCACTGTTTAGTCCTCTTGTTTATTTTTGTCAGCAAGTTTACAATCTCGGGGTATTTCTATTTTTCTCCTTCTGGGTAGCAACCCTCGTACCTTCTATGAAATGTAATTTAAATGTTTCTGGTAGCCTCATTCAGTTGAGGAACTACCTGCGGTTACATTGTACAGTTACATTTCCTGTTATGGTTGTTAAACTAATCTAAAATCACATTCATAATTTAAAAATAAAAACAGAAAAAGAAAATTTGCATTGGCTGTGACAGCCTTCTTGGAAAAAGATAACAGTAAAAATAAACCAAAGTAAAACTTTTGAAATGTGCCTTAGACAGCATGTCCAACTGTCGCCTCACCATTGGATGCTCCTGCATTAGGCTCCCGAGGTGAATGAAACTCATGGCTCTTGTCCATGAGCTCTTCAATCAAATATCCAGCGTGTTGAATCTGTCCGACATCCATCCAGGTACTATCCTCTATTAGACGGTCCTTCCACTTAACCAATTAATGCAAGTACTCCTTCCGGCATGTCCGCCTAGCTACCTGAGTGTCCTGTATTTGGTCAATCTCTAAGGGCTTGGTTGTGGGTAGCTGCTTGATCCATGTCCCTGTCTCTTCGTCTCCTTGGGTGTCTTGTGTGTGTCTTGCTGAATTGTCCTCTGTGTTTGTAGAAATATAGGGGTATAGGTCTGCGACATTGAAGATGGGCGAGATCCCAATACCCGGGGGTAATTACAGTTCATAGGCATTTGCAGAGAATTTCCGTATAATTCAGCAAGGCCCTATCTTTTTAAATTTCAGCTTGTTATACTCTCCTTTGGGGAATATTTTCTTTCGTAGGTGCACCAGTACCAAATCTCCTACGTCAAACTGCACTTCCTGTTACTTCAAATCTGCCTTTTGTTTATACCTTTGACTACTGTTCTGCAAATTAGATTTCACCTATTCGTGAAGTTCATTAATCATCTTGGTGAATTCCTCCCCGTCAGCACTCCTCTGTTCTAACCGACCCAAATCTCATAATTCGTGCACTCCTCGAGGGTGCATGCCATACAAGATTTGGAAAGGGCTTTTCCCTGTGCTCCTGTTTGGAGAGTCGTTATAAGCGAACTGTGCCTAGGCGAGTATGTGATCCCATTGTCATGAATTCTCTCCAACTAGGCTACGTAGCAGATTTCCCAGAATTCGGTTTACTACTTTAGTTTGCCCGTTAGTCTGTGAATGATAAGCTGAACTGAGATTCAGTTTAGTGTCCAATTTCTTCCACAAAGTTCGCCAGAAATGGCCCATAAACTTCATGTCCCTATCTAAAATAATAGACTTCGGCAAGCCATGCAACCTGACAATTTTTGTAAAGAATAGATGGGCTACATGCGTGGCATCGCTGGTCTTCTTGCAAGGGATAAAATGTGCCATTTTTGTAAAATGGTCCACCACTACCATAATTGAATCATACCCTTTCTGTGTCCTCAGCAAACCCAAAACAAAATCTAAACTAACTGAATCCCAAGGTCTGTCCGGAATAGGTAATGGTGTATACAGCCCCATATTCTGACTATGCCCCTTCGCCAGTTGACACATCTTGCATCTGGCCACATACCGTTGCACATCTCGTCGCATCCTTGGCCAATAATAAAAATGACTTACCTGGTCCAATGTCTTGTCTACGCCAAAATGTCCAACTAGACCTCCATTGTGCTTCTCCTAGATTAGATTTTCCCTCATTGAACACTCTACGATGCACAACTGTCCACCTTTGAACAAAAATCCTTCCTGCAAATTAAAATCTAACCACAAGCTATTGTCCCTCAATAGCGGATTCTGGCAAGCTTTGTATGCTTCACGAAAATCTGCATCTGTTTCATACAGATCCTTAAGATGCTCAAAACCCAACACCTATATTCTGCTTTCTTGTATGATCAAACTCCTTTGACTTAATGCATCGACCACTTTATTGGCTTGTCCACTGATGTGTTTTAACAAAAACGTGAAACTTTGGAGATATTCCACCCACTTCGCATGTTTGTGGTTTAACTTGTGTTGTTGCATAATATATTGCAGAGCAGAATTGTCCGAAAACAAGATGAATTCATTTCCCAACAAATAGTGCCTCCAATGTTTCAGTGCGTGTACTACTACATAGAATTCCTTATCATAAGACAAATATTTCTGTTTGCTCTCGTTCAATTTTTCACTGAAATAGGCCACTGGTTTATCCTCTGGACTCAGCACTGCTCCAATGGTTGTTCTGCTGGCATCGCAACGAACTTGAAAAAGTTTGTTAAAATCCGGCAACCATAAAACAAGTCATTCAGTAATCTTCTTTTTCAGCAGCTGAAAACTCCTTTCAGCTGAATCAGTCCAATGAAATGGCTGATTGGCCTTCTTGACAGTTTCCACCATGGGTGCGCAGATACCGCTAAAATCCCTTATAAACTTCCTGTAAAAGCTTGCTAGCCCATGAAAACTTCGTACTTCAAATAAACTCTTTGGGGACGGCCAGCTAACTATGGCTGCAACCTTTTCCGGATCCATCTTCAACTCATTCTTTGAGATCACGAACCCCAAATAAATCAATTCCTTCTTGAAAAATGTGCATTTCTTCAAATTTAACAACAATTTATTTTGTTGTAATTTTTCCAAGACACACCTAACGTGTCTGAAATGTTCCTCCCTGGTCTTACTGAAAATAAGAATATCATCCAAGTACACAATAATGAACTTCCCGATGTATTCTTTCAGCATCTTGTTCATCAAGCGCATGAACGTGTTGGGTGCATTACTCAATCCGAATGGCATGACTAGCCACTCATACAGGCCCTCATTGGTCTTAAAAGTAGTCTTCCACTCATCGCCTTCCCGAATCTGTATCTGATGATAACCACTCTTCAAATCAATCTTGGAAAAGTATGCTGCTCCACTTAAGCAGTCCATCATATCGTCCATGCGTGGTAAAGGAAACCTGTATCTAATAGTAATCTTATTGATTGCTCGGGAGTCGGTACACATTCACCACTCTCCTCCTTTCTTGGGAGTCAAAACTATTGGTACTGCACACGAACTTAGTCTTTCCCGAATCAGTCCCTTGTCCAACAATTCTTGTACCTGCTTTCTAATCTCCTCATTGTCTTTCGAACTCATTCGATAAGTGACTTTGTTGGGTAAGCTGGCTCTTGGTATAAAGTCGATATGGTGGCTGACACTCCATTTTGGAGGTAATTTATCTGGCAAATCGTCCATCACTATATCGTTGAATTCATGCAACATATCTTGGATTTCATCCAGTAAATCCTTAATTTCAGTATGAACTAACACTGCCCTTGGTTTCCGTACGATTGCAAATTTAATTTCATCATCTCCCATCTCCTGTAGGAACTCTTTCCCCCCTAGCAACAAGGCTTTCAGTCAACTACTTTCTGTTGTATCTACTTCTTCCTTCATGGATACCAGTGTATGTTTGACCCCATCCTTCACAAACTTATAATATTTTGCTTTTCCATCGTGTACCACCTTCCTGTCATACTGCCAAGGTCTTCCTAGTAGTATATGACACACATCCATCGGCATAATGTCACATGTCACTTTATCCTTATATATGCCAATATGAAATTCCACCTCACACTGCTCATCAACAAGCAGTTGGTGCCCTTTCTGTAGCCAAGACACCTGGTATGGACTTGGGTGTTTCAATCGCTTTAGGCCCAACTTCTCCATCATCTCCATGGCTACTAAATTATCCGTACTTCCATTATCAATGATCAATTTACAACACTTCCCCTGTGATTTACACACAGCCCGGAATAGGGCTTTCCACTGTGTCAGATCAGCTGATTCTTTAGTTGGCTTCAAAAAAACCTTATTTAGTACCAAGGCTTCACCCGTTTTAGGCATGTTCTCCACTTCTTGAGGTGGGGCCTCGGTCTCCTCAGGCTAAGCAACATATGCTCCTCTTTGTCCTGCCTGATCACTTTCAGGACATTCAAATGATCTGTGCCCCCATTTGTGGCACTTGTAACACTGGTAGGCAGCTCCTCTGCCTCTGCCATTACCTCTACCTCGCTGGTAAGGCCTTCCTCCCCTAGTGTTACCCTCTCTGTCTGTTGCCCCTGCAGCCTTCGAACTGTTGCCTTCATCATTGTTGCTGGCAGTCCTGCCCCTACCATAGGACTATCCCTTTCCTCGTTCGGAACCACGTCCTCTCCTCGCATTCTGCCTTCTGTTAATTTTCTCCTCCACTTTTAAAGCACTTTGATATGCTTCTTCTATAGATCTGGGAGAGAGAATATTGATCTCATCTAGTATCTCCATCCCCAACCCATTCACGAACCTTGCAGTCTTTTTTGGGTTGTCCTCGACATAACCTGCTTGCAAATTCACTCTATAAAATTCCTCTGTGTACTCTTTCACAGTCATTGACCTCTGCTTCAGATTTTGTACGTGTCTATGCAACGCAATTTGATAATCTTTAGGTAGAAATTTACCCTTCAATTTGGCCACCATCCTGTCCCACTTCTTAATTGGTGGTTTGTTGGATCTTTTTCGCTCTGCTTGCACACTGTCCCACCACAATGCTGCATGCCCCTTCAACTTTGTAGCTGCAAACCTGATCCTCTTTTCATCACTGATCTCTTCACATTCGAAGTACTTATCTAACTCGCTAATCCAATCCAAAAGTAATTCAGTAGATAAGCTGCCATCATAATTTGACAGTTCAGGTTTCAGTTTGTTGTTTGCTAACAAGACAGATTTCAACAATCTTATCTCTGGTCCTTCCTCTTTGGACCCATCTGTTGTAGCTGTAGTCTCTGCATCATTGTCGTTGCCATCCTCTTGATCCCTGCGCCTCCCAGCTTCCACTGCTGCTAACCTGGCACTTAGGACCCTGATTTCTTCACGCATTCCATCTTCGGTTGCTCTCCAAATACCTCTTCCTCTTCCTCTTCTATCTACCTCCATAGTTAAACTTTCTTCCCTAAGGAAAGAATTGCTCTGATACCAAAAAATATGACTCACCCGTTTGCTGAGGTGGACGTTGCATGGCAGCTGAACCATGTGGTATTCTCGCATGGTAGCTAAAGGCTTTAGGTGAGGTTTAATGGATCTTTTAGTGCCAGCACAATTCTCGAGGTTTTTGAGTTTCGCGCTGGCTTTATGGCAATGTTGGTAACCCTCTCTCGGTCATTCGATTGTCCCGCTGGTAAACTTAGCTGCTCCGTTCGATGTGGGATTCTCTTCCTGGTTATGATAATGGCGCTCGGCCCTCCTCCATTTGCTGGCTCCATCTGCAATTTCCTACTATAGGTACACCCTAAGGACGGTCTGAATCTGAGAAATCTTGTCTTTATTCTGTCTGTTGGTTTGATCTTTCAGTTTTTATAGCTCAGTTGTTTACAAACTGTAATGGTTCCACTGCCAGGTCCTCGGCTCAACCTCTCCGGCGATAATCTAGCTTCTTTCACAAGTAATTTCTCTCCTCTGGTTTCATTTTTACCTTCTGTTGTATTTCCACTGACAATCCCACTCCTTGTGAGCATTTGGGGTTTTGTGTGGCCCTGTGGCCATGGCTCGGACTTCTCTGGTTTTGTTGTGACTTATGAGTTCCGTTTCCCTCTTGGCTCTTCCGTTGGTTTGGGGTTTAATCAAACCCTCTCGTCCGCTTAGGTAACCTCTGGCTATTTCTTTGTTCTCCTCCTGTTCTTTTCCATTTAATGTTTACACAGGGTTATGCTGCCTCTAACTACCATTCACAGTTGTGCTGTGCAGGCAGTTCGGGTGCTGGTGGTGAGGATTTGGGTTTGGTGGCTCGCCATATCTTCCATCCTCTGTCTCGGCCCTTGCTTAAAATGGGTAGGACCGTTCCTTTTAGTTTATATTGGTACCTATTTGAAGCTATGTCCGTTGAAACGATGCGTGGTTATCCCTCCCGGGGGTTCTATAGGAATGTTGTAATTTCAGGTCGTCATGACTGTGACTCTGTAATCTGGCTTTGTTTTTGTTTCTGCTTGGTTATGTTTGGCGAGAGTCTCTGGTTTTCTCCTCTGCATGCAATATGAGACTTGTGGAATGCGGAACTATGGTTTTGAATATGAAATGTATATATGGGAACAATATGATGTTTCGGAATGCTAATTTTGACTATTAGTCGTATAACATTTAATACATGAATGCGTATTTATGGAAGAGGGACTCTAATTATGAATGGTGAAATGGTTAGTCTGTGAGTACCTTGGCTATATTATTTGAATGTCGATTTCCTGGTGTATGCACAGTCCTTATGTTGTCCTTCGTTCTTAGATATTTATGCTTGCACAGTCTTCACGCTCGTTCGACATTCATAATTTTTCACTCATGCACATTACAAAAAATAATTCATGAAATAGAATTTATGGTTACCTGAAAATTATCACTATTTATTCCTCTTGTTTATTTTTTTCAGCAAGTTTACAATCTCAGGGTATTTCTGTTTTTCTCCTTCTAGGCAGCAACCCTCATGCCTTCTATGAAATGTAATTTAAATGTTTCTGGTAGCCTCATTCAGTTGAGGAACTACCTGCGGTTACATTATACAGTTACATTTCTTGTTGTGGTTGTTAAACTAATCTAAAATCACATTCATAATTTAAAAATAAAAACAGAAAAAGAAAATTTGCATTGGTTGTGACAGCCTTCTTGGAAAAAGATAATAGTAAAAATAAACCAAAGTAAAATTTTTGAAATGTGCCTTAGATAGCATGTCCAACTGTCACTTCGCCATTGGATGCTCCTGCATCATGCGCTGACCCAACTTACAACCATCCCCTCGCTGAACAGACAATGCCAAGAAACTGATACTAATTTTCTCTGATGTCTTTGAATGCATCACATTCCATAATGAAATTCCGATTCCACTGCCCCAGACATGCAAAATGTACACACCCGTTCTTCCCAAGCTTCTTTAGGCCTTTTCCACCGTCCTATTTCACACCAAAGTTGATGCGAGTTGGTTCTTAATTGAGCAATAAGAACCTTTACCCTTCGAGGAATGTTAGCTCCAATGAACTCTTTTTGTTATAGATCACAGGTAGGGTTGAATTCCTTAATGTAGTACTTCTTCTTTCTACCTAACTCTTTTCCCCATACCCATTTACGAAATTCTCCATGACAAAACTCTTTATATAATTTAATCTTATTCTATTTCTTTTTATTTATAAATTTGGTTATTGAATTAATTTATTAAATTAATTAATTAATTAATTTATTTATTTTTATCATTTAAATCAAATAGGGATAAGATATAATCAATCTTGGTTAATTTTATTATGGCCCTACATATATGTAGCATGAGCCCTTTTATTAGGGCAAAAGGCTAGATTCAATTTACTTTGAAAAGTCATCCTTACTCTTACATCAAACAAAATCTTCACATCTACATCAATGGTATGAATGTTAAATATCAAATTTAATTTATAACATGTACATGAATATAATATAATAAATAATTTCAAAAGTTAAAAGGTGAATTGAGTATAGTTTAAATTATTGGGAGAAATGTTATCTTTTTTGTCTAACTTCAATTCTCACATGTAACATGTTGAGTTTACAATGGGTATATCCTTGTAATGACTTAAAGTTTTGTTGTACCCAATTTGCGCCTGGGGGGGCAACCTCAAGGACAATACATACCTACGGGACAGTACGTTCCTCAAGGTCAACCCCAGACTCAATATGTACCTCAGGGTCAACCCCAGTATCAATATGTACCTCAAGGTCAACCCCAGTATCAGTACGTGCCTCAAGGTTACCTTCCTCAAGGTCAGTACCCGAACCAAGGTTACCAACCACCTTCCGGTCAATCATATGTTAAAGGAACTGGAAATGTACCGTTGAATTATCAACCCTACCCTCAACCCGGTTATGGTCCTCAATATTCTCAACCTATTATGGGTCCGTACCTCGGAATGAACTTAGTGTGGGATCCATCTCAAACTCAACAGGTCTTGAAACTGAATGTACAGTTGTCATCTCAAACTGGACAACCCTTGGTTTCTGGTTCACCCCAACAACCTGTCCAGTCCACTATTCAAACTTGTGCACCTTCTGTAGTTTCTCAGCCTGGGCCTAGTACGCCTCGTACTCCGCCTCAAACGGTTGCTGCAACTGCTGCAACGTCTGTTCAATCTACCCCACCTACTTCTGGAGTATCGATAGCTCCGGTTTCTACTGTTCCTATATCAACTCCTCAGGTATCTTTACCTCAGTCTGGATCCACAATTCAAACTTCGGTTCAAATGCCTGTAGGACAACCTGGTTCAAGTACGGTTGTCACAAGTCAACCTCAATTTACTTATCAACCGTACCAGGGACAATACCAATTCGGTCCTGCTGTGCAGCAACCAGTCTATCAGTATCAACCGTACCCTGGGTATACATATCAACAACCTCAACAACCCCAGTATGGTCCAGTTAATCCTGGTTTTCTGGGAGGATATAATATCCCAAATGCAATTCCAATTCCTAGTTATCCTGGATATCCTCCTCTTGGAGCTGGTCTCATGACCCAGAGTTTTAGGGACCCTAATCGTCAGTTACCGTTTATCACAACTTTGGACTTGCCTGACTTGTCCCGCCTTACGAACGATCCAATTAACTATCTTCCGTTTTGGCCGCCAATGCCGAATAAGTTGCCTAGTGATATTCCTAAGTTTGAAGGCAAATCAGGAGAGGAACCGTTGAACCATGTGATGACTTATCACCTCTGGTGTGCATCTAATTCCATTTCAGATGATTCAATCTGTTTAAGGCTTTTCCAGCGCAGTCTAATTGGTCTTGTGGCCAAGTGGTACATTGAGTTACCGCGAGCCATGTCTAGCGATGGGCTCAAGAACACCGGGGCAACTTTTCAGAGGGCCATGTCTTACGCGTTTCATGACATCAAGCACATTGTGCAACCCTATCTTGATGATTTGCCTGCTAATTCATTACATCGAGCTGACCATCTCATCCATTTACGAGCAATCTTTATGAGGTGTAGGCATTATCGGATTAGGTTGAATCCACACAAGTGTGTTTTCTGTATAGAAACGGGTCGGTTACTGGGGTTTGTTGTTTCTAAAGCCGGAATTTGCGTCGATCCTTCGAAGGTTGAAGCTATTGTCAAATTACCTCCTCCTTCGAGTCTTCGCCAACTCCAAAGTTTGCAGGGGAAAGCAAATTTTTTACGTCGATTCATTCTTAACTACGTCGAGATCACAAAGGGTTTCACCCAGTTGTTGGAACAGAATACTCCATTCTTTTGGGATGAGATAGCTGAAAAATCTTTTGATGCACTAAAACACGCGTTTACCCATGCACCGTTATTGCATCCTCCTAACTACAACTAGGACTACTTATTGTATCTTGCCGCCTCCCATTCCACCATCGGAATGGTGTTAGTTTAGGAAGATGAATTCAGTACTGAACATGTGATATATTACCTTAGTCGAACTTTAAATCCAACTGAGCTAAAATACTCACATGCAGAGAAATTGGCATTGGCAGTTGTTCATGTTGTCCAACTTTTTTGTCATTACATTTTACTACGTAAAACTACAGTAATTTCTGATTGCAACCCTATGATCTATATTTTGACCAAGAAATTGCTAGGGGGCAAGTACTCCAAATGGATTGTGATCCTGCAGGAGTTCGACTTGGAATTTGAAAAGTCTAAGTCGAAGAAATCTTTAGTCTTCGCGAAGATGTGACTTCCCGTGTGCTGACACGGAAACTGTGGCGGAGGAGCCCATTGCGGACAAATCCTTGTTTCTAATCAGCATTTTAGATCCATGGTATGGGGATATCATCATTTATCTCTAGACCCAATCCTTTCAGCCAGAAATTTCAAGGTCAGAACGTCGAAAAATACGATTCAATCCCAACAATTCAGAATTATTGGAGATACTCTTTATCATCATGGGGCGGACTCCGTTTTTCGACGTTGTTTAACTCATGAGGAAGCTGAAAGGGTTCTAAATGACTGTCACTCTGGAGCGAGTGGCGGTCATATGTCTGGATATGCCACAGCCCAAAAGATATTGCACGCTGGCTACTTCTGGCCGTCTTTGTTTAAAGATTGTATTAACGCGGTTCGAAAATGCCACAACTGCCAAATTTTTGATCGAAAGATGCGTGCTCCACCTGCTCCTCTCCACCCTATAATTGCCGTCGGTCCTTTTGCAAAATGGGGTATTGATTTTATTACATGTAACCCTCACTCAGCCGGGGGGCATGCGTATATCATGCTTGCGGTAGATTATTTTACCAAGTGGGCCGAGGCGATGCCTACATTTGAGGAAGACGGCAAAATTGCTGTGATTTTCGTGTTCAATCATATAATTGCTAGGTTTGGTGTTCCACAAGTGATTATCATTGATCATGGGCGTCATTTTCGAAACGTTATGATGACTGAACTTACAGGCCAGCTTGGCTTGCGTCACGATAGTTCAACTCCATATTATCCACAAGCTAATGGTCTGGTTGAAGCCATCAACAAAGTTCTAGTCATCATGATCCAACGAATCATTGGGATTCATAGGTCGAATTGGCATAACATGCTATTTTCAGCGCTTTGGGCGTATCGAACCTTAGTAAAAACGTCAATCGGGTTCACTCCTTTCCAACTAGTTTATGCTCTGGAAGTTGTGTTACCCATTGAATGCGAAATCCCGTCATTGCAAATGGCCATCGAGTTACTTCCAGCCACTTCCGAAGAGGAAAGATGTTTGTTATACTTGGCTCAGCTAGATGAGAATCAACGTGATGTTGCATTAGCGATCGAAACTCATGCAAAACGTATTAAAGCTCAGTATGATCGAAATGTGACCCCTCGAAATTTTTCGGAAGGAGACCTAGTCTTATTGTACGATTAAGCTAATGATAAATTAGGCGCTGGAAAATTCGTACCTATGTGGCATGGTCCCTATGTTGTCAAGCGAAAGCTGGAAAAAGGGGCCTATGAATTGGTAGACTTTGACGGGGTCTCTTTAGGTAAACCCAGAAATGGTCTTTACCTGAAGAGGTATTATGCTTAAAAAATAGGTGTGGAAATTTTTTTAGTTAGGTTAGTTTTTCTTTCTAGCTGGTGTGTTTTAGTTTTAAAAAGTGTGCTTAGCTTAGAGAGTGTTTTTCGTCATTATTCCTGCCTATCTTGGTTTTACTCTTGATATTGCAGATGTCGACGCCTCTCCAAACATACATTGGTTTTGCTGATGGGGCTTGTCGTAATACACGAAACATTTCTTCCGCAGCTTGGGTTATCTATTTGCCCTCTGACGAGTTGGTATCTATGCATGGGGCAAGCCTCGGTCAAACAACAAACAACATTGCCGAGTATAGTGCAGTGATTGAGTTATTATCTGAATCTATTTCATTTGGGATTCGGAGTTTGATAGTGAAGTTAGATTCTAAACTCGTTGTATTACAGCTTAATAGAGTATATGCCATTATAAATCCAGCGTTATTGAGATTATTTTTGAGAGTGCATCTCTTGGAATGTGAATTTGATTATATTGAATATCAGCATATTCCAAGATATTTAAATACATTGGCAGATGCAATTGCTTCTCGAATGTTAAGTATACATTTGCAATAATCATATAAGTAAATTTAAAAACATTCCATAACATGTTTTACAAGATAAGCCAATAATAGTGATATAGTATAATATAGGAGTGTGTCAAAATATACATCGTCCTCGATCATAGGTTGAAAAACACCTTATGATCAGCAAAAATGATAGTACAAAAAGCAAAAATGTCATATGTGTCTACAATAGGCGATCATCCTATCACTGGTGATGATCTCGATAAGAAACCACTGTATGGGCCACCTTACAAAGGAACCTCTTGAAAGGTCCTGGGACCCCAATCACGTAGCGCTGTAATCGAAGAGGAATGTCATCTATGCCGGTCTCTGGAATGTCTCCTGTCAAATGCTCTAGATGGCTCTCCAATTCGGCCAAGGTCTCTGCTGATTCGTCCTGTGGGGCTGGTGCCGCTGCAGCTGGTTGTTTCCTCTCATAAGGCCGGAGAGCGGCTGGTCGCTGTGGACCCACATCTGCATTTGAAACTTTTACTATCAATTTTGGGACGAGATAAAAACAAAAAAAAAATTAAATTAGGAAAATGTTGAAAATGATTTTACCTGAGTCATCCCATTGCTCTCCTGGTGGAAGAGCCATGTCTGGGTCACCGCGAAAATCTACCCCAGCATAAGGAAAGTCCTGAATAGCAAAAACCAAGTTTTCCAGCAATGGAAATACTCAGGTTTGAATCAAACGACCTCTGTCCCCTCATCAGGATGATGGGCCATAATTGCAACCCATCGCATCAGTTTGGGCTCTCGAGGAAGTCCAGCTCCAACAATGAGGTGCTATGGGACCAAAATTGGGACCCTCTCCAGACCAAAGCTCACGACTAAAGCACCATACCCAAAGGTCTTCAGTTGTTCGTTCTTGGCTCTAGTCAGTTGGCCTTTTACATTAGCCAACACAGCATCGCACCAGTTGAAGAGGGTGCTTCGAAAGCAGTCAAATGCCATCTGCATTTGGGATCCCGTGGCTATATGTAGTGCTGCACTCCTGCAAAGCCTGGTAACAGTAAACGCGATTACCATGAGTTCATGAAGGGATATGGTTTTGATGTCTATCCCTTTGTCTCTAGTCTGGTTGTTACAGAACTCTAGCTAGAGGCTATCGACAGACTGGCCACCTGGCCTAGTCCCGAATAGAGTCAAATGTTCACCTCTCTTAGGCAAACCAATAAAAATGTATATGTCTGCCGACTCCATTTCGAGCTGGTGACCACCAATGAAGAAGCACTGGTCCTATATGCTCTGCCTGTCTACCAATCACTGCAAGAAGTCCACCTGGGCTCTCATGCCAGTTATGGCCCAGAATTTGTATAAGCCGCATGCCTTCAATGCATCAATCGAAGGTTGATGATTTATCGCAGCAAGATCTACATCCTCATGCTCCCGTTCTCACCAATCAAGCATGATGTATACTCTACATCCAACAAAAAGGCGAATTAGAATATGCAAAATTGAAATTTTTGGGTGAATTTTGAGAAATTTAGGGTTAAAAACCCTTGCTGCGGGGACCACACCCTCTCTGTTAGAGACAGTGCGTGGGTCTGCACCTTGCCTTCATGGCAGGTGTAGACCCCTGACTTTTTCCCCACTGCGAAAAAGTCGGGGTCCGCAGGCTACCTGTGTTGTGCCTACGGGCCCCCGCGCGCGGGTTTCTAGCCTAAAAATCCTCTAAAAAATGAAATTAAACCCTAAAAATCAATTTGAAACGGATGAAATTGAAGAGTAGGATGATGTGGATTACCTGGAGGAGACGGCGTTCGATTCCAACAGACGGATTTTCCGCAATCTTCACGGGAAGTTTCTGACCAAAAGCTCTATTTTCTCACCCAAATCTCAAACGGTAAAAATGAATTTACGAAAGCCCTTTTTATAAGTTTTTTGAATAAATGAATTGTTAATTTGTATATGTTTCACTTTAAAGAGGTAACTTTTGCATCGTTTTTATCTATTTTAAACAGGTATGAGTAATGTTTGAGTTTTTGTTCAGGATAATGGATTTTTCAGGCGAAATCGGTCATTTTCGACGAAAAAACATTAGAGTCACCTTTAAGCTCTTTTCTGACTCCTAAAACATGAAAAGATCATTGAGTTTCTCTTTTTAAACTCGTTAAAATGGAACTAAAAATATGGTCCACTTACAGCTCTTTTTCTGACCATAAAAACATGAAAAGATTGCAGGATTTTTTTCGTTTCAAATTCGATATTGGTTATAAAACGACGTGCCGTTGATCACTTTTTTACTTTTTTAGATCAGAGGCACTAATTGCGAAAATTACTCCTTGGTTGTAATGATCAAGCGGTTCTCTCAAGTATTATTTTATACTTTTTCGGGCTTGGGAGACACAAATTTATGAAAAAGTACAACCATGGAGTCTTCTTAAGTTTTTTCAGACTCTAAAATTGAAAAACGCTGAGTTTCTCCTATATTGGACTCGTTAAAATTTAACAGTAAAGTACCTGTTGAATTACAAAGAGGAACAGACCACTCCTTCTTAGGGTTCGAATTTAAAATAAGTTGGACTCATCCGAAGGATGAGCTTATAATCAAGCAAATGTTATCCTCCTTAAGCTTGTCAAAAATAAAGAGGTACTTGCTAGAAATGGTGGGGGAAAAGAGAGAAAAATGAGCCTGTTTGTCATACTTTGTAACCACTCTTGAACACGACACTTTTATTCACCTGGGTTGGGGAATCCTTTGCCTAACAGTTGATCAAACCACATTGAAAGTCTTCAGCCGGTTTCTGGGTATTAACTTTGGGTCAATTGTCACCAAACCATCTGCCGTGTCGTTATGTGTTCAAGACGTTAGTGCAAATAAGCCATTCATTTGAAAAATATCTGTCATCCATCTTGACCATCCCTGAGTCAGTCCTTGCAACTAAATTTCTTCAAACTTGATCTATGATTTCGTGTTGTGGGCTTGCCTACGACGGATCGCTTTCTATTGACTTCAGCTCATTATCTAGAAAGATGATCTAGAAATTGTCAGTACCTTGGGATCTGCATGCCTTAATGGCAGGTTTCTCGCCTTTGACGATAGGTTGCATCATTGACCTTCAATCAAAGGATTCCGTGACATGTTCGACATCAACACATATATTCACATCTCATGGATTGTACTGAGTACTTTGAGAGCCATTGACATTACTGGTGGTTTCTCTCACACTTGTTAACAATTTAGATCATTGACTGGTAATCAAGTGGTTTCTACCATGTTTGACTTCAACACATTCATTCGCATGGATAGAATCGTACTGTTTCGGGAAATAGAAATGAAGACCCTGGATCTAGTTTCCGCCATCCAGGCTATGAGGAATTTTGTATTCATTATACTGTGGAATATTCATAAACAGATGGCTGCGTCCATACTGTGTCTACATGTGTCTATACTTGTGATGTATTACAAGATCATTCCTATATTAGAGCAGTAGTTAGTTTTCTAGTCAGTTTTGATCTGAGTATGGGAATGCCTACCTCAGTGATGATATGATCTCATATATATATTTTGCATTGAATGTTTTTACAAGTTCCAACCGGGCTCTCCACAAGATGATCCTCGAAAAGATAAAGTACTTCACTCTTCCTAAATGATAAATGAAATCCTCATCTACTACAGACTTCGCACTTTAGGGGGCAATCTGTTACACAAAAATATTGTCACCATGACTATTTACAGTCAGTATGGGTCTATCATCACTTATACTGTCCTCCTAAGCAAGTCTCAGACCTCAGCTCTTCATGTCAAGCTTTGAAAATGAGAGAAAGACATTAAAAATCAACAAAGATCTGGTTCTGCACTTTCTCTCACTATTGCCTGTGGTCCCGCACCCCTGTTCACATTACTTGTGGACCTGCCTGCTCTGTCTCTAAAGGAGTGGGTGCGGACCCCTGTGAAAGTCAAAAAGGCACAAGTTTATTCTAAAAAACTCACTTTGGGTTAATTCTAGATGATTCTAGAAGGAATTTTGATATGGATGGTTCGCTCTTAGGTGGTTCATGCATCCCAAAAGAGAAGGAGCTAATCCCTTGATGAGAGGAGCTATCCCTTTGAAGGAGGACTTTATCCCTTTGAAGGAGGACCTAGTAACTTCCCTCCATTGCACTATAAATTAAGGCATTGGGCTGGTTGCTAGGGAGGTTAGAAGCTGACCATTTTTGAGGGTAAATGCTGGTGGAGTTGAGACTTCGTAGTTGAGCTTAAGAGGAGAGATCACATACCTTTTGGCTTCATTGGGAAGAGAGTGAAACTTGTCAAAGTAGAGGAGACTTCTTGTTGGACCCTGGGAGGAGCTTGTACAGCATCAAGGCACAAGTTGTAAAGTTCTTCTTTGATTTGAATTAATACAATCAGATTCATTTTTCTCAACAAATTGTCTTATGTCATTTGTTTCATGAATTCCTTGATCATCATGATAAGTATGCTTTATGATATTGGCTTTTCAGGTGCTATTTAATTTGTTTGCTTGTTTGTGTTTGCAGATTTGCTACAAGGGAGCTCATTTGGATCAAAGGAGCGAGGTTTCCGAAAACTTGCATTGGACCCAAGGTAGGCCTAAAACACTTGTTTGCCTTTGTTTATAAATTGCATATTTAGAGAAAGATAGTTTTTGATTGGCTTGCTTGTCACTAGATATCTTTAGATACTATGGAGGTCGATCTTGTCCACAAGAACGACTCATTCCGTGTGACACTTTCCCACCAGATTACAGTTTCCCCCCCATTCTAAGTGTAGCTAGCTAAATTTTTGTTTCGTCTTTAGAAATGTTCTAAATATGACAATACACTTCTAACTGCTTAATCCAGTTATCTAGTTTTTGAGGATTCATTTCACCATAATAGATAGGTAACTCAAATTTTACCTCAAGTATCAAAAGAGATGTTTTCTTAGGTTTCTTTTCTGTTTTAGATTCTACACTGGAGAAGAAGAAGAAGAATATGATGATGGAGATGATGAAGGTTGTTACACAGTGATTTGTCACTGCCTTCACCCCAGTCCTTCTACTGTGTCATGTGTCCAGTAAAACATGCTCATATTAAACAAATGCTCTCTTATGTTTCCAATTGACCCTCTTTTCCTAAGTTTTCTGCCTTGTCGCGAGAATACATTTAATACACGCAACGGACCCCTGTCATAAACGGTCCTGTCGCGACCCTGTCATGGGAGTACACCTGTTTCCCATGACGGTCGGATTTGAAGCCCCGGTGTGAGGCTATTAGCTATCTTTAGCAGTGGTCGGTCTACATACATTGCTTCCTAGCGATGTCGGTGCTAAAGCTTAGTTAACGACGAGTGACAATCCAGATTGGGCGAATTCGTTCCAATATTCGACCTTCTGGATGTCTCTAGACCTGGTTGTTGGGTTAGTTTGGGTCACCTTTTCGCCTCTAGGATGGTGGTTCTGCCTCTTGTGCAACCTCCCTTGAGGATAAGCTCCATCTCCCTCATTTCATGGAGACTCCTTCTCCTATAAAATCACTCACCATTGCTATCATCAACTAGTTCCTTAGTTGCTAGTTCTTTTGGTTGTATAGTGCTGCTATTGCTTTTGAGTTTGGTTGAGAGCTTTGGTGTGAGTGTGACAAGCGTGGGATTGCTAAATAGTTTGCAAGAGGTTGTGGAGTTCCCTTAACCTTGTATTAAATCTTGTGAGTGAGAGAGAGATATTGTTGTTTGGGAGACCCATATTTGAGAGTGAATGCTTGAAGAAACATACTGGCTGGACCTTCTGAGAAGGCTTGTGACGTCAAGACTTGGTTGTAAGCTTTGCTCTTGTTTATTATTAATATAGTCAATGATGATTTCCTATGTCTTGTATGTAATTTACTTGATAGCTCATGACTTCTTGACTTTATGAGTAAATAGATCATTGTTGTTTCTTAGTTATGTGCTCTATTGTTTCTTTGTGGTGTTTCAGGTTGATCGCTCATTGAGGAGAAGGAAAGATGGAGCAGCGCAACGGAACTTCATTAGCCACCAGTTTGAGGTAGGCCTCCAACGATGACTATTTAAGGGAATTAATTGTTGTTTTGTCCTTGCTGTGACTAGACCCACTCTAGGGCTAGAGGGGTTGCCTCTGTCCGCAGAGGGAACACTTTCTTGCATCACAAGTTGGCAACTCTGCTGGGGAGTCCTTTGCATGTTTCTTCTCTTGTTTGCTCTTGTTTTGGTTTTTATTTGGTGTCTCTTGAATTTTGGGGTAAACTATCGGTCTTTTGGGTTACCTGGGTAAATCTGGGAAATCCCTTTATTATTTGGAGGATTGACTGGTTTTTGTTTGGGAGTTTTTGGTTTATCTTTCATTGATTTTATGATCGTCACTGAAAATAGTTTAACAGTCGCACCGACGTCGCTTTGTCTCTATTGTAAAGTTTTGTGCATCGCTGAATCATGTTGTACATTCGCGACGATCCTAGAAATTGGCCCATCGCGGAAGAGATGTGTACTCTCGCGACGACGTCACTCTGCTGCTACAGATAGTGGTTGATCGTCCCTAGTTGCTGGTGTTATGCCCGTGACGATTCTTGTAGAGTTGTTTTTTTCAATTCTGCCTCCTAAAATGACCAGTCCTGTTGATCCCATGTTTTCTTTCTTTTTCCCATTAGCTTGTTTTTTATTACCTATGGTTAAGGTACTCTCTCTTTGGTTTTATTGAATGGATCTTTCATTTTTGGCTTTGTGACCTAGATTGTTCTTTAAAATTCTTGAATTACTTGGCTTGGTTGCTTGCTTGCCCAAGGTTCATCTACAACCTTCTTGTCGATTTGTTTGAGCCTTCTCCATTGCTTGTTTCTTTCTGGTTGATTTTTAGTGACAATTATTGAACCAATCCTTGGTATTGATTCAATTTCTTTTCACTATCGAACATAGATCACAATTGTTTGGATCGACTGGTTTTCACACTTGCTTGTTTGTTTCTTTTAAATTCAAAACAATCAGAATCAAAAGACTACATTCATTTAATATATGAAAGTGAAAGTGTATTTTCATTTCGAGTTTGCACATTGGAAAGCAAATGATAGAATCTATCATCAGTAGTATCCATGCACTGTAGGGTTGATGTGTTTATGCATTATGTCTCTTCACTTATCTTGGTTTTCTTGGTTTGGGAATGATCTCTCTACCCTCCTATAGGTAGCTGTTCATTGAAGTAAAAGATGCTTTACTCATTCTTGCTGCATCCTAGGTTTTTGTATACATACGGTAAGGCCTGGAAACTGAAATATAATTCAAGATCAACTCTAAAATGAACTGAACAAACTTAACAACGCATTGGAACATAACGCACATTATTTAGAGGTCTAGGCTAGAGACGTGCTCTGGCGTCGTTAAACCTAGTCACTATTGTTTTCACTCAAGGTTGGGTGATTCCTCCTTCTGTGACTCAATAGCGGTCTAGTACAGAATTGTGCTCCCAGTACCATTGAGTATATGTTGGGAGACCCCACTAGGTTATCATCCTATATCCCTAGGAAGCCATGTCTATCACCTTGCAAACTGTAATGCACCGAACACAACATTCGGGAAGATTGACTGCCGTACGGAAAGTCCTTGGTTTTCATATGATCGCCAAGGTGTATATGCAGTTTTACGGGTTGTTTGGTAAACCTTTTGCCTAGTTTCTCCAGAGCAGTCACTTTCATTCCTTTTCGGACTCCTTAAAAGAAAAGGTCCATCTGAGCACTTGTCCTTTCAGGCTCATTAAACCTCGAAAGAGATAGAGTCACCTTTTCGTCCTTTTCTCAACTCTTGAAACATGAAAAGGCCAAGTTTTGTTCATGCGTCATAAAATTCACTGCCCACGAAATATTCCTGGTAACAGTTCAGGTTCTTGATTAAAGTGCAAGTGTTTTTCAGGCTCGTTCTTGATGGCAATGTTCCCCGAGTCTACCAGCCAAGGTCTTCCCCCAGATGGGAATCCTGGTCCGTTTCCATGTTTTTGAAATGTCGGTGCTCTCTATATGGCAACATTGTCCTTGCCTGGGTTAACCATCGGTTTGCCCGTTTGGTTATTTTCAACCTCGATGGTCCCAAATGTCATGACTCCTGTTCCACCGTCTCCTTCATTTGAATCATGACACGATGATTCCAAGGTTGAGCCTACGCCTTCTTCCCCTGTTTCTTCCTCCTCCTCTCCTCCTTCGCCTGGTGAAAGTTCTACATCTAGTAACCGGGAGGATAAGAAGAAGAAGAGGAAGACAAAGAAGAAGAAGAAGTTGGATAAGCGTCTGGCCACCCGTCCAGCTCATGTCCCAAGTACGTCACCAGTCGTGACACCTTCTTCTCCTCTGCGAAAGGTTAAGTTTCCTTGTAAATTGTGCAAGGATGACCATCTTCTTCGTGATTGTCCTGCTATTCTGAGGATATTAGAAGTTTGTTCTCACGATCTGGCTCATCCCTCATCATCCTTTGAAGCTCATGACGATGCTACCCTGTCGACTGTCAGTGGTAAGAATAAAGGGAAGATTCGATTCCCCTGTAGACTGTGTGAAGGCAACCATCCCCTTCACCTTTGTCCTTTCATGGATAAAGCTTCCGTCGTTTTGGAAAGTCTTACAGCTTCTTCACCCCGACTTCCTGTTGGTTATCAGAGGCTCTCTTTAGACCCTCTCCCAGTTTACAAAGAGATTAACTTAGATTCTTCTCTTGTCCACCCTTCTCTTCCCGAACCTGGCTGTGCTCACCCTGTTCCTGACCAACCATTGGTCAAAATGAGTGTCAACTTCGATTCACCACCTGTTGATCACTCTGTTCTGAAAGAACATCATGATCACACTACTCATGTTCTTCTCGTCTCGGCAGATTCTCCTAAGTCCGAGACCGATCCTCCTATGCTAGCCGATTCAGAGGGTCCTTCTTTGGTTCCTGTAGAGCATGGGGGGAATTATATGATACCCCCACCAAGTAGTTCAGTCATTTTCTTTGACTTGAGTCATTTGACTGCATTTCGCCTTCCATCCTACATGCCTTTCCAGATTACTGTACATGCCTATAATAAGGCAGTACCTGACACTGTCTTGGATGAGGGTGCATCGTGTAGCCTCATGCCTTTCATTACATGGCAAGCTTTGGGCTCCCCACAGCTTGTGCTGGTCACGCAGAATCTGTTGGCGTTTGACGGAGAAACTAGTCACCCTTTAGGGACCCTCCCAAAGTTTCCTGTTACTTTGGGGGGCAAAACCATCTATATAGATGTCATGGTTGTCCAAGGTGCTTTAGATTTCAGTCTTCTCCTTGGGCGTGACTATGTTTATGCCATCGGGGCCCTCGTCTCTTCACTTTTATGTGTGGTTAGTTTTCCACACAATGGAAGAATGGTGACCATAGATCAATTATCGTTCTTTAGTCCCCCGGTGCCTCCTGCGCAGCTGTCATCCCCTCTTGGTTCTCATTCGCAAGCAGTACCTTCCTTGCCACATGTCAATTATGTGGCTACCCATTCCATCTCCGCCTCTGCTGATGATCATGCATATGGTCTTCTATATCATGTATTGGGAGCATTGGAACTCGATCTGTCATTGGTGTCTAATGATATGTGTTCCTCCCAGAGCATATTTCTTCCATCCTATGAAGATCTCTTGGGAGCCATGTTCTCATATGGCCCATGAACAGGGTTGTGAGGATAGTTTGTTCCTGTGTCAACCTCGTTAAAAAATGAAACAAGGAGTTTTGAGGAAAGTTCTTGATCTTATGTCAACCTCGTTAAAAAATGAAACAAGGGTTATGAGGATAGTTTATTTATTGTGTCAACCTCATTAAAACATGAAACACCTCCCTTTCCAAATCGAGTCTTTGGTTGAGATCTCATAAAATCCACGTCGAGTCTTTCCAAGATCTCGAAAGTGAACCTTCATTTCATCCACCTCATTGAATGCAATGAAGCTTGGGGGGCATGTACCTCGATTTCCGTGATTATGCTGGGGGCATGCGAACTCATAACAAGCATAGTTTTTCATTTCAAGCTTGTGTAAACATGAAACCGAATCCAAGCAGAGTTCTCTATGGTTCAAGCTTGTGTAAAAATGAACCCATACCTGATTTACATCTCGTGATTGCCATTTTTATCCACTAAATTCTACTAGATGAGCCTTGGTTGTTTCATTCCATTGCCACCATCTCTTTGGCTGATCATATGCTTTCACTTCGTTGTTCTTTGTTTCCTGAGGAACAACAGTGATGAATGGTTTTATTAGCCAGTCTCTTGACCGTTATGTGTTTTGAGCAGTTCCACCATTGCTGAAACCAGTTGCTACCCTTTATACCACTCGTTCCTCTAGGACGAGTCACCTTTAGGCTCTTTTCTGACTCGTAAAATATGAAAAGATTGCCGAGTATTTTCCCCTTTTGACTCGTTAAAGAGAATAAAAATGGAGGTATGCTTTCAGCTCTTTTCTGACCGTATAAACATGAAAAGATCGTCAGACTTTTGCCGTTTCGAGTTGGATATTGGTTACGAAATGATGTGTCTTCGATCGCTTTTCTATTTTTTCGTATCGAGGCCACTAATTACGAAAAGTACTCCTTGATCGTAATGGTCAAGCGGTTCTCTCAAGTATTATTTTATACTTTTTCGGGCTCGACGGACACAAATTTATGAAAAAGGACCCCCCTGGAGTTCTCTTTTCTGTGTCTTTCTCAAACTCTCTAATCATGAAAAAGATTCCGACTTTTCCCTATGTTAGACTCATTAAACCCTGACGACATTGGACTCGTCACCATGAGACTCGAGCTTCTCCTCCCTAGGGCTCGTTAAACTATCACTAGGTTGGATTCGTCCGAAGGACGAACTTATATTACAAGCATATGCTATCCCCTTCAAGCTTGTTTCCAAAAATAATTGGGGTACTCGCCAGCAATGGTGGGGGAAAATTTGGGAATCATCATTGGTTACCTGCGGCAGCTAGTCACTCTTGAACATCGACACTTTTGCTTCTTGTCGGGTTGGGATATCCACACATCGTCATTTGGCCTTCCAGGGTTTTTGGGTTGCCATTTTTCCTCATTCCATCTGATCCATGTTGTCTCCATCGAGCCTCTGATCCTTTGGTACCAAAATGCTGCCACATTCTGGAGTCGTATCGCCAATATGTTCAAGAGTATAATCCTTCTGCAGTTCACACCCTTACCTCTTCCTCTGATACTCTGTTTCACCATCTACCATTTGTTCCTTGTCTCATGTCGTTGATGGGGGAAACATTATGGTCCTCCTACGACGGATTGTCTCCTGTCAACGCCAACTCATTATCCAGGAGATTGGTATAGAGATCCCTTTCAGTACCTTGGAGCTTGCATGCCTCAATGGCAAGTTCTTCACACCTGACGATGGAATTTCATCATTGGTCTTCGATTGGGTGATTCCATGAGTGTTCGACTTCAGCTCATTTTTTCACACTTAATGGATTGTATTGGATAGTACCTTGAAAGCCATTGGCATTATTGGTGGTTTCTCTCACGCTTGTTAACGGTTTTCATCATTGACCAGTAATCAAGCGACTTTCTATCATGCTCAACCTCAGCACATCTATTCGCATGCTAGAATTTGTACTATGATTGGCTGGGTTTCAAGACCCCGAACTAAGATTACATTTGTTCAGGTTGCGTGGATTGGTTCATGATCACATACATGACTTTGTGATGGATGGCTGCGACCATACCTGAGTCTTCATGGATGGCTTCAACCATACCTTTATCATTATCATGGTCTTATCAGCTGGGTGGTTGCCTCCATACCACAGACCAAATTTGTATGTCTTTTGGATGGCTGCGCCCATGCCTAGACTATATGTATTTCACTATTAGAGATATCGGTTGTACTTGCGCCTGCAGGTTCTTCCAGGTGGTATTCCAGTTCAGATAGTTTCGTAAAGCATTTCACCCCTCCCACTCTCTCGGGCTTCATACTTTAGGGGGCATCTGTTACACAGTAATTTGTCACTACCTTCACCTCAGTCCTTCTACTATGTCATGTGTCTAGTAAAACATGCTCATATTAAAAAATGCTCTCTTATGTTTCCAATTGACCCTCTTTTCCTAAGTTTTTTGCCTCGTCGCGAGAATACATTTAATACACGTGATGGACCCCTGTCATAAACGGTCCTGTCAGGACCCCAGCGCAGGAGTACACCTGTTTCCCGCGACAGTCGGATTTCAAGCCCCGGTGCGAGGCTATTAGCTATATTTAGCAATGGTCGGTTTGCATACATTGCTTCCTAGCGATGTTGGTGATAAAGCTTAGTTAACGACCAGCGACGATCCAGATTGGGTGAATTCATTCCAATAGTCGGCCTTTTGGATGTCTCTAGACCTGGTTGTTGGGTCAATTTGGGTCACCTTTCCACCTCTTGTGCAACCTCCCTTGAGGATAATCTCCCTCTCCCTCATTTCATGGAGACTCCTTCTCCTATAAAATCACTCACCATTGCTATCATCAGTAGTTCCTTAGTTGCTAGTTCTTTTGGTTGTATAGTGTTGCTGTTGCTTTTGATTTTGGTAGATAGCTTTGGTGTGAGTGTGATAAGTGTGGCATTGCTAAATAGTTTGCAAGAGGTTGTGGAGTGCCCTTAACCTTGTATTAAAGATTGTGAGTGAGAGAGAGATATTGTTGTTTGGGAGACCCATATTTGAGAGTGAATGCTTGAAGAAACATACTGGCTGGACCCTCCGAGAAGGCTTGTGATGTCAAGACTTGGTTGTAAGATTTGCTCTTGTTTATTATTAATACAATCAATGATGATTTCCTATGTCTTATATGTACTTTACTTGATGGCTCATGACTTCTTGAATTTATGAGTAAATAGATCATTATAGTTTCTCGGTTACGTGCTTTGTTATTTCTTTGTGGTGTTTCAGGTTGATTGCTCATTAAGGAGAAGGAAACGGAAGCTGGAGCAGCACAATGGAACTTCATCAACCACCGGTTTGAGGTAGGCCTCCAACTATGACTATTTAAGGGAATTAATTGTTGTTTTGTCCTTGCTGTGACTAGACCCACTCTAGGGTTAGAGGGGTTGCCTCTGTTCGCAGAGGGAACACTTTCCTGCATCACAGAGGTGAAGGTGGTTTATCAACCTTGCCTTTACCTTTGTCCTTCTTTGATGTCTTTGAAGAAGAGGATGCATCTCTCGCCTTCTTGTCTTTGTAGAGTTCTCCCAACATCTGTTGCATAGTCAAGAATGCTTGCTGAAACTGTTCATCGCTCATCTTAGTTTCTGGTGTTTCACCTGCATTAGATCTTATCATGGTCGACTTATGAATGACTCTCCACTTTCCAATCTCTGTATCAATTTGCTCAAGGATTCCTTCTCCATGTTGCGACTTTGACCTGGTTAACATTCAATGGAAAATTATACAAACACAACCTACTCTGAGACCAAATTATATGATCTGAAATGATCATATGTTAAAACTGAAGTAGAATTGATTATGCTAACAATGAAATGAATGTTAACTTAAAGTGAGGTTGATTACACAAACATTTGACCTAATTGAATGTGAACGCAGACACCTCTGGTTACTGTCATAAGAAATCTATTTGAACCAGCTTTCCAACACCTATCACGGTTTCTAATTCTGACTCCATATGCTCCTGTTACACTGAAAAAAAAATCGACTATAACCTCCAGAACCTGCATACAAAACCCAAAACCACTCTCCTTCAATGAGAAAAAACACAACCTTTTATAACCTTGCAGATTCACTCTAAATTCTTCATCCAAGTTTTGGGAATGAACTTCTTCTAATTTTGGTTTATAAGGTTTGGTCTAGTTGTGATTTTCCACCTTAGGGTTCATATGCATGGTAGTTGAATTAATATAGGTCGAAACTTCAACAAAACCCCAAAATAAAACTTTATATTAAAACATAATTGTTTGCGGCTCGCTGACCGGGCGGAGGAGTGCTAACAATGCATGTGAACACCATTAGTACCCCGCAGTTATAGCCCGGTGGTTCTGGCTAACAGTCAGCCATGTCAACACATGTGACTGACTCCCAACGGTCTCGGCTGACGACGCAGCTTACCCCTGGCAGTTGTGGTGCGAATTCCCAATGGTTAACATAACCCGACAGCTTACCTCTGGCTGTTCACATGGCGTGCGGTCCCGCTGCGGTTAATCTCTGATGCTAACCCGACAACTATCAAACTCCGCTATGGTTTAGACCCTGATGCCTACTCACATGTCTACTATCCCCGCGCGGTTTAGGCCAGTGGTCAGGGGACTGTTATAATGTATTTTGCAATGTTTTACAATAGGTCGAGAGGGGTATAATCATAAGTTTTATGTGTTTCTTCTTTGAATTGTTTTGATACATAGTGTTGTAATATAACATGTTCCATTAGGTTTTTGTAACTTAGGTTTAGGTATAGGTTAATGGGTTTAGAACTTAGATTTTACAATTAATGCATGGTTAGGGTTTAGGATTAGTTTTGGATTAGGTTTATTTTTAAAAATAACCCATTTACAACTAAATGTCACAAAACGGCGTTAGCAACAAACGTCGCATGACGAAAAACCCGTCGACAACCAAATCCTGCAAAGTGGATGACAACCACATGTCAACAACCCAAATCTTACGAGACTGGATAAAAACACATTTCGATGACCAAATCCTGTTGGAATTGACGAAAACCACATGCCGACAACCAGGTACAAAACCATATCACCATGAAAACCATTGACATCACCTGAACAACCTGAACCATAAACAACACTGTCGAAACTAAATGACATCGGACTGAATTGCTAACGATGACACTGAACCTGTGTAACTGATCTGACGAGATCCTCCTGGATCATTTTGAATGTATTTATAAATTTATAGCTTGTTTTTTTAGCAGTTTCATAAACATTTAACCTATTTATTATATTTTATTATTTTTAGTGTCATTATATTTTACTATATTATTTATTTTTAATAATTTTAAATTATTTGTTTCATAATGATTAGAAAATTTAGATTTAATTGAATAACTATTATTTTCATTAATTGAGATAAGAGAACTATTATGGTAGAGATGTTTCAATGTCATGTAAATATTTTGACTTAGTTAAAATTTTTTTTTTTTAATAATTAATTATTAATACAACTTTTTTCATTTAATCAAATTACATAAAACTAAAAATAAAATAAAATTAACATAAAATTAATAATTATAATTATAATTAGTTATAATTAATATTTAAACTAGTCTAGATCAATATTAACTTTGGATCTATCAACCATTCACAGGGATCAAATTTCTTGATATGCAAACTTATTTCAGAGAGAAGAGATTTGATTCCTCTAAACCCTTGGTAGATCTCAAATTAATATTAGCACAATGTGTTGATTTTGTAAAATAATTATATCAATAATAAAGAATAATATTAATTGATAACTTGTTGATTTTGTAAAAACTTATATCAATAATAAAGAATAATATTAAGTGATATATGACTTTGAAAAAAGGTTAATAAATTAGGCACTATAATAAAGTCTTTAAATAACAAAGACAAAACATCTAATATTTATTTCTTAATATTTTTTATGGTGTAGTCTAATTTATAGATTAAATGGCCTTTTTCACTACATTTTTCTGGTTGATTTTAATCAAAACAGAGATTTTAAAAAACTTGAGTTTAAATTGTTTAATTTGCATAATTTCAGTGACCGGGGGTTTTCACAGTGATGAATCCATTTATGCATTAAAAAATAAACAACAAATTTTGAAATGGTATTGCCGTATTTTAGTGAATTCCGCTGAAAATGACTATTTCTTCTATTAGTTAGACTACACCTTTTTTTATTACAATCTGAAAAAAATATACTTTCAAGAATTTTAAAAGAATTACATTATTCCTAGCCTCGATGGACAATTTACGCCATTTTTTTTTAAAGAATTACATTATTCCTGACTTCAATATACATTATTCCTTACCTCAATGTACAATTTAGGCTTCCAATTGCCATATTATCTATAAGTTAGACTACACCTTTTTTTTATTACAATCTGAAAAAAATATACTTTCAAGAATTTTAAAAGAATTACATTATTCCTAGCCTCGATGTACAATTTACACCAATTTTTTTAAAGAATTACATTATTCCTAACCTCAATGTACAATTTAGGCTCCCAATTGCCATATTCGTCTTCCATGTCACATTAATCCTCAAAACTCAAAATGACTAAAAATAACAACAAATTCTAGGCATAAATACATCGAAGCTTAGAATCTGAAAAAAAATCACATCAACACCAATACTGATCTGTTTCCCAATTCCTTTCTCTACAATGCCCATATGAGAAGGATATGATGCTGCTAATGGCATATTTGAGAACAACCATCAAGATAGCTAAACCAAATGAAACCTATTATCAAGTTAGATACTAGCACAACCAAATGAAACCTAGTAACCAATTCCATTCCAATCCCTTAACTCATATTAAAATAATAATAATATTTAAAATAAATATATTATTTTTTGATTTGAAACTGAAAATTTATTGAAATATTATTAATATTATTAATTAGATTATATATTAAACCAAAAACATTTTCTAATATTAAATCTTATTCATTCAATTAATATTAAATCCTATCCATTCAATTATCAAAAAATCAAAATTCTTTATACCCAATTAATTATGTTACCTGGAAATATAGTTTTATCGTTGATTATAAATTCTTTATACCCAATTCCAATATAGACCACTCCTACCGCATAATTATGTTACCTGGAAATATAGTTTTACCGTTGATTATAACACTTTTTGAGAATTAATAGACTTACTTCACTGATTCACAATTAACCCCTCAACTTTTGAGACGGTTCCGGTTCTACAACCGACTTAGTAATCCAAATCTCCAGACAAATTAAGATGAGGAAATTGGTGCGATGGAACCATTTGGTCGGTGAGTGATAGAGACTCTTTCATCGTGAGAGTAGCAACCCACGAAAGAGCTGTCACATCACATAAATTGAGTGAGAATTGGTCAAATCCTGGATCACATAAATTTCTGAAACTTTACGGCTTGAACTTAAATTTCCAAAAATTTGCACGGGAATTCATCAAAATTATGCCGGAAACTGTTTATACTACCCTGGTTGGATAGTCCATCCAAGTGGGACATGACAAATGTGTATAGATTTCCTTTCCTTTTCAGCAGCTCTGTGATGTTGAAGTCTCCTGCTCCTCCTTTCCAAAGGTTCCTCACAGATTCGACATGTGTCTACTTGAAAACAGAGGACCGATAAATAATACAAGTATCCGCCGGACTTATAGTGACATGTTTCCCACTTGAAAGTGGAGGACCTGCACCTATTATAACCGATAAGACCAGCCATCCTTTTTTAGATTTAAAATATGGTTCTCAAAATGGATTAATGTTGATCCAAAAATCTCAGCGTTGAATGAGAGATTAAAAACCGTTGAAGTATGTAAATTTATAGAATTGTAAAGTACTTGTTGAGAAATATAAGGGTAATTAGATTAGGTGATTCTTCTTGATTTGATAACCGTTTGTGATTTATTTTATTTAATTTGATTAGTTTTACTTGATTATTATTATGTTTTTATTATTAAATAATTAAGAGGACACAAAAGGTAGGCTGTAAGTTAGGTAGAGGAAAGTCTATAAGATTTTTTTTTTCCTTATAGAATTTCAAGTGATGAATTTCTAGACCTAAGATCTTTGTGAAAGACCTTTCTAGGACCAAATCAAATTTCTTCTTGAAGAACTTCTTTCTCACAAAGTAAACCCAAGTCAAACTTACCTTACGACAACTGCAACTTCTCCTTTGATCAAGATTTCAGGTTTACAACTTAAGACTGCAATTTTGACCTACAATTTTCGGCTACTATAGAAAACCTAGCTTGTATGTGTGGATGGAATATGGTAAATTATGTCTTCTTTCTCCTCCGCTTGGGGATCTTATTCTTCCTTAACGATTCGACTTGCAAAATTCTCCTTTTAGATACCTAATTTCAGCCTTTCAATGTGACTATAAATTTCGATCTAGATGCAGTAGGATGATGTTGAAGATCTTGCACGTGTGAAGAGATATAACCCAAAACAGATCCAAAATTTTGTTTTTCTTCTCCTAGTTTCTTTTCCTCTATCTTGCTCTTCTTTTGGTCTTCTTCCTTGCCTTGATCGAACTTCTTGAGAGTTGAATGGATGTCCTTTAAGTGAGGTCGATGTCTCTTATATATAGGCTTCTTTTTAGGTCGAATAATTGCTAGGAGGCTGACTTGTTGACTCATGAAGGCCGACTTGTTCTTTGGATGATGACAAGGCCTCAAAGGGTCTATATGACACTTTTGACTTCACATAGATTTTCTTTGACTTGATACAATAAACCCAAAAGGGTCTTCATACATGACAATGACTCAATTGACTTGCTGACTCAATGACAAGCCCTAGAAGCACTCAATGGGTGCTTGACCTATAAATAAAATTACCTTGAGCATTAAACATATGTATCAAGAATGTCAATAACAATTTTTTTTTCTCTTTACATCAAATACATAAAATCATGATTACATATGTCATTATGAAGACCGAACCTAGTTACATATTTCAACACCCCCTCTTAACTAGGGAGGTATTCATAATCTATACAAGGTACTTGGACATTCTCATATTGAATAATTCTCATAAGAAGATTCATATTGGTAAGCTATTATTTCAGCTTATCTCATTTCCTCTTATCATACCAACCAACATTGTCACATAACAAGGCCTTGACTAATAACTCTATCTCTCCACACGATCATAGCACAATATTGGTGACACAATGACTAATAGACACCATCATCTTTGTTTCTTTAGGAACATACCCCATTTGGATGTTCACAAGGTATGTCCTTTTAGGACTATTCATGTCTTGGAATAACACATCCTCAAGGAATTTCCTCTTTGACTACTCTTACCTATTGGATGCCCTACCACATCCTCAAAGAGTATTGGAATTCAGATGCTTACCCAATCCTCCATTCTTACTTCATAACATTAAGACAAGAATGATGTGTCTATCTCTCCATCTCAATTAGGGAGGATATACTCATTCCTATAAAAGGAATATACCCAAGCTCCTTCTTACTAGAAACTTGCCCAAGTTCCCTCTTAACTAGGGACTTGTTTCCAACATCAACTATTAGCTCTTTGGTGGATATCATGACACTATCAGTTGCTAGTAGGGCTCCTCCTTTTGATTTCATGAACCTAAACTTCTTCATCATGGAGCCTTCATCTTCTAAATCTTCTATGTAAGGCATCGACCATCTTCTTCATCACTTTCCTTTAACGAACCATAGTGTTGATCAATAGTCATCTCATCCTTCTCTTCATCGGAAAGTGATATTCTAGTTCACATATGTTTATCCTTCATACAACTACCTTTTCCAAGTCATGTTTCTTTCAGGATCTTCCATCCAATCTCATGAGTACTAGTTGTAGGTGACATCTGCAATTCTCTTTCTGTAACCCTGTTTCAACCCAACCAGATGATTTTCTCAAAATTTAAAATGAATAGTAAATCAAAGTTACCTTTTTATGATGGCCTTTCATCACGACATCAACTTCTAAAATCAACATCCCGCACATGTATGAATCCATCTCCAAAACATACATTACCAAGGTTCTTCTTTTTCTAGCACACATATCAGGGTCTTCATACCTTTTTCATGGAGATGTCATGACAACCTTTCTAATCAATATCAAATGTTGATTCCTTATCTTATCTTACAGATGCATCTTCCCACAAACTCTTCTTTCATTTTCTTCACATATTGCTTCCTCAGGATCTTCATAGTTCCTTTATCATAGGAACCATAATTTCCAATCGCCTCTAGTTTTTCGTGAGGTCATATTATGTTGATTTCATCTTGTCAATATGTAGAAGAGTTCAAGACACATTGTTTACTTGCCTTCATGAATCATTCTAATGGAAGAGATCCTTCTTATTTGATCATGCTCATGAGATAGATCATTCAACCATTCTATCTACAAACATATGATGACATGACTTTATCTATCAAATATATACATACCTTTTTCTTCTTTTGGTCATCTAGACTTCCTTCTAGTAGCTTCCTTTTCTCACTTGAAGATGAAAGTACTTCAACCAACTCAACATGTTGCACATCTTCATGATCATACCTTACCAGTGGATCCCATACAAGGTGGAATGTCGACTATATATGAGGCATTTGCTTCTTCTAAGTAGAGGTGAACCTTCTTATGAAGATTCTAGTGGAGGATCTTGATTATCGTCATTCCGAAAATGCTCCTTTCTAGTAATGATGATGTATGATGATGTCTTTTATCTTTTATCTTGCTAGACGGATTTGTCCAACCATATGTACTACTATTCTGGTTGTCTTTTCATGATTTCAATGAATATACCATTAGCTACTTCCTTTTTATCATGATGATTGCTTTATATAAACTTCAAGTTCAGCTATATCATGCTTCTATGATGATGTCATGTCTATATCATCTAAAATGAATCCTATCATACTTGTGATGCTTTCCATCATGACTACTATCTTCTTATAGACAAAGTGAAGGAGGTTATTTAAGTCATAATAAAGGTCTTTCAATTCCTCCTCCTTTGACTTCTTCTTTTCAAGTTCTTCCACTTCTTCGGTGATATGGGCTTCATTTCTATCTTTTATTTTTTTGTTGTCCCTTTTGAGTTTAGGACATTTCCTCTTAAACTACCCATATTCATTACATTCATAGCATTGGATCGTTGACATGTCAAGCTTCTTTTTCTGAGGATCAAACTTTCCTTTCTTTCTAGCCATAATTGCATATGCTTGAGTTTGTTCACTTGATCCGACCTCACCTTTTGCCTTCAATCTAGTTTCTTCAATCTTACATAATGACCAAAGTTCATTGAATAAAGTGCCTTCCTTCTTTTCATAGATACTTGATACAAAGTTTCCCCATTCATCAGGTAGTGCATTGAGCACAACGGTGGTCATTTCTTTATGAGGCATTATTTCTCCTAGTTCTTGTAGTTGATCTCTTATATGAGATACCCTCATAAGGTATGAGGCTACCCATTCTTCCTTTGATACCTTCATTTTGTACAATTCGGTTCTCAATGATATGACTTCTCCTGTGGTGCTTATAGAAAACAATTCTACCAAATTTTCATAGATGTCTTTTGATTTCTCCAACTTTGCAACATAAGGGATGAGGGAATCCTTGATTGATTGTATGAGGATTCTTTGAGCCCTTATTTCCCTTTTCATATACTTTGATATTTTTTGAGATTTCTCTTGAGATGGTTTGGAGATTGAACCTTTAACATATTCAATAAATTCATTCTCTATGAGGATCAAATCTAACCTCTTTTTCCATGCAAGGAAATTTGATGACCCAACCAATTTGTTTCCCTCCTTGTAGAATGAAGTCATGTTGATAGCAGATTCAAACATAAATATAAAATACTTACTTATAAAGTGTAGATGCTCCTTTTGAAGATGATATCTTCAACTTGATGCCTTCTTGATGAACGGTTGTAATCAAAGGTCCCTTATTGATGATGATGATTTCCTAAAGATGTCTTCCTGTAGAAAATTTGTATGTAGGTTAACCCGATAATGCAATGTAAATCAAAGGAGAATACTATAACCTACTTCTACTATTAATTTGCGGAAGCTTAAAGATCGAGCTGAACAATATAACTAGAAGAAGAAGAATCAATGCACAATATACATGAAAATACTTTGGGGAAAGCCTTAGCAAAAAACCTCACTATATGTATTATCATACCAAGTGGAAATACATAGGAATTATATAAAGCCTTAGCTCTCACAACTAGCCAGCTCTCAGTACAATCCTCATAGATGCTTATAGGGAATCTTGGCTTCTCACCAGCCTTCCTCTCTTTCCTCCAAGCTCCTATTTCCTTTCATTGTTCCTCTGGGATGATTCACCTTCAACCAAGTGGAACACTCTGATCTCACACACTGTCAGAACTGTGCAATCCTCAAGGAATGATCCTTGACTGCATGCATGAGTTTTCTTTATAAGAAAACACATGCAACTGATAGTACACTATCCTTTTCTTTAATCTCAACTGGGTCTTTCTTAGAATAGACATGCATGAGTTTCTAATGAGGGAATCTTCAGTTAACTGGAGTACACTAGTTGAGTGCATGCATTCATCAACTAACTGTTAACTCACCATTAGTTCCTCAATCAGTTTGGAACTAATTTAACTAGACTTAACTCAGTAAACTAAGTTAACTAACTAAAACTCAAATATAACTCAATATTGTCTCCTTAATTTAAGGGATAACTCTTGAATGACTTCAAAAAGACTTCTAACTTGAATTTCTCCAACTAATTAAGTCAAAATAACTTAATTAGTTATTTCCAAGTAGTTGTTATGACTAAATTTGTTTTTAATTCACAATTTAATTCAAGGACAAATTAAATTGGAATATTCTTGTTGCCACATTTCAACACTCCCTCTCAACAAGAAAGGGATTATCTTCCACCCTGATCCTATCTTTATGGAACTCGAATTTACACTTTGACAATGCCTTTGTCAAAATGTTAGCATCTTGCTCCTCTGTCAAAATATACTGTAGCAACATGATCCTCCCATCATCAGTAGCTTGCTTTACCTTGTAAAGCCAACGAGAACTCATAAATGACTTGTTCTTTGGTCTCAGAACCACGTCCCAAACACTGTTACGAACTATGGAGTCATACTCCTCCACCATAGCATCAACCCAAATTAGCTGCTACACTGCTTCCTCAAAGGAAGATGGCTCGGTCTCAACACATTCCCCAGTAAGGGCCATGTATCCAGTGTACCTCTCAGGTGACCTCCTCTGTTTGCGCTGAGAAGATGGTGCTCCCACATTCTCTCTCACATCCTTCAACAATCTGTCAGCTTCTCTTGTGTGCTTTCGTCCATCTCTGGAAGACTCTGCTTGAGTGGATGTCTCCACTCCTAGAACCTCTGCATGCGACTGCTTCGCATCAGTTTGAGGCTCCTCCTCGTTAGGAACCAAAAGTTCTTCCACAACCTGTAGTTGGAGCTCCCTCTGAAGAGAAACTCGCATGGCCTTCTGCTCATCAAACTTGTGATCTCTGCGAACCACTGTCCTCCGACAGGTAGGCAAATACACCCGATAGTTGTGAGGTGTATCACTGTACCCCACAAGTATCCCCAACTCTGTTGTCGGCTCAAGCTTTTTCCATGCACCCTTTGTCACATGGCAATATACCGATGAGCCAAAGATCCTGAAGTGACCCACATCTGGTCTCTTATCGGAGAAAGCTTCCTCTGGTGTCTTCATCCCAAGTATGTGATGCGGGCTTCTATTGTGCAAATAGACTGTTGTGGTGCGTGCCTTAGCCCACAAGTGAAGTGCTAGACCTTGGTCATTTAACATTGCCCATGCTTCCCCTACAATAGTTCTGTTCTTCCTCTTAGCCACCCCATGCTGTTGTGGGTTATGAGGTGCCATCAACTCTCGTTTAATTCCTTCCGTTGCATAGAAGTCCTTAAACTCTTGCGAGGCATATTCTCCACTGTTGTCGCTTCTCAAGGCCTTGATCTTCTTCCTTGACTCTTTCTCGACCAAAGCTTTCAACTCACAAAACTTTATGAAAGTTTGGTCCTTCTTCTGCAAGAAATAAATCCAGCATTACGAGAATAGTCATCAATGAAAATCACATAATACCTTTGCTTCGCTGTGGATGCCGTCGAGAATGGTCCACACACATAAGTATGAACTCACTCTAAGATAGCCTCTGCTCAACTGTCTCGATCATGAAAGGAAGACTTGGTGTACTTTCCCAAGGTACAACCTTTGCATGTGTCAAATTTCTCAAGTTTACCTTTGGGAAGTCCTGTAGATATCTGTTGTATTATCTTCAAAGCCCCATGATGCAAATGGCCCAACTGCTTGTGCCACAACTCGTCAATGTCTTGGCTTTGCACCAATTCTAATTTTGTACTCAATGCTGCACAATCATCTACCTCTAATTTATAGAGATTCTTCACCCGAATCCCTATCCTCTTGGTCTGACCTGTGGCTATGTGTCTTATGAACGCCTTTCCTTTACTCAAGACAACATCGTAGCCATTGTCGTCCAACATCGTGACCGATACCAAGTTCTTCTTCAGTCCAGGTACATACATCACATCTGTCAAGGTGAGAGGAGCTCCATGCTCCCTCTGAAAAGAAACCGTGCACACTCCTGAAACAGTATACCTTCCATTGTCACCCATCTCTATGCGCATATTGAGGTCTTTCTCCTCCAAGGCACTGAATAAATTTTTATCATCGGTCATGTGGAATGAGGCTCCACTGTCAAGATACCAGACACAACCCATCATCGATGACACAATGCATGCGATGAGGGTAAAGTCCATTTCGAACTGAGAGGCTAGTGCCTCACTTTTTGATGCTTCCGAGGATCCCTTCTTGGACTTCTTCGATGAGAAATTAGTTGCATAATGTCCCATATTGTGACAATTAAAGCTTCTTACCTTAGACATGTCACCCTTCTTCCCTCCATGAGAAGAATTCAATTTGAAATGGGAAGCCTTCCCCTTCCCTTTGCTTGCCTTACTTGCTAAGGCCAGATTTTCTTCATCATCATTCTTGGATGAAGAACCATCTCATGTGCTCCTCTTGATCTCCTCCTGCATAAGATCCGACCACAGCCGTTCCCAATCCGACAGTTTCTCCCTTCCATTCACAGAGTCCTGGTAGCCATTCCAACTCTTTGGAAGGCCAAGGAGAGCAAGGCTTACCATATCATCATCGGCAGTAGTTATTCCCACACTGCCAAGCTCATCTCTGCAGGTGGTGAGCTTGTTCAGATATGTGGAAATAGTATTGCCCTTCTCCATCTTGATTCTTCGAATCTTATTCTTGAGCGCAAATTTCCTCTAGCCGCTATTGTTTTGGTAGAGGTCCTTCAATGTATTCCACATTGAAAATGGAGTATCCTTCCCATGGAGACTCGAGACAATATGGTCTCAAACTCCCTCAAGGATGATCCTTCTCGCCTTCGCCACACACTTCTACCAGTCAGCCAACTCTTGTGCATTAGTTGAAGCTGGCTTTGGGATTTCTTGATCAATGAATTCCTTCAAGCCATTGCCTTCTAATATAGCCTCCATTCTATCTTTTCGTACTATGTAATTCGAGCTACCTTCCAAGGCATACTCGAGTCTCAAGCCATAGAACGTCATTGGCCAACCCTGAAGTATGATATGAGTTCGATTTTCACCTACAACCCCGAACTTCAAACTTCGAATTCTCTTCTCAGTATAATGTTCACAACTCCATTACTATGTAGAAAATTTCCACAAATCCAGCTCTGATACCATGTAGAAAATTTGTGTAGGTTAACCTGATAATGCAATATAAATCAAAGCAGAATACTATAACCTAATTCTACTATCAATTTGCGGAAGCTTAAAGATCGAGTTGAACAACCTAACCAAGAAGAAGAAGAATCAATGCACAATACACCTTAAAATACTTTGGGGAAAGCCTCAGCTAAAAACCCCACTATTTGTATTATCATACAAGGTGGAAATACATAGGAATTATATAAAGCCTTAGCTCCCACAGCTAGCTAGCTCTCAGTACAATCCTCACAGATGCTCACAGGCAATCTTAGCTTCTCACCAACCTTCCTCTCCGCCCTCCAAGCTCCTATTTCCTTGCGCTGTTCCTCTAGGATGATTCACCTTCAACCAAGTGGAACACTCTGATCTCACACACTGTCAGAACTGTGCAATCCTCAAGGAATGACCCTTGACTGCATGCATGAGTTTTCTTTATAAGAAAACACATGCAACTAATAGTAGACTGTCCTTGTTTTTAATCTCAACTGGGTCTTTCTCAGAATAGACATGCATGAGTTTCTGATGAGGGAATCTTCAGTTAACTGGAGTACACTAGTTGAGTGCATGCATGCATCAACTAACTGTTAACTCACCATTAGTTCCTCAAATAGTTTGGAACTAATTTAACTAGACTTAACTCAGTAAACTGAGTTAACTAATTACAACTCAAATATAACTCAATATTATCTCCTTAATTTAAGGGATAACTATTGCATGACTTCAGAAAGACTTCTATCTTGAATTTCTCCAACTAATTAAGTCAAAATAACTTAATTAATTATTTCCAAGTAGCTATTAAGACTAAATTCGATTTTAATTCACAATTTAATCCAAGGAAAAATTAAATTGGAATATTCTTGTTGCCACATTTCAACACTTCCTTCTTCAAAGATGACAATGCTTCCTTTTCAAGAGAGGGAGATAGTCTTGATTCCTTTGATGATGACGATAATGCTTCTTTTTGCTTCCTTGGATGATGATTATAGACTATGTCAGCTTTCCCAAGAATGTTTCAAGTGTAGAATCCTTCTTTGAAGGAGATAGGGTTTTTGAGGTCTTCTTCTTCAAAGTGTTGATACTTCTAAGATGATATGTTCCTTGAGATGAGATGGGTAGTCCTGTTTGATGCTCCTTAATTCCTTCCTTCAAGATGATGTGACTTAGTCCTTATTTATGATCTCCTTATGCTTGGCACTTTTGTATCCTTCTTCAATTGGATGATTTTCAAGCCGCCTTTAGATGTAGTCACCTTAGCAATCTAGGGGCAACTATATTAGGTGATTTCTCTTGATTTGATAACTGCTTGTGATGTATTTTTACTTTATTAGTTTCTTCTTTCACTTAATTATTATTATGTTCTTTGTCAAGAATTGCACACGGAAGACGTGAAATGACAAACCAACACAAGAGGAGCTCACAGGTGCGTATCACCAGGAGCTCCTACATGCAAAATGCCATAGAGGCTTCACATTAATCTCCAATAATAAATAGATACAATTTGTTAGGGACAACAAATCATATCCCTGAATAATAGGAACATAATAACTAAGAAAAGAAGAATCACAACTACGTAACAAGAAACACCTATTCTCCATTAATTCTAACACTCCCCCTTAATGGAGAAAGGGTTCTTAAACACACCTAATATGTCCCTAAACAATTCAAACTTTAGTCTTCCCAGAGGCTTAGTAAATATATCAGCCATATTATCACAAGAATTACAATATTCAACACAAATCTCTTTGGACTGCACCTTTTCCCTAACAAAATGAAATTGAGTGTCTATGTGCTTAGTGTTTTTATGAAACACATGATTGTAAGCCAGTTTGATGGAACTTTGATTATCACAATTGATAACCGTAGCTTCTGTCTGTTCTTCCCCTGCATCTTGGAGAAGTCTGCGCAACCAAATTGCCTCACTTGCTGCTGCACACATAGCATGATATTTTTCTTCTGCTGAGGATAAGGCCACAATATGCTACTTCTTGTTGCACCAAGAGATGACCCCGAACCTAACGCTAAAGTCATAACCTGTAATTGATATTCTATCATCTAAATTTCCCACCCAATCAGAGTCTGTATAACCTGTCAAGCTAGCATCAAATGAGTTAGAATACAAAATACCAAAGTCTGAAGTTCCTTGCGGATACCTCAATACTCCTTTTGCTACAATCTAATGGTTCTCATGAGGTCAAGTCATGAACTGACTCAAAACACTTACTCCATAAGCTAGATCTGGTCTCGTTGTAGTCAAATAGATAAGACTACCAACCGACTGTTTGTACAATGTTGCATCTGCATATTTTGAACCATCATCCACCTGAAGTTTGTTGTTCTGTTGTAAAGGCACAAATGCAACCTTGCACTCATCCATTTTGAATTCAGTCAACAAACTCTTGGCATACTTACCCTAGGACACGAAAGTTTGGCTTGAATCTCTCCAAACTTCTAGACCCAAACAGTAATGCATTTCTCCAAGGTCCTTCATCTCAAATTTCTATGATAGCTGTTGCTTGATTTCTTCAATGAGATTGTCTGCACTCCCTGTCATGATCAGATCATCTACATATAGAGAAATCAACACTATCTGCCCCTCATCAGTAAACACAGTATACAAATTAGGATCATTTTTTCTTCGTTTCTAACCATGGATGAGGAAAAATGAATCAATTTTGTCGTACCAGGATCTAGGAGCCTGCTTTAAACCATATAAATCTTTCTTTAATCTACATACTAAGTGCTCTTCTCTCTTCTTAACAAACCCCTCAGGCTGCACTAAGTATACTTCTTCTTTTAAATCACCATTTAAGAAAGCAGATTTAACATCTAATTGATGTATTTTCCAATGATGCTTAGTGGCTAAAGAAATAATCAATCTAATGGTATTTAATTTTTCAACAGGGGAAAATGTTTCCTCAAAATAAATACCTTCTTTATGGAAATACCCCTTTGCAACCAACCTTGCTTTATGCTTATCAATAGACCCATCTGCTTTAAATTTCAACTTAAATAACCATCTGCAACCTATGGGTTGTTTACCATGAGGAAGCTTTACTAGATCCCAAGTATTGTTCTTAATAATAGATTCATATTCCTCCTTCATTGCTTCCTTCCATTCAAAACTCTTACTAGCTTCATAAAAATTAGAAGGTTCTGCAATGTTTAACATACCAGTCATGAGCGCACAATCCCTATATCGAGCTGGTAACTGTTTCGGCCTGCTAGATCTCCTGAGTGGTGGGGTGTCAACTATTCTACTTTGTTCTTCTCTTTGTGGACTGAACTCAATTTCCTCCTCTTTATCCTGCTGTTGTTGTTGACTGATCCATGTTTCAACATCCTCATCTGAAATTAAAGGTACATGCCATTCTTCATTGTTTTGAACAGGATTTCCATCATCAACCTGTTCATGGAATACTATGTCTCTACTAACAAACACCTTGTGAGTAGAAGGATCAAACAATTTATAAGCCTTATACTCACTGCAGTATCCAATGAAGGTACATTTAATGGCCTTTAAATGTAACTTCTTCTTGTTTTCTTTGGGAGCATGCACAAAAGCTTTGCAACCAAATACTCTAAGGTGAATTACTATAGGCTTGAAGCCAAACAACGCTTCAAAAGGAGTTTTATAATCAAGACTTTTAGTGGGACTCCTATTCTTCAAATACACTGCAGTATTGACAGCTTCTGCCCAAAAGCCATTAGTTAGATTCTTACCTTTTAACATACTGTGATCACACTACACCAGTGTTCTGTTTTTCCTCTCAGCTACTCCATTCTGCTGAGGAGTGTAAGGTGTTGTAAATTGCTGTTGCTGTATCCCATGCTCTTTACAGTATTTGTTGAAATCCCCTTTCTTGAATTCTCCGCCTTGATCTAATCGAAGAATCCTGATGAACTTTCCTGTTTGCTTCTCGATCATGTTCCTAAACTGCTTGAAATACTCAAAGGCATGACTCTTCTGTCTAAGAAAATACACCCATGTGAATCTTGTACAATCATCAACAAAGATTAGAAAATAGTAGGCCCCACCTAACGATCTTGTCTGCATAGGGCCACATAAATCAGTGTGTACAAGTTCGAGTGTATCCCTCTGTTTCCTATCTTTAACAGCAGGAAATTCATCTCTATGCTATTTATCGAATGCACATGCTTCACAATCAATATGCAAATTTTTCAAAACAGGAAGACCATCTACCATACCTTTGTTCTGCAACAGAAGAAGGTCACTGAAATTGATGTGCCCAAGTCGTTGATGCCACAAATTTTCAGCAGACTTATCCGATGACATCAATGCTTGCTGTGGCGTACTCTTCACATCCAGTTTGTAGAGTCCTCCTATACAAATACTTGTAGCAATAGGCTTCATCTGGTCCAACAAGTATTTAATAATACAATGAGATTTAAAGAATTCTACCTTGAGATCCTGATCTATAATTTTTGATACAAAAATTAGGTTCTTCTTAATCAGGAACATACCACACATCAAATATATTCCTAATCTTTCCATCAGGCAGAGTAACAAGGAAATCTCCATGTCCCTTGATCTCATACCCTCTATTATCTCCAAGGTATACTTTTACTCTAGTGTTGGATTCTCTAAAATTTCTGAACCATTGCTTTTTACCTGTCATATGTGAGGAGGCTCCAAAATCTATGAACCAAATATCTGATTCATCCTCCTCAGTGGCTAGTGCAGTCTCAGCCATAAATAATTTGACATCCTGGTTCTGATCTGCATCAGCCAGATGACCTGCATGTCTTCTTTGCTTGTACCTCTCCCCATCTACCTTTTTCTTATGGCAAAATTTAGCAATATGGCCTATCTTACCACAATAAAAGCATTTAGGAGTAGAGTCATGTTTATGCGAGGTCATACCTTGTGGTGTCCTTTTTCGTGATGCGCTGCCTTTCCTGTGATCAGCCACTGCTTTCCCCTTTGGCTTGAACTTTGTCATCAATGCAAGATCTGGATTTTGAGGTTTGAGAGACAACCTCCTTTCCTCTTCTTGTAGCAAAATCCCAGTGAGCTCTTCAAAGCCCGAAGGATTTTCTGTTGCATTCAATCCCATTATAAACATCTGATAATCATCCATCATGCTATTCATGGTAATTGTCACCAGATCATCATTCGCCACGGTCTGACTGATATCAATTAGTTTATATTTAACTTCCTTTATCCAGGATATGAATGAAGAAACAGACTCATTCTCCTCCATCTTGATTGAGAGAATCTTCTTCCTGAGGTACAAAGTTCGACTGGTGTTCTTGACCTTGTACATTTCTTTGAGAATCTTCCATATGTCATTCGCTGTTTTGCAATCTTGAATGTGAGGGATGATGCAATCTTTGACTGATAACTTGAGAAGAACCTTCGACTTCATCTCCCTTTTCTCCCAGTCTTGAATTGTTGTATTTGATCCACCAGTTGCAGTAGTCGGCTTGACCTCATCACTGGTGGCAATGCCATAGGCATTCTGTCCCTCAAGCAAAGTCTGGAGCTTAAACTTCCAATTTGTGTAATTGGAACCATCAAGCTTATTACTCTCATTAAGATAAGCATCAGCAATTTGATTATTCATCTTGAATGAATAAAATCTTCAATAATTTAAATAAACCCAGATCTCCTTTAAAAATTGCTGAACCCAAATTATCTTCTCTAAAAATAAAAAATGCCCCCTTAATATCAGAAGAAGAATTCCCTTTAATCAAAGAAGAATTGCTAATTTTTTTTTTTTTTTTATTTAAAACTCTCAAGCCCACTTGATTGTATTTCGTAAAACAAAATTTATGCTAGTCATAATCCAAAATTGGATTGCCTATTATTGTGTAGGCGACAAAATAAAAAAATACTGTCTGTATAGTGCTCGAACTAGAGACTAATAGGTGGCAGCTTCTATGGTCGTTGTAGCTCACAGCGACATCGACAACTCACACTGGCGGATTTCATGGCTCCTTCAACGAGCGTTGTTCCAACTGTTGGTAGTTCCGCATACCAACGACAACCCACTTCCTCTAGATGGTGGTTGTTCTCAGCAAGCAAATGATTAATGTTTTGAAAAGACGTTGCCTATGCTCAATGTTCCATAGCTCCAGCACCTCCACGTAGCCTTGATCTACTTTTGTACCGATCCCAAACAGTAGACAACACACTTCCACAAACAACATATCAATTTTTTCTCATAGACTGTGGGATTAGACCTGTGCTCCACATTCACCGGCTCCTCCATGCGGCAAGGCTAGTGTGAGCTCCTCTCTGCCTCACAGTCTCCCTTAGGCAGGTGCAAGTTCCTCTCAATGGAGTTCTTGCAGCCTTCTGCACACTGCAAAATCCAACACAAAAAAACAAGTCCACGGATTTTCACTGCGCCCACGTAGCTTCCAAGCCACCTACGCAGCCACCACGCAGTCCTCTCTAGTCACGCGCAGCTTCAGCCACCATGGATCCACTCAGCACTTTTACACAACACGGGATCGCGAAGGTCTTCGCCAAAAAACAACACATATCCACGAAGCTATATCAACCACTCGCGCCGATTAATGAACAGGTCGATGAGAAGAAGTATCACAGGGTGGTCATCACACTTTTCCACACAATACTCGTGACGATTTCGCTATAGTCACTCCCTTCACTCAGCCTACAGGATTACCAGTCCTGCAGCTCTGATACTATTTTGGGAATATTTAGTGTTCTTGGACAAACGCCTAACCCTCTATATCTAGTTGCAGGTCTAGAAACAACAGACAAAGTAATCTCAACCTTTCCTATAATCAACAGATAAAACAAGAGAGAAGAGAAACCTAATTGTAGTTTTCGCTAGCTCCTTGTCTCCCTTAACCAATCTTGCTGCTCCTTTCCGTACTTAAATCGCTTGAAAAGTACCTGCACAACTAGAGAAACAAAAACTCATCAAGGAAAATGATAATGATCTATCGCTTATAAATAACATGGAATCAAGAACATGATATACATATGAAAGCATTAACATATAAAACCAGCATAAGGAAAAAGTCTTGAAAACTTTATTAATAAGAGGAAAGATTACAACCCATATGAGCTTGATCCAGCAACACTCTTCCAATTCAAATCCTCTTCACCTCAAGAAAAGCAAGACACTCCAACACTATTACAATGTTTGCACTCAATTCTAATCTCATATCACCAACATCTCCTTACAACTCAATATTTTTCAGCTCCTGATCTCTTAGATGAGTGATCTTTTTATAGGTGAGTGAAGGAGGTTATGCCATCAATGGTGGTAATGAATGCCTTTCTAAATTTAGAAATCAGTTCCATGGAAGAAGGGATAGGGGATTGATGTTTCATAATTCCCTTCCTCATCCAAAAGCAAACTCAAAGGTGTAGGTGGCATTTGAGAAACTTCTAGAGGCTTCCAATGGATAAAGAATCTTCAAACCCTCACGGAAATTTGCTCAAATTTGCTTAGTGCAGGCCAAAGAGGGACCAAGTGCACTGCATAGCACCCTATCAATGTATGGTTTGCATTGCAGCGCACCCTAATGAAGGCCTACCTACACTGATCTTCTTAGAGGCATTTTTTGGATGTTTTCAGTGATGGAACTTCTTGGGAAGTGAGGCATTCTGATGACTACCTTCTTTAGGGCATGTAACAACTGCACTAGGGGTTGATGAGCCCTAATAGTATCGATCTATAATCTGGGGTTGATGTGCCCAAATGGATCTATAACAATTGCCCCCTAAAGTATGAAGTCATAAATATATATATGTCGGGTGAAATGATTTATCATGAGGAGAGGAGGTTTCGAAACGGAAGGTGACCTGCATCAATTATAATACATATATCATGATAATTTGATTTTTCTCATGAACTAGCTGAGGGAGGCATACCCATGCTTAGCTTATAAAATTTCATTACATGTACAAATATAGTCATCTACAGATATAGACCCATGAATGGTTAGCCATGAATGTAAGGCCATTGTACATTTGATTTAGTATTCCTGAATATATCACAGCCCGGATGGATGAAACTAGATCCGGGGTCTTCAATCTCATCCAATCTTTCGCCTAAGTACAAGTCTAACCATGTGAATAGATGTTCTGAAGTCGAACATGGAAAGACATCGTTTGATTACCAACCAATGATGTGAGCCGTTAACAGACGTGAGAGGAATCATTGATAATGATGATGACCCTCAAGGTACTACAGTACATTTCACATGGTGTGAATAAATGATTTGATGTTGAACACCATACAAATTCTTTCGGTCGAAGGCCATTGATGTCAACCTATTGCTGGAAGCGAGAAACCTGCCATTGATGTATGCAAGTTTCAAGGCATTGAAGGGATGTTTCTAAGTCAACCTCTTCAATGATGTGCTGATGTCAAAAATAAGCGATTTGTCACAGGAGGGCCTTGATGTATCCCACATCTACGACACGAAATGAGGTAAATGATTTTGGAGATGAGAATCGACTGACGAAACAAGGTTCAGGAATGGCATTCATGAAAATGAAGGCTTACGGTATTGCAAAGGATGAAGTTTGAACTGAATGACTTCTCTTGAACATATCGAAAAAACTAAGATGAATTGGTAGCATTGACCCAAAACAAAGTAATGGATGGTATGATAGACCAACGGTGTGATAACCATCAAGTTGAATGACCCAACCCACATAGTCACGGTGACAAGGTGAAAGTGTCATGTTCAAGAGTGACTTGCTACCATAACGTTTTCTCAACTTTTTCCCATTTTCCCCAGTCATTGCTAACCAGTACCTGTTTATTTTTTTATCAAGCTTGAGGAGGATAACATATTCTTGTTGTATAATTTCACCCTTCGAGCAAATCCATCTCTATTTGATGCTTTAACGAGTCTAGCGAAGGTGAAACTTGGCCTTGTCTAGATGGACAATTTTGTCGCTATTTGATGTTTTTAACGAGTTTAACGACACCAAAACTTGGTCCTTTTCATGTTTAGAGAGTTTGAAAAAGGAATGAAAAGGAAACTCCATAATTTCTTTTTCTTAAAATAATCTCTCAAGTCCGAAAAAGCGTAAAATAATACAAGAGAGATATCGTTTCCAATCCTTTAACGAGCTGGAATAGACAAGCGCTCGACAATATTTTCATATTTAGAGAGTCTAAAAAGAGTTTAAATATGACTCTATTTTGAGGAATGAGTGGTGTCTAGGGTAGCAACTGGTTCTGGTGATGTTGGAACCTCTCAAAACATGTTGATTTATGTGAAGAGGTTGGCTAATAGGATCACTCATTGCAACTGTTCCTCAAAAAAGGTAAAACAACCAAGTGAAAGCGTATGATCGACCAAAGAGATGGTGGTGATGGAATTAAACAACCAAGGCTCATATTATAGAAAAGGCCGATAGAATGGAAATCACAAGGGTTAAAAATGGAAACGGGTTCATTTTTACACAAGCTTGAACCATAGGGAACTATGATTGGGTTCAGTTTCATGTTTACACAAGCTTGAAACGAAAAAACTATGCTTGGATTCAGTTTCATTTTTACACAAGCTTGAAATGAAAAACTATGCTTGGATTCAGTTTCATTTTTACACAAGCTTAAAATGAAGAACTATGCTTGAGATTGGTTTACATGCCCCCAGCATGATGAAAGGGAGAGTCTCCTGTAACCAGATGGAAGTCATTGTGGTGAAGTAGGATGGTTATCCAACACTTTTTGGCTTTATCCAAATAGGGACAAAGGTGAATGGGGTGATTCCCTTAACATAACCTATAGGGAAACTTAACTTTGACCATTAGGTGCATGCCCCCCAAGCTTCATTACATTCACCTAAGTAGGCTACTAATGACTATCAGGTGGATGGAATGAAGGTTCTTTTTTTGAGATCAAGTGAAAGACTCGACTAGGATTTTACGAGATCTAATCAAAGACTCAACTTGGAACTTTTCTCCAGGGGACCTTGTTTCATTTTTTTAATGAGCTTGACACAAGACAAGGAACTATGCTCAAATTCCTTGTTTCATTTTTTAACAAGCTTGACACAAGAAAATGAACAATGCTCATAGGAGTTGTTTCATTTTTTAACGAGGTTGACATAGTAAAAGAACTATCCTCATGGACCCGTTTCATATTTTTAATGAGGTTGACATAGTAAAAGAACTGTCCTCATACTCCTTGTTTCATTTTTTAACGAGGTTGACACAAGACAAGGAACTATCCTCGAATTCAATCACAACTCATAAGAGGTCATGAAGGAGAGATCTGGTTCCAATGCCCCCAGTACATGATGTACAACATCATTGAATTGATCGTCAGTCGATGTAGGTATGGAACAGGTTGCCACATAATTAACCCATGGCAGGGATGATACCATTGGTACAAAAGGACCATTTAGGGAAGATGGTTGACTAGGAGCCATATTTGGACCGAGAAATGAAAGCTGGTCAACAGTGGCAATTCTAACTTCATGCAGGAAACAAATCACTTGAAAGAGTGTTGAAACAATAGCTCCCATGTCATAAACATAGTCATGCCCAAGAAGTAAAGTGTAATCTAAAGGACCTAGGACTACCATCACGTTCAGATAAATGATTTTTCCTCCCAAAGTAATAGGTAACTGAGGGAGGATCCCTAATGTTCGACTGGTTCCTCTGTTAAAACCCAACAGATTCTGAATAACAAGCACAAGCAGCGGTGAACCAAGCATTTGCCAAGAAGTTGAGGAAAGGATACTCACTGATGCACCTTCATCTATAATAGTGCTAGATACAATCATATTACAAACTTGTACTATGATTTGGAAAGGCACATAAGAAGGAAGGCAGAATCCTTCCAACCGATTCCAATCAAAAGATGTGACTAGACTACTTAGAGGGGGTCTTGTAGAAACAGACAAATTAACCCCTTGAGTTACGAGATCTGGATGATTTTCCTCCTGTCTTGATGGAACAGGAGGATTGCCCCCAAGTTCATTTGAATCTGAAGAAACAAAAAGAATTTGACTAGTATCGTGTTCACTCTCTTCGAAGAAGGTACGATTTGCTAAAGGTGAAATTGGGTCAACTGTTACCTTGACTTATTGATTTGGGTCGGGTATAGACTCAGAGAATTCACTTTCAAAGAGAGTGGGTTTGATCGACGATTGATTTTGGTCAGTTAATTCATCAACTATTGAAGGATTTAGGGAGAGTTTCTTGTAACCAGATGGAAGTCGCTACGGTGAAGCATGACAGTTATCCAACACTCTTTTGACTTCATCCAGATAGGGACAAAAGTGAATGGGATGATTCCTTTCACATAACCTACAGGGAAACTTAACTTTGCCCTTGTTTCCATGAACTTTATTACCACTAGTTGATGGTGTGTCACCAACATGATCTCCAGAAGTTGATGACACAGGATGACATGAACGAGAAGACCATTCTTCTAAGATTTGAGGAATATCAGGACAATTTCAAAGAAGATGGTCTCCCACATAAAGTTTGCATGGATATCAAACTCTGTGATGCTTGACGGGTAGTTTATCATCAGATGTTGCATTCAAATTAATGGTTTCTTGGTTGCCCCTTTGCTAAATTTGCTTCTTCTTATTCTTCTTCCCTTTCTTCTTCTTCTTAGCCACCTGGTTACTAGTACCAGTACTTTCACCAGGCGAAGAGGAAGAAGGGGAGGAAGAAACAAACGAGGAAGAAGGCAAAGGGTCAACTTTAGGATCATCTGGAGGTTGATTTTGTATAGTTGGAGGTTTAGTCGATTGCGGAGAAATCATGACATTTTGAACCAAGGAGGTTGAAAACAACCATACTGGCAAGCCAATGGTAAATCCTGGAAGGGACAATGTATCCATATAAGGAGCACCAATATTTCTGAAAAGAGGAAAAGGACTAGGATTCCCATCAAAAGGAATTACTTGATCGGTGGACTCTAGATTTGTCACCATATGTTTCAACCTAAGATCAACTAAGGAGCAAGCGAGGAGGATGTTATCTGCGGTCAATTAATTTTAATTTTAATCAAAGTAACAAAAGAAAAGAAAAGAGGGATGTTCTAGGCAAAAGGATTACCAAGTAACTGTGAACTACAGAATATCTCCTGGCGAACCAAGAAGTATGAGCAGGCAATCTCCCTGAATGCTGTGTTCGGTGTATCACAGTGTACAAGGCAGCCGACTCGGTTACCTAAGGATGGATAGCAGCCTAGATTTGTCCTCCCATATATACCCGAAAGTACATGGAGGCCCAATCCGTATAAGTGCTGTCTAATGCGAAACCGCACAGTGAGAGCATTCCCATGTAATTTACATACTGTAACATCGCCCTATATACCCGAAGGTACATGGACGAGCTACGACATACTCACGTACGTGGAATGAGGTATCACACTCGGGATGTATTGTAGACAATTTAGCGATAACTGCTTTGTTTTACGACACCGAAACATGTCTCTAGCCTAGACCTCTAAATGTTTTTCGTTAGGTGACAATGCTCCATTAGGTAAATTCAGATAAATTTTAAATTGATCTTCTTAAGAATTTGCCTTTCAAGGTTCACTACGTGATGTATGTTTGTAATTCCTAAAATGCAACTAATATGATAAGCATTCTTTCCATTCAATTTAACAATGAAAATCCTAGCTAGTAGGGATAGAGCAATCAGGTCTTTGAGAAAGAGCAAAGAGCACAACTGATGCGATTTCCCTAGCTATTCCTTTAAAGCAATCACAAACTACAATATTAACGATGTGTTGTGCCCTACAACAACCCCCCATTTCGTATCATCTCTATTCATAACAATCAATTATATGAAATGGGTCCCTTTTAAAAAATTAATTGGTATCAATGAATTTGTTCGAAAAAGGTATGATAATCAAATGTCTTTGTGAATTAAAGCCTTTTTTCGAATAACAATGTTTCCAAAATAAAACAATCTTTGGTTATTGCGATAAAGCGATCGCAAGATCGCATATCGCAATACCAAAAGAAACGCATTTAAATGGCACTTTGGTCTTTGCCGATGCGATATCGCTATCGGCGATCGGCGGTATTCAATGCATACACAAAAAAGAGCACATATCTTATACCCCGATGCGACACTATATCGGCGATCGGCTATCGGCACTGCCTCTTGTGGGAAAACGCTTTAAGTTTTAAACCCCGACCCGATGTGATATTGCTATCGGCCATCGGCAGTATCCCATGCACTCCCATAAGGCACTCACGTCTTTCCTCGATGCGATGCGATATCGCTATCGGAAGTCGGCAAATCTCTTAATATGCATCTGGTAATGTGTTCACACGCTAGCCCGATGCGATATCGCTATCGGCGTTCGCTGGGACTACTTTCAAACGATAATGTAACTCTTTCCCCGATGCGATGCGACATTGTTCATCGGTAATCGGCATTTTCAAAAGGTGATTGCTTTAAGCCTTAAAGTTATATTTAAATCCGGTTGATAAAGCGCAGATTTCAAGATGCCGTTAAAGCAGGGATAAGGTAATGCATGCGTATTTAATAACTTTGCCCCTTCGTTTAAACGAATACTTGCGTCTAAGGCATTATCATATCTGTTGCACGCGTTAGGAGGTCATTCAACCGAATAACAGTGTAATGGTCATTTAATGAGTAGCAGGCCTTAAAAACACCATTAATGCATATGCGATCTCTTACCAGTGATTGGATCCGCAGCCACTTCTTGAAAATTAATATCGCCACGCTTCAAGTGATATATATCTTTCACATTATGCTTTGTCTTCATTATTTCTCGTGTTACGATTTCTCTTGCATTTGTGTAGAGTTCGTTTGTGGAGAAAAGCCTGAATATGATGGGGAAGAAAAATAAGAGGAGCTCTGGTTCCACTACAACACCTGTTGCAGGTCAAGCTGCTACAATTTCGAAGAAAGGCCTAATCTCGGACACTACGTGCGCTGGTCTTGCTAGGACCACATGGCAGGGCACATATAATCTGTTGGAGGCCGAGCAACCACAAGTGACAGTGAGAACGGCTAGTGTTGACGTACTAAGGAAGTCTGATGCAACGCTCAAAGACTTGGCCGACTCCTTTTTACACAGAATAGCGGCCAGAGAGCAGGTGCTCCCTTACACAGATGTGGTGCGCTGGGCAATTGAAGAAATCCCTATCACTGATAGAACTTTCCATACAAGGGACGGAAGGATTTTCGGTTCATTCAAGCCTGATGACCTAAGGCGAATGTATCATCTGCCTGAACCGGAGCTAGTCTACAACAGAGCCTTCGTGGAGAAATTCGCAAAAGAAAATGAATCACCATCTGAACCCCTCCGAGATTGGAGGCAGAACCCAGCCAAGCACAAGCATGAAAGTTCGGGTAAGTACTCCAACGTTTCTTTGGCTTCTCCCTATTGCTATGCGGGGATTATGATGTGTAGATTGTGGGGATTACATGACTCCGTTAATATTGAGATTGACATGGTTCCCTTAATGGAAGCGGCTATCAATAGTATAATTATGGATTGGGCCACTATTCTTTCTGATAAGTTGGTCGTAGCTGTTCGTGAATTTAGACACAAAACTAAAGTCACCGAAAGGAAAATCCCGCCATTTTATTATACCGCTTACATTATGGATACCCTGTGTTTTAATTCTGAGTTTCCTGTCCTCGGTTGGAGATGGACCACCCAAGATCCAACACCCATTCATTTATACCATCAGAAATTGTGGAAGTCCTATTACAAGGACCATTTGTACCAAATTTGTAATGGTTTCATGGTGCCCATTTACTATACTATCTATGACAAACCCATTCCCAGAATTTCCTATGAAGCTTCTTTTGACTTACCAGCCATAGCGAGTTGGTTCGGGGAAGAGTATTTCACCTATATCAGAGTTTTTGGGAGTAAGGCTAGGCCACATGTCCTCCCTTTGTATATCCCAGACAAGCTGTTAGCCCGGGAAATCTGCTACCAGATTATGGCTGAGAGTGTCACACAAACTCTCAAAGAGGAGAAGAAGAAAGGTTGGCCCCCTTTTCCTTTAAGAATTGGGGTTTTTACTTTGCTTAATTACAAGCATGCGGAAAAAGAAGCGACAAAAATCCAAACTTTATCCCTGGCCACTATCCCAAACATACTCTATGATCCAAAGCAAAATGCCTACTTTGCCCTTGAACAAGCAAAATTAACAAAAATTGATCATCAAGAGGATATGTTTGATGACCTGTTCGCAGGAACCGAGTCAATAAGTCAAGCCAAACAGCTTGCCAAAATGAAATACAATGATGAGGCGTTGACTGAGTTTAATAAACTTAGGGAGGAGAGGTTGCAAACTCTGCCTCTAGATTTATTATCCACAACTCCAGCGTCTTCCTCAAGTGAGCCTGGTTGGCAACAGATACATCCACCTCCTGTTACAACTAAAGAACAGGATAAACAACAGGAGGAAAGGCAGAAGAAGCTGCAGGCTGAGAAGCAAAGAAAAGAGCAAGCAGAGAGGCAGAAAAAGGAACAGATAGAAAGGCAGCAAAAGGCAAAGAAGGAAGAAGAGCAGAGGAAGAAGAAGGAAGAAGAAAAACTGAAGAAAGAACTAGCAGATAGGCAGAAAAAGGAATTGGAGGAGCAGCAGCGAAAAACGCAAGAGGAGCAACAGCGAAAAGCACTTGAAGAGCAGCAGAAGTTAGAACAAGAAAAAGAACGAAGCAAAGCCCATACAGAGCAACATAAGCAAACCTCCATCGATCCTGAATTGATTAAACAATGGAACCAATTCGATTCCATTATCAGTTGTAACGAAGGCTCCAAAGACAAAGGCTCCTCTAAAACAAGCGATGCGCCTGATACCACTTCTTCTCAGGTTCTAGGAGGAACCAGCGACCCACCCATTTCACAGGATGTCGAGATAATCAATAAGGACCCTTCCGATCAAATTGTTCTCCAGGTGGAAGAAATTCCTCCCCTGGATGTTTTCTACAGCCCAAAGCATAGAGCCGTTATCAAGCGCTCTAAGAAAAGACGAAGGCTTGATCAACCTTCTATCTTTCCTGAGAAAACAGTCACGGGCAATATGGTCTGGAAGGAGGATTTGGATCCCTCCGATGATCTAACAAAGCTGTCGCAATTCGCGGGAGCTTATTCTGCAGCAACTATCGACAAAGCATCAGAGGTAAGTCTTCTGTTGAAGACTAAGGACCATGAAATATATGCATTACAGGCAGAGGTAATTGAAGCGAAAAATAAAGCAGCACAGGTGGAAGAGCAGTTGCTGGCGCAACAGCAAGAAAACAATTTGTTAACCCAGCAACTGCAAATTGAAAGACAAAGGATAGACCAAAGTGAAACTCAGAAGGCAAAAGAATTGTCGGAGGCATTGTCACAGTTGAAAGCATCAAATGAGCTGATGATGAAATCGAAAGATGAGCGAATAGCTCAACTATCAGCACAGCTCGAAGGTATCAAGAGCACACAGAATGTGAAAGTTTTCAGAGCAGAAGCAACCCAAATAAATGGCGCGTTACTGTCTCAGATCAGACTTCTATGTCAACAACTTACTAAGGCTGAGCCATTATGCGAAATATCTACAACAGTGTGTGCGCAAGTAGAGAAGGCCAGGAATGAGTTAGATCAGGCCGAAGAAGCCATATCCGATTATACTGAGTGGCAAGACACTGACGAAGGGAAAGTGGCGAATTTGTCCCGAATCCATGAAGCGTACAAAGACATCCTCTTCACGGAATGGAACACTCAGGTAATGAAAGCAGAAAGGGCGGCTTCCAGGTGTAAAATAATTGCCAGCAATATGATCGACCTAGTCAATGATACACTTTATTTGGCAAACATGATCTCCAAGTGCACACCTGGAAGCATAACAACAGCAGGTATGCTTGAAGAATCAAGTTATCATGACTTGGAGGAACAGAGGAAGTTAATTACCGGAGTAAATACTTTAACCTCTGATGCATATTGGCTCTTTCTAATCAAGCCACATACTCAAAGGTCTGCTCTCAAGTGTTTAACAGATGCCCTCGGATGCTTGATCCCCGACATTCAAGATGCTACATATGATGCCCAGCTAACTTCGCGTCTCAACACTCCACCAGAAGTAGAGCCAATGCTGGCGATATGTCAGCTTAGGAGTAAAGGCAAAGAACCCACCGAATGAAGCATTGCCGCCAACTGCCAGATTGCCAAGAAAGATGGAACAAACATTTATTGACGCCAATTTAATAGCTTTTCAGTTGTTTAGATATTTAGATTAGTATAGTATTTATAGACCCTTTCATTGTTTTGGAAAGGGTCGTAAAATTTTGTAACAGACTTAAAAGGCTGAAGTTTGCACTACTGTGCTTCAGTCTATATTCTTTTGTGAAACTCGACCAACGGTTCTGAATTTTGATTAGAAGGCTGTTTTACACAATTGCGCACGACTGTCTGTTGTTTGGAATGCTTTCTGATTTGAAGGAAGGACTGCGACATAGTGATTAATATACTGGATTGATTGAGCAGCTTACATGGTACTATTATCTGTATCTGTGTTCTTTCTTATTATATGAATTACTGTGTTATTATCTTTGCTATTGTTGAATGCATGTATGCGATATAACGGCAAATCTTCATTTCGTTTCACTATTGAATGTTTTGATGATTTGTTATCTCTTTCACCCATGTATGTATCAATGATATGAATGATTAAGTGTAGTAATTCGCTCTAATCGCTCTGCATAACTAATTATGCAGAGCAATGTTTAAATGGTTTTAAACATCTATGATTAAAGTGTTAGAGTCATCTACATGCCTGCCTTAAAGCACAGATCATCAAACGCTACGCTTTGCAAAGTGATAAATCCCGGGATCCGATTATAGTTATTACATTTTGTTTATAGTTTAGCTGTCCGCTTATTACCATCTTATGTCATAAGTCACTCATCCATCCCATTCACTTATAATTCTTGGGAAACTGGTCCCATTATCCCCAGTCGGAACCACTATTCCAAACGGAAAAGGAGCTGCACTAAGGTCCGGACCGGGTGGTTTCCCCTTTGTTGTGGCAGCGATTTTCGAGGCCTCAACAAAATTGGCGCTAGAAGGAGGGCCTTAACTGTGAATGGCAAGCCGACCCAAATCGGCAAGTCATTCTAAGAGTAATTCTCCCTCCAAACCTCCTCGTTCTTCTCAATTACATGCTGGTTCGCCAGCCCATAACCAAGAAGAAGAGGAATCTACCACCACTGCTCAATCCCATCATATCCCAGAACAGCTAAGTCTTGAATCTCCTGAAGTCCAGTCTCTAATCCATAAACTTTAGAGCTTCTCGATCTCACCTCAGAAATCTGAGATATCAGAAAGCAGTGCGACTTCGCAGTTCAACCTCACTCATCCTCTTACCAGACTTCAGAGCGAAAAACTTGGCATTGAACCCACTGAGTTTCCTTTACCCAAAAGGAAAAAGTCAAAGAAAAATACTGAAGGATCTGATACTGGGGATTTTTCTTCCACATCCTCCATTTCATCTCCTCATCTGCAAAGTCAACCACCCACTCCTCCATTACATATTGTTGTTCACTAGGGAACAGAAGCCTCAATATCCCAATCTATTCACTCCTCATCTTCAACCCTTCCAACACATCCGGAATCCCAGCAGTAGTCCCAACCACTGTTGCCATTATAATGGCAGATCCATGGACTAGGCCAGGAGCAGTCAACATGCCTGGACCATTGCATGATCTACCCAATGACCCCGAAAAATGGCTGCCTAAATTCAATCCAGACGATGGGATCCAGGCTGAAGAACACATCAACAACTTCATGTTAGCAGTTAACCTAAAAGGAGTGACAGAGCAAGATGTCGTAGTAAGACTTTTCCCTTACACTTTACAAGGATCAGCAGGATCCTGGTATTTTTCCTTACCCTCTGGTTCGATTACCAGTTGGAATACATGCCAAGAGCAGTTTCTCACCAAATATGGAGACGATAGGTCCTTAGCAACTTTAATAAATGACCTCTCCAATTTGAGAATAGAGCACAGGGAACCAATAAAGGAGTTTAATGCCAGATTTAATAAACTACTGAATAAAATCCCTACCGCTTCTAAACCAAGTGAACAAATCCGAAGCGAATGGTACATCACTGCCCTACCTGCCAACATAGCTATCTTTGTTGACAGGGCTGGCAAACCTACGTTAGCTGAAAATATGAAAGAAGCACTTGCCGTTGAAAAGCGCATCAATGCTCTTGAAAAGAAAGCTGCTTTAGAAGATAGAAAAGCTAAAAAAGTCTCGTTTAAAGAAGATTCCAAGAAGAAAACCCCGAAGGACCCATATGACATGGAAGGTTTACAAAAGGTCCTTAAAACATTGTCCAATGAAATGGTTGAGATTAAAAAGCAGGTGGCCGAAACTTCAAGCAAAAGACCATTTAGGACTTTTAAGAAAACCGAATCAAAGCCACCTAATGTTATATCTAACGCTGATTCGGACCAAGAAGAAGAGGAAGAGGAAACACCTTCACAGACCGATGATGAAGAAGAGGTAGCTGAATGCCACGGAATGTGGGATTTTATACTCCCAAACTCTGATATGGAGAATGAAGAAGAAGCCTTTCCGGTTACTACAAGAAGTAAAAGCACTCCTGAACCCCCCCAGGCAACTTCTAAGAAGAGGAGCGCAGGCGCCACTATAGCAAAGGAAAAAGTTCCCCCAAAAAAGTCACCTGTGGTAGTTCCTCAAAACCAGCCTTCAACTTCTAGTTCTCCTTCAACATCCAAGACTCTAGTGGTATCTGATTCAATGGAATATAACATTGTTGATGATATGAAGAAAACCAAGGCAAATATAACCATGTTTGAACTTAGTAAACTGAAACATCAGCAAAAGCTACTTCTCAAAGAATTAAATGCTGTTCCCTCTACTCCCCTTCCCAGTACAAGAGCTGCCAACGATCAAGGCCAGCCTCCTGCAGGTATGGTTGAAATTACCGATTCAGTCTTAATCGGAGATAAATCAAATTCTCACACTCCACCCTTCCTGCTCACTTATGAGATTTATAATAGAAACCTACACAATTGTTTAATAGATTCAGGGGCCTCATCTAATATAATGCCAGCTTCAGTTTGCTCTAAGCTGAACATTGAACCCCAGAAGTCTGCCATTCATATTGTACAGTTGGATAGGACTAAAGTGCAGGTAGTGGGTGAAATTAATTCTGTAACCATCAGGTTGTCTGCCGACCCCAGGGTTGTCCAGAGAATTGATATTTTAATTGCAGACATACCTGAATTTTATGGCTTAATATTGAGCAGAGATTGGTCCGAAAAACTGCACGGGTATATTTCTACAGATTGGTCACATATGTGGCTTCCCTACAAGGGAAAGCCAAATCAAATAAGGATCGATCGTGAGAAGCATATGACCCACACAGTTACTGAATTCGAGCAAGAAAACCAACCTGTGGCATTCAACAACAACATTTTGGGGAACTATTCGGCAGAATCATTCTTTGGCAACTTTGTTGCCCAACCATCTCCTTTTTCAGTCAATCATTTTACATCTCAAATAGAAAATTTCTCACAAACTGATAGGTCCAGATGTTTTAATGATGCTGAGAAAAATGTAGATACTTTTGTTAATATTCCTTTATTTTGGTCTTTATATTTTGATGGCTCTAAGTCCAGCGAAGGCTCAGGAGCAGGTTGCATTTTGGTTAGTCCGCAAGGAGAAAAGACAATGCTGTCTTGTAGGTTAGAGTTTGAGTGCACTAATAATACAGCCGAATATGAGGCTTTAATCCAAGGATTATACAAAGCAATCGGCCTGGAGGTGCGATATCTAAAGGTATTCGGCGATTCGGAAATCATTGTCAAACAGGTTAGAAATGCAATTCATTGCCTTTCGACTCACCTTAAACATTACCAATCGCTCGTTCAAGAGCTCACCTCACACTTTTTGGCATTCAACATTTCTTCTATACCTCGATCTCAAAATTCAGCCGCAGATTTACTAGCCAATGTAGCTTCAAAGCTTCTACCTTCTGAAGACTACAGCCTTGATAGATTTTCTGTAGAATTACTTTTCAGACCCTCAATTCCTGACAATGTCACTAATTGGAGAGTATTTAATCATGATGATGATATTTTGCAATTTTTAACTTCTGAGAATTCTTATGATAAGCAAGTTATTGAGGAAGATGATCATGATTCCCAGATGAAAGAAGTGCTCAAAGAAAATTCGATCCCTAAGCCAGTAGTAAAACTAGAAGATCTTTATGATATCAAAGACAGGTTTAAACCTGTAATTAATACAAAGCTTCAGAGTTCTACCCTTAGGTTTGAATTAATAAATCTAGGAACTAATGAGTCTCCTCAAAACATCAATTTAGGAACAGGTCTATCTCAGAAGGAAAAGGAAGCATTTATTAAATTGTTAAGAAAGAACAAACAGGTTTTTGCATGGAAATTAAGAAAAATACACCCAAATTTGGAGAGCCAGATTAAGTCGGAGCTTAATAAGCTCTTGAAAGCCAAAATTATTTTTCCGGTCCGACATTCAAACTGGGTCTCTAATATGGTGCCAGTCAGAAAGAAAAATGGCGACATTCGAATTTGTATTGATTTCAGGAATTTGAACAAAGCGAGCTTAAAAGACAACTTCCCATTGCCTACTATGGAGCAAATTCTCCAATCGGTGGCAGGTTCTGAATTGATGTCTTTTCTAGACGGTTTTTCAGGGTACAATCAAGTTCTGGTACATCCTGATGACCAGCTTAAAACTACATTCAGAACAAAATGGGGAACCTATGCATATCAGAAAATGCCTTTTGGTCTCATAAATGCCGGAGCAACATTTCAGAGAGCTATGGACATGGCCTTCAGAGGGTTAATTAATCGATCAGTAGTCGTCTATCTAGACGATATTACTGTGTATTCTAAGAAGAGAGATAATCATTTGCACGACTTAAATCAGATCTTTCAGCGATGCAAAAGATATGGTATTTCTCTAAACCCAAAAAAGTCCTTCTTTGCTCTAGACCAAGGAAAACTCTTAGGCTTTATAGTATCCAAAGATGGCATTTATATTGATCCTGATCGGATTAATGAAATTTCTGAAATCCCTTTCCCACATAACAAAAAATCAATGCAGTCATTTTTGGGTCAGATTAATTTTGTCAAACGATTTGTTCCAGATTTTTCGCAGATTGTATTACCACTTCAGACAATGATCAAGAAGAATTCAGTTTTCAAATGGGGATCAGAAGAAAAGCAAGCTTTTGATGTTATCAAACAGTCAATAATCAATGCCCCAGCTTTGAATACTCCAAAATTTTCTAATCATTTTACACTATATACTATTGCATCCAACACTTCATATGCCGCAGTACTCACACAACTGAATGATAACAACTTAGAAGCACCCATATCATTTTTCAGTTCAAATCTTCAAGGTGCCGAATTGAATTATTCTGATGTGGAGAAACAAGCCTTTGCTGTGTTCAAAGCAGTCAAACATTATAGACCCTTCCTTTTGAAAACCCACACGAAAGTTATAGTTCCTTTCCCAGCGGTAAGACAACTATTAATTCAGAAAGAATTGGGTGAAAAAAGAGCCAATTGGGTTACAGCGCTTCAAGAGTATGATTTAGAAATAAAGCCAGCAAAGATTGTTAGGGGCCAAGGTTTTTGCAGGATATTGGCAGGAGCATCAAACATTCATGAATCAAGCGATGAGGATCAGATTGAATCCATCAATCAGATAAGTGTCACTGATTCTGAATCTCAATATGCTGATTTGATATTTTATTTGAAGAACGGTTATGCTCCTCCAAATTTATCTTACAAAAATAAAAGGGCCATTAGGTTAAAAGCTAAGAATTTCACTCTCATTGATGATCTGTTGTTTAAACAAAATTATGATTCTATCCTGTTAAGATGTCTTGAGAAACCTGAAGCCCAAAAGGTTTTGCAGGAGCTACATGATGGACCAGCTGGGGGACATTTTGGAGCTGACACAACAGCTCATAAGATTATTCATGCTGGATATTATTGGCCTACTCTATTTAGAGATTGCCATGAGTACGTAAGAAAATGCCTTAATTGCCAAACATCTGGTGGAAGACAACGAAAATCAGCTTTCCCTCTGCAACCTGTCAACATTGAACAACCATTCGAACAATGGGGATTAGATATCATCGGGGAAATTACTCCACCATCTTCCAAACAACATAGGTATATCCTTACTGCTACTGATTATTTTACCAAATGGATAGAGGCTATTCCTTTGAAGGCGGCAAATGCAGAGGCAATCATCGAGTTCATTGACCAGTTCATCATTACCAGGTTTGGTGTTCCAAACGCTCTTGTTTTTGATAATGCTTCCTATTTCTCAGGAAACGCTATGTATGATTTTGCTATTAAAAGGGGGTTTAAACTGAAATATTCTTCCAATTATTATCCCCAGGGAAACGGTTTAGCCGAATCTACTAATAAGAATCTCATCAAAATCATTAAGCGAACTGTTGAACAGAATCATAGAAACTGGCATAAATCTTTGGTCTTTGCATTATGGGCTGATAGAATAACACAAAAGGCTTCTATAGGGACCTCTCCTTTCAATTTGGTATATGGAAAAGAAGCCGTGTTGCCTACAAATCTTGTTCTCCCATCTTTAGCCCTAGTGCAGTTCATTCAAGAGACTCCGTCTTCTTCTATCCAACTTAGACATGACCAAATTCTCAAATTAGAAGAAGAGAGGGAAAAAGCCAGAATCACTCATGCCAAACATCAACAAATCATCAAAGCATCCTTCGACTCAGCATCATCCGGTTCTAAACAACTTCAAGTTGGTGACTTAGTTCTCAAATGGGACAAGGCCCATGAGGATAAAGGTAAGCATACCAAATTTCAGAAAATGTGGCTTGGACCATTTAAGATCTGCGAAAAGATAGGCCATTCAACTTTTATATTGCAAGACTTATCAGGGTTGAGAGATTCTCTCCCCGTCAATGGCCTGATCCTGAAGAAATTCTTTAATTGAGAAGGTAACCCCTTCTCCTTTTGTAGATTTGTGTAGTTTGTAGGATTGGTAGGAAATAAAATTGTAGAGTATCTCCATTGACCTTTTGTTGTGTTTGACGAAGCTGTCTCACAAAAATAATATAAATATTTGTTTTTAGATAATAGAACCCTCAATCAAAAGAAATAGTTTCTAGGAAATTAGATATCCTTGTGTTCTGAAACTATAATCTAAATTTTGAAGACTCCTCTCAAGAGGTAAGAGTTCTGAATCATTTTCTGTTTCCAAAACTAGTCTCCAAAGGTTATCTGTTAAAAGATAGAGGCTAACCCATTTTCAGTATCTTCAACTCTTCACCTGTCATCCACCTACTCTTAAGGAGAAAATTGTTCACCCCATTCACTAAAGGTTATGATTACTCAGAGTGTAATTCTAAAATATAAAAGATTAAAGATAAGAGGTCTTATCATAAGCCTGCTTACCATGTTCATAGGGAAATAGGTTAACTGACATTACCAATACTGCCTACCAAAACAGGGTAATGGCTTGAAAGTTCAAGACAAGGGGTCTCATCACGAGCCAGCTTGATCAGTTAAATTATTACCAGTGAATGGCATTGTCATAAACTGGCTACCAAACCAGGACAATGGCTTTTTATCTTATTTATTACAAAGAAAAACAGATGAAAAATAAAATATGAAAACATTTTATGGATTCGTTCTGTTAATCACACTCTTATGTGAATGGAAAAGTGGACAATACTATGGTTAAAAGGTATCCCTGTCGAGACTATAAACGTTTGCTGGCAACAAAGGCTCTACCTATGACAAAGGGGTTAATTATAAAAGCTGATGTGGGAAAGTTTTCTATTTTATCACTTTGAACCAATAAAGACTTGTTTTTGAAACTTATTATGTATTTGGTTTCTTGAAACTAAATGGGACGAAGTTAACAAAATGGAGTTCACTTTAGTCAGAACACATGAATAGCTAGTTATATTAGAAATTTCTCCTTCTGATTGAGTTTCTATTTATGAAAAGCTTGAGTGTTTATGTTAATTTCAGAGATAACTGGTTCTACCAGCGAATCGCCAATTGTTGTGCCCTACAACAACCCCCCATTTCGTATCATCTCTATTCATAACAATCAATTATATGAAATGGGTCCCTTTTAAAAAATTAATTGGTATCAATGAATTTGTTCGAAAAAGGTATGATAATCAAATGTCTTTGTGAATTAAAGCCTTTTTTCGAATAACAATGTTTCCAAAATAAAACAATCTTTGGTTATTGCGATAAAGCGATCGCAAGATCGCATATCGCAATACCAAAAGAAACGCATTTAAATGGCACTTTGGTCTTTGCCGATGCGATATCGCTATCGGCGATCGGCGGTATTCAATGCATACACAAAAAAGAGCACATATCTTATACCCCGATGCGACACTATATCGGCGATCGGCTATCGGCACTGCCTCTTGTGGGAAAACGCTTTAAGTTTTAAACCCCGACCCGATGTGATATCGCTATCGGCCATCGGCAGTATCCCATGCACTCCCATAAGGCACTCACGTCTTTCCCCGATGCGATGCGATATCGCTATCGGAAGTCGGCAAATCTCTTAATATGCATCTGGTAATGTGTTCACACGCTAGCCCGATGCGATATCGCTATCGGCGTTCGCTGGGACTACTTTCAAACGATAATGTAACTCTTTCCCCGATGCGATGCGACATTGTTCATCGGTAATCGGCATTTTCAAAAGGTGATTGCTTTAAGCCTTAAAGTTATATTTAAATCCGGTTGATAAAGCGCAGATTTCAAGATGCCGTTAAAGAAGGGATAAGGTAATGCATGCGTATTTAATAACTTTGCCCCTTCGTTTAAACGAATACTTGCGTCTAAGGCATTATCATATCTGTTGCACGCGTTAGGAGGTCATTCAACCGAATAACAGTGTAATGGTCATTTAATGAGTAGCAGGCCTTAAAAACACCATTAATGCATATGCGATCTCTTACCAGTGATTGGATCCGCAGCCACTTCTTGAAAATTAATATCGCCACGCTTCAAGTGATATATATCTTTCACATTATGCTTTGTCTTCATTATTTCTCGTGTTACGATTTCTCTTGCATTTGTGTAGAGTTCGTTTGTGGAGAAAAGCCTGAATATGATGGGGAAGAAAAATAAGAGGAGCTCTGGTTCCACTACAACACCTGTTGCAGGTCAAGCTGCTACAATTTCGAAGAAAGGCCTAATCTCGGACACTACGTGCGCTGGTCTTGCTAGGACCACATGGCAGGGCACATATAATCTGTTGGAGGCCGAGCAACCACAAGTGACAGTGAGAACGGCTAGTGTTGACGTACTAAGGAAGTCTGATGCAACGCTCAAAGACTTGGCCGACTCCTTTTTACACAGAATAGCGGCCAGAGAGCAGGTGCTCCCTTACACAGATGTGGTGCGCTGGGCAATTGAAGAAATCCCTATCACTGATAGAACTTTCCATACAAGGGACGGAAGGATTTTCGGTTCATTCAAGCCTGATGACCTAAGGCGAATGTATCATCTGCCTGAACCGGAGCTAGTCTACAACAGAGCCTTCGTGGAGAAATTCGCAAAAGAAAATGAATCACCATCTGAACCCCTCCGAGATTGGAGGCAGAACCCAGCCAAGCACAAGCATGAAAGTTCGGGTAAGTACTCCAACGTTTCTTTGGCTTCTCCCTATTGCTATGCGGGGATTATGATGTGTAGATTGTGGGGATTACATGACTCCGTTAATATTGAGATTGACATGGTTCCCTTAATGGAAGCAGCTATCAATAGTATAATTATGGATTGGGCCACTATTCTTTCTGATAAGTTGGTCGTAGCTGTTCGTGAATTTAGACACAAAACTAAAGTCACCGAAAGGAAAATCCCGCCATTTTATTATACCGCTTACATTATGGATACCCTGTGTTTTAATTCTGAGTTTCCTGTCCTCGGTTGGAGATGGACCACCCAAGATCCAACACCCATTCATTTATACCATCAGAAATTGTGGAAGTCCTATTACAAGGACCATTTGTACCAAATTTGTAATGGTTTCATGGTGCCCATTTACTATACTATCTATGACAAACCCATTCCCAGAATTTCCTATGAAGCTTCTTTTGACTTACCAGCCATAGCGAGTTGGTTCGGGGAAGAGTATTTCACCTATATCAGAGTTTTTGGGAGTAAGGCTAGGCCACATGTCCTCCCTTTGTATATCCCAGACAAGCTGTTAGCCCGGGAAATCTGCTACCAGATTATGGCTGAGAGTGTCACACCAACTCTCAAAGAGGAGAAGAAGAAAGGTTGGCCCCCTTTTCCTTTAAGAATTGGGGTTTTTACTTTGCTTAATTACAAGCATGCGGAAAAAGAAGCGACAAAAATCCAAACTTTATCCCTGGCCACTATCCCAAACAGACTCTATGATCCAAAGCAAAATGCCTACTTTGCCCTTGAACAAGCAAAATTAACAAAAATTGATCATCAAGAGGATATGTTTGATGACTTGTTCGCAGGAACCGAGTCAATAAGTCAAGCCAAACAGCTTGCCAAAATGAAATACAATGATGAGGCGTTGACTGAGTTTAATAAACTTAGGGAGGAGAGGTTGCAAACTCTGCCTCTAGATTTATTATCCACAACTCCAGCGTCTTCCTCAAGCGAGCCTGGTCGGCAACAGATACATCCACCTCCTGTTACAACTAAAGAACAGGATAAAAAACAGGAGGAACGGCAGAAGAAGCTGCAGGCTGAGAAGCAAAGAAAAGAGCAAGCAGAGAGGCAGAAAAAGGAACAGATAGAAAGGCAGCAAAAGGCAAAGAAGGAAGAAGAGCAGAGGAAGAAGAAGGAAGAAGAAAAACTGAAGAAAGAACTAGCAGATAGGCAGAAAAAGGAATTGGAGGAGCAGCAGCGAAAAACGCAAGAGGAGCAACAGCGAAAAGCACTTGAAGAGCAGCAAAAGTTAGAACAAGAAAAAGAACGAAGCAAAGCCCATACAGAGCAACATAAGCAAACCTCCATCGATCCTGAATTGATTAAACAATGGAACCAATTCGATTCCATTATCAGTGGTAACGAAGGCTCCAAAGACAAAGGCTCCTCTAAAACAAGCGATGCGCCTGATACCACTTCTTCTCAGGTTCTAGGAGGAACCAGCGACCCACCCATTTCACAGGATGTCGAGATAATCAATAAGGACCCTTCCGATCAAATTTTTCTCCAGGTGGAAGAAATTCCTCCTCTGGATGTTTTCTACAGCCCAAAGCATAGAGCCGTTATCAAGCGCTCTAAGAAAAGACGAAGGCTTGATCAACCTTCTATCTTTCCTGAGCAAACAGTCACGGGCAATATGGTCTGGAAGGAGGATTTGGATCCCTCCGATGATCTAACAAAGCTGTCGCAATTCGCGGGAGCTTATTCTGCAGCAACTATCGACAAAGCATCAGAGGTAAGTCTTCTGTTGAAGACTAAGGACCATGAAATATATGCATTACAGGCAGAGGTAATTGAAGCGAAAAATAAAGCAGCACAGGTGGAAGAGCAGTTGCTGGCGCAACAGCGAGAAAACAATTTGTTAACCCAGCAACTGCAAATTGAAAGACAAAGGATAGACCAAAGTGAAACTCAGAAGGCAAAAGAATTGTCGGAGGCATTGTCACAGTTGAAAGCATCAAATGAGCTGATGATGAAATCGAAAGATGAGCGAATAGCTCAACTATCAGCACAGCTCGAAGGTATCAAGAGCACACAGAATGTGAAAGTTTTCAGAGCAGAAGCAACCCAAATAAATGGCGCGTTACTGTCTCAGATCAGACTTCTATGTCAACAACTTACTAAGGCTGAGCCATTATGCGAAATATCTACAACAGTGTGTGCGCAAGTAGAGAAGGCCAGGAATGAGCTAGATCAGGCCGAAGAAGCCATATCCGATTATACTGAGTGGCAAGACACTGACGAAGGGAAAGCAGCGAATTTGTCCCGAATCCATGAAGCGTACAAAGACATCCTCTTCACGGAATGGAACACTCAGGTAATGAAAGCAGAAAGGGCGGCTTCCAGGTGTAAAATAATTGCCAGCAATATGATCGACCTAGTCAATGATACACTTTATTTGGCAAACATGATCTCCAAGTGCACACCTGGAAGCATAACAACATCAGGTATGCTTGAAGAATCAAGTTATCATGACTTGGAGGAACAGAGGAAGTTAATTACCGGAGTAAATACTTTAACCTCTGATGCATATTGGCTCTTTCTAATCAAGCCACATACTCAAAGGTCTGCTCTCAAGTGTTTAACAGATGCCCTCGGATGCTTGATCCCCGACATTCAAGATGCTACATATGATGCCCAGCTAACTTCGCGTCTCAACACTCCACCAGAAGTAGAGCCAATGCTGGCGATATGTCAGCTTAGGAGTAAAGGCAAAGAACCCACCGAATGAAGCATTGCCGCCAACTGCCAGATTGCCAAGAAAGATGGAACAAACATTTATTGACGCCAATTTAATAGCTTTTCAGTTGTTTAGATATTTAGATTAGTATAGTATTTATAGACCCTTTCATTGTTTTGGAAAGGGTCGTAAAATTTTGTAACAGACTTAAAAGGCTGAAGTTTGCACTACTGTGCTTCAGTCTATATTGTTTTATGAAACTCGACCAACGGTTCTGAATTTTGATTAGAAGGCTGTTTTACACAATTGCGCACGACTGTCTGTTGTTTGGAATGCTTTCTGATTTGAAGGAAGGACTGCGACATAGTGATTAATATACTGGATTGATCGAGCAACTTACATGGTACTATTATCTGTATCTGTGTTCTTTCTTATTATATGAATTACTGTGTTATTATCTTTGCTATTGTTGAATGCATGTATGCGATATAACGGCAAATCTTCATTTCGTTTCACTATTGAATGTTTTGATGATTTGTTATCTCTTTCACCCATGTATGTATCAATGATATGAATGATTAAGTGTAGTAATTCGCTCTAATCGCTCTGCATAACTAATTATGTAGAGCAATGTTTAAATGGTTTTAAACATCTATGCTTAAAGTGTTAGAGTCATCTACATGCCTGCCTTAAAGCATAGATCATCAAACGCTACGCTTTGCGAAGTGATAAATCCCGGGATCCGATTATAGTTATTACATTTTGTTTATAGTTTAGCTGTCCGCTTATTACCATCTTATGTCATAAGTCACTCATCCATCCCATTCACTTATAATTCTTGGGAAACTGGTCCCATTATCCCCAGTCGGAACCACTATTCCAAACGGAAAAGGAGCTGCACTAAGGTCCGGACCGGGTGGTTTCCCCTTTGTTGTGGCAGCGATTTTCGAGGCCTCAACACGATGCAAGTTTTTCTTTTCAAATCCCTTAATGTTAGATGAACAAAAAGGAAATATGCACAATCGATCAAAAATCTCTTTTCATAAAAATGATGATTTTGCGACAATTTCTTTTCAAGGAAAGGAAGACTTTATGACACTTTCGTTTTCAAAGAAATGAGGAATTACGACACTTTCAACGAAAAGACTAATCATATGCACACATTAAGAAATCAATCTTTTATGAATGAAGAATTTATGACAATTTAATTTTCGAAGGAAAAGACAACTTTAGGACACTTTCTTTCGAAAAATATCAATCAACCAAAAACTAACTTTGACTATAGACTAATAATGACAAAGAAAACATTAAAGAAACATTAATCAATCCAATCAAAGTAGGGTTGGCTAAGGAGATGAAAAGACTGTTTTCAGAGATAAGACATCATTGATTTTCAGCAAGCAAGCAATTAGAAGAATTTTGGCAAAAACTCAATCCAAAGGAGGGAATTTAACCTAAGGTTGATCAGCACAAGTCATAGAGGAGATAACTGTGCTGCGAAGCACTGGCTCTCATTAAAGACTGTGCTGATTCAATGATTTCAAAACTGATTAGCGCAGGTAAATGAGGGACAATTTGCACTGATCAGCATAGGTCAAAGAGGGAAAAATTGCACTGATCAAAATATTCCATGCTTAATCAGCACAGGTCAAAAAGGCCTAACTGCAACACACTATCTCTAAGGCTAGCCTGCAGTGATTCCTGTGTGGCCACTCAAGAGTCATCTAACCTCAAATTTTATCCAAAATTCAATGCAAAAGGCTGAAATACAATCAACGACCGCAAGTACAGTATGTAGAAATGTATTAAGAGGCTGATAAGCTACTAGGATGGATGAATTATCCCCAGTATGGTCGCCAATTTGTTTTGGGAATATTTAGTGTTCTTGGATAAACGCCTGACCCTCTAGATCTAGTAGTAGGTCTAGAAACAACAGATAAAGTAATCTCAACCTTTCCTATAATCAACAGATAAAACAAGAGAGAAGAGAAACCTACTTGTAGTTTTCGCTAGCTCCTTGTCTCCCTTGACTGATCTTGCTGCTCCTTTCCGTACTTAAATCGCTTGGAAAGTACCTGTACAACTACAAAAACAAAAACCCATCAAGGCAAATGATAATGATCTATTGCTTATAAATAACATGGATTTGAGAACATGATATACATAGGAAAGCATTAACATATAACACCAGCATAAGGAAAAAGTCTTGAAAACTTTATTGTTAAGAGGAAAGATTACAACCCATATGAGCTTGATCCAGCAACACTCTTCCAATTCAAATTCTCTTCACCTCATGAAAAGCAAGACGCTCCAACACTATTACAATACTTGCACTCAATTCTAATCTCATATCACCAACATCTCCTTACAACTCAATATTTTTCAGCCCCTGATCTCTTAGATGAGTGATCTTTTTATAGGTGAGTGAAGGAGGTTATGCCATCAATGGTGGTAATGAATGCCTTTCTAAATTTTGAAATTCGTTTCATGGAAGAAGGGATAGGGGATTGATGTTTCTTAATTGACTTCCTCATCCAAAAGTGAACTCAAAGGTGTATGTGGCATTTGAGAAACTTCTAGAGGCTTCCAATGGATAAGGAATCTTCAAACCCTCATGGAAATTTGCTCAAATTCGCTCAGTGCAGGCCAAAGAGGGACCAAGTGCGCTGCATAGCACCCTATCATTGTATGGTTTGCATTGCAACGCACCCTAATAAAGGCCTACCTGCGCTGATATTCTTAGAGGTCATGGATGTCAGCTCGTAGTAAGTCAACTGATCAATGGTAATGATCTTCCCTTCATGGGGGAAGCACATCTTGCGGAACACTGCAAACGCGACAACTAACATGGCATATGTGTAACTACGACCTAAGAGGATGTTGTAATCCAAAGGGGCATCAATGACTTCGATATCGACATGGACAGTCTTGCCTGCAAGGGTCACTAGATAGTTGCGGTACATGCCAAGGGGATGGGAGGAGTGTCCATCCTATGCACACAAGGTGATGGTGGAGGGGGACAATTCAGGTGACTTGAGTTGTTTCCAACAACAGTGGACATCACATAGGTGGATGTGCCTTCATCAATAATGCATCTAGAGATGGTGTCATTACGGACTCTAACTGGTATCTGGAAGGCAACAGATGAAGGTAACAGGGCGTGTTCTGCTATATCAATCTGGAAGACAATCAAATGATCATAGGAAGGATCCACTACACCCAAGGAAATTAGTAGAGCCTTCTTTTGGGAAGAGCACAACTGGAGGACTTCCAGTGTCGACATGGTGGAAGGTGACTACGCCAAGTAGTCTACTATATTGTATGTATGGGTAGCTCTATTAGAAGCTGCATTACAACGTAATGGTCCTGTTGGGATCTTAGGGATGGCCTCAAATTTGGGTTGAGGGGTCTGTAAAGGACCATTTGGTGTCATAAGAGGCTTAGTGGACACTTTGGTTTTGGACTCGGCAACTGATGAAGTGGAGGGCTTGTCATATTAACGTGACAGGGTTTGTAGGTTGATATTGGAGGGGTTAACCTCATTAGAGTTCATCATCAAGATCTAGTAGTCACTGGGACTAGAAGGTTAGGGGAGGTGGGCTGCTTGACCTACTTAAGGTTGAGCAGCAACAAATCCTTACCGAGGGAAAGGATTTGTGAGCACAACTTGTTGAGACAGCACAAGATTCTGAGGCAATTGTGGGCCTCGAGAAGCTATTTGGGATTCCCACATTTGGTACATATGGGGTAAAAGAGGACACTCATGTGTATAGTGGCCATGTACACCACAACTTGCACAAGGCTTGTTCTTATGAATAACCTTGTTCTACTTGGGTTGGACGCCCTATTTCTGGTTGTTGGTGTTAGGCTGGTTCCCCTGGGGTTCACTAGGCTGGTTACCTTGATTACCTCGGTTACCCTTCTTATCCTTCCCCTTATTCTTTTTCTTCAAATTTTGGGGATTGGTAGTAATCTATTGTGCAAACACTTGACCCTGAGGGGGTGGTGGCTCTTGGGGCTGAGGATGCATGGGAGGCTGTAGCGCTAATTCTTGATGGGTTGGAGCGCCAGGATGTTCATAAGAAGGAGAAACAGTCTTGTAAACGGGTTAGGGCCCTGGAAACATGTTGCTAGAAGGAGGGGCATAAATGTTGGAGGAACTAGTGCCCCCCTGTGGGTAGCCATAACTCTGTTGAGAATATGGCGAAGAGTTTGAAATGGATCCAACGATACTGTCAGCGACATGAGATTCCCCCAGTGCATTAACACTACCAAGATGAGGGAGGTTTGGAATAACGGTATAGACATAACCTGATTGAGCATAGATCAGATCATATCTCAAAGCAGTCTGAAGAGCTTCTTCCTCAGTTTGAGGAAAATGGGATGCGACATATTTCCCGATGGGGGATAAAAGGATCTTGAGAAACCAATCTAGATAAACATAGTCTTCGAAAGGCGGGGCACAACATGTGCTCCTCCTTCGATGCCACTCTTGAACATGGTCAGAAAGGCAATTAGGGGAGGATTGACGGAATGTGGTCAAAATATCAGTATGAGTGTCATACCGGAGAGGTAACTGGAAATATGATAAGAACGCTTTAGCAAGCGTCTCGAAAATGGAATGAGAGGTGGTGGGCTCGTCTACATGCCATTTTGCAGCATCTCCAATGAATGTGCATTGGAAGAGCTAAAGATGAATGGAGTCATTGGTTATGGAGTTGGATGAACACCACATGTGGAAGGATCGGACATGGTTGGTAGGATCCTCTCTAGCAATACCCTCAAACTTTGGGATGTCTGGCGGAAGCTTAGTCGGCATAGAGGGCCAACCAGCATCATGGTGTATGGGGTCGTTTATCAACTGGTTAAGATCTGGTAGACTTAACTGAACCATAAAAGGGAGCATGGGGGCTACCAGAACAGTTCTTGAGACTGTTCCGCCTGATGTGACCACTGGTATATTACCGAAGCCGCCACCAGATTGGAGTCTTGCACCAGCTGTGGGTCTAGACATGGTGATGACACGCAGTGAAGGAGGTTCGTAATCAGATGAGGAATCAAGAGAAGAGTCAATATTGGGACTCAGAGGACTATGAACTCGAACCCAATGGGGAGGAGTAATAGAGTAATACACCCAAGTGGAAACTGAGATTGAAGGCCTAATAGTATTCACATCTCACGTCTTGGTGGCGCAATGATGGAAAGATACATTGAACATGAAAATGGTGAAGGGAGATCAACAATATATCTTCTGTCTTTGATGCAGTGAGATAAATTTATTATGTTAAGTCTTGGTTTGGCAGTGTGAACCAAGCGCCCTTCACTTAAGGTGTGCTTGTGTGTGCAAGTGTATTAATTGATTAAGCCCAAATCGTATTTGTAAAAAAGAAAAAATCTTGTTGTAAATAAACTGAAATAAATAACAGAAAATAAACAGAAAAACAATTAACTAAACCACACCCAAACTGGGTTTGCAAACACTGTACTTTTATGTGGCTAAACCAATGGAAAATACACTGAAATGGTCAAGAGATCTGAATGTTGGTGTGACTAGGATCAAGTGACTCTAAGCTGCTGGAAAGTGGTGCAGCAACAACAAAAAACCAGAGGGGAAGATCACTGCAAAAAGATAGGGAGATGGGTGAAACATCTAGGGCAATCGATGGGACCCTAAGGGAATGAAACAAAAGGTTACAGATCTGTAAAACGTGGCTGAAAGTGCTGTAGAAACTCAGACTTCTCACTCAGCTAAACTCCTCCTAAAAAGGAAGAAGTGTACTAGAAGCCCTAAGGGAGGATAAATTCGATTTCGATGAGTAAAACAGAATGGATCAAGGCCTAAGCAGGATGAGACAAAGTTTAGACACCCAACAGAAAGCTCTCAGCAAAACCCAGAAACAGATCTAAGAAAAACCCTAAAACCTAGAAATCGCAGGTTCTGACCTGTTTTTTGATGAAATCACACTTTTTGGGCAGAAAGTTGCATTCTTGAGCCCAAATCGCCCCATTTGGGCTGAAAATTGTGATTTTTGCTCCGAAACTCCCAGTATGCAAATTTAAAAAAAAAAAACAAAAAACAAAACAAAACAAAAACAAAAACAAAAAACTAAAACAAAAAACAAAAAACAGAAAACAGAAAACAGAAAACAGAAAACAGAAAACAGAAAACAGAAAACAGAAAACAGAAAACAGAAAACAGAAAATAGAAAACAAAAAACAAAAAACAAAAAACAAAAAACAAAAAACAAAAAACAAAAAACAAAAAACAAAAAACAAAAAAAAACAAAAAACAAAAAACAAAAAAAATTGTCGCCTTTGTCGCGGCTTGTTCCTGTGACCTGCGGAAATGACCAGAAAGCTTACGAAAGTTAGAAATTTATCAAATCTAGGGTTAAAACACTAGGAAACATTAATAGTATTGAAAAAGGAAGAAACCCTAAGCTGAAAACCAAAGGTCACCCAGGTTTCTGGATCTGAAGTATAGAATCTAGTAGAGTCGCCAATTTGTTGTAGTGTTTTCTTCTCAATGATGTACAAAAAGAACCCACTTAAGATCGTGGATGACAAACGATCTCAAGAATAGAAATGACTGCTAAACGTTCTAAATCTGCATCTATTGATAGAAAAAAAACCTGCCAAAATTTTGATCTATACTGCAATCATAGTTAAACAATGAAAATAAAGAGTAATAACCCCAAAACATCCAATGGAAACCAGATATGTAAATAATGATTTTATTACAACACCTGTGAAGGGAACAAATATATGTTACCAATCCCCCTCTATGGGATGGGTTCTTGGAAATCCTCAAACTCTTTCAGCTTTTGTAAAGTGTCTCTCCTCTATAATGCATAAACCTAGCAAAAATATGGTGTGCGACAATGAAAATAATCAGTGTTACAACGGTGAGTGCAACAATGAAAATAATCAAAAGTGAATAATGAATGGAAAACCCTCCTATTTATAACAAAATATTGAGTTATCCTTGAATAATGAGCAATAATAAAATATTATTGATCCCATTCTTGGAATAACCACTTGGAATATTTTATTATATTTGTTTAGGAGGGAAAAAGTATTTAGACTTTTATTTAGAAATAATAAATAAATAAATGATTTATTTATTATCTCAATGAATTAGTTAAGGAATAATAAACAATAATGATTTATTTAATTATTCCTAAGGGATTTAGGCAAATTTAACAAAGAATAGTAATTAATTAATGATTAATTAGTTATTCTTAGAGAAAACTAAGATAAATAATGATTTATCTGTTTATTTTTCATGATTGGACCAAATTTAAGAAGGAATGATAATAAAACAATGGTTTAATTAATTATTCCTAGAAGAAAATCAAATAAATAGTGATTTATTTAATTATTCTTCATGGGTTTAAGTATAAATTACTTAATAAAGCTGGTTTATTAGGTAATTTCTCACAGTGAAAGAAATTTTACTAGGGTAACTAGTAAAATTGGCTTTGCATGGTATACTTCGATCCATCTAGTAAATTAGGCTAGATGATCAATTTTTTGGTGATAATAGATTCCCCCTAATGTACGAGTTTTAGGAGCAAAACGTATGACTATAGTATGTTGTCAAGACAAAATCACTTAAACAACACATGGGAGTCAAGGAGAGAGAGAGAGAGACCAATGAAGTTGAATCTGAGAGAGGATAGTGCCAGAGGGGGCGAGACTAATGCAAGTCTCCTTTTTTGTTGTGGTACCGGACCTGAATGAGGTGGGGGAGGCATACCCATACCCACCGAGATAACTTAGTACAAAAATAATGGTTTGCCCAAAAACATGAAACTGAGTAATAAAGTACATGATGAATGGTACATGACACGTTGGCATAACAGAGCCATAAAATAATACATTGTGTCCCATATACATATTGTACTTGGTAAAAACATGAGCCAAGATTGAATACAATAATATCTGAGTACATGAGATACAAAGTCCCTTCCCTCAAAAAATGGGTGGGAGGGAGGGTAGAACAACCAAAGAAGCCCTGCTAAACAAGGAAGGGCTCTGCAAAACTGAATGGATCATCTGGAGGAGATGTGCATGCTATGAACACTATGATCAGTAAGAACCGAACCCATCAACTTTTCAGGACTGCAATATGAGGTTGTAGCATAGTAGGTATGCATCTGGGCATGTGGGGGGGCTACCTAAAGGGCCACCCCCTCATGAGGTCTGAAACATCTCACACATACCCGGGAATCACTGGTACAATCTGCCGCATCACTGGACCATGAAGTGTATGGATCATGAAGATGAAACGACCAATTCAAAGGGAAATAATGAGACCCTCTACTCGATCCAAGGTGCCGAACAAGAATGTATGTTGGAGCCGAGATACACCGCCCTCTAGGCTGTTCTTCTGGAGTAAATGAGTTGATGTCGACAAAATAGGGCCTGTGATAGATGAGGCAATAAGGATCCTCAACTAAAGCACGAGGGAAAATAGTAATGTGACTGGTGGACTGACACTAGGGATAATGGGGAAAAGAATACTAAGGGATAAACGATCGACTACCCTTGTCAGAGCATAAAGTGCATAGTTGACCTGGCAGTAACTAACTCAACTTTAGAGGGGATGGGGACAGTATGACTGGAGGCCAAAATGGGCAACATAGGATGGACGGTATGCAAATATGGATGGAATACTGTGACATGGGATGATGGGACATGAAATAGACTCCAAGGATGCAAGGGTGACTCATCGCGGATGCTCGAAACAAGAGTAACTCGGTGATGCTGCCACATAGACTAGGCTCAGTGGGGACCACGAAAACATGAGCAAATGATGGTTACTCATGACGACAATCGGCAGATGGTACAACAAGTGTTTAGAGGAGGTGGACCTCAAAGTAAAAGTGTCACTTTATGACGAAAGTTGATTTGGAGGAGCGACGAAGTGACCTTCTTGAAAAAACGGTTTCCTTGTGAAGTGTCAAATCATGTGAAACTAAAGAAGACCCATTTTAGAGCTCTATGAGAGATTTCCAAGGGTTCTAATGGTTCATCAAATGAAGCTACGGTCTAGTCACAATGGGCAACAAAATAATTGTGTATTTTTCTGTGAAAGGACGTTTTCCCTCCAATTTCGATTCATTTTCTAAGTGAGTTGTGGTGAATTTGGAGAGGAGGAAAAGGCCCTAAATCTTGTGGAGATCATAGCAGACAAATTGACCATTGGAATTAGGATCTTCGACTTTCAGGTAGGTGGCCTTACTCATCTCTTCAATTTTAGTGGTTTATTTCCTAATTTTTGGCACCTGGCAGCTCCCTGAGAGACCCTTGCCCTTGCTCACGATCACATCGCACTTTTTGGGTCCAGAAGTGCGATCTAGCTCACAGGAAATAGCTAGAAACCTACAAGCTCACACATTCTCAGCTGAAAACTGTGATTTGTGGCTGGAGGAAGGGTTGGTCTACTGGCCTGGTGGGGTCTGCAGGTTGATCAGTTTAGCCTGTTTTTTTCTGTTCTGAACTGGCAAGACATGTGGTGTTTTGTAGATATGGAAGAGCTAAATCAACTAGCATGAATGAGACTTGGATACTCTTCGATCATAGGTTTGATGTACTCTTGACCGGGGTCTCAGAGCATAGATGGCACAAATTAGAGGATCGATACACAGATGAGTGCATTGGTCTTCCCTTAGAGTGCCGAGGTATCATGCATCGCGTGGCGATGGTAGGTCAGGAAGTACGTGATCGACATGCAAGTAGAGTAGAGCCTTTGGAGTGGGATCCATTGGACAGTGACTAGATGCAGGGACATGTGGGTCCCTTTGATTGTGATTTTTGTAACATGTTATGGGAATGTCGGATGTATTTAGAGATATGGCTCCAAACACTTTTATGATACATAATATGATTATGCATTTTGTATGACGATGATGGTTTGCCATTTGTGTGGTTATCTTCTGTGGTATACATGTGATAAATGCCAATATAGAATGTTTTTTGCAATGGTATCTACATAGTTATTTTAGGCTATAGGCACATGAATGAATGTAATGGTTTCAAATTCACTTTCCAGTAGCTTCACTTGTATATATTCTATAAATAGGACTTGGTTATGCACATGATACACACCATTCAATTGCATGACAAGTAGCAAGGAATCTAAACAAACATGAAGATGAAGGATGCGATGTGTGAGGGCATAAACTAAAAAACCTATCATTGCATCATATGCGGCCTGATTATTGGTGGCAGATCCAATGCACATGCCATTTGATAGGACTAACATATGCAAGGGGGTAAAAATGGCCCAGGCTGCTGAGGCTAGATTCCAAGAGAAGTGACTCACACCATCGACATGGCCGATATACAATGTGGGTGATGGATCCATCTGAAAGGTGCAAAAGACAATAGATGAGATGATGTAATCTACCTAGCTTTATGGAAAAAATAAAGATACGCAAATCAAAGGGATGTGTTGTGAGAAACATATATGGAGGTAGAGTGCATTGGGAGAATTAGGAAGGAGATGGCTTTCGAAATCCTCATGAAGGAATGCCCCCTTACTCAAGTGTAGGGGTAATCAGAGCTAGACATAGCTTCCATGGTGTCCTCATCAGGTTGGGAGATGGGCAGACGGGAGGAAGGTTGACTAGATGATGCGACGGCATTAACTGGTGCATCAACCTGATGAATAAGGTTCACATACGCATCATCTTGAATGGTAAGTGACGGACTAGTAAACAAAGGGTCTACTGATGTTGAGACCTCAAATTCTGTCGAAAAGGGTTAGATAGAAATGTGTGCAGCAACCTCAGGAAGGTTTGTCATCAAAGAACTCAAGGATGACAATAGGTAAAGAATGGGGCCTATGGTGTTCGTCATCTCGACATCCGGGGAGGGTATCACAATAGAGGGGCTAGAGTTTCCCTATTCTGGTTGACTAGTGGTACCAGAATCCACAAGTAGAGGAGTAGAGGCTCTACTACGAGTGGCCTTATATTCACGAATCACCCCAAGGCAATCGTGAAACTCGTCAATACAAGAGAAACAATGGGAATAGTGACCATGAAGATCACAAAGGGCACAAGGGTGGTTTGTGCGAAACGTTTTTAGTTTATTAGGCGGGACCGGTATGTCAACATGGACTTCCAGAATATTCGACTCAAGGAACGCTTCATGAACCAATGGTTTTAGTTGAGGAAGTTAGGGAAAATTGTTGGTGATATGCCCAATAAATTCACACAAAGCACATGGCTTTGGGGCCTTAGGGGCTGGAGGAGCTTGGGGAGCCTTTTCCTTGTAATCTTTATTTTTGGCTTTGCCCCCCTAGCCAGATGCTTTCGCAACAGGAGTTTGTTTCTGTTGAGGTTTTGATGGTACTGAAGCAGCAACACGGGTCATGGGGACCAGTTGAACAGGGGTCAAAGCGTGATATGGTCTTGGCTGCCCATGTAGAATGTTTGCAGGGGGATCGATGTACCATAATGGGATCCCAAGAGTCATGTTAGGAAGGACCAGTGAAGCCATGACAGGTACATAAAAAACTCTCGGAGGGGGGAATAAGAAAGGTATCTGGCCGGTAGGATAATGCCCCAATGGAATAGTTGTTGGATGGTTGAGACCTAGAGGAACAGTTCCTAGAGGGAACATAAAAGAGGCACTTGTAAATGAAGGAGGTCCCGAGGGAGTGGGTCCAGAGGGTTCAGCTGGAAGAGCAACAGTAGGATGCTAGGGAGCTGTTTGTTGATCAGGTGTGCTAGACTGCGTAGGGGCAGCCTGTGATGCTTGTAACATGCAAACACTCATGTAAGTAGGTTACGAAATGGGAGGGGGAGGACTAGGGAAGCCACCCAACAATGAAGAATCTTTATAAAGTCTTGGTGAGACACTAGCGCAAGGATTGGACAACTATTTATCGGATACCAATGAGATGATGGACTTGGGGGAGGTCACTGATGTCAGCTCATAGTAAGTCAACTGATCAATGGTAATGATCTTCCCTTCATGGGGGAAGCACATCTTGCAGAACACCATAGACGTGATAGCTAACATGGAATATGTGTAACTACGACCTAAGAGGATGTTGTAATCCAAAGGGGCATCAATGACTTCGATATCGACATGGACAACCTTGCCCGCAAGGGTCACTGGACAGTTGTGGTACATGCCAAGGGGCTAGGAGGAGTGTCCATCCCACGCATGCAATGTGATGGTGGAGGGGGACAATTCAAGTGACTTGAGTTGTTTCTAAACAGAAGTAGACATCACATAGGTGGATGCACCTTTGTCAATAATGCATCTGGAGATGATGGAATTACAGACTCTAACTGGTATATGGAAAGCAACAGATGAAGGTATCGTGGTGTGCTCTGATGTATCAATCGGGAAGACAATCAAATGATCGTCGGAAGGATCCACAGCACCCAAGGGAGTTAGTAGAGCCTTCTTTTGGGAAGGGCATGACTGGAGGACTTCCAGTGTCGACATGGCAGTAGGTGATTGTGCTAAGTCGTCTACTATACTCTATGTATGGGAAGCTCTGTTAGAAGCTGCATTACAACGTAATGGTCCTGTTGGGATCTTGGGGATGACCTCAACTTTGGGTTGATGGATCTGTAAAGGACCATTTGGTGTCTTAAGAGGCTCAATGGACACTTTGGTTTTGGACTCGGCAGCTGACGAAGTGGAGGGCTTGTCATATTTATGGGACCGAGTTTGTAAGTTGATATTGGAATATCAAAATTTTCAATGCAATTTGTATATCTAATTGGTCGCTAACCTCTTATCATATTTATTTTGTTCCCTTTAGGAATAAATTTTATTGACTCCACATTGACTTGGTGGCCCATATGCTTCCCTTCAATTTTTTCTTGCATAGCCTTAGAATATAATCATCTATAATGTCCAAAGGCTCATATAAATTCACAAGGATGCACATCTCAGTTGAGGAGATTTTCCCTCAACCATATCCTGTAAATACAAGCTCAAATTTATTGAAAGGTCAAAGCAAGAAATATTTCTCAAATTTGGGGATGTTAATAGACACAACCTACCTAATGAATTTTATTTCCTCATCTCGAGTGACATCACAATCTCTTAAAGAAAAGATTCTTTGCACGTGGGTTGGAATTTTTTTTACTTATAATGTTCCCATCTATTTGAACTACACCAAAATATTAGAGGACCATTATTTTCTCATAATATTACTTTCATTCTAAGTACTCAAAATATATTTTGGTAACATCATTTCATTTTTTACCACAATTAACTTTGGTTTTGTTGGGTTCATATATCTCTATATTCTTCAAATGTTCTAAATTGATAACCTTATTTTTTCTTTGATTACTTTTGTTTTATTTTTTCTCCAAATTTTCCATTTTCGTACTTGTATTAATCACCAATATCCAAGAACTACCAAAAAAATATATGATGTTATTAAACCCCATACATCCCTTTCTTCATTCTCCATCTCTTCTATTTTTTCTAAGAATTTTTAAGTATCAACATTATATTGTGGTTTCTTAACTTCTTATAGCATGATATTTTCCTTTAATACAAAATTTTGAGGTTGCATTTTTATTATTGAATTAATGTTGCATGTGAAACCTATCAAATTCACCAAACATATAATCCTAGGCTCTATGTCCTATGTGTTAGTTCTTAGCATTACCCCAAAAGTGTTTGCACCATCTTGGGATGCTTCATGTGATGTGGGGTGCATGGTGTATGGATGAGCCTTGGTTTTGTGATAGACATGCACATGCGGAGCGTAGGATTCCTCTTGTATTATTAGACCTTGTATGGATGATCATGTGGCATTTTTCCTTGGAGCATTAAAGACATTTAGACAACTTGATGACACTCTTCATAGTGGCCACATGGAGATTGTTTACTTACTCATTATGATGTCTTTATTTGGAAGAGGAGTGCTTTCCATGGAGGCTTGTACCAGAACTATGCTAGGCTATATTGAGGGAGTGATCATTGTCTTAATTGGAAATAGTAGCACCCATAACTTCATTCACCGACATGTAGCCTAAGAAAACCACTGTTACATCCATGTTATTAACAACTTCCAAATCATGATTGGTAATGGAGGTCATATGAAATTTGGTGGTCAAAATGAAAATGTGAGGCATGAAATGTGTTATAGTTATATTTTTCACCCCTATAGCTCATTAAGGACGTACTACAGAAATATTGTTGAGACATTATCTTTTCTCCTCTATATTGCAAGTTTTTTAAGGTGGTCACTCCTTTCATCAATAGTGAGGTGCAATTGGTCCCTCCTTGCACCACTAGAAAGATGTGATTGGTCACTCCTTACACATTTGTGAGGCATCAATGGTCACTTGTTGCATCATTGGTAGCATGTCACTTCCCCTAGAGCCTTATAGATTCAATCATTTATGAGAATATCATCATTATGTGAGTTGGATATCTCACATCATGAGCTTGAGAACTTGTATTAGACTTAGAGTTCACTAAGTTATAGGGGTATAGATATTTCCCTTAGCCTCCTCCATGAATCTATATAAGAAATGCATTCCATCAGAGAAAGGAGGTATAATTAATGATAAACTTATGCTACTAGATTTCAGAAAAACTCCTCTACAACAGCCTTTAGAGATCAAAGCATTCATATTTGTGTGAGGGACAAGGAGGAGTTGGAGTAAGAAGTTAGGATACCTTCAATTGGGATTCAAGGTAAAAAAAACTTGGTTGATGTAATGTTTCTCTTGTTATGGATATAGATCTATATGATTTCCCCCTTCATTATCTTGTGTATTCATTATTTTATGGCAAAAAATGGTATATCTAATATTCCTTGAGTAGATTAAGTTAGATCTAATAGTATCCAATATTCATATTTATTGGTTTTATATTGGCGTTCTTTTTCTCTTGCGTGTAGGAAGCAAGTGCTAGGAGCTAGAACTGGATCACTGGGGCTATATTAGCCACGATTAGTTAAGGAAAACTATCAAATAAAGGGTACGTGCCATATTCTCCATTCCATTAGGATGTATTAGGATTGATTGCATTGGATCTAGTGGAAAATTGTATTGTAGTCTATCCCACATTTTGCCTTAGGTCAATGTAATATCTAAGGGACTGCTCACTTGTCTACATGAATGTTTCTCTTTAACATAAGTGACAACTCCAATGAGGAAAGATCCAGTGTTTGTTCATCAAATTTTGAAAATCATGTTCTCTTTCCTATTTTTTAGTGTGTTTTTCATTTGTTTGGCATATTGAGTTATGGTTTAGCTGTTTATATCCCTAAAATATCTTAGATCTAGGTTAGATTTGAGTGAATTTGTCAACTTTTAAGCATGATCAAGCCCTTTATTAAGAGATAGAGTAACTGATCATATGATACTACATTGGAAAAATGTGAATGCCCCTATTTGATCACATATTGTTGTACTAACAATAAGTGACTACCTCTTGTAGGTGGGATTTTTGGGATTTTTTCCCCCCTTTATTCTAAGATATGTTTGTCCACTAAGTTTGAGAGGCTATTTTTGATTTGTTAATAGTGATTCAACTCTTGGATGGGACTCTTATTTGATATATTATTGTGTTTATAAGTGAAATTGAGGTTTTGCTCACATTGAGTGATTTTCTATGTTTGTGATTGCTTAAGCTTGCCATCTGGTGAAAAGCGACTTTAGAAACATGTGTGGAAAGTTTGAACAGATCCAGTTGTGACTTGTAGAACCCTTTTGTTTGTTTCGTGCTTGAGATCAGAATCTTTGCATGCCACTTGTGTATTTCTTATGAAGTTTTGGGTGATTTTATCTAACATAGACATTGCAACATGCTTGTGAATACCTCCACCAATATTATTCAACCATGAAACTTCATAAGTTTGTTGGTTTTATTTGTGGTTTCTTTCTCTTTACTAGATTAAGAGAACATTTGCATTTTAGAAGAAATATAGCTTAAAATTATTTGAGTGTATCTTTAGAAGTTTCATTATTGTAAATTTCTTCTTTTGTGGTGAACCAGGAGGATCCTAAAATGCTAAATTTTCAAAATCCTCAAAAATGCAATGAAACGAGTCTCAAATCGAAGAGCTCGTAGTTCTGAATCCACCGGCATGAACACCACCTCAATCCGACATCATATGAAGAAGTTATGGCTCGCTAATTGTTTTTAGAAACAACTATAATTTTTGCAGGCAAGACCCACAGGTGTTTCTTGGCATGCTGACATCAGTAGTACAAGTGATGATTTCAATCGTACAAATGATGAAGTCAAAAGATTGATGTGGTCATATGGACATAGGAGATCCAATCAAATGACGACACATGGTAGGTTATGTTAGCACGAAATTAGAAGCCTAGGCAGTCATACAAACCAATCATACCATGCCACATGGCACTTAGTCAACATCGTCGAATTTTCTTAAGGAGGTGACAATTTGGACCTTTGCAGCAGTCAACAGCAGCAAATTTTTTTGTTGACCCCCAAAATCATTGGCGAGAAGAAAGGTTGTTATAGCCAAATTGAATTAAAAATAAAAAAAAGTTTGGCCATCGGCAAACATGGAAATGGTTATATATATATTTAACATACAAAGGTTAAGAACTTGTTGGTGGCCGACAATGGTTATTTATATTTAACACAAAATGGTTATGCCTAGACCGCAAATGGTTAGCAAGTGGGTGGCCACCATTAAGCACTATTCACATTTAAAAAAATGGTGGGCATGTCCAGTGGGTCAATCGTGTGACCTCTAGCCTGCCAATGCTTTAACACCTCTGCAATAACTGACCTGCCAGCCCGGCGGGTTGGTAACTCCACCCACCGAAAACATATAGAAAGACTCACAAAATTGTCGAATGGGGGATGTGACGGCCGAATAGAATCAAATTGTAGAACCCAACATGGGAACCTTGCGCGCACGTAAATCAAGACACAAGAATATTCTTAGAATATTCCTATAGGAGAATCTTGCGGGGAATCTAAATATTCCTTAGAGCTCTAGAGGCCACTTGCACAGAACTAGACCAACTTTATAGTCATTTTTCACTAGGAATCCAACCATCCAGTTTGTTTCTTCAGTAGAGGTATACATTTTCAGGCCATCCCTGGAAGTGGAGGTATACGGTGTCAATTTGAATTTGCATGTAAGTTGATTTTTCTTCCAATTAATGAAAGAGGCCTCCCCACATTTAGAAAGGCCCAAAGACATAGCTCACACTGGGTGAAATTCGTTATCACTCGTTTTTATGCCTTTATTCTCATGGTTTCTTTTGATTTCCATTTCTTTTATGTGTATGATTCACTTGGTAACATGATCTTTTAAATGCAATTTTGTATGCATCCTTGAAGTAAAAGATTTGGATCAAGTTTGGTATCAGATCAAGTCCTCTTGATGTGAGTTGCATGAGTGAATGTTAACCAGGAACAATCTCCAAAGAAGTGAAGGAAAACTCAAATTCTTTGATCCTGAAGTGGGGTGTACAGCACGAAGACGGAAAATGGCAAATGAGGAAGCTTGAATGGAAGAAGAGAAAAATTATCACCATATCTTCTTCACCACGGCAGAGAAAGTGGACAAATTATTTGCAGAATATGAGAATAAAATAAAGCTTGAAAAGAAAGAGTCATATGATCATGCCTCTGTAAATTGAGGAGAAGGAAGAGAGCCTCCTGGACCTCCCTCTCCATCTTCCAGTGAAAGTTCTTCATCTTCTTCTTCTCACCATTCTAATAGGAATCATAGGAATGCATCTAAAAATCCATTTTTTGAGCTAGATGTAAAGTTTGATTTGACCACATATAATGGAGAATGTAATGCAAAGAAGTTAAACAATTAGATTAGACAGATCGACTTCTATTGTCGAATTCAACAGATCGATGGAGATGTGGCCAAGATCCAATTAGAATCTCTTCAAATGAGTGGCACCGCTCTCGCCTGGTGGGAGAGAAAGTTGCAAAAAGGTAGCAAAACTTGGGTAATCTCCTTTATTCTTTGTCCAATTTTTTTTCTACACTAAAAGATCAATTCTATCTTTTGGGTTATTGACAAAATTATTTAATGGAATGGTAATATTTGAGACAAGGAAAGGGTCAAAATGTACAAGGCTTCGCGGAAGAGTTTAGAAAGCAAGCTTTACATTTGGGTATTTTACTTGTTTCACCAAAAATGATAACAAAGTATATTGGTGCTTTACATAGCTAGATCAACGATTCTTTGTTGTTATTTGAGCCTACTGCTATTGATGTGGCCAGTGTGAAGGAAATTCACCTTGAAATTAGGGGCAAGAATGACAAAGAAGATCAACCCAAGAAATCATCTTTCAAACCTCATAATGGAAATTTCAAAGGAAAAGGAAATGGAAAGGACAAGAAGGCAGCTATAACCAAGAAAGAAGGAGAAAAGCCATCTTGCACACATTGTAAGAAGGAAGGCCATGATGATGAACATTGTTGGAAGTTGCATCCAGAGTTGAAGCCAAATAGATTTCGTTGAAAGGGCAAGCAAAAGATGGTGGAAACTGTGAAATAGGACCTTGGATCCGACTTTGGTGATGAGACACAAATCACAGCAATGGGAATACAAGGTAACCTTTCTCTTCATGCTAATGAAAATTATGAATTGCATGCAAGTACAAGTTCTTCAAATGAGTCTCTTGTTAATGAATGAAAGAGGATTGAATTGTTTCACATTAGAGTTGTGATGAAACATACTAAAGTGGAAACCTTGTTTGATCTGGGTTCTCAAGTAAACTTGATTTCAAAATCCTTGGTTAATAAACTAGGGTTGGAGACCAAGCCTCATCTGAAACCCTACCCTCTTGGTTGGGTGTGTGACAAAGCAAAATTACATGTAACCAAATAGTGTAGGGATCGATTTGTGATTGCATCCAAACTAGTAGATGAGGTTGAACTTGATGTTGTACCTTTGGATATTTGTGGCATTGTATTGGGGAGTCCATATTTGTATGACAGGAAAGCAGTTTTCTTTTGCGATGAAAACAAGTACCATCACACGAAACATGAGGTGGAATATATTTTTAAAGATCATCATGCCAAAATCAGTGCAAGTCTTGTAACTGTAGGTCAGATGGAGAGATTGTTCAATTCCAGCAAAGGGTACATGCTCATAGTTGTGAGAGAAAAAGATGCAGAGGCATCTGAAGCCTTATAAGGTTGTTATCCCACTCATAGAAAAGAATTGTATGAAATTGTTTCTAACTATAATGGGATTTTTCATGAACCAATTGGGTTTCCCCTAAAGTGTGATATCCAACATGAATTTCACTTACAGTAGGATGCTCCTTTATCAAATATTGGTATGTACAGGTTGTTAGCCATTGAGATGGAGGAGATAAAGAAACAAGTGCAGGAATTATTGAACCAAGGGGTCATAAGGCCAAGTTCTTCTCCATGCATCTCACCCATCGTGTTGGTGCCAAAGAAGGATGGCACATGGAGGATGTGCGTAGACTACTAGACACTAAAAAAATAACAGTGAAGAATTGGTACCCTCTCTCTTGCATTGATGATTTATTAGACCAATTGAAAAATGTTGTCTATTTCAAAAAACTTGACTTGCGTAGTGGCTATCATCAAGTCAGGATTGCAGAACAGGATGTATGGAAGACTGGACTCAAGAAAAAAGAGGAGTTGTTTCAATGGTTGGTGATTCCATTCAGACTGTTCAATTCTTTGGCCACATTCATGAGGGTGATGAATGACATTTTTGGACCTTTCCTTGATGATTTTGTACTTTTATGTCTTGATGACATTCTTTTTTCAGTGGAACTTAGGAAGATCATGTGAGTCACGTTAAAAACGTGCTTGATGTTTTGAAAAAAGAAAAATTTTATGTTAAAATTTCTAAGTGTGAATTTGGTAAGACCTCTTTGGTTTACTTGGGTCACATTGTTGGAGGTGGACAGCTAAAAATAGATCCTTATAAAGTTGATGTGATTGTAAAGTGGCCTAAGATCGCTAATGTGATCCAGGTGGATATTGGTGGCCACCCGCCTATTCCACTTGGACCCCCACCATTGTTTCTTTTAGTTTTTCAGTTTCTTAATTGTAGCACAGTTTACTATTTTTGTAATTTTCGGGTTCTGAACTTTCGGAGCCATTTTGAGGTCCTAAACGACGTTTTTTTTGCAAACTCATGTTGGCAAATATGAGTTTTCAATGTAATATTCATTGCTAGCAGTTATAGTCCTCAGATAGATCTTTCTAACGAGGTATTGTGTGTGTCAAATGGAGATTGTATGCCAAAGTTACGACCTCGGGAAGTTGATGTACCAATTTACCCCAACGGGGCCCATAGTTTGGTGTTTCATCTCCTAGGGTTAGGTTTTTGGATGTTTTTGGGTTTTCCATTGTTTCGCATTGATAAATAGGCCTTCAAGCCTCATTGTAACATAGTCCAAAGACATGTAGTTGCCACATCTCTTCTCAGAGATAAGCTACCATCACCCGAGCTAGTTTATTTTCATTCTGTATGTAAGCATATTTCAGTTATTTGATATTAATGAAATGAAGTTTTATTTATGTTGCATCTTTGCCTTTATGGTCATATATATAATTTGTTGCATTCTTGTTTAATTCAGATCAGTGGTATTAGATTGGTTTTCTCTTTCTCAATCCTTCTTTGCATGTCCCCAACAGGGTTGGGGTATAAGGAGTTAGGGCTCGATCTGGTTGAACCTTTGTAATATCAGCCTCACAAACCATGACGGTCGCCCATGGGGGAAGAAAATAAAGACAAGGGAGCAGGAGATCCTATCAAAATATTGCTTGAGGAGGCCCTCGAGAAACAAAGGAACGCGATGATAGATAATTTTGTCCAAATCCTCCAACGGTTGCCCACCGGCGACACATCCACATCTAGAAGCCACTCTGGAGGTGCCACTCCTTTTAAGGTTCAAGTAAACTTTGATATTCCCATATTTGAGGACTAAATAGATGGAGATGTCATAGATAAATGGTTAAATCTACTAGAAGGATATTTTTATGTTAATGATTTTTCCATCCGGGAAAAGATTACTTTTGCTCTTCTCAAAGTTGCCCCCCACTTCAAGGACTTGTGGGAAACCTACTCCGAGCAGAAGGATGAAAGTATGCCCTCACCGTTTTCAGCCACACCCACTTGGAATTCATTACGGGATGCCATCAAGGAGTAGTACTACCCTATTGGGAGCTATGAGGATAAATACATAAAGTGGACCACGCTATGGTAAGGAAGGGACCAAGACGTGCCAGAGTTTACCAATGTTTTTCATTCCCTTTGCACGAAGTTGGGTATCATGGATTCTGAGAAAAATTTGGTACTCAAGCACCACAACTACCTACAAAAGTACATCAAGGATGGGATGGATTTCTTGGACATCTCCTCGCTCAACATGGCATACCAATACGCTGTTAAGATTGAGAAGAATCCTAAACAGAAAAAGTGAGACTATGGATCTGCGAATCTGAAGCAAGGGAAAGGTGCCCCCAAACCATAGAACAAAGGAAAAGCCAAGGTGGGGAGGCCCAGGACAACCCACCAAAGCCACAAGCAAAGAAAAACATTGCGAAGCAAAAGGACACAGGAAAGTGATGTGAGTTCCATAAGAGATCCACTCACAACACAAGTGAGTGTCGAGCGAGGTAGTCACTAGTGGTCGAGATGAAGGCTTCTGAATCAGATGCTTGTTTCGAGTCTTAGTCATAACCCGACAAGGGGAATGACAAAGGGAAGCAGATCATCAATGCGGAGCCCGATGCCATCATTTCCACCACGAAGATACAGAAGGAGGAACCTGAAGATACAGAGGACGTGGAGCGCCTATTCCACTCCCAGATGTGGGTAAAGGGTTCCCTACTACAGTTCATTTTCGATAGCAGGAGCCAAAAGAGCCTCATTTCAGCAGAGGTCGTGAAGCAGTTGGGTTGCGTCAGCCAAAAGTGTCGCCTTCCATACAACATCAAGCCCTTCGTGGATGAGGTATTATGTAACGTTTTTCCTCTTGATGTTTGTGATGTATTATTAGGCCAAACATACTTGTGGAAGTGATATGTTGTGTATGAGTCAAGGCCTCAGGTTGTTACTGTTACCTTGGGAAATAAGTTGTATAGGGTACCTGAGGTAGCACTGCCTACTGCTATCTCTTTGGTTATTGCAAAACAATGCAGTAAACTCATTTCCAAAACTGGGAAATTTGTTTTCCTGGTGATACGCCCTCAGGGAACAAAGAAGATGGTGGTGATGAACTCTAGACAGGCCCCCTTTGCATGACAACAACAGATGCATAAGGTCGTGGAGGAGTACGAGGACATCTTTACCTCCCCTGCAGGGGTGCCTCTATACTGTCAGATTGAGCACTCCATCAATCTGACCCCAGGTGTGGCGTTTCCCAATGGACCAATCTATCAGTGTTTTGTTCTAGAGAATGACGAAATCAAGAGGTAGATTTAGGAACTGCTAGAGAAAGGTCACATTCGGCCAAGTTCATCACCCTGTGGGAGCCTGATCATGTTGGTACAGAAGAGGGATGGGACTTGGAGACTTTGTATTGACTACCGGGCATTGAACAAGATCACTGTCCATAATAGGAACCTGATCCCATGGATTGATGACCTTCTGGACCAACTCAAGGGGTCCAAATATTTTAGCAAAATCGACTTGAAGTCTAGATATCACCAGGTACAAATCAAACCCTCTGATGTGTGGAAGACTGCTTTCAAAGCCAAGGAAGGCCTTTTTAAATGGTTGGTTATGTATTTCGGGTCGACGAATGTTCCTGCAGCCTTCACGAGGCTGATGGATGACATATTTTGGACACTCACCAACTCATCTGTAGTGGTATACTTGGATGACATCCTGATCTTCAACCAGAGTTGGGAAGAGAACCTCCATCACATCTGACAGGTTCTCCAAACACTGCGGCAACACAAGTTGTGTGCCAATTTGGAGAAATTCACTTTTGGTGTGACCCAAATTCAATATTTGGGATACATTATTGATGAATAGGCGGTGCATGTGGATCTAGCCAAGATCCAAGTCATTCGAGATTGGCCAGCCCCAACCACTCTAACAGAGCTCCACAACTTTCTAGGTCTTGCCAATTTCTACCGCAGCTTTGTGTTTGGGTTCTCTCATATCACTTAGCCCTTGATTCAATCCACCAAGGGAGGAACGAAAGAAAAAATCTTTTGGTATGAATCTTAACAGAAGGCGTTCGCATAGTTTAAACATCACTGCTGCTTTGCACCAGTGCTCACATTACCAGACTTGCAAAAAACATTTGAGATCAAGACAAATGCCTCTGACTATGATATTGGGGTAGTCCTTAGTCAACAGGGGCATCCAGTGGCATATCACAGTGAGACACTTTCAGACACAGTCCATAAGTATCCCACTTATGACAAAGAGATGTATTCTGTTGTGCATGCCTGTCAACAAAGGAAGCATTACATTTTGGGGAAGGAAATGGTCATCCACACAGACCACCGACCCCTGTAGTTCATACAGATGCAAGGGAAGTAGTAGAATGATCACCATCAGAAGTGGTCCACACACCTGCAACAGTTTCATTTGAATATCAAGTATAATTAGGGTAGAACCAATAATGTTGCAAACTACTTCAGCTGACCACCGATCATGGCGTTAACCACCATGCTCAACTCTTGTGGGAACGAGAATTCTGATTGGCCACTTCTCTACAAAATCAACCCAGAATTTGGCCACACATACTAGACGCTCTTGGAGTGTTAGAAAGTTCCAGATTTTCACCTCTAGGATGCACTGTTGTGCCACCTAGGACACCTTTGCGTTCCTTCAAGTGAGCATGCCAAGATGATTTTGGAAGCACACTACAGTCTGGTCATTGGGCATTTCGCAGTGGAGAAATTAGTGGCAGTATTGCAGAAGTATTTCTATTTTCCAAATCTTCGATAAGATATCGGGAAGTACACTAGATCTTGTACTACCTGCAGCATTTCCAAACTAACCATCAAGAAGCGAGGCCTCTTTACTCCGTTGCCTACCCCTAGTTTACCTTGGGAATCCATCTCCATGGATTACATGTTGGGACTTCCTTATACTAAGCATGACAATGACTATGTTTTTGTGGTCGTCGATAGATTCTCGAAGATGGTCATTATGGCGGCCTGCAAGACGAATATCACAGCAAAATCCACTGTTAAACTCTTCTTTGAATGAGTGTAGGTATAGTTTGGAATCCCACAATCTATCATCTCAGATCAGGATAGCAGTTTCCTCAGTACATTTTGGTCCAATCTCTGGTTGATGCTGGACACCAAGATCACTATGTCCACAGCTTTCCATCCCCAAACTGATGGCCAGACAGAGGTCATCAACAATATGATCGTACACATTTTGTGCATGTACAACTCAAATCATCCATGCAAATGGGATTAGAGCCTCCCCTATGTCTAGCACAACTATAATCGGGCTCTCCACAGCTCGACTGGTCACAACCCTTTTCAAGTGGGCATGGGATTCCAGCCACTATGTCCCATTGAAGTGGTCGTACCATTTGCAGCTACTCAGGCAGATTCAGCTCATGTCCAGTCTGAAGCCAACAAGGAAAATAGCTTCATTGAGTAGATTCAACACATCTTCTAATAGGTCCATGACATATTGGACAAATCCAATGCTAAGTACAAGCAGCGGCATGACCGGCATGAAGTGCCACACAAGTTCTAGGTGGGCGAGAAAGTTTGGATACATTTGCAGAAGGACCACCTCGCTGGGCCCCACCATAAGCTTCACCCGCTCCGATATGGGCCATAGACAATCACCAAGGAAGACAGGGACAATTACTTCGAACTCAGTATTCCACCATTCCTCGATCTTCTCCCAATGTTCAATGTGGACTGCCTTTGGCCCTACTTTCCACCATTGTTGGACACATCTGACATTGCAAAACAACTCACACCAACAGAGTTAAACCCAAACTGCATGGAACAAGCCACAACTAATCGGATCATGGAAATACAAATCAATAACACCAAACATCAAAGGATCCAACTATATCAAGTTGTCAAAGTAAGCCAAATCCTTCACCGGGGCAAGTGGCTCACTAGGGACCAAGTTCAGCAAAAGTTTCCTCATCTCATGGAGGAACTCAACACAATGGGGACCATTGCTTCCTAAGGGGAAAGCAATGATCCAAGCGGATATTGGTGGCCACCCTTCTATTCCACTTGCACCCCCACCATTTTTTCTTTTTATTTTTTAGTTTCCTTAATTGTAGCACACTTTACTATTTTTGGCATTTTTTTGGTCTTGAAGTTCTGGAGCCGTTTTGAGGCTCTAAACGAAGATTTTTGGAAAATCACCTTATTAAATGTGAGTTTTCATCTCATTATTCATTGTTTATAGTTGTAGTCCTTGGATAGATCTTTCTAATGAGGTATCATGTGCATCAAACGGAGATCGTATGCCAAAGTTACGACCCCAGGAAGCTGATGTACCAATTTACCCCAACGAGGCCCATAGTTTGGTGTTTCATCTCCTAGGGTTAGGTTTTTGGATGTTTTTGGGTTTTCCATTGTTTCTTGATGATAAATAGGCCTTCAATCCTCATTGTAACACAATTCATAGGCATGTAGCCACCACATATCTTCTCAGAGATAAGCTACCATCACACGAGCTAGTTTATTTCCATTCCATATGTAAGCATATTTCAGTTCTTTGATATTAGTGAATTGAAATTGTATTTCTGTTGCATCTCTATGTTTATGGTTATATTTGTAATTTGCTGCATTCCTGTTTAATTTTGAATCACAATGTTACAGAGGTTTGTAGCTTTTTGGGTGCAGTACAATACTAGAGAAGGTCCATTGCTAACTTCTTCATCAGTGCATCCCCCTTGCATGCATTGACGAGTGTGAAGCAGAACTTTTAGTGGGGAGGAAAGCAACATAAATCCTTTGATAATATGAAAGAGAGGATCAGTACCGCACTAGTTTTAACCTTACCGGACCTCCAACAATGTTTTGAGATCGAGACAAATGCCAATGGGTACGCCATGAAAGTGATGTTGATGCAGCAGAGGAAAATTGTATGTTACAATTTAGAGACATTCTCCTAAGTTATTGTGAACTATCTCACATATGACAAGGAGTTGTATGCCTTGGCCCAAAGCGTAAAGAAGTGGAAGCACTATTTGATTGGCAAGGAGACCATTGTTCACACAGATCACCAGCCCTTGTAGTACCTCTAGTCACAAACCAAGCTTCAATAAGCACGTCATTTCAGATGGATGGGGTTCCTTCAGTAGTTTCATCTAGTAATAAAATACAAGAAGGGCACTAGAAACAAAGTGGCAGATATGCTCTCTTACCCTCCTATTTTTGCATCTATTGTTTTTCAAAATGGTTCTTTATCTTTTGAAAGTTATGTTGAACAATATGTTGATGATGAATATTTTAAAGATATTTACGTAAATTTGACTTATGGATCATATATAGACAATTACCATTTACACGGAAAATTGTGTTACCACCTTGGAAAAAATTGTATCTCCACCAGTGAAAGAATACATGTAATCAGAGAGGCACATACCTTTCTTGTGTTGGGTCATTTTGGTGTAGGGAAAACTTTGTGTCATTTGCAAAGGTTTTGTTATTGGCCTCACATGAAAAACATTGTAACACGATATGTAAAGGGATGTGTGTTGTGTTCAGTTTGTAAGCCCACTAATAGAAAATTGGGGCTCTACACACCACTCCCTATTCTGAGTCGTCCATGGGAAAGTGTGTCAATGGATTTTGTTGGCAGTTTGCCTTTGTCTAGGAGATTTCATGATTATTTATATGTCGTTGTGGATTGATTTAGTAAAATGTGTGTCTTAATGCCTTGTAAAAGGAAAATCACTGTAGAGAATATAGCTTATCTCTTCTTCCAATTTATATGGGTCCACTTTGGGTTTCCCACATCCATTATGTTTGATCGAGACTCTCATTTCCTTGGAGAGTTTTGGACGATTTTGTGGAGAATTATGGACACTAAGCTGAAGAGGAATATGACATTTCATCCACAGGCCAAACAACAAATAGAAGTTGTCAAGCACAAATTGATACATTTACTCTGGGGCTATTATGGAAAGTATCCTAAGTTGTGGGACGAGCAGTTTCCTTAAGTACAACATGCATACAATAGGGTTGTGCATTCATCCACTTAGAGATCATCGTTCAAGACATGCTTTGGATATTTTCAAAAGGATCCCTTAGACATGATATTTGGGAAAGATGATGATTCCAATGAGAAAAATGGTAGGGACAAAGCACAGAAGTTCATTCATTAAATTTAGACGATTGACCAGGCAGTGCAAGAGCAATAGGAGAAACTTCAAGCCCCATATAAGGCTCGACATGACAAGTACCAGGTTGATCACAAATTTGAGGTTGGAGACAGGGTGTGGCCCCACATCAGCAAAGACAGAATGATAGGGGAAGGAAACAAGTTGACACCAATATGATATGGTCCTTTCACCATACTAGAGAAGATTGGAGACAATGTTTTTCGTCTCGATTTTCCAGCATACATGCAGATGTACTCAGTGGTGAACGTTGCAAACTTGAAGCTTTATGAGCCTCCTTTGATCGTCGACACTGAATAGGTTGGACAAGTTCCTATAGTGGATGATTTTGCACTTGAATACTTGGACAAGCAACCTAAAGACATCATTCTTGAAAGAGAACTAGGACTTCACGATGAGGAGATGTAGAGTACCTTCCTATTGGTTTCAAAGGAATGAATCCAAGTAAGGCACATTGGATTGGAAAGAATAAAGTGAGGGAGCAATTCCCTCACTTTCCAATTCACTGATAAGGCTTTTGGCAGCCCAAAATTTGATTAGTGGGGAGGAATGATCAAGGAGGATCCGAAAAAGCCAAATTTTCAAATTCCTCGAAACACAATGAAACCAGTCTCAAATCAAAGAGCTCGTCATTCGGAATCCAACTGCATGAACAACACCTCAATTCGACATTGTATGAAGAAATTGTGGCCCATTGAATTTTTTTAGAAATAGCTAAATTTTTTGCAGGATGGACCCAAAGGCGACACTTGGCATGCTAACATCAACAGTGTGGATCTTAACGTCAATAGGATGACATGTATATACGATGGAGGAGAGTCAATCAGGTGATGAAACATGGTAGGTGATGTTAGTAGCCTGGTCAATGATACAGACCAATCAAAGTGTGCCATGTGGCACCCATTCAATATCGCCAGATTTTATTAAGGAGACAACAATTTGGACCTTTGTGGAGGTTGGCGGCGGTGAATTTTTCACCTGGTTAGTTTATCCAGAGACCCCAAAATATTCAGTTGGAAAAAATGTTGTTATAGCCAAATTGAATTAAAAATAAAATAAAAGTCCAGCCACCAACCGACAGGTAGTGAAACCCCACCATCGGACCCGACCGGGGTGGTAACGATTATATATATATAACAGTTAAGAACTCATTGGTGGCCGAAAACGATTATATATGTTTAGCACACAATGATTAAGCTCAAACCACAAACAGTTGGAAAGTGGGCAGTGACCATTAAGCACTATTCACATTTAAAAAATGGCAAGTTTGTCCGAAGGGTCGACCCCGTTGTTCAGGGAAATGTTCCCCTAGGGCTTTTGGGTTGAAACCCTAGCAGACTGAAAGTTGTCTATTCAGAGAAACACACATTCACACAGCCATTATGCTATTATAAGCAAATTCTATGATAAGGGAACGTACCTTAGGTCCTACGTTTGAGAAGGTCCTGAAGGGTCCAAACCCTCTTCAAGTTCCTCTTGCTCCTTTGTCTTGCAAAACAACCAATTCCAAAGAACACAACAGTATATGGACAAAAACTTATAAAGAAACCATCTTCATGTTATAAAGAAAGGTAGTTAGTTATGAAATATAAACAACCGTTCACATATGAATTCTAACATGAATATCATAAACATAAAGAAGATTCATATCAGGAACCAAGACATGTGTTTCTTTTATTATAGACAAATAAAGTACAGAAAAGGAATAATTTCACCTGAGTCACCTTCCGTAGGCTCCAAGCAAAGCTTCCTTCCGGATTCATCTAGCCTCAAGCCTTTAACAAACTCCTTCCATGACTTTCTCCATGATGTCATAAGTAATGGATGAACATCAACACACAAGGAAACAAGGGTTTCCTATACAAATGGGGGAAGTGCAGAAGGCACAAGGGTCTTCAGACCTGGTCAGGGGAAAAATCTCAGCATAGTAACCTTTCTCTCTCTTCTCTCCCCCTTAGGCCTTCCCATTGAGGTCTTTTTATACCTCTCCCAAATTAGTTTTTTAGTTGGGAGTTGGTTGGGAACAGTTGGGCCACGGGCACTAACAGGTGATCAACAGGTAAAACCCGCGATCTCCGCTCGAAATTAAGGAGTTTTATATTTTTTTAAAGTGTTTTAATACATATACGCGGGTTGGGTATATACCTACCCGCGTATACACGTGTTTAACTCAGGGCAATGTCGCGTATAAGGGATAAAACACTGTTTTTTTAATTTTAGGACCAGGTCTGGAAGGAGGGGTTGCCCTAGGCCATGAGTGCAGCATCACAAACCATAAGAGTGAGATTTGGAGCTATAACAAATGCCCCCTAATATATGAGTTCAGAAGGGGTACATGATGGCTGAAATGTATTAAGCAAGTACATGGAAAGGAAATCTGTCAAAAACTGAGGAGGACTTCACCAGAATTTAGCCTGCCAAGCCACAAAAGGAGATCAGAAAGAAACAATGTCTGAGGCGGGCATACCCATGCTCAGAAAAAGTAAAGCATGTCCGCATATCAAATACAAGCGGATCCACTAAGTATACAACTATAAATGACTGGAAAATACATGATGGATAATTTGATCATGATCGAACAAGTACATGTTTGAATATCACATATAAGACTATCAATGATGCTGAAAGATGCAACGGATCACTGATATCAAAGACTGATCCCAAAAGGTACCAACTGAACATGATGGAATAAGATGGTACTACACTGCAAACTCAGGTGCCAACATATAGAATGTTGCCATGACTGACTGCAACATATAAGGTGGAATGGTATCAACTAGCAGCAACAGGAGCAACTTTCAAGTGAACCAATGAATGCTGATACAACCTGAGGTCTTCACCGAATGCCGTGGTACAGTTTTACACCATGGGAATAAATGATCTGAAGTCGACCATGTGAGAAATCATTTGATTACCGGTCATTGATGTATACCGTTAACAAACGCGAGACTAATCATCGATAATGATAATGAGCGTCAAGCTACCCAGTACAATCTAACAAGCGTGAATAGATGAGCTGGAGTCGAACACCTGTAAGAATCTATCGATCAGGAGACAATGATGGTTTCCCACTGTCGATAGCAAAGGATTTGCCACTAATGACTGCACACCCCAAGGTACTGCCAAATGGACTCTAGATCTTTGCCCCATAGCAATGAGTCGGAGTTGATAGGGAAAGATCCGCTAGAAGGAAGGAATTAAGGCATCCTTCATCAATCTAGCGCAAGTGTAACCCGTAGGCCAATAATGTTGAAGGAATCAGATGAAAGAGATGTAGTAACCCAACCGAAGTACGTTTCCGGTGTACACAAGATGTGGCTAGCGCACGACATAAACCCTCTGAACCAACCAATAATGGAAGCTGACATAGAGGCGAGGTATCCACCAATAGGGTCAAATGGAAACCAAGGTACTGCACGAATCCCAATGTGTGATAATGTAAGCTGATGTCGAACACAAGGGAAACCACTCAATCAAAGACCCATGATATTGATCGACGCTGAGCACAAGGTGACCTATCAATAATGAAAATAGGGCCAGGGTGCAGCTCTAGGCCTGTCCTCAGAGCAAGATGTCGTCGTCTATAAGGACAAGACCCGCCAGCAAGAAGTCAATGGGGACCTTCTAAAACCGGCACGAGTAAAGGACCAATATAGCTGATGTGATGATAGACATGACACTGACAACCAGGGATGGCCGACTGAAAAATGAGTCAAGAGACACCGCAGAGAGGCCGACTCAGGCTAACTTCCCTTGAACAAGAGCACAACTCAATGTGACTATGTGGCAGCATATGATGACTCTGTATAAGTTCGTCATGCAGGAGGCATGAATGAACCCTCCATGTGATTGGAAGAGATAACCAATCGGGGGAGAACTGACTCAATAACAAGGTTAAGGCATACCTAAGTCAAACTAAATCCCACCCAAACGGAGGAGACTTTTCTTTGAGTGCTTTGTTCAAGGGCAACACGACTGACTCTAGCTGCCAACAATAAATGGAAATACTGTCCCATTCCCGCTGTTTTTGGAATATTTAATTTTTTTGTCTTTTTCTGTTAAGCTTGAAAAAGAATAAAAGAATGATATGGTATAGTGGAAAGAACGAGTGTCGGTGAAATAGATGATCTAGTTCATGGGGATGGAACATTCCTATGCTCAATGCAAGGAGGTCAAAACTGGTCAGTGACACTCAAAGGTACGTTCCTTCCACGGGTCAAGGTGTGTCAAGCTGTAGAAGTCAAAGGTATGCAAGGTTGATTTTGCAGTCATCATGGTCAAATGTTGGCTTAAACATGAGTCCAAGTGAAGCTGGCTCTAGGCCAAAAGGTGCAAGTGGTCAACATGCAATGCAGTAGTACAACTCAACAGAAAGGAGCCTCTAGGGTATAAGGCCAGAACAAAGTGAAGAAGCTAAGAGGAATGAGTCTTCAATGCATAAGTCATGGAGGGACTACAGAGGACTCCTGAGCCTACTCAAATTGGAGCAGCATGGGCAACAAATGTCAGTGAGGTGCTAACTACGATGCCCATGTAAAGGATGGCTCTACCGTCGTGTCATGATTAAAAAATTGGCAAGTGAATATGGCTTACAAACCATAACACGATGGTATCGACCCTATGGCAGATGTATCAACAAATGGAGGCTAGTATGCATAATGCAACGGAAGAATGGTGTCCCTAACCTATATGCCAGTGAGAGAACGATACCTGCCATGACGGGTCAGAAGTCATGGAACTGTATCGAAACTGTCGAAAAACATCCAAAATGTCCTGAAAATCAAACCATTCTCGACATTCCAAGCTCCCAAGTTAAAAGCCACATGAGGCCAAACAAAACAAAATTTTGAAAAATTTTTACATTTTCAAAACCTATAAAAGAGATTTTAGACTCACCATTTTCACCATTTGAGTTTGAGAGCAAAGGATTTGGAGCAAAAAGAGCAAACTTCCCATAGCCAGATTCAACCATTCAAATTCTTCAAAAACCTCCAGGTAACTCTTATACTTAGCTTGCAATTGATTGTGACTGGTTTTAAGATTTTTAATTAATGTTTCACCGTTGAATTTTTTGCCAAAAATTTCACCGTGGCATATACGCGGGTTGGTAATATGAAACCCGCGTACACGTGGGCCCTATACGCGACTGTGTGCACAGGGACCCGCGTATACGCCGCGAACATTTTTTAACCAAAAACTAACGGTTGAAAATCTTTTTTTTTGCTCAGAATGTCGGTCACGTGGTGAGAAATGGAGCATGGAGTGGTGGATAATGAAGTCATGAATGATACTAATGCTTTGGAATCCCTACGGGGATGCGGTTTGCTTAAATTCTTCAAACTGCTGAACATGAAAGCAAACACACGCCTGCTTGAGATGCTCATTGATTATTGGGATGTCGAGGAGGAAGCCTTTATGATTGACCAGATGTTACTCAGGGTAGAAGTGGAGGATATCTATTTCATCACGGGCCTTTCCCGAAGGGGAGAGATAGTACATTCCTGGGGCAGGACATGGAGCAGTCTCATAATATAGGACTACGTACAGATATATTGCCCGAGACATCCCAAGAAGGTTGGGAGCCAGATTTCCATCACACATGTGGCGAGTTTATCACTGAGGATAATCCTCTTCACCATATCTCGAGTGAACGGATCATCCTCTCTGCATCAGGCATCATGGCTAACCATGAGCGTGGCAGTTGACTATCTCACTACTGTGTTCGACTGGTGTACTCCTCTTCTAGCCAACATGAAGAGCCAGCTCACTTCTATCAAGAGGGGACAGACCACAAACTTTGGATATGGGACTATCCTGTGTACTTTCCTTTTCGAGAAGGTTCCCTCACTCCGCCCCAGGGTAGCAGTTTCCATCAGCACCCCACGAGATCCACGCATGGGCCGGTGGGATGATCTGATGAAATGTCTGGGGGGTGGGGAGGTCCCAAGGACTGCCTTTGACAATGACTTCTTCACCTGGTGGGATCATCAGATCATCGCCGTAGATGACTACCCCTATGCTGGGCTGGATTTCCGAGGAGATCCTGATCTAGCATTACCACCGAATGCAACATGGGGCGAGATTGGTAAGAATTTTTGATTTTATGATTTTTTTTGGATTTTTCAAATATAATGATGCATTTTGAAAAATATTTTTGATGAGATTCAAATGACTGATATGATGATCATGTTCCAGAAATTGGGCCGGTACGACCAGATGGATTCCCGCGGCATGGACAGCGCGGCCGAGGAGCTGAAGAGGCGGCTGCTGATACAGAGCGGACTCTACATAACGTCCAGCGACACTTGGTGAGATTGAGCTGCCAAGTACCGATGGTTGCCATAGAGGACCTTCCTGAGGATATGCAGAGTCATGTGGTTGGCATGCCACGTGACTGGGTTCACACTTTTCAGCGTGTGGCCAATGCGATAGTTACCTACTTGGCCGCTCATCCTGAGCCGGGGCATTAGATATGCCGGACATGATTATGGGCATTTGAGTCCCAATTTTGTATATTTTTGGACAAACATATGTACACTCGAGACGCTTTATGATATATATATATATATATAGATATATACAGTTCAACTTTTTGATGCTTGATTTTATTGTGATGAATGATTGATGTGCTAGTCTAATGCTTGATTAGAGATAGAATCAACTAACCAATTATGAGATCTTGGAATGTGAAAATAATTAATATAAGTAAATGATCTTTGCAACAACCTCACCCTTAAATACTGGCGATATAAACATGGATCCCTTACCCAATAAATGTTGTTTAATTGCGACACTATCAATTGAGAATCAAGATATACTACCAATGAGTCGATCCCATGAGAGATTGCCTCGGATAATAAATTAATAACGGCAGTATACTCAGCCATATTGTTTGAAGCAGGACCGATGCATACGCCTCTTGATACCATCAATTGACCAGTTGGATAATAAAGTACCCAAGCTGCGGAAGCGAGATTCCGAGTGTGCCGACTAGCACCATCGGCGAACCCAAAATAAACCAAGTCATCCATCAACACCTGCCACAACAGACCAAAAAGTGTTGATATCAAAAAACTCTCGACGATATATGTACAAATATACATAAAGTACAAAGAAGCCATTGCCTAATTCCTACTTAAGAAAAGTACTTCTTTAGGGAGAGCCATTTCGGGGCTCCGCCAACTTGTTTCCCTCAAAATCGATTAACTCATATAACCCTTTTTCTAAAACTCGTTTAATAATGAAAGGACCGTACCACATAGGTTTAAACTTGCCTGGCCCCAAGGTGTCTTTATCTTGGTCATAGACCAAGACAAGATCACCTTCAGAAAAGACTCGAGGACGGACATATTTATCATACTGCGTTTTAACCCTTTTCTTATGAGCCTCATTCATTGTGGCGGCATCTCGACGCTGCTCATCAAGATGTTCTAAGTGAAGGAGGCGCTCTTCGAGACTCGAAGTCTCTAGAAGGAGCTCAACAGCTAACTTAAGAGACGAAATTTCACATTCAACCGGAAAGATAGACTCCATCCCATAAACCAACTGAAAAGGTGTAAAACCAGTAGCCATCTTTACGGAGGTTCGGTATGAGCAAAGATCCGAATACAACATAACGTGCCAATTGGAACGATTTTTATCGATTGTCTGTTGGAGGATCGTCTTAAGAGTTTTATTGACTGCCTCTACCTGTCCATTGGCCTGAGGATAATAAGGAGACGAATGCTCCTACCGAAAACCTAATTTGAGAGCCAATTCAGACATTAGTTGATTCTGGAAATGACTGCCATGATCAGTGACAATCTCTCTCAGGATACCGAATCTTGAGATAACCTGATTGAAAAGGAACAATGCTGCCATGTCACTATTGTTCTTATAAGTAGGCATGGCTTCAGTCCACTTCGTAAAGTAGTCTACAACCACGATAATGTACTTGTGATTCGCTGCTGAAGGCGGATTACAAGTTGTAAAGTCAATACCCCAATTAGTAAAGGGACCGACGATGACAACAGGAAAAAGAGGAGCTGGATGTGAACGCATCTTCCGAGTAAAAATTTGACAGGGGTGACAACGTTTGACTACTTCCACACAGTCTTTAAAGAGTGAAGTCCAAAAATAGCCCGCACGTAAGATGCGTTGGGCTGTAGCAAGCCCTGATAGATGACCACCACAAGCTCCACTATGGCAGTCATTGAGCACTGACTCTGCTTCCTCTAAGGTTAAACAGCGTCAAAGGAGTGAATCAACCCCTCGATGGTATAATGTATCACCAATGATAACATAATTTTTAGCCAGGTGACGTAATTTTCGACGTTCATCCTTGGAGAAAGTAGAGGGAAACTTCGAAGTCTGGAGATAGACAATGATATCTCCATACCAAGGGTCGAGTGAAGAGATGAGGAATAAATGTTCGTCGGGAAAACTTTCCTCATAAACAATATCCTCTCCACAAGGCAGCTCAGAAATTAGCTCCAAAAAAACCATGGATTTCTTAGACTTGGCAGACAAGAATTCGAGATCAAATTCTTGCAAAATGACTGTCCATCGGTTATATTTTTCCCCAATCACTCGCCTACTGAGGACAAATTGAAATGGATTGACCGTCGCTAAGATAAAAGTTTTGCGTAGCAGGATATAATGACGGAGCCACTGGACAGCATGGACAGCTGCCAAGGCCAACTTCTCAACCGGAGAATAGCGAAGTTCAAGACCTATTAAGCCTCGGCTCAAATAATAAATCACATGCTCGGTGAGAGCATCATCCTCCTGAATGAGAACCATACCAATGGTTGATTCTGTTGCAGCGAGATATAAAAGGAAGTCTCTACCATAATCCGGTGGACTCAAAAGCGGGGCAGAGACTAATGCCTTTTTCAAAGCATCGAATGACCGCTGCGCAAAGTCGTCCCACACAAATGGAACTCCTTTCCGTAGCAGATGCATGAACCCTTTAGTAATCTCGGCATAGTTCGCTATAAACCGTCTTAAGAAATTAGCCTTCCCTTGAAGACTTTAAAGTTGTCGAATTGAGGACGGGGGAGGCAACTGAACTATTGCCTCAACCTTGAAGGGATCAACCCAAATCCCTTCATTTAACACAATGAACCCTAACAACCGACCGGACGTAACCGTGAAAACGCACTTGTTGGGATTCAACTGGATTTTATAAAAATGACATCGCTCAAAAACCATTCGAAGATAACTAGGGTGATCAGTTCTCTTTCAAGAACGAGCAACGAGATCGTCCAAGTATGCTTCGATGACATGTTTGATGTTGTGGAAAGCATATGACATGGCCCGCTGAAACGTGGCTCTAGCATTTTTAAGACCAAAAGGCATCTTTCTATATGCAAAGGTACCCCACGGACATATAAAGGTTGTCTTATGTTGATCTTCAGGACGAATAGAAATTTGATTATAACCCGAAAAACCATCCATGAAGGAAAAAATCTCATTACCCGCACATTCATCGATAATCTGATCAATGAATGCGGTGGGGTAATTATTTTTTGGACAAGCCTTGTTTAGGTCCCTAAAATTGATGCATACTCGGATTGTTCCTTGCTTTTTATCCACAGGGACTAGATTAGAAACCCAATCAGTAAGAGGAACAGGGTATATAAAACCCGCTTTTAGCATCTTCTCAACTTCAGCTTTGATAGTTGCTGCTTTCCTAGGGTTAACCGGCCGAAGCCTTTGACGAACCGGTTTGGAATTTTCATACGTCTTGATCTCATGTTGAACTATAGAAGGATCAATGCCAGGCATTTCTTCATAAGGCCAAGCAAATACATCTCGAAATTCCTTGAACAGGTCGGTGTAAATTTGAATTTCTTCAGGGGAACATTCAATTCCGATGAAGAGATTCTCGATCATGTTAGAGTCCCTAGAGATGTTTATAGGTATTGTTTTTGAAATCACGACATATTACCTTCGGCACAAATGTGTGCTGGAGCCAAAGGATTTGATACCGTACAAACATCACTAGTATAGAGCAACGATGGTGTAAGTCTTCCCAAGGTCGATCTATACCCATCATTGCTTTGAGGATTGCTTCTTTAGAAGGTAAAAATGAATCTAAGAAGTACAAGGTAGAGGTAGAATCAAGGCTCCAGGCTGGGGCCACATCACCATCTAACTCCTCTTCAGAAAAAGGAGTAGAGTGGTCATCTGCAGAGTTAACGATAGACTGATATCTAAGCTCGGCTGCAGATATTGGGAATGACATTCCATTTACTTGTCCTTCAACTAATGTGGTCATAGGTGAAGGCAAGGTCCAAGGGTTTGAAAAATAATGAGTTCAGAAGAAATCTTCTCGAGGAGACTCCTTAGATGATGAAATGGATGATTTTAGCGAAAGGAGAGGGAAGATCAAAGGTACCCATCAATGAGGAATACATCCCTACTCCTAAATTCTCAGTAGGCGGGCGAGGGTTATCCACTAAAGGAACAATAGAGTCAGAGCTTGCTTGAGGATCGATTGGACAATAATCCAATTGATCAACCTTAACGATTTTCCCCTCATGAGGAAAGCAAATGACACGAAATAGAGTCGAAACAACGACGTCCATTTCGTATACCCAGTTCCTTCCTAAGAGGAGATTGTAGTCTAGGTTAGCATCTATGACTTCCACTTCAATATTGATGACCTTCCCCCCAACACATATAGGAAAGGTTGGGATAATCCCATGTGGCTTATGAGAATGACCATCAAACGCAGTCAAGACGGTAGGTGAAGGAATAGCCGAAGGCGATCCAATAGCCTTCCAACATGACATCAACATGATGCACGTGGAAGCTCCTTGATCGATAACGGTACAAAAAATGTTGATTTTCCGGTATGTAGACTTTATTTGGAAAGCCATATGATGAGGGAGTCACCTTTTGACATTTAACATGTCAAAAGTGAGCATTAAAGAGTTAGTTGGATCGACTGCCCCAATCACGGAAAGTAAAGCACTTCACTGAGCCAGAAACGACTGGAGAACCTCTAAAGCAGACATGGCACACGGACTCTAAGCCATATCCTCCACAATGGAGTAATTCTGGGTGGCCCTAGCATTAGGATTAATAGTTGCGCGTTTAGCGGAACCTCGTGGTATAGTCTCGACAGGGGGTCGCTCAATATGAAGGTCGGTACTTCCGAGAACAGTCTTGTCCTTGGAAGTTTTAGCTTCACTGTAATCATGTGACCGAGTAGCCACATGGACGTTAGAACCCATCATGAAAACATTTGATTATTTTTCCCCTTCCTGGTTGCCCCCTGCGGAGGTACCAGGATTTGAACTCGCGCCAGCAAGAAGTTGTTGCCCTTGGGGAAAAGGGTTGGTTAACACAGCTTAAGAACTAGAAGTCCCTTGCTGCCCTAAAAAGCACTGATCATCTTCAATCTTGGGGCAGAGGTGAGTTAAAGGTCTCCATTGCACAACTTGCATGGAAACTTGACTTTCTTTCTAGACTCATTTCTACCACCACCAACATTATTTCCGGATGTATTTGCGTCAGCCTTCCCATCCTGATTCTTTTTCTTACCTCGTCCTTTCTTTTTCCCATTGGAATTTTGATTTCCTTTTGGGTTATTAGATTGGACGACATTAATCGAAGAGGTTTGGGAAGCCGGAGGGTTAGACGATGTGACTTGGTTGTTAGAAGGAGTTTGTAAAGACAACTGCTGCAATTGGTTCAACAAGTTCACCGCATTTGTGTCTACCGACCCAACGATACCATCCGCGTGGGGACCTGGCTTCGACTTAGCTATGTCAACCTTAGACCCAGGAGCATCTGGCAGATCCTAGACTGAGAGTAGATCAATTCTAATTGCTGGACCCTAAAAATGGATTGCTCCTCATAATAGACTCCAGACATGGAGACATCCTTAGAGATCTCGGGTTGTAAAGATTTCAAAAACCACTCGAGATGGTACTCCAGAGGGATTTCATGCTTTAATGAGCCTCTTTCTCCGTCTCCATTCCTAAATATGCTCAGAAATGTGAGTTGCCTTATCCTGTCGAAAAGTGGCCAGAAGTTCAGTTCCGGCATCATAACGGACAGGCAACTGGAAATGATTTAAGAAAATATTGGCTAAGTCAGCGAAAGATGTAAAGTTTCCCCCTGGCAACTCTATATACCATTTGGCCGCATTACCAGTCAAGGTGCGTTGAAACAGTCTTAACCTAATCGAGTCATCGATAAGGGAGTTAGATGAGCACCACAAATGGAATGTGGTTACATGGTCGCCTGGGTCTTCACCGCTCTTCCCTTCGAATTTTGGAATGTCCAAAGGGAGTTTGGTTGGGATCGGAGGCCAGGCCAGATTGTACTTGATTGGATCGTTTGTTAACTTAGTGAGATTTGGAAAGTTCAAAGTTGCCAGAAACGGAAGCCTAGGAGGACCTTGGGGATTCCACCCAGACTGGGCGGAGCTCCCAAAGTTCTGAAAAGATTGGCCTGGATTTTGGAAGGCACCAGGTTGCCCAAAGTAACCAGCAGAACCGGCTGAACCAAAAGGTAAGCCTTGTGATCCAGCAAAATTCAGAGTTTGACCAACTTCGGCCGCAAAATCTCCATAACCAGCAAAGTTTCCTCCTAAAGGATTATACGGAGTTGATAACCCCTGATATCGATTCCAAGCTGAAGCTAAGGGAGGAATACTTTGAAACGAACTAACTGTGGAGTATGGCCTATTCCCTTGTTGGCCGATAAATGGATTCCCAGTTCCCACGCCACTAACCCCAGGGTTAGTCCAACCTTGGAAAGGATTACTGCTTTGTCCTACAGAAGAAAAAGGCATGGATCCTATCGTTGGGTCGGAATGTGGTATATGACCACTTTCGAAAGGAAAACTTCGGAATGAAGTCGATCCACCCATCATGGACGTGGCGGCACTAAACGAAACTGATGGAATACCTTGTGAATGGGTGCCAAATGGGAAGAATCCAGAACCAAAAGCATTGGTTTGGGCATTTCCACTCGTGGACGGAATGGAGGTAGACCCAACTAAAGATGTGCTAGCAAAAGATCCAAACAAAGAAGCAGAGAAGATGGAAATCGTTCCTCCCCCTTGCACCGATGTTGGAGTCTGCATAGTTGTAGCACTTATAGTAGAAGCCATGCTTCCAGTAGTGGTCATCGATGGTAAGGGCATAGCATAACCTGGACTTGATGGTCTATGCGTTGGAGTCCCAATGTATTGTAATACGTTCGGATGACTAGATGGTAGGGGTGAATTCGGAGCCGCTAACAACTCTGAGAGTTCTTCTACCTCTATGTTATTCTCCGCTTGAAAGATAACTCGAGAAAGAACTGGAGTGTTCCTCTCTTGTTCCGCGGAAGTGTCAGGCCTTGCTTTAATACTAATGCCCCCGAGAGGAGGATCAATCCTCGATGCATTAACTGCCGTGGGACGAAACCCACCAGCAGTATTACCTCTGCGCCTTCTAGGAGAAGGCTCTAAACTTGGTGGTGAAAGACCACAAAGTCTTCGAGACCGTCTAGGTGATCGGTCAACCACTTTGAATTTTTTGTTAAGATCTAACTAAAGACTCAAAAAATTGAAAGCTAGGCCAACTAAGAGCACATAGCACACACTATAAATTCCCTAAATATAACAACGAGTCAAACAACTTCCAAGTATTTCCGCTCCGGGTGATTAGGACCGGACACCAAAATACAAGAAAGTGAATTAAGGGGCCTTACGAAGATAGTCTGGGATGATGAGGGCCCAGTCCTATCAGCAAAGGTAACAGAGGAAGTTACCCTGACCTCCTAACAACAGCCTGCGCCGGTGCAAGCCCCCAAGCTTCGCAAGGGTGCCCTCCAGTAGTACCGTTGAGAGTGATGCAACGTCGACCTCAGGTGCCACAGGATTCCCCTCCGCAGCCACCTGTGTAGATCCCTAGGAGTAGCAACTATGGATACCAACTCGTCGCAGAAGCTAAGCGGAACAGTCACGAGGTAAGTTCAGACAAGTAGGAGAGGGGGTATCTCTCTTCCCTATCTTCACAGATCCTCGTGCTTAACTCCTAGATCCGGAGCTTTCCTGGTCTTCCTAACACTATTGGATTTTCACTCGCTATTCAGACTCCTACGTTTGCCGTTTAAATGGCCTTGGAAAGTTAACTCTCCACTCACCTAATCCGGGGCCCTAAAATCCTAAAACTTGTTGGTGTATCTAACTTAAAAAAAAAGTTTTAGTGAATTTTAATTAGTGCTTGATTTTAAAATAGGCTGTTCTTTAAGTCACGGGATAACGGAAGTGAAACTAGTGGTGTTTTTGACGCAAAAGAAATTAATAAAAACCTAACTACATGCACATGCACTTGTTTTTGTTTTTCGATGAAAAGCAATTTCTACAGGGTTCAGAGGAAATTCTAATAAAACAAAATTTTCTTTTCTTTTCGTTAATTCACGCTTCACACTCACAAAAGTTAACAAAGCTATGTATGCCTAAAAAGATATGCAAATCTATCCTAATGCAACAAATATATGCTGATGCAAGATTCAAAACTACTCTAAAAACAAGAAATGAAAGTTGCTTGCTTATCAATTTTTATTTTGCCACTTAAAATGTCTAGATGGAACATGATATGCTACCATTCATTTCGTCTAAACACTAAAAACAAGTTCCAAGACAAACATAAAGCAATTTCATTCACTAAAAGGAAACCAAATGAAAACAAAGTTCAAGAAAGCAAAACTAAGTTTTTCAAAAAGTTTTGTTCAAAAACAACAACAAAAAAGTCTTTTCAAAAATGCTCTCAACAAGACTGGATCTTTGTGACTGAAGAATAGGCAACAAACACTTTTGCAAGTTGACACCACACATTGGATGAAAACTCAACAAAAATAAATGTGTTTAAGGATGCTCTTAACAATCAAAAGCAACAATGAAAGCTTTGGCAACAAAGACCAAAAAGATCAAAAAGACAAATTTCAAGAAAGTGTCAATCAACAGCTTTTATGAAACAAAGAAGTGGATGGTCACAAAAAGTGGTTTTGTCAAGCAAACAAAAAATCACCAAAAGCAAGATTTAACACAAAGATTGAGATCAATCTTCCCGCCCTGATGAATAAGAGCAGTCAAGATTCCTAGCAAGAAATCTTGCGTGCTTTAGCAAAAACGATGACACTTGCAATAACAAAAACAAGACCAATACCCCTTACAATCAGAGAGAATTTGGAACAATATTCTTGTTGTAAAACAAACAACTGATACTGGAAAATGACTGTTTCAGACTGAATCAAACTACCAGACAGACCTTCAGAGATAAAAAGATTTAAAAATCTTGAAAATTGCTATATATACGCGACTATACTGATGTAAAGACTGTGTGTATACACAACTGTAACTAAGGAAACCTGCGTATACGCGGGTTCACTTAAGGAAACATGCGTATATATGCCTCTGTAACTAAGAAAAACAACGCATATAAAAGGTTTCAAGAAAAATAAAAAAAACAAACTGAAGAAACTGACAAAACTTAGAATTCAAGAACAAACCACACAGCAACAGCAAGCAAACAGGAAGCTGAGCCCTAATTGGCTTGAAAACACCCAAACCAGGAACAACAAGAGTGTTTTCCCCAGGGAAGTCGCCAATTCCGTTGAGGGAAATGTTCCCCTAGGGCTTTTGGGTTGAAACCCTAGCAGACTGAAAGTTGTCTATTCAGAGAAACACACATTCACACAACCATTATGCTCTTATATGCAAATTCTATGATAAGGGAACGTACCTTAGGTCCTACGTTTGAGAAGGTCCTCAAGGGTCCAAACCCTTCTTCAAGTTCCTCTTGCTCCTTTGTCCTGCAAAACAACCAATTCCAAAGAACACAACAGTATATGGACAAAAACTTATAAAGAAACCATCTTCATGTTATAAAGAAAGGTAGTTAGTTATGAAATATAAACAACCGTTCACATATGAATTCTAACATGAATATCATAAACATAAAGAAGATTCATATCAGGAACCAAGACATGTGTTTCTTTTATTATAGACAAATAAAGTATAGAAAAGGAATAATGAGTCACCTTCCGCAGGCTCCAAGCAAAGCTTCCTTCCGGATTCGTCTAGCCTCAAGCCTTTAACAAACTCCTTCCATGACTTTCTCCATGATGTCATAAGTAATGGATGAACATCAACACACAAGGAAACAAGGGTTTCCTGTACAAATGGGGGAAGTGTAGAAGGCACAAGGGTCTTCAGACTTGGTCAGGGGAAAAATCTCAGTATAATAACCTTTCTCTCTCTTCTCTCCCCCTTAGGCCTTCCCATTGAGGTCTTTTTATATCTCTCCCAAAGTAGTTTTTTAGTTGGGTGTTGGTTGGGAACAGTTGGGCCACGGGCACTAACAGGTGATCAACAAGTAAAACCCGCGATCTCCGCCCGAAATTAAGGAGTTTTATATTTTTTTTAAGTGTTTTAATACATATACGCGGGTTGGGTATATACCTACCCATGTATACGCACGTTTAACTCAGGGCAATGTCGCGTATAAGGGATAAAACACTGTTTTTTAAATTTTAGGACCAGGTCCGGAAGGAGGGGTTGCCCTAGGCCATGAGTGCAACATCACAAACCATAAGAGTGAGATTTGGAGCTATAACACCCGTGACCTTTGACCCGCCAACACTTTAACATATTTGTGATAACCAACCTGCCACCCTGGTGAGTTGGTAACTTTGCCCACCCAAAACATATACACAACCTTACAAAACTATTGAACAGGGAATGCAATGGCCGAGAGGAATCAAATTGTGAAACCCAACACAGGAACCTTGCATGCATGTCAATCGAGACAAGAGAATATTCTAGGAATATCCTTGTAGGGGAATCTTGAAAGGAATCTAAAGATTCCCTAGAGCTCTAGAGGCCACCTGCAAAGAACTAGGCCAAATTTATAGTCATTTTTCATGATTTTTCGCCAGGAATCCAACCGTGTACTCTGTTTCTTTAGCAGTGGTTTACATTTTCAGGCCATCCCCAGAACTGGAGGTATAAGGTGTCAATTTGAATTTGCATGTAATTTGATTTTATTTTCAATTAATGAAAGAGGCCTCCCCACATTGAGCAAGGCTTGAAGACGTTCCCACATTGGGTGAACTCTGTTATCAACTCGTTTTTGTGTCTTTATTCTCATGTTTTCTTTTGATTTCTGCTTCTTTTATGCGTATGCATCACTTGGTAACATGCTCTTTAAATGCAATTCTATATGCATCCTTGAAGTAAAAGATCTGGATCATGTAGGTTGCATAAAAATTATTCTAACACATATGGATGGTTATTAAGAGAGTGTGAGGTTGATATTTTATTATACAAGGTTGAAAAAAAAAATATCACTTCCTCCCTCTATGTAGCTTTCATTGAAAGAGAATGTTGTGTTCTTTTGCATTCATTATTTTGTTCATTTTGGATTGGAATTAGGGGAATTTTGAGGTCTAAAATGGGCCTCCTAAGGAAATTATAAAATAATAGTGGAAATAATAAAATAATGTTAGAACCCAGATGCGGGTGTAAATCTAGTTCATTAATGTGAAGGAGGTGAAATGCCGGCACTCGGTCCAGCCAGCTGGTGGCCAGCGCTTCTTCCCAGGCTCAGCCTTGGCACCTGCAAACTCACCTCAGACGAGAGCAAGCCAGCTTCAGAAAATCATAAATGATAACTCCAGCCAAGAAATGAAGGAAGATCAATTTATTATGGCGCCCATCAACCCTTATCCTTACCCTCTGTCCTTCAGCGTTTGCCTGCTCCAAGCAAATATTCCATGCAATAGAACTGATACTGGAAAACGTTGTTGCCTGCTCTGCTGCCTTGCCTTTGAAAATGGGTTCCATTTTTCCCATTCCAAGCACTGCCCTTTGAACGCTACCTAGGAGCCCTCTGTGTAGTCTCTGTTTTCCTTCCAAGCCCCCAATTCTCCAGAGCTTCTCATCTGCCGCAGCACAATGGTGCATGACCACATGCAGAGTCACAATGGAGGTGTCCATGGAGGTAGCGCCCGCTCTCATGCAACACACAATGAAGCCCAACCACCACCACCTATTTCCCAGCCTCCCTCTCAGGCCAGCTCTCTCCCTCCCAGTCCGCCTAGCCGTCACTACCCTCACTCTGCTTTCCATTCGAACCATTTCAAGTTCCAGAGCAACCTGAACCGGCCTATTATTATGGCTAATATCACTATCATCTTCTTTGAAGAAGAAGGCTAGCCCAGTGCTCCTGCGTGTATCTCTGTAGAGCTACCTCAGAACATTAGTAGAATGGAAGTTAGTTTGGGCTCTGAGAAGCCTACGTTGGATGAAGGAAGGGAAACCAGGCATGGCGTTCTGAATGTTGTAGGTGACTCTGGAGGCGACACTCGGCACCCAGGTGGCAGCGTTCATGGCGCCACAACTTCATTGGCTTTTGTTGGCAGCTCGAGCGGCACTCCTCCGGCTATGGAATTTCCAGGTGGAAATGTTCATGGTGCCACCACTCCGCTAACCATTGCTGGTAGCTCGAGCGGCATCCCTCAGGCGACGGGTCTTCTAGTTGGCAAAGCAGACAACGACGTGGCAAAGGAAGGCAAGATCTGGTATGGGAACGAGTGTCCAGTTGTCGAGGAGGCTCCTGACTAGGACTTCCCAATGTAACGCCACATGGCCTCCCAAGAGCCACCTCAGAGCTTTGCTGCTGACTGGTCAGGTCTTGTTATCTATGGTTTTGTGTCCAATTCTCTGGTTAGGCATTTCTATCTTGTTTCTCAACTGTTCCAGATGGTGAAATATCAAGACTTCATTCCGGCTTTGTTGTTGTTCTCCCGGTCTTTAGCTTGGTTTTTTGAAAACCCAAATTGGTTTCCCCAAATATGGGGTAGTTTTGCTTCCCAAAAGGAACTTAGTGGTTCTCGGCTGAGGCTACAGCCTCATTGTAAATTTATTTTGCCTTCCTTTTAATAGAATTAGCTTTTACAGAGAAAAATAAATAAAATAATATTAGATTACATCATCCAATTTTAGAGGAGAAAAAGGAAAAACTATTTTTTCAACTCGTATTTTCAACTTATCTCCCTATGGGATTACTCAAATTTCAAGCGAAAACACTTGTTGGATGCACAATTTGATTCCTCATCCAAGGATTCCTCATGTTTCATATTTTCAATGGTCCATACTACACGAAAAATGAGAAATACATGAAAAATCTAATTGCAATCACGTTTTTTCATGTATTTCTCATTTTTCGTGTAGCAAGGTCCATCGAGCGTATGCAACATGGGTACTCCTTGGATGAGGAATTAAAGTTTGCATGCAACGAGTACTCCCACTCAAAGTTTGAGTAAAACCTTAGGGAGATAAGTTTAAAATACGAGTTGAAAAAATAGTTTTATTATTTTATTATTTTGACTTTTTTACTCCAAAAATGGTGAATTGTCCCCCATGGTTGACATCATCATCTTGAATCCTATTGGTTTTTATAAAGTTTATTTTGGTTGTACATTTTTCTTAGGGTGCCCATTTTAGACCTCAAAATTCCCCTAATGAAAGTGTCTTAAGACATCACCAAAGTCTCATTTTGTACCCCTTGAGTAATCAAAATCTAAAAATAATAATAATATAAAACTCACTAAAAAAGATCATTTGTAACAAACCAACATTACAAGTGGCATATACATTATTTCATTGAATTGTTGGCTATGAACTGACTAGAGAAAATCTTCAATAAACTTGCTTAATGAAAAAACATAACTCTTGTGTTTTTATCAAGTATGTTTTTCTTCTTAACCATTGAAGGAACATTCAAGAACATTAATGTGTTTTAAATTTTGAAAGCATAATTTTGTTGATTCTTTGGTATGATATTGTTTGATATGGTATAGATCTCAATCCATTATTGTGGTTTTAGATTCAACATGTGCTTTGTGACTCATGTCTTGAGTCATATATAATTATGTATAAGTTTGCAAGATAAGCTTTTCGATAAGATTCAAACTTATGTTTTTCTTGTCTGATCATTTTCTTTCGTAGGAGAACTCATTAAAACAAGAAGGCAAATTTTGCCAAATTTTAGGGAAACATGGTCTATACAGTTGTGAGGAAACTAACATCTACATTTTTTATTTGGATATATTTTTTAGTTTGCATTTTAAGAAACTACAACCAAGAACACTCTTAAATGGTTATTTTATTTCAGGGTTTTATGCTTTTCCATGGATGATGATATACAAATTTTATCCCTTAAGAGTATATGTTAGAAGTGAAAAAACATCATTATTTTCTGTTATATTTTATGAATTTGATCTCATTCCATTTGTTTTCAGGCTTTGTTAGTATTTTTGGTGGTAAGCTCATCCCAGTGACCAATAGAGCCATCATGTTCAGATTCAGGGCACAGATGTCTATACTAGAAAAGTTATCTTCAGTTGGAATTCATATTTTTTAATGAGAAAAAATATATCATTGTGTCGAGCACAACCATCACCATCATACAACATCCAATTAATGAAATTAGGCATTTCTAGAGAGTACTCATTGCTTGTAATTGGGCCTCTTATAATTTCCTCTTGTAATCATCTAATATATTTGGATTTTTTTTTTAAATACTATTCCTCGTTGGTCTTCAGACGATGACTGACTCATTCAAATGTTGGGCATACAATGATAGGAAAGTATAATTGTCATGGGAGAAGCATGGAAAATATAGCAAGTTCATCGGAAGATGTCCATTGTCATCGGTCTACCGACGTTAATAGTTTTGTTGGTCTTTGGACTACTACACTCAGGGTTGTCGGTAGACCAACAAATCTTGATCCATGGAACTATCGATGGACTAACGCCTACTTCCATCGGTGTTACACCGACCCTTTTTGTCAAAGGATGTGTTTATCGGTTTATCAACGAATATCCAGTGACATACTTATGACGAAATTCAAAAATGTCAATAATATAGCTTTACATGTTCCATGTTTAGTGAAACCTCCTTTTGTTGTTATAGTGATGAAACATCGTCACAATAAAGTAAAAGGGTCATCAAATATTAGCTCAATTTTTATTAGTTATTGTCTTTGATCTTCTGCCAAGGTATTTTTCATCTCTTCACCTCATGTCCAATTATGCCACATTAGTCACAATGAAGATCAAATATCTTTCTTCTTTTACTGCCTACTCCTCTAGAAGATTCATTTGATTGATTCTTCCATTTCTAAGGCAAATAGTTTCTCTAGTGGGCTAAGTTGTATTCTTCCTCCAAAAATCTTGTTCATGCTCTGCAAATTTCTTCATCGAGGAGTCAAATGAGATGGACTTCATTTGGCCACTAGCTTACATGGATTCAAAATAGTGTGAGTGTGTAGGGTAGATATCCTTGATGAATGTTGCGAGAGGCATATCTATATTCACACCAGTGGCATTTATGTCATGCATGTTGGCTTTGATCTTAGAGGCTAAACTCATGGGTGTTTAATTTTGTAACTATGGTTGGTCTTCATAATGTACATTTTAGTCGTTGATGTTTTTATATTGATTATTATAAAGCATGTTCTTCATGCTAGAGTCAAAATAAAAATATAGTTTTTTATCATGTCCAATTGGGCTTTTAAAAGAAGAGAATTTGAATTTTTTTAATTTAAAATTTTGGCTTCAAAGTAAGTCAAGTTGCCCTCCCTCCAAGTCAATTTAGGCTAGGAAGAGGACACACCCGTTCGACCCAACAAAACACTATATATAGACATTCAACCTCCTCCATAAACCAACAATTCGATCTCTCTCATCAAGAATCTTCTGACAGTCAAGCGAAGGACAAGAAGGACAAGGAGGACATTTAGGAAGGGAAAAAATCTCTCTTTCTCTCTCTATCTAGCTCGCAAGTGTGGAAGGATTATTTTTCGCTCTAGTTTGCATTATTTTCTAGGCAGTTGCAGGGGGCCGAAATTTTGGGATTTTGGCAGTTTCTAGGAGGCCAAAATTTGACCTAGGGTAGAACAAAAAGGTGATGATCCGGATTTAAACAGGAACGCAACAAATTACAGAGATAACCATATACACAAAGATGCAGCGGAAATAATACTTCATTTCATTAATGGAAAATACTGAAATATGCTTACAACCAGAAATGGAAATAAACCAGCTAGGGTGATGGTAGCTTATCTCTGAGAAGAGATGTGATGGCTACATGCCTCTGAACTGTGTTACAATGAGGCTCGAAGGCCTATTTATTGTTGAGAAACAATGGAAAACCCTTAACATTCCAAAACCTAACCCTAGGAGATGAAACGCCAAACGGTGGGTCCCGTTTGGGGGTAAATTGGTACATCAACTTCCCGGGGTCGTAACTTTGGCATATGATCTTCGTTTGACGCGTACAATAGCTCATTAGAAAGATCTATCCGAGCACTATCATTGTTGGAACAGGCAACATTGATTGCCCTCGGATTCCCCAAAAAACATCGTTTAGGGCCTCAAAACGGCTCCGGAAGTTCAGGACCCAAAAAACTGCTAAAAATAGTAAGTTTTGCTACAATTAAGGAAACTGAAAATGCTGAGAAAGACAATGGTGGGGGTCCAGGTGGACTTGGCAGGTGGCCACCAATATCAACCTGGATCATTCCTCCCCCCTTAGGAAGCAATGGTCCCCATTGCGTTGAGCTCCTCCATGAGATGAGGAAACTTCTGCTGAACTTGTTCCCTGGTGAGCCACTTGCCCTGCTGAAGGAGTTGGCCTGCTTTGACAACTCGATACAGTTGGATATTCTGTTGGCGAGTGTTCTTGATCTGTGTGTCCATGATCCAATCAGTTGCAGCTTGTTCCATGCAATCTGGATTTAATTCTGTGGGTTTGAGCTGTTCTGCAATGTCGGATGTGTCTAGCAATGGTGGAAAGTATGGCCGAAGGCGGTCCACATTGAACACTGGGTGTAGGCCAAGGAATGGGGGAACGCTGAGCTCAAATGCATTGTCTCCCATAGCCTTAGTAATGGTGTAAGGACCATATCGGAGTGGTCTCAATTTCCGATAGGCTCCAGTAAGGCGTTCCTTTTGCAAATGCAACTAGACTTTGTCGCCCACCTGAAACTTGTGTGGCACCCGGTGTTGATCATGTCGCTGCTTGTACTTGGCATTTGATTTCTCAAGAATGTCATGGACCTGCTGGCGAATATGTTGGATGCACTCAATGAAGCTGGTGGCCTTATCTGTTTCGGACTGGACATGAGCTGAATTCATGTGAGTAGCTGCAAGGGGCATGGCCACATCAATGGGGCATAGTGGCTGGAATCCCAAACCCACCTGAAAAGGGCTATGGCCAGTGGAGCTATGAAGAGCTCGGTTGTAGCTGTGCTGAACATAGGGGAGGCTCTTGTCCCATGTGCGTGGATGCTTTGAGTTATACATGCGCAGAATGTGCACAATCATCCTGTTGACAACCTCTATTTGGCCATCAGTTTGAGGATGGAAGGCTGTGGACTTCGTGAGTTTGGTGTCTAGCATTGACCAGAGACTGGACCAAAATGTGCTGAGAAACCGACTGTCCCGATCTGAGATGATCGACTGTGGGATCCCAAAGTGCACCCACACTCGTTCAAAGAAGAGTTTAGCAGTGGCTTCTGCTGTGATATTCTTCTTGTAGGCCATCATAATGGCCATATTCGAGAATCTGTCGACGACCACAAAAACACAGTCATTTCCATGCTTAGTGGAAGGAAGGCCTGACATGTAATCCATGGAGATGGATTCCCAAGGTCGACTAGGGGTAGGCAACGGGGTATAGAGGCCGTGCTTCTTAATGGTCGGTTTGGCAATGGCACAGGCAGTACATGATCGGATGTACTTCCCAACATCCTGTCGAAGATTCAGCCAATAGAAATAATTTTGCAGTACTGCCACTGTTTTCTTGACCCCGAAATGCCCAGCAGCCCGACTGTAGTGTGCTTCCCAAATCATCTTGGCACGCTCGCTTGAAGGAACACAAAGGTGACCGAGGTGGCATAATAGGGCATCCTGGAGGTGAAAATCTGCAACATGCCGACCCTCCAAGAGTGTCTGGTATGTGTGGCCGAATTCTGGGTCGCTTTTGTAGAGAAGTGGCCAATCAGAAGTCTCGTGCCCACAAGAGTTGAGCACGGTGGTTAGCACCATGATCGGTGGCCGATTGAGGCAATCTGCAACATTATTGGTGCTGCCCTTTTTATACTTGATATTCAAGTGAAACTGTTGCAGGTATGTAGACCACTTCTGATGGCGATCATTCTGCAATTTCCCTTGGGTCTGTATGAACTGCAGAGGTCGGTGGTCTGTGTGGATGACCGTTTCCTTCCCCAAAATGTAATGCTTCCATTGTCGGCAGGCCTCTACAATGGAATACATCTCTTTATCATAAGTGGGGTACTTCCGGACTGTGTCTGAAAGTGTTTCACTATGATATGCCACTGGATGTCCATGTTGAGTAAGGACTGCCCCAATAGCATAGTCAGAGGCATCTGTCTCGACCTCAAATGGTTGTTGTAAATCTGGTAACGCGAGCACTGGTGCCGTGCAGAGGCGATCCTTCAACTCCCTGAATGCCTTCTGTTGAGATTCAGACCAAAAGAATTTTGCTTTCGCCTTGCCCTTGGTGACTTGACTCAAGGGCCAAGACATATGAGAAAACCCCAACACAAACCTGCGGTAGAAGTTGGCAAGACCTAGAAAGCTGCGGAGCTCTGTTAGAGTGGTTGGAGAGGGCTAATCCCGAATGACTTGGATCTTGGCTGGATCGACATGCACCCCCTGTTCATCAATGATGTATCCCAGATACTGAACCTGGGTCATGCCAAAAGTGCATTTCTCCAAATTGGCACATAGCTTGTGTTGTCGCAGTGTTTGGAGAACTTGTCGGATGTGGTGGAGGTGCTCTTCCCAAATCTGGCTGAAGATCAGAATGTCATCCAAGTAGACTACTACAAAGGAGTTGGTGAATGGCCGCAAGATGTCATCCATTAGCCTCATAAATGTTGCAGGAGCATTCGTCAATCCGAAAGGCATGACCAACCATTCAAAGAGGCCCTCCTTGGATTTGAAGGCAGTCTTCCACACATCGGAGGGTTCGATTAGTACCTGGTGATATCCTAACTTCAGATCGATCTTGCTGAAATATTTCGCCCCCTTTAGTTGGTCTAGGAGGTCATCAATCCGCGGGATCGGGTACCTATTACGGACAGTGATCTTATTCAGCGCCCGATAGTCAATACAGAGTGTCCACATCCCATCCTTCTTCTGTACCAACACGATCGGGCTCCCACAGGGCGATGAACTCGGACGGATGTGACCTTTCTGCAGGAGCTCTTGAATCTGCCTCTTGATTTCATTGTTCTCCAGAATGGAGCGCCGATAAATTGGTCCATTGGGTAGCGGTGCACCTGGGGTCAGATTGATGGAGTGCTTGACTTGACAGTGCAGAGGAACCCCTGCCGGGGAGGTGAAGATGTCCTCGTACTCCTCCACAACCTTGTCCATCTGTAGTTGTCGTGCAGAGGGACCCCGTTTGGAGGCCGCGACCACTATCTTCTTCTTTCCTTGAGGGCGTATCATCAGGAAAACAAATTTCCTGGTTTTGGAAATGATCTTACTGCATTGTTTTGCAGTAATCAAAGAGATGGCGGCAGGTGGTGCTACCTCTGGTATCCTGAACAACTTATTTCCCAATGTAATAATAACAGCATGGGGCCTTGATTCATACACAACATGTCGCTTCCACAAGTATGGTTGTCCTAGTAATACATCACAAACTTCAAGGGGAGCAATGTCACACAATATCTCATCCGTGAAGGGCTTGATGTTGTATGGAAGGCGACACTGCTGGCTCACGCGAAGATCTCGTCCTTGGTGAAGCCACCCAATGGTGTATGGTTGTGGATGTGCTGTGGTCGGTAAGCCCAACCGCTTCACGACCTCTGCCGAAATGAGGTTCTTTTGACTCCCGCTATCAACAATGAACTGTATCGGGGAGCCCTTTACCCACATCTGGGAGTGGAAGAGACGCTCCTCCTCCTCTGGATCTTCGGGTTCATTTTTCTGGATCTTTGCGGTAGCAATAGTGGCGCTGGGATCCGCCTCAATGATCTGCTTCCCTTTTTCATACCCCTTATCGGGTTTTGACTCAGAGTCGGAACATGCATCTGATTCTGAAACCTTTAGCTCAGCCACTAGTGACTGCTTGACCCGACACTCACTTGTGTTGTGAGTGGAGCTCTTATGGAACTCGCACCATTTTCCAGTGTCCTTTCTCGGCTTCGCGGCGCTGTTCTTTGCTTGCAGCTTCGGCTGGTTGTCTTGGGCTGTCCCGCCTTGGCTTTGTCCTTTGTTCTGTGGTTTAGGGGCACCTTTCCCCTGCTTTGGATTCGCAGATCCAAAGTCTCGCTTCTTTTGTTTAAACTTCTGCTCGACCTTGACGGCATATCGGTATGCTGCGCCGAGCGAGGGGATGTTTAGGAATTGTATTTCTTCCTGGATGTACTTGTGCAGGCAACCACGGTATTTGAGTATCAAATGTTGCTCCGAATCCTTGATACCCAACTTTGTGCGAAGGGTATGGAAAATATTGGTGAACTCCGGCACGTCTTGGTCCCTTCCCTACCACAGCGTGGTCCACTTTATGTATTCATCCTCATAGCTTCCGACAGGGTAGTACTGCTCCTTGATGGTAGCCCGGAACGAATCCCAGGTGGGTGCGGCTGAAAATAGTGAGCAAGTACTTTCATCCTTCTACTCGCAGTAGGTTTCCCACCAGTCCTTGACGTGGGGGGCTGCTTTGAGAAGAGCAAAAACAATCTTTTCCCGACTCGAAAATTCATGAACAGAAAAATAACCCTCTAGCAGATTTAACCATTTATCTACGGCATCTACGTCTATCTGACCCTCGAATATGGGGATTTCAAAATTAACTTGTACCTTAAAGGGTGTGGCGTTTCTAGAGTAGCTGCTGGAAGCCGATGCGTTGCTTCTGGGTAGCCGTTGAAGGATCTGGGCAAAGCTGTCCATCATCGCGTTCTGTTGTCGCTCGAGGGCTTCTTCGAGCAAGATTTTGATGGGATCTCCTGCCCCCTCGTCTTTCTTCTCGTTCGCCATGGGAGGCCGTCGGGATTTGCGAGGCTGGTCTTGTAAAGGTTCAACCAGTTCAAGCCCTAACTCCTTATATCCCGACCTTGTTGGGGACATGCAAAGAAAAACAGAGAAAAAGCAGACCGCTCTGATACCACTGATCCAGATTTAAACAGGAACGCAAAAAATTACAGAGATAACCATATACACAAAGATGCAGCGGAAATAATACTTCATTTCATTAATGGAAAATACTGAAATATGCTTACAACCAGAAATGGAAATAAACCAGCTAGGGCGATGGTAGCTTATCTCTGAGAAGAGATGTGATGGCTACATGCCTCTGAACTGTGTTACAATGAGGCTCGAAGGCCTATTTATTGTTGAGAAACAATGGAAAACCCTTAACATTCCAAAACCTAACCCTAGGAGATGAAACGCCAAACTGTGGGCCCCGTTTGGGGGTAAATTGGTACATCAACTTCCTGGGGTCGTAACTTTGGCATATGATCTCCGTTTGACGCGTACAATAGCTCATTAGAAAGATCTATCCGAGCACTATCATTGTTGGAACGAGCAACATCGGTCCATTCCATGGACCCATGTTGTCCTCGGATTCCCCAAAAAACGTCGTTTAGGGCCTCAAAACGGTTCCGGAAGTTCAGGACCTGAAAAACTGCTAAAAATAGTAAGTTGTGCTACAATTAAGGAAACTGAAAATGCTGAGAAAGACAATGGTGGGGGTCCAGGTGGACTTGGCAGGTGGCCACCAATATCCACCTAGATCAGGTGAGTTGTTGGATCATATTGGAAGGTTAGACTTGGATGGTTTGACCAGGTTTGACAACATAATTGTTGAAGGTCATTTTGACCTAGTTGTTGACTAGAGGTTTAGGTGTGTCTCTTGTTGAACATAAGAATTTCTCTATTGAAAAGGTTGTTGGTTTTTTCCCCTTAGTGGGTTTTCTTAGGGTAAATCTTGTGCTCTCCTTGTGCATTGTGATCTCTACTATTATATTGATTTTATATGGTTGAATCTCTGAAGTATAATTGCTTAATGATATATTGGAAAAAATTACAAGAAGAACAACGTCATTAGAAGTAATTAGCATATTAATCAGAAATATTATGCTTGTATCTATTGCGATTGCAAAATCAACATGGTATCGGAGCTTTGGTGAAGGAAGGAACATTGAGATCACTCTTGAAGAAAACCTACATTGAGATCACTATTGTTAAGCCCTTGTTGATCTACATCCATTGCTTCTTCTATGAAATCAAAGAACAAGTTAGAACGAGCCTCAAACTTCAGAGCATGGAAAACTAGGATTGATCTTATTCTTGTAACGAACAAAGTTTTGGATATTGTGAAGGGAAGTTTAATCAAGATGGCATCACTTCCACGAGTCTTATTATGGATTCCATTAGAGATCATGCAATCCCCTAAATTTCAAATCTTGAATATTCAAAGGTAGTGTATGATGTGTTAATCTATTGACAGTGAACTATATTAGTCAAGTCATGAATTTGAAGAATGAAATCCATGATGTGACAATGACAAATGATGACACAGTGGCTTCAGATTTCGTAAGAATATCTCGATTAAGATACCAACTCCAAGCAATTGATGAAGTCATAATTGAGAAGGAAATTTTGACTACATCACTCAATGGACTACCTAGATAATGGGATGCATTTGCAACTAGTATGTTGGCATTATGATACAAGTGTTGTCCTTGATGGCAACTCACTCAGAGGATGATACAGGTGATGGCAACGTAATTAGAGGACAGAGCTTAGTACAACAGGTCAAGAAAGATATATACGCAGGTTCATTGTGACAAATCAGCGTATACACGCGGGTTTGACGTGCCGAAGACGCGTATGCGTATACACGCACTTTCACACAAGGAAAAGCATGTACATATGGGAAAACTTATGTCTTGGTCTGTGGTAGTTAGTCCTCGGTATTTGAACCTATGGTTTTGGACCATGGTGTCTCGTCAGAAGTATTGATCCCAAGTATTGGGCCCATGGTATTGATTTATTATGGTTTTGGACCGTGGTATTGAAAGAAGCCTAACCTATATAAGGAGAAGATCATTAGGCAAAGGGCAGTAGCGAGGAATGGATGTCTGATGAAGTGGGAAGATCTAGTATTGCTGGTTATCTGTTTGTGATGCTTGGCTAAGGTTGGATATGACAACGAAGGTATAAGTAATTACCTTTAGATCTGTACACGGGTTGTCTCTGGTGAAAGCGCGTACACACGCGGTTTTGATATAGTCAAGTAGCATATGCATTATGAGAGTTGGTGTTTCAGGTTGCTGTTGATTCTAGTGGTTGTTGCAGAGTTCTGGGCTCTGGTTTGTGTTCTGTTTTTTTGATGACAGGGTTTCAGTGATTCAGTATTGGGTGATTTAGAGATTGATGATGCAAGTATAAGTTGATGATTGTATTGCAGCAGTGATTGTTTTGTACTCATGGATCCAGTCTGAAAATTAATGAAACGTGGTCCCTGAAGAAAAGAAGGTTGTAGCCTTCTGTAGGTCAGCACCTACATACTAGTATATTAGCTAGTAAAAGAGCTGAGGGGGTTGTAGCTCCCTTCCAGAAGTAGCTGGAGAACGAGAGAGGGTTGTAGCCCTCTGCAGGTTGAAGCCTGCGTGCTGGTAAAGGACTGCATCAGTATATTGTAAAAGAAGTTTCTTATTAAAGGAAGAAAGAGACGAATTGCAGCAGGTGGTTTTCACCCACATTAGGTTTCCACCTTATATCTTGGTGTTCATGTGTGCTTCTTATGTGTGATGATCTGTTCTGTTTTACTGCACCTGATTACTGTTATTATGGTTAATAATGTTCTGATGAATTTATTGAAGATGAGTTAACTGAATCATAAGATTACTGCATGTACGCTAGTTTCATTTAACACAGTCACGTATATACGCTGATATACTGAACTGAAGCCGCGTATATGAATCTGAGTATGAAATTGAAAAGTATCTGATTTGATAATACTGATTTAACCCCCCTCAGTATTATTTCCAACATAGTATAAGTAGAAGGAAGGATGCTCCCTCTTTTGAAGAACTATGGACCTCTTGTGCTCAAGAATAATCAAGGTTTATATCAAGAGATAAAAAGGAAGAAATTTCTTAAGCATTTTCGGCTCTTTTCAAAAGGAAGAATGGAGGAAAGATAAAGCTTGGTTTCCAAAATAGAAAACCAAAATGAAGACCTGCTCCACAAGGAAAGAAAGATATGTCAAAACATTCAATGTTATCGTTGTCACAAATTTGGTCACTATATGAGCCAATGTCTTGAATGAGAGAATGATATAAAGAGGAAAGAAAAACAACATGATTTTGTAGCATATGTTGATGAACATCCAGAGAAAGCTAAAGGTGACAAATATTTATTTTACTTTTCTGCTCTAATAGGTTCTATTGCAAATGACGATGATATGTGGCTTGTGGATAATGATGCTTCAAGACATATGACAAGATATCGTGGAAATCTCACTAGCATGATGGAAAGAAGATTGACACAAAGGGTGGAGCTTGGAGACAACCACAATTATGCATTCAAAGGAATTAGAAAGACATTTGTTGAGCTAGAATCTGGTAACAATGTACATCTCAGCAATGTGCTATATGTTCCAGGTTTGAGAAAGAATCTAATCTCTATTTCAATATTAGAAGATAAAGGCTATCAAGTAGTTTTTGTTGATGGAAAATTACTTGTATGGACCAAGGGCTCTAGAATAGATGATGCTAGAGTTATTGGAATTCGTGAAGGAAGATTATATAGACCCTTGGGTCAAGCAGCACAAGCTTTAATACATGATGAAATCAATCCATGTGAACTATGGCATAGGAGATATGGTCACCTTCATTATAGAGAATTGTCTTCTTTAAGTCAAATGGTTTCAGATGTGCCTGAATTGTAGATAGAACATGAAGGTGTATGTAAAGATTGTGCACTTGGAAAGAATACCAAGAAGTCGTTTCCATGCAGAGATAGTAGATCCAAAGAAATTTTGGATTTGACTCATTCTGATGTATGTGGTCCTATGTCAGTGAGATCACTTGGAGCCTTGTTATACTATGTAACTTTTATTGACGACTTCTCTCATAAGCAGTGGATATATCTCATGAAGACCATATTCACCAAGTTTCAAGAATTCAAGGCTAAAGTAGAGAACTTGACAAGTAAGAAGTTCAAGATTTTGAGATCTGAAAATGGAGGAGAATACATCTGGAATGAACTTGTTGGATTTTTTAAAGAAGCTAGAATTAAGAGGGAGTTGATTATCCCCTATAATCATAAATGGAATAAAGTTGACGAAAAGAAAGAATAGATCCATTAAATAATTTGTCAAGGCTATGATGCATGATCAATATTTTCTTATGTTCTTATGGGAAGAAGCATCCATAACACTTGTATTTATTCAAAATAGAAGTTCCCATCAAATTATAGAATATATGACTCTTGAAGAAGTTTTCACTAGACAGAAGCCAAAGATTGGGAATTTGAGAATATTTGGTTGCCCAGTTTACATCCATCTTCCTAAGGATAAGAGGAAGAACTTAGAACCTTTAGGAAAGAAAGGAATATTTATTGGTTATAGTGAATCATAAAAGGCTTATATAATCTACATTCCTGAGCAATGACGAGTTCAGTTTGGTCGGTACATTACCTTTGATGAGATGGTTGCATAATAGAAGTCTAAAGAAGTTTCTATGGACTCCAATAATGAAGAAAAGAATGAGGTTTCTATGGAAGAAATTTCAATTTTTACAAAACATCTTAAAGAGCTAAAAGGGCCTAGCGAACCTATTGAACCAGTTATTGTTTCTGGGATCAGGAAGAGACCAACATGGTTTATATGTGCATTGGTCGCAGCATAAGGACATACAGTTTCACATGACACATTCAAAGAAAGTAAGAAACCTAATAGGTTCTCTAGTTCTGCAACCCTTATCACTAACCTCATTCATGCAAAACCTTCCACTTATGAAGAAACGACTAGCCATCAAGTATGGAAGGATGCTATGATGGAAGAATATAAATCCATCATGAAGAATGATGTATGGGAAATTCTGTCAAGACTTGAAGGGAAGTTAGTGGTGACTTCCAAATGGATATACAAGATAAAGCATGATCCAGAAGGAAGTATCGACAACCACAAGGCGTGATTTGTGGCTAGATGGTTCTCCCAAAAAGAGGGAGAAGACTATGATGAAACCTTTTCTCCAATTGTCAAGTACACCTGTATTAGATATATTATTTCTCTTGTTACTTTGTTGGGTTGGAGTTTACATCAAATGGATGTAAATATTTATTTCCTCAATGGTGTAATTGAGGAAGAGGTGTACATGAAGCAACCTGAAGGTTTTTAGGTGCATGGGAATGAGTCTCACATTTGTGGATTGAATAAGGCATGCTATGGACTCAAGCAACCTCCAAGAGAATGGTATGCTCAAATTGATAGCTACCTAATGAGACTTGGATTTACCAAGAGTGACGTTGATCCAAACCTATATTTCAAGGTTGTGAAGAATGCACCTGTGATTTTATTACTATATGTTGATGATTTTTTTTTTTACAAGTGTTGAGCTTCTCATCATTTAGTGTAAGAGGCAATTGACATATGAGTTTGACATGAAAGATCTTGGCTTGATGAATTATTATTTGGGACTAGAAGTATGGCAGTAGCCTTGCAAAATATTCCTTGGTCAAGGAAAGTATGTTATTAAGATCCTTTAGAAGTTTGGCATGATGGATTGTAACTACTTTGAAGAAGTTGAGAGACTTTTGGTCCAAATTGGTAGATCCATTCATGTACCAGTAGTTTATTAGCTCATTGATTTATTTGGTTAATATTAGGCCAGACATTTGCTTTGCAGTAAACACATTGAGCCAATTTTAGGTGGAATAGAGATATGAGAATTGGATTACAACAAAGAAAATTTTGAGATATCTTGTCAAACATTGAATTATGGTTTGAGATATGTCTCAAACAGTGATGTACAACTACAGGGGTATATAGATTTTGGTTGGGAAGGGAGTGAAAATGACGGGAAGAGTACTTCAGAAATATGCTTTAGATTTTAATTGGGAATGAAGTAGAGTATATTGCATCAAATGAAGCTTATAATTAAGTAGTGTGGCTTAGGAAGTTGTTTGCAGGATTGTTTGACCAAGAGTTGGAACTGATAGTGATATAGTGTGACAACTAAAGTTATGTGAAGCTTTCAAAGAATCTTGTGTTCCATGACAAGTTGAAGCACATCAAAATCAAGTACCACTACATCTGTGACATTGATCCAGTTTTATGAAGAAATGAAATGAAATATAGATATAAACAAAGACATGGACATACAGAAAAAACAGAACTTTAATTCATTAATAAAAAAGTACTGAAAATCGTTACATGCAGAATGGAAATAAACTAGCTTAGGCAATGGTAACTCTTCTCTGAGAAGAGATATAGCGGCTACATGCCTTATGAATTATGTTACAATGAGGTTCAAAGGTCTATTTATTATTGAGAAACAATGGAAAACCATAAACATCCAAAAACCTATCCCTAGGAGATGAAATTCCAAAAGTCTATGGACCTTGTTGGGGTAAATTGGTACATCAACTTCTTAGGGTCGTAACTTTGGCATACAATCTTTGTTTGGCGTGTATGATAAATTTTTAGAAAGATTTATCTGAGGAATAAAAATTTTGATTAAAAACCACTACCATAAATATTGGATTTTCATGTTTTCTAAAGAAACATCATTTAAGGCCTCAAAACGGCTCAAGAAGTTCAGGACCCAAAAAACTGCCAAAAATAGTAAACTATGCTACAATTAAGGAATGTGAAAGAAACAATGGTGGGGGTCCAGGTGGAATAGGTGGGTGGAAACCAATGTACACCTAGATTAGTCTTCCCCCCTTAGGAAGCAATGGTCCCCATTGCGTTGAGTGCCTCCATGAGATGGGGAAACTTCTTTTGAACTTGGTCCCTAATGAACCACTTGCCTTGGTGCAGGAGTTGTCTAGCTTTGACAACTCGATATAGTTGGATCTTCTGCTAGCAAGTTATTGATCTGTATGTCAATAATCTAATTATTTGTGGCATGTTCCGTCTATTTTTGGTTTAGCTATGTGGGTGTAAGTTGTTCTGCAATGTCTAATGTGTCTAGTAATTGTGGAAAGTATGGCCGAAGGTAGTCTACATTGAGCACTAGGTGCAGGCCAAGGAATGGGGGAGTGTTGAGATCAAAAGAATTGTCTCTCATAGAATTAAGTGATGGTGTAAGGCTCATATCAGAGTGGTCTGAGCTTCTGATGAGCTCCGATAAGGCGTTATTTCTGCAAGTGCAACCAAACTTTGTCGCCCACTTGAAACTTTTGTGGCACCCGATGTTGATCATGTCATTTCTTGTACTTGGTATTGGACTTCTCCAAGATGTCATGAACCTACTGGCAGATGTGTTGGATGCATCCGATAAAATAAGTTGTTTTATCAGCCTTAGACTGTACATGTGTGGATTTTGTTTGTGTAGTTTCATGAGGCATGGCAACGTCAATCTAACACAATGGTTGAAATTCCAGACCCACTTGAAAGGGTCTGTGACCAGTCAAGCTATGGAGAGTTTTGTTATAGTTGTGTTGCACATAGCAAATTATCTCATCCCAGGTTCGTGGATGCTTGGAGGTATACATGTGAATTATGTGCACTATCATCATGTTGACTATGTATGTGTCCTTTGTTGTGACGCCCCTCTTGGAGGCCACCAATATAGCCATTGTTGGCCCTCATTTTCGGTGCAATTTTGTTTAAGAAAACATACTTAATTCTTATATTTTCTATCCATTTTCTATCACATCCACCTCATTTTGATGTATTTTATGCATATTCAAGTATTTAATTTTAATTTTTCAATTTCTAAAAGTTTTTATGAAAATTGAATTTCAAGTGCAATTTTTGGAGAGAATTAGAAATTCCTTTAATACTTATATGGTTGTCATATTTACAGGACAGCCAGGCATGATCTGGATACATTTACAAAAATCTTGGGAACTAGGACTAAGCTAACTCCAATTGGTTCGGTCAAAACAAGCTAAATCAGGTCTGGTTAAAGCTAGTCAAATAGGACCAATGGTCCAGAAAATCCCTAGGAAATAAGGCAGTTTTATGTTTTCATGGGATTTTCCATATTTTTAGTGATAGGATGGATGGATTCAACTTGGATAGGTGGATATGGATCAATATAGTTGTTAGGGATAATTTAGATCATTTTGTTTCATGATCTTCTGTTTAAGCCAAAACTTTGAAGGCTTATGTATGTAGAATTTTGTATAACTTATGTGGAGACATTTGAATATTTGAAATTAATTTGAAATTCATTTCTACTTCCATTTTGTTGTTCAATGTGTGGGTTATTGAGTGAAGTTGCAGTAGTTAATAACTTCTTCAAGTGTGTAAGGCAAGGGTGGAGGGCCTCCAGTCCAAGCTAAGTACACTTCATTGTTAAACTAGTTTGATTTTCATGAACTATCTGCTTTAGATTTATTTACTTCATATTTTATTACTTGAATTGATTGTGATGATTTATATTGCTGATGAATCTTAGTCTAAATATGAAAGGAAAACACAATGTTCAAGTTGAACCCTATTTCTATTGAATTAATGAATAAAAACTAGAGTTCATCTTTCTTGTTTTCAAGCAGTTTTATGCAATTCTAGTTTTCTAACAATAGCATAATGATGAATGAATTTGTGATGAGGAATATCAAGGATCTTCTAAGTTATGAGCCTCTTTCATTGTTTATTTATGCATCTTAAGCTGTTTTCAATTAATGGTTTTTGATTTATATTCATCAAGTAATATTGTAGAAGGACACAAATGGATCTCCTAAGTTAAAAGCCACTTCATCTCACATATATTGCAGAAGTGAATTAGAAATTATTTAATTAGATTTATATTTGTAATATGCACTTCCTTAATTCTTCATATTTTATCTTCTAAGCTTGACTACATTTGATATCTATACATTGTGGACATGCCTCCAAGTTTTACAAACCTGGATTGATAATGAAATACTTGTGTTAATTTGCGTTAATAAAGCGCAACATTTTGGCGCCATTGTCAGGGAGGAATTTATCAAACTAGTCAAATAGAAGATAAAAACAAAATCTAAAAAAATGACAAAAAAAAACAAAAAAAAATTCAGTTATGTTATGTTATTTTTAGTTATGTTTCTTTATGCCTAGAAATAGAGATAAAAAAGGTAGATTTATTAAACAAAACCCCACATCCATAGAAGTAGGACCATCAAGACTAACTACACCAGTTGTTGATAAACCAACAATAGAGGAATTAGAAGAAAAACCTTATTAGCCTGGGAGGTAAAAAGGAAACAAACACCAAAAGCAACACCTACTTTAGAAAAACAAAAGAAAATTGTTAAACCAATAGATCAGCCCATTTTTAAGCCTATAGATCAACCTATTTTCGAAAACAAACAACAACCTGAATCTCAAATTGTCATTGAAATAGTTGAAACTATAATAGAAGAAGGGCAAGGATATATTATTCTTACTCCAGAACAAAGACTTGAATACGAAAGACAACAAAGAGAATGGAGAAGACAAAGAGAGGAAGAAACAAAAAGAGAAGCTGATAGAAAGAGAGAAGAGGATAGAAAAAGACAAAATGATAATGAACAAGAAAATATTGATGATCAGGAAGCCACTTTTGGCTTTCCAATATTAGATACAAGTGCAATATTAGGAGAAGATGTGAAGATGAAAAAAATTCCACTTTCTGTATTGCCTAACTTTTACGGAATGTCAATAGAAGCTCTAGACTCATTTAAGTTTGAATTTGACAACTTGTGTAGAACTTATGGATACACAAATGACACACAAACTTTTTCTCTTTCCTGCTAATTTGAAAGCAACAGCATTAAAATGGTTCATGGGTTTAGGAGAGTGTCACAAGGAATCAGTCAAAAGTACGGACACAAACGACCTTCCTAGAAGTCTAAGACATTCTAATGACAAACAAGACAAACTAGAACTATCCTTCTCTAAACATGCATTGTGATATGAGAAATCAAGTGTTTCGTTCTTACCTTTGTCCAAACGCTATTGTAGAAGTCCAAGCTTTGTTGATCTGGATGAGTTCCTCCTTTTCTCCAAAACCTGCAATCACCAACAGTCAAACAATTAAATAACACCTGATTATAACATAAAACAAAGCATATTCAACATATAGACCAAGGAGTACATGAAATAACCCATAAACAACAAGTTATTGAGAAGAATGGACCAATTTGCATTAAAGGTAATCAAAAGGAACCATTACAACCTGAGCCTTGGTGTTGTGCAAGCTCCTTCCAAGGTCCACAAGAGTCTTCCTCTACTTTGACAAAGCTCACCCACTTCCAAATAGAACAAGCAAAGATGGCAATCTCTCCTCACAAGCTTCTAAATGGGAGTCCTAATTCCTGCAGCATTTACCCTTAGAAATGTATAGCTTTCAACCTCTTTCCTTCTGGCTCAATGCCTCTTTTTATAGTGCTCAAGAGGAAGTTAATCAGGTCCACCATCAATGGGATAGTCCCCTCTTTGGATGGGATCACTCCCTTATTGATGGGATAAGTTCCTCTTTGATAGGAGTGCATGAACCATCTGGAGGCGCTCAATACACATCAAACAACCTTCTAGAATGCTCTAGAAATGACCACAAGTAAGTTTTTGAAGATAAAACTTGCGCATTTTAACCTTTTCAGAGGGACGCACCTGCCCCTTTAGATACAGAGCGTCCTTGGACGCAGACCTTATGAACAAAAGGTGCGTACCCACAGGCAAGGCTTGAGAGAACCTGCGTACCCAGAGATAAACATGTTTATAAAGACTTTCTCTCTTTCTTGGAGTTTGACATGAATAGTAGAGGCATAAGACTTGCTCAAGAGGGTAGTATGACTGTTGATAGAGCCATACCAACTGTAAATAGCCATGGTGACATTTTTTAGTGTAACAGATTGCCCCCTAAAGTGCGAAGCCTGGAATAGATTAGGGTTTTGTATTATCTAGGAAGGGTGAAGCGCTTTATCATTTCAAGGATTATCTCATGGAGAACCTGGTTGGAACCTGCAATTTTCAACACAAAATACATGGATAAGATTATATCATCACTGAGGTAGGCATTCCCATACTCAGATCAAAACTTTAACTAACAGACTAACTACTCTGATACAGGAATGATTTTGCAGTACATCACAATCATAGACTTTTGTAGACACAGTATGGACGCAGCCATCTGTTTATGATTAGTCTACTTAGATAATGAATACAAAACTCCTCGCAGCCTGGATGGTGGAAACTAGATCCAGGGTCTTCATTTCTACTTCCCGAATTGGTACGATTCTAGCCATGCGAATAAATGAGTTGATGTCGAACATGGTAGAAACCACTTGATTACCAGTCAATGATGTAAACTGTTAACAAGCGTGAGAGAGACCACCAGTAATGTCAATGGTTCTCAAAGTACCCAGTACAATCCATGAGATGTGAATGAATGAGTTGATGTCGAACATTTCACGGAATCCTTCGATCGAAAGTCAATTATGTAAACTGACGTCAAAGGCGAGAAACCTGCCGTTGATGCATGCAGACTTCAAGGCACTGACGATTTCTAAGTCATCTCTCTAGATAATGTGCTGATGTCGATAGAAAGTGACCCGTTGCAGGCAAGCCCACAACACGAAATCATTGTTCAAGTTGAAGAAATGTTGCTGTAAGGACTGACTCAGGGATGGTCAAATGGATGACAAGTATTTTGCAGATGAAAGTTTTGTTTGCAGACCTCTTGAACACATAACGACACGACAGATGGTTTGGTGCTAAATAACTCAAAGTTAATCCCCGGAACCCGGTTGAAGACTTTCAAAAGTGGTTTGATCGACTGTGAGGTAAAAGATTTCCCAACCCAGGTGAATGAAAAGTGTCGTGTCCAAGAGTGGTAATAAAGTTTCTTCTGAGACAAAAGGTAACAAATAGGCTCATTCTTCTCTCTTTTCCCCCACCATTTCTGGCAAGTACCTCTTTATAACATGTGCTTGATTATAAGCTCATCCTTTGGATGAGTCCAACCTAGTTTTGATTCGAACCCTAGGAAGGAGTGGTTCGTTCCTGCTTGTAATTGAACAGGTCCTTTACTGTGAAATGTTTAACGAGCCCAGTATAGGAGAAACTCGGTGTTTTTCAATTTTAGAGAGTCTGAAAAACTTAAGAAGACTCCAAGTTGAACTTTTTCGTAGATTTGTGTCCCTCAAGCCCGAAAAAGTATAAAATAATACCTGGGGGAACCGCTTGATCTTGCGACCAAGGAGTACTTTCATAATTAGTGCCACTGACCTGAAAAGTAAAAAGCGATCAAGGACACGTCGTTTTATTTCCAGTATCGAGTTTGAAACGACAAAAACCCGGCAACCTTTTCCTGTTTTTACGGTCAGAAAAGGGCTATAAGGGGACCGTCTTTTAATTCCGTTTTAACGAGTGTAAAAGAAACGCTCGGAAATCTTTTCATGTTTTAGGAGTCTGAAAAGGGCTTTAAAAGAGAACTCCAAGGTTTTCACTTTTTCGTAAGTTTTAACGAGTTCGAAAAAGGGATAAAAATGTACTCATATGGCCGACTTTCAATTTAATTTACGAGCAGGAAAAGACGGAAAGAACTCGGCATTTTCATTTGTTTTACGAGAATGAAAGATAGCAAAAAAATCTCGGGATTTTCATGAGTTTAACGAGTCTTGAAAATAACTGAAATTGACTCAAGATAGGTTTCATTTTTACAAAGGCTTGAAACAGAGAAAAACTATGCTTTATGCCCCCTAAGCATAACTGCTAGAGCGCATGCCCCCCCTAGCTTCATTTCATTCAGCCAATTGGATGAAATGAAGGCTGAGTTACGAGATCATTTGAAAGACTCGACCTAAAACTATAAGAAAATTATGCAAAACACTGAAATAACTAACCTAAAAACTTAACATTTATAAGATCTCGTCAATCTCTCGACTCAAGTAGAGGAGGATTTGTTTCATTTTTTAACGAGCTTGACACAGGAAAAGAACTATGCTCGGATTCGGTTTCATGTTTACGCAAGCTTGAAACGAAAAACTATGCTTGTTATAAGTTCACATGCCCCCAGCATAGTGACGCAAAACGAGGTACATGCCCCCCAAGCTTCATTGCATTCAAAGAGGTGGATGGAATGAAGCTTTACTTTCAAGATCTTGGAAAGACTTGTGGGAGGTGTTTCATTTTTTAGTGAGGTTGACACAAGAAAAGAACTATCCTCAAACCCTTGTTTCATTTTTTAAACGAGCTTGACACAAGATAAGGAACTATGCTCTTAACTACTCTACAATCTACCTAACAAAAACTTTACTCTAAAAACCTTGATTCATTTTTTAACGAGCTTGACACAAGACAAGGAACTATGCTCTAAAAATCCTTGATTCATTTTTTAATGAGCTTGACACAAGACAAGGAACTATGCTCATGACTACTCTCTATAATCTACCTACTTAACCTACCCTTGTTTCATTTTTTAACGAGCTTGACACAAGACAAGGAATTATGCTCAAAAAGCTCGCATGCCCCCAGCATAATGATGCAAAGCGAGGTACATGCCCCCCAGGCTTCATTGCATTCAACCGGCTGGATGAAATGAAGGTTTACTTTCAATATTTAACTTGAAAAGGGAGTTGTTTCATTTTTAAGGAGGTTGACACAAGAAAAGAACTATCCTCCAACCTGATTCATTTGTTAACGAGGTTGACTCAGTAACAGGAACTATCCTCAAACCTGATTCATTTTTTAACGAGGTTGACTCAGTAACAGGAACTATCCTCAAAACCCTACTTTCTACGATCTACCTACATAACCTAAAATCTACCTGATTCATTTTTTAATGAGGTTGACTCAGTAAAAGAACTATCCTCATACACACTGTTTCATTTTTTAACGAGGTTGACACAGTAAAAGGAACTTTCCTCAACCATCCAGTTTCATTTTTTAACGAGGTTGAGAGAGGAACAAACTATCCTCGTACTAGCCTGTTTCATTTTTTAACGAGGTTGATACAGGAAAAAACTATCCTCGTCCCTGATTCATTTTTTAATGAGGTTGACTCAGTAAAAAGAACTATCCTCTGGACACTTGTTTCATTTTTTAACGAGGTTGACACAGGAAAAGGAACTGTCCTCGCACTCACTGATTCATTTTTTAACGAGGTCGACACAGTAAAAGGAACTTTCCTCGTACTCACTGATTCATTTTTTAACGAGGTCGACACAGTAAAAGGAACTTTCCTCGAACACCCTGTTTCATTTTTTAACGAGGTTGAGACAGGAACGAAACTATCCTCGCTAGCCTATTTCATTTTTTAACGAGGTTGATACAGGAAAAAACTATCCTCACACCTGATTCATTTTTTAACGAGGTTGACTCAGTAACAGGAACTGTCCTCATAACCCTGATTCATTTTTTAACGAGGTTGACTCAGTAATAGGAACTGTCCTCAAAATCCTACTTTCTACAATCTTCCTACATATCCTATAATCTACCTGATTCATTTTTTAATGAGGTTGACTCAGTAAAAGAACTATCCTCATAACATCCAGTTTCATTTTTTAACGAGGTTGAGACGGGAACAAACTATCCTCGCAACATTGATCATGGCTTCCAACTGGAAGAAAGACATGTCAATGGACACACCTTGATCATGGCTTCCAAAAGGTCTTCATCCGAAGGAAGAATAGTTTTTTGGAAGGAACACACGTCAAGGGACTCAAAAGGGATAAGAACATCGTGTTCAAATAATCCCATAGAGTTTTCCATGTCAATTACCGGATCTAAATCAACAGTGAGAGGCTCACTTACATCGGTAACTGAAAACATGGGACCAGTTGCCACATAATTAACCCGTGGCAGGGTAGATACCACTTTAGAATCAGGAACATTTAGGGGTGTCATATTATTGGTAGTTGAGACAAGATTAGGGAACGAAAGCTGGTCTACAGTCACAATACTGCCATTGTGAGGGAAAGACATCACGCGAAAGAGTGTCGATACGACAGCTTTCATTGCATAAACATAGTCTCGCCCAAGGAGTAAATTGAAATCCAAGGGACCTCGAACTACCATAAGATCAATACAGACAGTTTTACCTTCCAAGGTAATAGAAAACTTAGGAAGGATCCCTAAAGGTTCACTAATGGTTCTGTTAAAAGCTTTCAGATTCTGCGTAATAGGCGCAAGCTGAGGGGAACCCAAAGCTTTCCAAACAGTTGAGGATAAAATACTAACAGAAGCACCTTCATCTACCTGAGTACGATGTATGTCCCTACCACCAGCCTTGACAATGATTTGGAAAGGGATGGAGGAAGGAAGACGAGGTTCTGTCAGTCTATTCCAATCAAAGGAAAAGACTTCACTGCTTGGAGGGGGTTCTGTAGAAACAGGTGAAATGCCCCCCGGCATAGAAGAATCTGATGTAACAAGAAGAACCTGAGCAGTATGAAGTTCACTCTCTAAAGGGAAAGTGGGATCGACTCTTTGTGAAATTGAATCGACCACTTGATCAACTAATTGATCATCAACCTGAGTGACATGAGTTTCACTCTCCAATGGGAAAGTGTGATCGACTGTACTTGAATTTAGATCAATCACTCCGTCAGTTGACGGTAGGTTGGGAGAAATTTTTCGGTAACCAGTTGGAAATTCTTGCTGTGGAACAGTAAGTTTTTCCAACAATGTTGAGGCTTCATCCATGTGAGGGCAAATGTGAGTTTGATGACTCCCTTTGCATAACTTACAAGGAAACCTAACTTTACCCTTTTTCCCAGGAACCTGACTATCACTGGTTGATGGTTCAATGGAAAGTTGATGAGATTTTTCTGACCATACTTCCAAGACCTTTGGAATACTAGGACAATTGACAAGGAAGTGGTCACCCTTACAAATCCTGCAAGGGTATTTGGGTTTACGGTGCATGTTAGAATTTTCCTCAACACAACTAACACTTACAGCCATGGTTGGTTGGTTGACTTATTTCTTATCTTGCTTCTTCTTCTTCCCTTTCTTCTTCTTCTTAGCCTCCTGGTTACTAGCATCAAGGCTTTTACCAGGCGAAGAGGAAGAAATGGAGGAAGAAAAATTAGGCGAAGAAGGTAAAGGGTCAACAAAAGGTTGGTGATGTTGAGATGGTGAACTCTGTTGAGGTGAAGCATCCGGTTGAGGTGGAACAATTGGAGTACTTTGGGCCAACGAAGTTGAAAATAACCATATCGGTAATCCTATTGTAAATCCAGGTAATGACAAAGTAGCCATATAAGGAGGACCAACATTTCCAAAGTAAGGAAAAGTACTAGGATTCTCGTTAGGAGGGGTTCCTAGGTTGGTAAATTCCGGAACATTTGCCATTATATTCAACTTCAGTGAATTTTATTAACAATTTTTTAAAACTAAAATTAACAATTCACAATTCACACTTAACAATTAAAATTCACAATTCACACCTATGGTCTCTAAAAGTAAAAACAAACAAATTAACACGCGCTATCAAATCTAGGAGTCAAACCACACACAAACAGTAAGCTCTCCGGACCGAAAACACTAGTTGGTGATGAAGCCCAACCTCGCAGAATCCAGTACAGAAATAGTGGGTGGAACAGTTACCCCGGCAACCTGCTTAATGAATAGACTGGACCAAGTTCCTCCACTTTAACCGTCTCGAGTGAAGTGAACCCCCCAAAAAATCCAAGTGAGTATAACCGACGTCTGCTCCAGGTACAGTGGGATCTTCCCTCCACCGTCACCTTGGGTAGAATCCTAAGATAATGGTCACTAAGGTTACCAACAGCAACAAATGCACCTGGGGGAACAGTCTACACTCCGACAGCACGCAAGGGCAGAGTATCAAGCTCAATCCCCTTGCCGGCTCCTTGACAATAATCCAAGGTTTACCGACAAGTGACCCCTGGCTCCTCGACAATGGTTAATCCGAGGTTTACCATTTGTAATACGTGCGTGTCTGGCGTCGTTCCCAACGAGGGAGGATTGATCCCCTCACTGGTTCGGACACGAGCTCGTGCTTCTCCTTTAAGAGGAGCTTTCCCAGAGTACAAATGAAACAATTGGATTTATCCTACCACAAGATAAGCTACTTGTTTGGTTTTGCTGTCTTGGAGAGTTAATTACTCTCCTACTCCAAGACACTAGCCTAAGCTATGTTGGTGTTTCAGAGGCCTAGAAATGTAAAAATTACTAGATGAATTTTAATTAAGCGCTGTGTTATTAAGGCTGTTTTTACTCAAATGGGTAAATGGAGATGAAACCAATGGTGTTATGACCCGACTCAACTAAATGCAATTGAATATGATAATGTAATCTTTTCAATTCGATGAATCCTAACTAAAGTAAGGAGAGAGTTTCCATTCACTTCCAACAATGCAAAAAATTGATCACTAAGAGAAAATATAACAAATTCTCTAATGCACTAATTTCATCAAGAAAAACTAATGCAAATCAATTCCAAACTCTTTTTTATTTTTATTTTTGTGTAAATTCAAATCAAAGAAAGCTGGTCTAAATCTACAATTGATTTTTCAGAATGTAAACTATGCAATTGTAATCTATGCACAATTCACTTGAAAAGTATGCAAATGTAATCTATGCACATTTTTCATTCATATTCTGAAAATGAGAATTTTAATGATGCAAATGTGATCTATGCAAGAGAATCCTCAAACACAAGATGATTCTAATGTAATCTAAGAACCAATCAAGTGCAAGTCGAGAAAATTGGGTGAGAGTTCCAAAGATCAAAAAATAAAAACACTCAAAGGCGATTAACACTCATACACAATTTAGCAAAAACAAAAGCAAAAAGATGCAAAATTGTGAAAAGACTGAGACAAACTGCCAAGTAATGATCAAAGGAAATCAAATTTAGAATTTCTCAAAAAAGAGACTCAAAACACCCAATTGATGAAAGCTTAAAGTAGAAATGCCAATGGAACAAGTTCAGGTGAAGATCTTTGACAGGATACTAATGGATCTGGGCAGTAAAAACTAAGAAAAAGCAAAATCTAAGAGGAAAAAATATAAAAAATGGAATTTTCTCAAATTTTAGCAGGGGACGCAGGCGACCCGTTAGCACAGGTGCGGGCCCGCTCTGTGCACACAGCGACAGTGCGTCCAGGGACGCACTGTGCAACACTCAGAGGGTGCGTCCTACTGTAAAAATCAAGAAAAACTAAATCTACTTTAATGCTAAGCTAATCCACCCAAATACAATTTCACACAGTCAAAAACCAGAAAAATAAATCAATTTTCTCAGAGCAAAGTTCATACAAAGGAAAAGTCATTCTCATTCATGGAATCCCCAGCGGAGTCGCCAATTTGTCACACAGAATCAGTCAAAAGTGCGGACACAAACGACCTTCCTAGAAGTCTAAGACATTCTAATGACAAACAAGACAAACTAGAACTATCCTTCTCTAAACATGCATTGTGATATGAGAAATCAAGTGTTTCGTTCTTACCTTTGTCCAAACGCTGTTGTAGAAGTCCAAGCTTTGTTGATCTGGATGAGTTCCTCCTTTTCTCCAAAACCTGCAATCACCAACAGTCAAACAATTAAATAGCACCTGATTATAACATAAAACAAAGCATATTCAACATATAGACCAAGGAGTACATGAAATAACCCATAAACAACAAGTTATTGAGAAGAATGGACCAATTTGCATTAAAGGTAATCAAAAGGAACCATTACAACCTGAGCCTTGGTGTTGTGCAAGCTCCTTCCAGGGTCCACAAGAGTCTTCCTCTACTTTGACAAAGCTCACCCACTTCCAAATAGAACAAGCAAAGATGGCAATCTCTCCTCACAAGCTTCTAAATGGGAGTCCTAATTCCTGCAGCATTTACCCTTAGAAATGTATAGCTTTCAACCTCTTTCCTTCTGGCTCAATGCCTCTTTTTATAGTGCTCAAGAGGAAGTTAATCAGGTCCACCATCAATGGGATAGTCCCCTCTTTGGATGGGATCACTCCCTTATTGATGGGATAAGTTCCTCTTTGATAGGAGTGCATGAACCATCTGGAGGCGCTCAATACACATCAAACAACCTTCTAGAATGCTCTAGAAATGACCACAAGTAAGTTTTTGAAGATAAAACTTGCGCATTTTAACCTTTTCAGAGGGACGCACCTGCCCCTTTAGATACAGAGCGTCCTTGGACGCAGACCTTATGAACAAAAGGTGCGTATCCGCAGGCAAGGCTTGAGAGAACCTGCATACCCAGAGATAAACATGTTTATAAAGACTTTCTCTCTTTCTTGGAGTTTGACATGAATAGTAGAGGCATAAGACTTGCTCAAGAGGGTAGTATGACTGTTGATAGAGCCATACCAACTGTAAATAGCCATGGTGACATTTTTTAGTGTAACAAAGAGAGAACAATAACTTCTTTGGATGACATGAATAAAATATTTCTTAAAAAATAACAAGCCTATTGTAGGCTTAGGGACTCGAAAAAGGATGTTTTCAGAATGACACAACAATGTTATAGCTCCAAATCTCACTCTTATGGTTTGTGATGCTGCACTCATGGCCTAGGGCAACCCCTCCTTCCAGACCTGGTCCAAAATTTAAAAAATAGTGTTTTATTCCCTATACGTGACATTTCCCTGAGCTAAACGCGTGTATACACGGGTCTGTGTATACCCAACTGGCGTATATGTCTTAAAACACTTAAAAAATAATTAAATCTCCTTAATTTCGGGCAGAGATCGCGGGTTTTACCTGCTGATCACCTATTAGTGCCTGTGGCCCAACTGTTCCCAACGAATTCCCAACTAAAAAACTACTTTGGGAGAAGTATAAAAAGGCTTCAATGGGAAGGCCTAAGGGAGGAAAGAAGAGAGAGAAAGGTTATTATGCTGATATTTCCCTGACCAGGTCTGAAGATCCTTGTGCCTCCTGCACTTCCCCCATTGTTAGAGGAAAGCCTTGTTTCCTTGTGTGATGATGTCCATTTACTACTTGTGATATCATGGAGTAAGTCATGGAAGGAGTTTGTTAAAGGCTTGAGACTAGACGAATCCAGAGGATGGTTCCGCTTGGAGCCTGCGAAAGGACGACTCAGGTGAAATTGTTCCTTTCTATACTTTATTTGTCTATAATAAAAGAAACACATGTCTTTGTTCTTGATATAAATCTTCTTCATGTTTATGATATTCATGTTAGAATTCATATGTGAATGGTTGTTTAATTGCATGAATAACTACCTTTCTTTATAATATGAAGATGGTTTCTTTATAATGTTTAGTCCATATACTGCTGTACTTTCTTGAATTGATTGTTTTGCAGGTCAAAGGAGCAAAGGAACTCCAAGAAGGGTTTGGATCCTGGAAGGACCTTCTCAAATGTAGGACCTCAGGTACGCCCCTTATCGTAAAGTTTGATTATATTAACATTATGGCTGTATGGAATGTCTGTTTCTCTGTATAGACAACTTCCAGTCTGCTAGGGTATCAACCCAAGACCCTAGGGAAAAATAAAAAATTGATAAGCAAGCAAATTCTTGATTTAAGAGTAGTTTTGAGTCTTGCATCAGCATGTAATTGTTGCATTAGGATAGATTTTCACATCTTTTTAGGCATCCATAGTTTTGTTAACTTTTGTGAGTGTGAAGCTTGAATTAAAGAAAAGAAAAGAAAAATTTGTTGTTTTCCTTGAAGTTCCTCTGAACCCTGTAGAAATTTCTTTTCATCGAAAAATGAAAACAAGTGCATTTGCATGTAGTTTGGTTTTTATTAATTTCTTTTGCATCAAAACACCACAAGTTTCATTCCCACTATTCCTTGACTTAAAGAACAACCCATTTAAAACAAGCGTTAATTAAAATATACTAGAACTTTTTATAATTGTCAAGTTAGACACACCAACAAGTTTTGGGATATTTTAGGGCCTTGGATTCGGCGAGTGGAGAGATAACCCTCCAAGGCCATTTAAACTGTCAAACATAGGGGTCTGAATAGTGAGTGAAAATCCAATAGCGTTAGGAAGACCAGGAAAGCTCCAGATCTGGGAGTTAAGCACGAGGGTTTTTGAAGACAAGGAAGAGAGATACCCCCTCTCCTACTTGTCCGATCTTACCTCACGACTGTTCTGCCTGGCTTCTACAATGAGTTGGTATCCATAGTTGCTACTCCTAGGGATCTACACAGGTGGCTACGGAGGGGAATCCCGTGGCACTTGAGGTTAACGATGCATCACTCTCAATGGTACTACTGGAGGGCACCCTTGCGAAGCTTGAGGGCTTGCACCGACGCAGGCTGTTGTTAGGAGGTCAGTGTAACTTCCTCTGTTACCTTCGCTAATAGGACTGGGCCGTAATTATCCCAGACTATCTTCGGAAGGCCCCTGACTTCACTTTATTGTATTTTGGTGTCTGGTCCTAATCACCCGGAGCGGAAATATTTGAAAGTTGTTTGACTGGATGACATCTTTTAGGGACTTTATAGTTGAGTGCTCTTTGCTCCTTGTATATAGTTAGCTTTAGTTATTTTTGTCTAGTCATGTTTGGACTTTGTCTTCTGAGTGGCTGGCTTGCCACTCTACCGATCTTGAAAGGATTTTGGGTCGTTTTTTCAGAAGTTGTGGAGTTGCCTCCTCAAGGGCAAAGTCTTTGATTGCTTATCCATATTCCTTGAAAAGTTATTTCTACATTCCCGTAAGGGAAGGTTATGCGGATCAGTTTCATATGGCTAATATTCCTGTGGAAGCCAACCAAGGTACCCTTCCAAAAGGAGATCCTTATGCTTTTCCTTTCTTTGGAAACATTGGTACTCCCTTGATGGCCACTTTGAATATTTTTGGGTTGAATGTTGGACTACCCGTTTGGCTGTGGTCCACTCCGAATATTCCAAATGCTCTTGAAGCTTCTCAGTTGAATGCTTTATTTCAAGGGCATCACACGGGTGCTAATTTTTCATCTTCTTTCAAAGAGAAATCTACGATTCCTTCTTCTCCTCCTTCTTGTAAGAAGAAATCTAAAAAAAGGAGAAAGAGGAAGTCAAAGAAGAAGAATAATTCTATCCATTCATCTTCAACCTCTGTGAGTCATGTTGAAGATGAGCCTTCAGCCGCTGCAAGTCATGCTGGGGGCACAAGTCACACTAGCACTTCATCCTCAACCTCTGCTAGTCATGTTGGAGATGAGTCTTCAGCCGCTGCAAGTCATGCTGGGGGCATGAGTTTACTCACTGCGAGTTATGTTTAGGACTCTCCGCAAACCACTACTAGACATGTTGGCGAAATGGAGGTTGATAAGAAACCTGGACGTAGAAGTTTTAAACCTAATTTCCCTTGTAAGATATGCAAGGGAGACCACCTTACTCATTTATGCCCTGGTATTCCAGAGGTTTAAAGGATATGGTCTGAGTCTAAAATTACTTCTATTCCTAGATCTGATATGGTTTCTCATCAATCCCATCAACCATTGGTTGATAATGTGGTAGAGCTAGTGCAATCGCTGGCTGATTACACTCCTGTTTTGGGGGGTGAAGTGCCTAATAAAAGAGTCTGTTTGATCTCTAGTAGAGAGTCTTCTGGTATAGGGGGCATTCCGGTTTCTTTGAATGTTCCCCCTCCAAGTTCTAAGAGTGTTTCCTTTGATTGGGATAGTCTTGTTGAGCCTCGTCTTCCTTCTGCTGCACCTTTCCAAATAAAGGTCGGAGTTAATTCCACAAATGTCTATCGATGTATGGTGGATGAAGGATCCTCTGCAAGTATTATATCCTCTTTGACTTGGAAATATTTGGGTTCCCCAAAGTTGTTGACAGCTCAGAGTCACTTGTTAGCCTATGATAGAAGACCTAGTGAATCTATGGGTGTTCTTCCTCAATTGCCTATCACTTTAGGTGGGAAGACTGTCTTAATCGATATGATGGTGGTTGATAGCCCTTTAGAATTTAATATTCTACTTGGGCGTGATTATGTCTATGCTATGAATGCTGGTGTCTCTTCACTCTTTCAAGTAATGTGCTTTCCTCATAATGGGAATATTGTCACTATTGATTAGCTTGCATCTGATAATTACCACCCTAATTCGACTTTACTGTAGAATACCCCTTGGTTTGTTCCAAGTGTTAAAATAGACTCTACCCGCCACGGGTCAATTATGTGGCATTGAATCCTCAATGTTCAATCGCTTCTAAGAAGGATCCTTTGACCTATTATTCTGCTTCTTGGGACTTGGTCCCAGCAGTTGACCGAGAGATTCTTCCTATAGGGACATGGGACCCCTTAATTCCCTCTTTTGATCCTTGTAGTTCTCATGATTTCTTAGAACTTGTTTTGCCTTCACAAGAGGAACTCTTTGAAGTCATGAGTCTTGACTACCAAAGGAGCCCTTGGTCCGATCCCTGCAAGGGGTTTGTCCAGAAGAGCTATTATACGTAAGCCACAAGGTTGCGTGGTTCCCTGTACCATATTGTATATATAAGGTACGCATTTTCAAGTTTTGTATTCTATAACACAAGATTTTATATGAAGTTTATATGTGGGATGTATTAACTTCTTGTCTAGTGTTCCTATTTATGTTTATAGAATTTGGAAGATTTTTCCTTTGGAAGTTTATGGTTGGTCCGTTTTGACAGGTATTGGTCCTCGAAACGGGTATATAGGTTAGGTTTTTCCACCTGCATTGTGCACTTATCAGTTTCCTTTCCCATTTGGCCTTAGGATCGATCCCACCAAGTTATGGTGCAGAACCTTCTCATTGCTTAGAAGTATCATGACTTGTGTGGTAGAGCCTACCTTATCATGGGTGCCCTAGTTAGTACCTTGTTGTCACCTGGCACTCATGCTGATTTTTTGTCCCTAGGCTCAGGAGTCCTCTATAGTCCCGCCATGACTTATGCGATCAAGACTCATTCCTCTTTGCTTCTTCACTTCGTTCTTGCCTTATACCCTAGAGGCTCCTTTGTGTTGAGTTGTACTATTGCATTACATGTTGACTACTTGCACCTTTTGGCCTAGAGCCGGCTTCACTTGGACTCGTGTTTAAGCCAAATTTTGACCATGACGACTGCAAAATCAACCTTGCATACCTTTGACTTCTGTAGCTTGACACACCTTGACCCGTGGAAGGAACGCACCTTTGAGTGTCATTGACTAGTTTTCACCTCGCTGCATTGAGCATAGGAATGCTCCATTCCTAGGAACTAGATCATCTGTTTCACCGACACTCATTCTTTCCACTGTACCATAACATTCTTTTATTCTTTTTCTGGCTTAAAGAAAAAGAAAAAAAAATTATATATTCCAAAAAAGAGTGGGAACGGGACAGTATTTCCATTTATTGTTGGCAGCTAGAGTCAATCGTGTCACCCTTGAACAAAGCACTCAAAGCAAAGTCTCCTCCATTTGGGTGGGATTTAGTTTGACTTAGGTATGCCTTAACCTTGTTATTGAGTTAGTTCTCCCCCTATTGGTTATCTCTTCGAATCATATGGAGGGTTCGTTCGTGCCTCTTGCACAACGAACTTATATAGAGTCATCATATGCTACCACATAGTCACATTGAGTCATGCTTGTTGTTCAAGGGAAGTTACCCTGAGTTGGCCTCTCTGCGGTGTCTCTTGACTCACTTTTTCAGTCGGCCATCCCTAGTTGTTAGTATCATGTCTATCACCACATCAGTTATATTGGTCCTTTACTCGTGCCGGTTTGAGAAGGTCTCCATTGACTTCTTGCTAGCGGGTATTCTCCTTATCGACGATGACATCTTGCTCTCAGGATAGGCCTAGAGCTGCACCCTGGCACTATTTTCATTATTGATAGGTCACCTTGTGCTCATCATCGATCAGTATCATGGGTCTTTGACTGAGTGGTTTCCCTTGCGTTCAACATCATCTTACATTATCAAACATTGGGATTTGTGCAGTACCTTGGTTTCCATTTGACCCTTTTGGTGGATACCTCGCCTCTGTGTCAGCTTCCATTATTGGTTGGTTCAGAGGGTTTCTGTCATGCGCTAGCCACATCTTGTGTACGCCGGAAATGTACTTCGGTTGGGTTACTACATCTCTTTTGTCTGATTCCTTCCACATTATTGGCCTACGGGTTACACTCGTGCTAGATTGATGAAGGATGCCTTAATGCCTTCCTTCTAGCGGATCTTTCCCTATCGACTCCGACTCATTGCTTTGGGGCAAAGATCTAGAGTCCATTTGGTAGTACCTTGGGGTTTGCAGTCATTAGTGGCAGATCCTTCACTATCGATAGTGGGAAACCATCATTGTCTCCTGATCGATAGATTCTTACAGGTGTTTGACTCCAGCTCATCTATTCACACTTGTCAGATTGCACTGGGTACCTTGACGCTCATTATCATTATCAGTGAGTAGTCTTGCATTTGTTAACGGTATACATCAATGACCGGTAATCAAATGATTTCTCACGTGGTCGACCTCAGATCATTTATTCCCATGGTGTAGAAATGTACCACAGCGGTCGGTGAAGACCTCAAGTTGTATCAGCATTCATTGGTTCACTTGACAGTTGCTCCTATTGCTGTTAGTTGATGCCATTCCACGTTATATGTTGTAGTCAGTCATGGCGACATTCTATATGCTGGCACCTGAGTTTGCAGTGTAGTACCATCCTATTCCATTATGTTCAGTTGGTACCTTTTGTGATCAGTTTTCGATATCAGTGATCCGGTTCATCCTCCAGCATCATTAACATTCTTATATGTGATATTCAGACATGTACTTGTTCGATCATGATCAGATGATCCATGATGTTTTTCCAGTTCTTTATACTTGTATACTTAGTGGATCCGCTTGTACTTGATATGCGGACATGCTTTATTTTCTCTGAGCATGGGTATGCCCACCTCAGACAGTGTTTCTTTCTGATCTCCTTTTCTGGCTTGGCAGGCTGAACTCTGGTGAAGTCCTTCTCGGTTTTTGACAGATTTCCTTTCCATGTACTTGCTTAATACATTTCGGCCATCATGTACCCCTTCTGACCTCATATATTAGGGGGCATCTATTATAGCTCCAAATCTCACTCTTATGGTTTGTGATGCTGCACTCATGGCCTAGGGCAACCCCTCCTTCCAGACCTGGTCCAAAATTTAAAAAACAATGTTTTATTCCCTATACGCGACATTTCCCTAAGCTAAATGCATGTATACGCGGGTCTGTGTATGCCCAACCCACGTATATTTCTTAAAACACTTAAAAAAAATTAAATCTCCTTAATTTTGGGTGGAGATCGTGGGTTTTACCTGCTGATCACCTGTTAGTGCCTGTGGCCCAATTCTTCCCAATGAATTCCCAACTAAAAAACTACTTTGGGAGAAGTATAAAAAGGCTTCAATGGGAAGGCCTAAGGGAGGAAAGAAGATAGAGAAAGGTTATTATGCTGAGATTTCCCTGACCAGGTCTGAAGATCCTTGTGCCTCCTGCACTTCCCCCATTGTTACAGGAAACCCTTGTTTCCTTGTGTGATGATGTCCATTTACTACTTGTGATATCATGGAAGGAGTTTGTTAAAGGCTTGAGACTGGATGAATCCGGAGGACGGTTCCACTTGGAGCCTGCGAAAGGACGACTGAGGTGAAATTGTTCCTTTCTGTACTTTATTTGTCTATAATAAAAGAAACGCATGTCTTTGTTCCTGATATAAATCTTCTTCATGTTTATGATATTCATGTTAGAATTCATATGTGAATGGTTGTTTAATTGCATAAATAACTACCTTTCTTTATAACATGAATATGGTTTCTTTATAATGTTTAGTCCATATACTGTTGTACTTTCTTGAATTGATTGTTTTGCAGGTCAAAGGAGCAAAGGAACTCCAAGAAGGGTTTGGACCCTGGAAGGACCTTCTCAAATGTAGGACCTCAGGTACGCCCCTTATCGTAAAGTTTGCTTATATTAGCATTATGGCTGTATGGAATGTGTGTTTCTCTGTATAGACAACTTTCAGTCTGCTAGGGTATCAGCCCAAGACCCTAGGGGAACTTTTCCCTTAACAAACAAGAAGACGAAAGTTTAGAAGAATACTTGGAAAGATTTGCTTACAATCTTTAAAAGTCTAAACAACACTCGCTAAACCAGGATATCATTCGAACAATCTTTCTTAAAGGTATAAGAGATGAATGCCTTGACATTCTGAATGTAATGGGCAAGGGTGACATTTTAAAATTGCCATTTAATGAAATTGCATAAATATGTCAAAAATATTCTAGAGGAAGATCAAAAGCTGGAAGGAGAGATGTTAGTTCAAAAGCAGCAAAATCAACAGCAGGAGGGGTAACAAGAGCAGAGATAGGGAGCTTGCTGGAAAACTTCAAAATTGATCTTCTAAGTACATTAGGGACACAAGTAGATGTTCTAAAAGCAAACAAAAAGAAAGAAGAACAAGAACAAATCTTAGCAATCTTTTGTCCCAAATGTAGAAAGAAGCATGCATTAAGAGAATGTCCTTTAGATAGTGTTCAAGTATGTGGCCTTTGCATAGAAAACCATTCAACAGAAAACTATCTAAAGTTGAAAGAATTGCAAATGAATCCAATGGAAGAAGTACAAGGAGCAGAAGGTTTCTATTATGTGGCACCAAGAAGGCCTTGGCAGCCAAGGATTCCTCAAAAATTCTCTCAAAAAAACTAAAAGTATCCTCCTCAAAACTCTTGGAATACCCCAATGCCATGGCAAGCTTGGCCTCCACAACAATATCAAAACTAACCTACACAAGGTTGGAGAGGATATAGTTATGGAAACGAGCCAACTCAACAAATGTATCCTCAATAATACCAACAGAAATACCAGCAAAAATATCAACAGTCATTCCCATACCAACAATTCCAACAATATCCACAATTCATGCCATTTCCACAACAAAATCCCGCACCATTACTAACATAACCACAGCAGCTATAGCTGCCTTCAAACCAGCCTAGACCAACTCAACTACTAGCTCAGCCAGTAGCAAATCCGAGCAACAAAATAGATAAACCTGTGTACAATGTGGAAGAAGCAACATATTTTCCAACATACTCCATTCTTCCCATAAATGATGTCCATTTAAGGTCTGGGAAAGTACTGCATAAAAATTCTCCTCCGATCATAGAAGAACCAACTGAACAAGGAGAACAACCTGAAACATCACATTCAGAAAATCAAAGTCAAAAAGGAAAAACTATAATAACTCAAACACCACCCTATCCAGAGAGGTTAATAGAGCAGAAAATTCAAATGACCCTTCCTAAATTTGATATTTTGGATGAATTAAAAAATGCTTATGTAAAAATTCCTTTATTACAAGCAATCAAAGAAATACCAATTTATGCTAAAACAATAAAGGAATTATGCATCAAGAAAACTGGTAAAAAGAAGAAGGATCCTACTACAATCCAAGTCATTGGAAAACTAGCTAGCCTCATGTCTACAAAGACAGCAGTAGAAAAATATATTGACCCTGGTATCCCTATGGTTACTATTTCAATAAACAATTTTTCAGTTCCAAACACATTGATATATTTGAGAGCAGCTATAAAAGTAATGACTATAGAAACAATGAAACATTTAGATTTAAACAACATTAGATCTACTACTACCATTTTAGAGTTAGCGGACAGATCTAAAGTTATACCAGAAGGAATATTAGAAGATATCATAGTCTCTTTGGATTCATGGGAGTATCTTGTAGACTTCCTCATTTTACTGCCAAAAACAAACTTGGGAGGACATCCTCTAATCTTACGCAGACTGTGATTAGCCACTGCTGATGCTAATGGGGATGAGAGAAAACACATCACACTCATTTTCCAGCACAAGCACCTTCTTTAGTATGCAGATCAGGAAGTATGATTATTGCACATGGAGATGAGAGAAAACACATCACACTTTATTTTCCAACACAAGCACCTTCTTTAGTATCATTGCTTGAAGGACAAGAACAATAGCAAAATAAACAGTTCTAAGTATTAACCAAGTTTTTGACCTTAGAGAAGAAGAGAATGAAGATCTAATGGATCTTTTCATCTTAGAACCAGATATTTCAGAGTAGGTTAGAGTAACTTAGTATGAAGCTACAAGTAATCTTTTGAACCACTGTTTTTAGGAAACCTACACAATTCAATCACTACAAGAATCATTCATAAATATTTTTCCTATAAACACAATTACCAAATCAACAACAAAAACAATTGAGATTTATCTTGGAAAACATTTGAATATTGGTAACAATTTACAATTGTCACAAGAATAAGAGGTAATAGCATTATTACATAAATACTCAAAAGCTTTAGCTTGGGATTACACAAATATGCAGGGAATTTACCCCCAGCACATATATCCACCACATCGATACTGATGACCAGATTAAACCAATAAGGTAGCCTCAAAGGCGGATGAACCCCATGATGAAGGAAATAGTGAAAAAGGAACTACAGAAACTACTGCAAGTTAGGTTCATCTATCCTATTTCTAACAATCAATGGGTTTCTCCCTTACTGGTAGCACTAAATAAAAATGGAAAGTGGAGAAGATGTGTAGATCACTAGGAATTGAATAAAGCAACATTAAAAGGTCATTTCCCACTACCATTTATTGACCAAATCCTAGATTCATTAGATGGGGAGAAATTTTGTTCTTTCCTATATGGGTTTAGTGAGTATAATCAGATTAGAATAGCAATGGAAGACTAGGACAAAACAAAATTTCCCTGCCCATGGGGAACATATGCATACAATGTTTTGCCATTTGGGCTATGTAATGCACCTGCTACTTTCCAAAGAGCAGTTATCACAATATTTGCTGATCTGATCCATGAATGTGTAGAAGTCTACATGGACGATTTCACTATATATGGAAACACATATGACGATTGTTTGAAAAAGGTTGAGAAAGTTCTTAAACGATGCATAGAGACAAATATGTCCCTGAATAATGAAAAATGTTAAAGGATGTTAACAGAAGGGATAGTGTTGGGACACCATATTTCCTCATCAAGAATTAAGGTGGACCCAGCTAAAATACAAGTCATTGTGAATTTAATGCCACCTACAACTCAAAAGGAGGTAAGAAGTTTCTTGGGTTATGCAGGCTACTATAGGTGATTTATTGAAATTTTTTAGTAAAATAGCATAGCCTCTATTCAAGTTAATTGCAAAGGATGTTGAATTCCAATGGACAAATCATTGTCAAAATGCATTTCAAATATTGAAAGAAAAACTATCAGTTGCCCCCATCCTTCGAGGACCGAATTGGTATTTTCCATTTCACATTTCCACTCATGCATTTGATACTACTATAGGTGCGTCAATTGGATAGAAAGAAAACATGTTTAATTATGCTATATATTTCATAAGTAAAAACTTAACACCAGAAAAATTGAACTACATAGCCACGGAAAAAGAAATGTTAGTTGTAGTACATGCAGTAAACAAATTCAGGAATTACATAACAGGCTACCAAGTGTTCATTCACACAGACCATTCAACAATCAAATACTTAATGAACAAAGCAATCACAAATGGTAGAATTACAAGATGGTTATTGTTAATGCAAGAATTCAACATTACAATTCAAGATCGACCAGGGAAAGACAATCAAGTAGCTAATTTCCTTTCAAGGCTTCATACACCTGGTGATCCAAATCATGTTTTAGATAATTTCCCATATGAACATATATTTGCAATAACTGCCAAAACACCATGGTTTGCAGATATAACAAACTATTTATCCTCTGAAAAATTACCATCCCAGTTCACAAAGAAACAAAAACGAAAAATAATTGGAGAAAGCTCTAGATATAGCTGGGTAAATGGAGATTTATTTTACACTAGATCTAATCTGATAATAAGAAAATGTGTTAGAGAGGATGAAATATTAGAAATTTTTAAAGCATGTCATGACGATCCATGTGGTGGTCATTTTACAGACAAGTGGACAGGCTACAAGGTGTTGCAACTCGGCTACTACTGGCCAGCAATCTTCAAAGACTCCAAAGCCTATGTCAAGAGGTTTGATAGTTGCCAAATAATAGAAAGGTTAATAATATTTGATGAAATGCCACTTAAGCCACAAGTGCTCATAGAACCATTTGAGCAATGGGCTCTGGATTTTGTGGGACCAATAAATCCACCATCAAATGGAAAGAAGTACATCTTGGTATGTACAGACTATGTAACTAAGTGGGTTGAGGCAAAGGCAGTAGCAAGAGCAACAAAAAATACAGTGGTCACATTCCTCTTTGAGGAAATCTTTGTTAGATTTGGGGTACTGTTGATGCCCCGAAAATCGTTGTATCAACATTGGGGGATAACCACCCGGTCCGGACCTTAATACAACTCCTTTTCCGTTTGGAATGGTGGCTCCGACTGGGGATAATGGGACCAGTTTCCCAGCAATGAATAAACGGAATGAATGAATGATTGATTGACTAATCTAATGATAGGCGAATAACTTAATTTATCAGCGAAATAAAAAAGAATTACTACTAATCCCGAGAACTATTGTACTTTGAAGTGTAGCGCTTGATGATCTATGTTTATTAACATGCATGTAGATGACTCCATCTAATAAACATGGACATTTACTCATTCAAGGATTAATTTGCTTAAATAGTTAAACAAGGTGATTAACGCAATATTGCTACACTCATCATTTATATCATCAATACATATATGATCAAAAGAAAAGTATTACCATAAACATCCAATAAAGGAGGGAATAAAGAAATGCTGTTAAAACACATACATATATTCGATAATAGCAAAGCGATCAAATAACAATTCATATAAAAAGAATGTATTCAGACATAGATAATTGTACCATATGAGCTGTGAGTCACTCTCCAATATCAATCGCTATACGAAATTCTTCCTCTAACGCAGAAATACTTTCAAACAAAGACAGTAGTGCACATTTGCATAAAAGCTTCTTTGCCAAAATCAGAATGATTGGTCCAGTTTTATAAAAGAATATGCCTGAAGTACAGTAGTGCAACTTCAGGCTTTAAGTCATGTACAAAACTTTACGACCACTTCCAAAACAATGAAAGGGTCTATAAATACTAAATTAAACTAACTATCTATGAAACTGAAATCCTACTTAATTGGTATCAAATGATCTTGAATATATTCTTCTCAGCAACCTGGCAGTTGGCGGCATGAATCATCAAGTAGGCTATTTGCCTTTAAACTTGAGCTGACTTATCGCAAGCATTGGCTCCACTTTGGGTGGTCTGTTGAGGCGAGAGTTAAGCTGGGCGGCATAGGTGGCATCCTGAATATCGGGGATAATATACCCGATTGCATCTATAAGGCATTTGAGGGCGGCTCTTTGACTGTGTGGTTTTACCAAAAAGAACCAATAGGTGTCCCATGTTAAACTGTTAATTCCAGCAATTAATCTCCCCTTTTCCTCTAGATCTGGATAGCATGACTGCTCCAATGTTTTCATCGCTGTCAATTTACCTGGAGTGCATTGGGAAATCATGTTTGACAAGTAGGGAGTATTATTAACCAATTCAACCAAATTACTTGTGGTTGATTTGCATCTTGAAATTGCCCTCTCTGCTTTCATTCGCTGGGACTGCCATTTTGTAAAGAATATTTCTTTATGTGACTCTAAAATTCTTGGTAAATTTGCCGCTTGTCCCTGATCGGTATCTTACCAGTCAAGAAATTCAGTTAATGTTTCTTCAGCTTGATCCAATTATGTTCTAGCATTTTCTGTTTTTTCACTTATTGATGCCGTCAATTCGCATAGTGGTTCCGCCTGGGCGATTTGTTGACATAAAAGCTTAATCTGTGCTATTAACGCCTTATTTATCTGTAATGCCTCTACTCTGAATTCAGCTATCTGTGGAAGATTCTTTGTCTTTTCTAGCTGGGCTGATAGTTGAGCAATCTGCTCATCTTTAGACTTCAGCATTTGTTCATTTGCTGCCCTTAGTTGTGCCAAGGCTTCAGACAACTCTTTCTGCTTCTGGATTGCGTTGTGATCAATCCTCTGTTTCTCTTCCCGCAATTGTTGAGTTAATTGATTATTTATTTGCTGTTGTGTTAACAATTGCTGTTCTGCCTGCTCCTCTTTCTGCTGTGCTTCTGTTAGCTGTGCTTGCAATAAAAAGATTTCCTGGTCTTTTGTTTTTAATAAAAGACTCACCTCTGATGCCTTGTCTATTGTTACTGCCGAATAGGCTCCAGCATATTGTGATAGCTTTGTTAGGTCATCAGAGGGGTCGACTTCCTCCTTCCAAACCACATTGCTCGTGACCGTCTGTTCTGGGAAAAGGGAAGGTTGATCAGTCCTTCTTCTCTTCCTCTGTCGTTTTACCGCAGCTTTGTGCTTTGGGCTATAGAAGACATCCAAGGGAGGAATTTCTTCTATCTGCAAAATAATTTGATCGGAGGGGTCCTTTGGGATTATTTCTACTTCCTTTGAACTGGGTAGGTCGCTGGTTCCACTTGGAACCTGTTGTGAAGTGGTTTCCTGTGTATCTGCCACTTTCGAAGTTTCGGTGTCCTTTGAACATTCAAGACTACTGATAATTGAATCAAATTGCTGCCATTCCTGGAGAAATTTGGGATCAATTTGAGTATCCACATGCACCTCTATGTTGCTCTGTTTCTGCTCTTTAGTCTAGGTTTCCTCTTGCACTTTCTCCTGTTTTTCTGTTGTAATCGGCGGTTCCTTTGAATGTAGCTGTTCAGGCTCGCTTGGTCTTGTTGCTGGGACTGTTGCTAACAGATCCAGAGGCAGAGTTTGCAACCTCTGTTCTCTAAGTCTGTTGAATTCAACTAACCCTTCATCTTTGTATTCCATTATGGCCAGCAATCTAACTTGATACATTGATTCAGCTGAAGAGAATAGGTCATCAAATTTATCTTCTACATGATCAAACTTTGTCAATTTAGCCTGTTCAAGTGCATTATAGGCAACTTTGTTGGGATCAAATCGCCTACTTGGGAGAGTCGCTAGAGTTAATGATTTCATTTTTGTAGCTTCTTTTTCTGCATGTTTGAAATCATGCAAAGTGTAGACACCACATCTCAGAGGAAAGGAGGGCCAGACCTGCTTCTTATTTTTCTTTAGAGTTTGTGTAACTCCTTCGGATGTAATCTGATAAGCTATCTCCCTTGCCAGTAGTTTTTCAGGTATGTACAAAGGAAGGACATGAGGTTCGGCTTGCCTGCCGAAAATTCTTACATAAGTAAATTTCTCCTCTCCGAACCATCTTCCTATTGATGTTAAATCAATCCCTGCTTGGTAAGAAATCTTGGGAGCAGGTTTATTAAAAATAGAATAATGAATGGGTAACATGAAACCATTGCAGACTTGGTACAAATGGTGCTTATAGGAATTCTTCCACAATTTCTGATGGTATATGTGAATAGGCATGGGGTCTTATGAAGTCCACCTCCAGCCGAGTACAGGAAACTCAGAATTAAAACACAGGGTATCTAGTATATAAGCACTGTAGTAGAATGGGGGAATAAGCCTTTCGGTGACACTGGTTTTAGTTCTAAAATCAAGAACTGTTGTTGCTAGCTTATCTGACAGTATAGTTGCCCAATCCATTATCTCACTATTACACGCCGCTTCCATCAAGGGAACCATTTCTATAGTGAAATTAGTGGAATCGTGCAACCCCCACAATCTACACATCATTATCCCATCATAACAGTAAGGAGAACATAGGGAATCAACAGAATACTTACCGGAAGTTTCATGCTTGTGTTTCGCCGGATTTTGCCTCCAATTCCGAATGGGTTCGGATTCAGTTTCATTCTCACTTCGGAATTTCTCCAGAAATGCCTTGTTGTACTTTTTCTCTGGCTCAGGCAAATGATACATTTGCCTCAAATCATCAGCCTTGAATGAACCGAAGATTCTCCCATCTCTGGTGCAGAAAGTTCTGTCTGTGATTGGGATTTCCTCAATTGCCCACTTTACTACATCTGTATATGGGAGAATTTGTTCCCGAGCCGCTATCCGATGAAGGAAAGAGTCAGCCAAGTCTTTCAAAATACCATAAGATTTTCTATTGGAACCCGCTGTAGCTTGTACTGTTGTCACCTTTGGTTCTTCGGCTTCGATCAAATTATAGGTACTTTGCCAAGTGGTCTTGGAAAGTCCTGAACATGTAGTATCAGATATTAATCCTTTCTTTTTAGTTGCTGGATCAGCGACGACTTGTCCTATGGCTGGTGCAGTGGAAGCGATTGCGGTTTTCTTAGACTTCTTCCCCATTCTGCTTGAATCTATTACTTCGGAAGAATTCTGCACAGTAGTGGAAATAAGCGTAACACAGAGAATAGGTAGCGAAAACCAAATATGAATGAGATATGTTGATCAATGCATTATGAGGGATTAACTTAAAAGTGGCCGCGGATATAATCTATGAGAAGATTTTTAGACTTACTATTTTATTAAATGGCCGTTAAAACCTGTCAATCCTTTAAATGCCCATCATATCATTAATTGGCCGAATGATTTGTTTAAGCGTGCCTTGGATGTTTTGGTGATTGAGCACAGATAAATCACTGTTTGAAAGATAAGGCCTATAATACGAATTAATCGTAATATCCCTCTGCTTTAACGGCTTTTTGAAGTTTGTGCTTTTGGCTTTATCGCAATTGGGCGTCGGGGAAAAACTTAAATCATTATATTGACACCTTTTGAAATCCCCGATCGCCGATAGCGATATCGCATCGCATCGCATTGGGAGTATGGGCACTTTAAAAGCATGCATGGTATATCGCCGAAAGCCGATAGCGATATCGCATCGCATCGGAGCGAACGGGAGTTTATCGCATCACATCGGATCGAAAGGCACTTTAAAAGCATGCATGGTATATTGCCAATCACCGATAGCGATATCGCATCGCATCGGATCGAAATGCACTTTAATTATGGGAACTTATGATTGCCGATGTCCGATAGGCTATTGCACGTTATCGCGTCGGAGCAAACCAATGGGTTTTTAAGTTATGCCTCCTTTGCCATTGCGATATGCGATCTTGCGATCGCTTTATCGCAATGATAAAAGATTGATTATTTATATTATAAGACCAAAATTAGTTTGTCAAAAAGGTTTTTTGTAATGTTTTCATTTTGTTTTCGAACCTATTTGAATAATACAAAGTTGATACCAATCAAAATTAAAAGGGACCCATTTCATATGATAGTTTTGTGAATAAAAATGATATGAAATGGGGGGTTGTTGTATAACACAACAATTGGCGATTCGCTGGAAGAAACAGTTATCTCTGAAAAGTATGGAAATACTTAAACTTTTTCAAAATAGAGTTCTAATCAAAGGGGAAAATTCTAATATAACTAGGTATATATGCATTCCGAGTAAAATGAAACTATCTTTGCTAATTTCCTCTCTTATTTAAAATTAGATACATTCTAATTTTTAAATAGGCCTCTATTGGTTTATAATGATAAAACAAAAAATCTTTCCAAATCAGCTTTTATAGTTAACTCGTCTGTCATAGGTAGAGCCTCTGCTGCCAGCAAACGTTCATAGTTTCGACAGGGATACCTTTTAACCATATTATTGTCCATTATCCCATCCATTTAAGAGTGTGATTAACAGAATGAATTCAAAACATGTTTTCATATTTTGTATTTCCTTTCCTTTTTCTGTTATTGCTAAGATAAAAAGCCATTGTCCTGGTTTGGTGGCCAGCTGTTTGACAATGCCATTCACTGGTAGTAATCTAACCGAACAAGCTGGCTCGTGATGAGACCCCTTGTCTTATAATTCTAAGCCATTACCCTGTTTTGGTATGCAGTATTGGTAATGTCGGTTAAACTATTTCCCGATGATCATGGTAAGCAGGCTTGTAATAAGACCTCTTATCTTTTATATCAAATATTTTAGAATTACACCCTGAGTAACCACAAACTTTGGTGAATGGGATGGACAATTTTCTCCTTAAGAGTAAATGGATGACAGGGTAAGAGTTGAAGATGCTAAAATTGGATTAGTTTCTGTTTTGATATTGATAACCTTTTGTGACCAATTTGAAAACAGAAAATGATTTACAATACTTCTAAACTTTGAGAAGAGTTCACAAAAATTGAAGTGTGGTTTCGGAATGCAGTTATACCTAGTTTCCTAGAAATTGTTCCTCTTATCTAAGACTTCTATTATTTTAAAAGTAAATATCATCACTACTTCTGTTGAGCAACTTTTAAGTACAGCAAAGGTCAATGGAAGATACCTTACAACTTTATTTTCTAATGGTCCTACAAACTACAAAATTCTATTAAAAAGGAGAAGGGGTTACCTTCTCAATTGAAGAATTTCTTTAAGATAAGGCCATTAACAAGGAGAGAATCTCTCAAACCTGATAAATCTTGTAATATGAAGGTCGAATGGCCTATCTTCTCACAGATCTGAAATGGCCCAAGCCACATCTTCTGGAACTTGGTGTGTTTTCCCTTGTCTTCATGGGCTTTGTCCCATTTCAGAACTAAATCACCGACTTGAAATTGTTTTGAACCGGATGAGACTGAATCAAAGGATGACTTGATGATTTGCTGATGTTTTGCATGAATAATCTTGGCTTTTTCTCTTTCCTCTTCTAATTTTAGAATTTGGTCATGTCTAAGTTGAATAGAAGAAGAAGGGCTTTCCTCAATACACTGCACTAGGGCTAGAGAAGGAAGAACAAGATTTGTTGGTAGTACTGCTTCTTTTCCATATACAAGGTTGAACAGGGAAGATCCTATGGAAGCCTTTTGCGTTATCCTATCAACCCATAGTGCGAATATTAAGGATTTGTGCCATGTTTTATGATTCTGTTCGATAGTTCGCTTAATAATTTTAATAAGATTTTTATTTGTAGACTCTATTAAACCATTACCCTGAGGATAGTAATTAGCAGAATATTTTAATTTAAATCCTCTTTTAATAGCGAAATCAAACATAGCATTGCCTGAAAAGTAAGATGCATTATAAAAAACAAGAGCATTTGGGACACCAAACCTGGTAATGATGAATTGATCTATGAATTCAATGATTGCCTCAGAATTTGTTGTCTTCAAAGGAATTGCTTCAACCCATTTAGTAAAATAATCAGTGGCAGTAAGGATATACTTATGCTGTTTGGAAGAATGAGGAGTAATTTCCCCAATGATATCCAATCCCCATTGCTCAAATGGTCGTTCAATGTTGACTGGTTGCAAAGGGAAAGCTGGTTTTCTTTGTCTTCTACTAGAAGTTTGACAATTTCGGCATTTCCTTACATATTCATAAGCATCTCTAAACAGAGTGGGCCAATAATATCCAGCATGAATGATTTTGTGGGTTGTTGTGTCAACTCCAAAATGTCCTCCTGCTGGTCCATCATGTAATTCCTGCAAAACCTTTTGTGCTTCAGGTTTTTCTAGGCATCTTAATAAGATTAAATCATAATTTTGCCTAAAAAGCACATCATCAATAATTGTGAAATTTTTTGCTTTCAATCGAATGGACCTTTTGTTTTTGTAAGACAGGTTAGGAGGTGCATATCCATTTTTCAAATAAAAGATTAAGTCAGCATATTGTGATTCAGAATCAGTAATACTTATCTGGTTGATTTCTTCGGTTTGATCTGTATCACCTGATTTTGGAATGTTGGATGCTTCTGCCAATAACCTACAAAAACCTTGGCCTCTAACAATCTTTGCTGGTTTAATTTCTAAATCATATTCCTGAAGTGCTGTAACCCAATTTGCCCTTTTTTCACCTAGTTCTCTTTGGATTAATAGTTGCCTTACTGCAGGGAAAGGAACTATAACTTTTGTGTGGGCTTTTAAAAGGAAGGGTCTGTAATGTTTGACAGCTTTATATACAGCAAAGGCTTGTTTTTCTACTTCGGAGTAATTCAATTCAGCACCCTGAAGATTTGAACTATAGAATGAAATGGGTGCTTCCAAATTGTGATCATTAATTTGTGTGAGTACTACTGCATAAGACAAATCGGATGGGATAGTATACAATGTGAAATAATTAGAAAAATTGGGGGTATTTAAGGCGGGGGCATTAATTATTGATTGTTTGATTAAATCAAACGCTTCCTTTTCTGCTGATCCCCACTTAAAGACTGAATTTTTCTTAATCATAGTTTGAAGTGGCAAAATAATTTGAGAAAATTCTGGAACAAATATTTTGACAAAATTTATTTGGCCTAAAAATGACTGCATGGATTTTTTATTATGAGGGAAAGGGATTTCAGAGATTTCTTTGATCCTATCGGGATCAATATAAATGCCATCTTTAGACACAATAAAGCCTAAGAGCTTTCCTTGGTCAAGAGCGAAGAATGATTTTTTAGGATTAAGAGAAATACCATATCTTTTGCAGCGTTGAAAGATTTGATTTAAATCCTGCAAATGATTGGACTTCTCCTTAGAAAATACAGTAATATCGTCTAGGTAGACGACTACTGTTCTGTTAATCAACCCTTTAAAAGCTATATCCATCGCTCTTTGGAACGTCGCTCCTGCATTAATAAGTCCGAAAGGCATTTTATGATACACATATGTTCCCCATTTTGTTCTGAATGTAGTTTTGAGTTGGTCATCAGGATGGACCAAAACTTGGTTATATCCTGAGAAACCGTCTAGAAAGGACATTAACTCAGAGCCTGCTACTGATTAGAGTATTTGCGCCATAGTAGGTAATGGGAAATTATCTTTTAAGCTTGCCTTGTTCAAATTTCTGAAATCTATACAAATCCTAATGTCGCCATTTTTCTTTCTGACTGGCACCATATTAGAGACCCAGTTTGAGTGCCGAACGAGAAAAATAATCTTAGCTTTTAAGAGTTTATTAAGTTCAGATTTTATTTGACTATCTAAGTTCGGATGTATTTTTCTCAACTTCTGCTGAATTGGTTTCTGTTCGGGAAGCATTGGAATGGTATGCTGGATGATGGATGTATCATATGTCTTTAAATCATCATATTTCCAAGCAAAAATCTGTTTATTTTTTCGTAACAGTCTAATGAATGCTTCTTTTTCTTCCAAGGAAAGTCCTAATCCTAAATTAATGTTTTGAGGAGCTTTCTCAGTGCCAAGGTTTATCAATTCAAACCTTAGGGTATAACTTTGGAGCTTTGTATTAGTCACAGGTTTAAACCTGTCTTTAATATCATAAAGATCCTCAAGCTTCACCACAGGCTTTGGGATTGAATTTTCCTCGTGTTTACCTTGCATTTGAAGGTCATGCTCGTTTTCCTCAATGATTTGATCATCATACGATTTTTCAGAAGTTAAAAACTGTAAAATGTCTTCATCGTGGTTGAATACTCTCCAATTAGTGACATTGTCAGGAATTGATGGCCTAAAAAGCAATTCTACTGAAAATCTATCTGGGCTATAGTCTTCGAAAGGTAGGAGCTTGGAAGCAACATTGGCTAGCAAGTCAGCTGCTGAATTTTGAGACCTGGGAATAGAAGAAATATTGAATGCTGAAAAGTGGGAGGTGAGTTCCTGTACCAGTGATTGATAATGTTTGAGATGGGTGGAAAGACAATGAATTGTATTCCTTACCTGTTTGAATTTCAGAATCTCCAAACACTTTCAAATATTGGACGTTGAGGCCAATAGCTTTATATAGTCCTTGGACTAAGGCTTCGTATTCTGTTGTGTTATTTGTGCATTCAAATTCTAACCTACAGGACAACATTGTTTTTTCTCCTTGCGAGCTAATCAAAATACATCCTGCTCCTGAGCCCTCACTAGATTTGGACCCATCGAAATATAACGACCAAAATAAAGAAGTATTAACAATCTTATTTACAGTTTTCTCAGTATCATTGAAACATCTTGACCTATCTGTTTGTGAAAAATTTTCAATCTGAGATGTAAAATGATTTACTGAGAAAGGGGATGGTTGGGCAGTGAAGTTGCCAAAGAATGACTCTGACGAATAATTCCCCAAAATGTTGTTATTAAATGCTATTGGTTGATTTTCTTGTTCAAATTCAGTAACTGTATGGGTCATATGCTTTTCCCGATCGATTCTTATTTGATTTGGCTTACCCTTATAGGGAAGCCACATATGTGACCAATCAGTAGATATATACCCATGTAGTTTTTCAGACCAATCCCTACTTAAGATCAAACCATAAAATTCAGGTATATCGGCGATTAAGATATCAATCCTTTGTACTATTCTGGGATCAACAGATAACCTGATAGTTACGGAGTTGATCTCTCCCAAAACCTGTACTTTAGTCCTGTCCAACTGTACAATATGAATAGCGGACTTCTGGGGTTCAATGTTCAGTTTGGAACAAACTGAAGCTGGCATTATGTTAGAGGATGCCCCTGATTCAATCAGACAGTTGTGTAGGTTTCTGTTGTATATCTCATAGGTCAAAAGGAAAGGTGGAGTATGAGAATTTGATCTATCTCCAATCAGAACTTGCATCAGTAGCTTCAACCATACCAGGAGGTGGTTGTCCTGAATCATTTGCAGCTTTAGCACTGGGAAGAGGTGAAGTAGGAACAACATTTAATTCTTTGAGAAGCAATTTTTGCTGATGTTTCAATTTACTAAGTTCAAACATGGTAATGTTTGCCTTAGTCTTTTTCATGTCATCAACAATATTGTAATCCATTGAATCAGATACTACCAATGTCTTAGATGTTGATGGAATTGTTGAGGTTGAAGGTTGGTTTTGTGGAATTGTTACAGGTGGCTTCTTTGGGGGTACCTTTTCCTTTGTTGTAGCAGCACCTGCACTTCTTTTCTTCGAAGTTGTCTGAACAGGTTCGGAGGTACCTTTACTCCTGGTAGTGACAGGAAATGCTTCCTCTTCATTTTCTGTATCGGAGTTAGGTAATATAAAATCCCACATTCCATGACATTCAACAACTTCCTCTTCTTCATCAGTTGGTGTAGTTGTTTCTTCTTCTCCTTCTTCAAGATCTGAATCTGCATTTGATATAACATTTGGTGGTTTTGATTCAGTTTTCTTATAATTTCTAAAGGGTCTTTTGGTTGAGGTTTCGGCTACTTGTTTTTTGATTTCAACCATTTCATTAGACATAGTCTTGAGGACCTTTTGAAGACCTTCCATGTCATATGGATCTTTAGGGGTTTTCTTCTTTGAATCATCTTTAAAAGAAACTTTTTTGGCTTTTCTATCTTCAAGAGCGGCTTTCTTCTCTAGAGCATTAATACGTTTCTCCACAGCAAGTGCTTCTTTCATGTTTTCAGCTAAAGTTGGTTTTCCAGCCCTGTCTACAAAAATAGCTATATTGGTAGGTAGGGCAGTTATATACCACTCGCTTCGGATTTGCTCACTTGGTTTGGAGGCCGTTGGGATTTTATTCAAGAGTTTATTGAATCGCACATTAAATTCCTTAATTGGTTCCCTATGCTCTATCCTAAGATTGGAGAGATCGTTTATTAGTGTAGCCAAAGACCTATCATCTCCATACTTAGTAAGAAACTGTTCTTGGCAAGTCGTCCAACTGGTAATGGAACTAGAAGGTAAAGAAAAATACCAGGATCCTGCTGATCCTTGCAAGGTATAAGGAAAAAGCCTAACGACAACATCTTGCTCTGTTACTCCCTTCAAGTTAACTGCCAACATGAAGTTATTAATATGTTCCTCAGCTTGTGTTCCATCATCTGGATTAAATTTGGGTAGCCATTTTTCAGGAGCATCAGGTAATGCATGCAATGGTGCAGGCATGTTGACTGCACCAGGCCTGGTCCATGGATCTGCCATTATAACACCAGTAGTAGATGATACTACTGTTGAAATTCCAGATGTCTGGGAAGGAATTGATGTTGCGGAGTGAGCAGGTTGGGATGTTGAAGTTCCTAATCCCTGATGAACAACAATATGTAATGAGGGAGTGGATGGTTGACTTCGCCCTGGGGAAGATGAGATGGAGGATGTGGATGAAAGTGTTTCACTATCAGATCCTTCAGTGTTTTTCTTCGCTTTTTTCCTTTTGGGTAAAGGGAACTCAGTAGGCTCAATACCGAGCTTTCCACTCTGAAGTCTAGTGAGAGGGTGAGGTAAATTGAACTGCGAAGTCGCACTGCTTTGCGATACCTCAGATTTCTGTGGTGAAATCGAGAAGCTCTGAAGTTTTTGGATGAGAGACTAAACTTCAGGGGATTCAAGACTTAGCTGTGATGGAGTATGATGGGTTTGAGCAGTGGTAGTTGATTCCTCTTCTTCTTGTTTGGATACTGGAGAACCAGCATGCAATTGGGAAGTACGAGGAGATGCGGAGGGAGAATTACTCTTAGAATGGCCTGCAGACTTGGGTTTGCTTGCCATGCACAGTTGATGGCCCTCCTTCTAGCGCTAAAAATGTTGATGCCCCGAAAATCGTTGTATCAACATTGGGGGATAACCACCCGGTCCGAACCTTAATACAGCTCCTTTTCCGTTTGGAATGGTGGCTCCGACTGGGGATAATGGGACCAGTTTCCCAGCAATGAATAAACGGAATGAATGAATGATTGATTGACTAATCTAATGATAGGCGAATAACTTAATTTATCAGCGAAATAAAAAAGAATTACTACTAATCCCGGGAACTATTGTACTTTGAAGTGTAGCGCTTGATGATCTATGTTTATTAACAGGCATGTAGATGACTCCATCTAATAAACATGGACATTTACTCATTCAAGGATTACTTTGCTTAAATAGTTAAACAAGGTGATTAATGCAATATTGCTACACTCATCATTTATAACATCAATACATATATGATCAAAAGAAAAGCATTACCATAAACATCCAATAGTGGAGGGAATAAAGAAATGTTGTTAAAACACATACATATATTCGATAATAGCAAAGCGATCAAATAACAATTCATATGAAAAGAATGTATTCAGACATAGATAATAGTACCATATGAGCTGTGAGTCACTCTCCAATATCAATCGCTATTTGAAATTATTCCTCTAACGCAGAAATACTTCCAAACAAAGACAGTAGTGCACATTTGCATAAAAGCTTCTTTGCCAAAATCAGAATGATTGGTCCAGTTTTATAAAAGAATATGCCTAGAGTACAGTAGTGCAACTTCAGGCTTTAAGTCATGTACAAAACTTTACGACCATTTCCAAAACAATGAAAGGGTCTATAAATACTAAATTAAACTAACTATCTATGAAACTGAAATCCTACTTAATTGGTATCAAATGATCTTGAATATATTCTTCTCAGCAACCTGGCAGTCGGCGGCATGAATCATCAAGTAGGCTATTTGCCTTTAAACTTGAGCTGACTTATCGCAAGCATTGGCTCCACTTCGGGCGGTCTATTGAGGCGAGAGTTAAGCTGGGCGGCATAGGTGGCATCCTGAATATCGGGGATAATATACCCGATTGCATCTGTAAGGCATTTGAGGGCGGCTCTTTGATTGTATGGTTTTACCAAAAAGAACCAATAGGTGTCCCATGTTAAACTGTTAATTCCAACAATTAATCTCCCCTTTTCCTCTAGATCTGGATAACATGATTGCTCCAATGTTTTCATCGCTGTCAATTTACCTAGAGTGCATTGGGAAATCATGTTTGACAAGTAGAGAGTATTATTAACCAATTCAACCAAATTACTTGTGGTTGATTTGCATCTTGAAATTGCCCTCTCTGCTTTCATTAACTGGGACTGCCATTCTGTAAAGAATATTTTTTATGTGACTCTAAAATTCTTGGTAAATTTGCCGCTTGTCCCTGATCGGTATCTTGCCAGTCAAGAAATTTAGTTAATGTTTCTTCAGCTTGATCCAATTCTGTTCTAGCCTTTTCTGTTTTTTCACTTATTGATGCCGTCAATTCGCATAGTGGTTCCGCCTGGGCAATTTGTTGACATAAAAGCTTAATCTGTGCTATTAACGCCTTATTTATCTGTAATGCCTCTACTCTGAATTCAGCTAGCTGTGGAAGATTCTTTGTCTTTTCTAACTGGGCTGATAGTTGAGCAATCTTCTCATCTTTAGACTTCAGCATTTGTTCATTTGCTGCCCTTAGTTGTGCCAAGGCTTCAGACAACTCTTTCTGCTTCTGGATTGCACTGTGATCAATCCTCTGTTTCTCTTCCCGCAATTGTTGAGTTAATTGATTTTTTATTTGCTGTTGTGTTAACAATTGCTGTTATGCCTGCTTCGCTTTCTGCTGTGCTTCTATTAGCTGTGCTTGCAATAAAAAGATTTCATGGTCTTTTGTTTTTAATAAAAGACTCACCTTTGATGCCTTGTCTATTGTTGCTGCCGAATAAGCTCCAGCATATTGTGATAACTTTGTTAGGTCATCAGAGGGGTCGACTTCCTCCTTCCAAACCACATTACCCGTGACCGTCTGTTCTGGGAAAAGGGAATGTTGATCAATCCTTCTTCTCTTCCTCTATCGTTTTACCATAGCTTTGTGCTTTGGGCTATAGAAGACATCCAAGGGAGGAATTTCTTCTATCTGCAAAATAATTTGATCGGAGGGGTCCTTTGGGATTATTTCTACTTCCTTTGAACTAGGTAGGCCGCTGGTTCCACTTGGAACCTGTTGTGAAGTGGTTTCCTGTGTATCTGCCGCTTTTGAAGTTTCGCTGTCCTTTAAACATTCAAGACTACTGATAATTGAATCAAATTGCTGCCATTCCTGGAGCAATTTGGGATCAATTTGAGTATCCACATTCACCTCTATGTTGCTCTGTTTTTGCTCTTTAGTCTAGGTTTCCTCTTGCACTTTCTCTTGTTTTTTTGTTGTAACCGGCGGTTCCTTTGAATGTAGCTGTTCAGGCTTGCTTGGTCTTGTTGCTGGGGCTGTTGCTAACAGATCCAGAGGCAGAGTTTGCAACCTCTGTTCTCTGAGTCTGTTGAATTCAACTAACCCTTCATCTTTGTATTCCATTATGGCCAGCGATCTAACTTGATACATTGATTCAGCCGAAGAGAACATGTCATCAAATTTATCTTCTACATGATCAAACATTGTCAATTTAGCCTGTTCAAGTGCATCATAGGAGACTTTGTTGGGATCAAATCGCCTACTTGGGAGAGTCGCTAGAGTTAATGATTTCATTTTTGTAGCTTCTTTTTTTGCATGTTTGAAATCATGCAAAGTGTAGACACCACATCTCAGAGGAAAGGAGGGCCAGACCTGCTTCTTATTTTTCTTTAGAGTTTGTGTAACTCCTTCGGATGTAATATGATAAGCTATCTCCCTTGCCAGCAGTTTGTCAGGTATGTACAAAGGAAGGACACGAGGTTCGGCTTGGCTGCCGAAAATTCTTACATAAGTAAATTTCTCCTCTTCGAACCATCTTCCTATTGATGTTAAATCAATCCCTGCTTGGTAAGAAATCTTGGGAGCAGGTTTATTAAAAATAGAATAATGAATGGGTAACATGAAACCATTGCAGACTTGGTACAAATGGTGCTTATAGGAAGTCTTCCACAATTTATGATGGTATATGTGAATAGGCATGGGGTCTTGTGGAGTCCACCTCCAGCCGAGTACAGAAAACTTAGAATTAAAACACAGGGTATCTAGTATATAAGCACTGTAGTAGAATGGGGGACTAAGCCTTTCGGTGACACTGGTTTTAGTTCTAAAATCAAGAACTGCTGTTGCTAGCTTATCTGACAGTATAGTTGCCCAATCCATTATCTCACTATTACATGCCGCTTCCATCAAGGGAACCATTTCTATAGTGAAATTAGCGGAATCGTGCAACCCCCACAATCTACACATCATTATCCCAGCATAACAGTAAGGAGAACATAGGGAATCAACAGAATACTTACCGGAAGTTTCATGCTTGTGTTTCGCCGAATTTTGCCTCCAATCCTGAATGGGTTCAGATTTAGTTTCATTCTAACTTCGGAATTTCTCCAGAAATGCCTTGTTGTACTTCTTCTCTGGCTCAGGAAAATGATACATTTGCCTCAAATCATCAGCCTTGAATGAACCGAAGATTCTCCCATCTCTGGTGCAGAAAGTTCTGTCTGTGATTGGGATTTCCTCAATTGCCCACTTTACTACATCTGTATATGGGAGAATTTGTTCCCGAGCCGCTATCCGATGAAGGAAAGAGTCGGCCAAGTCTTTCAAAATACCATCAGATTTTCTACTGGAACCCACTGTAGCTTGTACTGCTGTCACCTTTGGTTCTTCGGCTTCGATCAAATTATAGGTACTTTGCCAAGTGGTCTTGGCAAGTCCTGAACATGTAGTATCAGATATTAATCCTTTCTTTTTAGTTGCTGGATTAGCGACGGCTTGTCCTATGGCTGGTGCAGTGGAAGCGATTGCGGTTTTCTTAGACTTCTTCCCCATTCTGCTTGAATCTATTACTTCGGAAGAATTCTGCACAGTAGTGGACATAAGCGTAACACAGAGAATAGGTAGCGAAAACCAAATACGAATGAGATATATTGATCAATGCATGATGAGGGATTAACTTAAAAGCAGCCGCGGATACAATCTATGAGAAGATTTTTAGACTTACTATTTTATTAAATGGCCATTAAAACCTGTCAATCCTTTAAATGCCCATCATATCATTAATCGGCCGAATGATTTGTTTAAGCGTGCCTTGGATGTTTTGGTGGTTGAGCGCAGGTAAATCACTGTTTGAAAGATAAGGCCTTTAATACGAATTAATCGTAATATCCCTCTGCTTTAACGGCTTTTTGAAGTTTGCACTTTTTGCTTTATCGCAATCGGGCGTCGGGGAAAAACTTAAATCATTATATTGACACCTTTTGAAATCCCCGATTTCCGATAGCGATATCGCATCGCATCGCATTGGGAGTATGGGCACTTTAAAAGCATACATGGTATATCACCGATTGCCGATAGCGATATCACATTGCATCGGAGCGAACAGGAGTTTATCGCATCGCATCGGATCAAAAGGCACTTTAAAATCATGCATGGTATATTTCTGATCGCCGATAGCGATATCGCATCGCATCGGATCGAAATGCACTTTAATTATGGGAACTTATGATTGCCGATGTCCGATAGGCTATTGCACGTTATCGCGTTGGAGCAAACCAATGGGTTTTTAAGTTATGCCTCCTTTGCCATTGCGATATGCGATCTTGCGATCGCTTTATCACAATGATAAAAGATTGATTATTTATATTATAATACCAAAATTGGTTTGTCAAAAAGGTTTTTTGTAATGTTTTCATTTTGTTTTCGAACCTATTTGAATAATACAAAGTTGATACCAATCAAAACTAAAGGGGACCCATTTCATATGATAGTTTTGTGAATAGAAATGATATGAAATGGGGGATTGTTGTAGAGCACAACAGGTACCAAAACAGATTGTAACTGACCAAGGCACATAGTTCACTTCAAAACTTGTTCGTGATCTTACAGAAAAGTACAAGATCAAACACAGAAAATAAACTCTGTACCATCCTCAAGTAAACAAACAAGTGGAGTCGACAAATAAATTCCTAGAAAATATCATGATGAAGACAGTACAGATGAACAGGAATGACTGGTCAGAAAAGTTAAGAGATGCACTATAGGCATATAGAATAATATGGAAAAACACAACTAGATTCAGTCCATACCAGTTAGTGTATGGAAAAGAAGTCTTGTTGCCCATATAATTTCATATACACACATTCAAGTTAGCAACAAAGTTAGGACTGGAATTGTCTGAAGCACAACAACATCATATAATGGAATTGAATCAACTGGATGAATAGAGACAACAAGCAATAGAACACACAACTTTGGTGCAACAACAAAGGATGAAATGGCATGATTGATTCATCAAGACCAAGACATTCAACAAGGGAAACTGGGCATTATTGTTTGACTCCAAATTCAAATATTTCAAGGCAAAGTTTACAACTCATTGGCTGGGGCCATATGAGATAGAAGAAATCTTTGATAATGGAGTTGTTCAGATAAAAACAATTGATCAAGAATCTACTTCATTTCTAGTTAACGAACATAGGCTTAAAGTCTACAATAAGCCTATCAATAAAGAAGATTTTGTGAAACAAATGACAAAAGAGACTGACATGGAAGTAATGGAACAACATAGCAATATGCCCTCCAGTACTCTAGAAGAAGAATAAAAAAAATAATAAAAAATAAAAATAAACAAGAAAAAATATAAATAAAAAAATATAATAAAAAGTTTGCTTGTGAAAACCAGGCAACTGGCACAAAGAAAACATGAATTCATAGAGGAAAACCAACTAGTTTGGCCTGTATGAATTCACAATTTTTTTTTTACACTCACAACAGTTTGATTTTGTAGAATGAACCTCCAAAACAAAACAAGACTTGAGGACAAGTCTTCAGATAAGCAAGGGGGAAGTTGCAAAAGAAACTCAGTTGAGCAGCTAAAAGTTTGAGCAGTTGAATTGAAGAAGGAACTTGAATTGTATCGCAGAAGGGACCTAAAACATTATTGGAAACATTGTGCATAAGGGACCTGAAATGTTAGAAAAAAACATGTATATACTGCATAAAAATATACATGACAGTAGGGACCTGAACCATCAAGTACCAATTGTAGAAGGGACCTGAATGACATCAAAAATCAATGAACCTGAATCAATGATGGATGAAAGAACATGAAGTAGAAATAAAGTCTACATTTCAATCTATCTTAGACAATTCATCAAAGACATTTGACCAGAAGACATCATCAAATACTATCAGGGAGTAAAAGTACAGTGAGTACAAAGTTTTGCTCTTGAAATTTCAAAATTTTTAGAAATTTTTTAGAGATTGTTAAAATTGAGTTAGTACCTGACATGCATATTTTACTTACATATTCATTTCACTACCCTCATCATATTATCCTATTCATATATTTATACCCATTATCCTACATTTAATCCCATAAACATCCTCCAAATATTCATTTCATATTCTATATTCATATTCCATATTCCATTTACATATTCCATATTCATTTCAATCCATAACCCTAAGTATTTTTCTTTTGAAAATAAAAAGGGATTTAAATAGAGGTTCCAATAGTTGAAACCCTAGAACCTACAAAACCATACACAAGATTAGTATCATGAAAATAATCTTAAATAGAAACTAAACATGGTCATTTTAAAATTAAAAGACATACAGATATATATATATATATGGAAACGTGCGCATTATAAAGTAATACAAAGTGAAAGAAATTGAAATATTTTATTTCGATAAGTGATAATTAAAGTGCATAAGAATGATGCTATTGAGTGCAAGGGTTATCATAATACAAATCGTGTGATGACTATACAATACAAACAAACATTGTGAAGTGTTTCGGAGGAATAAATCGTGGGTAATAAATATGAAGGGGAGGTACGATGACAGTTAAACGAAGATAAGACCATGTATTAAAACTATAAACCATGCAATCAAACTATAACGAAATTCAAAGCGACGATCAAATCACAATGTAGCATGAAATGAATAACAATATGAGCCAGTGGTAATGAAACATTTGGTATGCAGACTATATGGTGAAATGATTGATATATCAGTCAAAGGTCGAGCAATAAATGCCGAGACATGGAGGTAAGTATTGTGGGTTGGTATGCAGGATGGCCACGATGAAACGAAGGAAAGACACGAAGGAAGAAGTTAAAATATGCAGCAAGTGGAACAATCAACCGAAATTTAAAAACACAACAGTGAATGTTTCAAAACAACACTGAGTGTTTTGCATTTAACAGAGCTCGTGCAATATACTCCACCATTTTTACACACATATCGTTGTAAAAATCGTTTTCTCTCCACCATCACAGCCGTTTTGCAGGCTTAGGGAGAGCAATGAAGTGTTGCATAAGCCATTAGCGCATAGTTGCAAGCCTGAGGTGAGTGGTTTAAGAGAGGAAACACAGAAATAGAGGAAATCAAACCGAGAAGGAGAAGGCAAGAGATATAGCATTTGGAAATCAAAGTGATAAGAAGAAAACACGGAGTAGACTGAGGGATAAGTTGAGGAAGCTAGAATAGAAAGCAGAGTTAGTTAAAGAAGACCTCGTTAGCAACAAGGTAAGACCGAAACTTGATCTCCCTCAATAAATGCAATAGATGTTTTATGAGAAAATCTCAGGATTTTTAAAATCAAATAGAAGTTAGACTCTAGGATATAGTAAGCGCTCCAACCACCGTTTATCATTTGTTAAATGTTGTCTCTACCATCAGTCAAGAAGTAAGGTTTTTGAAACGGAATTTAACAGTGGCAACCATTATGAAACGCAGGTTGGTTGAGCCACGACATAGAGAAAATCAGGGAAAATCATTTCAGACAGGTAACTCAACTCGGATCCTCCACATTCACTCACGAATCGCCAAATTGATTGATGAACAAAATGTTAGTTAAAGATTTGATTTCACAAGTAAATGTTAAAACAGAGTGTTTAGTTGCATAAACACTCGTTTTCATCAAATTGGTCAACGAAATAGAGTGTTAAACTTATAGTTTGTTATGATTTCGTTGAAAACACAATGAAATATTTATGGTTGATTGCATAAACAGTGGGTTTTGATTGCATAGACAGTGGGTTTCATTGCACACACAGTGGCCTTAATTAAACAAACAGTGAATGAAAAAATGACTCTAGTATGACATAAAAATGAGTTTGATAACCATAAGGAAGGTATAAGAGGAATGAAAATAAAAAAGAGGAGATATGGTATGATTTTGTTTTTATATAAAAAAATTTCAAAATCAAAACAGAGTTTGATTTCCAATTTCTTTTCTTATAAACAATGATATGCATAAAGAGGAATACTTCATTTATATGGACATAGTAGAGTTTTTGTGAAAGAGGAACAAAACGAAGAATGGATTTTACATCAGAATAAGCAGTTTGTTTTTGTTTTTCATTCACAAAGGTTAATGTTTAAAATAAAATAGTGATTCATTGTTGCAGTGAGACAGAGACTAAAACAAGCCTGACTTTATTATTTCTAAAGAGTATCAGGAGAAAGTTAAGCCCTCCTACAAATTGAATCAAAAAGGATTTCTATGCATGAATGGTTGTTATTTTCACTGTTAAAAATGAAGTTAATGATAGTAGAAGGGTATATCCACTGGTTTTCAGAAAACGTGACCACCAGAATAGAACTGAAATTTCAAATTGAGCCATGGAAGAAGGAAATAGTAGAAAAATTATGTCAAGAAGGGCTTATAGGGTTTCTACAGAGGTTTAATGGTCACAGTGAGGGTATAAATAGAGATTTTGTGAATAACTATACCCAGGATCAAACAATGGTAGGAAACTTAAGCATTCCATTCACTCCGAAATACATCTCCCAAGCATTAGATCTTCCATTGACAGGGGAAAACTATCATAAAGGTCTACATTTCAAGGAGAAATCAAGGACTTTCTTCTTAGAAAAAAATAGGAATGGAGCCTTTGACAGAGCCAAAGGCATACCCAGGGAGTGGTTCAATGAACCATGAGGAGAACTAGTCTTAATCATTCAGAAATTCTTCACTTGTGATTGGGGACATAGTGTGGCACATTTGTATCATGTCAGGCTACTCCAACACATTAATGGATAAGTCAAAATAAACTTGCCATATTTCTTGTCTCGAAGTCTCATTAAGATGATAGAGTCAGTGAAGAATGAGAACAAACCAAGAGAAGCTCAATTTTATCATCAAGGACTAATAAAATTCTCGTAGAGCATCAAGTAAAAAATCAGGGCATAATCTGGAGAGAGTTTTTAATCCAAAACAAGCATGAAGAACAAATCATTGAAGAATAGTAAAAAATAGAGCAAGAAACCAGGGGCATCATGAATTCACCACTTTATCCCAGAATCAGGTCTAAGAAGCAAAGCAACATTGTTATGGTTGAAAAGGAAACATCCATCATATCCACTCCTAGGAGGAAGAGGAGAAAGAGCCCAATAGAAACAAGTAGCAAGGACCAAGAAGTACAAATTGTAGAAACATGTTCTACAGAGAAACAGGGAGAGGATATAATCGAAAGATTAAAGAAAAGAGCTCTAGAAAAAAACTCATGTTTTGATGATGTGGCAAACACATCATTTGCAAAAGATACACAAGAACTAGAAAAAGAGTTGCATTTGAGAAAAATCAGAGAATTGACAGATCAGCTAGAAATAAGCAAGGTCTTGGAAAAGCACTTGAAGAAAGAAAATAAAGCATGCAAGAAAAATAATGCAAAGTTAGTAAGGGAGAATGAAAAATTAACTGAAGAGGTAGGAAAACTAAAGAGAAAGAATGATATACTTTGCAAACAGGGATTCAAGTGGCTTAAAGACAAGAACATGTGGAAGAATAAATATGAGAAACAAAAGGTCAAATATACTATGTATAAATGAGAACACAGCATGGGGATAGATTATTTGTTAGAGACAACACAACAGGAAGCATCAGGGTCAGGCATAGGATTCATAGCAAAGGTCAGGAGATCTAAGAGGAAGAAACAAGCATGAGGACATGAATCAGCAAGGGGGAGATGTTGGCCCTCATTTTTGGTCCAATTTTGCTTAAGAAAACATACTTAATTCTTATCCACCTCATTTTGATGTATTTTATGCATGTTCAGGTATTTTATTTTTAATTTTGCAATTTCTAGAAGTTTTTATGAAAAATGAATTTCAAGTGCAATTTTTGGACAGAATCATAAATTCTCGTAATAGTTATATGGATGTCATATTTGCAAGACACTTAAGCATGAACTGGATACATTTACGAAAATCTTGGGAACTAGGACTGAGCTAACTCCAATTGGTTCATTCAAAACAAGCTAAACCAGGCCTGGTCAAAGTTGGTCAAACAGGACCAGTTATCCAGAAAATCCCTAGGAAATAGGGAAGTTTTATGATTGTATGGGATTTTCCATATTTTTAGTGATAGGATTGGATGGATTCGAGTTGGATAGGTGGATATGGATAGATATAGTTGTTAAAGATACTTTAGATCAGTTTGTTTCGTGATATTCTATTTAAGCCAAAACTTTGAAGGCTTATGTATATAGAATTTTGTATAACTTATGTGGAGACATTTGAATATTTGAAGTTAATTTGAAGAACCTGTTCTGCTTCCATTTTTTTGTTCAATGTGTGGGTGATTGACTGAAGTTGCGGTATTTGATAACCTCTTCAAGCGTTCAAGGCAAGGGTGGAGGTCCCCCACTCCAAGCTAAGTATACTTCATTGTTAAACTAGCTTGATTTTCATGAACTAGCTACTTTAGATTTGTTTACTTTAGATTTGCTTACATGAATTGATGTATGATGATTTACGTTGCTGATGAATCTTAGTCTATTTATCATTTTGATATGAAAGGACAACATAGTTTTCAAGTTGAACCATCCTTCTATTGAATTAATGAATAAAAACTAGATTTCATCTTTCTTATTTTCAAACAGTTTTATGCAATTCCGGTTTTCTAACAATAGCATAATGACGAATGAATTTGTGATGAGGAATATCAAGGATCTCCTAAGTTAGGAGCCTCTTTCATATTTTATTTATGCATCTTAAGCTGTTGTCAATTAATGGTTTTTTATTTCTATTCATCAAGTAATATTATAGAAGGACACAGATGGATCTCTTAAGTTAAGAGCCACCTCATCTCACATATATTGCAGAAGTGAATTAGAAATGATTTAATTAGATTTATGTAATATGCACTTCCTTAATTCTTCATATTTTATCCTCTAAGCTTGACTACATATGATATCCATACATTGTGGACATGCCTCCAAGTTTTACAAACCTGGATTGATAATGAAATACTTGTGTTAATTTGTGTTAATAAATTAGCCCAACAGTCATATTAGCAAATATATCCAGAGCCACAAATGCACAGTCATTACCGTGCTTGGTAGAAGGGAGGCTAGACAGATAGTCCATGGAGATGGATTCCTAGGGTTGGCTGGGTGTAACCAGAGGAGTGTAAATGTCTTGTTTCATGATCATTGGCTTGGCGATGGCACAACCAGTGTAGAATCTAATATATTCCAACATCATGTCAGAGTTTCTGCCAATAAAATTACTTCTGTAGTACGGCCACAATTTTCTCCACACCAAAGTGTCCTGCGACCTGACTGTAGTTCACCTCCCAAATCAGCTTGGCACGCTTTCTTGAAGGATCACAAAGGTGGCCCAGGTAGCATAACAATACATCCTAGAGGTGGAAATTGGGAACTTACTTTCCATACACTAGCATATGGTATGTGATGGTGAACCTTGGATCATTTTTTTATAGTTGTGGCCATCCAGAGGTCTCGTGGCCACAAGAGTTGAGAACAGTAGTCAGTGCTGCAACTTGGAACCGGCTGAGGCAATTTGCAACATGATTGGTGTTGTCTCTTTTGTATTTAATTTTCAAGTGGAATTGTTTCATATATGTAGGCCACTACTTATGGCGATCATTATAAAACTTCTCTTATGTTTGTATAAACTGAAGAGGTCGGTGATAGGTGTGGATGACTATCTCCTTCCCCAAAATGTAATGTTTCCATTATTGGCAAACTTGTACTATAGAATACATCTCTTTATCATAGGTGGGGTACTTTTGAATTGTATTGGAAAGTGTCCCACTATGATAGGCCATTGGATGCCCGTACTGGGTGAGGAAGACACTAATAGCATAGTCGGAGGTGTATGTCTCAATTTCAAATTGTTGATGCGGGTCTGGCAATGTGAGTATAGGTGCAGAGCGTAGGTGGTGCTTCATCTCAATGAATGCCTTATGTTGGGACTCAGACCATGAAAACATTGCTTTCGCTCTGCCCTTGGTAACTAACTCAAAGGTCAAATGATATGGGAGAATCCCAACATGAACCTCTGATAAAAATTTGGAATGCCCAAAAGTTGTGAAGCTCTATTAGAGTGGACGAAGCTAGCCAATATTGAATGACTTGGATCTTAGCCAAATCCACATGCACATCTTGGTCATCTATGATGTAACCTAGATATTGGACCTGGCTCATGCCAAAGGCACATTTTTTTTAGTTGGCACACATTTTGTGTTGTCGCAAGTTTTTAAGGATCTATCGAATATGTTGCAAGTGTTCTTCCCAACTCTTGTTGAAGACAAGGATGTCATCCAAATAAACAACAAAAATGAGTTGGTGAAGGACCATAAGATGTCATCCATTAGCCTCATAAAAGTAGTAGGGACATTTTTCAACCTGAAGTGCATGACCAACCATTCAAAAAGGTCTTCCTTGGATTTGAAGGTGGTTTTCCATACATATGTGGACTCTATTAGAACCTGTTAATAGCTAGACTTTAGATTGATCTTGCTGAAATACTTAGCCCCCTTGAGCTGGTCCTAAAGGTCATCAATCTATGGGATTTGATACTTTCTCCTGACAATTATTTTTTTTAGTTCTCGATAATCAATGCAGAACCTCCAGGTTCCATCCTTCTTCTATAAAGTATAATTAGGCTCCCACAAGGTGAGGAACATGGTCGGATGTGCCCTTTTTGCAGCAACTCCTAGATCTGCCACTTGATCTCTTCATTTCCAAGAATGGAGCAATGGTATATCAATCCACTAGTTAGAGGTGCTCCAAGAGTTAGATCGATCGAATACTAGACTTGACAGTGCAAGGGTACCCCTGTGGGAGAAGAGAAGATGTCTTTGTATTCTTCCATGACCTTATCCACCTTCTTTTGCTACATGGAGGAATCCTTCCCAGGGGCCATGGATGTGGCCATGATCTTCCCCTTATTTTGAGAGAAAATAAAAAAGAAAACAAATTTCTCAGTCTAGGAGATGATGTTCCTACATTTCTTAATAGAGATCAAAGAGATGGTGGTAGGCGGGGCTACCTCTGGTATCTTGTATAACTTATTTCCCAAAGTAATAATAATAGTGTGAGGCCTAGACTCATACACATCATGATGCTTCCATAAGTATGGTTGGCCTAATAATACATCATAAACTTCAAGAGGAGAAACATCACACGGTATCTCATCTGTGAAGGCTTTGATGTTGTAGGAAAGGCGACACTTCTGGCTGATGAGGAGATCTCGTCCTTGGTGAAGCCACCTAATGGTGTACAACTGTGAGTGTGGTGTGTTCAGTGGGCCCAGCTGCTTCACAACCTTTGCTAAAATGAGGTTCTTTTGGCTCCCACTATCGACAATGAACTACAGCGGAGAACCCTTCACCACAACTGTGAGTGGAAGATATATTCCCCCTCCTTTGGATATTCAGGCTCAATCTTATGGTCCTTGGTGGTGGAAATGGTGGTGCTGGGTTCTATGTTAATAATATGCTTCCCCTTGTTGCTCCCCTTATCGAGTTTTGACTCAAAATCGGAACATGCACTGGATTTTGAAGCTTTCAACTTGAGCACCAATGACTACTTGGCACAACACTCATTTGCGTTGTGAGTGGGGCTCTTGTTGAACCCACACCACTTTCTTATGTCCTTATTTGTCTTCATGATGCCATTCTTTTCTTGTGGCTTTGATGGGTTGTCCTGGGTTGCTCCACCTTGGCTCCATACTTTGGTCTATGATTTGTGGGTGCTCTTGTGCAACTTCTAATTCGTAGATCCAAATTTGGCTTCTTTTGTTTAAATTTTTTTCAATCTTAGCAACATATCGGTATGTTGCACCAAGCGAGGAGATGTTGAGGAACTCCATTTCTTCCTAAATGTATTTGTAGAGACAGTCATGGTACTTGAGCACCAGATGTTTCTCAAAGTCTTTGATACCCAACTTTGTGCACATAGAGTATGAAAAATATTTGTGATCTCATGCACATATTGGTCCCTTTCTTGTCGTAGTGTGGTCCACTATATCTACTTGTCCACATAGCTCCCCACGAGGTAATATTGTTCCTTGATAGAATCTTGGGAAGAGTTCCAAGAGGGGGCAGATGTAAACAAAGATGGTTCCATGGCCCTTTTCTCCAAGAGGGGGCAAATTTAAACAAAGATGGTTCCACGACCCTTTTCTCACGGTAAGTTTCCCACCAGTCCTTGACATGGGGGGCAACCTTAAGCAATGCAAAAGTAATATTCTCCCTATTGGAGAAACTATGGACCAAAAAATAACCTTCCAATAGATGTAACCATTTATCTACAACATATGAATCTATTTTACCTTCGAATATAGGGATATCGAAGTTTACTTATACTATGAAGGGGGCGGTGGCTCCTAAGTGACTAGTGGATAAAGATGTGTTGCCAGTGGGCATTCGCCGAAGGATCTAGGCAAAATTTTCCATCATCTTGTTCCTTTGTCACTTGAGGGCTTCTTCGAGCAACAATTTGATAGGATCTCCTACTCCCTCATCCTTATTTTCTTCTGGCATGGGAGGTCATCGGTTTCAATGGGGATGGTCTTACAAAGGATCAACCAATTCAAGTCCCAACTAATTATACCTCGACCTCATTGGGGACATGCACAGAAAAATAGATAAAGAGCATACCACTCTGATACTACTGATTCAAACTTATGAAGGAATGAAATGAAATACAAATATAAACAAAGAAAAAGAGATACAGTCAAAAAATGACTTCATTTCATTAATAACATAGTATTGAAAATGTTTACATGCAGAATGGGAATAAACTAGCTCATGTGATGGTAGCTTATCTCTGAGAAGAGATGTGGTAGCTACATGCCTTCTGAACTGCGTTACAATGAGGCTCTAAGGCCTATTTATTATTGAGAAACAATGGAAAACCCTGAACATCCAAAATCCTAACCCTAGGAGATGAAGTGCCAAAAGTTCGTGGGCCTCGTTGGGCTATATTGGTACATCAAATTCCCGGGGTTGTAACTTTGGCATACGATATCTATTTGACATGCATGATACCTTGTTAGAAATATCTATTTGAGGACTACAACTTTCATCTAAAGACCCCTATCATAGGCATTGGGTGTGCATGTTTTCCAAAAAAAAACATCATTTAGGGCCTCAAAATGACTCCGGAAGTTCATGACCCAAAAACCTACCAAAATAATAAATTATGCTACAATTAAAGAAACTGAAAGAAACAATGGTGGGAGTCGAAGTGGAATAGGTGGGTGGCCACCAATATCCACCTAGATCAAACATGATACAAACGATAATAGTAAGGCTCAAGTACATCTCCATTGATGAGGAGACAACTAATATTTTGATGAAGTTGTTGTCTAGAGAGAAGTTTGTATACTTCTTCAACAAGCTTGGGCTTGTGGAGATTTCCCCTGTAGTTGAGAGGGTTGTTGATATGATAGCATCATGGATAGTCATTGTCCCTGTGTTAAAGATGTTGACCAGTTGGGGAGAATCATCAAGCAAAGGACAATTATTCTTCCTGTGACCAGTTGGGAAGAATAGTCTTGAAGCCCAGGATCATTCAGTTGAGAGCATGGCTTTCAACATCAGGCTTAGGCTTTCCAGTTTGGATGAGGATCTCAGTTAGCATCGGTACCAATTTTCTTAAGTAGAGTGTGGCCTTTGGAGTTTCACCATGAGTCAAAGAGATTGATCAGGATGGTGAACCAAGATTTGTCTAGATTAGGAGTACCGACCAGTTGTTTCAATGGTACCAACCAAAGTTATGATGACTTGTTTATGATAAATGTTATGCCATGTGTCAAAAGTACTGACCAGGATTATGGGTTAATGGTATAGACCAGTTGTGGAAACTATTTGATGTTGATATTGATGATGAAGTTGATGATGTTAGAAATGTTTACGAGATGTTGACAGTACACTAATGATTTTGTTATAACCTTTTCATAGATAAATTTGTCAATTTGAGAACACCTGTGAAAGTCATTATGAGTATCTGTTGGGTCCCTATAATACTAGTGATTACCCCATTACTATTGTAGTTATACCCCTTATTTATATTGTTGTGCCCCTATTACCCCCATGTTGTTATTTTTGTGCCCCATAGAATCCCTCTATTGTTATTTTTGTCTTTATATTATTATTGTTAGGCCGGCTGGATTATATTGTGACTCCATAGACTCCTATATATAGAAAGGAGGTTTTTTCATTTGAATCATCGAAGAATTGTTCATTTATGTAATGTAAAGGAGGTTGCCCCCTCGAAGAGGCTGAATTCTAAGGCGTTGATCTATCTTTTCTATCTTTTCTTGAGCTGGTTTCATAACAGTGTCTCCCTAGTTAATAGGGAGTGTTAAATTTTGTAACTATGGTCGATATTCATACTATATATTTTGGCCCTTGATGTATTTATATTGATTATTGTAAAGAACTTTCTTCATGCTAGAGTCAAAAGAAAAATATATTTTTTGAGTCATGTCCATTTTGACTTTTAAAAGAAGAAAAATTGAATTTTTAAATTTAAAATTTTGGCTCAAAAGTCAAGTTGACTTTCCTCCAAGTCAAGTCGACCTAGGTGGAGGACACACCCATTACCCAACAAAACATTATATATAGGCATTTTACGTCCTCCACAAGGCAACAATTCAATCTCTCTCATCAAGAATCCTCTGTGCATCCAGGTGAACGACAATAAGGACAAGGAGGACAAAAGGAAGGACGAAATTTATATTTCTCTCTCTATTTAGCCTGTACGTGTGGAAAGATTATCTCTCTCCAATTCACACTATGTTCTCAGCATTTGTAATTGTAAGGGCTTAAATTTATGGGTAGTTGTATGCGGTCAAAATTTTGGAATTCTAGCAATTTTTGGGGGGACGAAATATGGCCTGGGGAAGAATAGGAAGGTGAGATGTTGGATCATATTGGAAGGCTTGACTTGGAAGGCTTTACCATGTTTGACCTAGTTGTTGACTAGAGGTATAGGTGTGTCTCTTGTTGAACAGAATAATTTCTCTATTCAAAAGATTGATGGGCTTTTCCTCTTAGTGTGTTTTCTAGGGTAAATCTTGTGCCCTATTTGTACATTGTTATCTCTATATTCTACTGATTTTATATGGTTGAATTTCAGAAGTATAATTGCTTAATGATATAATTGAAAAACTAAAAGGAGATCTACATCATTAGAAGTAATTATTAGTTTTCAAAAATATTGTGCTTGTATCTATTTCACTTGAAAAATCAACAGTGTGATCATCATCTTTAAACTCTAGGTGAAAAGCTTTGCCAAGATTTGAACAAGTTACAGTTTTGAGTGAGAATCATACAAATCCTTTAACTTCTTCAAGGCTCCACGCGAATTATAAATTTGAGAAATATGACCGTTGACCTCACCACTTATTATCGCATAAATCAAGGCGTATTGTTTCTTGTCTTTGTTCTTTCAAATGGAAAAGTCCTTGGCTGATATAGGCTTTGCAAGCCTATCAGGTTTCCTCCACACATATAATGTAGAATCTTCTTCAATGTCTCCTTCACAAATCCCATCACATAAATCATTAAAACTAAATGTGTTTTTTATCTTTCTAAATCATTTTGAGTAATTTTATTTATCGATTAAAACCATGATGATAATGAAGATGAGAAAGTGCATTTAAAAACTTTGAGCTAAGGTCTAGATAAGAAGAAAATGTTGCATTAACAATAATATTCACCTAGTATGCCAAGATGCCCCATATATCAACAACTATGAAGGGAATAGAGTTAAAAAACACCTATATGAATAGAGGAAACAATTCAATCCTTTACAAGTTTACCATCTCTGAAGAAATTCCTAAAAATAAATAATTCATACACTGACACAAGCTCTCTATAAGTTGGATAAATATATCAGTAATCGTGCTCGAGAAACATATTCTGCAAGTTTCCCAATCTTTTTAGTGAGTTCTAGCGATATTACATTCAAAATCACCATGATTACATCCATTTATTCATATGGAAAGGGTCCTCCCAATTGCGAGTGTCTGTAACCTCTCCTGAGCCGTGAAGCTTAGCACCAACATATCAAAATATGAAATAACACACCTTATCTTTCCTCATGATCCTACATATGTGCATATAGTAATACCTTTTGATACCAAGGGGATTCAAAGATTTTAGTGGTTGATATATGTTAGGTATAATCTAGGAATCAAAGTGTGTTTACCTCTTACGACTCAGCTTGGGCGTCTATTGGTCAAGTTTAGCCTATGGGTCACTATGTGTCATAGTCTAAAGAGTCTCTTGTGTAAAGAGGTCAAAATAGTCAAATTCTTGTAAATATATGGGTCATGGAAAGGGTGTTTGAGCCAAAATTCAAGTTTTTCAAAGTCTAAAGTTCAAGAGTGGGTCGGTTTTTCAATTTTGCACTCATAAAGGGAAAAAGGGGTCATTTCTTAAAGTTTTATCCTAAGTCAATAACATGTTAGTTAGGTTCAGTTAGTTAGAATTGTTATGGGTTTGTTAGTGGTCTTTACTTTTCATCATTGATCTCATTAGTGAAGGATATATGCATGCCACCTCACTCTTCCTCCACTCAAAATTCACCCACATGACATGAAACAAGGCATAAGGAGGCACTAATTTCGAATTTTTCGAACTCGTGCTCCTTCCTACTCCATTGCAGCCCACGCTCTAATAATTTTTGAAAGGTTGTAGTGTTGGAATTATGACACAAGTTTTTTCCTTGATGGCAACTCACTCACATGTTAATTCATATTTGATAAAAGGCAACTCACAATGTAACATGTCAATTCAAAGGTAAGAGGGAATTGGTACAAAAGAACAGGAAGTTGGAACAAAGATCTACTGATCAGAATCAAGAAGTTGAAGGAAAAGTATGTTTTCAAATAGTTTAAGTTGTATACGTAGGTTCATCTTATCCAAGTAGCGTATACATGCTGGTTCACATAACAAAAAGGGCATATACATATGCACACACTTTCACAAGAGGAAAAGCGTGTATGGGTTGGAAAATCAAGGAAATTTAGGATTAAATACTACCAAGGGTTAATACCATGGTATTAGCCCACAATATTGAGTGGAGTAATGATTATTTGATCCCGTCTAAGAATAACACAAGTTCTAAGTGTTGTTTTGGTCCGAGGTATTGAGAAAGGCTAAAACTATATAAGGAGGAGAAGATCAAAGGGATATGGGAATAAGTAATGAATATCTTATGAGGTGTTAGATCAAAATAAAATATGCATGTTATGGGTTTCTGATGCTTTGCTTGATTTGGACTAAGTATGCACCTGAGTATTTTGATGATGGATAAGATCTAATGATGGATCAAAATCATAATGACTTATCATTATGTGATCTGATAATGGATAGACTAGATCTGAGTGCTAAAAAATGTTTTTTTATTTAAATTCTATGATATGGGTATATCTAAAGTCTGGAATAGATGCGAAGTTATAAGTGTATTTGCAAATCTATATGCTGGTTCGGCTTGGTGAAGGCACGTACACACGCAAGTTATACTCTTCCAAGTAGCGTATGCAAAAGAAAATCATGTTGTTCAGGGATGACTGATCTATCTGATCAGTGTTGTTGTTTTACTATTGTCAATAAATGATGTCTTCTTTATATTTTAATGTTGAATTGAATGTATGAGGAGATTGAGTCTGATTAACTGATTGATTAAGTGAGAAGGGTGATCTTTGTTGTTGTTTGTTTAGATATTTGTAATTTGATAGTAGATCTTCATAATGTTACTCGTTTATACAGTTTTGATTCATAGGTTTTTATGATTCAGTATTTTTAGAGGTATACATAGGTTGGTTTAAATGAAGTGGTGTATACATGTAGGATGGCTTAATTGAAGTAGCGTATACATTCTGACACATGATTTTTGAGGTTGCAGTTGGTTCTGGTTGTTGATACATTATTTTGGGTTCAGATCTGTGTATTGGTTACAGTGATCTGTCTATTCCAGTTGATTGGTTGAATTTGATTAAGTTTCAATGAATGGTTGATTCAGTTGTGATTGTTTGATTTTGTATGTCAGAGGTTTCACTAAATGATTAATTCATTTGTGTCAGAGGTTCATTGATTGTTTGATTCAATATGTCAAAGGTTTCAGTGATTGATTGATTCAGTTATGGTTGATTTAGAGATTGATGATTGAGTTTCAGTAATTGGTTGATGCAGATGTATTTGATGGATGTATAGCAGTGGTGATCGATTTTGAGCTTCAATGTTACTGATGGATCCAGTATGAAAATTTGATGAAATGTGGCCTACATATTGTGTTGTTGTGTACCAGGAGTATCCAGTATGAAAATTTATGAAATGTGGTCCCTGGAGGATACTGAGGGTTGGAGTCTTCAGTGAGGAAGTCAAAGCTTCCTTCCAGTAGTGGCTGGTGATTTGATCAGGGGGTTGGAGCTCCCTTCCAGTAGCAGCTGGAAAACGAGTGAAGGTTTGAGCCTTCTATAGGCCGACGCCTACATACTAGTAAACATATCGGCTAGTACAAGAGCTAGGGGGTTGTAGCTCCCTTCCAGTAGAAGCTGGAGAATGAGAGAAGGTTGTAGCCTTCTACAAGTGGATGCCTACGTATTGGTATGAGTCTACACCAGTACAATATTGTAAACATATTATTCTTTATATTAAAAGAAGACAGAGACAATAATAGCACGTGGTTTTTCTCCTGCATTGGGTTTCCACCTTAAATCTTGGTGTTCATGTGTGTTGCTTATGTGTGATGGTTTATTCTGTTATTACTGCACATGGTTACTGTTTAATGTTTAATAAATTACAGATGCACTAATTAAAGATCAACATATGATGAATTAACCAAATCATGAGTTCACTGGATATATGTTGGTTTCCTTAAGAACAGTTGCGTGCACACACGAGTTCCCTTCACTAAAGTAGCATATATAAATCTGATTATGGAAATGAAAAAGTTATTGATTTGTAAATACTGATTCACCCCCCCTCCCCCCACCCTTCTTAGTATTATTCCCAACAATTGGTATTAGAGAAAGTCCTTTGGCAGAAGCTTGATCGCTTGAAGGAGATTCGTAGTAACAATGGGAATGAAGCAAATAAGAAAACACCTCAAAAGAAGAAGACATATCAAAGGAACTGTGATAGTGGGAGAGATGATTGGCCATTATGTGGAAGCAACTTTTCAGATTCAGAATCACCTTAGAATGAAGATGAACAAGAAAAAGAATTATCAGGTACGAATTTTTTGTCCTCTGGTGACACATTTCTCTGTTCATTTGAAGATAATGAATGTGACAGTGAAACAACTAAATTTTCTCTTATCAGTGAAAGAGAAAGAAATCAAATAGAGGCAGAATTTAAAAACCTCATAGAAACAATTAGAGATCAAAAAGATCTAATTGACAAAAGGGAATGTGCCTACAAAGAGGAATTTACCAGGAGGAAGGAAACAAAGTAAGGAAGCAGTACAAGGAAAAGGAAGATCAATGTCAAAGGATGCAGGATGAAGTGACATCATTGAGAAATGAAGTAAATGAAAATGATACAACAATCAAGAAACCTATAGAAAGATCTAGTTACTATAAAGGTCTTGAAGTTGATATGGTCTCTCTAAAAGAAGATCTTGAAAATTCAAATAAGCAGAATGAAGAAATACCGCAAGTAGATGAAGAACAAGAAAATGAGATTCTAAAATTAAGGAAACAAGTGGGAGAAGGTAGAAAGGCTGAATACATCATGAAGAAACAATATCTGGAAAAGGAATAGCAATATCAGGTTGAAGTAAATATCTTAAAAGGTAAATTAGAAGAAAAGGATAAATTGTTACGATTTCAATATAGTACTAAGATTTTGGATAATATTCTTAGTAGTGAAAGGTCTCCTATCATTAAATCTGGTCTTGGTTTTCATGGAACCATTGAAGGTGAATCTAGCTCACAAGATGAGGCAAGGAAATATAATGCAAAATCTGAAATTTTCAACAAGGAGATAAGAGGTCAACCCCATCAACAACCAAAGAAAGAAAGACTTCAAAGAAAATCATTTACTACTATGGAAGTGATAGTCAGTTCTTTCCTCTGATTAATAATGTTGAATGTTTGGTATGCCATAATTTTGGACATATTGCAGCAAGATGCAGAAGTAGAATGGTTCAAGCTAATAACCGTCACACAGAAAGATCATCAACTTCCAGGTACTTTAAGGGATATTGTTTTTCTTGCAATATGTTTGGTCACAAAGTCATTGATTGCTTTAGAAGGAATATGAAACATATAAGATGTTATGCTTGTAACAAGTTTGGGCATATAGCAAAAGAATGCAGGAGAAAATTTCGGCCAACATACCAAAAGGAGAAAACATCATCACACTCCAAGGTATGAAAGAAGAAGCAAGTACAGTTAGAAATATGTGGTATATCTCAGTATAGACAGAATAGACTCAGGAGGAACAGAAAGTATGAAATTTCAGTGTTATAATTCTCATACGCAGTTATCATGCAGACAAGTCACATATATACGTGAGTTCGAAGCTGCTCAGTCGCATATATGTTGGTTTGATGGAGAATCTATGGGACAGACTCAGAAAAGGGGTTTGATAGGGTTCAGACAATTATCAATTATCTTTTCTATCTAGATGATTGATGACTACAGTCTGTGAATGTTACTTAGAAGTGATTTTGACCCTCATAAGTGTTGATGACTTGATGTATAACTAGTTGATGATGATGTTTTGATGACTCTTACTCATATATGCAATGATCAAATCTGACAGTGAACAGTTGGCACAAGTTCAGGGGGAGAATATATGATGCTTCTAATAATGCATTGTTGGCATTATGTTTAGAAGTCTTTGGTACATAACTATTCTTATCAAAGTGAGCATGTTTATGTTGTTGAAGTGTTTAAATACATCATGCTATGCTACAGTCATAGGTTGACTATGATGAAATCTCAAATGATACTTATATTTCTTGAGCCACATAGTTGTTATTTAGATCAGATTTATGGATGATTTTGGATGACCCTTTTGATGATGCATATAGTACATATGGTATGTTGCTTACATGGTGATCTTCATAAGGACAAGGAGAAGAAAAAATCTTGAATACACAACTTCATTATTTGATAAGTGTTATTTCTTTTATGTTGTTGTCATCATGCCTTCAAAGATGCATAAACTTCATATGGTGTAGTTATGGATGAGGATTCCTATAGTTCTTGGCTCTCACATGGTTGAGGATTGTTGTTGATGGTATCAAGAAATCTTAACAAATGAATATGATCTCATGGTTTGCTAGATACCTATTGCTATCTCTTTGATGGATACACATTATGCTGGATACATGGATGATTACTTAAGTTCCATATTGATAAATTTTGTTGGTTGGCCAAAAGAATGGTGTTATTGCAGGTCACTTGAAGGCATAGCTATTTGAAGACATGGATATTCAGAGACATGGCCTACTTAGTCACATAATGATGACGACTTCTTACTTTATGATGATAGGTTTGATATTCACATATGTTGATTATCATGGTTGATGCTTATCAGATGTGGGATGTTCCTTAGTGATGATACATGGTTGATATATTGAGGGTTATTGTGGAAAGATCATGTAGTTCTTGATGATGATGTTATGATCATAGATGATGACTATGGTGTTTTCACATACATATGATATGATGTGAATGATTTTGTGTTACTGCATGGACATGGAAGGTTATGATAAGGCTCTTTCGACTAAGGAAACGAATCAAGTTGATATATATATGCAACATACTTTATCACAGGTTGATGATGTTTACATTGTCATATCTTGGGAACTGATGATGGACATATACAGGTTGCTGGTCTGGATGTTGCTGAGAGATGCTTATGGTGCAAATCAAATATAGTGTATGATAGTTGCTGAAGACTATCATGGTCTTGTTTAGATCTTTGGTCTTTGTTATAAATGTCATGTATATCATTTGATATAAAGTTCATGTAAAGGCCCATGATGTAATAATATGTCTCAGTTTGTCATAGTATTTTAATGAGTCCTTTTTGGTCATATGATGTAATTTGTACCCCCACTATGCATAGGATGGATGATGTAATAATTGCTATATTTCAGTCATGTATAAACAATTGTTATATCCCCACTTGGTTGGGTGGACGAGTCAAATTTGGTATATCTCCACTTGGTTGGTAGATTGATGTATGTATGAGTCATTAGTGATAGGAAGGTTAAACTCACATAGTTGAGTTATAGAGTCATGTTATTCTTTTGGAAAATATTTTCGCAGACTCTACATGTGCTCAAGGGGAGCATGGATGGTTGAATGCATCTCAGTATGTACATAGGGGGAGTTCAATCAAAGAATTTGGCATGTGCCTAGGGGGAGCATGATCAATGTTCATATTCGCTGTTCAGATATGGAAGTCTTCATTTTGGTCAGCCCTTTGCCCTTGATCTCAAAAGGAGAGAATATCTCGGTCTGCCCTTTGCCCTTGATCTCAAAAGGAGAGAATATCTTGGTCCTCCCTTTGCCCTTGATTTCAAAGGGGGATAGTATTTTGGTGTTGCTTGATATCTCTAACAGTTTCTATAGCTTGCAGTAATCAACACCAATATGGTTGTCATCAATTCCAAAGGGGGAAATTGTTGGCATTATGATACAAGTGTTGTCCTTGATGGAAACTCACTCATAGGTCAGTTCATATTTGATAAAAGGAAACTCACATCGTAACAGGTTAATTCAGAGGTAACAGGGCATTGGTATAGAAGAATAGGAAGTTGGAACAAAGGTCTACTGATCAGAATCAAGAAGTTGAAGGAAAAGGATGTTTTCAGATAGTTTAAGTTGTATACGCAGGTTCACCTTATCCAAGCAGCATATACACGCCGGCTCACATAATAAAAAGGGTGCATACGTATGCACACACTTTCATAAGAGGAAAAGTGCATATGGGTTGGAAAATCAAGGAAATTTAGGATTAGAGAATACCAAGGGTCAATACCATGGTATTAGCCCACAATATTGAGTGGAGTAACGATTATTTGATCCCATCTAAGAATACCACAGGTTCTAAGTGTTGTTTTGGTCCGAGGTATTGAGAAAGGCTAAAACTATATAAAGAGGAGAAGATCAAAGGGATATGGGAATAAGTAATGAATATCTTATCTAGTGTTAAATCAAAAGAAAATATGCATGTTATGGGTTTCTGATGCTTTGCTTGATCTGGACTAAGTATGCACCTGAGTGTTTTGATGATGGATAAGATCTAATGATAGATCAAGATCACAATGACTTATCATTATGTGATCCGATAATGGATAGGCTAGATCTGAGTGCTAACAAATGTTTTTTCCTTTAAATTCTATGATATGGGTATATCTGAATTCTGGAATAGTTGCGAAGTTATAAGTTTGTATTTTTAGATCTATACGATGGTTCAGCTTGGTGAAGGCGCATATACATGCAGGTTGTACTCTTATAAGTAGTGTATGCAAAAGAAAAGCATGTTGTTCAAAGATGACTGATCTATCCGATCAGTGTTGTTGTTTTATTGTTGTCTCTCAATGATGTCTTCTTTAGATCTGAATGTACAACTGAATGTATGAGGAGATTGAGTCTGATTGACTGATTGATTAAGTGAGAAGGGTGATATTTTTTGCTGTCGGTTTAGATATTTGTAATTTGACAGTAGATCTTCATAATGTTACTCATTGATACAGTTTTGATTTAGAGGTTTTTATGATTCATTATTTTTGGAGGTTTACATAGTTTGGGTCAAAGGAAGTGGTGTATACACATAGGATGGATTCATTGAAGTAGCGTATACATTCTGACACATGATTTTTGAGGTTGCAGTTCATTCTAGTTGTTGATACAGTGTTCTAGGTTCAGATCTGTGCATTGGTTACAGTGATCTGTCTGTTCCAGTTGATTGGTTGAATTTGATTAATTTTGAATGAATGGTTGATTCAGTTGTGATTGTTTGATTCTGTATGTCAGAGGTTTTAGTGAATGATTGATTCAGTTGTGTCAGAGGTTCAGTGATTATTTGATTCAGTATGTCAAAGGTTTCAATGATCGATTGATTCAGTTATGGTTGATTCAGAGATTGATAATTGGGTTTTAGTTATATCAGAGATTGATGACTGAGTTTCAGTGATTGGTTGATGCAGATGTATTTGATGGATGTATTGTAGTGGTGATTGATTTTGAGATTCAATGTTACTAATGGGTCCAATATGAAAATTTGATGAAATGTGGCCTACATATTGTGTTGTTGTGTACCAGGAGTATCCAATATGAAAATTTATGAAACGTGGTCCTTGGAGGATACTGAGGGTTGGAGCCTTCAGTGAGGAAGTCAAAGCTTCTTGCTAGTAGTGGTTGGTGATTTGATCAGGGGGTTGGAGCTCCCTTCCAGTAGCAGCTAGAAAACGAGTGAAGGTTGGAGCCTTCTGTAGGTCGGCACCTATGTACTAGTAAACATATCGGTTAGTACAAGAGCTAGGGGGTTGTAGCTCCCTTCTAGTAGAAGTTGGAGAACGAGAGAAGGTTGTAGTCGTCTACAAGTGGATGCCTGTGTACTCGTATGAGTCTGCACCAGTACAAGATTGTAAACAAATTATTCTTTATATTAAAAGAAGACAAATTCAACAGTAGCAGGTGCTTTTTCTCCCGCATTGGGTTTCCACCTTAAATCTTGGTGTTCATGTGTGTTGCTTATGTGTGATGGTTTATTTTTTATCACTGCACATGGTTATTGTTTAATGTTTAATAAAGTACTGATGCACTGATTAAAGATTAACATATGATGAATTAACTAAATCATAAGTTCACTGGATATACGTTGGTTTCCCTAAGAACAGTTGTGTGCACATGCGAGTTCCCTTTACTGAAGTAGCGTATATAAATCTGACTATGGAAATGAAAAATTTATTGATTTTGAAATACTCATTGACCTCACCCCCCTCTCAGTATTATTCCCAACATGCAGAAGATCGAAAGTTGGTGTTTGAAACTCGGGTGGAAAAGGTTATTGCACAACCACTTCACACACTGTCCATGCTACTCAACTACTACGCATGGGGCTCAAAGTCTTCACCGGGGTTTGTGTAAGTATTTTTCTCATTATCCTCATTTTTTCATGGTGTCTAAGATAGGAATAATGCTCTCCATTTGTTGTTTTCATTAGAGAATTGATCGGGTATTTTTAGAAATCCACTATGCTTATATTTGTTATGTATTTGTTGCGCAAACTCTGTATGTTGTTGGTCACTACCTGAAATACCCATATCGCAGCTTTGTGGGTTTTGTATGAGTTCGACCTCATATGTATCTAAATTAAGACTCAATTTACACCATTGAAATTCAGGCATAGCCTCTCAACTAATTTTTGTTGGAAATACTGAGAGGGAGGGTGAATCAATATTTCTTTTTTGACTATTTTTTTCCAGTTAAAAAGTTTATATTCAGAACACAAGATGAAAAACAAGAATAAATTCTTTTATTAATATAATCTTTGCAGTAAAATAGATACAGTATATAAGTGGTTGCAATCAGTTTCCAAGCACCAACTTGGACTTTTGTGAGGCTCCAACCTTCAGAGCTCCAACTCTGTTTCACCAAGGCAACAATCTTGGACTTAGGAGCACCAACCCCCAAGGACTTCAATCCTTTCCAGTTCCTGAGACACCAGTCCCAAAGACACCTATCCTTCCTACTTCTGAGGCATCAACCCCAAGGACTCCAATCCTTCTTACTTTTGAGGCACCAGCCCCAAGGACTCCAATCCTTCTTACTTCTGAGGCACCAGCCCCAAGGGTTCCGACCCAATCTTGTCAAGGCACGTTTGATAGTAATGTTATGCTCTCAGAACTCTTCATTACTGAGTTCTATCTGTTTATAGCTTCACTATAGTCTCCATGCTACAACATCAATGATAGCCAGTCTTCTCATGAAGGAGTCTTTAGAACTCTTCATACTGCCCACACAGAGTCTCCAATAGCCTTCATGACCTCTGATAATGTCTCCACATAGCTTTAGTGAGCCCACTGTTAGCTGCACTAAGCTTTGCATAAGAAACAACTTTATGTTCAAGCATATGTTCTTATTGTCATAGTGAATGCTTCAACATGACTGTTTCTCTGCTGGCTACTTCTGCCCTTCGACTATCTCCTGTCTTGTTGGTCCTTATGCCCTTTTTTCTATTCTACTAGACCCTCTCATTGCCTCTGTTTCCTCCAACTGTATCAACATCGTTCAACCACACTCTATTCTCTGCTTTTCCTGTTTTATGCATTCCTCATGCCTCTATCTATCAGTTTCCTCTTTTCGCTGGCTCTTTGGCTTCCTCCTTGGTCTCTGTAGTTTCCTTTGCATTGCTTGATCCTTCATCTTCCCTCCTTGGTCGCTATGGCTTCCTCTGTCTCTTCGTGCTCACCAACACTCCTGAGACACGTTGATTCAACGGTGAGGACCGAATAATACACAAGGAACACATATTCCAAGTTAAAATTATAACAACGCTCATTTTTTCAATCATCATAGATATACACAGGACTTTATAGTTTAAAGGAGATGCCATGCCCCAATCGCAATCGCAGTTGCCATGATTCAGCCTACTGAACTATCATTTAGGCCTCCTGAACTATCGGGAGCGTTATTTTAGGCCTTTGGCCTAAAAAAAGCCCGCACAATACAAATGTTTAAATACACAGGAAATATATGAAAAAACCGTTGAAAACGTTAAAGGACGAACTTCAAGTTTATTTCACCCTCATCTATACCTACATCGGTTCTGCAGTGAAATCACAATCGATAGTCCCAGCATATTGCGCCATCCCTTTATAACTTTCAATGGTCACTTCTGACATGGCAGACACGATATAGCATTAAGTCAATTGTAATGTTGCATCGGGTCCGAAACATTCATTGCAATTCGGTGCTTGCCCTTGGCAGAGGTCCGATGTGATATCGCTAATCGCTATCGACAATTGAAATGGGCCGCTTAACACTTTATAACTCCCACTCCCAAAGTGTCGATGCGATATATCTCGGCAATTGCAAATTGCAAAGGTTCAGGTCTAGACCTTAACATAGACCACTCACTTACAGTGATGAGATAATATGTGCCGGACCCGATAAGGCTCAACACTCCCTTGCATAAAATTTCAAGTCCGCTTTCCTGAATCCGCTAAGTGTTTAGTGTGATTTCTCTGTGTAAATGGCATTCGGCGATAAACAAGTAAATACATAGGGGTGATGCTATATGGGTTCTACGGACCCGATAGCATTAAAACTTCCACCTATAATAATTTCCTATACACCTATTATTTTCGCCTCCGATATTATATTTGAAATACAACCAAGTCTTCCGCCTCTGATAGTGTAAATGCATATATATGTGAGTTTTGACCTCCGATAGTGTATTTGCAATATAACCAAGTCTTCCACCTCCGATAGTGTAAATGCATGCATATAACCCTTTTGTGGCATATATTGCTCCCGTTAGTGTATTCTTTGGCATTCTTGCTCTGATAGCTCTGTCTACGTCCTCCGATGCTTTGATAGCTCTGATTGCTTCCTCAAATGGCTATGTCTGCTTTTTTCTCCTCCGATAGCTCTGTTTGCTCCTCTGATGGCTCTGTCTACTCGCTGCTTCCTCTTGATTCTTCTTGGGCATGTATTACATGCAATGCTCCTCCGATATGGCTCCTCTTGCTCCAATGTGGCTCCTCTTGTTCCAATGTCTTCCTTTGGCTTTGCAATGTCTTTCAATGACCTCCTCTTGATGCCTTCATACCTTAATGGCTTCTGCCTTTTCCGACATGCCTCTCTTGCTATGATATTCCTACTTTGTTAACTCCTTCGTAACATACTCTTGCTTATGGCTTGGCTATCCTGATGACCTTGCTCCTGTCTCTTCATGGATCTACTCTACTTCCCCTTGGCTTCATATCATCATCTAGAATATTGCCATATTGACATCAATGACAACCTAGGTCAAATTTTTTTTCATTGATTTGGAACATATTTAATGTGTAAATCTATGTTTTATGATATGACATAGGCATATAAGGTTGTCGGTGTTTTTTTTTCCCAAAACCCAAAGGCATTCCATATCATTGAAATTATTGTCAACTGGCTCAAATACCACATTTTTGATGGACACCTAATCCTCTATGGGTTGGTGTGGAATGTGAATAGCCATCGAAGTCCAAGAGACCACTTGGAATATGAATCCAAGGGACACACCAATGTACTATATATATTTATCATTGTGAATAATAGATGCAATTAAATGTTTATCTTTCATATCTGATGTTCACATTCCATGTGTATTTAACATGGTATTAGAGTGGGTTCCTTCTTGCCCTTCTCAAATTTGAATCACTAGTTTTATGGTGTAGTGATTTTGGGTGTTTCCCTAATTTTTGCATAATTGTCCCTTTGTCAGCTACTTCCTTGTTCTGTCGACAGTGTTGAAATAACAAAAAGAGAATAACATTGGTCTGTTGCATCTTTAATGATTCTTTGTCTCCTTGATTCCTTGCCAACTCTGTTACTAACAAAATAAAAGGAAACGGTCCCTAGCAATTTGTAAATCCTATTATCATCTGTGATGATTCCCACAACCACTGCATGCAACAGTGCTTCTACCTAATTAAGGTTGTGAACTAGAATTATGTTGCACTCTTTGAGCAGAAATATGTTGCAACTGAGCCACAACTATTGAATTTGTGTTTTCCATATTGCACAACCCACCTGTTAGACGTGCGCCATAGTCTCTCGGTCATTTTGAGCGTTGTTTGAACATTTCTTGGGCATGTGTTGGTCAAGGAAATGAACAGACCTTCGCTTTCGCAAAGCTTTGTATGAGTGATTGATATTGTTGTTTGAGTTCCCAGTGTATCATTTTTGGGGATTTTTTGTTTCATTTTTTCAGGGATCTCAAATTGTTGGTCACTTGTCTGGTTCCCTATTCTGTTCAATTGTGTTTTGCTTCATTCCAATTCCAACATAGAAACAACAATTGAGGGGGGCCTATGGAAGCCGAATTCAAAAAGGGTCACCCAGGGCAACATCGCCAGATTAAGATGGCGCAGAAGCAACCTATTTGTCTTTCTTTTGGCACACAGACTTACCAAAAGTACATGCTAGACGTGGATGTGAAAATGGGCATCAATGAATAACAGCCTCAACAATGCCACCATATTTTGAAGGAGTCAACACATTATGCGGGTATCACTATTCACTTTTTGCATTAATGTTGGATAGTTGTTTTATCATAAGATCAACATTATTTCATAAATGTTAAATCCTGGCTTTCGTATAAGAGCAAGCTAGAATGTTGAGTAACCTCTGCCACGCCAAATAGTTGTTGAATGGTGCTCAACGATCTATTTAATACTATATCTTGACTAAGAAGACTACGATCATCCTAACTTTCTGTGTCTGGTCCATATATGTTAAATATAGTTGGTAGTGCTTGGGCATGACAGAATACCATAGCATATTTCTTTCCACAGAATGTAGATTGGAAAATCCATGCATGTTGTTTCAATGACTTTCACTAGTCGACTTCACAGGATGTGTACATTGTTCACTTCATTCACCCTTCATTGCATCATATTCAATGGTGATAGATTTAAATGGTGATCCTGCACAACATTTGTATTCCTTTTGACAAGAGTATCTCCTCTTCAAAGTTCTTTTGTCCAACGATTTCGACATGATTTTCTTGCTACCCCGTGTAAGCGGCATAGATGTGTAGATGCTCAGGCTCGTGAACTTTATTTTCATTGGCAATACAAACTCTGAAGTTGTGAGCTTCAAGCTTATTGGAAATACAAACATTATGAGTGCAACTTATTTTTTTGTCGATAATGCATCCCGACCATTTGTCTTTAATATAATATTTGGATAAATTTAACCTCTAGTGATTATACAAAAATAACCCACATGATCCACAAAAATCCATATGTTGGCATATAAATGTTGCTCCACAAAGACAATATGCTCTAACTCCTTTATCTTAGTCCTGCTATTGTTGCAACATGTCCCTGTGTGTGGTTGTGGTGAAAGAAAAGGGGATCTCTCCCTCTCTCTGTCCCCACACAAATAACATTCCATCAATCATGCACCATCCTTCCTAGGGATTGATTTGCTAATGGTTTTGCACCAAATACAGGTGCCAACAAGATGGGGGACCAAACCTCCAAATTTAGCTGTGAGGCATAACAATGAGGGGTGGGTTCGAGTAGAGCTAGTACTACCTCCACCTTTGTAACGGTAACTTCCTTGGCTCATCATTGGTCCACCTCATTTAAAAAACAAATAAAAAAATTGAGTAATGAAATTAAAAAATATATGATTGTTCTTATTCTTTCCTCCACATAGAATATTATTTCCATGCAACAAAAGAGTGATAGGAGGCCTTTTCCCTGAAGGTAAAGCAACCTATGTAAATTGTATAGGAAAGATAGAATTGTATGAGGTCCATAAAATACAGTTTCGTTGCAAAGTGTGCCAAAGTTCATTAGACTTAAATTTGAGAGGGGTAATGGTATAAAATTCATCAATTTTCTAGTTTTGATTTGGAAAAATTAGTAGATCCTCTGTATCCCTACCAAATATTTTTAAGAACCACATTTTTGTTAGGTGTTTGCTTTGTTTCTGTATTAAGTCTGTTGTGGGAAGATTTTGCTCAAGGTGAGGACTTTATTCTTTCTAACACAATGGAAAAATTTGATGAAGTATTAGAGTTAGTGAATACTCTGATACTCTCCACTGTTGATGGTATGGTAAAAGTAAGCAAAGCTTGTCTTGTTGACATTAGAACAAGTCTACAATATGCACAATAATAGATTGATTTTTTCAACTTGAATCTCAACTGCAACAGGAAGAATTACAACATTGGAGTCATCATTCTGAACATGTTTCTATTTAGAACATTGAAACAAACTCCCATAAACAACAAGTCAATAATGTTACAGCTGATTTGGAAGTAGTGCCCAATGAAGCAGAAAAATTACATGCAGAAGTATAAATTCAGCCTACACTTCCCAAGACAATCATCAGACCTTGGGAAGAGCTTATCCATAACAAGCACATAATAGGCCTTGGATATGATAAGGAGGTTTCCTTTCACATTCTAGATTACTCAAAGCCCATCCAGTTTCAGAGTGTTATATTTCTTCATGATAGTTCACCTTCAGTTGTTTCAGATTTTGGTCCTCTTCCACAATAGCCACAACAAATTGTTAAATGGCAACATTATGACAGAGTTGGCCACGTGAAAGACCTTTGTTTTGATCTTCATCTGTGAAATCATTGTGGTCAGCGTACTCATTCTTCACACGGATGCTTCAAAAACAAGCCTCCTACAAGAACAAAGATTCATCATTGATGGATCACTTCTTGGCAATGGGCTTCAACATCCAAGAAGATATTTCAGTCATATGTCAGAATTTATTCTAGAATATTAAAAGGTCTTATAGTTGATTTTTCTCCATCATCTCACCTTGTATCTGACAAGGGGGGAAGTGATGGTCATCTGCAAGCTTCAAAGCCACATCAAGCGAGCCTGAAGAAAAACCTGCCATACCAAATTCAGAGTTGCAACTAGAGACAAAGATGCCCCTGAGCATGCCTTTGGTTGATGATCAGCCTTAAACCATCTATGTGGGGTTGAAACATCTCTTCAAAGAATTAGGGACACTTCCTCTAGTATAAGACTTCAGCTTCTTGCGAGTTTTGGAAGAGTTTCGGGAATTGCATTAAGCATTCTAGAGTTTCTAGTCATCCTTAAACTATCACAGGTTGAGACCTCCCTTTCCAGGTTGAGGTTCTCCCTTTTTATGCACGGTGAGACCTCCCTTTCAAGGTTGAAGGTTTCCCTCTTCAAACCATTGAGAGCACTTCCTCTAGCAGAAGACCTCAGCTTCGTACCAGATTTGGAAGAGTTCTGGGCACTGCACTAAGTGTTCCAGTGTTAGTGGTCATCCTTAAACCACCCCCCTTTTACCAACATTTCATAGAGCACATTCAACCTGGTGTTGCCATGAATTTTTTGAACATTTTGTATTATAGCTCTCTTCTTGGAATCATACATACCCCTTCGAATTAAGGCGGGGAATGTTGGACACCTAATACTCTATGGGTTGGTGTGGAATGTGAATAGCAACCGGAGTCCAAGACACCACTTGGAATATGAATCCAAGGGTCACACCAATGTACTATATATATGTATCATTGTGAATAATAGATGCAATTCAATGTTTATCTTTCATATCTAATGTTCACATTCCATGTCTGTTTAAAAATTTCATTGTTTTGTCTCTTAATCCCATGTCCACATACTTTTTGTTTTACACAGAATTGGATTTGAAAGGGTGTTTAGTAGCCTACATAATCATATGGAAAACCCTAGGAACAAAAAGAAAACAAAGGGAGGAGAGGTGGTCCAATTTGAACCCAGGAGTTTGGAGATGGTCAATGTTGACTTAGCTATCCAAGTAGCATTTGAACAAACATGTTGTACAGTGTTTTGTGAGAAAATTCAAACCTATGGTTACCACTTTTAGCTTGCCAATATATTTTCCCTCGGTCTTAAAGGTAACCAGCTGAATATTGGGGACTTAGAGTTCACAGTTTTAGAAGAGACCATATCCCAAGCCACAAGAATACCATTACTTGGTGAAAGATGGTTCAAAATCATGGAGCTTGATGCATCACACTACAACGACTTTGTAAAACATCAGTATAAAGGCAAGTATGGGCCCACATTTCTAAGGAATTACCTGTTGAACCACCACAGAAAACTATTGAAGTTGATACAAAGATACTTCACCTGTGTGGGTTGTTCCAGTAAAGTGTACCAATATCATATTAGGTTGCTAAAGGAGTCTTAATTTTCCCCATTTCCTTTTCAAAAGTTTGGGCAAAATGGCAGAAAACGTTCAATCCAAGGGAGAGAAGCACTTGCCCTATTTGTTCCAATTTGTGCTGATCAAATTGTTGGTTTTGGATGAGTTGGAGAAGCGGAAAAGGTCTTGGGATGGTTTCTTGTCAGTCTCAGGTTTGTTGGCAATTCAGACAACTCTAAAACTCAAGAAGACCTTCCCTCAGTGCACAAAAATGAAGAATCACCTGCAACTGAAGAATCTCTCAATAGGCCTAAAGTTGAAAAGACAGAAAAGTCATTGAAGGATAAGAGAGCGGAAAATAAAGGGAAAGGTAAGATGCCACAAGATGCTCAAGAAGAAACATAGTTTCTCCACAAACCAAGAACCATGTCAGCTACAAAAAATATGATTGAGGAACCAGCCTCTAAGAAGACAATTGAGCCACATGATGATGCACCAAAGAAATTGGAGGAAGGTGGTCAAGAATTTGGGGGAGATAGCCAAGAGGCTCTGATGGAGGACAAGGACCTAAAAATCATAGAGCTGCAGGACAGCCTTGACAAAGCTCATCTCATGGTGGCTTATTTGTAGAAGGAAAATAGATAGCTTAGACACAAAGCAGCAGAGGAAGCCCAATATAGTGAAGGAGTGTCATCCGGGAAGCCTTCTAGACCTACAACTCAAGACAAAGGAAAGCAAGTGATTGATGTCGAAGATTTCAATATGCCAGAACAACCAAGAAGACCCAGGACAAGGTCGATAGCTAAGAGGGAATAACAGATGAAAGAGAACTTTCCATAAAAAGAAAAGATGGTGTTTGATGAGTGGAAAGAGAATTAGAAGTTGTTTGAGAAAATTGAGGAATGCCAACATCAAATTGATTGGGTGACAGAAAGGAATGAAAGGTACAAAGAGGAACTTTATGCTCAAGTTTTGGAAGCTCTTAACACAATTGATAAATCCAAGGTAGTTTTGAAGTGGACTCTACCTTTACACAGGCAGATAAAGAGCTACTACATAAGGAATGTGATCATGAGAAGGTTAAGACTGATGAAACTAAAGATGGACAAAACTAGAAAACAACTCAAGTAAGCCAAATAGTCATCTAACAAGAAGGCCACCATTAGAAAGCAACTCAAAGAAACCAGACTATTATCTGGAAAAAAGAGGAGGAGGTAACCTGGCATCATGGTCGAGGCTGCCCAAAGCTCATTTTGGTCATTTTTAAAATTTCTGTTATATGATCTGTTTTGTTCCATTTTCGCTAGAATCTAAATTTGTGTAACCAAGGGCCTATTATGTAGTTACATAATGTCATGTTTTGGTGAAAATGTAAAAGTTTTGGAAGGTTTGAGGCATGATGGGTGTTATAAGGTGAATGAGATGGTTGACTAGTCATTATAATCATTTTGGAGAGGGCGTTGTCTATACAAGTTTAGAATTTCACTATTGTTGTGAAAGTTGTGATTGGTCAGTTGGGAGGTCTACAAAGGCTGAAGAGGGTATCTCAAAGGTTCTACACCAACACAACATCATCTCAAGCACACCCATCTGCTCAGTTTTATCCAGTACAATCTGCAACCATGCTAAGTTGGAAACCTATTTCACTCTGTTGTGCAAGTATATCAGTCATGGTTATTTTTACAAATTTGTATTTTGGGACCTTCTAGAAGTGATTTTAGTGGTCGGATAAGTGTGGATAATTTAGTTTAGTTGAGTTTCCAGACATGATGTTTCTAAACTATTTTAAGTTTTAAATCAGTGATGTTTCTAAATTGTGATAGCTTCGATATGGTAGTTCTTATTTTTCTGCAGATGCATTGTATCTAGCCTATTAGACTTCTGTGTAATGAATTCGACCACCTAGAGTGGTAATTTTGAATTCCTTATTGTATTTAATGATGTAAAGACATTTAAAATGGTTTTGGTTGGGAGTGTTAGAGGCTAGACTATGTTTCTGCAAGTATTGTGCCTTTTATTGAATAAATTGAAGAAGGCAAGTGCATATTTAGACAATGAAACTCGTGTCTAGCTTATTGATATCTTGTTTCTCTTGTTGCATTATATATATTGTTTTCAGATTTTCTTATAGTTTTTTAAATTCATACAATAAATTTCTTCATGGTTAGTTTGAAATTTTTTCTCAAAATTCATGAATTTCTCTAATAAATTTCGTTGATCATAATATGTGTATCATTTTCTTCCATGCCAAGTTTAATTCATCCTTGTATGGATTCCCAAGTTTTCATTCTTCTCTTTACTCCATTCATACTACTACTACAACAAATTTGATCGTTTACCCATAGGTTCGCCTACCTTGCCCCTGTTTGGATTGCACCATATCCCTGATTCATTCAGACCTATAATAATGCTATGATTTTAAGTAGTCCTTCCCTTTGCACCTACCTTCAATAAATCAAACTCAAATCATCCTCTGATCATCATAACTAGCCTAAAATCTAGATTTATCAGTCATATAGGTGATTTATAGAAGAACCTAGAGAGAGAGCCCTCTCCAAGGCTAGGGTGCTTGGACCTTAGCCTAAAAGAGCTTTGTGGTTACCTATGGGATTTCTCTCCTCGACCAAGAGAAATTTATAGAGTGATAACAATATACATAAGTCCTACAAAATCTGAGCCCTCGCCTTCCATCTTGACAAAAGGCCTAATGACCCTAATTCCATCACCCTATTTTAGAAGATGTAGATGTTGAGCCTCAGTATTACCCTCTCCTTGACAGCTTTTCTCACTTCTTTCCCTTGTTTTTCCATAAGAATACATATCCCCATGAATGATAAATGATAGATTTTGTCTTAAGGAGGGCATTAAATAATTGACTTGTTATATGTTTATGTTTTTGCTATTTGAATAAGTTTTTGCAAATTAGCTATAGAACGCAACTTATTCTGCAGCTAAATGTGTATTTCGTAGCTACTTCCATGGTCTAGTAGGTTCCAAGTGTCAAACGAAGAAACTGGCCACATGTGCATCTCCAGAATCGGCTCCACATGGATTCTATCCTAGTCACTCAGCCAAAATTGATAAGAAAACAAGCTCAAGACCATAGTCAAAGGTGGAGTCAAACATATGAAACTTGGAAGCAATAGGACTCTTTGTCTACTGTTTCGTGGTTAATTAATAAATCCAACAGTTATGTTGCAGCATTAACTCAGATCAGCCACTTGTGTTAACGATTTTATGCAAACATCTCGCTCGAATTCAAGTCACCTGTAGCTGATCAGACATTTATGCAATCCTGTTGTGATACGTGTAGACCACCTGTAGCTAATTTTCCTAAAAAACAATTATGAATATTTTCTTTTAAACACTAGTTGTACAGAACCGAGAGGGGTTTGAAGTTTTTGATGTATTAAGTTCAGACTTTCAGCTCTATATTTTTGGACTTTGTTCCTGTTTATAATATAAAGTTGTCTGTTGAACAATGATCATTTGAAACAACATTTTCAATTAGTTAGAAGCTCAACCTAGTCAGTTGCAAAGGGCCCCTGCACTGAAGGATGTTTTCTTTCCATTTGTTTTCTGTTCAGTTTTAATTTCACCATTTGCTTTTAGCAGTATTTCTAACTTAGGTTGATTTCTTGTAGTTTGATTTCTTTTAGTTTTGATCAGTAGCATAATGTTAGAACTCAATTGTGTAGTCTTGTTTCTCCAACCCATTTCATAAAACGAAACGACTTTGTTTCTAAACAGAGTAAGGTTGAAAGTAATGAGAATGCATTGTTGACTAGTTTACTCACTATTTTTGTTATTTATTTTCTAGTTCAGATTATCAATGCACTGTGTTAATGAATGTTTTTTATCACCATTTCAATTTGATACCCATCCTAAACTAGATGGTTAAACATTCACTTTACATAATGGTTGAAACCAATTAGTTACCTTCTACATGTCTTATTGGGTTCTCTAGATCATAAAGTACATAAAGTTGCTTATATGCCATCTCAAGAAGGTTATCTTTCAAAATTGAAGGTTAGAGTAACTAGAAGTACTTCAGTTAATTTCATTCTCTGTATTTATTTCAACATGCCTTACAACTTCACCTTTTAATTTTAAGAATTAGATTCATGACTTAGGATTAATGACAAGATAGGACAGATGCTCTGTTTTTCCTTCTTTTAACTTAGATTTTGACTAGTTTTAAGCTCTTGGTTCACCTTTAGGAAGTTTAGATTCAGTTTCTCATAGTTCAGTTTGTACATCATTAGGAATCAAAGAACAAAAACCCCCAAAACAATATAAAAATACAAAACAACGAAGTAGGAAGGGTTAACTAAGCACATATAGTGCACTACACTTCATCAGCTTACAAACCTTGGTTGATAATTCATGCAAGCAATTTAGGACACTAAATTGACTAAACATTTTGGCACTGTTGCCGGGGAAGTGTAATTAGGTAATCTTATCCCTTACATTGAAAAAAAAGAAAAATTGATATGCATAAATAAAGAGACTCTAGGGATAGATTTATAGCTAGAGGCAGGAGTTCAATTCCTACAACACCACCTAGTCCACTAAGAACAAGACAAGATACACCTCCATCTCAAGCTCATACTCTTAGCCATAGAACTCTTGGAGTTATAAGGCTAGAAATCCAATCAAAAGGATATCCTATTTCATCTATTGAGGCAGTCCTAGAGGAGAAATATCTTGGATCTCCAACAGAAGGAGTGGCCTTTTTCACCTCCACAGGGGAGCACATTTTAGTCGAGGAATTAGGAATACCTAGTGAGGAAGAAGAAGTAGAACCTCTCTCCCACATACCATTAATAGAGGAACCAGAGGAAGAGAAGGTAACCTTCCAGGTTGAACCTTATACTGACTCTGAAGAAACTATAATGGCAGAAGAAGGAGAGGATGGAGAATTCACACTATTTGGAGGAGGGGGTAGAGGAAGAGGTAGAGGAAATAATGGAGGAGGTAGAGGAAATAATGGAGGATATAAAGGAAATAAGGAAATAGATAATTCTTTTGGATTCCCTATAGTGGATGAAGAAACAAATGCCACAATGAAAAATATCTCACCTTCTGTCCTCCCAAATTTCCATGCATTAAAAAGTGAGGATCCTGAAACATTTTTATTTGAGTTTGAAGTCTTGTGCAAAACCTATGATTACTTAGAAGACTCTCAAAAACTTTAGTTGTTTCCTTCAACATTGAAAGGAGTTGCTTTGAAGTGGTTCATGGGGTTAGTCACTCAGTCCATTATAACATGGAATGACATGAAGAAAGTGTTTTTGGATAGGTATTTGGATTATTGCATGCCTACCAATCACAAGGATGAAGTGTTCAAAATGATGCAAAGAGAGGATGAAAGTTTAGAGGATTTAATTGAGAGATTCAACTATAACTTGAAAAGAGAAAAGATGGATAATTTAGATGAAGATACTTTAAAATCTCTTCTATTAACAGCCATTAGAGATGAGTGGATAGATATCCTTAACATAATGGGGAAGGGAGATATTTCTCAACTCCCATTAAGTGACATAGGAGAATTATGCGTTCATCTCTCAAGAGGGAAATCCAAAATTGGGAAAGGTACAAGAGATCCTTCTCTTGTTAGAGTAAATAAATCTGCAGCTAGATTAAACAATGTAAACTTTGAAACAGGAACTATACACTCAAAACGGGAACTTTGGCCAAAAAACCCCAAAAAAACATCAAAAACAGTGCTCAAAACGAAAAGTGTGTATACTGGAACGATGTTTTTATTTTTTAGGCGTCAATTTTGAACATGTTTTAAAATTGGCAGTGACTACAAAATTTACTATGAAATTTTCGTGCAAAATATAGCTTCAAAATGAAAGTGATGACATTGGAACAACGATTTTTTTTTAGGGTCAATTTTCAAAATTTAAAAAAATGCTAATAAAACCAAATTTTTATGTGTCAAACAAAGTTGTTTATGTGGGAAAAAACACACTAATGTTTTTGGTAGAATATCATTTTTCTTTCCTAAGTATAAATTTAACATGTTTTCAACCATAACATGCTAGATACAAAAAAAATTGAAATTTTTTCAACTATAAAATTAAAAAACCATGACATTATGAACACATTACATCACTAAATGCATTCAAAAGTCATTATTTGTATATTGAATAAAACATATTTTATATCTCTAATTTAATATTGCATTGTAGATATTTTAAACAATAAAATTTTTCATAATTAAGACATTTAATCCAACAACATAAAAATGCGTTATAACTTCTCATTTAACACCATATGGAAAACATTAATTTTATTTGAAGATACGATGCATACATCAGTTATATAAACTGTCTCAAACAATTATTCAAAATCACTCATGTTTTCTGGCACACCATCAGAATTCACATCTTCAGATGAGTGACTGGATGCTGACGAAGATGTTCCATATTCTTCTCTTTCATCAACTAGTGCCCCATCTGAGTCCACATGCATGCCCAACATTTTAGGTTTCAAAATTCTTCTAGATCTATGACTGGTTTCAGGTGACTCCCATGTCAACATTGTTCCTTGTGGTAACAACCTTTTCAGAATCTCTATCGTCTTGAAGTGAAGAGTTCCTCTCTTTGTTAAATTGAAGTCATAAACAAGTATGTCTACATCCTCCAATTTTAATATGTCTGTGCGGCGGCGATTTACATTTGTACCCTTTCTTTTTCTTTTTCTGCCATTTTTTTTGTCAACTACCATCTCTGGTTTATACACACCATTTAATGGGTGTGTATTTGTGGCATACCAATGTACTTCAACACTTGTAACATCCTCATTTTCTGTAAAGACCTTTATAACTTTAGCAACCCAAAATGGATAGCCATTGGGATCTCCATCTGCTAGCACTGCAATCATGCAACCCTCCTTATTATCCTATACTGAACCCCTATAAAGGTCTTCCATGGCTTCACGTTGTGCACGAGATCTTCTGGAACCAATATACATCTCTCTTTCCGCTGCCTGTGAAGAATTAATAATACCTTGAGATTGTTGTTGTTCAACAATGTTTACTTCCTCATGTTCATTCGAAACATTTTGTGGCCAAATAAATGGATTTTTCAAAGGTATATCTTCATTTATTGTTGTCGAAATGATATCACTTTGATTATTGAAAAATGACTCCCACCAAACTGAATCAGCAATGTCAAAGTACCCATATGTATATCTAATACATTTTTTTATTTCTTCCAGGCAATCAGAATAATTTATAGCCCTGTTCTGTCTACGTGCATTTTGAACTTCACCAACTGATTGTAATGACAATATTTTTGATGCAAATATTGGATGATCTGGAATGAACTTCAAAAATTGCAATCCTGATGACGGTGCCCATTCTGTAGTAGTTGAATACTTCTTGCCCCATATTAGTGTTTTCCCATCAATTTTTTTGATACGAAATTGATGTTGGAAGCTAATGTCATTAAGTTGTTCAATGCATTTCCCCTCACCATATGATCCCAGAATAAACCTTCGCATGTCAATAGTTTCTTCCAACACATCAAAAGTAGGCTCTGGCATGTATGATTTCTTAATACATTCAATTAGTGATGGCAAGCTCCCAACTTCCTTCCTCCTCAATGTGACTGAAAAACGACTGAACATCTGATCAATATGGTCATGAGTGTGCCCAATAAGAAGGAAACCAACCTTTACCTTTCGAAAAATTCCCAATTCAACAAGCATGTTTAGATATCCAAAAACAACCCGATTTTTGTTTTCACGGCAAGTGTTGTCCAATTGTAGATACAAAACTTAAGGAAGATTACCAGACCAATGAGAAATCACATCATGAATTATGGTTATGGTAAGATTTGCATCATTATGAATATTTGGAGCTGTGAAGTACACCCTTGGCAACATTTTCCCATTGAAGACCATACAACCGACCAAGTGAAATTGAATAAAGTTTTCCTCCTGTAAATTTTTGGGTGTGCAAACAAAATGTGGTAAAAGTGTTTTCTTCTGGTCCATACCATCAATTATCAAACCCAAATATTTATTCGGATTATCATAACACTTCTTTCAATGCTTGTACAACTTCTTCCTTTCGTTTGTTTGTTGTTCGCGATGCTTCTAAATTTGTTTGACAATTAAATCTTGACGCAGCCCAGCCTCTCCAGGCCACAACTACCAGGATCTCTGCAATCTAGCACATAAATAAGTTTGAGCATAATTCAGTTCCATATATATGATAGTGTACAGGTTTAACATAAGCAGTAGGAACTAAGTGGCGAACAGTGCTCTCATACTTTGTCAATTTTGTCTTCCAACAGACATCCCTTTCTATTCTGCTCTCTTCAAACACAAGTAGTATTTTTCTACACTACAAACATAATTTGCTTCTTTAAAACCCAACCATCTACAGTTCCTGATAAGACAGAATGGCGGACCAACTTCGGAACGATAAGAGGGCCCTTATTACAATTATAGGTCCATGATATCACTTGGGCTGATAATAGCTCGTTCTCTCGGCTCTCTCTTCTCCATTGACATGGACATCTACTCTGTCATATGCTCTCTCTGCTCCGCGGACCTTTATACACAACGAAATTCAAAATTGTGTCGTAATCCAGACCTGTTGATACACAGTAACAACACAATTAACAAGCAACCACACAACCATATCTGCAACAATTCTTTGGTGTCGCCGCTCTCATGCAATCCTTTAAAGAACATATAATTGCTGGACTTACGCACACAGCCTACATACATGCACGTTCACTTGAACCGATATGTATATATATCCAGAATCTCAATCATACAATGTACACACGCATAACTGTCAACGATCTCTGTACATATGTATCTAAAAGGATCTAATCGTACTCTGTGTCAAGGGTCTCCCATTCAAACTACTTTAGACCACATCAGAATGCGTAGCCACTTCACATTACTTCAATCCATACACATTAAGGCATTTGCACAATACATCTATCCACATCGTATCCACACCAGAAGTATACCTCAACCTCTAATCATAGCATATACAATCAGCAATCGATCCACTATGGTTTATCAATATACAATGAAACTCGATCCATCGTTCAACTAAATGCATCACTCAAATTGGTCAGTGGTCTGTTCAATTGCACAGGTGTAAAATTCATGCTCATCACATAACATACTTGTTCAACGCATTTGATCCAATGCACAAATCACACCCAAATCTGCCGATGCGCCAGACCATAAACAATTGCACGTCTACACAACAATGCTGCGATTTATCAATTAAATCGGCCCTGAAATATTCATTTAAATGCTCACGCAGGCCATATGCAATAGATCCACCAATGTTGCTAGACTATACCCATCACACTCCACATACTTGGCTTTATACTGGATCGAATAACAACTTAGATCCTTTGTACACCTGTACACTTAATCCATAGTAAACTTTTCACATTCATCGACTTATTTCCCCCACACATGAATTTGACATTGCACACATTCAATCCATATTCAATCGACTCAAAATGATGAATGGATTCAATATGTTACAATTGCTACGCAACAGATGTATAACCACGGAAATTCCTTACCTCCTTTTCCACCTCCAATCGCGCAGATATTACTCGGCGGTGGCCGATACAATTAAGAGCTGCCTTCAATTACGCTGACAGTTCCACTTCCATTGCGCTCTAACATACAGAACTCTCCTTTATCTCTGAGAATTCAGTCTAGATTGACACGGCCTTTGAACTTTAGTGCGCAGCTGACCATCGTAACCCGTAATTGCGTATTGAACAAACATGACACCCGCCATTCAATAAAAGAATCAATGATTAATATAGGAATTAAAAACCATTAATTCCAGTCCATAATTTCCGAATCACAATAACGCCGAGCGCCTCTTCACTTGCACTCAACGCCATTCAACAATGATATGACACTTAGAAATCACATATAACAGTTAACAATTACCATTAATTGCGTGTTGAAAAAAACACGAGATCCGCCATATCAAAGAATTACGATCTAAACCCTGTTCGCCACAGAGTTGACATATATATCAAAGGAAATTCCATAATTTACCCGCACAGTAACTGCGCATTGAACCCAAAGGTTAATGTGTATTCAATAATCACCCATATAGCAAAGGCGCATCGAGAAAATTAAAACCACTGCATAACTGTAACTCAAAGCAGTTTACCACCATACAAGGCAGCGGATTTCATTATGAACACACATAAGTTCTGCCTTGAATAAGGCTACTCATTAAATCAATAATATATATATACCTCTCAAACATTATCTACATAAAACAAAAGGACACTACTTACAACTTATCTTTGGCCAGATATTCGGTACTGATGGCCTTTTACAACTGCCGAAGGCTCCCAAGGAGAACCTCACACTCACTCCTTCACACATCTCTCCTCCTCAATGCTTTTGAGGCTTAATGATTTATACAATTTAAAAAAAATCATTTAATTAAATGTTCAATCCCTTCACTTCCTCAACAAACCCCTAAATCTCTCAACATCCCTAAAAGATAGACTCTCATCCCTAAGACTTAGAAACTAATTCCAACTTAGGCTCCCTCATTAATTCTAACTCTATTTTCTCTCATATTCCTTAAAAGAATATTTACACAATCCTCACTTTCTCCTATTTTATTAAAAATAACAAATTAATTAATAAAATATTAAGAATTGTCACACCCCCTCTAATCACATATTTACAAATGGAAAAATGGTCTTGATGCTCCTGCATCAGACTCCCAACGTTAAACTAAACATGATCACCTGATCATGTGTTCGGATCTGTGTATGCCTGGATCCCATATCCTGTGTTGTAACTTTCCACTTGCTGCACTTTCACAATCTGTCTCTATTTTCATTTTGCTACTGCTTCTGCTGCTTCTCTTCCTTGCTACCGCTGATTTCTTCTGGGATTCTTTTGTCATCAGTCTTCTGATACTTTCAATCTCTCGATCTAATAAATCTCCCGACTGTTGATTTCTTGTTGCCTGCTGAGCTAAGACGACTTGCTCAGTTTTTACTCTCTCTATCTCTACTGTCACTTGTTGTCTTCTTACTTCTTTGCTTGTTTCTGTTCTGACTTGTTCAGTCTTCATCGCCACCCAATTATCCATACCCTCTTGTTTTCTAGAACAGAAAACTTCTTCTTCCTTCATTTGACTTCTCAATTGAGTCAAATGTTCCGCAACAATACCTGCATTCACAAAACACTTGTTAGAATAAAAATCAGAAGGCATCAGTGCCTTATCCTCCTTTGCCAGCACTTCAGTATGCTGTTCTTAAGTCTCCTCCACTATCAGCACATCAGTATGCTGATTCTCTTTGCCCAAAGAATTCTCTGAAGAATTCCCAAGACTGTCAACCAGTCTTTCTCCCAAATCATCTGCTTCCATGATATCTTTCTGCACTCGTTCACTGTACTGAACTCTTTCTTCTGCCATCTCCCTGTCATACTCCGAATTCTTCAACAAATATTCTAGCAATGAAATTTCTTTGTAACATTGCTGAAGCATAACATCATCACTTACAGTCCCTGCATTCATACACAACTTGTCAGTTTGAAAACTACAAGTTTCAACAACCTTAACCATTGGTTCATATACCAGCTCTTCCAGCTGATCCTCTCCTTCATTCACATGAACTTCCTCTTCAACAAAACCTGTAATCACATCACAACTGTCAGCTATAAAAACACAAGAATTCACATTATCCAGCTGATCTGGATCTGCCCAATAATTCAAGAAATCATCAATGATCTCTTCCTCTGTTTCATCAATGGAAACCTCCTCTTCCAACTCAGCTGCTCTGATTTGCGTACACTTCAACTGTACATCCATCACCTGCTCAAGCTTCTTCAGCTCTTCCATTAACTGCATGTTTATCTGTCGATCTCTTTTCTGTTGTAGCCTCTGCCACTTCACTTTCTTTCCCTTCAGTGGAAAGATCCATCCTCTATTCTGGTTTTCCTGCTCTTGCAGCCATTCCTCTAGTACCTGCAATTGCACTTTCATTACTGCAATCTCTCTTTCTCTGTCTTCTGCAGTCATCTCATCGTTATGGCATTCCTCTGAACCTCTTCTTTGATCCTCCATGATCACTTTCTCCATGAGTTTCTCACTCACCATGAGTTGTACTAGCCTCTACGACAGCAATCTCGTCTGCTGTCACTTACCTCACCAAGCTCCCCCCACTCAGTCTTTTGGTAAGTACTGGTTCACTACCTCTGGAACCTCTTTGAGCACTCTCCTTTGCTCACTCTCAGGCTATCTCTGCAACTCACCTTCTTCTTCAGGACACTGCAATTGTCCTCCTTATTCAGCCTTGAGCTGAATGCCAGGTTCAATGCCATCTTCTCCTCTGCAACCACAAACTCTCATCACAAAATTTAATCAGAAAAAAAAATCATTTCACCTTCTAAGATCTTGCATGATCTCGCTTCATCTCCCACCTGCACGGCATCTCTGTGCTGCAACATTCATCAGTCTCAAAATCTGATCTTATCACATGCAAATAAAAAAACTCATCCTTCAAACAGAGCTATTCCTGCTCTGATACCAAAAATGACGCAGCCCAGCCTCTCCAGGCCACAACTACCAGGATCTCTGCAATCTAGCACATAAATAAGTTTGAGCATAATTCAGTTCCATATATATGATAGTGTACAGGTTTAACATAAGCAGTAGGAACTAAGTGGCGAACAGTGCTCTCATACTTTGTCAATTTTGTCTTCCAACAGACATCCCTTTCTATTCTGCTCTCTTCAAACACAAGTAGTATTTTTCTACACTACAAACATAATTTGCTTCTTTAAAACCCAACCATCTACAGTTCCTGATAAGACAGAATGGCGGACCAACTTCGGAACGATAAGAGGGCCCTTATTACAATTATAGGTCCATGATATCACTTGGGCTGATAATAGCTCGTTCTCTCGGCTCTCTCTTCTCCATTGACATGGACATCTGCTCTGTCATATGCTCTCTCTGCTCCGCGGACCTTTATACACAACGACATTCAAAATTGTGTCGTAATCCAGACCTGTTGATACACAGTAACAACACAATTAACAAGCAACCACGCAACCATATCTGCAACAATTCTTTGGTGTCGCCGCTCTCATGCAATCCTTTAAAGAACATATAATTGCTGGACTTACGCACACAGCCTACATACATGCACGTTCACTTGAACCGATATGTATATATATCCAGAATCTCAATCATACAATGTACACACGCATAACTGTCAACGATCTCTGTACATATGTATCTAAAAGGATCTAATCGTACTCTGTGTCAAGGGTCTCCCATTCAAACTACTTTAGACCACATCAGAATGCGTAGCCACTTCACATTACTTCAATCCATACACATTAAGGCATTTGCACAATACATCTATCCGCATCGTATCCACACCAGAAGTATACCTCAACCTCTAATCATAGCATATACAATCAGCAATCGATCCACTATGGTTTATCAATATACAATGAAACTCGATCCATCGTTCAACTAAATGCATCACTCAAATTGGTCAGTGGTCTGGTCAATTGCACAGGTGTAAAATTCATGCTCATCACATAACATACTTGTTCAACGCATTTGATCCAATGCACAAATCACACCCAAATCTGCCGATGCACCAGACCATAAACAATTGCACGTCTACACAACAATGCTGCGATTTATCAATTAAATCGGCCCTGAAATATTCATTTAAATGCTCATGCAGGCCATATGAAATAGATCCACCAATGTTGCTAGACTATACCCATCACACTCCATATACTTGGCTTTATACTGGATCGAATAACAACTTAGATCCTTTGTACACCTGTACACTTAATCCATAGTAAACTTTTCACATTCATCGACTTATTTCCCCCACACATGAATTTGACATTGCACACATTCAATCCATATTCAATCGACTCAAAATGATGAATGGATTCAATATGTTACAATTGCTACGCAACAGATGTATAACCACGGAAATTCCTTACCTCCTTTTCCACCTCCAATCGCGCAGATATTACTCGGCGGTGGCCGATACAATTAAGAGCTGCCTTCAATTACGCTGGCAGTTCCACTTCCACTGCGCTCTAACATACAGAACTCTCTATCTCTGAGAATTCAGTCTAGATTGACACGGCCTTTGAACTTTAGTGTGCAGCTGACCATCGTAACCCGTAATTGCGTATTGAACAAACATGACACCCGCCATTCAATAAAAGAATCAATGATTAATATAGGAATTAAAAACCATTAATTCCAGTCCATAATTTCCGAATCACAATAACGTCGAGCGCCTCTTCACTTGCACTCAACGCCATTCAACAATGATATGACACTCAGAAATCACATATAACAGTTAACAATTACCATTAATTGTGTGTTGAAAAGAACACGAGATCCGCCATATCAAAGAATTACGATCTAAACCCTGTTCGCCACAGAGTTGACATATATATCAAAGGAAATTCCATAATTTACCCGCACAGCAACTGCGCATTGAACCCAAAGGTTAATGTGTATTCAATAATCACCCATATAGCAAAGGCGCATCGAGAAAATTAAAACCACTGCATAACTGTAACTCAAAGCAGTTTACCACCATACAAGGCAGCGAATTTCATTATGAACACACATCAGTTCTGCCTTGAATAAGGCTACTCATTAAATCAATAATATATATATACCTCTCAAAAATTATCTACATAAAACAAAAGGACACTACTTACAACTTATCTTTGGCCAGATATTCGGTACTGATGGCCTTTTACAACTGTCGAAGGCTCCCAAGGAGAACCTCACACTCACTCCTTCACACATCTCTCCTCCTCAATGCGTTTGAGGCTTAATGATTTATACAATTTAAAAAAAATCATTTAATTAAATGTTCAATCCCTTCACTTCCTCAACAAACCCCTAAATCTCTCAACATCCCTAAAAGATAGACTCTCATCCCTAAGACTTAGAAACTAATTCCAACTTAGGCTCCCTCATTAATTCTAACTCTATTTTCTCTCATATTCCTTAAAAGAATATTTACACAATCCTCACTTTCTCCTATTTTATTAAAAATAACAAATTAATTAATAAAATATTAAGAATTGTCACACCCCCTGTAATCACATATTTACAAATGGAAAAATGGTCTTGATGCTCCTGCATCAAATCTACACAACATAAAAGAGATTCATTAAGAAATATGTTTTCATAGTTGATGACTATACAATTTTAAAAGTTAAAGTTATGAACTCTTACCTCTTTTTGAGCCTTCACATTTGTCCCTTTTTGATTTAAGAGAAGCACATGTACTGCAAACCCCCATCCTTGTCTTCTTAGGAATACAGACATTGTTGAATTCTTTCTTCCATACCTTCACAAAATATTGATATGTAATAAACTGGCCATGTCCCTCAGCACCTTCTGCATATTCTTTGTATAAGTTGTAGATTTTTCGTCTTGAAAAATTATCTGGAATATGTATTGTCTCTTTGTTTGGCATACACTCTCCATGCTTTGAAAAGAAATCTTTCATCCATGACATTGCAGTATTTGATAATGGACCAAACTGTCTTTTATGACGTACTTCTGAATAAAATGTGGGATCCTTTTCCAAATTTTCTTGAATTATCGAGAGACAAAAATTCCCAATCGAATGAAACATTTTGAAACCTTTTCTACAAATAAAAAAAGTCCCAATATGTTAATCATAACCTGACAATGTAGATTGCATGCACCCAACTAAATATGAATTTTGCATGCTTTTATTCATTGACAAATATCTCTTCCTGCTTTCTAATTCAAATTTGAAATCCATATGTTTCAAGCAATCTTTTTGGCAACATTCACTTGAAATGAGAGCACTGATAGAACTTCTTCTCGTCAGATATTCTGCTCTAACCCTTGTATAACTAGAACAACTTTCATTGATATGAAAAGGTCTGCTCCTACTCCTTGATACAATATTTCTTGTCAACATCTCCATCATTTGATCATCATTTGTATAAGGCTTTTCATCATCATTAAGAGGAATGTTATCCACACTATGATCAGCTCTGCTTTTCAAATATTGACTTGGAGGATATTCTTCATCTTCCGCTTCTTCAGTGCTACTATCGTACTCCTTAGAATTTGGGCTGAATGGAAAATCTGACTCGATGTTTAATGGATATTCTTCCTCATATGCATTGCCAGTGCTACTCTCATAGTCCATAGAATTAGGACTACGTTGAAAATGTGATTGTTTACTTATTGAAGATGCTACATCCCGTCCTTTGTCATTGCTACCTTTATACTCATTAGAATTAGGACTAAGTGCATCATCCTGTCCTTCATCACTGCTGCTCTCATAGTCCTTAGAATTAGGACTAAGAGGACACAGTGACACTCCATTCTTTTGAAATTCATCATTACGCTCTTCATAACTATTGCTCTCATAGTCCGCAGAATTAGGACTAAGTGGACACTGTGGTACTCCAATCTTTCGAAATTCATCATCCCACTCTTCATCACTGCTACTCTCATAGTCCTTAGAATTTGGACTAACTCGACACCATGACACTCCATACTTTTGAAAATCAACATCATGCTTTTCATCACTACTGCTCTCATAGTCCTTAGAATTATGACTAAGTGGACACTTTGACACTCCATACTTTTGAAAATCAACATCATGCTTTTCATCACTACTGCTCTCATAGTCTTCAAAATTAGGACTAAGTGGACACCGTGACACTCCATTCTTTTGAAATTTGCCATCATGCACTTCAAAACTGCTGCTCTCATAGTCCTCAGAATTAGGACTAAGTGGACACTGTGACACTCCATTCTTTTGAACTTCACCATCATGCTATTCAAAACTACTGCTCTCATAGTCCTCATAATTAGGACTAAGTGGACACCATGACACTCCCTTCTTTTTAACTTGACCATTATGCTCTTCAAAACTGCTACTCTCATAGTCCTTGGAATTAGGACTAAGTGGACACCGTGACACTCCATTCTTTTGAACTTCACCATCATGCTCTTCAAAACTGCTGCTCTCATAGTCCTCAGAATTAGGACTAAGTGGACACCGTGACCCTCCATTCTTTTGAACTTCACCATCATGCTCTTCAAAACTGCTGCTCTCATAGTCCTCATAATTAGGACTAAGTGGACATTGTGGCACTCCGTTCTTTTGAACTTCACCATCATGCTCTTCATCACTGCGGCTTTCATAGTCCTTAGAAGTAGGACTAAGTGGAATCTGTGACTCTTTATTTATTTGAAATTCTCCATCCCCTCTTTCATCAGTGCTGCTCTCATAGTCCTTAGAATCAGGACTAAGTGGAAGAATTGACTTTCTATTCATAGTGGAAGAATTCCCGCTATATTCATCAATATGAATAGAGTTGTTACGCGATGAAGAAGTTGACGGTGTATAAACTGAAACTTCACTATCATAACAATCCATTCCTTTCAAATAGAAGATGTTGAATGATACAAATGGAGAGTCTCTTAAAGATATTATATAGCTTAAAGAATGAAATTTTCCCTCCAAAAAATTTCGCGAAAATATTTCCCTCCAAAAAGTCTGTTAAATTTATTTACCTTCTTTACTTTGTTCTACAATTTATTGAAAAATGTAAACTAAATTTTTTATGAATTCATAATTAAAATTGCACACTACAACTTCTACATTAATTATTATAATAGTTAAACCATATAATATTCGCTTTCCAATACTACAATATTCACTAATATTTTAAAACAAATTATCCCATATTAACCGTACAGTAAAACATCTCCGTAACTTCACTTATATATTAAAATTTCATTATCACTATTACTCACATCACATCCAGGTTTTCTGAAAATCGTTGAAAGACTCGTGAATTTTTGGAGCAGCTAAATCACTATCAACAACATATTCAACCAAGAATTCTCGCAATTAAAAGGTAAGTTAAATTTTTTTCCTTGAAAACTTTTATATTAAATTAGTTTAATGAAAAATATTTTTTATTTTAAATTAATAATTTTCCTGAGCCAAAATAACAATTACATCCACCGTGAGCATGGTGGGCCCGGTCAACCTCATTTTCTTAATACCCGTGGGTACGCCCCACCCCCCTCACCCGCTCGCTCGACCGGGCGCCCTCACCTGCCCGCTCGGCGCCTCCGGGTGCCCTACCAGTGCCCCCCCCCCCGCCCCCCTTCTCACTCGCCTGCCCCACCCATCCCCTCCCCTCACCCGCCTGCCCCACCAACCCCCCCCCCCTCTCACCCGCCTGCCCCACCCATCCCCTCCCCTCACCCGCCTGCCCCACCAACCCCCCCCCCCCCACTTACCCGCCCGCCTGACCCGGGCGCCCTCACCCACCCACCCCACCCCTCCGAGGGACCCACCCATGCCCCCCTCACCCGCCCACCTGCCCCGGGCGCCCTCACCTGCCACCCCTCCCGGCCGCCCCACCCCTCCGGGCACCCGACCTACCCCCCCCCCAACCCGCCCGCTCGGCTCGGGGGCCCTCACACGCCCACCCCACCCACCCCCCCTCACCTGCCCGCCCGGCCCAGGCGCCTTCACCCACCCTCGCCCACCCCACCCTTCGGGCGCCCTCACCCGCCCCCCCGGCCAGCGCCCTCACCTACCCGACTGCCTCACCCAAACCCCCCTCCGCCCGGGCGCCCACCCACCCACCCTCCGCCCTCGGCCCCACCCACCCTCCCTCGGCCCCACGAGCGGGGCTCGTGCAGGGGCCACCTGGGCTGCCCGCGCCCTCGCCCTGCCTGCCGTACAGTGGCGTGGGCAGCCCGGGTGGCGCCTGCAGGAGGCTGCCCCATGCAGGCGCCACCCGGGCCGCCCGCGCCCGCGCCCAGCAGGCACAGGGCGATTCCCGGAATCACCTTGCTTGCCAGGCGGGGGTGCGAGCGGCCCGGGTGGTGACTGCACGAGGGCGCCCTCGTGTAGGTGCCACCCGGGCTGCCCGCACCCCCACCTGGCAGGGGCGCGGGTGACCCGGGTGGCCCCTGCATGAGCCCCACTCATGGGGCCGAGGGCGAAGGGTGGGTGGGTGGGCGCCCGGTCGGAGGGGGTTCGGGTGAGGCGGGCGTGTTGGTGAGGGCGCCGGGCAGGGGGGCAGGTGAGTGCGCCCGAAGGGGTGGGGCGGGCAAGCGGGCGAGGGCGCCCGGAGGGGTGAGGGTGCAGGGAGGGTTGGGGCGGGTGGGTGAGGGGTAGAGGTAGGGAGGGCGAGGGGTGGGGCGGGTGGGTGAGGGGGAGAGGCAGGTGTTACACAACGATTTGTCACCGTTTGTCACCATCCCTGTTGCCCCTCACCCCGCACACTGGAGGACTCATTCCGGGACCTGTGAGAAGTGACATGACCTGAAACCACTTGCATTATATTCCTCTAAGTATGAGCTTCATATGCCCTAAAGATATCTCCTGCAAAATACCCATGAAAACAACTCTTTTTGCATTAGCGCGGGTTCACAGTTCACTGCCCGCGCCAATGAGGGAAATCCTCTAAAAAGGGCGCGCCATTGGCGCTCTGGCTCAGAGTCGCACTCGCGCCAACCGAATTGAGTAAAGTTTTTAACCAACAAGCTCCCGAAGGTTCTCTTCAACCCATTCACCAACTGAATCTATGTTGAGCTAGGATGGTTTGGCTTCAAATCTCCATAGAAGGGAAAGTGGTTTGCCACCTTTCATGGAATTTTCCAAGTGATAAAGCCAATCCCATGAATAATGTGGTTGATCCTATCTCTTTCTTCTCTATCTATAAAAGCTTGCCTCTATGCCTTGAGCAAGCTAGTCACAATATGTTGGAAATAATACTGAGAGGGGGGGGGTGAATCAGTATTATCAGATCAATCAAACTTTTCAATTTCATACTCAGAAACATATACGCTACTTCAATTAAGTGAACCCGCGTGTACACGCTACTGTGTCTAATGAAACTCGCGTATATCCAGAGATCTTATAATTCAGTTAGCTTAATCTTCAGTAAATGCATCAGATCATTATTAAGCATATTAACAGTAAACAGGTGCAGAATAACAGAACAGAACATTACACAAGAGCAACACACATGAACACAAAGATATAAGGTGGAAACCCAATGTGGGTGAAAACCACCTGCTGCAAGTCATCTCAATCTTCTTCTTAATAAGAAAATCCTTTTACAATATTTGTACTGGTGCAGTCTTATACCAGTACGGGAGCTACAACCCCCTTTGCTCTTGTACTAGCCGATCCATTTACTAGTACGCAGGCTGCTACCTGCTACAATGCTCCAAAGATCTCCTTTAGCTTTTGTACTAGCTTAGATACTAGTACATAGGTGCTTGCCTACAATCTTCTCACCTCCAGGTACCACGTTTCATCAATTTTCAGACTGGATACACTGAAGCACAACACATAATTTGTAAGGCCACTTTTCATCCAATTTTCATACTGGACCCATAACTATCATTGAAGCTCAAAACAATCATCAAACTCTGAATCACTGAAACCCTGTTAACAACAGTCACCAGAACACAGAGCAGACACCGAACTCTGTAATAACCATCAGATCCATCTCCAACTTCAAATATTAAGATTTACAATGTATACGCTACTTCGATGAATCAAACCCGCGTGTATACGCGCTTTTATCAAAGCCAACCCGCGTACAGATCTAAAAATAATTTCTCATAACTTGCAGCTGTACCAGACATCAGTCATACTCATAACACTTATAGAACAATACATGCGTCAGTATGTAGATCTAGAATAAGCATCATAAAGATAGTTCATTTCAAACCATTTGATCCCGATCTCTCCTTAGATCTTGCTCTCCATCAACCGATGAGATCTCTCCTTAGCTCAGATCAAGCAATGCATCATCAACCCATAACCAGCATACTGGATCTAATGCTTCATCAGATATTCAAGACATTTCAGATGCACTTGCCTAATGATTTCCTTCTCCTTATATAGCCTTAGGCCTTGTTCAATACCAAGAGCCAAAACCATAGTAACACAATACCATCAACTTCAAAACTAGGGATCGACACGCCCGTCGAGACGTAATGGTCCGAAACCATAGGCACAACTTCCAAGGACTAACCACCATGGACCAAAGGTACTTTTCAACATACACGCTCTTTTGCTGAAGCCAACCTGCGTGTACACGCGACTTGGGCTTAACGAAGCTGCGTGTATGAGCTTTCTCTTCTTCTTATAGTCTGATCATCAATTCCTTGCTGCTGACCTTCTGTACTATGATTTGTCATCAGTGAGGTTTGCCATCAAGGACAACACTTATCTCATAATGCCAACAATCTCCCCCTTTGGACTTGATGGCAAAGCTAACTTGTCACACTTAGAACTATCATCTGATTCCTTTGAGCTGTCCTCCATCAGTCACATCTGATATTTCTTCTGAAGATTCACCGAGTTATACATAAGTGAGATATTCTTCTATGAGAGGGTTGCCATCAAGTACAACACATGCATCATAATGCCAACACAATAGTCATAGTTACAATAGTTCTAGTCAGTAATTCCAGTATAGTGATAGAGAGTTTGAAGCTGCAAGAGCCTTCTTTGCACCCATAAGGCCAAATCTAAGTAAGGAGATTCTTGTCACCCAAAGAGAGAGAGGCTTGTTCCTCATCCCAACAAGATTTGCAAGACTTGTGTAGCTGACTACCCAGCCAAAGGAGGATTTGACGTCAGAACTATGGTTGTATTCTTCTTTGTTGTTTATCAATAATAGATGACTATCATTATGGTTCCACTCTCATTGTCCTATGATTGATGTTGAGTTATATCTTTTCTGACTGATATATAATTGCATCTATTGGATTTTATGCTTGTATTTGTGTTGTTCTTTGCATGTGCAGGTGTCCAATCACGGAGATCGTGGGGATCGTGATCGGCCGAAGCAAAGGAACGAGAGTGACATCTCTTCTACTAATGTTAGCGTTGGAATCCAAGTAGGTTCCCATCATCCACCTTTAATTTGCAATTAGGAACTTGTGTGATAGCATTTTTTGATTTTTGCTAGACCCGGTCTGGGCTAGTAGGGATCGTCTCTGTCCGCAGAGGGGATTTACCTCCACAACAGCAGGGTTGGGGAGGGGGAGGGCACCGGGTGGGATGGGGTGGGGTGGGGTGGGCGGGTGAGGGGGAGAGGCAGGGTTGGGGAGGGGGAGGGCGCGGGGTGGGGTGAGGTGGGGCGGGCGGGCGGGGTGGGGCGGGCGCTGGGCGCCCAGGCCGGGCGGGCGTGGTGGGGTGGGCGCCGGGTGGGTGGGCGGGTGTTGGGGTGGGGGGGGGGGGAGTAGGGAGGGTTGGGGCGGGCGGGTGAGGGTGCCCGGGCCGGGGAGGGTTGTGGGGGTTGGGCTGGGGCGCCCGGGCGGTGGGGCGGGTGAGGGCACTCGGGCTGCCGGGGTGGGGGGTAGGGACGCTTGGGGGGGTGAGTGGGTGAGGGCGCCCGTGCCATGTGGGGGGGGGGTTGGGTGAGGGCGCCCGAGCAAAATGTTTTATTCGTGATTTACTTTTTTTACACTGGAATGTTAATGCATGTCCTTTTGGAATATGAGGGGCGGTGGGAGGGGCGATTGTTGATTAAAATTTATGATATATTTTCGTTGTTAATTTAAGTTAATATGTTTTTATTATTTACTGATTTATGTGTTTCTATTTTTCAGGAAAATGGAATCAAAGAGAATTTCAGTGAATCTTTCTGGACCAAGGACTCATAAAGGTGCATTTAAAAGAAACATTGGTGAATGAACTCCACCTGAGCTCATGACTACAAATCTTTCAAGTGCCTCAAGTGATAAGAAGATGATTTCAGACTGGAAGAATTCGAAAGAGGTGAAATTTCCATCAAGAATGTGCTATGTGAAAGAAAGAGAAAGCACAAATGTGAATATATATCTATATATCGATATACCGAATGATAATGGAATTTTTGAGGTGATGGGATGAGTTGTAGATATGTGTTCGATACCGGACATTGAAGTTGTTTACGTACTTACAAAAGCTCCCAAGTCACATGAAAGGGTTAAATACCAACTATCATATTCATTGTATGACACGAGAGAGGTATTTACAAACTTGTGTAGTCAAATCGTAAATGAGATGACACAAAACATCGTAAGTATTGTTATTTATATTTGTATTTTGCGTTTTTGAAAGTGTCTCACTATATTTTTTAACTTTGTTTTTTATTGACATATGATATTTTGTTTGGCAGAATTTCGTTGAAAGTTGTTCAATTAGGTTGGGAGGCATTCATTTCATTGAGAATGATATCATGAAAGTTGTCAGCAGTTTTTACTCAGTGTCAGAAGAAGATATGGAAAATAGGCAAAATGAAGTAATTGATAATGCTACAAAACTACATCCAAAGAATCAGAAAAGAAATGACTCTGGTGGATAAATCTAGTAAGGGTAAACATGTTACTTTTGAGAACGATGAAGTTGAAATTGACAATGAAACATATGTTGTCATTACTGAAGATGACATTGGAACTGAGAAGAGCCATAAAAATCCAAAAGTAACAATGCCCAAGAATAACTCTGTTGGGAATGTTATGACCAAGAAAAGTAAAGTTGATGATTTTGAAGCAATCATTACCAGCAGTCAAGAACCTAGTGAAACTTCAAAAGAAAGCAGTGAAATCATTACACCAGGAGCTGATTTAGAAGATGGCATTATCAAAACAAAAAAAAATTCCATTCAAGAGAATTTGAAAAAGAGAAACTTAATTAATGGTGGTCGCACATTTCAGCTTAATGTCAGGCAAACCTATAAAGCAAGTGAAGGACAATGTCAATATCAAGTTAGAAAGCCACATCATCTGCATGTTCACAACTTGAAGACATTGATGAGGTACAATCCATATGCTCATGTGGTTAGTTATATGCTTCTTGTTGATCCACTTCAAGTTCCCAACAAAGAAGCATTTGATAAGTCAAAATGTTTTGAATACAATTATTATGTGCTTGGAGGGAACCATTCTGTAGAAGCTCAAAGACAATTGATGGAGGAATATCCTAATAACCCACGTTTTGAAACAATGAAATGTATCATTTACGCTGGTTTATCTGATACAGAAGCAAAGTTAGTGGCATGGGATCATAATTCAGATAATAAATATAGGATGTCTATGACTTTCATCCAAAGGGTTAGATTTATTCATAGTGAATTTGAAGAAAAATGTGGTGGGGATAGGACAAAAGTTACTGCAAATTTCCGAAAGGATGTTGTATGGAAATAGGATATCAAATTGAAGAGAAAACCAATTCAAAAGGTGGAAAAGGCAGCAAACATAGTGATTTATTCAGAGGTGTTGATAACATTTTCCAATTGGCATTTAGAGCTGGAGATGTTTGGAGGTTGATTGATGAGATTTTTAGCATGTGGGAAGACATTGCCATTAAAAACCACATGGTCAAAAAGTCTAAGCCATTCATATGTGGCAACAGTAAATTAGCTCCTGAAATGAAGCATCTTCCATACGATATGACTATTACACCTTGGAGGGCGACGCGAGTGAAAGATGAAAAAATTGTCAAAACAATATTATCTCGTGTGAGGTCAGGGGAATTATCATTGGAGGAAATGTCTGAAGAATTTCAAAAGTAAGTTTGTTGAAATATTTTTATTTATTTCTAGATTATAATTATATTTTAAATAAAACATGTTGTTCTTGGTAGCATTTGTTATACATATCATTATATTAACTTTTTGTTACTTTATCTATGCAGTCATAAAGTTTACATGAAAATTCAAGAACAAATGGTTAGATTGTTGAATGAAGATAGTTGGGATGATGTCGTACGCAACTATCCAGATTCAAGTTCTGCATCAACATTAAAAGCTTTTTATCTTACATTTAAAAAGGTATATTGATTTATACATTCATTTTTATTCACCTGTGTACTATTTTTAATTTATAATTTACACATATATTTGTTTATTTTATAAAAGATGAGGAAGGATGATAATGGAGTGCCAGATAGTTTCAAAACCTTTATTGAAAAAATAAAGATCGAAAGACTGAGGAAGCAACGTATTAAGGATATTCAACTTGATCCAACTCTTAATCATTTCATTTGGAATGGGCTAGACACTATTCAATATCAAGTAATACAAGGCGACTGTGAAGACATTGCTAAACTCATACCTAAAATGGATTATGCCCTAGTCATTGCAGATATTCCCCATGGTTTCAATATTCCAAACATTGACTATGATAGTGACCCTTATACTTATCAAGCTTTTAGTAAAGTGGTTGCGGGATTTGTAGAAGTCACGTCATCACCATTATGGAGATTTGTGACATTTCATTCAGACACACAATTGGCAATGATATTGTCAAGCTTCAAGGGGAAAATAAATTCAAGGATGCAGCTTACATGGTAAGACGTTTAAAATGTATATTTGATTAATGTTGAAAAATTTATTTATGTACAAGTTAATTGAACTTTTACTATTTCATGTTACAGGGAAAAGTCAAATCTTCTTCACAATGAAGATCAACAATTTATAAATGATCGTGAGTTCATTCATATTGATAGTTGGGCAAAAGATGATAGCCATATGTCTATGATTTTTAATCAGGTAGACAGAAAGAGTCATAGCCAAATACTGACTTATGATGCTGTTGTGAGAAAACTAACATATGAAGACAAAGAAGCAAAAAGAGAGATAGTTAACATTTATCAAAAACCACAATTATTGATTAACTATATTATAGACATTTGTTCAAATGAAGGAGATTGGGTTTTGGATTTATTTTCTGGCTCAAGTAAGTTTTATTATATGGAATTGAATTTCAATATGTTATTTTTTTAATTAATATGTCATTGTATTAATTTAGTTCATTATTTCTTTTGTGCTTGATAATTAGGTAAAACACTAGCATGTTGCCTTCAAAAAGGAAGAAATTGCATTGCAATTGAAAAAAGATCCAGTACAGTGCAATTTCATTCAGCAAAGAATTAATGCTCTTCAATTTCTTCCAGATGCAATGCAAGAAATTGGGTTGAAGAAAGGGGACTTTAGTGAATCACGTGTGGCAAAAAAGGCAAAGGAACCCCAACCACCATTACATGGAATGTTTGGAAAAACATACATTGGGAGTTTCGCAGACATCAAAGACCCATTAGAAGAGGAAAATGAGAAAAATGAAACAGAAAATATTGTGGAAGAAGACAATGATGAAACTCTAGAGGACGAAGAGTTTGGATTACGTGACATGGTTGATTAAATTTAAGTTATGCTTGTAAATCAAGCTTTGCAATGTTTTGACTTTGACATAATATGAGAAGAATAAACACTCAATTAGGGTTGTTATACGTTCAATATTGGTAATATGTGATTTTTGCATTGATTTTTAAGTTAATCATTATTTTTTGAAAAAAAAATGATTTTTATTATTTTTTTTTACATGAAATTCATAGAAAAAGCTATTATTTAACCATTTTTAGTTAAAATTATCATATAAAAATTGTGATTTTGACATGTCAATTCTAGCAAAAAATTATCAAAATGTGTAGTTTTTTTAGTTATATTTATGTTAAAAACGGTTATTTTTATGTCCATTGTTAAAAAATGTTGTTTTTTAGAAACAATTATTTCATGTGGATTGAAAATTAATTAAGGATGTATAAATATGTAGAATATCAAAAAGTCTAAATATCGACCTTCTAATTTAAAAATGCAAAACAATAAAAACTTCACGAAAAAAAATTCAAAATTAAAATAAAAAACAAGAAAATGTGAAGAAAATGACCACTTCAAAAATTATCAAATTTACTAAATAATTATTTACATTTTATACATTAAAAAATTTAAAGCCAAAAAATAGGGCTTTTAAAAAAGGAGTGTGATACAGAATGCTCACTTTTTTAAATCAACATGAAAATCACTACCATTCTAAAACGTGATGTACATAAAAAAAATTAAAAGTGCCAAAAACTATGCTCTAAAAAAAACATGTGTGTTCTGCATCACCCCTTTTCAAAATCAGGTCACTTTTTTGCTATCTCTACGAAACGGGTAACAATTTCAGTTCCCGTTTCAAAGTTTACATTGTTATTAGTGAGTAGGGCAGAAATTGGGAATATGCTTGATGAATTCAAAACAGATATTCTAGGGAGCCTTAGTGAGCAAATAGACACCCTTAAGTTGCAAAACAAGCAGAAAACTGAGGCTAATGCTTTAGTTATTTTTTGTCCCCAAAAAAAAAAGAAAAACGCTTTAAGAGAATGCCCTTTAGATGCAAAAATCACAGAGACTATTGTGATTTGTTCAGAAAACCATGAGACCAAGGGTTGTCCTTGAATTCAAGGTCTTAAGGCTATTTTTCAAGAAGAAACAATTCCAAATTTAGCAGAATCTCTTTGCTTTGTCTCTAGAAGACCTTGGCAGGGACCACAAAATTAGGGATTTAACAACCAAATGTATCTTTAGCCCCCACCAAATTGGAATTCTTGGTAGCAACCTTGGCCTCAACCTCAACCTCAATCTCATTCTCAACCTTGGGTTCAAGGAATACAAAATCCTTATGGAATATTTTCTCAATATTATCAATATCCTCCATCATATCAGAATTATGCTCCTCCATAAATTCCACAACAAAATCAGCAGCCACAACTTCAAAATCAAAACCCTCAGCTTTCACTACCATTTCCACAACAAAACCAAAATCCTCAACTCTTACTACCATTTTAGTAGAGACCAAATTAGCTACCTGCCCAACCACTACCAAACCCCAACAATAAAAATCCTTAGAATACTTACATGGTGGAAGGACAACAATTTTCAACTTATATGATCACTCCTCTAGATCTCAATGATGTTCAACTAAGATCTGGTAGGATATTAGAAAAGGAAGTGCCTTCTGTGGTTATTCAGGAACAAGACAATTCTGAGGAAGATTCTCTACAGTCCAATAGAAGTTTTGAAGGAACGTCTCTTCAAAACCAAAATACTGAAAAAGAAAAACAGAAAGAACCAATGAACTCAACTCCTATCATTGAGAAACTTGTATCTACTTCTGCACCTCCTTTTCCTAAAAGATTACAAGTTGATAGAGGAGTAGAAAAGCAGATTACGTTGCCTACTTATGATTTTATAGATGAATTGAAAAATGTCTGTATCAAAATCCCTATGTTACAAGCCATTAAGGAGATTCCAATCCTAGCTAAAACAATAAAGGAGTTGAGCATAAAAAAACCAGGAAGAAAAGAAAAGGAAACAAAAAGAATTCACCTGGTAGGAAAAATAGCAGATATAATGATGGGAAAAATTGCCATACAAAAATATGTAGATCCAGGAAGTCCAATTGTGAAAACACATATCAATGGAGTTGAAATTCCAAATACATTGATTGATTTAGTAGCAGCTATAAACATCGTAAGCAAACAAACCATGGAACAGCTCAAGCTTCCTAATCTTCTTTACACACCTACATTACTACAATTAGTAGATAGATCTGTAATCAAACCAGATGGTGTGTTAGAATATATTTCAGTATCCTTAGATTCTTGGGAATACCCTGTTGATTTTATGATTTTAACCCCCAAGAACAATCTAGGAGGACATCCACTTATATTAGGAAGACCTTGGCTAGCCACAGTTGATGCTTTCATTAGCTTTTGATCCAAAATGGATTTTGGATAGACTCCTAAGTCTAAGTGTTCCTCACTGAGGAAAATAAAAGTCTAAGGAAGTTCATGGAACTAGTCCCATGGCAGAGATTGTCTCGTTTTGAATCTACTGCAACTTTAATGGGAAAAAATGGACTTAGGATGCAGAAGTTATCATAAAATGAAGCTGCCCTTTATCCTTTGAAAAAAGGGACAAAATCCTCTAAAAATGGGTCCTAAAAACACTCTAAGTCTTCTAAAGACCAAAACTATCACAAAAGGAGAACCTTCAAAAAAGGCAGAAAACACTATCAGGACCCAAAAATATGAAGAAATAGTGGAAAACAGGCTTATCGGCAGTCAAAGGAGCAATGCACAAGAGCCGTCAGATCTGGCCGATCAACGGTCCAGATCTGATCGGCATATCACAATCGGCAGTGACAGGCGGAGGATATTGGAGGCAGACATGCGATAGGACTGGGCCGATGCGATATTGCGATCACCAATATTGGCGGATCGCAATCGGTGTTGGCATAGGCCATACCATATGGAAAGACCTCGGGCTTATGCGATATGCGATTGTGACAAGTCGCATCATAATATCGTTTTGGAGAATTACAAAGGAGCGAGGCCATTGCATATATATGCGATGTGATAGCTGGACCCAATGGGGCTATAGACAATATTTGATATATTTTGAGATTTGTCAAACAACAATTTTCTATGTATTTTCGCATATTTCGTTTATTAAACGAAATATGAAGGGAAGCGCCAATGCGATGAAATCGGACCTGAAAGGGTTTAGGAATGCAAATATATAATATTTCAAGTCCATTTAAAGCCATTTTACGGGATTTTAATGTCCGCCCAAGCCCATACACTGCCTGCCACGTGTATGTTTTAATGTCCGACCGAGCCCATACGGTGGCTGCCACGTGTCTAGTGTCAAGTGATAAAAAGGTGCCTTTTTAACTCCTAATTACCTTCACATTAATTGTCAACCTAGGGACGACTTTTTATTCCAAGAGTGTACTCAGTTTGAGGCAGCTATTTACTCAAGAGTAATGTTATGAAAGATGTCGTACAGTGCTCAAAATACAAGAGTAAATGAATGCTTGAAATAAAATCTAATTAAAACAACAAGAAACTCAAATGCTTTGTAATTAAATCATTCACTTCAGCAAACATCAATCGAGGATACAGTAGCAATAACTCATTCCTCTAGAGATTGATACAATTGAAAAGGCACTCAAAAGAAAGATCATCAAACTGGGAACTAGACAGCATATGTCAATGTTCACTACAGTCTTAGACCTTCTGCACACCAAAGCAAAGATAATGCGAATAACAAGAAATGGAACAGCTGCTAGGAAATGTAACAGCAACTAGGTTTAATAAGCAACCACACCTTAGTCTACAAGAATAAATGCAACAATCGTGTTCTACGGAAATCAGATAGCAATCTTTACTCTAAGAATAAATCGGACAGCACACAGAAATAGAATGGCAACTAATTAATGATAGAATATGGAACAACGCTTGAAAGCCAAATACAAATACACAATAACTTAACACACGGCACACCTTAATAGCAATTTGATCTTGGTAATCCAATTATCAGTCTTAGTTATAAAGAATATGACTGTATTTTGTAATGGAACAACAATGTCAATAGATTCAACAATCACAAGGAAATATAATCCCTAAGATGAATTCAATAATACCAATTAATAAGTGTTACAACACGAATACACTGTAATTGAACAACAATACATTCTATAAGGATCAACAACGTTATATCAATGATTAAAAGAACAACGATGCGTTACCAAGTCAAGATGAATCAATACGACATTCCTGTCATAGAGAACAATATTACTCAATTGAACATAAATCAGATATAACAGAACCGTGATGTAAAATAATAGAACATACCAGATTACTGAATAAAGATGATAAGCAAAACCACGCATAAACCAAAAAGATAATATACAGCAACAGTACAATCCACCAGAGGTTGGGCCCTTAGCCGCCAGCGGATGCTGCTGGGCTACTTCAGATGAGAGGAATGAACAACAACTCCCAAATCATATATTAATCATCAAATTGTGAAATCATTACAACAGCAAAAGCTTGAGAATTACAACATGCAACAATCCCTTCTTCCTCCTATCCTATCATGAATAATCCATCATCATTCTTGAATTTCTAATTCTGAATCCTTAATTCTCCATCTTCATTTTTCCATCATTTTTCCATCTCCATCTCTGATCTCTGTTTTCATTTAAATAGAGAGAGATCAGAGAGAAGTTACAATAGAGATAATTACAACATGATTTCTATTACAAAATTGGATTGTTTCCAACCAATTGATCAACAAGAAAATATATTGCCATCTATCTTTCAACAAGAGCAAGGCGAATTTGGCTTTGCAGCTGAGATTTGGGGAAACAGCCACACAGCAAATCTAAGAAAATTGTGCTCAAAGAACCCTGCGTTTCTCTCAACACAAGTCAAATTTTGGCAAACTGTTATTCTCTAAAGTTAATTGGGTCCTTTCTGGACAAAACCCATGTTCCAGATTTTCCAGGTTCTGGTTCATTTGCTCAGAATCTCAACCTCAAAACTGTCACTTCTTATTCCAGCGAATTTCTGAATTGGCACTTTTAATGATCAAACTTTCAATCTGAAAATTATCTTATAGGCTAAAAATGGTGAATAATGTTATAACTGATTTATTAAAACTATCATTGATAAAATCATGCATAATCCTCAATTTATTAGAAATAAAGGAGAATAAATAATATTCATTCATAAGAGCATAAATCATTATAAAATAGATTTAAATAATAAATTATAATAAATGACATGGTAAAGAAGAGTAAAAATGGATGAAATAAGTGTTTAAAAAGTGATAATAATAATGGCATATTAACGGCCCAATATACCCCCACACTCAATATGTTGCATGTCCTCATGCAACAAAAACTGAATATATTGCATGTCTTCATGCAATCCAAAGACAAAACCCATGTGTTAACCAAGCAATAAAAAATTTATTCATCATAGCTCATGAAATGGATAGAACAAATGAATTCTTCCTTAATTAATGAATATTCAATTTTAGCAATCTTAATGAAGGCATAACAATGAAGTTGCAGCAAAATATGATATAAGTGACAACAACCTTCATTAACCATTTTCTCAAAAATACAAACCATATTTTGTTGAAATTTGGCAAGTAAATTTGTAATATATGAATGCCTATATGATCCAAAAATTAGATCGTTTTAATGCACGGATTATGAGACATAAATAAAATGGTTGTAGGTGAGAGTGCATGATTTCTGAAATTTTATGAACCAATTTATCTTGAAATTATCTGGATATGTGTATTTTAATAATACGTCTATGTTATCCAGAAATCATAAGAATTGAGTTCGTAATTTTAAAAATATGTGGAAATCAATTTTTGCACTGTGTAAAAATGAAATTGTATACCTTAAATGAGAAAGAAAATAGAAAACATCCATCATGCATAGCAACTCCTCCCCCTCTCTGAAGAATTAGCATGCCCTCGTGCGATGCTAGAAAACAAATTGAGGTGGTTGCTACCATCTATTGAATTTTATTCTTGGTGTAAAACAACATGGAATAAGGGAGGCGTTGAGAAGGAATAAGAATAGCAATGGATGATAAAAATATGAATAACATGGTTATAAGAAAGAAATGAATGAAAGAAACACTCCCCCAAACAGAAAGATAATATGTTGCTGGAAAAAAGCGAAGTGGTAAAGATGTAGAATGAAGGATGATAAATAATGCTCAAAATGGATTTTCATTATATTCTCCTAAATTTGTAATAAATCAGAAAATTATGTGATTTTACCTCAAGTTTTACCTCCAAAAAGAAAAATGTGGAATGACATATATGGATTGGCAATTGTTGAAGCTGATGTAGGCAGAGTTGATGCTAAAAGTGATGCAAAAGGTTGAATCTAGGCAAGCACATCATGTCTGATCAATTGTTTATGTTCAATTGCTCGAGCCTCTTCTGTTAGTTGCAATAGCGTGAGTATGCTGTGAATAAAGTTCTGCCCATACTTGTTGTTCTCCTGCAAACAAATCACTATGTTGCATACAATGTTCTTGAATCCATAGTGTTAGTTTTGAATAGCAACAGGTTAAGATGCATGCAAAAAATTCAATCAGAAAAAATTATGTATACATGAAATACTGATATGTTGTCTAATCAACAAGTTATGGCAGAGTGCAGTAATCATATCGCATGCTATCCCATAATGCATACATTCCCCCTCCAATTGGAAAAGGGATTTCATGACCATAAAGCCTATGGAAGGTGTTATGCTGACGACAAGGCAAGAGAAGGAACAATACAACAGTAAATGAAGCATAGTACACATATCAATGATAGGACGACGAGAGTTATGGTTATAATGAGAGCAGAGTGTGTAAAGATAGTTATGAATAAGAGATAAGACGCTTAATAAGTTATGAAAAAGAGAAAAATGACAGCAATATGCCAAAAATATGCTTTACTGACGATATTCTAGCTGAAAATGATGCGATTGATTTAAAAACAATTTCTCATGCATAAAGGTTCAAAATAGGGAAAAAAATTAAGGAAATAACTTCTCTGATAAAAAGAAAAAATAAGAAAATGGTTTTATAGTAATAATTGACGATAAGATATAACTTCAATACCATAAGCAGAGCCTCTGCTGCCAATAGGCATCCATAGCCTCGACAGGGTTTATTTTTAACCTGTATGAGCCAGGATCCTCAATTTATAAATGGAGAGTTCCAGTGATGTTCTACAGAAGAGATTAGTGTGCTGGCGTGGTAACCAGATAACCACACTGCCATTCACTGGGATGTAGCAAAAGTGATCCGGCCGGCTCGTGATGAGACCTCTTGTTCCAAGGATAATTTGGCTATCCAATGGATCATAACCCTGGTGTGGTAGCCATAATGGGAATGTCACTCTGTTACAGCTTTATGAACATGGTACGCTGGCTCGTAGGGATGGTGGAAGAAGTTGAACATGTCAATAGAAAAAAATACCCATAATTTCATTTATTACAGACAGAGAAGATTATAACCAGGAATGGTGGAACCAGCATGGTATTAAAATGATCAATCAGTATCATGTATAACAGAAAACAATACAGTAAAGTGGTATATAAATAATTGTGTCCCTTTTGAAAATATTCTATCATCAAGGATCTGTCCCGTTAAAGATCATAACGTGAATGATATTAACTCGCTTCAAAAGAATCGATAATTCTTGTCCTCATAAAAGTAGTGTACCTCATGCCATGAAGGGGAATCAGTAAAATGTGGTTGAGATGAACAAGGAATAATCCCACAAGAGGAAGGAAAGGGTTGCTCTCAAAAATACTCCCAAAGTGTTGCTTTTTTTAAGGAAAAGCAAAAACACTCAAAAAGTGGTGTTCCGTGTAGGGAATAACAAAGGAAATGCACTCCAAAAAGAAAAAATACACACGAAAAAAGTGTTGTTTCCTGTAGGGAACAACAAAAAATGCATGTGAAAAAGTGTTGTTCCTTAAGAGGAACAAAAAAATGCGAAAATGTTGTTCTTTTGAAAAGGAACAGCAAAAATGTGAAAGTGTTGTTCCTTCGGAAAGGAACAACAAAACGTGAAAGTGTAGAAGTGTTGTTCCATTCGGAAAGGAACATTGAAACGTGAAAGTTCAGAAGTGCTGTTCCATTCGGAAAGGAACAACAAAAAGTGAAAGTGCAAAAGTGTTGTTCCATTCGGAAAGGAACAACAAAAAGTGAAAGTGCAAAAGTGTTGTTCCATTCAGAAAGGAACAGCAAAAAGTGAAAGTGTAGAAGTGTTGTTCCATTCGGAAAGGAACAACAAAATGAACCGTGGAAAAGGAACAACAAAATGAACCGTGAAAAAGGAACAGCAAAGTGAACAGTGGGAAAAGAACAGTTGACACAAAATGTGCTGTTCTTTTGAAAAAGGAACAGCAAAATGAAGATGCCGTCCCTTTGGAAAAGGAACAACAGAAACAACAAAAGTGCACACAAATGCTGTCCCTTCAGAAAAGGAACAGCAAAATGCACAAGCATAAAATGCAAGCACGCAAAGAATGAATTCGTTGTTCATTGTATTGATGTTGAGGATGAATTACAATTTGAATGAAGCAACACCTAAAACACAAAATACAAGAGAAATCAGAAAAGAAACAACATTTTATTTAAAAATAGTAATAAATTAAGTTACAACAGCTATGATGTTATGTCAAAAAAAATGATCTCTGCGAAAAATGTTTTGGCAGCAAAGACATGACATGAATCTTCAAATGGAAATCAATTCTTCATTTCTTCTATTATGAATCTGTTGGGTAATGAGTTGGATAAAATTCCATTGTTTCATTAAAATTTCTTTCAAGAATCACTTGTCCATAAATTGACCTTGTTTTTCTCCTAGGACCTGCAAAAAATAAGTATCTACCTGCAATAAAACATTAAATCATGGAGAAAGAGAGGTGCGCGGGCTCCCCTAATCCAAGAATTATGCAAAAAACTAACAAGTAGTTACTCTGTAGAACAAAGCCACGGAGAAAATAACAAAGTAAGATTTATTTGTCATTTGCGGGAGAGCAGTGGCCAATCATGCTAACCTGCAGTGTTTTAGTCACAACTTCTTTTTTTTTCGTCGAAATTGAGTGATTCTGAAGCCAGATGAGAGCTAATTCAAAGTTTTATCTCCAATAGAAACAGGTTTTAAAAATTCAATGATATGATATGTCAATTTTAGTTAGAACAACCTGCATAACAGAGTCATTTTCGATTACCCAGCTTAGACCAACAGTTGATATTTCAAGCATAAATTTTTCGTTTGATGTCGGATTCAAATGATTCAAATTGGAAATGAAAGTAGATTCATTTATTTATCTCCAATAGAAACAAGTTTTGAAGAAAAGAATAATTGATAGGTCAAATATTGTAAGGAACAGCCGGAAAGACAGAGTTTTAAGAGTGTTGATTTATGATAGACAGTCAGTATTTTGGTCATAACTTTCTTATACGATATTGAAAATGAGTGATTCCAATTGAATTGTAAACTAGATTCATAGGGGAATCTACCATAGAAACAGGTTTTAAAAATTCATTAATTTAGGCCTCCAAAAACCAACTGTCCCAACTCTGTTCCTGAGCTGCCCGCTAGACACCCTATTAATGTTTTGGTTCTATGTTTTTCGTTTCAAATCCAAATTGAGTGATTCAAATTGGGTTGGAAATTAGACATCAAGGGCTACTTAGGATAAAAATAGGTTTTAAAAATATTGCATTTTGGTCCTTCAAAACATGACTGTCCCTACTGTTTTTCCAGAAAGTTCATCAAGCCCGCAAGCCAAAAAAATGATATTCAAGCATTTTTTCAAATAGGTGATAAAAATGAAAATGAGTATTTGTAGAACTTATTATTTCCATTATGATTCATCTACATACATAAATGATTTAAATTTTTTTTTATCACCAATGTTGATTTAAATAGCGTGTTGCAACAAAAAACTAGTTTTACATAAATAAAAAAAAAACAAAATGCATTTATTTATTCCCTTATTTATTTTATTTTCTACACTAACCTATTTTGATTTAAAAAATGAATATGACTACGTATATGAGTACTTCCAGTGGAACCATTTTAGAAATAAGGCTTCATGTATGCACATACCCAAATTTAAAAAATGCATATTAATGAACATTAGGGTATGAGAAGCCAACTTCCATTGAAAAAATGGTATAAAAAATTGTTGAAGAATAGAGTGATGTTGCAAACAAATGATGGAGTGAAACCAATCTTCAAGGTATCCGTTACTTTCTTGATTTCCCGTAGCCATCACATCATGAAGTTCTTGAGCTTTTAAAATGACTTGTTGATGCATACTAAAAGTGTAAGAATTTACAGGGTAAGTTCCTCAGAAAGAACACCAAAAGAACACCGCTCACAACCAGATCACAGATCAATACACCAGTATTTTTGACGTGGTTAAAACCCTCAAAGAGGGAAACAGTCCACGGCCTGTGCCAACGTGGCTACTATAGGCAATTTATTAATCAAAGAATGAAAATTTACATAAGCTTCTCTCATGCACGGATTACCCGAACAATGACCCTCCATGCGCTTTAAATAGAACTCATGGACCAATCGGGTGTCAAGCCACGGATCAAGTGTCGGTAATACCGAGGAGAGAGTGAACCGTCGGATCACTACATATCGTGACCGTCGGATTGTAAGTTACAAAATGTACAACGGTGAAGAAACACACTTTACCTAACTCTATACCTAACTCTACACTAGACCAAGTTGAACTTAACTATATCCTATTTGTCGAAATATCCTAACATCCCCCCTTAAGAACAACTTGGGATAGGATTGAAGGATTTACAAATATGACACAATAGGAGAAGGAAGGAGGCACTAGAGCCTATCCCCCCTTAGTGACAACTTCCTGAACTCCAAGCATATATCGAAGTTTAGTGAACTTCGCCTCTGTGAGAGCCTTTGTGAAGATGTCTGCAACCTGATCATCTGTTGAACAATATTGCACTTCAAGAACATGGTCATGAATGAGCTTTCTGATGAAGTGCATGTGTAGATCAATGTGTTTACTGCGCTGATGCTGGACTGGATCTTTGCATAGCTGAATGGCACTTTGATTATCACACCAAAGTGTGGTTGGATGCTGCTGCTCAAAGCCAAACTCTGATAGGATCTGACGAAGCCACAAGGATTCCTTACTAGCTTCCACGGCACCACGATACTCTGCTTCTGCTGACGAAAGAGAAATGGCAGCCTGTTTCTTACAAGCCCATGTAATAGGTCCTGAACCAAGAGTGAAGACATAACCGGCAGTAGACTTCCGATCATCAGGGTCACCAGCCCAATCAGAATCAGTGAAACCAACTAATAGAGGAGCTGCTTTGGCACTGTAATGAATCCCAAACTGTACTGTACCTCGAACATAACGAAGTATTCTTTTAGTTGCTTTCCAATGACTTTCACGGGGGTTTTGCATAAAACGAGCAACAAGGCCAACAGCAAAGGAAAGGTCAGGACAAGTATGGGTTAAATACAAGAGTTTTCCTACAAGTTGACGGTATAAGGTAGCATCAACTTCAGGAGAAGTACAAGAGACTGAAAGTTTGACTCCAGACTGAAAGGGAGAAGGGGCTGGCTTACAGTCTTCCATGTGAAAATGATGAAGAATATCACAAGCATACTTGGACTGGGAAAGGGAAATACCCTCCTTGGATTGCAAGACTTGAAGACCAAAAAAATAGTGTAAGTGTCCTAAGTCTGTCATTTCAAATTTCTTTTTAAGGCTGGACTTCACATGGTTTATAAGGTTGGGATCACTACCAGTAAGAATAAGATCATCAACATAAAGAACAAGGATGATAAGAGAGCTGCCCACTTTCTTGGTGTAGACAGTATTGTCAGAATAACACCTAGAAAAGCCAGATTCTAAAAGAAAGCTATCCATTTTGGCATACCAAGCCCGAGGAGCTTGCTTGAGACCATAAAGAGATTTCTTAAGTCGACATACAAGGCTGGAGTCTGTTTGGATGAAGCCAATGGGTTGTTCCATATAGATTTCTTCATGCAAGTCCCCATGCAAGAAGGCAGATTTAACATCCATCTGATGGACTTCCCATTTTAAAGAGGCAGCAAGGGAAAGAACAAGGCGGATAGAGTTCATTTTGGCAACAGGGGAGAAGGTTTCAGTGTAGTCAATGCCTTCAACCTGTGAGAAGCCCTTAGCAACAAGACGAGCTTTATGTTTATCAACTTTCCCATCTGGTCCATACTTGGTTCTGTAAACCCATTTACATCTAACAAGTTTGCGTCCCTTTGGTAGAGGAACAAGATCCCATGTATCATTTGTTAACAATGAATGATATTCTTCATTCATAGCTGCTTCCCAATGTGGATGGCCTGAAGCTTCTGCAAAAGTGTCAGGATCATGATTTACTGGAGCTTGAGCCAGTAAAGAAGAGGCTCTTTCAAACTGAGAACGTGTACGTCGCTGATCTGTAGGATCACCGGCAAGATCACCTGCTGCATCCCGAGTAGCACGGACCCATCTTGGAAGTTGAGGATCCTGAGAGGGTGGGGGAGGATTGTCATCCTCACTTTCATCATCTGAAGAAGAAATGTTTTCAAAAGTAGAAGAGATAGGAAGAGGTGGCACATCCGCCGGACTAGGCTCGCAGGCCGATTTATTTTCATCAAATTTTACATCTCTTCTAATGATAACATTTTTGGACTTAAATGGAATAAGTCTATAACCTTTTACGTCTTCAGAATATCCAACAAAAGTACATTTCTCACTCTTAGTTTCTAAATCTTTATGCTTTTCATCTGGAATATGGGCCCATGCTTCACTTCCAAAAACACGAAAGTGACTTACATCTGGTTTAATGGAACTCCAAGCTTCTTCTGGAGTGATATTCTTTAGAACCTTAGTAGGAGTGCGATTTATTATATAATTTGCACAATTAATTGCTTCGGCCCAAAAACTAAGACTGAGTCCTTTAGATTGCAGCATACAATTAGCCATTTCCTTTAAGGTGCGATTTTTCCTTTCAGCTACACCATTTTGTTGTGGAGTGTATGGAACAGTATGTTGCATTTGAATTCCATTTTCGGTGCAAAAGTTGATGAATGTGTTTTTAACATATTCTCCACCATTATCAGTTCTTAGCTTAAGAATTTGATGTCCAGATTGTTTTTCAACAAAGGCTTTGAAGGCCAAAAATGTGTTAAATACTTCGCTCTTGAGTTTTTAGAAGTATACCCAAGTGCGTCTGGAGAAATCATCAATGAAAGTTAAGAAATACTTGCAGCCAGAGAATGAAGCAACAGGAAGTGGACCACATAAATCACTGTGCACAAGCTGTAAAGGGGCTGAGGCGTGCCAAGAGGCACGTTTTTCAAAACTGTCCCGATGATGTTTTCCGAGTACACATCCGGAACAAACACCATCTCTGCAAGATACATTTGGAAGACCTGTCACCATATTTTCTTTACATAGATGCTAAAGGGAGCGATAGTTTAAGTGACCAAATTGCTCATGCCAAAGTTTGCTCACTTCATCATTATGAGCAACAAATACTAAGGGAAGATTTGATGACCCAAAGTTGTGAAACTTATACAACCTTGTGGAATCATCAGCAAGACTAGTAGCTAGAATCTGTTTAGGATCTTTTAGATCCTTGATTACAACATCATGAGGTGAAAATTCAACAATTTTACCTTCACCTGAATGAGTTATCTGATATACAGATAGAAGGTTGCAGGATACGATTGGAACACATAATACATCATTAAACTGACCATTGTCTAGATGAACAGTTCCAGTCCCTACAACATTAAGAGATCTATCATCACCAACATATATATTTTTGGTGTTACAATCATTTAAAGAAGAAAACATGGCTTGGTTTTTGGCCATGTGATAAGAGGCTCCAGAATCAATGAGCCACTCATGAGAATGAGAAGAAGAAGATACATTTAATGCATAACCAGACTGAGATGATTGACAACGACATGCAGAAAGTGCCATTCCTGAAGATGAAGTTGAAGTTGAAGTTGAAGAATGCTCCACATGGATGTTATGTTTCTTCATTGCGGCTTCCAAGGCTTCCATCTTCTTAAAGCATTTAGATTCTAAGTGGCCATCTCGATTACAAAAGTTACAATGTCTATCAGTCTTCTTCCATTTGTTTTTATTGGTCCTATCATTTTGCTGAAATGATCTTTCATTTTGAGGCTGAGTTTGCTTAGGACCCTTGTTTGGTTTAGGACCATTCTTTTTAGGAAATGACTTCTTAGGATTCTTTGAATTTGGTTGTTGCTGGGCGGCTAACGCTTTCTTGGAAGAGTTTCCAAGATTAAGAAGACCAAGGTGTAAGAGTTTTTCTTGTTCTCTTATTAAAGAATCACAAAAAGAGTCAAAGGAAGGGGCCTTGTAGTCTTTTCCCTGACAAATGAAAGCTTCCCTTGTAGAATGGAAGGTGGAAAGAAATACAGAGTAGGCTGGTCCCAACTTAGTAAGGATGGAATAAATAAGGTTACTATCTTCTTTCTTAACCTTAACACCTTCCAAGAGATATCTAAGGGTCTTGAATTTGGACAAGAAATCTTCAATGCAAGAAAAATTATTAGGATCCAATGTAAGCAACTCATTTTCAAGTTGATGGGCTCTAATTTCATTTTTAATCCCAAAAACTTTAGTGAGTTGTTCCAATGCTTCATGAGGAGTCTCAAGTTCTGCAATATGGAATCTAAGATCAGGAGAAATAGACATCCCTATCAAACCACGTGCTTGATCTTGTCTATTTTCCCATTTTGTAGCCTTGTCTTCATTTTTTGGTTTCTTCTCTTGGTCTATGACTATTCTGTAGAGACCTTTACTTCTAAGTAAATCTTCGATGTAGGATATCCATTAGAAGTAGTTAGTGCTGTCAAGAATGACTTGGCATGGACTTTCCATTTTTAAAAAAAAACTGAAGATGAAGATGCTGAAAATAAGTGTTCCAATGGATAGATCTCAAAAAATTAGGCGGTTTTAAAAAAAACGGCTCTGAAAAAGGCTTCCGGATGAAGAAGTTATGGCTTTTTGAAAAACAATTGTTGAAGTTGCCGGAAAAGTGCGCGAATGTGCGGAAATGAAAAAATCCGCCCCCACAAAATGGAGACTTCAACCCAAGACCTCTACTCTCTTAAAATAGCTTTGAACCAATTGATCTATACAAAAAATTTGAGAGAGAGGGAGAGAGAGAGAGAGAGAGGGGGGGGGGGCCTTGGTTTGCGTGCTTGCCTTGAGAAAGCTCTTTTTCCCTACAAAACACAAAACACAAAACCCAACACGGACATGCAAAGAAAACGAACCTTATGGCTCGAAGTTAGCTTTAGCCAAAAAACTAGATATTTTTAAAAAATGAACCTTGCGGCTCAAAGTTAGCTTTAGCCGAAAAACTAAATATTTTTCTCAATGTTTCTGATTTTCCGAGATCACACTAAGGTGCAGGGAAAAGAGCATACGCATGAGAAAAATCCTTCCTTTCTGTTTCTGATTTGCCCAGATCGCACAGAGTCGCAGGGCAAAGAGCATACGCAGAAATGAAAGGTATAGATCTGGTTAAAAAAAAACTAAATAAACCGAAACCGAAATAAGCAGAGAGAAAATAACAGTAAACTGCAAATAAAGACTGTATACCTCCAGATCTTAAAAATGACGCAGCTAGGGCTACCGGAAACCTTTTCGTGTGAAACGAAAGGGGTTCCTCACTGGAACAGATGCTCCGAACACAGCAGAGTAGTCCTCTCGGCCCGAAAGCAGTCAAAAACAGCAGATCTAAGAAACGGCAGTCGGACGCAGTTCTACCGGCTTCAGATTTGGATCGCCAACGGACGCGACCCTCAAATAGCTCTGATACCATGTAGGAATTTACAGGGTAAGTTCCTCAGAAAGAACACCAAAAGAACACCGCTCACAACCAGATCACAGATCAATACACCAGTATTTTTGACGTGGTTAAAACCCTCAAAGAGGGAAACAGTCCACGGCCTGTGCCAACGTGGCTACTACAGGCAATTTATTAATCAAAGAATGAAAATTTACATAAGCTTCTCTCATGCACGGATTACCCGAACAATGACCCTCCATGCGATTTAAATAGAACTCATGGACCAATCGAGTGTCAAGCCACGGATCAAGTGTCGGTAATACCGAGGAGAGAGTGAACCGTCGGATCACTACATATCGTGACCGTCGGATTGTAAGTTACAAAATGTACAACGGTGAAGAAACACACTTTACCTAACTCTATACCTAACTCTACACTAGACCAAGTTGAACTTAACTATATCCTATGTGTCGGAATATCCTAACAAAAAGAAACCTCATTTTCTTCCATAGCTTCTACAATTTTTGAATTTAAAACATTCTGAATCTCGTTGTAAGTTTTCTCCATTGGTGCATGTGAGATAGAATGGGTGGGAAGGGTGCGTAAATTTTGCAGTTCAACATTGTAAGCATGTTGTACTGGTTTATTATGGTGAGGGTGCGAAATTAGTTGAGCAAGAAAATGTGTAAGGAATGGAGCATTGTGATGATGTGGTTGGTTGGGTTGAGTGGATGAATTTGATATGCAAGCAGGATGTTGTGGAAGAGCTAGTGAAAAATATGGAGAATATGTTTGTGCTACAAGATGAGGGAGAGTAGTCATGCAATCATAAGGTGAACCATGCCCAACTTGTAGACAAGATTGGTGGTTATATTGAAATTGACATGGCTGCCCTAACACATTAGTATTCCATAATGGATTATGCAAGTAAGAAAGTGCAGAGGAAGTGCTTTGAACGATACATGTAGGCCATGATTTCCATGGTTTTGACCTTGTTGCAGCTTCCTCCTCTTTTTGATATGCTACTTCCATCCTTGATAAGAAAGAGTGAGTATCTATGGGATGCTCCTTTCGGTCATGAGGGCAAAACACTTCATCAAATTCTTCATTTTTATGAACCTACAAAACATCCAATTTTTCATTTAGAGAGCTAATAAAATCAACTTTAAAATTTTCAAATAAAGCATTGATTTCAGCTCTTATGTCTCCTATTCTTGTAGCAGATTTGGAAAAGAAAGAACAAACATCTCTAGAATTCTTACCAGCCTTGGAGATTCCTCTTGAATACCTTATGCACAACTTACAAACATCATCATATGATAACTGAAAAACATCACCTTTTCCTATAAGATTTAAGAGTTCTAAAAATTCATCTTTGATTCCTTTGAGAAAGAGTGTTTTTAAGATCTCTTTCTCCAAATGCTTATATTTTGATTGTTGATTGTAATGAAATCGATCTACATAGTCCTCCAAGCTTTCATCTTCCCCTTGTATCATATTGAAATTCTCTTCATTGTCCTTGCAATAGCCCTGGTACTTCTTCAAGAATATGTTTTTCATGTCCTCCCATGTTTGGATGTAGTTCCCACCTAGGCTCATGAACCATCGGAGAGTTGCTGCTTTTAGAGTAAGAGGAAACACTTTCAATCATATCCTCTACAAGGTATTTCAAAATCAAATAAAAATGTATCTGGGTCTTCATTTGCTAAACCATGAAAATTTGGTAGAGAAGATGGGGGAATTATGTGCATTTGTGTCACTCCTCCTAGATCTTTGATAGGAAATTCAAAAGTAGAAATGTGAGCCATTTCTTACCATAATAGAAGATGTTCTTCATGTGTTTCTTCGAGGCTCCTTCTTCAAATGTTCTTGTCAATCAGTTAGTGAAATGGGTGGTGCTTACATCACCACTTGAGAGAAATCATGATATTTTTTTTTCAAAATTTCTATTTTTTTTCTAGTCATTCACACAAAAATTCAAACATCTATTTCTACCCTAAGTTCTTTAACAGTCCTGCTAGAAAGCGGGCGGGGGAGCAGGGCTTGTACATGCTCCGTACGCAGGTTCTTACCTTTCGTTTTTAATACCAAACTCTTTCCTAACAGGCACTCATCAGATGCACACTACTCTTTAAAAATGGCTACACTCTCCCCGGCAATGGCACCAAAATGTCGAGCTATAAAAATGTGTCTTTTTAACTCCTAATTATCTTCACATTAATTGTCAACCCAGGGACGAATTTTTATTCCAAGAGTGTACTCAGTCTGAGGTGGCTATTTACTTAAGAGTAATGTTATGAAAGATCTAGTACAGTGCTCAAAATACAAGAGTAAATGAATGCTTGAAATAAAATCTAATTAAAACAACAAGAAACTCAAATGCTCTGTAATTAAATCATTCACTTCAGCAAACATCAATCGAGGATACAGTAGCAACAACTCATTCCTCTAGATATTGATACAATTGAAAAGGCACTCAAAAGAAATATCATCAAACTGGGAACTAAACAGCATATGTCAATGTTCACCAGAGTCTCAGACCTTCTGCACACCAAAGCAAAGATAATGCGAATAACAAGAAATGGAACAGCAGCTAGGAAATGTAACAACAACTGGGTTTAATAAGCAACCACACCTTAGTCTACAAGAATAAATGCAACAATCGTGTTCTACAGAAATCAGATAACAATCTTTACTCTAAGAATAAATCAGACAGCACACAGAAATAGAATGGCAACTAATTAATGATAGAATATGGAACATCGCTTGAAAGCCAAATACAACTACACAATAACTTAACACACGACACACCTTAATAGTAATCTGATCTTGGTAATCCAATTATCAGTCTTATTTATAAAGAATACAGCTATATTTTGTAATATAACAACAACGTCAATAGATTCAACAATCGCAAGGAAATATAATCCCTAAGATGAATTTAGTAATACCAATTAATAAGTGTTACAACACGGATACGTTGTAATTGAAAAATAATACATTCTGTAAGGATCAACAACATTATATCAATGATTAAAAGAACAACAATGTGTTACCGAGTCAAGATGAATCAATACGACATTCCTGTCATAGAGAACGATATTACTCAATTGAACATAAATCAGATATAATAAAACCATGATGTAAAATAATAGAACATACCATATTATCGAATAAACCTGATAAGAAAAACCACACATAAATCAAAAAGATAATATACAGCAGTAGCACAATCCACCAGAGGTTGGACCCTTAGCCGCCAGCGGATGCTGCTGGGCTACTTCAGACGAGAGGAATGAACAACAACTCCCAAATCATATATTAATCATCAAATTGTGAAATCATTACAACAGCAAAAGCTTGAGAATTACAACATGCAACAATCCCTTCTTCCTCCTATCCTATCATGAAAAATCCATCATCATTCTTGAATTTCTAATTCTGAATCCTTAATTTTCCATCATGTTCCATGCCCATCTCTGATCTCTGTTTTCATTTAAATAGAGAGAGATCAGAGAGAAGTTACAATAGAGATAATTACAACATGATTTTTATTACAAAATTGGATTGTTTCCAACCAATTGATCAGCAAGAAAATATATTTCCATCTATCTTTCAACAAGAGCAAGGCGAGTTTGGCTTTGCAGCTGAGATTTGGGGAAACGGCCACACAACAAATCTGAGAAAATCGTGCTCAAAGAACCCTATGTTTCTCTCAACAAAAGTCAAATTTGGGCAAAACGTTCTTTAGTAAAGTTTATTGGGTCCATTCTGGACAAAACCCATGTTCCGGATTTTCTAGATTCTGCTTCGTTTGCTCAAAATATCAACCGCAAAACTGTCACTCCTTATTCCAACGAATTTCTGAGTTGGCACTTTTAATGATCAAATCTTTAATCTGGAAATTATCTTAGAGGCTAAAAACGGTGAATAATGTTACATCTGATTTATTAAAATTATAATTGATAAAATCATGCATAATTATCAATTTATTAGAAATAAAGGAGAATAAATAATATTCATTCATAAGAGCATAAATCATTATAAAATGGATTTAAATAATAAATTATAATAAATGACATGGTAAAGAAGAGTAAAAATGGATGAAATAAGTGTTTAAAAAGTGATAATAATAATGGCATATTAACGGCCCAACATCTAGGCCTTGGAGATAGAAAACCACCCTTTTTGGGCGGTTAACCCCCGTATGAACGAGCCGCCTGAAATGAACCTTAACCATTGGATCTAGATCTCTCATATCAATGGTGGAGATTATGACAGCAGCCAAAGGCGGACCTGATATGGTTATAGAGTGGATTTAAGGGATTTTCATGTCCGATAAAAGGCATTTATGCAGATTTTTTAGCGTTTCTGGTGTATTTCTCTGTGTAAATAGAGAAGTGATATCTTTGGGATTTCAACGCACCAGTGGCCTTTTTTGTTGCAAAATAGGTGGCTACCATACCTTGGGACATTAACAATGATTATTAAACGCTCCAGAAGGAAGACGAAGGGATAGGGACCAGGAGCCAGAGAACCTGAGAACTGAAATGAGTAGACAAGCGTCGATAGGCTAAAAGTCATTCAATGACAGTGACAGAGGGGTTGCTGAGTCTGAGAGCACGATTGAGAGGCATAAGCAGGCAGCGTAGAGAGTTGAAGGGGAAAGAAAGCCTAAGAGTGCGATCGACAGGCAACAAAGCTATAGAAAAGTCACTGGAAGGTTGTCGAGGGTTGCTTGGAGGTCAAGCGGATCATAGAGGCACACAGGGGCTGAGAGAGAGAGCTCAAGATAACCAGAGCTGAAGATCCAGAGCCAAAGCCAGATCCTAGAGCCAGAAAGCCAAGAGCTTCAGAGTCAGGGGATAAAATGGTGTCTAAACCCATTGTTTCTATGTTAAACAGTGGAGTTGAGCCATGAGCTTGTAAAAAAAAAAGAATTTCCCATAATCCCAGAGAGCCTAGTCGAGTTGACTAGAGCTCAAGGAGATGTAGCCCAAGGGTTTTGGGTGAACTCCAAATTAATACTATTGTTATGTGTGTATTTTATTGCCGCATTGTATCTACTATTTTTAATTGCTGCCATTTGCTTTATATTAGTTTAAGCAAATTAATTTACAACACCTGAACAATTTAAAACAAACCTAAGCATACACTTATATTGTCAAGCACCAATTTAATTCCGCATTGGTTAATCAATAAGACTTGGGAATATTTAAAGCTTTGGGAGTGGGAGAGGTTTTTGTAATTTAGACAAGAAGCCTAAATGACCCATTTTCAGATCAGGTGGTATCAGAGCCTAAGTTTGATTAAACCCACCTTCAAAGAAGGTTATATCAGAATGCTTGATTGACAGAGCAAAGATTGCTTGTCTAGAAGGTGTTTGGGCAGTCAAGGGTTGATTGTCTAATTGATGGTATGCTTGTTGCAGACTGACTATTTTCTGAGCTTGCAGAGGAAAAGGGAAAGTTGTTGATAGCTCGGTCCAGGAGGACAAGAAGGAAGAAGGGCTGAAGGCATTCTTCTATTCCAAAGGACCTCAAAGCAATCCTTGAAGCACAAGAGGTTTGTTGCAAAAGGTTGTTTAATAAGCACTTTATTAATCTTGTTTGAAGTTCTTTTGTTCATTGGTATAATGACAACTTCTACAAGTGAATCCTCAAATCCCTCCTTCATCACAAGACTCTATGATGGAGACTTGAAGTAAGACTTGTTCATCATGATGGACAAGGTGAGGGAAATGTATGAGGATGGAGGGAAGAACAACATACTTAGAGAGAAGTTGAATTCCATGAAGGAAGAGAAGTAGTTGCTTTCTAACAGACTGCAGAAAATGGAGAGGCAACTTCATATTGCAAATATGAAGCTAAAGAGAATGCATGAGTTGGAGTCACAGCTCTTTGTTACCAAAGAAGCCTTGGTCAAGTATTAGCTTGAAGAAGAGGTAAGCCATTCCAATTTGTCTTCAAATTCCTCTAAGAATTCTTATATTGGTTCTTTTGAAAAACATACCAAAGGCATAGGTTCCAAGCTAATGTCCAAGATGGGTTATGAAGGAAAAGGCTTGGGTAGACATGCACAAGGTATTGTTGAGCCAATAATAATCGAGGAAAGACCTAAGTATTTGGGTCTTGGCTATGGACAAGCTTATGGAGAAAGTTCCAAAGCTGCCATGAAGACCACTAAAACAACTCCAAGAAGGAGTTGCATTGTAGGTCTTCAAGAGTGTGAATGTTGTATTCAGGAGGAATGCGATAGCTTGAAACATCATTTGCAAGATGCAAATGTTCAGAAGCACACACTTGAACCAGAGAGTTGGGAAGACTCTAACAGCCTTGAAGAGGTTGATGGGGTTCCAAAGGGAGCCACTTCTTCATTTGCTTCACCTCCTAATGAAGGAAATAAAGGTGAAAGAGGTAGGTATAAATCTGGTTCTAATCATATCCCTTTTGATTTTTCAAAGCATGGTAAATTTCCACATAGATATGGGAAAAGAATTGCATGTTCCTTTTGTGGTTTGGATAACCATCATGTTTCTAGATGTTGGAAGAGAATGGCCACATACAGGAAAATTTTGAAGGAAAAGATGCAAAAATACAAAGGTCCATTGGACAAGGCAAATCATGCTGTCAAGAGGATGCACATGCAGTGCACTTACTGCCATAAGCAAGGACATCTTGATACAAAATGTTGGACACTGAATCCAACAATGCTTCCACAAAAGGTAGAGAAAATGGAAAGAGAAGATGGTAGAAATGGGAAGGAAGTTTCCATGAATGATGTGTCTCAAGATGATTCACATGTTGATGCTGACGTGCAGACAAAGGTAGTACTTTTGAAACGGATTGGTGAAAAATGGCTAGAGTTTTTATCCAATTAAGGTTGCATGTCTATTGATGCATCTATTTGCATTTCTTTTTTGATGAGATGTAAGTTGCAAGTTTCTACCAAAAAAGTGAATGGAAAAGTTGAGTAGGAGACTCACTTTATTGCTGCAATATTATATTTCATTTCAGCTTCGAAAGTACAGTGTACTTAAGTAAAAGTTGAAGGATGAGATGCATGCATGAACATGATGTGCATGGACACAGGGATGTTGATGTTTTCCTTGTTTTGAACATGTATGTGTAATTAACCTGTTGGGTTGATTGCTTTGACATGCATGTGATGCAATGTTGACTTGGGAGAAGTTAACTTGGTCTCCAAGATGGAGGTAATAATGAAGTGTTTCATCTTTTGAAAAAGAGTCCATATGGTCTTTTTCTATATGCTTGACTTGAAGAGTCATTTGTTTAAAGGCATGTTTTGTGGGCTTGTTATCTAGTCCATCATTTGTATGCAGATGTAAGCCATGGAGGTGTTCACAAGTTGAGAAATTTGTTTCTTTATTGAAGCAGGAGTTTAGGCCATCCAGTTGTTGTCTGTGTTTCTGTTATTGTTAACAATTGTTGTTGACAGCTTTTCAAATAGGTACAAATGAAAGTTTTGTGGAGCAGATGAACTTCACATTTGTTTGAACCACCTTGGATCAATGATCAAGGCAAACAAGTTCAAACCACCTTCTATGACCATTTCAGCAGGAGTTCTTCAGGAAGGCAAGGAGGAAGACAACTCTTCCCAGGAAGACCAACCCATCCAGGAGGGGAAGTGGTCAAAGACTTTGGTTCAAAGGCACTATGCAAGGCAAGTGTGTGGAGGATGCAAGAAGAGGGTGAGTCACTCTCATCTACTATTTAGATCAGTATATCGGTCTTTTGGAGACCAAAATTTCTTTTAGTGGGAAGGCATGATCCAAAATGGATTTTGGATAGACTCCTAAGTCTAAGTGTTCCTCACTGAGGAAAATAAAAGTCCAAGGAAGTTCCTAGAACTAGCCCCATTGCAGAGATCGTCTCGTTTTGAATCTACTGCAACTTGAATGGGAAAAAATGGACTTAGGATGCGGAAGTTATCATAAAATGAAGTTGCCCTTTATCCTTTGAAAAAAGGGGAAAAATCCCCTAAAAATGGGTCCTAAAAACCCTCTATGTCTTCTAAAGACCAAAACTATTGCAAAAGCAGAACCTTCAAAAAAGGCAGAAAACACTATCGGGACCCAAAAATATGAAGAACTAGTGGAAAACAAGCTTATCAGTGGTCAAAGGAGCAACACACAAGAGTCGTCAGATCTGACTAATCAACGGTCTAGATCCGATCAGCATATCGCAGTCGGCGGTGACAGGCGAAGGATATCAGAGGCAGACATGCGATAGGACCGGGCCAATGCGATATCGCAATCGCCGATATCGGTGGATCACAATCGGCGTTGGCATAGACCACACCATATGGAAAGACCTTGGGCTTATGTGATATGCAATTGTGACAAGTCGCATCACAATATCGTGTCAGAGCATTACAAAGGAGCGGGGCCATTGTATATATATGCGATGTGATAGCCGAACCTGACGGGGCTATAGACAATATTTGATATATTTTTTGATCCGTCAAGCGATAGTTTTCTATGTATTTTCGCGTATTTCGTTTATTAAATGAAATATGAAGGGAAGCATTGATGTGATGAAACCCAACCCAAAAGGGTTTAGGAATGCAAATATATAATATTTCAAGTCAGTCTAAAGCCACTTTATGGGATTTTGCAATGTTTTAATGTATTTTTAAATACAAAGGGAAATCATGATACAAGCGGGATTTCGAGCGTGCTTAAGGTAGTAAGTGGTTTTGGCTGGGCTCCGCCCAAGCCCATACATTGGCTAACATGTGTCTAGGCCCTCGAGACAGGAAACCACCTTTTCGAGTGGTTAACCCCCGTACGAACAAGCCGCCCAAAATGAACCTCAACAGTTGGATCTAGATCTCTCAGATCAATGCTGGAGATTATGATAGCAGCCAAAGGCAGACCCGATATGCTTATAGAGAAAATTTAAGGGATTTTCAAGTCCGATAAAAGGTGTTTATGCGGATCTTTCAATGTTTCCGGTGTATTTCTCTATGTAAAAAAAGAAATGATATCTTTGGGATTTCAACGCACTAATGGCCTTTTTCGTTGCAAAACAGGTGGCCACCATACCTTGGGAAATTAGTAATGATTGTTAAACACTCCAGAAGGAAGATGAAGTGACAATGACCAGGAGCCAAAGAGCATAAGAACTGAAATGAACAGACAAGCGCCGATAGGCTTAAAAGTCATTCAATGACAGAGACAGAGGGGTTGCTGAGTCTGAGAGCACGATTGAGAGGCATAAGCAAGCAACACAGAGAGCTGAAGGGGCGAGAAAGCCTAAGAGTGCGATCGACAGACAACAAAGCTATAGAAAGGGCACTGGAAGGTTGCTAAGGACCGCTTGGAGGTCAAGCGGATCATAGAGGCATGCAAGGGCCGACGAAGAGAGCTCAAGATAGCTAGAGCCAAAGATCCAGAGCTAGAGCCAAAGCCTAGAGCCAGAAAACCGAGAGCTTTAGAGCCATGGGCTAAAATGGTGTCTAAACCCATTTTTTCTATGTAAAACAGTGGAGTTGAGCCATGAGCTTGTAAGAAAAAAAAAGACTTTTCCATAATCCCAGAGAGCCTAGTTGAGTTGACTAGAGATCAACGAGATGTAGCCCAAGGGTTTTGGGTGAACTCCAAATTAATATTGTTGTTCTGTGTGTGTTTTATTGCCGCATTATATCTATTGTTTTTAATTGTTGTTATTTGCTTTATATCAGTTTAAGAAAATTAATTTACAGCACCTAAACAGTTTAAAACAAACCTAATCATACACTTATATTGTCAAGCACCCATTTAATTCCGCATTGGTTAATCAATAAGACTTTGAAATATTTAAAGCTTTGGAAGTGAGAGAGGTTCTTGTAAGTTAGACAAGAAGCCTAAGTGCCCCATTTTCAGATCAGCTGTAGATCTGGTGACATGTATATTTCTGATGGGAATTCAACCAATAAATTCACTCTATATCCTCCAGCAAGAACAATCACAGAAATAGATGACAAAGAATGGATTGATCATGAAAATGGCATTCAACCTCTCTTTACTATTTCAGACATTAGTGAAGATAGTCAAATCTTAAATACAATGGAAAATTTTGAATCATCTCCAAAATATGAACATGATCAATTCCAAGAAAAATCCAATATTGAATATTTGTCTTCTAGGCAGATGTCTCTTTATTCTATGGAAGAATTTGGTAGCTCTACATTTGAAATCTTTCCAGGGAGAACATTGAACATAAACAATAACTTGTAGAAATTATAACAAGAAAATCTAATCAAAACATTACAACAACATTTTGCTGCATATGCATGGGAATATACTGACATGAAAGGAATTAGTCCTAAGACTTGTATACATCACATCTACATTGAGGAAAATTGTAAACCCATCAGACAACCTCAAAGAAGGATGAATCCAAATCTTAGGGAAATTGTGAAAGAAGAGCTGCAAAAACTGCTGAATTTAAACTTCATTTACCCAATTTCAGACAACCAATGGGTTTCCCCTTTAGTGATTGTGCCTAAAAATAATGGTAAATGGAGGGTGTGAATTGATTATCGATAATTTAGCAAAGCAACCCTTAAAGATCATTTTCCTTTACCCTTTATAGATCAAGTGTTAGATACATTAGCAGATAAGAAGTATTTCTCATTCTTGGATGGTTTTAGTGGTTATAATCAGATTCAGGTGGCACCTGAAGATCAAGATAAAACCACATTTACTTGTCCATGGGGAACCTATGCCTACTGAGTACTTCCTTTTGGATTATGTAATGCACCTGCAACATTCCAAAGAGAAGTACTAAGAATTTTTTTTGATCTAATACATGTTGTGTAGAGGTATATATGGATGACTTTACAATCTATGGGAATACATTTGAAGAAGCTTTGGAAAATTTGGAAAAAGTTCTTAAAATATGTAAGGAAGCAAACCTTTCACTAAGCCATGAAAAATCTTTTATGATGTTTACAGAAGGGATTGTTTTAGGACATGACATTTCAAGAGATGGAATTAAAGTTGATAAATCTAAAGTTGAATCATCTCTAAATTATCAATTCCAATTTTCCAAAAGGATGTTAGAAGTTTTCTAGGATTTACAAGACACTATAGACGATTTATAGAAAATTTCACTAAAATAGCATCCCCACTCTTCAAATTACTCACCAAGGATTGTGAATTCAATTGGAATCATGATTGCCAGTTAGCATTTGAGACTTTAAAAACAAAAATTTCTGAAGCACCCATCTTGAGATGTCCAAATTAGAAACTACATTTTCACATTTCAACAAATGCTTCAGATACAGCTCTGGGAGCTGTATTAGGACAAAAATATTTGATTCCATATGCCATCTACTATACAAGTAAGAATTTGACTCCCACTGAGTTAAATTATACTATAACTGAAAAGGAATTTTTAGTTGTTGTTCATGCCATCAACAAGTTCAGACATTGTATAACAGGCTATGAAACCTTTGTTCATACAGATCACTATGCAATTAGATACTTAATGAATAAACCTATTACTAATAGCAGAGTTACAAGATGGCTATTACTCTTGCAAGAATTCAATATTATTGTGCTAGATAGACTTGGAAAACAAAACACAGTGGTTGATTTCTTGTCCAGAAACCAAAATATCAAAGATGACACTCCAGTTGAAGATAAGTTTCCTAATGAATATCTTTTTGCAGTGACTACTCAGACCCCTTGGTTTGTAGATATTTCCAATTACTTAGTCACATGGAAATTGCCTTCACATTTGTTTCCTAGAGAGAAATGAAAAATCATTCAAATAAGTGCAAGATACTCATGGATCACTAATGAATTGTATAAAACAGGTCTAGATCTCATGATCAGAAGACGTGTTAGGGAAGATGAAATGTTTGAGATTCTTAAGGCATGTCATGATGAACCATGTGGTGGACACTTTGCTAACAAGAGGACAACCTATAAAATCCTTTCTTTAGGATATTATTGGCCATCCATCTTCAAAGATGCCAAAGAATATGTCAGGAGGTATGACAGCTGCCAAAGGTTAGGAAAACCTACTTCTTCAAATGAAATGCCACTACAAATTCAGGTACTCATTGAACCTTTTGAAAATTTTGCCTTGGATTTTGTTGGACCAATTAATCCCCCATCTAAGCAAAATAAGTATATATTGGTATGCACTGATTATGTCACTAAATGGGTAGAGGCTAAAGCATTACCTTTTGCTAATGAAAAATCTGTATTTAATTTTCTTTTTGAGGACATCTTCACTCATTTTGGTGTTCTAAGAAAAATTGTGACAGATCAGGGATCTCAATTTACATCTAAAATAGTGAAGAGTCTTATGGAAGGTTACAAGATCAAACATAAGAAATCTACCCCCTATCATCCACAAGCAAATGGTCAAGTTGAATCTACAAATAAGGTGATTGAAGGAATTATCACTAAGATTGTGCATCTATATAGAAGAGATCGGGAAAAAAGGCTTCTTGAAGCCTTATGGGCTTATAGAACTACATGGATGAACACAACAGAACATACACCTTATGAATTTGTTTATGGGAAACAAGTCATGTTCCCTATAGAGTTTCAAATCAAAGCCTTCAAGATGGCAGTCCAATTGGGACTGGATTTATCAGAGGCACATAAACATAGCTTGGAGCAAATCAATGAGCTTGATGAAATTAGGCAAGATGCAGTTCAATGAACCAGTATAGTCCAACAACAGAGGGATAAATGGCATGATAAATATATCAAGTAGAAGAAGTTTCAAGTAGGAGATTGGGCATTGTTGTTTGATTCAAAATTAAAAGGTTTTCAAGGGAAGTTTCAGGCTCATTGGCTTGGGCCATATGAGATTGAAGAAGTCTTTAATAATGGAGCAGTAAGGATAAGGAGAATAGATGGAAGCAAAATACCTCTTCTTGTGAATGGTCATTGGTTGAAGATATATCAGAAACCAATTTCAAGAGAGGAGTTCATTAAGATTTTCCATAATAACTCTGAAATGAAGCTAGTGAAGAAGAATCCTTCTTCACTAACTTAGCCTTTATTTTTCCTTAAAAAATAATAAATAAAATAAATAAAAAAATTCTATGAGGTTGAAAGCCAATCATTGATTGGCATACTTATACATAAAATACAGGGTGAAAATCAGAGATTTCTGACATCCTATATTTTCCATTTCTTTTTTGTAATAAGTAGTGACAAAAAGCTACATTCATTTGCAGTTTAGAGTTTGCAAATTCATAGTCTCATTCCATCTCATTCTGTTTTCTTTTTTTTTACAGTTCCATTTCATCTCACTTTCATATTTCATTTACATTTTATTTTTTACAGTTTTACTCCATTTCACCCTATTTCCCATTTTATCTTACATCTCATTCCATCTCACTATCATAACCCATTTTCATTTCATTTTTACACTCATACTCCATAGCCATACTTCACTTTTCCTTCTTTTCACATTCTGCAGTTGATTCCATTCCGCAGCTAATCTGAACTTGTAGCTACAACTTACTTATCAACTCTGGCATGATTGTATAGCTCACAAATAAATCATGAATGTAGGAAATTGAAGAATCAAGTTTTGGAGACTAACCATGCTAAAAGTACCTATGGATCAACACCAAAGGAGTTATCAAGAAAAAGGTTAAGTTCTAAAGGTAAAATGCAAAATTTATTTCAAACAGCAAGTTAAAAACATAAGTCACGTATAATATGAATAATCATATGTCTCCTTAACAAGTCATCATTTGATTTTACTTCCACTTCATTATACCATATCTTCGGCACATCTTCCATACTCTGTACCTAAACGGTCCCTAATAACTCCATCTGTTAATGGTCAAGACTACGATGTGACCAACGTATCCACGCCTCTCAAAACCCTCACCGTCTACTTATTCCACGCAAACTCATAGTTCTTTTTCACCATACCGGCAGTCAGTCCATTTCATAGACCGAGAGAGTAATTATGAAGGTTAAGAAATTTTGCGAAATAGAAGCCATGGGACTCATTGTCAGGGCAAAGCCAGTAGGAGAAAAATATATGGAGGGATAACCACAACTCAAGGAGATGCTGCAGAAGGCTGGATGGCTCAATTTCATTGAAAAAATTGATGGGTTCCACAAAGAGATCACAAAATCTTTTTCTAGATCATTAGATGGTATAGAAGTAAAAATTAGAGACATTAAGTTTACAGTAACAGAATCTTACATAGCAGAGGCTATAGAACTGCCAAGACATGGCAAGAGATGGTTCAAAAACAAGGAATTCCATTGTGAATCATGGAAAGTAATCCTCAGGAACCCAGGTATGGATGTCTCTGTGTTTAGAAAATGAATTCCTATTTCAGCACTTAAAAGTAAATGGAGAAGCACACTTTTGATATTCCATAAATTCATTACCTGTGAGGGGAGATTCGGGTGCACGTATGTCTATCATATAGTTTATTGATGAACTTTCTAGAAAATGGAGACATAAATCTCCCTTTCTTTCTGCTAAACAGTTTAAGAAGGATGGCTTCAAATGTATGGAAGAAAATAGAATTCATAGACACAACCATGTACCATCATGGGTTGGTAAAAATACTAGTTGAGTTTCATTTGAAAAGAATAGGAGATACTTGAGAAAATTTCCTGATAAGAAACTATTTTTAAGAGGCACCATAATCACCTGAGGAGGGTAATGTCATAAGGAGTAGGAGAAAGAATATCGGTATAACCATTCAAAGCAAACCTAAGTCCTCCACACAAAAAAATGATGAAGAGCTAGTCTCTGAAAAATTGACAGAGATCAGGGAGCAAATCAAGCAAAAAGGGAAGATGAAAAAGAAAGCTGGTGGAATTACTGGAAACAAACCTGAATCTTCATTACAACAAGATGATGAACAATTAATCTCTAAAAATTTGACAGAGATTAGGAAACAAATCAAGATAAAAGAAAAGATAGGAAAGAAGAAAAAGGGTACAAAGGAGGAGAACATAAGCCCTCTACAACATAGAAGGAGATCTAGACTCCGAGGTATGGTAAAGAAGGTATCATCAAAGGGAACGGTGTTCATAAATCTAGAAGAAGAAACCCCAGTACCATCTCTTGATAATGTTCCATTTACACATAGTCCTCAAAGTTCTCCTGAACAGTGTTTTGAAGGCAACCCCAACAGAGGATCTCCAGGCATAGACCTAATGCAGCAACAAATATATGATTATATAGAATCACTGAAGAAAAAAAGTTCCTCAATGGATCCAGAATCCTCAACCAATCCAGAACCCTTTTTCAATCCACAAGAACCTCTAACTGACTCTCTCAAACAAGAAATCTATGAGTTAGAGATATTGAACAAACATATCAAGAAAGAAAATGAAACCATGAGGGAACAAAGTTAATTGAATAAAGTTATTCATGATAATAAAATAGTACACCTAGGGCTATGGTATACGAAGAATAGGAAGTTGAAGAGGAAGAATAGAAGCTTGAACAGAACATTCATCAACCTTAAATACAGGCTCGTTATGAAGAAACCCAGGATGGCAGTCACTTCAAAGAGGAGCAAAAGAAGAAAAGTAGATGTACTAGCAGAGGTGTCTGAGCAAATGCAATAGGAAAGAAGAATTCACATTTTTGGCAAATTGCATGGGGACATGCAATGATTTTGCAGTGGGGGTATGCTGAACCTCAGAATTACCCTTTCCCTTGTTTTTCCATAAGAATACAGATCCCCATCAATGATGAATGATAGATTTTGTCTTAAGGAGGGAAATAAATGATTGACATGTTATATTTTTATGTTTTTGCTATTTGAATCAGTTTTTACAAATTAGCTACAGAACGCAACCTATTCTGCAGCTAACTATGTATTTCGTAGCTACTTCCATGGTTTGGCAGGTTCCAGACGTTAAACGAAGAAACCAGCCACATGGGCATCTCTGGAATCGGCTCCACATGGATTCTATCCTAGTCACTCAGCCCAAATCGATAAGAAAGCAAGCTTAAGACCATAGTCAAAGTTGGAGGCAAACATATGAAACCTGGAAGCAATAAGACTCTTTGTCTACACTTTCATGGTTAATTAATAAATCCAACAGTTCTATTGCAGCATTAACTCGGATTAGCCACCTGTGTTAACAGTTTTGTGCAAACATATCACTCGAATTCAAGTCACATGTAGCTAATCAAACATTTACGAAATCCTGTTGTGATACGGGTAGACCACCTATAGCTAATTTTCCTCAAAAACAGTTATGAATATTTTCTTTTAAATACTGGTTATACAGAACCGAGAGGGGTTCGAAGTTTTCGATGTATTAAGTTCAGACTTTCAGCTCTGTATTTTTGGACTTTGTTCCTATTTATAATATAAAGTCGTGTGTTGACCAATGATCGTTTGAAAGAGTATTTTCAATTAGTTAGCATCTCAACCCAGTCAATTGCAGAGGGCCCCTGCACTGAAGGAGGTTTTCTTTCCATTTGTTTTCTGTTCAGTTTTAATTCCACCATTTTCTTTTATCAGTATTTCTAACTTAGGTTGATTTCTTGTAGTTTGATTTCTTTTAGTTTTGATCAGTAGCATAATTTTAGAACTCAATTGTGCAGTCTTGTTTCTCCAACCCATTTCATAAAAGGAAACGACTTTTTTTCTAAACAGAGTAAGGTTGAAAGTAATGAGAATGCATTGTTGACTAGTTTACTCACTGTTTTTGTTATTTATTTTCTAGTTCAGATTGTCAATGCACTATGTTAATGAATGTTTTTTATCATCATTTCAAGCTGATACCCATCCTAAAATAAATGGTTAAACATTCACTTTACACAATGGTTGAAACCAATCAGTTACCTTCTGCATGTTTTATTTTCTTCTCTAGATCATAAAGTACAGAAAGTTGCTTGTATGCCATCTAAAGAAGGTTATCTTTGAAAATTGAAGGTTAGAGTAACTAGAAGTACTTAAGTTAATTTCATTCTCTGTATTTATTTCAACATTCCTTACAACTTCACCTTTTAATTTTAAGAATTAGATTCATGACTTAGGATTAATTACAAGATAGGATAGATGCTCTGTTTTTCCTTCTTTTAACTTAGGTTTTGACTAGTTTTAAGCTCTTGGTTCACCTTTAGGAAGTTTAGATTCAGTTTCTCATAGTTCAGTTTGTACATCATTAGGAATCAAAGAATAGAAGCCCCCAAAACAATATAAAAATACAAAACAATGAATTAGGAAGGGTTAACTAAGCACATATAGTGCACTGCACTTCATCATCTTACAAACCTCGGTTGATAATTCATGCAAGTAATTTAGGACACTAAATTGACTAAATAGTAGACATCCTATGGGATTCTCACTAACAAGACCACCTACAAGGGCTTCAATGAATTCATGTGCCTAAGGGATGAAAGGCTCAATAAGGAACATTATAAGGAACGTTAGAGGGCCTTTGATGTCTCTTTGAAGCACGGGAAAATGATGGGTGAACTCAATGAGTGGGAAAAGACCTTTAACACACAAAAGTAGGAGAATTATAACAAGACCAAGGAGGAGGAGTGGAACACAGAGTATAGTGGAACACAGAGTATAATAAAAGGAAAGAATTTTTAGGGACTCTAATTTCTAGACAAAGAAATTGGTCCCAAAAATGGATACCTACATATTTTAGACATCAGGCCAATGATAAAGAAACAATCACTTATGCAGAGAATATGGAAAATATATATTCTTGAATGAAGGGAGTTACATCAACTATGATACCACTATTGACGATTAGTGAAAGGAAAAATAGAAACCTTCATTGATTTTCCATTAACCCAAACACACACATATATACAATTATTTCATGACCTTTTTTTCAACTTCTAAAGTTGATACCTCTTCCTTTTCTTACTGTTCAGATTTCTCCAATTTACATAGTTGTAAATATTCACCAAATCCCCAAGGATTAGGTGTCTAACAATTTTATTTTACTTGATCTAACATGATCAAACCACTTAGTCTCTTGATCTAGCCTACACCTACTCACTTGGTCTTCGCATAAACTTATGTACAGACTTGCACTTATAACAGATTCAACATGCTTTAAATTCTTAACTCATCCCATTTTTCCTCAAATATGACAACAGTATGACCATTTTATTTCTTTACATGGTTGTACATTAGTCCTTAAAGTCTCGTAATAGGCTCACAAAATTTATCTCCTCTCCTAAGATATTTTCTCTTTCTCTCACACAACATCAGGGAATTCAACCCTTACCCTTACCAACACTTCCTTCATTGGTTTTCATGCTCATATATGTGAAAGAACTTGTTTCTCATTAATACTTTAGGTTCTTTCTCATATAAAAGGACAACATCAACATGTCTTTTCAACATTTGACTTTTCTCTCACAACCCTACCATGGGGATTTCCTTTTGAAAAGCATCTTCAAGGTCTTACCATTGTCCCAATGGAAACTCACATATGCACACTTATCAAGATACCTTCCTCTTCCATAAGGAAAATCTAATATACATACAATTGTTTCCTCACTTTGCAAGTGAGTACTTGAACTAACTTAATGAAGAAGATCCTCATTTCCATTAGGCATAAGTCTTTAGCGAGGTCAACATTCATGCTAATTCCATGTATTCATTTTGTGTATCATTTAAGACACTCAAGAATACCTTTAGGTATTCCCTACATATCTTCATGTGCACATACACATATATCCATGTACATCACTTTACCCATGATCATTTTCACTCATATTTCAATGCTAACTTAATTTGTAGGACTTTACTTTATTTCTCATCCACTCAACAATACTCTTCAACAAGATGACTCTCTTTTACCAAGATAGTCTTCTCTTACACCATTGGTTCTATGAGCACCCTGTGCCACACAAGCGCCCACTAAGGCAACCAATTAGTGCTAGATATGTACTAAAAAGTCAACTAAACATCATATTTTTCTTATTAGTTCAATTGATCTATGAATACATCCCCATGCAATTAAATATTCACAAACAAACACATCCATTGTTCATAAAATCAATTCATATTCCATGCTTTACAAAATATTTATCCTTTCTATTGAAGACAAAAATCCTTAGTCATTTAAGTCAACTATCCTGGAATTAAAACCAAGGCCTTCTAACTCAAGGCCTTAGAAGAATCAGTTTCAACCATCTTACCATTTACCATAATTTCCATCCTAAAGCGAATAATATTTATTATGGCCACATCATCCATCTAAGAAAGAAATATTTCAATGATATTTAGGTATGGCCAATGCCACACTAATTGATTTGATTTAGAATATTAGATTGATATGCTAATATCCCCCTCAGATTAGAAACAAAATGCTTTCATTGTGCTTAAGGATTCATGAATTTTTGCAACTGAAATGATGAGTTTTATATTAATTTTATGAGCAATTTAACATAAATAATAAATTGAACAACAACATAAAACATGTCTAGAAAAACATCAAAAACACATTACAACACGAACATGATAAAGGAGTTCACCCCTCTTGGGCTACATCTCCTTGGTCCAGCTTTCAGTGGCTTGGGTCTCTCTATTATGCTCAAAAGTGTAAAAAGATGTGTTTACAATGCTCAAATGCTTCTGAAACCTACTCCAATGAGTCCAAAATTTCCAAAAATGGCCATCTAGCCTCTTTTTGCATCCAAGTTGGTGGAAAATGAAAGAAGTTATGACCTCTCCTAGTTTTCTCACTATTCACTCCACAAATTGCCCCATTTTTGACACGATCTTATAAATTAGCTCCAAAAAGCACTAACTGAGCGAACATTTCACTGCACAGTGGTCCATAATTTGTTGGCACCGACTGTCTCATCACAAATTTCAATCGACGAGAACAGACGGGCTTATGGTTTGTGAACGTGACAGTGTGATGTGTGATTGCGATATGGCGGACTCGTCAGAACTATTAACCGGAACTCATAAATTTATCGCATTCGGGATCCTTTCACTATTCATAATTGACGAAGTACCGGTGGTCTTATATATCTGGGACTTTTTTTTCCCTGCTTGGGGGCCGATCATCGCATCGTAACTGCCGGGGTCAATTCTTTAATGCCTTTCCGCTTGCCCTGTTGCAATGTGCGAATACGATTATCGCATCACACCCTGGCTTGTTCTGGGGCCAATTTTTAACGTCGACCCACTTGCGACATGCGATTTGCGAAATTCAGGGGCTAATGGTGGCTTGCCAATTGGCGCTTCCCCATTCGCTGAAGAGCCTTGCCACATCATCTTTTCCTGCCATCTGTCCAAGTCAAACCTGAACTTTGACTTGCTCTAACTTCTTCGTACGAGCTCGGATTTGAGTGTCGTTCACACCATTGAAATCTGGATGACGAACTCTTCAATCTGAAGCTAAGTTTATATAGATTCTAACACTTTGAGTTTTGAGCCTAATTTTGAGCACCTGATCACTCCTCCCCACTAGAAGCCTTTTTGACCCCAAAAGGATCACTTTAAATTCTCCAACAGGTAAGGGTACAGTTCCCTCACCTTTCCAACCTCTATCCATTTGGCTTTTAAAGGATTTGTACCCTTGAGCCCCGCTCGAAGATAATTGATACTTCCCCTTTTTGATGTCCTTGTTCTTCTGTCAAGTATAGTGTCTTGTTGAAACTCATTAATAAATTCTGGATAAAAGTCCTCAATAGATGGAATTTGAATATTCTCTCCTTGATCTTAAATCAAAGGAGGCTCATACAACCGTAAATTATCAACATTAACAACATCATCAATTTGCATATATGAAGGCAAATCCAACCTAAAGGCATTGTTACCAATCTTTTCCAAAATTTTGAATGGACCATATCTAATTGGTTTTATCTTCTCCTTGGACCTCTCTTTGTTAATGTGAAGCAAAACTTCATCACCAACTTGGAACTTGTGATCTTGACGATGCTTGTCGTGCCTTGCTTTGTACTTACCTTGGCTTTTCTCAAGTTGTTCTTGAACCTTTTGGTGTACTAATTGGATTTTTTCAATGAACTTTGTTACATTGTCTATATCGCTTGACCTTCAATAGCAACATATTTTCCAAAAACAAAATCCAAAGGAGATTTAGGGATGTAACCCAAGCTTGCCTCAAATGGTGAAATTTGAGTGGAAGAGTGCTTGGATCGGTTGTAAGCATGTTTAATATAGTGCAAATGTTCATCCCACAACTTAGGATTCTTGTTGCAATACCCACGAAGAAGATGTATCACTGTTTTTTTCACCACTTTGGTTTGACCATCTGTTTGTGGATGAAAATTTGTACTCTTTTTCAATTTGATGTCCATGAATCCCCACAAGCTTGACCAGAAATTCACAACAAAGCGAGAATCTCGATCACTAACAGTGGATGTGGGCAATCCAAAATGCACCCAAACATTCTGAAAGAATAACTAAGCAGTTTGTTCAATTGTAACTTTCTTTTTACATGGCATCAAAATATGCATTTTGTTGAACATATCCACAACTACATACAAATAATCATGACCTATTTTTGACAATGGAAGACCTCCTACAAAATCCATAGAAACACTCCCCCATGGTCATGAAGGAAATGGAAGTGGTGTGTACAATCCTAACTTCCTATTGCTAGGCTTACTTGTTGCACATAATGAACATCCTTTAATAAAACGATACACACTTTCAAGCATATGATGCCAATAACAATACCTCTGTAGATGTGCCACCATCTTACTTACACCGAAATGACTAGCAATAAGAGAAGTATGTGCCTCTCTTATGATGTTAACTCTTTCTCCCTGTGGAATACAAAGCTTGCCAAGATGGTACAACAAGTTATCATGCAAATGATAATCAAATTCATGTACTTGGTTACCTTAACTCAAGCTTGCATAAACATCTTGAAAGTCATTATCTGATGCATATTGCTCAATATAACTTTCATGTAAAACAGAATTATGCTTGATTAAAGTAATCGCACTAACAATAGGCTTAGAAAGAATATCAGCAACTTTATTATAGATACATTTCTTATACTTGATTACCAAGTGGAATTGTTGAAGAAAGCCCATCCATCGAAAGTGCCTTGATTGCTACAACTTTGATTGAGATTGGAAGTATTGCAATGGTTGATGATCAATGTGAATGACTGTTTCCTTACCCATCAAGTAGTGTTTCCATTTTTTCACACTTTGCACCAATGCATACAATTCCTTGTCATATGTAGGATAGTTAATCATTGCACCATTAAAAGTTTCTGAATGAAAACAGATAGGCTTACCATGTTGTATGAGAACTGCACCCATAACGTAGTCACTAGCATCAGTTTCAATCTCAAATGACTGTCTCAAGTCTGGAAGTGGAAGTACTGGAGTTGTACTGTTCTTTTCCTTTAATGTATCAAAGCCCTTTTGATGTTTTCCTCCCCACTGAAAAACCTTTTTCACACTTGTCAACGCATGCAAAGGAGCTGCTATAAGAGAAAAATTAGCAATAAATTTCCTCCCATATTGGGTTGCTCCCCAAAAACTTCTTACCTCGGTAACTGTCTTGGGCCTTGGTCAATTCAAAATGACATCAACCTTGGAGGGATCTATTTTCAACTCACCTCCTCCAACAATATGACCAAGTAAACTAAATAAGTTTTTCCAAACTCGCACTTTGACATCTTAAGATACAACTGTTTTTTTCAAGACATCAAGTACTTTTCTTACATGCATGACATGTTCATCACGAGATTTACCGAAAATTAAGATATCATCTATGTAGACTATGACAAACTCATCAAGGAATGGCCTCAGTACATCATTCATCACACGCATGAATGTAGCGGGAGCATTACTAAACAAAACGACATAACTAGCCATTCAAACAAACCCTGTTTTGTTTTGAATGTTGTCTTTCAAATGTCTCCTTCAACTATTATGATTTGATGGTAGCCACTTTTAAGTCCAACTTAGTAAAATACTTTGCATGTTTTAATTGATCAAGTAAATCATCTATTATGGGCAATGGGTAATGGTTCTTTACCATAATTTTGTTCAATGCATGAAAGTCCACACACATGCGCCATGTTCCATACTTCTTTGGCACCAAGACAATAGGTGAACCACACAGCGAGGAAGATGGTCTGATGATCCCTTTTTTCAACAACTCTTGAATTTGTTTCTTAATTTCCATTCTTTCCATCATTGACATCCTGTACATGCCAATATTAAGAAGAGGACAATCTTGTTTCAATTATATCTCATGTTGGATTCCTCTCTTGGGAGGTAATCCCTTTGGTTCCTGAAACATCTCATTGTATTGGTTAACTACGTCAACCGATTCAGATTTCAAATTTGAATAACAACCTTTAAAAGCTTCATTATCAACATCATCCTTGGGTTTGATCATTAGAAGCACAAAATTCTTGCCCAAATTCACTAGTCTTTTCATCTGCCCTGCATTAACAAACAAAAGATTTATTTTCCTGCTATGAGATCTCACAATATATTCTACTCTGCCTTTGAATAAATGGTATTTCTTTTCATGTCTATGGAAGATAGCTTTTTTGTCATAAAGGTATGGTCTGCCCAAAACTATGCCACAAATATCTAACGGCACAATGTCAAGCTCCACTTCATCTATGAAATTTGCAGTAATGGTGAATCTCAATTTACACTTTCTAGTAACCTACAATTGCACATTGTCACACGCCCATCCAAGTGGATATGGTTTATGACATGGAACGGTTTCCAAATTTAAACTTTTGACATTGTTTTCATAGATAAGATTTCCTTGAGAACTGCTATCGAACAATGTATCAATCTTGTTGTGTTTTAATATCACCCTTATGTGAAAAATTTCTATTCTCCTCTTTTTGTTTGGAATTTCATTCTGTGAGTTTGAAGAACTAGTGCTAGAAATGGGTTATTTTCCTTTTAACCCCATGGATATGATTTTAGTTTCATCACCCGAATCAGATCCCAAATCCTGTTGAGTGGTTGCAGTGGTTTTTTGTTTTCCCTTGTTGTTGTTTTTCTTTGGTCTCATTTCAAGGTGAAGCTTCCAACAATGAGCTTTATTGTGACCCTCTATGGAACAATGTTTTCATGTAATTTTCTCTCCTTCTTTTTTGATATACGCATTTTTCTTTGCTTTCCCTTTGAAAGCCTTTTCCTTTCCTTTACTCTTAAATGGCTTTTTACTACCTTTTTCTAGGGTGTTTTTTCCTCTTGCCTCAAGATGAGTGGCTTGCACACACACATCATCTAGATTATTGGGATGAAACATTAAGATATTATGCCTAAGGTAACTGTGTAAACCCCCTATGTACTTCAAAAATGTGTCCTATGATTGCAAATCTACACCTAACATCAAAGACCTTTTTCTGAATTCTTTGGGTGTAATCTTGCACATTTTGACCTTTAAGCTATCTAAAGTTTTGCCAATTCATGATGGTTTTCTGCATATAAGCTAGAGGGTAGAATTGTATTTTGATTGCAACAAAGAAATCATTCCAAGAAATTGAGATCTTGTCATGTTTTTAATCTCCTCTTGGGTCTTTGATTCCCACCGTACTAGTGTTGCACCCTCCATTCTCAAGCAAATTAACTAAATCTTTATGTCATCCTCTTGAAGGTTTTGAATCCTGCAACAGACCTCCAACTGAAAAATCCAATTATCAAGCTTCTTTGCATTCACTTCACCATTATACATGGGCAGCTCAAATTTAACATCAAGTTTTAATAAAGGTGATGTACCAGTTCCTTTTGAAGTATGATGATGAGTATGAGTAAGGGTTGTGTTAGTAGAAAAGGGTGAAGATTCTTGTGAAGAAGAAGATGAAGAAGATTGTGAAGAGGGTGGAGAGGGTGTAGGTTTATCTCCATTTCCATTACCTCATTTTCCATTACCTCCTCCTAAAGAGCCTTCTCCTTTGGGAGGTTTGGAACTTTCCCCTTGCAACCTGGTATTCCTCTCTTCATAAAGGACCTTTACCATCTCTGTCATATCAAAGAAATCCTTTTTGAAGGTATTCTCATCTTCTATCATTTTTTTAGGTTCTCCTTCATAAGACATGATCTCTAGAGTCTCAACTGCTACTTGAGGCTGAACTGGTGCTAGAGATTGTAGCAACATTTTTCTCCTTCTCTTCAACCCAACTTCAAGACTTCCAACCAACTTCCCTTCTCTTCTTTTGCGTTTTAACCTTGTAAGCATGACATAAACTTGCAAACAATTAAATCCTCTTTTACAAAGAAAACCTAGTGCTCTAATACCAAAATGATTTAATTTAGAATATTAGATTGTTGTGCTAGGATCATCCTCAGATTAGAAACAAAATGTTTTCATTGTGCTTAAGGATTCATGAACTTTTGCAAGTGAAATGATGAATTTTTATGTTAATTGTATGAGCAATTTAACATAAATAAGAGACTGAACAACAGCATAAAACATGTACAGAACAACATCAAAAACACATTACAATAGGAACATGATAAAGTAGTTGACCCCTCTTAGGCTACGTCTCCTTGGTCTAGCTTCCAATGGCTTGGGCCTCTCTATTATGATAAAAAGTGTAAAAATATGTGTTTACAATCCTCAAATGCTTTTGCAACCTGCTCCAATGTGTCCAAAATGTCAAAAAGTAGTCATCTAACCTCCTTTTTCATCTAATTTGGTGGAAAACTAAAGAAGTTATGAAATCTCCTAGTTTTTCCACTATTCGCTCCACAAATTGCCCCATTTCTGGCATGATCCTACAAATTAGCTCCAAAGAGCGTAACTGAGTGAAAATTTCACTGCGCTACGATCCATAATCTATCGGCACCAACTATCCCATCGCAAATCCCAACCAACGAGAACCAGCGGACTTATGGTTTGTCAACGTAGTGGGGCGATGAGCGATTGCGATATAGCGGACGTGTCAGAACTATTAACCAGAACTCATAAACTTATCACATCTAGGATCCTTTCGCAATTCGCAATCGGCGAAGTACCAATGATCTTATATATGTGGGACTCTGTTTTCTGCGATGTGCAATTGCAATTTACGATTACAATTATCGCATCGCAACCCTTCCCTGCTCAGGGGCTGATCGTCGCATCGCAACTGTCGGGGTTGATTCTTTAATGTATTTCTACCTCCCTATTGCGATGTGCAATTGTGATTATCGCATCTCACCCTTGCTTGTTATGGGGCCGATTTTTAATGCCGACCCACCTGCAACATGTGATTTGCGAAATGTTGGGGGCAATGGTAGCCTACCACTTAGCGCTTCCCCATTCACTAAAGATCCTTGCCACATCATCTTTTCCTGCCATTTGTACAAGTCAAACCTGAACTTTGACTTGCTAACTTCTTCATACGAGCTCAGATTCGAGTGTCATTCTATCGTTGGAATCAAGATGACGAGCTCTTCAATCTGAAGCTAAGTTTATAGAGATTTTGACACTTTGAGTTTTGAGCCTAGTTTTGAGCACCTGATCACTAATCCATGTCATCTCCATGATAACTTCCACCCTGGGATCTACCTTGACATCAATTCACTTTAACTCCACATCAACAATGAGCCACCTTATCATAATCAAACTTCTAATGATCCAAATATGGATCCATTTCATTTGGAAGTCTACTTTCTACTTTTCTCAGTTCATTTGGAAGTCTAAACTTACGTATTCATCCAAAGTAAAAAAAAACCCCCAAAAAAATATTTTCCCAAAACTCCAATTTTTGTAGTTCTAGGTTCCACATCATCACCACCATGCAGGCACAACCACAATTGCCACATCATCTTCATACAACATGTGCCATATTGACACACCATATCAACATGATACATCATCGAACCTTGTCCATATTTCCATATTTTCATGCCACATTACCAATGACACATAAAAAGCCACACCAGCAACCACATCATGTGTCATGTTTATTGCGACATTGGTTCCCCCACTAGAATCAAATCCAAGTTCTTCCAAAAAGTAACTTTCAAAAAGTTCTAAATTTCCAAATTAGATCTAGATTCAGTCAAAGGTCAAAAAAACTCCATGGAAATGGAAACTAACATATTTTTGAACTTCCACCATCCATATTTTGCGTAATGACAAAAAAGAATCCAATTGCATATAAAAAGGGTAAATTGTCGAATCCCTGATCTTATGCTCTCAATAGACTATGGATTCTTGGAATTCAAAGTAGTTTATGTTTGATATATATTATGTATGCTCTTATATCTTGTATTGTCCTTTGATCTCTCTTGCAGGTACTCAGACGTAAGGAATAAGCAAGGAGTGAGCCTACAAGCTAAGAGATCGAAGTCATCATCAAAGGATTGAGCAATTAGCATCAGAGCGAGGTAGGCTTCTCTCTCTCTCTTTGAATTTTTAAACATAAGCTAGGAAAGTCTGCATTAGTTTGTTCAGTTTGTTGCTAGACACTCATTGAGCTAGAGAGATCACTTATATCCGTAGAAGGGATTAATCTTGACAACAAAATGGTGACTCCACAAGGGAAGCTATAGCCTCTTCCATCTCTTTTTTCGATCTAGTCTTTTGATCAATTTGATCAACCATTAAATTATCAGTTAGTTTGAGCCTATATAGGTATGCACATTGACTGATCACTACTTTATAGTGTTAGGTCTGGACTATTTGTTGAAATTATTTTTGTTTTTTCCCAACTTTCTCTCCCACTGCGTTTTTTCCCTGAATAGTCGTGTTGCCAACACTTTTTTCCTTCAAACAATCGCACTGAAACCACTTTCAACATGAGTTTGGCTATGACAGTCATGCTGATCTCAGAGATTTGATAAAAAATAGGGTTTTTTCTCTAGAATCCAGTGTGTCGTGGCCTCTAAAGGTCTTTTCATGTCCTCGCTATTTGAATTTGCCAAAGTTTTTTCTGGTTATCTCGATTAATTAGCAAATTAGTCTCTTTGGATTTGAAGTGATTGAAGTGAAAATTTGATTGAATTCTAGGGTTTTTAAGTCAATTGGTTATCACTTGCTGCTTGTTGTGTCGCTGAGATATTGGTTTGTTGATTGATTGAGTCTTGTTTTCTGTGGAAATCATTGAAAACATCAGTTTGCATTTGTTTTAGGTTGTCTTTCACAAAGTTGTTTTTCAAGTTGCATTAGGTCAATTGCATTTGGAAATCATCTTTGCTTTTAATCAAGCATAGATTTCATTGTTTGATTTTCAAGCTAAAAAAAGTGCATTGTTTATTTGTTCAAAAAGAAAAAAGTGGAAGATATTTTAATTTAGGTGCTTTTGTATTGGATTTGGTGTCACTTTGGTTGATGCATTAATTGCATTAGAACATTTAGATCAAATTTTCATTTTTCTTTAGTTGATGCTTTAATTGCATTAGAGCATTCAAAAATCAAAGAAAAACATCATTTATATAAGTGCATCTTAGTAAAAGTGAAAATCATTTTGCTTTTGAAAAGTTGCATTTAGGATATAGTGAAAAGTGGAGATCATTTTTGCTTTTGAGCATTGCATTTGAAAAGCGAAAGTGAAATTTAGTGGAAGGAATTTTGTTTGATGCATTATTAATTTAAATTTCTTCCCTTGATTAGTTTAGCTTTCATCAAAGTGGAAAGTTTTCATTTTTTCATATAACTGCATCTTAGCGATTTGGGTGACATCATTTTGAGCCCAAAATTGAAACATAATTCAAGATAAACATTAAAATTTACTCAATTAACCTAAGGAGCATTTGGAGCTTAATGCAAAAAATTGTAGGTCTAGGGTAGAGACCTGTTTCGACGTCTATAAACCTAGCAATTGTCGTTATCTGTCATCATTGTATCTCTGGGGTCAAATCTCATTCCACGTACAAAAGTATATAGGATTTTCTCCAATACTCTCGGGTATATCGGAGGCACTCCACATATGGCAAGTATATGGGAATGCTCTCCTCAAACATTTATGCATTAGACAACTAACATGATCTTGTGCTCCCCATACCATCGCGTATATATTGGGAGACCCCACTAGGTTTCTATCCTTTAGCCATAGGTAACCAAGTCAGTCACGTTGTAAATGTGATACACCGAACACAACATTCATAGAGATTGGTTTCCGTATGTTAAGTCCTTGGTTTCAGCTAAGGTGTATATAGCGGTTCAAGGATACTTGGTAAACCCTCTTGCCTAAATTACCCTTTTTTTTATATTCTAAAATTTACTACCATCGATAACATGTCTTACCCATACAGTTCTCCTTAGCTTCATTATGCCTTATTAATGGTAAATTTTAATTGAAGCTCAAATAAATCACCTCCTCTCCTTTTGATTTTGAGCAAAGGTCATTGTGGTAGAACTGTCAAGTTCACCTTTCATATCCCCTTCACAATCTGACACGGAAGGCTCACCACAAGGAGTCCATCTTGACATTCCAAAGTCACTTGAAGATCAAGGTATTGAACTTGGAATTGTCCCGAGTATTCAACCCCTTGATTTTCATCCTCCACCATGAGAGTTGTTGTCATCATCTCAGGAATCTCACCCAGAAAGTCCTGGGTTCCTCAACAATTCTTGTTGTTTCCCCCAAATCCTCTTTATGATCCTTTTGTGATATCTCTTCAATGCCCATATAGTCTGTTTGATAATCTCAACATACCTTTGGAGCTTTCTCTTCATTCATCATGGATTCTCCTCGATAATGTTTTCCACCCATGGCATCAGAAGGTGAGATTCCAACCTCTCCTTGAGATCCTCCTCCAGAAGTCTCAACCACCCATACTCCTGGTATTGGCAATGAATCTAAATATCACTTTCTTCCTAAAGTCTTTCCATATGTGTCCTCTCCTCGTACGGGGAGTGGGCCAACTCCACCACCTGAAAGTAGTGAACCTTTATTCCCACCAAGTTATACCTCTCTTGGTCATTTGGTTTCAGGTGCTAATCTCACCTATCCTTGAGATCCTCCTCCAGAAGTATAAACCACCCATACTCCTAGTATTGGTGATGAATCTAAATATCACTTTCTTCCTGAAGGCTTTCCATATGTGTCCTCTCCTCGCATGGGGAGTGGGGCAACTCCACCACCTGAAAGTAGTGAACCTTTATTCCCACCAAGTTATACCTCTCTTGGTCATTTTGTTTCAGGTACTCCAAGCACATTTTTTCTTTATCATCGTTTGATATGGTCATCTGGAGTTACCCCTACTGCTAGTCCATTCATTTTGAACGTGGCTTCCAGAATTATTGTTCAAACTGTGGTTTCTTCGGTTCTTGTTTAACCTTCAGTCACGGTTGGGACAGTTAATGTCCCTATATGTTCTTCAACTCCTCTTTCGACCTCTACAGTGGTTACACCTCCTCCATTGAGTGGGAACAAGGAAAATTTTAAGGATGGAAAATTTTCTTGAAGTTTAAAAACATTGGCGAATCTCACCAATCCCTAATATGCAAAATGTAAAACGTTTATTGATATATTTGTAAAATTATTCAAATTTATAATGATTTTATATATAGTCTCTATATCATGTTGGCGATTTTTAAGGTAAAATAATTCTATATTCTAAAATTTGGGCGAATTGTCTTTCATAAAAATTGGAAATTGGCGAATCTTTTTTTTGGAAAATCATGGAAAATTAGCCCACTGGGCGAACATTAGCCCCTAAAATTTTCCATGAGTGGGAAACATGTACCACCCCCTATCCCACTGCATGGGGGGCAACCACCTCCTCCATATGTACCTCCTATCTCTAGCCGAACCTATGTGAGTGAATCTCAAACTCAAGTTAGGGAGCAAGTCAAATTGTTGGTAGTATTCCTTATCCTAGTGGAACCTCCATTCCATTTGGATCTGGTCAAGTTCCTTATCAACAACCTCTTTCGGCTCGAATACCTTACCAGCAGCCATACCCTCCTTAAGATTCACATCAACCTTTGTCATCGGCCTTTGGAGATCATGTCGGTGATAAACCTTCAACTAGTGATAGTAAGCCCATGGAGAAAAGAGAAAAGTAAAAGTTCCATGTAGGTTATGTGAAGGGAATCATCATATTCACCTTTTTCCTTATATGGATGAAGCCTCTAACGTGTTGGATAACCTTACCGCTTCTCAACCTCGTGTTTTGACTAGTTATCGGAAGCTTTCCCTTGTTCCTCCACTAGTTGATCAAGTGATTGATCAAAGCTCATCTCTGGTCAATCCCAGTCTCTCTAAAAATGAATCCAATGAGTTTGTTCTTGACCAACCATTGGTTGAGGAAATTGTTGACCCAATTCCACCTTCAGGTGATCACACATTTCCTATAGAGAGTGAACCTAATATAGCTTATGTTCTTCTTGTTTCGTCAGATTCCAATGAATTGGAGGGAAATCCTCCTGTTCCCACGATATAGGGGGGTGATCCTCCTGTTCCCATAACACAAGGGGGCATTTCTCTCACTCATATGCCACCCTTTCAGAGTAGTTTGGTCACTTCTTTTAATTGGAGTCAACTGGCAGAATATCATCTTCAGTCTTATATGTCTTTCCATATTACAGTGCAGGTATTAAATTTGGAAACTATGGCCAAACTTCACCTTGGACAGCTCATATGAGGCAGCTGATATTTTTATTGGATTCCTCTCTCCGAGAGATGTAGGATTGATCTAAAGATCATCCCATTCTGACTTGTACAAATGAAATTATGAATTTATTTTGATTATGGACAAATTGCCAAGGTCGGCCAGTGATCTAATTTGCACCCTCAAGCCCACAACATTGCATATAAATAAAAGGAGCCTCCTCTTCATTTTGGCATCTCACTCACACTCATTTTTCTCTCTCTCCTTTTTTGATTGGGTATGAATTTCAGAGGCCACTCTTCACACGTGTGAAGTACTATACTTTTATGTTCTAGTCGTTGACCAAAATTGCAGGAGGTTGTTTTGACTTGCATTGACCAACGTTGACATGTTTTGATTGCGGTTTTGTGTGGGAGATATATTTTTGGGTAGGCCACATTTATAGGCACATAAATCGAGGTTTTTGACCACTGTTTGACCAGCGCTAATTGCAAAAGGTTTTGTTGCAACGTTGACTTTCATTGATCAAATTTGACTAGACTTTTTCAAACTATTTTTAGGCTAGTTTTAGCTATTGGAGGTCGAGATGACTGAGTTTGACCGAGTTTTTTTGGAGGCCAAAATCTACCCTATTGACCAACATTGACTTTCTGGTTAGTTATTTCTATTACTGATGTTTGACTATTCAAATTTTACTTTGACTTGGCAAGTGAAAATTGTATATTGTACTCTCTCTCTCTTTGTTGAACTTTTGAAGTATTATAAGATGAATTGATCAATGGTTTCCCCACATTGGGGTTTGTCCCTCGTTGGTGCCATATCTTGCGTCTTGTCTCTTGTCTTCTATTGTTATTGTTTATGTTCTATCTGTAGTTTACTATCATGTTGATGTGATTTCTAAACTGGATGTTGATATTGGGCTAATAAAAAAAGTAAAATTTCTCTTAAGCATAGCATAGAACATACCATTGTTATCTAAAATTAACATCGTATCACAGTTGAGGTGAATACAAAGCCCAAGCAAGGGTGAGAAGAGAAATCACTAAGAGGAGCAATCATTGATCAAGGACAAGATTCAATGGCCTCCACATGCTACTTCAAGTCTAATGATAAGCTTCATGATAAGTTTGATTATCATGCATGGAAGATGTCTCTTGATTTGACTTTAGAAGAGCAATATGTTATGGATTATGTGCAGGGAAAGATTTTGTAACCCCCTTCAAAAGCACCGGCTGCTACTAAGACAAAGTACAAGAAGGATGAAGTCAAAGCAAAGAATATCATCAGGGATTCTATTCATAAGCATTTAATTGCTTACATCTCTGATTTGAACACATCAAAGGAGATATATCACAGGATGGTTGGCATGTTCAACTTTAGCAATGCAAACCAAGTTCTCTTTCTCAAAAACAAGCTGAAGGATATGAAGAAGGGAAGAAATCAAGACATTCAATCCTACTTCATGAGGATTACTGAGATAAAAAATGATCTTGTTTTGATTGGAGAAGTTATTTCTGATAGGGAGCTTGTAGAAATTCTCACTGTAGATCAATAGATTATGCAATATACTAAATCAAAATACAAGATCTACTTCTACAACAAACTTTGCGGAAGCTTAATCGAATATGAGCAAGATCAAATAGAACACATATAACTAAGAATGAGAAATCAATCACACATGAACACAGAAGAATAACTCGGGGAAAGCCTCAGCCTAAAACCCCAATCTCTGTATTATCATACAAGTGGAAATATGTTCAAGTTATAAAAAGAATCAACTCACAAGCTATCCTGCTCTCTCTCCAATCAAACAATACTGCTCATAGACAGTCAAAGGCTCTCAAAAACTTCTCCTCTTCCCTCCAAGCCTCCTATTTCCTTGCGCAGTTTTTCCTGGGGTCCAGTGCTTCCACTTGTGTGAATTCCCACCTCACACTGCTCACTTGGCTCAAAAATAACTGCATAAACCTGAAGGAGATAATTCCTTCTACATGGATGAGTTTCCTATATAGGAAAGTTCCTCCAACTAATAGTACATTGTCCCTTCCTCTGATCTCAATTGGGTCTCTAACTGAACTGACATGCATGAGTTATTTATGAGAGAATATTCAATTATCTGGACAACAGCAGTTACATGCATGCAAGCATTAAATAACTGAACTCACAATTAATTCAACAAACTACTGGAACTAATCTAACTGGACTTAACTCAGTTAACTGAGCTAACTAACTACAACTCAATATTATAACTCATCCTTATCTCTTTAATTGATGGATAAATTCCTCAATCAATGGAGAAACTGTTGCATGTCCCCACATAGACTTCATGTTTGATTTTCTACAACTAATTAACTCAAGATGAATTAATTAATTATTTTACAAACAGCTACTAAGATCAAATTCAAATTTAAGTTCTCAATTTTAGTTTAGGGACTAATTAAAATTGGAATCCATCCCGAAATTCTATTTATAGGAATGTTATTTTTAGCACTTCCATTTTTCATTCCTTGTTGCTATGTCCAACACTGGTACCCTAACTACTATTTATAGCAGTGTTATTTTTAGCACTTCTATTTTTAGCATTTCTTGTTGTTATTTTCAACACTCCCTCTCAACAAGAAAGACATTCAACTTGAACCTGATCCTGAACCTTTGGAATATTCTACATGCAACACTTCTCCCAAGTGTTATTGCTCCAGCAACTCTAGAAACAAAAAAAACTCCCAACTGACCTCCCTATTGGGCTAGAAACACCCTCCAGTGCTGAAGCTCCCTCTAGCACTGACAAGTGCTCCCTCTCTGACCTCTGAGCTGCTACAACACTCCATGCATCTCGCACCATTGCACACTTCTCTGTGCCATCCTGCACTGGTGCAACACTCTTGTGCCTCTCGCATTGTTGCAACTTGCTAGCTCTACACTATCTTGGGATTCCTGCACTGTAGCTCTCTCTTTCGCTCCATCCACATCTGTCTCTACCCACTCAGCCAGTCCTACCACTACATTTCAGGGCTCCCGTAGCAAGGTATAATCAAAGAGGTTGGGTACCTCAATGATCTTGCCCCTATTCCAGCCTTCTTGGGACTGTCACTCCACATCGCCACACCTCCTACCTGGAGGTATGGATGCATGTGATCCCTCTGCACACTTGGTTCAAAATTTCCCCCTACTGGAGGTAACTGCATAAGTGGATGCCTCCACTCGATCTCCTCTCGACTTCTCTAGTTGTGGCTGCTCCACAACCTCCTGAAGCTGCTTCACCGATTGTGGCTCCTCCACAATTGTCTGAGGCTTCTTCTGGTGTTGCATGTTGAGAGGTAATTTACTCTCCCTCTCAACCACCAAGTATCTAACCTTTGTATTGCTTCTCAAGGCTTTGCATGCATCTTGTACCTCAAGTGCATACAGGTTCTTGGCTAGCACACCAATCTCTTTCATCTTTCCCGCCGTCATGAAATTTTCTGGAGAAAGAGATGATTTTAAATCAGCGATATCTCCCTCATCCGAACTCTGATTCGACCGATGTTTTTTTTTTAATTTGGGTCTTTTTCCACAAGGAATCCAGATATGCTAATTTTTTATGAAAATTTTGCACAAAAAATTTCATATCTGCTCTAAAAACTCGCGGCCTAAAACTCAAAACTTCCAAATCTCCTCTAATATATTGTTCACTGCTCCGATCACCTTTGCTCCAATACCATGTAGAACTTCTCACTATAGATCACCTGATAATGCAATATACTAAAGAAAAATACAAGATCTACTTCTACAACAAACTTGCGGAAGCTTAATCGAATATGAGCAAGATCAAAGAGAACACATAAAATTAAGAATGAGAAATCAATCACACATGAACACAGAAGAATACTCTGGGGAAAGCCTCAGCTAAAAACCCTTATCTCTGTATTATAATACAAGTGGAAATATGTTCGGATTACACAAAGCCTTAGCTCGGAAGCTATCCAGCTCTCAGTACAATCCCTTTGCTGCTCATAGACAGCCAAAGGCTTCTCACAAACCTTCTCCTCTACCCTCCAAGCCTCTTATTTCCTTGTGCAGTTTTTCCTCGGGTCCAGTGCTTCCACTTGTGTGAATTCCCACCTCACACTACTCACTTGGCTCACTAGTAACTACACAATCCTGAAAGAGATGAATCCTTATGCATGGATGAGTTTCCTATATAGGAAAAATCATCCAACTGATGGTACATTGTCCCTTCCTCTGACCTCAATTGGGTCTCTGTCTGAACTGACATGCATGAGTTATTTATGAGAGAATATTTAGTTATCTGAAGTGCAGCAGTTACATGCATGCATGCATTAACTAACTGAACTCACAATTAGTTCAACAAACTATTTGAACTAATCTAATTGGACTTAACTCAGTTAACTGAGCTAACTAATTACAACTCAATTTAAAACTCATCCTTATCTCTTTAACTAAGGGATAAATTCCTCAATCAATGGAGAAACTGTTGCATGTCTTCACATAGACTTCATGTTTGATTTTCTCCAACTAATTAATTCAGGATGAATTAATTAATTATTAATCAAACAGCTGCTAAGAAAAAATTTGAATTTTACTTCTCAATTTTAGTTCAGGGACTAACTAAAATTGGAATCCATCCTGAAATGTTATTTATAGAAATGCTATTTTTAGCACTTCCATTTTTCATTCCTTGTTGCTATGTCCAACACTGGTACCCTAACTACTATTTATAGCAATGTTATTTTTAGCATTTCTATTTTTAGCATTTCTTGTTGTCAACACTCCCTCTCAACAAGAAAGGCATTCAACTCAAACCCAATCCTAAACCTTTGGAATGTTCTGCATGCAACACTTCTCCCAAGTGTTGTTGCTCCAACAACTCTAGAAACAAAAAATCTCCCAACTGTCCTCCTTGTTGGGCTAGAAACACCCTTTGATGCTGAAGCTCCCTCTGCTGCTGACAAGTGCTCCCTCTGTGACCTCTGAGCTACTACAACACTCCATGCATCTCACACCATTGCACACCTCTCTATGCCATCCTACACTGGTGCAACACTCCTGTGCCTCTCGCATTGTTGTAGCCTGCTAACTCTACGTTGTCTTGGGATTTCTGCATTGTAGCTCTCTCTACCGCTCCATATACATTTGTCTCTACCCACTCAGCCAGTCCACTCGCGGCCCAAAACTCAAAACTTCTAAATCTCCTCTAATATATTGTTCACTGCTCTGATCACCTTTGCTCTGATACCATGTAGAAATTTCTCTATGGATCAGCTAGCTCTGATACCATGTAGAAATTTCTCTATGGATCAGCTAGCTCTGATACCATGTAGAAATTCCCACTGTAGATCAACAAATTATGCAATATACTAAAGCAAAATACAAGATCTACTTCTACAACAAACTTTGTGGAAGCTTAAAAGAATATGAGCAAGATCAAATAGAACACATATAACTAAGAATGAGAAATCAATCGCACATGAACACAGAAGAATAACCTGGGGAAAGCCTTAGCCTAAAACCCCAATCTTTGTATTATCATACAAGTGGAAATATGTTCAAGTTACAAAAAGAATCAACTCACAAGCTATCCTTCTCTCTCTCCAATCAAAAAATACTGCTCATAGACAGTCAAAGGCTCTCACAACCTTCTCCTCTACCCTCCAAGACTCCTGTTTCCTTGCACGGTTTTTCCTAGGGTCCAGTGCTTCCACTTGTGTGAATTCCCACCTCACACTGCACACTTGGCTCAGAAATCACTGCACAAACCTGAAGGAGATAATTCCTTCTACATGGATGAGTTTCCAATATAGGAAAATTCCTCCAAATGATAGTACATTATCCCTTCCTCTGATCTTAACTGGGTCTATGACTGAACTGACATGCATGAGTTATTTATGAGAGAATATTCAGTTATCTGGAGAGCAGCAGCTACATGCATGTAAGCATTAACTAACTGAACACACAATTAATTCAACAAACTGTTGGAACTAATCTAACTGGACTTAACTCAGTTAACTGAGCTAACTAATTACAACTCATCCTTATCTCTTTAACTGATGGATAAATTCCTCAATCAATGGAGAAACTGTTGCATGTCCCCACATAGACTTCATGTTTGATTTTCTACAACTAATTAACTCAAGATGAATTAATTAATTATTTTACAAATAGCTGCTAAGATCAAATTCGAATTTTACTTCTCAATTTTAGTTCAGGGACTAATTAAAATTGGAATCCATTCCAAAATGCTATTTATAGCAATGCTATTTTTAGCACTTCCATTTTTCATTCCTTCTTGCTATGTCCAACATTGGTACCCAAACTGCTATTTATAGCGGTGCTATTTTTAGCACTTCTATTTTTAGCGTTTCTTGTTGCTATTTTCAATAGAGCTTATTCTCATTGCCCTTGGAGGACTCCCTCGTGAATAGCACGTGTTCAACACCACTATTCTTAAAAACGACAGGATTCCAGGTTTTGAAAAATTGTTGACTAGATGTTCTCAAGAAGAAACAAGGATGATGGAACTAGATATGCCTTCAAATAGGAATGATCCTACTGCATTCTCTGCTCATGCTAAAAAGAAGAACAATGAAGGTTCAAAGAAGAAATGTCAAGGAAGGTCCGGTTTCAAAAATGGAAGGAAGGGAAGATGCTTCATTTACAACAAGTTTGGCCACTATGCTAGGGAGTGTCCTAATAGAAGGGATACACCTCATAATGTTGACAACCACAACAACAACAATTTCAGAGGCAAAAACAATCAAAGGAATGCTCCTACTCCTCATCAAGGAAATGGTCACCCTCCCAAGAGGTCAAGAAACACCAAGTATGATGAATCTAATGTTGTTGATAACAAGCAAAAATAATTTTATCTTATATCTGCCCTCTCCACTACATCTTCTCCGGACACTGGGAAATTGGTTGATTGATAGTAGTGCCTCAAGGCACTTCACTAGGTATAAGGAAGTTCTTTCAAATCTGATTGAAAAGGGTACAAATTTAGAAATCATCCTTGTAGACAATGCCACCTATCCCGTGAAGGGAGTTGGGAATGTTACTCTTCAATTGAATCAAGGTAACACAATTCATCTAAGAGAAGTACTATATGTTCCCGATCTAAAAAAGAACCTGATATCTATCTCGGCGATGGAGGACAAAGGATTCAAGGTGGCATTCATCGATGGAAAAGTACATGTGTGGAATAAAAATTTCAAAGATGCATTTACACTTGGCTTCAGGGTTGATAGCCTATATCAAGTTGGAGGAAGTCCATTGGGAGCTATGTCTTGCGACACATCACTTCAATCCAAATTATGGCACCAGAGATTTACTCATCTACATTATAAGGCTCTACCCGATGTGAGGAAGATGGTAACAGGTCTCCCCGAATGTAAAGTAGAACATGAAGGTGTTTGTCAGGGGTGTGCCGAAGGAAAGCATACAAGGGGACCATTCCCCTCAAGTGATAGCAATACTACTAACATATTGCAATTGGTTCATTCTTATTTATCTGGTATGATGTCCGTGAACTCATTAGGAGGATATTTATATTATGTTATCTTTATGGATGATTTATCTCGCAAGACTTAGATATATTTCTTGAAGAAGAAGGACGAAGTATTCTCATGGTTATGTTCTTTCAAAGCTTTGGTCGAAAATCAAATCGGGAAGAAGATCAAAATATTGAGACCGATAATGGAACTGAATATGAATCAAATGAGTTTAATAATTGTTGTAGAGAAGTTGGCATTAATAGGGAGACTACTACCACATATACTCTTGAGAAAAATGGTGTTGTTGAAAGGAAGAATCATTCTATCATAGAAGCTGTTACACTAAAAAATGTCACCATGACTATTTGTAGTTAGTATGGCTCCACCCACTATCATACTATCCTCCTTGCCAAGTCTCATGCCTCTGCTCTTCATGTCAAACTTCAAGAAAGAGAGAAAAGTCATTTAAAGTCAATTATCTATGGTACGCAGTTTCTCTTAGCCTTACCTGCGTGTACGCAACCCAAGTTCACAATACCTGCGTACTTGTACGCTCTGTATGTAAAGGGGTGGGTGCGTACCCCTGTAAAGGTCAAAAGGCACGAGTTTCATCTTAAAAAAGTTACTTGTGGTCATTTCTAGAGTCTTCTAGAAGCTTGTTTGATGTGTATGAAGCGCCTCCAGATGGTTCATGTATCCCTACCAAAGAGGAACTTATCCCATCAATAGGGGAGCTATCCCATCCAAAGAGGGGCTTATCCCATTGATGGTGGACCTGAATAACTTCCTCTAGAGAACTATAAATACAGGCATTGGGCCAAAGGGAGGAGAGGTTGAAAGTTGAATATTCCTAAAGGTAGATGCTGCTGGAATTAGGACTTCCTTGTAGAAGCTTGTGAGGAGAGATTACCATCTTTACTTGTTTCCATTGGGAGGTGGGTGAGCTGATCAGAGTAAGGGAGAACTCTTGTGGACCCTGGGAGGAGCTTGCACAACACCAAGGCTCAGGTTGTAATGGTTCCTTTTGTTACCTTTTAATACAAATTAGTCCATTCTTCTCAACAATTTATATTTATGAGTTGTTTCATATACTCCTTGGTCTATATGTTAAATATGTTTTATTTTATGTGATATTCAGGTGCTATTTGATCGTTTGATTGTTGGTGAATGCAGGTCTCGAAGGGAAGGAGGAGATCATCCGGATCAACGAAGCTGGACTACTACAACAGCGTTGGACTACAGGTAAGATCTAAACACTTGATTTCTCATATTGTAAAAGCATATTTAGGGAAGGATTGCTCTTATTTGTCTTGTTTGTCATTAGAAAGTCTTAGGCTCTCTAGGAAGGTCGGTTGTGTCCGCACTAACGACTCTTTCCGTGTGACAGAAGCCACTCATGCCATGATTCATGATCAAAGAGTTCTAAAGTTCTTATGGGCCGAAGCTACAAACACCATCATGTATGTTAAAAATAGATGCCCTCATCAAGTTTTGGACTCCAAAACTCTCGAAGAAGTTTTTACCGGTAAGAAAACTAATGTTTCTCACTTTAGAATTTTTGGTAATCCCATATATTTTCATGTGCCGAAAGAAAAGAGAAGCAAATTGGATGCTTCTGGGAAGAAAGGGACAATAGTGGGCTACAGTGAAACTTCTAAGGCATATAGAATCTATGTGCCTGGTCAAAGAGAGGTGGAGATAAGTCATTATGTCACATTCGAAGAGGATGTTTCCCTTGGGAAGATTAGTAACTTTCCTCTTCCAAGGAAGGACAAAGAAGCAAACTCGGGAGAGCAGGGAGAACTACCAGATGAGCTGATGCTCGATGTTGAAGGACCAATGGATCTCATTGATCCACCCCCTCATGAGACCTCCTCAAAAAGGAGACCCTCATGGCTGAGGGAGACTCTTGAAGATGTCGAGAGACATGTTGCACCTAGGGGAACATTTTGTGAAAGCAAGAAATTGAATAGGTACCAAGGGTACTTAATTGTAATGAGCACCATTGTTCAATATGAGCCATGCACATTCAAAGAAGCTGCAAAGCACCAAGTTTGGAAGGATGCAATGAACAAAGAGTATGAGTCAATTATGAAGAATGATGTCTGGGATGTGGTAATAGACCCAAGGACAAATTCGTTCTCACCTCGAAATGGCTCTACAAGATCAAGCATAGAGTTGATGGAAGTGTTGAAAAGCTCAAGGCAAGATTTGTTGCTCGAGGCTTCTCTCAAAAGGAAGGTGAAGAGTATGATGAGATATTTGCACCAGTTGCCACTACACCACCATTTGTTTGATTATAACCCTTACTGCCTCACAAGGATGGAATATACACCAAATGGATGTCAAGACTGCCTTCTTGCATGGTTCACTTAAGGAGGAAGTCTATGTAAAAAAACCTAAGGGGTTCGAAGTTCAAGATCGTCAGACACATGTATGTAGGTTGAAGCCAACCCTTTATGGGTTGAAGCAAGCACCACGGGCTTGATATGAGAGGATCGATAGCTATCTAATGAAGCTGGGATTTACAAGAAGTGAAGTTGATCAGAACCTTTACTTTAAGGTTAAGAATGATAGACCTCTCATCTTGGTACTCTATGTGGACAATCTCTTTCTGATAGGTGAAGACCCTCCTATTCATTAATGTAAGAGGGAGTTAGCTTCCGAATTTGAAATGAAGGACCTAGGACTGATGCATTATTTCCTAGGGATGGAGGTTTGGCAAAAACAAGGTGAGATTTTCCTTTCTCAAGGAAAATATATTGTGAAACTACTTGAAAGATTTGGGATGGTGGACTGCAAGTCCGTGACTACTTTGATGGAACTTAACTTCAAGAAGTTATGTGAAAGTGTTGTTGGGCTTGATTTAGGAAATCCTTCTGAGTATCATCAACTCGTGGGGGGCCTGATGTTCTTAGTTAACTCTCGTTCGAACATATGTTTTGCAATGAATACATTGAGTCAGTTTATGGTCAAGCCTCATCACATACATTGGATTGCTGCCAAGAATATCTTGAGATATCTTTGGAGCACAATCACTTATGGACTGAGATACACTCCTGGGAATGTGAGGCTCCATGGTTACTCTGATGCAGATTGGGCTGGAAATGTGGTGCATCGTAAAAGCACAGTTGGATGTTTCTTCTCTCTAGGTTCTACTTCGATATCATGGATGAGCAGGAAGCAGAAGTCGGTTTCCTTGAGCACCGCTGAGGCTGAATACATTGTTGCTAGTATGGTCTCTTGTGAAGTTGTCTGGTTGAGGAAGCTCTTTAGTAAGTTGTTTGGACATGTATTGGATACCATTGTGATCTTCTACGACAACCAAAGTGGGATTCATCTTTCTGAAAATCTCATGTTTCATGACTGCTCCAAGCATATTGATATCAGGTACCACTTTATCTTGGATATGGTACAACGGGGAGCAATAAGGCTCCAACACATTGGGACTGATGATCAGGTCTTCGATATTCTTACGAAGCCCCTAAGGAAGGTCAAATTCTTAACCTTCCGTGAATGACTTGGAGTCATGGAGAGACCCTCTTATGAGGGTCCCATATGAGATCGATGTTGAGCTCTGGGAGCTTCGGGGGGCTTTGGGTACTTCTTGGAGCAATGAGTGATCATATGGTCAGTGGTTCAACTTCCCCTAATGGTGCACGATGTACAGGGTGAGTGGTTCACCTTCCCCTATGATAGCCCATGTTGAGTTATGCATAGGATGAGTAGTTCACCTTCTCCTGTGGCATATGAGTAGGATGAGTGGTTCACCTTCTCCCATGACACATCCTACCCATGTAGTCCAGGACTCATGGGAAGTACCTCTCATCTGGAAAATGAGTAGGGAAATGAGGATAGGGACCATAGTACTACCGATGGATGAATCGCGTACTACCGTACTCCCTATGCTAGGATGTTGATATTGATCTGGGATCAATGAAAACTGAATTCGGTTCAGTTAAGAGTGGTATGACACACTCTCTATTATCGGAGGCTGACTTCAGGTTAGTGGAGAATGGTATGATACATTCTTGATCATTTCTTCTTTCTTCATGGTTCAAAAGAGTAGAGCAGAGCAGAGATAGGGATGGTACAGATTGTTAGATAGTTTGGCAGGTGAAGTTCTCCCTAGTTGAGAGGGAGTGTTAAATTTGGAAACGAGGACCAACCTTCACCTTAGACAACTCATATGACGCAGCTGATATTTTTATTGGATTCCTCTCTTCAAGAGGTGTAGGATTGATCTAAATATCATCCCATTCTGACAAGTACAAATGAAATTATGAATTTATTTTGATTATGGACAAATTGTCAAGGTCGGCCAACCATCTAATTTGCACCCTCAAGCCCACAACATTACATATAAATACAAGGAGCCTCCTCCTCATTTTGGCATCTTATCCACACTCATTCTTCTCTCTCTCCTTCTTTAATTGGGTACGAATTTCAAAGGCAGCTCTCCACACGTGCGAAGGACTGTACTTTTATGTTCCAGTCGTTGACCAGCGTTGACCGAAATTGCATGAGGTTATTTTAACTTGCATTGACTTGTTTTGACTGCAGTTTTGTGTGGGAGATCTCTGTTTTGGTAGGACACAATTCTAGGCACAAAAATCGAGGTTGTTTGACCAACATTGACTGCATAAGGGTTTGTTGCAACGTTGACTTTCATTGACCAAATTTGACTAACTTTTTCAGACTATTTTTGGGTTGATTTGACTAATTGTTGGAGGCCGAGTTGACTGAGTTTGATTGACTTGTTTTGGAGGTCAAATTTTTCCCTGTTGACCAATGTTGACTTTTTGGTTAGGGATTTATATTACTAATGTTTGACTGTTCATATTTCACTTTGATTAGGCAAGTGAAAATTATATATTATACTCTCTCTCTTTCTGTTGAACTTTTGAAGAATTATAAAAAGAATTGATCAAGGGTTTCCCCACATTGGGGTTTGTCCCTAGTTGGTGCCATATCTTGTGTCCTCTTGTCTTGGCTTGTCTTCTACTGTTATTGTTTATGTTCTATCTACATTTTACTATCATATTGATGTGATTGCTAAAATGTATAATAATATTGGGCTAATAAGAAAATTGAAGTAAAATTTCTCTCAAGCATAGAACATACCATTGTTATCTAAAATTAACCATGGGCTTATAATATCGTCGTACCTAGCACAATTGTAGACAAGGGTGCATTTGTTAGTATTATGTCCTCCACTACTTGACAAGCTTTAAGCCCTCCACAGCTTGTCCTCGTCACCTAGAATCTGTTGGCTTTTAACAAAGGAACCAATCAATCGTTAGGGATCCTTTCCAAGTTACCAATGACTTGAGGAGGCAGGACTGTCTATATAGACATGATGGTTGTCCACGGTCCATTGGATTTTAATCTACTCCTTGGTCATTACTATTTTTATGTCATGGGAGCTCTTGTCTCTTCCCTATTTCGAGTGATGTGTTTCCCGCATGAAGGAAGAATTGTGATCATCGATCAACTTTCGTTTGTTGGTCCTAATTTTATTGCCAATCAACCATCTTCCCTAATTGGTACTTATATGCAAGCGGTATCTTCCCCACCATGGGTTAATTATGTGGCCACTTGTTCCATGCCCATATCCACTGATGATCTAGTCCGTGATATAGTGCATCATGTACTGGGGACATTGGAACCCGATCTTTCCATTGGATCCCTTGACAAGTATCCCTTCCAGAGTGTTGTTCTCGCATTTGATGAGAACCTCTTGGAATCCATGGTCTCTTATAGTCCATGATCAAGGTCATGAGGATAGTTCTTTTACCATGTCAACCTCGTTAAAAAATGAAATAGTTTCCCATGAGGATAGTTCTTTTACCATGTCAACCTCATTAAAAAATGAAATAGGTTCCCATGAGGATAGTTCTTTTACTATGTCAACCTCATTAAAAAATGAAATAGGTTCCCATGAGGATAGTTCTTTTACTATGTCAACTTTGTTAAAAACTAAAATAGGTCCCTGGAGCACAGTTCATTTTCTTGTGTCAAGCTCATTAAAAAATGAAACAAGTTGTTGAAGCATAGTTCCTTTTCTTGTGTCAAGCTCCTTAAAAAATGAATCAAGGTTCTCATGAGCATGGTTCATTTACTTGTGTCAAGCTTGATAAAAAATGAAACAATGTGTCATGAGCATGGTTCTTTTCATGTGTCAAGCTCATTAAAAAATGAAACAAATCCCATTTCAATTCGAATCTTTGATTAGATCTCGTAAATTCCCAATCGAGTCTTTCACTTGATCTCGTAAACAAACATTTATTCCATCCACCTGTTAGTAACTAGTAGTCTACTAAAGTGAATGAAATGAAGCTTGGGGGGCATGTATCTCGAATTGAGACATTATGTTGGGGGCATGCAAAATCATCTCAAGCATAGTTTATCTTTGTTTCAAGCTTGTGTAAAAATGAAACCAAATCCAAACATAACTTGTTTCTATTTCAAGCTTGTGTAAAAATGAAACCAAATCCCAGCATAGTTTTTTCTCATGTTTCAAGCTTGTGAAAAAATGAAACTATCTTCAAGTATACTCAAGCATAGTTTCTCATGTTTCAAACTTGTGTAAAAATGAAACCATTCCCACTTTATCTCTCCTGATTTCCAGCGTTATCAATCTGTTTTTGCTAGATGAGCCTTGTTTTTTCCATTCCATCGTCACCATCTCTTTGGCCAATCATACGCTTTCACTTGGTTGTTTTACCTTTGTCTGAGGAACACCTGCGATGAGTGGTCTTATTAGCCAGCGTCTTGAGCTTTACATGTTTTGAGCAGTTCCATCATAACCGAAACAAGTTGTTATCCTTTTATACCACTCTTTCTTCCAGGTAGAGTCCTCTTTCAACTCTTTTCAGACTCCAAACACATGAAAATATTGTCGAGCACTTGTCTTTTTGAACTTGTAAAAGTAAACGAAAAAATATCTACTCAGTGTAAGTTTAACCATTTTCCGCACTGAGATAGACTAGCTACGAAAAAGGAATACCTTAGTCGAACATGGCTAAGAGGTTCTCTTGAATATTGTTTTCTACCTTTTCAGATTCGAGAGACTATCTACGAAAAGGGACCTCTGGATTTTTCTTTTCTCCTCTTTTTCAAACTCTCTAAACATGAAAAAGATGTCGAGTTACCCCTCCATCGGACTCGTAAAACTTAAACGTGACTTTTCACCATGACAAGACCGAGTAACTCCTTCCTAGGGCTCATTAAGCTTATTATGATGGATTCATCTGAATGATGAACTTATATGAAAAGCATAGGCTATCCCCTTCAAGCTTGCGATAAAAAATAATGGGGTACTCACTAAAAATAGTGGGGGGAAAATGAAAGTGAACATCTTTTGTATTTTGTGTAAAGGCAGTATGTCGCTCTTGAACATGACACTTATCTATTACTCGTGTTGGGTTTAGGTTATCCTCACTTCATCACTTGCCTTCCTAGGTTTGGGAAATCCATTTTGCCTCTCATCTGATTATACTACATTGTTATTATGACATTTGATCCTATGTTGAGTCCAATGTTGCCAAACTCCAGAGTCGTGTCACTGATATTTTCAAGAGAAGTCCCATCTGCAGTCTTTTACCGCTTATACAATGTATAGACCTTCCCGCCACAATCCTAAATCAAACCTATCTACTCTACTACATCTTTCGTTTCGTTTCAATGATGTTGGATACATAATGGCCCTCCTTCAACGGATCACTTCCTATCAACTTTAGCTCATTATCCAAGAAGATGATCTAGAAACTCTCTTCCAGTAGCTTGGAACTTGCATGCCTCAATGTCAATCTCTTCACATTCAATGACAGGTTCACATCATTGGCCTTCAAATGATTATACAAGTTTTTGACTTCAGATTCATCATTCACACTTGTGGATTGTGTTGTTGTAGCTTGAGAACCATTGGCATTATTGGTGGTTTCTCTCGTGCCTGTTAACAATTTTCATCATTGACCAGTAATCAGGTGGTTTTCTATCATGTTCGACTTCGACACATCTATTCACATGGTAGAATTCGTACATTGATCGAATCGAGACGAAGCTCAAGACCCTGGATTCCATATGATAAAATCTAGGCTGCATGGAGTTATGAGTTATTCATGATTGTACACATGTTTTCATCTATATGGATGGTTGCGACTATACCATGGGTCCATATATCTGATCATTTTTATTCGGATGGCTATGTCCATGTTGTGGATCCATGCACATGATCCATTCCATTCGAATGGTTGCGTCCATACCATGGATTCATGTATTATTAGATGCATGTCCAGAAATATATCAATAGGCATGTTTATATCAGCGATGTCAGATACGTATATGTATATGTTTGATTTGCAGGCCTCCTGACGATATTTTTTCGGTCCTTGCCTTGACTTGTAAATCATTTCACCCACCACTCCCTGTTTTTCCTTCATGCTTTAGGAGGCATCTATTACATAGTATTTTGTCACACTTCCTATTTACTTCATGTTCCAAATTCTAAAGTGCCAAAATGTTGACAACTGTGAAGTGTACTCATCATCATACACATACAAAAACATCCTTGAAGAATAGAAGAAAAACTACCCTAAGTCAATTCTGGAAAAGGTTGACTCAAACCCTAAATTTCAGGACCAACACTCTTTGCTCCACTTCTTTCCTGTGCTGATGGCAGGATGCAGTTATTTGACCTAATGTTGTCAGCGCGGGTTTTGATAAGAAAATTTGTGTTGAACCTCTTCTGGCAGGTTTTCCCAAAATAGAGGAGAATCTTCATATGCTAGAAACTTCGAGAAATAGCGAGTTGGATTTTGTTGGGTAGACATATGTGTTGGAAATACTGGGGGGGGTGAATCAGTATTTCTTTTCAATTGTTATTTTACCAGTGAAAACATTTATATTCAGAACACAAGATGAAAAACAACAATAAATGCTTTTATTAATATAATATTTGCAATAAAATAGATACAATATATATATGGTTCCAATCTCTTGCCAAGCACCAACTTGGACTTTTGTGAGGCTCTAACCTCCATAGCACCAACTCTGTTTTGTCAAGGCACCAACCTTGGACTTAGGAGCACCAACTCCCAGGACACCAATCCTTCCAGTTCCGAGGCACCAACCTCAAAGGCTCCAACCCTCTATTGTCAAGGCACCAACCTTGGATATAGGAGCACCAACTCCAAGGACACCAATCCTTCCAACTTCTAAGGCACCAACCCCAAGGGCTCTGACCCAATCTTGTCAAGGCATGTTTGATAGTAATGTTTTGCGCCAAAAACTCTTCTTTATTGAATTTTGTCTATTTAGAGTTTCACTATAGTCTCCATGCTACAGCATCAATGGAAACCAGTCTTCATATGAAGAAGTCTTTACAAATCTTCATACTGTCCACACAGAGTCTGCAAAAGTTATCTCATGATGATATCAAATAGTCATCATGATCTCTGATAATGTCTCCACACAACTTTAGTGAGTCTACTATTAGTTGCACTAAGCTTTGCGCAAGAACCAACTCTCTATTTCAAGCCTCTGTTCTCACTATCACGGTGAATGCTTCCAATGTGACTACTGCGCACTGTTCTTGCTATTGCAATCTCTTACTTCCTAGAAATACATTCAAATACTAGTGCTAGCTACTATTCCCTTCAAGCGATATAAAATGAAACTTTATTTATCTTTTCACAAAATTGTTCTTCAGGTTGTGTTATGTACCTGATTAATTCATCACTGCTCTGAGCCTTTCATAGGTTAGCCTAATCAACATAGTTGCTCGTCCTTCGACTGCCTGCTGTCCGGCTGGACCTTCATCTTCCTTCTATCCTGCTAGACCTTTAGCCTCTCTCTATCCTGCTGGATCGTCGGCTTCCTTCCTTCGTCCAGTTCGCCTAAAACAACTACATAAAGACAATTCTTTGTTTTCTTATCTTGATACGCCTAACCTTTGGCTTCCCTTTCGCTCGCTTGAGCTTCAGCTTCCTCAACGCTCGCTCGACCGTATGGCTTCCCTCCTCCGGTCGCTTTAGCTTCCTCTACACTCTCTCGACCATCTATGCTCGCTTGATACTTCGTCTTCCCAATCCAAGGCTTCCTTTGTCTATTCGAGTGTTCCAATACTCATAGGACACGTTCAGGAGGAAGAGAGGCCAAAATACAAAGAAATGTTGCTTATTAAAAAATATCAGAGAGGTCCTTTTTACTTTAATAATATTCATACATTAGACTTCATTATTTATGGTGGATTTCATTGGAGAGACTGTACCAATAGGGACATCCCACATGCCACGTCACAATTGCAATCACATCTTTTAGGAGGTCTTTTATAAGTCATGTCTATAACATCGTCGATGCCAAATTACCGATTCCCCTACTGGATGCGATATGATTATAAGCTATTGTTAATAACTTCGTCGGGTTCATAGCTCCATCGCAATCGGCGGATTTAACATCCCTTAGAGACTACCAACACAACGGATGCGATATTACATTTAGTCATGTTAAATGATGCATTCGGGTCCGCAATATATATCGCAATCAGCAGTCCGGTGGTGTCAATTCTTTTGAACATTGCAATTCAACGGATGCGATATTTCAATAGGTCATATTATAATGTTGCAGCATGTCCACATACATATCGCAATCGGTGGTTTGGGGGTGATAGCCCTTTATAACTTGCGCTATGAGAGTTCCGATAGGCGAATGCGATATAACAATAGGGCAGTTTATAATGGTGCAGCGGGTACACATATATATCACATCTATATATTATATACTCTTCTGCTCTTTTCTATAACCTTTTCCGGTCTATGTATTATCACAATCGGGACTTTCAATGTGGCAAGTCTTTACAAGAGTCTTGCGATATGGCGGATGCGATAATATATTAAATCATATTGCAATGGTGTAGTCGGGTCCGCATACATATTGTTATCGTAGTTTTAAAGTGACAAGGCTTTAAACGCTGTGATACATAACTCCCAATATGGCAGACGTGATATACCATTAGGGCGCGATATAATACGACCATCGAGTCTGCAACTATATATCACAGTAGGGGGTTTCAATGTGGTACTTAATAGAACCCGCCGATGTGATTTCCCTGATATATATATACTGCTCCACTCTTATCTGCTCTTGGCTTGTCGCTCCTATGGCTTCCAATACACTACTCCAATAGCTCTTCTCTGATATTCCTCCGATATCTCATGATATGGTTCCTCTATTAACTGCTCTTTCGCTGGCTTCTCCTCCTGATGTGTGTTCCTCTTTGTTCCTTCTCTTTTGATGACTTCTTCCTCTTTGTGGGACTTCTTGGGCATATAATACATGTGATACTCCCGATATGGCTCCTATTGCTCCAATAGGTCTTCCTTTGGCTTTGCAATGTCTTTCAGTGAACTTCTCTGATACCTTCATACCTTGATGGCTTCTGATATCTTTTCCAATATGCCTCTCTTGCTCTAATATTCTATAATACTCCTCTGATGTGTTAACTCCTCTGATACTCTACAATACTCTTAAGCATAAGCGATAGCTTTGATATGCCTCCTTTGTTAAATCCTCCATTAACAAAGTCTTACTCATGGCTTGGCTTTCCTGATGGCCTTGCTCCTTGGCTTCTTTCTCCTATTTCTTCATGGATCTACTCTGCTTCTCCTTGGCTTCATATCATCATTTATTATCCTAGAATATTGCCATATTGACATCAATGAAAATCTAGGTCAACAATGTACCCCTTTGTTATTGATGGCAATATTCTTCTTCTCTCCCCCTTTGACATCAATGGCAAAGGAGTGCTCTGGGACTCCCCCTATCAAACTGCTTTTGTTCTTTATTAATAGTAGATCTTCATGGGTATGTTACTCCCCCTGTAATAGTGCTCTTTTTTTCTTTTATTCTTGTTTTTTACTTAAGATAGAAGGATTGATGCTTTATCATCAATTAGCACATTATCCCCTCTTCATGTCTCAGAACTACTTTATCATGGCTTAAACAATGCTTAAAGATGCTCCACTTCAATGCTTTCAAACAGATTACAAATAGCCACACACCAAGTGTCCAAGTTTTTATGCTTCAATCCATATTTTGTTGTCTCCACAGCCAAAATTAAGAGGCCTTCATAGTCCGAATCAAGAGAAAATGCCACTGAAATTGTCTTTCTTGCTATCTCTCTTTAGATCAAAGTTCCTTTGTATTTATGTGTTTCTCTTTAAGTTATTGAGCTATATTCGACTGCACAACATTCTCCTTTCTATAGTCTTTTGATGAGCCATCTTTTCCTTGTGTTCTTGAAAAAAAAGATCTCTGCAAGTTATCTCCATGAGTAGATTTTGATATGCAATCTGTGGTTGTCTTTTAAATTATTTTTACTGATTGGCATCTTTTTGCAATGCTTCAGTTTTGTTACATGTTGCCAGCTGCTCTTGCTTCATGCTTCATTCCCAAATGTATCTGTTTGTTTGAAGGTTGCCTGTATTTGTGTCCATAATCTACCTGTTCTCACATCAAATCCCTAATTCGAAACATTTAACATCTGTAATATCAATAACATAGTTATCTGCCCTATTTCTCTAGCATTGGATGGCCTTCTTTGCTGCTCCAATTTCTGCTTAGTGATCAAGTGGAAAGTAGCCTCAACAAAAGTCCAAAGAATGATTACAAGATCATGTTCCTCAATGGAGTACTCCTGAGAAATGATCTTTATCAAAGAATGATAGTTAATATAGCTCAACAGGATTTTATAAGGACCCTCTCACGAATAGCTTCTGCAATAATGATCAAGAATCACAGGCTCCCTCTAACTGTATGAATCATCTCTTTTGGGACAGTCTTCCCATCAAATGCTCAGATTGTCGAAGATCAGGTCAACAACATGTGTTGTTGGCTGGAGATTTTAAGAGACTTTCGGATTGTATTAGCTTCCTTCTCCATACTTGTGTAACTTTCTTCTTTTGCATGGTTCTAGCTTCTGTAAGAGCCCAAGTTAAGTTACAATCACATGCCATATGACCAATGTTATGACACTTGAAGCATTCTATATTGTTCATGAATAAGAATTCATGATTTCTTCTTGCAAAATTATTCCTCGGAGATTGTTGGGGACCATAATATCTATCTTTATGATATGCCCTACAATATTTTACCATGTGTCCTGTTATCTCTTCGGGAAACTCTCCTAGGTTGTAGCTCGGAGATCCCTAATAACATATGATATTTAATATTGTTCTAGGAACTATTAAAATGGATGATGGTTTGGTTCAAGCCAGATAAACACTTCAACTCTGCCTCACTCCAGACATGCACGAACACCCTCAGCCTACAAGGCTTTATACCACTAATGCTCAATAGTTTGCAGATTAAGTGATGAATGAAGAATACTAACCACACCAACAGAGGCATACATAACATATGATGGCGAGTTGCAGCCAGTGAATGAAGCTTGTAACCCTAATTTATCTAAGTAGAGATAAGATGACAGTTATCTAGCGTTAGATACAGAAGAAACACAGATGACCTATTCAATAGCCAATCCAATTCACCAATGCAGGGATAAGATGGCAACTATCTAGTATTGGACATAGGAGAAAGCATGAATAAACCTATCCAGGTGCAAGTTTGGAATAGAGGGGAAATGGACATTGAACATATAACAGAAAAAGAAGCCTGTATTACTGAAAATGAAGATGAGACGCTGCAAGGAACAAAGTATCTACAGTCTCCAGAGGTTGAACCCTTATTACATCTCACTTTCAGTTATTTATAGTTTTTCTTTACAATGATCCTTAGCCGTTTTAGGGTTGGAGATGTCTTAAGTGACCACCTACTGTCATTAACTGTCTGATTGTGTTCCAAGATGCAATTTCCTTTCCATCATGAAAATATTAATCAATTATAGTATCGCGCTGCCCTATTAGGTGGTTGGCTTGATTATTGTAGTGGAGCTCCATGACTGTTTAATTCTGTTTGCAGAGATCGTGCTATGTCCTTATGTATTTGGCCATGCTTTCTGTTAATTCAGTTCAGTGAGCTGACTGTCATCAGACTGACAGAGTCGACCACCTTCCCCTTCAGGTAACAAATAGGGCATGGAGTATGAGTTACATGGGTGGACGGACGTGCCAAATCGGATGAACAAAGAAGTGAAAAAGAGGTGGAGGACAATCGGGAGCGGTCGTGAATGAGGGTCTTTGGATCAAGGGGGACTACTCAGGGGAGATCGTGTGCAAGGGGTTTGAGGTCATGGTGGGAGCGGAACATGTCCGGGCTATTAGATCTGGTGGGTAGTAGATCGGATGTTTATTGGGTGGAGGAGGTGCGTGGACGATAACACCTGGGGGTGGTTTTGCTCGGGCAGTTATAGTTTCTATCAGGTGCTCATTGGGCAGTAAGTGGTAAATGGTGGAGTCCACCTGATTCCATTTAGCAGACGACACGTCACAATGGAAGAGAGAGAAAAACCACCTTTATTGGGTGGGTATTCTTTGCGCTTGTTGTCCGTGTGATATGAGCGATGGTCGTCAAATCTGGCGGGGGTAATCTAACGGTGGGGAGCGATCAGGCATGTTTAGTTGATCAGGTGAAACATGGGCCGTCAGATCGGGGGGGAAAATCGACAGCGAAGGGACGCAATAGTACTATATGTCCTCGGGAAATGTGTGGAGAGCACATAATGGCGGAAAAGAAAGGTTTTTTTTGGGGTTTTGGGTTAATTTATTTAGGCTTAAGGCGAAAAGAGGGTCCCGTGGGGATGAGAGGGTTGGGTTAGGAACTGAGCATAATGGAAGGTAAGTGAAAGGGTGAACAAAGTGGGGTGATGGCCCATGTGGGGCCCTCTTTAGGACAACAAAGCAGACTATCTCCTTCCCTCAGCCTTCGAAATGATAGCACTGCATCTCAGGGCTAACACTGGCTGCTTCTGGGGATGAAAGCCTCCCTTTGAGGTTTCAAGAACTATAGACCACTGCATTTCCAGTAAAAAATCAATATTAAATCTACTAGATAGTGTTCCATTAGGCATGGAGTCTAATTAATATGAAATAAACCGAAAAAGCCTATTTACAATACCGAGGCTTTAAAGCCTTAAACGAAGTAACTTTCAAAAACCGCCCATTGATTGGGCCATCAAAAACATCTTTCCCCTCTAAATTTTGTAGAGTGAAAGTGTTGTTCCCCTGAACTCGAGCAATGACAAACATTCCTGCCCATAAGGCATCAAATTTACCATGGTTTCCCTTCTTTTCCTTCAAGGCATCCCATTTGAGAACCCAGTCACCGACTTGAAACCATCCATATTTGCTTTTTTATCAAGGGCCTACTTGATTTTCTTTTGATGAGCCACTGACTTCTCAATCAGTGGATCTCTGATTTGGTGAACCGTAACCAAGTCATTCATCCTCCTTGCCATGTCATTTTCCTCATCCTGCTCTTCTTGCAAGAATTTGGCCACAGGGAGAGTCTGTTTGATGTCTTCCAGCACTTTTTTGATTATCCTTGCTAGGCTTTTATTGGATGATTCTGCCAGGTCGTTGCCTTGAGGATAATATGAGGTAGAATGCACTAATTTAATGCCCATTGATTCACACAGGTCCATCAATTCCTTTGCTCTGAAAGATGTTGCATTATCAGTGACTAGCTTGGTTGGGCATCCAAATCTAGTGAAAATATTCTCAGTTAGGAACTCCATGACAACCTGGTGATCAACCTTCTTAGTGGGTATGGCCTGAATCCATTTGGTAGAATAATCAGTGGCTACTAAGATCCACCAATGATGGCCACTGGAGTGTGGATTGATCTCCCCTATGAAATCTAAACCCCATTGTTGGAAGGGACCATTAGTATGTATCGGCTTTAGGGCAAATATTTCAGCTGTTGTCTTCCTGCAAACCTTTGGCATTTGTCACAAGACTTGACAAATGAAAACACATCAGAGAATAGAGTATTCCAATAATACACAGCTCTTAGGATCTTGTGGGCTATGGTTTTCCAATAATGATTCCCTCCATAGATGCTGGAATGAAACTGGTGCATGACTTCCACAGATTGTTCTGTATCTAGACACCTCAAGAGGATTGTAGAAGGGTCCCTCCAATAAAGAAAGTTCTTATTGATGCAAAACTTGGCTACTTTGAGCTTGATGGTCCTAGCCTGATTTGAGCTAAACCCTGGAGGGGCTTCGAGATTCAGCAAGAAATGAGATATACTAGAATACCACTCACAAGTAGCCAAATTCTCAGCCAAAGACTGATTTTTCCCTTGTTCTTCTGTTGCTTCCTCTGCTTGTTCAACATCTGAATCTATACCTATGCAATTTATGTCTAGTAGACTGCAATTTTCCTCAGCCATAAGTTGAGCCAGACCCTGGCCTTTGACAAGCTTGGTGGGTTTTACTTCTATGCTAAATTCTATGAGTTTTGCAATCCACTTGGCCCTTCTTCCATCAACTTCTGGCTGTGTTATGACATCCTTTACTGAAGTTGAAGGTACATAGGCAACTACTTTTGAGTGCAGAATGTAGATTCGGAATGATTTTAGAGACTTTATGAGGGCATATGCCTGTTTTTCAATGAGTTCATATCTTAATTCAACATCCCTCAAAGTTTTTCTGAAGAAGGCCACTCGGTGTTCTATACCTTCGTCATTTTTCTGCAACAAGACTGCTACAAGTGTATGATGAGAAGCAAAAGAGAAAATATAAAATTCCTTGGTGTAGTCTAGGCTGACTAAGGTGGGGGCCTCCATGATAGCTCTTTTGATGGCTTTGAAAGATCTTCTTGTAGCCTATGTCCATTTTATCTTTGACACTTTCTTTAGCATGGAAGTGATGTGCTTCACCAGTTTTTTCAAAATTTGGAATAAACCTCTTCACAAAGTTGATCTTACCCAGAAAAGATTGAATGTCCTTTTTCGACCTTGGGATGGGCAATGTCTGTATTGCTTGAACCCTTTCTGGATCAATCTTGACACCTGCAGCAGAAACAATATGTCCTAAAAGTTTGCCTTCTTCTAGAGTAAATTGTGACTTCTTGGGATTTACTAAGATTCCAAACCTTCTACACTTCAGAAACACCTTCTTTAAATGCTCTAAATGATCCTCGTGACTGCTACAGAAAATTGTTATGTCATCAAGGTAAATAAGGACAAACTTATCCCTTTCTCCCACAAAGGCTATGTCCATGGCCCTCTAAAAAGTAGCCCCGACATTCATCAATCCAAAAGGCATCTTGGAATACATGAAAGTGCCCCAAGGAGTAGTGAAAGCAGTCTTCTCTTAATCCTCTGGGTGTACTGCAACTTGATTGTAACTTGAGAAACCATCTAAGAAAGACATTACTCTAGCCCCTGAAACTTTTTTAAACAAGTGTTCCATCTTAGGCAGGGGGTAGTTGTCTTTTCTAGAGCATTTGTTCAGATTCTTCCTTACTACCACCAATTTAGCTATCCACTTTGAATACCTTAGGGAGACTATGATCTTGGCAGCCAACAATTTCTTAATTTCTGTTTCAATCAAAGGTAGTAATAGAGGGCTGATAGGTCTCAACTTCTGCTTAAAAGGGATGGTGTCCTTCTCTAGTGGAATATTATGTTGGATGATGTTTTTGTCATAAGTCTTAAGGTCACTGTATTCCCAGGCAAAGACATCAGCAAATTTCTTCATCAGGGTGCAATATTCAGAACTTTGGGCAACAGACAAGTGGGTAGACAGGTTTACATACTTTGGATGATCTGGACTTCCTATATTGTGTCTATGGACTGCAGACTCATTCTCTTTCTGGGCAGGCTTATAAGGTACATCATTATGATCAAACAACGTGTCTAGAGGTACCAACCCTTTGGGTATATGGCTACTAGGCAGTTGTACAATGCTGTCTTGACCAATTTCGTTTCTCAGCTAAGACTGATGGCATTCCTCCATGGTTTCATTCTCTTGATCAATTTGCATTTCAGAGAATTCATCAATGACTTGGAGAAACCTATTGACTTCGTCATCATCTTCAAAGACTTTCCAATACTTGACATTATCAGACAATGATGGTCTATATCTTACTTGGACTTCATAAGTCAATCTAGGGGGTAAAGGTGGAACAAACATACTAGCAGACACAACAAGGGAGTCAGCAAGCTTGATTCTTAGCCCTAGGGATGTATGAAATACTAAATATATTTAAAGAATCCTTGAGCTTCCATGCCTCGTCTCTGTATGCTTTCAGCATGGGGTATCTCACCTGGAATGTCTGATTCACCTATTGAATAATAAGTTCTGCATCTCCGAACACCTTCAGATGTTTTATGCCCATTTCTTTAGCAACATTCAAGGCTAAGATCAAAGCCTTGTATTATACTATATTATTTGTGACTTGAAAAGTCAGCTTGAAAGATAAATGTATGCATTCTTGTGTGGGAGATACCAGAACTACACCTGCTCCCGCAACTTCCCTACGGCAAGCTCCAACAAATAACATGTCCCAAATTTGTGGACCTTCTTCCTCTCTGATATGGCAAACTAGTTTCCTAAGTTGTATGGAGGCCAAATGGGATTCTTCTATTTGGAGAATACAGGCTCCAAAATCAGTGTCGACAGCATATATGGGATGCTTAGTGGGATGCTTTTCAACACTGATAATATAAGCCAACTGAGCTTCCCTGTATAATCTCCTACTCTCACCTCCAAAAACTAGGACAGTAGCATAGGACAAGTCGTTTTGTAACGTTCCACCCAATCTTTTAATCCATCCCCTAGAAAGAAGCATGCCAAACTTAGGGGGAACATCTACTACCACAATATCCATCATCATGCTATTCATGGGCAGCTGGGACAAAGTGATAGCTAGATCTTTGATTAGCCCCAAGCATTTTAGCTTCCTAGAATCAAAATAAAATATGTCATGATAAGGCCTAGCGATGTCAAGGCCCAACTCATCCATGACAGCCTTGAGCATTAGATTATGGCTGGCACTTGTGTCCAGTAGACAATTGTGGAGGATTTTGTCATGAATAGTCAAGGAGACATAGAATGATGGGGAATTGTCATCAGAAGGTTCAGTCATTGGGCTAAGAATGACTGCAGGTTTGTCATCTTGTAAATTCACATAGTCGTTTGATGCCTGTGTGGCCTTAAGCTCAAGGGCCTCAAGGATGGGTCTCTTAAAGGCTTCATTCTTCACTAGTTCTACCAGAGGTATAGATATTTTAAGCTTCTAGATTTCTGATTCAAAACTGAAAGGAGAAGGGAACTTGTTAGGACCTCTTACCTCTTGAGCTGGAGCTTTGAGAATGATGGGATCAGTTGCTGGTTGTTTTTTCCTGTTAGTTTTCTGCATTGCAGAGACAACAGCTCTTTGAACAAGGGTTTCCTTGGCACTGTTCATCTTTGACCTCAGATTATATCTTTGTTGATCTTTGGTTTGTAGAACAACCTCACCATCCCATTCTTGGCTAGCTTGGTCCTTAAATAATGACTCTTCATAGGTAGCCAAGGTCAAGAAGGAAGCACTGCCTTTGTCTTCCATGCAATGGATCTCATCATTTTCATCAAACTGTTCCTCTTCCATGACTACATTCTGGAAAGGGGTCTTCACCCTTTGATCTTCATTAGCATCTTTGCTCCTTTGCATAATCTGCAACTACTCATTGGCTCTTCTATATGGATTGGTATTTCTAGGAGCAAAGGTAGTAGGGGCTCTTCCCTTCCCTAGGTACTGCTCAACTTTTAATTTGGAGATTTCTGAGGCTAGTGGATCTATCATCTTTGTCATTTTATCTATCTTGGGGTCTGAAGATGAAGATCTTGGGGTCTAAAGATGAAGAAGCTTCACCCCTCTATCTCCTCTGATCAACATGTCCCTTGAGTTTCTCTACAGCCATGATATTGGATTCTACCTCCAAGGCTGCATCTCGCATTTCAGCCAGAGAAGCACATCTTCTCTCCCTCAGTAGTAGGCAGAAGTCAGAATTGAAGGCATTGGCATAGGTGAACTTATCAGACGTAGGGGTGGGTTTCACTTCAGCTGGTATCTTGCGGTACATGCGGTTAAACCTTTTATTGAAATCAGAAAGTGTTGGCTTTATGATTTCTGGTTCGACTCTATGGTTCATGTGTTGTACTTGATGGCAACTCATACAGGTGGAAAAACTCTGATCAGGCTCTCAAAATGATAAAAATTAAGAAGTCTGCATGTGCTCAGTAAAAAGCATGTGTACCCGCAGGTACGCCGTGCAGGAAATGCGGTCATACCCGCAGGTTACCCGTTCAGAAGGTGCGGTCCCCCAGTTCACTCACTTCAAGGCAGAGAAGCGCGCTCATATGGGGTTTCTTATGTATGGCCCGTGGTATTTAGCCCGTCGTTCATGATCTTATGGTTTTGGCCCGTGGTATAGTGTTGTGGGGAAAAATGCCTATGCAGGACTAACCGGTGTCTTCCGTTTGTCCCTCGATCCGATTTCTCTTCTCTTTGGGAGTTCCCAGCTACTTGCCTTCTCGCTCGCCCAGCTTCAAGAGGTTTCTGCAAGATCACAAGAAGAGAACACTACACAAAGACATAGATTCATAATCATAACTAGTTCAGGATTAGAAATAAACTAAACATACTAATGCAATCATACATCAAAGACACATCAGCATATAGGAGAAACCAAGATAGCTTTATTGATGAATAACAAGGTTCAGGAAGAGATACAACCCAGAGGGCTCCAATCCAGCATCTCCTTCCCAGCAAATGAAATTCCTATCTTCACCTTCCCTCAAAGCATTAAGCACCCAATGATTCCAATCTCAAACCAACAGCAATTCTTTGCAATAACAAAATTCTAGCCTCCAGATCTCATGGAAGAGAGATCCATATATAGATGTTTGGAGAGAGGATGAGTCAGCTTGAGATCTGACTAGCGTCCTCTCCCTCTGTCAGTTCTTGCTTCCACTTGGAGATTGAGAACCTCTTACTCATCACTAGTCGAATTCACTGAGGAAAGTGTCATTGAGGAAGATTCTGGAAGCTTCCAGGGTCTTGACACCTTGTTGAATGAACTTTCCATTTGTCAATTCTCGCTCAGCGCACCCTGGTAGTGCTTCTACCTGCGTTGCAGTGCAGGTAGCCAGTGCAGACTTTGCATTTCAGCGTAGACAGCTAGTGGAGCCTCTGAATTGATCCTGAATTGACTTGTTTTTGAGCAGTTTCTGGTGGAGAACTTCTGTGAATTGCTATGGTTTGTTAGCCTTGTTCCTCTAGGGGTAGGAACAACATGTTTAGGGACTTTGGATCCCTTAGATTATGGACATTTCATGCTCAATGTTGTAAGGCACAAAAATGTCTATAACAGTTGCCCCCTAAAGTATGAGGTCGTTTATCAGGTGAAATGCTTTATCAGGAGGATCCGAAGTTCATTCATTGCTGGGAGGAGACCTGTAATAAGATACAATACAATACATTATTTTTCATACTGCTTTCATGATCTAGCTGAGGCGGGCATTCCCATGCTCAACTTTATAAATTCATTTTTCTGTACATAGAACAGACAATCGTCTGATGGTAGACTGATAATTTTGATGAAATTATCATCCTTTGGGGTAGGATGATTATCTGCTGCAATGATGTACATGTCAATGTCTTTATTTTTCCTGAATATATATCGCAGCCCGGATGGATGAAACTAGATCCGGGGTCTTCAAACTCGTTTGATCTTCACTCTAAGTACAAGTCGATCCATGTGAGAAATGTTCTGAAGTCGAACATGGAAAGACATAGCTTGATTACTGGTCAATGAGGTAAACCGTTAACAAGCGCGAGAGGAATCACCGATAATGATAATGACCCTCAAGGTACTGCAGTACAATTCACATGGTGTGAATAAAGGACTTGGCGTCGAACACCACGCAAAATCTTTCGGTCGAAGATCATTGATGTATACCTGTCGCCGGAAGTGAGAAACTTGCCATTGAGGCATGCAAGCTTCAAAGTACTGAAGGGGTTGTTCCTAGATCAACTTCTTGGATAATGAGCTGATGTCGACAAGAAGCGATCCGTCAAAGGAGGGCCTTAATGAATCCCACATCAGTGACACGGAACGGAGCAAATGATTTTGATGGAGGTGAAAATGATCTGATGACATATGATTCAGGGTGGCGGTCATGAAAGGATGAAGGATAATGTATGGCAGTGGATGGGACACGGTTGACTTCTCTGAACGACTTCTCTTGAACATATGGCGACACTTATGCGATGGATCGGTAGCATTACCCCAAATATGGATGGTATGGCGAGACCATGGTGATGTGACCGGTGAATGAAACAACCCAACCCGATTGTGGTACGGGGGAAAAGTGTCATGTTCAAGAGCGACTTGCTACCATCAAAGTTTTCTTGAGTTTCTCCCAATTTTCCCCAGTCATTGCTGACCAGTACCTCTTTATTTTTGTCAAGCTTGAGGAGGATAACATATGCTTGTTCTATAACTTTCCCTTCGGGCAAGCCCATCGCTATGTTTTAACGAGCCTAGCGATAGTGAAACTCGTTCTCGTCTAAAGACAAGTTTGTCGCTATTTAATGCATTTAACGAGTCTAACGACAAGGATAACTCGGTCCTTTTCATTTTTAGAGAGTCTGAAAAGGTACGTAAAGTCAACTCCGTAAGTCCTTTTTCGTCATTTAATTCCTTAAGTCCGAAAAAGTATAAAACAATACAGAAGGGATGAGTTTTCGATAGTTTTAACGAGCCGAACAAAACAAGCGCTCGATCGTTTTGTGCAATAATCCCTCAGGTCCAAAAAGATTAAAATCTAGAGGAGGGATATCACTTCCGGTCGCTTTAACAAGCTGGAAGGCCAAAACTCGGCAATCTTTTCATATTTTACGAGTCAGATGAAAAGAGCTTAAAGAAGACTCGTCTTTTGAGGAACGAGTGATGAAACGGGTTAGCAGCTGATTCCAGGTAAGGCTTGGAATTTTCCAATCACGGCAGTTTCACAAGGATGGCTAAGTGAAATCACTCTTCGCAGCTGTTCCTCAAAATGGGTAAACAATCAAATGGAGGTGAATGATCGGCCAATGGAAAAGTGGAGGTGACGGTGCAAACACGACCAAGGCTTTAATGGCTGATAATTTACGTTCGTAGTGGTTATTTACCGGGTAGTTCATTTTTTGACGAGCTTAAACGCGGATTGAAACACTTGCTCGATCTTATGTTTATTTTTTAACGAGCATGAACTATGTGCTAAAACTGCTCGGATCTTGCGTTTATTTTTTAACGAGCATGAACTGTGTGCTAAAACTGCTCGATTACCCAGTCATATGATAAGAATGTCTCATTGAAGATGCTATTTTTTATGGAGCTTCATCTTACAAAGCTTTGCTCCGGATCCTTTCGTTATGCAAGTTTGGAAACGACTAATCCTACGAGTTTAAAGGGTTAGACCTACAGGTTTAAAGGGAGGACCTAAAAATTTTAAAAAATAAATAGCCGCCCCTTGCTTGCACTCCAAAAGGTTTGCATGCCCCCAGGCATAAAGTACGATTTCAAGGTTACCCCTTCTTAGTCCAATAATACATTTGTTTTACCGGGAGAGGCCTACCTCTTTCAGGTTACCCAAAGATTGTCTCGTTAATCTTTCAAACAAAACACTTCTTTGGCGATATCTACCGAAATACACAAAGGTGAGAGACTCCATCTATCAACTCACATAACTTTAACAAAAGAATCTTATTCTAGAATAACCCTCTTCCAGCATGGGCGGGGTACAGACTAGTCATATTCTCCCGCGGAAACCTACCTTATACCCAAAGTTTTCCTGCCGAAGCAGACCAGGATGCATGCCCCCTAGGCTCCAGTCATATCCTCCCGGATTACTCGCACTCATCGGGAGGACGGACCGTGGGTTGAGACATTTCTTGCGTGAAGAGACCATTTAGGGATGGTATATGACTATTTGCGATGCGTGATCCGGGAAATGAAAGCTGGTCCACGAGCTTGACCACTCTTCCTTCATGCGGAAAACACATTACTCTAAAGAGTGAGGAGACGATGGCTCCCATGCAATATATATAGTCTCGTCCAAGGAGTAGGTTATAATCCAAGGGTCCTTGAACGACCATCACGTTCATTTGAACGGTCTTCCCTTTCAATGTGATAGGCACATTGGGGAGGATCCCTAAAGGTCGACTGGTTCCTTTATCAAAGCCTGTCAGATTTCTCATTTCAGGCAAAAGCGCTGGCGAACCAAGCGCTTTCCAAGCAATAGAGGAAAGGATACTCACAGATGCCCCCTCATCAATGATGGTGCCAGCCATTACCATTTTGTATATTTGAACGATAATTCTGAATGGTATGCTTGCTGGCAACCAGGGTCTGCCTAGTTGGTTCCAATCGAAGGATACAACTAGGCTGCTTGGTGGTGGGACCGAATATACGGCCGGGTATGACTCTGATGAAGTTCCTTCCTACAATAAAGGAATGGGCAAATTGCCCCCTTGTTCGTCGGAGTCTGTGCTGATGAAGAGAATTTGGACGGTGTCGTCTTTATTCTCTTCTGTGATGGTATCATTCGAAGATAGAACCTCTGAAGGCAAAACCGGGTCAACTGCCACTTCAACCTTTTAACTTTCGTCAGGTATGGATTCGGACGGTTCATCTTCAATGATAGGCGCTTCGGCTGACCACCTGAGCGGGCCAGCCGGGTTCTCAACTGGTGAAGGACTTGGCAAGAGTTTTTGATATCCAGGAGGAAGTTGCACTGGTAAAACCGGGCGATCTTCCAAAACTCTTTTAGCCTCGTCTAAGAAGGGACAACGGTGGATGGCATGGTCGCCTTCACACAGTTTGCAGGGAAATCTAGCTTTCCCTCTCTGTCCTGTGACTTCACTTTCACTAGTTGACGGTGAGCTGTCAACATGGCTATCAGAGGTTGACGCCACCGAATTGTGCAAACGGGGAGACCAGTCCCTTAGTATCCGAGGGATGCAGGGACAATCTCTGTGGAAGTGGTCTCCCTTGCATATGACACATGGCGATTTAGGCCTAGTCATTGCTGTGTGTGGATTTCTGTCAGACGGCACTTGTTTTCCCCCAGTCGCTTTTGGCTCCTTCTTCTTCTTCTCTTTCTTCTTCTTTTCCTTCTTCTCCTTAGGAACTTGGTTTTTTGTTTTACCAGTTCCGTCAAGCGAAGAGGAAGGAGGAGAGGAAGAATTAGATGAAGTAGAAGGCTGGTGGGTAACTCTGGTCTGGTCTAACTGTTGATTCGACTGTTCAGGAATAGTGGTGTTCTGAATGACATTGGTTGAGAAGAGCCAGACCGGCAAGCCAATTGTCAGTCCTGGAAGCGACAATGTGGCCATATGGGGCGCACCAACATCTCCCCAAGAGGAGAAGGGACTAGGATTCCCACCAAGGGGAATTCCTTGGTTGGTGTGCTCCATTTTCTCAACCTAAAGATCAACGCAAGAATAGGGGTGCTTGTTCCGTTTAAAATAAATTTTAACGACGCTTTAGACACAACTTGCTTTTTCAATTTTAAAGAGTCGAGAAAAAGCTAAAGATGACTCTAGTCTCCTTCGATGTTTTAACGAGCCCGAAGTGACAAATGCTCGGATGGAATTTTTCCGTTATAGAGTCTGAAAAAGGCCAAAAGGAACTGCTCTGGAGTTCTAGGTAGAGGGTGTGCCAAACTTTTCGCAAAACCGCAGAATACTTTTTAAGGTACGGGCGGTCGATCTTCCTGAATGCTGTGTTCAGTGCATTGCGATCAGTAGGGCGGCCAAAACGGCTTCCTAAGGATAAAGGTTTTATGCCTATAGGGGTCTCCCAATATATACTCGACGGTACGTGGGAGCACAATCCGTACTGGCGCTATCGTCCCTCAGGAGGAATCACCCACCATCAACGAGATCGACAGTCACCAGGCTTTACGACGCCGGAACACGTCTCTAGCCTAGACCTCTATGTTGTGCGTTAAGTTACAAAGCATTGTTAAGTTCATTCAATTTATTTTAGGTTGATCTTTTTAGAAGTTTGCCTTTTGAGGTTCACCACGAGATGTATGATACAATTCCTAAATGCAGTCTAAAGATGATAAGCAAGCTTTATATCTTTTCAACTATGAAAATCCTAGCTACAAAGGGAAAAGAAAGACACCATCTTTTCTCAAAGAACAATCAACACACTCTAATGCACTTTTCCTAAATCAAGCATGCAAACTATCAAGATGCAAATGCATAATGCAGGTGTTTGTTTTCCTCTTTCTTAGTATTGATGCCTAAAAAGAAAGCTTTTTTGTACAACTTTGAATTTGCTTTTAAATGACGAATGCAAACAAGTTTACTTTTTCGAAATCAGAAAGGGTAGAAGAGATTACAACACTTAACGATTTTCGAAATGAATACTTGTTTCGACACTTAAAAGGGACAAACTCAAACCAAAAGCAAAAATGAATGTATAATCAATTGTAAACAGCCAATGAACTCTCTCCTAAGATCACAATCAACAGATCTGAATCAAGGGCTACAGGATGACCATTTCACTCTTGCAAAGGAAAACTGTAAATGACGCCACAAACACATAAAAACACTCACAGTCTTTTTGTACAAAAGGAGGCGGAATTTAAGCAGAGAAAAGGAGTTATCAGACAGGTACCTATGTTGGTTACAGGCTGCAAAAATCAGAGATCAAAACAAGGCAAAACAGAGCAGAGAACCCCAGCTGCACAAGGCATAACTGGATCAACGCACCCTCAACACAGAGGTTTTGACATTCAGCGCAGGTAGCCTTCACGGGACCTGCGTTGAAATGAAGAACCTCTTCACAGGGTCTGCGCTGAAGGAGAAACGAGAGTTTTCTCACTGGGTTCTGGGTCACAGTTTGCTATTTAATCTACAGTTTCAGGCCAAATAAAAGAAACAAGCAAGGTACAATCAAAGGGATGCTTTGAGGGAGGACTAAGATCTATCACAAAGGATCATCAAATCATTTGTGAATCCATTGTTCAGATCATAGACAAATCCAGTGATTGGATCAAAGCAGCAGCTGTCTACTTTGCATCTGAGAATAGCAGATGCAGTTCGATTGTTGCTGTTGAGTCTATGAAACAAACAATGATAGAAACACAAATAAAATGACTAAACAGATCTCCCCAGTGGAGTCACCAATTTGTTGTGGGGAAAAATGCCTATGCAGGACGATCCTATCCACCTAAGGTGTGACAGTGCCTTAGCAACAAACAGAGACAGCTATTCTAGTATTCTTCCTTTATGAATTAAGAATGAAGAGAGATGGATGGACTAACCGGTGTCTTCCGTTTGTCCCTCGATCCGATTTCTCTTCTCTTTGGGAGTTCCCAGCTACTTTCCTTCTCGCTCGCCCAGCTTCAAGAGGTTTCTGCAAGATCACAAGAAGAGAACACTACACAAAGACATAGATTCATAATCATAACTAGTTCAGGATTTGAAATAAACTGAACATACTAATGCAATCATACATCAAAGACACATCAGCATATAGGAGAAACCAAGATAGATTTATTGATGAATAACAAGGTTCAGGAAGAGATACAACCCAGAGGGCTCCAATCCAGCATCTCCTTCCTAGCAAATGAAATTCCTATCTTCACCTTCCCTCAAAGCATTAAGCACCCAATGATTCCAATCTCAAACCAACAACAATTCTTTGCAATAACAAAATTCCAGCCTCCAGATCTCATGGAGGAGAGATCCATATATAGATGTTTGGAGAGAGGATGAGTCAGCTTGAGGTCTGACTAGCGTCCTCTCCCTATGTCAGTTCTTGCTTCCACTTGGAGATTAAGAACCTCTTACTCATCACTAGTCGACTTCACTGAGGCAAGTGTCATTGAGGAAAATTCTGGAAGCTTCCAGGGTCTTGACACCTTGTTGAATGAACTTGCCATTTGTCAATTCTCACTCAGCGCACCCTGGTAGTGCTTCTACCTGCGTTGCAGTGCAGGTAACCAGTGCAGACTTTGGATTTCAGCGCAGACAGCTAGTGGAGCCTCTGAATTGATCTTGAATTGACTTGTTTTTGAGCAGTTTCTGGTGGAGAACTTCTGTGAATTGCTGTGGTTTGTTAGCCTTGTTCCTCTAGGGGTAGGAACAACATGTTTAGGGACTTTGGATCCCTTAGGTTATGGACATTTCATGCTCAATGCTGTAAGGCACAAAAATGTCTATAACATATAGGATCTATTTTAACCCCGGTTTGGATCCCTTATTTTGGTTATTTGATGGTTTTGTCCCATGGTGTGAATGAGGGCTTGACTATAAATAGGGAAGGAGATCACTTGGCCAAGTATCTTTTTGCAAATTGAATATCTTAAGATCTGAAATGTTGGGTTATCAGTTTAAAAGCTTGATCTATATAAAAGTGAAGTTGAAAGTGAATCTATGAAGTGTGATCTCTCGGGCGCATGATCAGATCTGGGCATTTGACTATCTGTGGCACACTGGTGGACTGCCAATTTGGCCCTAATCAGAGGTTCGCAGGTGATTAACGGTGCAAGTGCGGGGGTACGCACAGCAGAAGAAGGTGCAGTGCGTGGGTACGCAGCACGACAGAAGTCCAGGTGCGGTGGTTCACAGTGAAGAGAAAGTAGAAGCGCGGAGGTACGCTATGCGACAGAAGCCGCAGGTGCGGGGACACAATGAAAGTACGCGGCGCGATAGAAGAAGTAACTGCGGAGGCACGCGTTGCGATAGAAGCAGTGACTGTGGAGGCACAGTGAAAGTACGCGGCGCGATAGAAGCAGTGGGTGCGGGGGCACAGTAGAGGTACGCGGTGCATTTAAAGGCACAGTGTGTAGATATGCAGTTCAGTCCAAGGCTCTCTACGGGGATACGCAGAGGTGCAGAAGGTGAAGTGTGTAGCAACGCATGCCAGATAAAGAAAAATTGCGGATCTGTATTAAGGCATTTATTTGACTGACTTTTCTCCGTTGATAAGGTGTTCTGGGTTTAGTTTACTGTTACTATTGATCTGGTTACTGCAGTTGACTGGGTGATTTGCTTGTACTTGATGATCATTTGATGTTTATGGATCCAGTTTGAAAATTTATGAAAAGTGATCCTTGAAAGAAAAGAAGTAGGGGGTTGTAGCTCCCTTCCAGGAGAGATTGGAAAATGAGAGAGAGTTGTAGCTCTCTGCAGGTTGCAGCCTGCGTACTGGTAAAGGACTGCACCAGTACAAAATGATTGTAAAAGGAGTTTCTAATTTGAAAGAAGATAGAGACATATTGCAGCAGGTGGTTTTCACCCACATTGGGTTTCCACCTTATATCTGGTGTTCTATGGTGTGACTATCTATTTTTCATGTTCTTGTTCATTATTATGCATAAGTTAATCATCAATATCTGAAGAATAAGTTGAAGTATAAATTTGGATGGTATATTGAAAAGTTTTAATAATATTGATTCACCCCCCCTCTCAGTATTATTTCCAACAATTGGTATCAGAGCAGGTCCTTCAGAGAAGCTTGATTTCTTGAAGGAAGATCATTCATCATGAGCAACTACGAGAGGGAAGCATCAATCAGACCACCAATTTTTGATGGGACAAACTTCAATTATTGGAAGGTAAGAGTTACTGCCTATCTTCAATCTCTTGATACAGAAGTTTGGGATATCATAGATACAGGCTACACTTTTCCTTCAGCTACTCCTACAGATCCGGCCGAGAAGAAGAAATATGAAACAAATGCTAAAGCAGTCAATACTCTGCTGGGATGCTTATCTCAAACAGAATTCGTGAAGGTTATGCAATATAAATCCGCAAAAGAAATATGGGACAAGATTGTCTTGAGCTACGAAGGAGATGAACAGGTAAAGCGTGCTAAACTTCAAACCCTCAGGATTCAGTATGAGAATCTCAGAATGTATAATGATGAAAGTGTGGCTAACTATTTCCTTCGGGTAGACGAGATTGTTAATTGCATGAAAAACTTGGGTGAAGAAATAAAAGAGGCTATTGTGGTTGAAAAAGTTCTAAGATCATTGTCCCCCAAGTTTGAGTCTAAAGTGTCTGCAATAGAAGAAAAGGAAAATCTACGAACTCTTACTATGTCTCAGCTACACGGAATTCTAACTGCTTATGAAATGAGAAATGGAGGTCCATCAGACAGGAGAGAAGCTGCTTTCAAGGCCTCAGGCAAAGGAGACTACTATGAAGCAAGTCATGTGCTAGAAGAAGAAGAAGAATCAAATTTTGTCAGAAATCTTCAACGGGGTACTGGAAGGTTCAGAGGTAAGTTACCTTTTAAATGTTTTGCTTGTGGAAGAGTAGGTCATTATGCTGCGAAATGTCCTCATAAGATTGACAAAGGAAAGGAACCTGTTAGATGGAACAAGAAACAGAATGCAAATAAGAAAAGCTACTACACTCATGAAGATAGTGATGGTCTATCAAATAGTGATGAAGATGAACGAGGAAATGACTATAAACTTTTAATGGCATTTGAAGATGATGACTACATGGATGCTATAGATGTGGATAGTTTTTATGAAGAAATTTCTAGACTCAAGACATGTATAGAAGAAAAGTATATGATCATTGATACTCTACAATTTCAAATTGATGAAAAAGAAAAATATCTTGAAAAGTTAGAAGGTGAAATTGTTGGTCTTAGAAAAGAGATTGAGAAAACAAAGGCTATTAATCTTAAGTTTGTCAAAGGATCTGAAACTTTGGATGAGATCATCAATGTACAACGTTCTCCTCTAAACAAGACAGGTCTGGGGTATAATGGAGAAACTTCTCAACCATCCACCTCAAAGAGTTATCTTGATGCAGCAAGAAGGAATGAGCAAAAGCACAATGGAGATCACCAGGTAAAACAGGGACGAATTACATCAAGAACAAACAAAGACTATCATGTAAACCAGGGGCAATCTGTCTTAAGGATGAACAAAAACTACAACTAGCCACAGGTAAAATCCTCTCAATTTGCTTCAAGAATGGATGACAATAGAAATTACAATCATTTGGCCGGAAGATTTGATAACCGCAGAAGTTTCTTCAATGGACAATGCTTCTCTTGCCATAACTTTGGTCACAAAGCAGCTCAATGTGTTGCATATAAAACAATCATGACTAGAGAAGCTCAAAAACAAAGAAGTATGACCGGGATTACAAAAAGGACCTCTAACAACTTTTCGGCTCTTGAAAATGAAGTTGAATGTTCTATTTGCAATAACTTTGGTCATGAAGATTCTGAATGCAGGAGCAGGTTTCAGCAGACAAAGGAACAAGCCTCAAGCACTAGAACATGGAGAATAAAGGAACCACAAACAGAAAGATGTGGGATAGCATTTTATGCAGAGGGACAAGAAAAACTATGGTACATTTACAGTGGATTTTTGAAGCATATGACAGGTGATAAAGAAAAACTTGAATCATATTCTGCTTTAGAAAAGGAAAAGAAAGTTTCTTTTGGAAATGATACTCCTGCAGCTATAAAAGGAAAAGGCACTGCTCAGTTAAAAGAAAAGGTCAAAGCTGGAAATGTTCTGTATGTTGATGGATTGAAGAATAATCTTTTGAGTGTCAGCCAGATGTGTGATCAAGGAACCGAGGTGATATTTAGATCAAATGGATGTCTTGTTCGTGATCTTGATACAGGTGAAACAGTGATCAAAGGTAAAAGAACTCCAAATAATCTATACATATTTGAAGAAGGACAACAACAATGCTATTTGAGCAAGGATGATGAACATTGGTTATGGCACCGGAGGTTGGGGCATCTAAGCCTTTCACAAATAAGGAAAGCATGCAAATATCAGGCAGTTCGTGGTCTTCCAGATATCAAAATTCCAGACAACACCATATGGAAATCATGTCAGTTTGAAAAGCAAACCAGAACTAACTTTCCAGAGAAGGAAGGATCAGCTAGCATGCCTCTTGAGCTAGTACATACAGATGTATGTGGTCCATTCAGGAAAAGGACACCTCGAGGAGAAGAATACTTGATATTATTCATTGACGATTTCTCTAGGTTTGTCTGGTTAGGACTTATGAAGCACAAAGATGAAGAATTCAAAAAATTCAAATCCTTTAAAGCCTTGGTTGAAAATGAATCAAGATACAAAATTAAGTGCCTCAGGTCCGACAGAGGTGGGGAGTTTACCTCAAATGATTTTTTCGATTTCTGTGAAGAACATGGGATAAGAAGAGAATTCTCTACAGCTAGAACTCCTCAGCAAAATGGAGTGGTGGAAAGAATGAACAGAACAGTCCAACAAATGGCTCGTGCTATGCTTGATGAGTCTGGAACCCCCACAACTTTCTGGGGTGAAGCTGCATATGTTGCGGTTGTTATTCTCAACAAAACAAATGTCCGGGTGAACAGCATTCAAACCCCTCATGAGCTCTGGTATGGTGAGACTCCTTCGGTAAAGCACTTCAAAATCTTTGGGAGCAAATGCTATATTAAGAATACTGATGAGCAACTTGGCAAACTTGAACCTAGAGTAGATGAAGGCATTCTTCTTGGTTATTCTCCACACAGCAAAGCATATAAGTGCTACAATAAAAGACTTGGAATAATTGCTGACAGCATTGATGTAGTGGTTGATGAGAAGGGATACATTCCTAGGGAAGTAAATCATGAAAATATCGAAGAAGATGAAGACTACCCTCAAAGACAGAATGATGAAGAAGAAGAACCTCAAGAAGAGCCAGAGGAGCAGATAAGGATAGAAGAGAAGACTCCATCCAGGTATGTTCAGAAGAATCATCCAGAATCTCAGATTTTGGGGCAGAAAGAAGTAGGTGTACAAACAAGAAGAACAATTGCAGAAGCTTCAAGCTATTTGGCATTACTCTCTTCCACTGAACCACAAAATGTGAAAGAGGCATGCAAAGATGAATGTTGGGTCAAAGCAATGGATGAAGAACTTGAGCAGATCGAAAAGAACAACACTTGGGAGTTGGTTCCTAGACCAAAGGATAAGAATGTTATAGGGAAAAAATGGGTCTTCAAAAATAAATTGAATGAAAATGGAGAAGTAATTAGAAACAAAGCCAGACTTGTTTGTAAAGGGTATGCGCAGCAAGAAGGAATAGATTTTGAAGAAACTTTTGCTCCTGTTGCAAGACTTGAGGCCATTCGAATGTTCCTTGCTCTCTCAAGCTTTCAAAACTTCAAAGTATTTCAAATGGACGTGAAATCAGCCTTTCTGAATGGAGACTTGGAAGAAGAAGTATACATTGAGCAGCCAGATGGTTTCATTCTTGGAAATGATCCAAATCTTGTATGCAGATTGAAAAAGGCTCTCTACAAGCTCCAAGGGCTTGGTACTATCATTTGGAAAAATATCTTCATCAACAAGACTTTTCAAAAGGATCAGCAGATAGCAATCTTTATATAAAAGTTGAAAATGACAAATTGCTAATACTTGTTGTGTATGTAGATGACATTATCTTTGGCAGTAATGAAGAAGCTATGAGTCAAAGCTTTGCCTTGGTAATGCAGAAAGAATTCGAAATGTCCTTGCTGGGAGAACTGACATATTTTCTTGGTTTGAAAATACAACAAAAAGAAGGAGGGATCTTTTTGTCTCAAACCAAGTATCTCAAACAGATTTTGAAGAAATATGGCATGGAAGATGCAAAACCAGTATGTACACCCATGGTCACAGTATGTAGCCTCAGTGCAAATGATGAATCAGCAGCAGTGCATCAACCAACCTTTAGATCTATGATTGGAAGTCTACTTTATTTGACAGGTACCCGACAAGACATCATGCATGCAGTGGGAATAGTTGGAAGATTTCAGGCAAATCCAAAGGAAACTCATCTTCAGGCAGTAAAGAGAATCTTCAAATATCTTCAAGGAACTCAAAACTATGGCTTATGGTATCCTAGAGATACAGATCTCACACTTCATGCTTATACAGATGCAGATTGGGCCGGAAGCGTGGATGACAGGAAGAGCACAAGTGGTGGTGCATTCTTTATGGGTTCCAGATTAGTATCTTGGTTCAACAAGAAACAGAGTTCGATTGCCCTGTCTACAGCTGAAGCGGAATATGTTGCTGCTGCATCTTGCTGCACTCAACTCCTTTGGATGATGCAGACCTTGCAGGATTTTAAAATCACTTGTACACCACCTATCTCCATCTTATGTGATAATACAAGTGCAATCAGCATTTCAAAGAACCCAGTCATGCATTCAAAGACCAAGCACATACCAATCAAGTATCACTTTCTCCGGGAACAAGTGCTTGAACAAAAGGTCAAGTTGGAGTATGTTCCTTCTAAGGAACAAGTTGCTGATATACTCACCAAACCATTGCCCAGGGAGGCCTTTGAATACCTCAGGCAAAAGCTGGGGGTTGTTGATGCATCATCTTGTTGTTGAATCGCATATGTTGTTGTATGTGAGGATCATATGGGGTATACATTTGATGGCACAGGTTCAGGGGGAGCATATAATGCATTGTTGGCATTATGGTAGAAGTACAAAAGGAGATCATGGATGCTGATCCAAATATCGCTGCAATATGTCTCTATCTCTTTCATGTTCATTTATGGTGTTTGGTGATCATTCTTTTGCAGATCTGGTCTATAATCAAGGGGAGCATGTTCTCAGGGGGAGTATAACCCTTTGCCCTTGATGTCAAAGGGGGAGAATGACATGGAACCTTGAGGTTGCCATCAAGTCCAAAGGGGGAGATTGTTGGCATTATGATTTCTGGTTTGGCTCTATGGTTCATGTGTTGTACTTGATGGCAACTCATACAGGTGGCAAAACTCTGATCAGGGTCTCAAAATGATAAAAATTAAGAAGTCCGCATGTGCTCAGTAAAAACCATGCGTACCCGCAGGTACGCCGTGCAGGAAATGCGGTCATACCCGCAGGTTACCCGTTCAGAAGGTGCGGTCCCCCAGTTCACTCACTTCAAGGCAGAGAAGCGTGCTCATATGGGGTTTCTTATGTATGGCCCGTGGTATTTAGCCCGTCGTTCATGATCTTATGGTTTTGGCCCATGGTATAGGATCTATTTTAACCCTGGTTTGGATCCCTTGTTTTGGTTATTTGATGGTTTTGTCCCATGGTGTGAATGAGGGCTTGACTATAAATAGGGAAGGAGATCACTTGGACAAGTATCTTTTTGCAAATTGAATATCTTAAGATCTGAAATGTTGGGTTATCGGTTTAAAAGCTTGATCTATATAAAAGTGAAGTTGAAAGTGAATCTATGAAGTGTGATCTCTCGGGCACATGATCAGATCTGGGCATTTGACTATCTGTGGCACACTGGTGGACTGCCAATTTGGCCCTAATCAGAGGTTTACAGGTGATTAACGGTGCAAGTGCGGTGGTACGCACAGTAGAAGAAGGCGCAGTGCGTGGGTACGTAGCACGACAGAAGTCCAGGTGCGGTGGTTCGCAGTGAAGAGAAAGCAGAAGCGCGGAGGTACGCTATGCGACAGAAGCCGTAGGTGCGGGGACACAATGAAAGTACGCGGCGCGATAGAAGAAGTAACTGCGAAGGCACGCGGCGCGATAGAAGCAGTGACTGCGGAGGCACAGTGAAAGTATGCGGCGCGATAGAAGCAGTGGGTGCGGGGGCACAGTAGAGGTACGCGGTGCATTTAAAGGCACAGTGCGTAGATACGCAGTTCAGTCCAAGGCTCTCTGCGGGGATACGCAGAGGTGCAGAAGGTGAAGTGCGTAGCAACGCATGCCAGATAAAGAAAAATTGCGGATCTGTATTAAGGCATTTATTTGACTGACTTTTCTCCGTTGATAAGGTGTTCTGGGTTTAGTTTACTGTTACTATTGATCTGGTTACTGCAGTTGACTGGGTGATTTGCTTGTACTTGATGATCATTTGATGTTTATGGATCGAGTTTGAAAATTTATGAAAGTGATCCTTGAAAGAAAAGAAGTAGAGGGTTGTAGCTCCCTTCCAGGAGAGACTGGAAAACAAGAGAGAGTTGTAGCTCTCTGCAGGTTGCAGCCTGCATACTGGTAAAGGACTGCACCAGTACAAAATCGTTGTAAAAGGAGTTTCTAATTTGAAAGAAGATAGAGACATATTGCAGAAGGTGGTTTTCACCCACATTGGGTTTCCACCTTATATCTGGTGTTCTATGGTGTGACTATCTATTTTTCATGTTCTTGTTCATTATTATGCATAAGTTAATCATCAATATCTGAAGAATAAGTTGAAGTATAAATTTGGATGGTATATTGAAAAGTTTTAATAATACTGATTCACCCCCACCTCTCAGTATTATTTCCAACAGAAAGTGACTCCCCATTTCCCCTTTTCAGATTCCCAAACTCAGTATGATAGTAGAGCAGATCTTTCTTATCCCCCCAATGCTTTAGGAACACATCATCTAAGGCCTCAATATCCGTTATGGACCTAGGGGTCAATTCTCTAAACCATTTTCTTGCCTCTCCATCTAGGTTCTGGACAAATGCTCTCATCCACACATCATCTTCACTAATGTCTAGATTATCAGCATAGTTATAAAAGGACTCAAGATGTTCTTCAGCTGTAACTCCTTCAATCCCAATGAACTTAGGCATGTATTTCTGATATTATCCAATAGGCATTACATTCAAAGGAGTGGGCAATACTAGAGGTCCATACCTAGCAGCTATGATTCTTTCCATTTTGGTGAGTGCTTGTGGACCTGCCATGGCTGTGGTGGATGGAAGAGTATTGGCAGTCTGAATGATAGAAAGTTGAGGAGTGACTAACAGGACTAAAGGAATATAATGGGTAGGGGTAAGGTTTCCTTTAGGCTTAAAGCAAGGGGAGAACCTAAAGAATAAGGAGCTTTATGATTCTCTGAAATTTTTTCTTCACTGCCAGTGTTAGAGGCTATACTCTCAACATGTATTTGTTCTATTACAAGCCTTTCTTATGGAGATATAGGGGATTGTTTAGATTTCCCTGATCCTGCTGCCCCTTTCTGTGATACCTTTCTTTCTTTAATGATCTTTTCAGGGTTAGGTACTGGGTCAACTAATGATTTCTGAGGATTTCTTCGAGTATGCCTCACAAACTGAGCCAGAACTATGATGTGGGGTCACCAAGAGGTTCGACCTCCAGTAGAGTCGCCAGATAGATGTTTACAACCAAAAATGTGTCCAAACTTTGTCTATCATCAAAGATGGATCTATGTCATCTCCCAAGGAAGCTGAGCTTCAATCTCCTCTCCTCGGTAGCGGTGCCAATTATGTTATCACTCCAGGAAACTCTCCTAGGTTGTAGCTCGGAGATGCCTGGTAACATATAATCTTCAATATTGTTCTACGAACTATTGGAATGGATGATGGTTTGGTTCAAGCCAGATAACCACTTCAACTCTACCTCACTCTAGACATGCATGAACACCCTCAGCATACAAGGCTTTAGACCACTAATGCTCAATAGTTTGCAAATTAAGTGAATGAATGAAGAATACTAACCACACTAGCAAACGCATACATAACATTGTTAGGACCCTATAATGTACCTTTTTTCTCATACTTTTTTCTATCATTACATCCTTTTCCCTCTCATATTTAAGCCTACATTATCACCTTAATCTATTTTTCCAAAGTTATATAACATTTCTTCTCTTTTCTATATGTTTAATTTGTTTTACATGTAGTTTTACATTACTCTCATACTTAGCCATTAATCATAAATATATAGTTGCTAAAATAGCTTGAAGACTGCAGTTAATATATCGTTGCTGCTTGAAGACCACGTTGCTGAAACAGTTAAACAGTACGCAAATCCCGTTGCTGAAACAATCTGTGATTTGCGATGCTAAAACAATCTGTAATTTGCGATGCTGAAATAGTCTGTGATTTGCAATGCTGAAACAATATTTCATATACAACAGTAACAAGAAAAGATAATTAAAGGAGCTGTTACATTGGCCGCAATAGCTGTACCTCAAAGCCAACACCATTACAACCACTGTAACAACATTTTGCTATGGAAGATCAAAATATCCTATTCCAGCATAGAAGATTAGATCAAACTAAGAATAGGATTTGTATGTACACATGTAATCATATGCTTAATTGTATTAAGAGGATTCTCCTCTTTAAATAAGAAGGGAAATCAGCATTAGGGGGATTACGACAGAATACAAAAGGCTTAGCTAGAAGGGAATTACAGAGGAGGAGTGTGTTTACTTTTGATATTGTAACTTGCTACATTGGACAGATGAATAAAAGATCATTTTGAGCATTTCTTCTTAGTTCCCTTTCAT